>CM067366.1:93841600-95084100 GCA_034401795.1 Chaetoderma sp. LZ-2023a | reverse complement strand
CGACTTTAAACAAAGTATATGACAGTGGCCTATATTTTGACAGATTTCAAGTTGCGCAAGAACCATCTGTATGTCAGGTTTGACGAATGTGACTTTCTTTAGAGCGCAATCTATAGTCCTAAATTGTGGTCATATAATTGTACCCCGCGACCATGACTTTTAGACGTTTGATCCTAAGATTAACAAGCTTCTCAAGGGCGATTCTTGGCCTATGGTCCAAGCCTAGTGTAGAGGCATTGACTAGGACATGAGGTTTACTTAAACGCAATTCCCATAAGTGGAAGACAAATCCATTGACCTTCAACTTTTTGATTACAAAATCAGTATATTCTTCGATCGCCAGGGGTAAATTTCATGCTGTATTTGGTCAAAGCCCTTCAGTATAAATCGGATTTACGGAAGCGTAATCTCAACAACTTGGTCAACTTTGCTGTTGAACTTTACCATAACCCTTTGAACGTGGTCGTCTCACTATCCCAATTTTAAGACAACAATGCATGGAGGGTGTTGAATATTTTGAAAAGAAAATGACTCTGTTACTGAACAGCAGCTCTCGGTAAAATTAGTTTCAAAATATCGATCATGCTATTCCATACACGTTAACCACTGTGTCATCAGTGCCCTCAATGCGCTCAAAATGTTACTTTTATCAATTAATTCTTTAATTTGTCAAGAATTTTCAAGTAAATTTGAAGTTTTGTTTAGTAAATGACAATTTGCTGCGCAAAAGAAGACTGTTTTTGTGAATTTACCACTGGAATTTAGGAAAATGGTTTTTAATACGTGTTTTTGACCGGCTGGTGGATTAAAGGGTTAGTGGACAAGAAAGTCTAAGATTGTCCTCAGTCAGTGTCCATTTGTAGAGCAAGAGAAAACTATCTTGTTAAATATTTATCACTGGAATGACCGGCCCAGTTACCGCGCCGGTCATTCCATTGGTAAATTTTTGTTTAATGGTCTTCTCATGGCCTGCAAATGGACATTCCTCTAGACCACGTACATCTGCCTGTTTTGATCGACTTAACTTTTAAAGGTTACATTAATTGACGCAGGAATCAAGATGTAATTGATTTTCTATTTTTCCGTATTGATATCAAAGGTATAATATCAACGTGCATGTACGTGCCCTCGTGTACGTCATCTCAGTAACGCTCATACAGCACATACATTAATACTGGCGTGGCATTTGTTAGCTTTAGTGCGTGAACATGTTCCTAGAGATCTGTGAAGCTCAAGATGCAAGGTCTTTCTGCAGTTTATTTTGAGCTCACCAATTTGTGTGTGTATAAGGAACACATTAATAAGCCGCTCGACACATAAGTTAACTCTTTCATCTTTGAAAGCCCCGTATTTATATTTCAAAATGAACCCATCATAAGGCTGTTGAATCTGTATTACATTGTAGAGAGAATACGGTATCTGCTTTGTGTGCTGTCAGATGTTGGTAATAATGGTGCGACATGAAGAGATATTGACCATGTATATTTTCATCGTTGTGTATACGTGACAAGTGTGCAAACCTCCACTACACAACTAATACTGAGATTGGTCCGTGTAAATCGGCAAGCTGTGCAAATACAAATATATTTGAACGCATGTCACTCACATGCATCCAATGTCGTTGGTCGACTGATTTTGTCCGTAGCGCAGTTATCTCTCAAATGTCAGCCCTTCAGAAAAGCTACATTTACCAAAGTCAATCTCGAATTTCTCTTTTAAAACCAAGTTTACCAACCCGTCTAATCCGAGTTCTCTGACCACACCCTATGACGATTCTGATATGCCGGCTCACCCAACATATCAGAATCGGCTTAGGGTAGAACTCGGACTACAACCCGTCATGACAATCCGTATTTTGATTTTTATTTACCTTAAAGGTAACGTTAATTTTCAAAGTCTTCTGGCAATTAACGATTCAATCATATGAGTGCAGGTTAAAGATTTCAAAATTCATTTTCCGTTACCTGGTTATTGATAATTTCGTAACATTATATCCCTGGAAACAAATGAACGATAACGGATTACTAATGGAATAGACCTAATTTCTTTGATTTTTTAATTGAATAAATACGTTTAGGCCCAACAGTTGCGTCTTAAAGAGGCGACAGTTCTTATGCCGCAGTATGGAACCAAATATTTTATTTAGAAAGCTTACCAATAACTATTTCCTAGGAACCGCTGTTTATCGTGTATAAGGGGTACCTGATTTTGGAAGTCAGAAGACTGGTGTTTTTAAGACATGTGTTCGTGTAAATACCCGTCTTTAAAGAACCCCCACTATGTGGTCCAAAAATAATTTATTGTGGTAAATATCTTGCATTGGACCACCACGTGTCTTTTACAACCTCCCTAGAGTGTCTGCAATAGATAGGGATTACTGTATATGAGCTTGCAATGGCAGACCATTGTTCATTAATGTAACTTTACATTTCTATACATCCTGATGAGCGTCTCTATGAGCCGTTAATTAACTCTTTTACTCGCCTTTCATTTCCTCGTCTGGATGCCCGGTTGCCAGATCATCCTGTATGGGATGCTTAATTAGGTCTATGTCACGAATTCCGCATCCCTCTTTGATCAATTTTGACCATTATTGTGCTGAACATGACAACCTAAGCGTATCGATCTTGTAACCGGCGTTAGAAAGCAGTCTGATGTGTGAGCTGGATGTCGCGCACACGTTCTATTGCATTGCTTAGCCCAAAACAGGCTTCTTCAGCGGTCTTGAGGAATGTCTATTAGCAGGCTTAAGAATGCTATCTTTTGGAATTTTAATGGAGCCTTTCATTCCAGTGGAAAATTTTAAAAATGGTCTTCTCCTGGCCTACAAATGGACAGTCAATAAACAAATATTTTGATATTCCTGAGCAGATTTAACCATCTTCTTTAACCCCTCGTGTGTCAACTTACCCCTTTAATGGTCAAACTGACCAAACAAATTTGCAGTGGTCTTCAGAGATGGCTGTTTGAAAGGCATAGGAAAGAGTATTTTTGAACATTCTAGTGGTAAATTTTCAAATATACTCTTCTCTGGGCCTGCAGATAGACACTGGCTAAGTACAAATGTAATGTTCTTTACCTTTGCCCTTTTAATGGTCAAGCCGGCGAAAAAGGATTCAGTGGCAAATTTACAAAATTACTCTTCTAAAGTTAAAACATTTTGAAAAATATCATATCAAGTAGTATTTTCGAGCGCTTTGAGGCGCTGTTGAGACAAGAGGGGTTAATAAGCGGTCGCTAATAATTTCTGCTGCAACCAACCGAGAGAACTCATGATGTTAATTTTTCGTGTGAGGCTTTTGTGAACAATTATGTTAAAGACATGATATGACTTTAACGAGATACTACTTTTTTATCTTCGGATTTTGATCAAAATGCAATAGCCACAGTCCCCCACGTGATGGGGATAGTCGGATTGTGCATCTTTTCTGTCCGACATTATGATATATCACGTTATCAGATGATGAGTAAATAGGGCTTATTGTTTTTCTTAACACTGGTCACACCCAATCACTGGTTAAACCCGCGAGAAGAACTGAAGATCGCCGTTCTGCCACGTATCTATTATAGATGAAATGATTAGAAGGTGAACCTGGAACCAACAATTAGAGACGAGACGATGTGTATGTGCGTATTTAATTTCTTTCACGCATTCCAAACAGCGTTATGAACTGCGATATTTTCTAAATGTAGAAATGAATGGTTGAGAATGTGGAGGACGTTCTGTCGTTAATTACCTGCTAGTGCGTGCTATTTACAAAAGATTATCACCATTCTGTCCCTGACTGTCTTCGGTCTTCACTGGCAGTGATTAGGTCAAACCAGGCTCCACCGAACACGTTGTAGCTTTGACCAGGGTAGCTTATATAAATCCACCACCATTTTCCGCACATCACGTTTTAACCAATTTCATGGTGTGAATCTGTAATGAAGCTCAGTAATACTATTGATATATCATGTTCATTATTTTTAAACCAATATAACACATAGTCGTTCCTGCACCCACGCCCCCCCCCCCACCAGCAAGGAGTTATGGGCATATTCAGATTATTTACCAGCTATTCAGCCGACTGATATTTACATCTCTCAAAAATAAGCATAGAAGAAAGTATTTAATCACTGAATTGTCAGAAATAACTAATCGGATCCATCCATTTCTTGTCAGCAGTCAACTGGTCGAAGACGTCGCATCAAAAACTCTGGGGCTACGACGACCAACAAAGCCAAGCATTTCTCGGCGAAATTATATACTTTCAGCCTGCATAAAATCAGCACTTATTGGATGACCCGGATTCCGAAATACTACCTTTCATAAGAGCTTGTAAGTGATACCATAAAGAGCAAAGCATATTTTAGTTCGTAACCATTAACCATGCGATGGCCAGGCCGGCCAAAAGCGTCACATGTCGTGGTCTTAAGGGGTGAGCGCTTGGAAAGAACTGTTGCGTATGTGTCACGTGAGAAACTAATTACAATAATATGCAACTTTCAGACGTTTAATAATGCGGTGTATTTGTGTTCAATCATCAAAAATGTCGATCCAGAAGAGCTCATGACATAGATATAGATTTAAAGTGGTTGGCAATAAATCCTTACCGAGCCGATGTGCTGTTCGATCATTAATGATCAGAAATAGCAACAAAAGAGACACGGGAAATGACGGACATAGTGTTGGTCAATATAGTCTAACATAGCTCTCATAGTTGGCCGAATTAGTAGAGAATATGAAGGTTTTTCGTATCACATGTATCAAACTCGCGTAACACTTTAACCCTCATATCAGCCAAAAACGGCTTCTGCAGTGTTCTTAAGAAATGTCAATTTGCAATGCAAGAGAAGAATGTTTTTGAAATTTTACCACTGGAATGATTGGCTCGATAATCAAGCCAGCCATTTCTGTGGTAAATTTTCAAAAACATTCTTCTTTTGGTCTGCAAATGGAAATTTTCCATGAGAAAATAAAAGATTTTAAGGGTTAAAGGGTTAACAACAACTCATTTCAACCCGTCCACACTCAAGCTGCCAAACAAACGATATCTGTAATGGTCCATTTGCTCAGCAAGAGAAGACTATTTTTGAAAATGTATCACTGTAATAACTGGTTCGATAACTGAGACAGACATTCCAGTGAGAAATTTTCAAAAATCATCTCTTGGTCCGCAAATGGACATTTCCTCTGAGTCTGGGTTCCAGTTCGTTATGGGCTAAAGATTACTACAAATAAGGTCTTGCAAAATAAGGCTGATATATATGACAAGAAGGGCAGTGTTAACGACGTGCATAATTACAGGGGCATTACACTTCTTAGTACACTGGGTAAATTATTTACTAAAGTTCTTAATAATAGATTAAATGATTGGGCAGAATCCAATGCTGTTTATATAGAAGCACAAGCCGGTTTTAGGGCCGGTCTGAGTACTGTGGATAATATATTTGTTATGAACGGGTTAATATCACATGTACTAAATAAAGGAGGGAGGTTGTTCTGTGCTTTTATAGATTTTACTAACGCTTTCGATTATGTAGTACATGATTGCTTATGGTACAAACTTTTAAAAGCGGGTGTTAGAGGAAATATTATTAATATTATCATGTCAATGTACAAAGAGGTAAAAACTAGAGTTAGATTAAACTCTAACGTATCAGACTGTTTCGAATGTACTACTTGCGTGCGTCAAAGGGAAAGCGTATCGCCTTTTCTCTTCGCTATGTATCTAAATGACTTAGAAGACGAATTTTTTAGAAAGGGTGGAGAGGGTGTGGTCCTAGAATTTCTTAAATTATTATTAATTTTATATGCTGATGACATAATTATATTAGCCGAAAGTAGAACTGGACTACAAAAAGGGTTAAATATTTTACATGAGTATTGCAACAGGTGGCGATTGACAGTTAATATTGATAAAACTAAAGCAATGGTTTTCAGACGAGGGGAGGGGGGGCGCTTAAGGGTAAATGACAAATGGTGGTATGGTAATCCTGAAGTAGAAATAGTTAATAACTTCAAGTATTTGGGCATCGTTTTTACAACTTCATGGTCGTTCACCGAAGCACAAAAATGTTTAGCGGGTCAAGCGCAGAAAGCCGTATTCGCTTTACAAAAATATTGTAATAAATTTATAGGCCTATCAATAGACCACTATCACAAACTATTTGACAAGCTAGTTCTACCTATCCTCTGCTACGGGAGCGAAGTCTGGGGTTTTCACTCAGTGTATGATGTTGAAAAATGCCACCTTCGCTTCTGTAAGCAACTGCTTAATGTAAAACAAAGTACGTCAAATTCTGTTGTTTATGGAGCGTTAGGGAGGCTGCCTCTGCGATTAGGGAGAGAAATCAAGTCGATAAAATATTGGTTCAAAATATTAGATATGAAACCAAATAGAATTGCTAAACATGTGTATAATACCTTATATCAAGACTGGCATAGGGATAAAAATTGTAAGAATTGGGTCAAATCGTTAAGAGATAAGCTCTGTACCAATGGGTTTGGGGATGTATGGGAGTCACAGGGAACAATAGTAAGTAAAGATCAGTTTATCCCCGAATACAAGCAGAGAATAAGTGACAATTTTTATCAGGAGTGGAGGGGGCATTTGGAAGCCAGCAATAAAACATGGCTTTACAAACACATTTCAACTGATCTAACATATAAATGCTATTTAAATAAAGTAAAAACGAAAAAGCACCGTGATTCATTATGTAGACTAAGAACGGGGTCTCATAGACTAAATATTGAATTAGGCAGATGGCACAAACCAATACCAATACCCCGCGCTGAGCGAACATGCCCTTTTTGTGATGATGTAGAGGATGAATATCATTTTTTAATTTTATGTCCTGTCTATAATGATTTACGCAGGAAATACATAAAACCATACTATTGGAAACGACCGAACGTTCACAAAGCATCAGAATTATTGATGTGTACCAGCGAAAGTAGTTTAAAGAAGTTAGCGGCTTTTGCTTACAATGCTTTTCTCTTACGTGACGAACGCACGTAATTGCGTTTTCTCCACTATAATCCATCGCATTTTTTTTTCTATGCCAATTTGGGAGGATAATTCTTACTTTTAACAGAATGCATTTTCTCATCACAGGCACGATTTCAGCTCTCAATATACAAACCTTTACTAAACCAGTGGCTATTTCGCCTCCATTGTAAAAGGTATACATTAGAGTTTTCAATTTTTCAACAATTCGGTACGATTGTGTGGGCATACGGATGTATGAGGATGTAGATGTGCGTCTGTATGTATGGGAAGTGGATATGTATGTACGCGTGCGTGCGTGGGTGTGCCTTTGTTGTGTGCGTGCGTGCGTGCGTGCGTGCGTGTGCGTGCGTGTGTATGTGGATGACCACGAGAACGCGTGAGCGTATATGGACATGAGCATTAGTAAGTGGATAAGAGGAACCAAGAAAGTTATTTATTAAAATAAATGCTAAACTAGTGCCCTCATGCCATTACATGGGGGAGTCAGTCAAACCATCCCCGTCACGTTGGAGAATGCGGTACTATTCTGATGGTTTATCACTGGAAGGACTGGCTCGATAAACAATCCAGTGGTTCCAGTGATGGAGTGTCAGAGTGGTCCTCTTTCGATGTGAAAGAACCAAATCAACGTTTCAAAACCCAATTTTAATTTCTAGGCATGACTTTGTGAAGGTGTGCGAGCGAAAGTGATTGTGTGAGTGCGTGCATCCTGGTCTCACTCCTCGCTTTTCTTTCGACCCGCTATTTCGAAAGCGAGGAGTGTTGACCTTGAGTGATTTATATACTTAGACCGGATCCCGCTCTTCGTTTCCCTTTCGACTTAACATATTTGGAAACGAAGGGTGGTGATATTGGAAATGGCATTATACTGCCTGAGTGTGGGTGAGAGAGAGAGAGAGAGTGTGTGTGTGTGTATGTGCGCGCGTGTGTGTATGTGCGTGTGTGCGTGCGTGTGCGCGTGCGTGTGCGCGTGTGTGGTGATGTTGTTTTCGTTTATCAGTATCTTAGTTGCAAATCGGGCTATCGTGTGACCAGCCTCGGTCTGTTGATGGACTACGGTCGATTTCCGCGGACAGCACACCTGAGCATTTTGATAATGTAGCCCCAAATACATAGGTGTCCCTTTGGCTCCTAAGGAAATCGACCCATGGTTCATTGATGGATCCGCGGCTGGCGCGGTGGTCCAGATGTATATGAACCAAATTAGCCTGCGAACATTACTGATTTAATAACATATAAAATATGAGAATGAATATGTTCTTGCAATTGTAGTGCACTTAGTTGATTTGTCCGCCATATCACATTATGTGTAACCATTTGCACTCAAGGGTCAAATGGCCTATTGTGTGAATAAATCTATCTATATTGGATATAAAATGGCAGCTCTCCCATTATGCTGTATTAGCGAGTGAAGCGAAATATCGAAACTTTGAATGAATTGCTGGAGTGAAGACAGATGCTCATTTTGGGAGATCGTACCGTGGAATACTTATTGTTCTACCTCTAACCCATTAGGTATTCCGCCAATTCCTTGTCCAGTGAATCCGTCCTGATTCAGGATAATGACGAACTACACGCTACGTGGACAAATGGGGCGTAGAGCTGTCCTTACATTCATCAAGGCCAGCAATTGTCACGAAACATCGACATTGATCTATCTATAAGTGAAATGGAATATGGAGGCTTGATGATACACATAATCGTAAACAATCGGCCAGGCTCGAACAACATTCGGGGTGGGGTGGTGGGGGTGGGGTGCAAATAATAGCATGGTTTAGCCAAATGACTCAGAAAGGCATTTGCAATAGCAACTGACCTCGACTAAGAGGCCACCTAAATTTAGTAACCACCAATTGTGCATTTAAAAAGTGATTTGTCTATAAACAGGCTATTGGAAACTCATTTGCAATGTAATAATTTGTTTGGTAAATATTCTGAAACTAATTTGACTGGGAAATGTTGCTGCCAGAACAGATTCTTGTCAAATTAGTTTCAAAATATTCAACAACTTACCGGTACCTGTAGAGTTACATTACCCCGGCCCCCCCCCCCGCCCCCCCCCCCCCGCCCCCACCCCCCCCCCCCTCGTGTGTCATTGTAATCTTTTAATCGTCAACCAGAGCCTCTAAAGTGGTTGTTGAGGAGTGTACATTTGCAGGCCAAGAGAAGACTATTTTTTTTAATCTACCACTAAAATGACTGGTTCAGTAACGGAGCCAGTCATTCCAGTGATAAAATGTCCAAAGTAGTCTTCCCTTTGCCTTGCAAATGGACACTGATCAAGCGAAAATTTTGATTCACTTGACCCTTTAATCGTCAACCCGGCTAAAATGCGCTCTTAAAAACTATTTTCCTATATGTCAGTGGTAAGTTTACAAAAACCGCAAACGGTCATTCACTGAGCAAAGATTTTCTTGAAGTTTAATCGATAAAAGTAGGATTTTGAGCGCTTTAAGGCGCTGTTAACATTAGAGGGGTTAAATTTCCACTTTGGGTAATTCAGTCTTCAAAGAGTTAAAATCAAACATCGGGAATCGGAACTGAAGATGATGAAACATTAGATAGATCTCTGAGATCAACCCTTCATACAGTAACGGTAATGAAACACGTCTGACCGATCTATTACCATCCGACTTTATGAATTATCCTCTTTTAGCCCCGAAAACTAACAAGGTAGATTATAGACTGTAGATTCTTGCCCTCCCGTTTTATTGTAAAACGTTTTCGGATTTTTGTTGTTTCTGATTTTTTCGCATCACGCCATAAGTTATGGAATCCTAGCGTATGGCTACGCCATCTCCTGTGTTAAAATTTGGGCCAAATCGGACCAGCAGTTTCTGAGATACCCGCAGATCCTGAATTTTATCCAATCCGAACCCGGGTTCTTTTATCACGGCCAAAGTCTGAAAATACACGTATGTTCCTTCTTTGTGTTAAAATGTGAGCTAAATCGGATCAGCAGATTTATTTACATACACAGACGGACGGACGGACAGATCATTAGGCGGATGGTGGGCCGGACAGACGGATGGACGGGAGGACGCCTAGGCGGTCATACGAAGGGCAGGCAGGCGGCAGGCAGGCAGGCAGGCAGGCAGACAGGCAGGCAGACAGGCACGATCGCAATACCCTCTTAGACTTACGCCCAGGTAATTAATTGCAAAACGCGTTCATCTGTCACTAAATAGTGGCCGCTGAGTTTGGTCCATACAGTGACCGTTATAGACAGGGTTGACTCTATATATACTGAACTATAGCAAACGAAACAAATTCCACTAACACTATTTTCATGCCCGAAAATTGTGTGTTTCCTTTACCCGCTTCATTAGTGCTACTTGATCAGGCTGACCGGTCCCCTATATCGAAATCAATAGTATATGACATATGTAACGTGTAACTTATCTTAACCTCGTTTATATGAGAATCGTCTAGGTTGTCACCTCTCTAACTCTCAGCGACGTGCTCGGGACTATTTTTATTTATTTATTTATTTATTTATTATTTATGATCACCTCACATCACCATTTACCTCGTCGGGACGTCACTGAGATCAAAGATGACAACCGCTACGTAGTGTGAGTCCACGCCGTCAGCCACGCCGCTCAGCATTAGCGGCCATCAGGTAGTATCCATCATCTGCGCGCTTTAGACCTGAGCGCCTGACAACTGTCTGACAACTGACTTTCCTACAGGCATGGGGTCAGTTACATTTTAGTTGTAACTAGTTACAGTTACAGTTACATTGCACTATGTCAGTTACAGTTACAGTTACTTTGCATAATGTAACTATAGTCACATTTCGGTTATATTAGTTACTTTAACTGATAATTATTATGAAGGACTATATGAACATCAATGGCATCATAAGACCTGTAATATAGCCAAACAAATTGCGATTTCTAGCAGAAACAAAAATACTATTATAACCACTGATTATATAATATACTGACAGAACTGAATCCATTTCAGATATAAAATATAAAACCCACTGAAAATTCTTTAATAACTTTGACTGAATTCTATTGCTGCCATATGCAATAACACATTTCAATCGACTCGTTTCCAAAATAATAAGACACTAGTTTAATTCCACAGCCTTCATAGATGTACATATATATTTTTTCCTCTAACCCTTTCAACCCAGACATGCCATATAACAAACATTAATCTTTTTGTCAGAAATAATTGGCTGAATGTTTTGAAACTAATTTAACTGAAAGCTTTGCTACAGCAGGTATCAACATTTTTTCAGTGAAATTAGTTTCAAAGTGTTCAACATATTTCCTTAGAGCATTGACTTTCTGTGATAAGATAAGTCGCCATCTACCATGGGGCAATATAACAGTTTCCAGTGAAATTAGCTTCCAAATATCAATCAGCTTTGATGTTTGCTTGATTTCAAATAGGAATTTAAATATTTTGAAAATAATTTATTACTTTCATGAGTTGCAATGGCAAATTCATTCTGATCAGATAATCTGCAGAGTACTTTATACTTATTACATTTATAATTTTACTTTCTAAAGCTGTTGCTTCATATGGCAGAAACAGCTTTTTTTCAGGTCAGATTAGTTTCAAAATGTTCAACAGCTTTCCAGTACACTAGTTTCATTCCACAGCCTTTATAAATTCTGTCTGCTATACCAAAATGGTTGATGGCTTGACTTTTATCAATGTCATTGTCCTTTTATCGTTATCACCACACCTATGTGAATTGACCCTAGCTTGAGTATAATTGCTGAGCAATGATGTCCTAAGCTGGCCTAATCAATAGCATATAAAGAAAAGAACAGGACATGCTGTTAACACATACATTGGCAGATTTTAATTTCTTTACAATTCAACATTTGGTGCTTTTAACCCTTTTTAACCCACTAACACTAAAGTTGGACAAAACAGCTTTTGCAGTGATTTTGAGAAATCTTCATTTTCAGACAAATATAAGATATTTTTGATAACTTGCCACTGGAATGACTGACTCAATAACCAAGCCAGGAATGACTGGCTCAATAACCAAGCCAGTCATTTCAGTGGCAAATTTTCTAAAATAATCTCATGGCCTACAAATAGACATTTTCTATAAGAAAACTAAAGCTTTCGTCAACAACTAAAGCTTTCTTCAACAACTAAAGCTTTCTTCAACAACTAAAGCTTTCTTCAACAATTTTAATCTTTAAAAGGTAACAGTTAATTCTATAATGATTTAGTAAACTGCCTGTTTCCAAGCTACATTGTAGATTAATGTAAAAGCTGTTTAAGATTTTGATTAAAGGTTGTTGTTGCCTGATGTAGCAATAACATTCAGATTATCATTGCTAAAATATCACATACACAGTTAAAGAGTGGTCAAGAAATCTCGATTTTGTAGGCTACATGGTTCATATTTGAAAATTCACCACTGGAATGACTGCCCAATAATCAAGCCAGCCGTTACAATGGCAAATTTCTAAAATAAATATCACTGACGCTTGGAAATAAAGTTGTTGCCCATGGCATCAGCATGTTCCAGTAAAATTATCTTCAACATATTCAACAGCTTACCTGAATGATTACATTGAAATTCATACTGGTGTGGCACGTCTATAACACAAGCTATGCAGAAAATTAAGAAAATTGTAATAAATTTGTTAAAAAAAGTTTGAAATGTAACTGAAAAGTAACTGAAATTTCAGTTACTTTTGCAAGTTACTGTAGCTAAAATAATTCTTCAGTTACAAGTTACTTCAGTTA
Source organism: Chaetoderma sp. LZ-2023a (assembly GCA_034401795.1). Classification (NCBI taxonomy): domain Eukaryota; kingdom Metazoa; phylum Mollusca; class Caudofoveata; order Chaetodermatida; family Chaetodermatidae; genus Chaetoderma; species Chaetoderma sp. LZ-2023a. The sequence goes on along the minus strand of CM067366.1, from coordinate 95,071,375 downwards.
CATGAAAAATGTAACTAAGTTACTGTCAGTTACAGTTACAAGTTACAGTTACCCCAGCACTGCTTTCCTATCAGAGCGTATTCACAATTGAGCTCCAGATACAGGGCCTGACACTCGGAGTGAGTTCCTTTACGCCCCCGCCCCCCCCCCCGCCCCTCCTCATGGGACAGACACCGCGCGAGACAGGACCGACGGATTTACCTCCCCTCAGAATACATTAAGTTTTCCCGTGGTACCAAAATCTGTAATGGGCACTGAGCTAGTCAATCCAAATATGGGTCAAGATGGGGATGAAACGTGGATGTGTTGTTGGAAGGTTGAAGCCTACTATGATAGAGTACTTCCAGCCAAATTTGGCTAAAATCTGGCTAGCGGTTTACCAGGAGATATAATTTTAAGCAAAATGTTAACGAAAGATGACTGGCGGATTCATGGATGATGGACGATGGACGATCCCCATGGCATAAACTCACTTAACCATTCTCGCCATGTGAGCAAATAATTCGAATATCCAACACAATGCTTGGTCTTCACACGTGATCGTCGGATGGTCTTGTAGACAGGCTTGAATGTAGGCTACTTTAAAATGAACCGCTAGATTAAGTACAATCTTGTACTGTAGACCATGTCTTATCTATAGCACGACGCTATAGTGTCCGCTCACTCACTCACTCACTCACTCACTCACTCACTCACTCACTCACTCACTCACTCACTCACTCACTCACCCACCCACCCACCCACCCACTCACTCACTCACTCACTCACTCACTCACTCACCCACCCACCCACCCACCTACTCACCCACCCACCCAACCACCTACCCACCCACCCGCGTACCCATTCATTCACTCACTCACTCACCAAACACATACACACACGCACACACACCTAAACACACTCTTGCGCGCGCGCACATACACACCCGAACACGTACAAGGGTGCGTAGGAGTGCAATTACAGGTTACGGGGATCTGATTAACATATGCCTACATATATTCTAGGCATAGTTTGTAGCTTAATACTACATATGTCTGAGACTAGATAACAAATATAAATTAACTTGTCACTCAGAGCATTGATATTTTTACTGCAAAGCAATAAGCTACATGAAATAGATCCCTACAACTTTTATTTTATTTCGTTTTATTACACTGTAGCCTGAGAAGCGGCGTATGCCCTGCAGCTGTTTGTATATACTTCACGTATATATAAACAGCTGCAGGGCACTGGGTTCGCTGGCCGGTCAGAGCATAATGTACTTTAGTCTGTACTTTACACGCATCATCAGGGGGAATAAAGTGCCGATTTTATTTTTAAAGTACATATTTTTGTCCATAAATGCGCTTTAATAAATTCAATCATTCAAGTACACGACAAAGTACACCGACACACTATAAGTTTGAACACAATAGCTACAAATAGATGCAAATCTGCCCAGAACGAGGCTACCATCATTGTAAAAGTACACGTATTCAAATATATAAAGGATAATACCGAGGCTTAGGCCAGGCATATTTTGCACTATTGTTAAACTCCATCACTTCCTGACCACCCGGTGACATTACATGAATTTATATTAAAATATGCTGAACATAGGGGAAAATAATTTGCCTGAAAGTTGTTGCTGTTGATGTGGAAGATAACAACGATTAACCGACACCACTCTGATGGCATTATTCTTCCCTTTATCTGTGTCAATAGCAAGGAAACGGATGTACATTCGTACACTTGGCGGACTTTTCAACGTCAATGTTCATGACGCAGATAGATGCACCATTTATTATGTATTTTGATTGTGACGTAATCGATTTAGGGATTATGACATCAGATAGTTGAGTAACAGTTTCACAAAGGTGCGTAAGTTATGCCTTGTCCTAAAGTAGAAAACAGACCAATCAGAGTGCGTCATTTCATAATTACACCGCACTTAAGTACGCTAGTGTACTTAAGTACCGTTTGTGAAACTGGACAGTCTCCATCATAGTCCTTCGTATAAGTCTATATCGATATCCACATAGCTCATGAACCGAATTGCAGGTGCAACCTTTCCCTCACAGGACTCTCTCTCTCTCTCTCTCTCTCTCTCTCTCTCTCTCTCTCTCTCTCCCTCCCTCCCTCTCTCTCTCTCCCCTCCCTCCCTCCCTCCCTCCCTCTCTCTCTCCCTCCCCTCTCTCTCTCTCTTTCTCTCTCTCTCTCTCTCTCTCTCTCTCTCTCTCCCTCCCTCCCTCTCTCTCTCCCTCCCTCCCTCCCTCTCTCTCTCTCTCTCTCTTTCTCTCTCTCTCTCTCTCTCGCTCGCAGAAATTACCATGATTATTTCATATGGCCAAACGTCAATAACCTGGGCAGGTATCTACGTCAAGATTCGCCAACAGTTTACAGTTCTAGGATTTGGGTTGTCCCCAGAGTTCAAATATCCACTAACAGGAATAATATCTGCTGTATGCTCAATATGAGCTGATCACGAGTTGCTGATAGACCCCAAAACAATACTTATTTAAATGGTATCTATTCAAGAGTAAATATTATACAATAGCGTGTGTGTGTGCGTGCGTGCGTGCGTGCGTGTGTGCGCGCGTGTGTGTGTGTTGTGTGAGTGTGTGTGTGTGTGTGTGTGTGTGCGTGCGTGCGTGCGTGCGTGCGTGCGTGCGTGCGTGCGTGCGTGCGTGCGTGCGTGCGTGCGTGCGTGCGTGCGTGCGTGCGTGCGTGCGTGCGTGCGTGCGTGCGTGCGTGCGTGCGTGCGTGTGTGTGTGCGTGTATGTTATGTGTATGGAAAGCCGCTGTTTATAGAACAACATGATACGAGGGTGGTATATAGTAATTAAAAGTCATGAGTAGTAGCACTCAAGATAGTAGTCATACATACATAATTGAGATGTGATTGCGCGTGGAAATAAGCTCTAACAAGGTAATCCAAATGGAACCAGTACCTGGTACACAGTTGCTCAATACATAGTAATCCAATTGAAAGCGGGACATAGAACTCGACGTGACGTAATAAACACCTAATCCATTTGAACACGAAACATAGGGCACAGTATGGCTTAATACACAGTAATCCAATTGGAGGTGGAACATAAGACCCGATGTGACGTAGTAAATATGTAATCCAATTTGTGACAATAGAGATTCCCCCCTCCACCGCCCTCACGGAGATGTAGCGCTCTGTGATGGTCCTCCAACTCAGTGGCTCTTAGGTACGGGTAAATGTTACTGGTTCCCAAACACGGTGGTTCTGATAGACAGATTAAATGTTACTTGTTCGTAAACACGGGGCCTCTAATAGACAGGTGAAAAGTTACTGCGTCGAATACAGTGGTCAGTAAAGGCAGGTGAAATTTGTATGGTTCGCAAACACGTTGGTTCTAATAGACAGGTGAAATGTTGCTGGTTCACAAACACGGTGGTTCTAATAGGCAGGTGAAATGTTACCAGTTCACAAAGGCGTTGATTCTTATACACAGGTAGAATGTTACTGGTTCACAAACACAGTGGTTTTAATAGACAGGTGAAATGTTACTGCGCGATCGTTCTTATAGACAGGTAGAATGGTACCGGTTCACAAACACGGTGGCTGTAAGAGACAGGTGAAATGTTACTGGTTCACAAACACGGTGGTTCTAATAGACAGGTGAAATATTACTGGGTCACAAACAGTGGTTCTAACTTTTAAACCACTTTTCCTTCCAGTTACAGTTCAGTTTACTTCATACAGTATAGTTTTCTCCACAGGCCTGTTGGCCTATCAACTCATCTCTCTGTAGCTCGTCTCTGTAGCTCACACTCGCATCAACCCCGCACCCCCCCCCCCCCGTTTACATGCATGCTATTTTTGCCATGTTTATTCACTAATATGTGAGTAATATTTATCGCTATTGGAATTATGTACAGTCACCATTTATTTATTTATTGTATATTTACAATGTCGTATTTATCTCTATATATTGTAATCACTATCCGGGTATGATGTTAGTACAGGCTATGTGAAGGCAGTGCAGAGTGAATGAGTGTATGGTGGACCGAGATATGTTGTTTGCTGTCGATAGTGCACAGTGAGTTAAGTGACCATGTTGTCGCAACAACCCGATCAATGGACCTTTCCATTTTTAGCTATGCCCTGCCCATCACTAGCTAAACTCCACCCACACCTCGCTCGTGTTCGGATCGATCGATCGCTGAACTCCCTGACTATTTATTTCAAGAAAACTATACAGGTAAGCTGTTGAATATTTTGAAAATAATTTGACTGGCTACTGTTGCTGCCTAAGGCAGCAACAACGCCCAGTCAGCTTCGTTTCAAAATATTCAACAGCATGTTTATTAAATAGCAAAGAATTACAAAGACATACAATTCATACAATGTGTCGGGGTATTCGAGATTTGGTGACGTAAAGAATGTGACGTCATCATACACCCACTGAGATGATTATGACGTCATACGAGCTCAGATGATGGGTGAAAGATGAATTAACTTCGGCTGAGGGGCATATGTGGATTTGGATCAGCTGGTCTAATCAACCAACTCTGATGCTTTCATTTATGGCCTGATATAATTAACCCTTGTGCACGGAATCTCGAGGTGACTAGTGCCTTGTCTAATTGTCTAATAAGATGTAGCAACATCTTTTAGGAAACAACATCAGTCTGCCAACGCTTGTATGAAAATGTAATTATGTAGTTATGTATATTTAGGATTAAGGCAAGTACGACCATAAGGTATTTATAATCATATAGGCGTACTTGGCAATGGGATGATAAGAGTCGCACTTAGTAACAGAATGATAAGAGACATAATAATATTTGATGTATGTAGGCTATATTCAGTTATGCATACAATTCGATACAGAATTAAAGATGATGTAATACAGAAAGGTGAACATGGTGCACAGTTGCCCGCCATGAATAACGTTTAGTGACGTCATATATTAATGTAGGATAATAGCAACACTTATGAGCAATGCTCACGGACGTCATATATCAAGGGTTGATAAACGCTGTTGGTTCGATAATCAGCATGTACATTTAAGTATCAGAATAACATGAATAGATTATAAATATGTGGTAACAATAAGCACACGTGATATTATTATAAGGCAAGAATGGACGGATCATAGGCTTTGGAACTATAGTTACCATAGCAACGGAATTCCCCTCCATGAATAAGTGATCTGAATTAGAGTATGATTGACACTCAGGATATACTTACATGAGGTTATTAGGTACTGGGTAAAGAGCTGTAGACTACAGGCAGGTATGTTTGCGTGAAATGGCTATGGAAATATCATACAATTCGTCACTGAAGATTTAAATTTTGTAATATATGGATGGCTGAGTTTTGTACGAAACCGAGCAGAGAATGTTTGCATAGAATAAGCTACAGAAACATTATGCAATTCGTTAGTAAGAGATTTTAGTTATGAATATATCGACGGCTGAGCTTCATACCAAACCTTGCATAGAATGCGTGCATAGAATGGACCGTAGAAAATACATACAATTCATAGATCAGAATTATTGTATATGTAATTTAGGGATGACCGAGTTTCTTAAGGAACTGGATTAGTTAGTGACGTCAAATGACACACTTTGCATTGATTATTGTTGAGCCCGATCTATTAAGATCTCTGATGAAAAACCTCATAGGCTTCAAGACTAGTGTCATGTACTGATGATCAGATGGCTGTGCGTGAACTGTGGTGAAGTCAACTAGATGAGAGTATGGGCGTGCGCAAGAGAGAATGTATAGAAACTGCTGCAGAGCAGTAATGGCATGATTTTACCACCATTCACCAACCGTGTTATTAAGTTGGATAGATTGTTGGCTTGGATTGTTTGAATAGAATAACCTAGAAATTAGCTGTACATTTTGTATAAAGGGATGGCGAGTTTGCCTTGAAATTCTTATCTATAATACCATAATAAAGGTATATATTTAATCAAGTGCTACTACTTGAAGGAGGCCGACTATCATCCTCGTTCACCATTAGAGGCAAGCGTAGTCGCAGCTACACAACCAGTTTACCTCTATTAGCGACTGGTCAATTCAGCATTAGATTAGATTGTGTTTTGGCGGGAATCGACGTCAGATCAATTTAGCATGAGAATAGATTATATTTTGGCGGGAATCGATAAAGAGTGAAAAGGTGACCAACCGACCGACGTGAGATGATCTCAAAATTGCAACTGGTCAAATAAACCATCAAATCTGATGCACTCAGACGATGCTATTGATGGATGGATGGATGGATGAATGGGATAGATTTATGGATGGATGGATGAATGGATGAATGAATGAATGAATGAATGAATGAATGAATGAATGAATGAATGAATGAATGAATGAATGAATGGATTAACGGATGAATGAATGGATTAACGGATGAATGAATGAATGAATGAATGAATAAATAAATGAATGAATGAATGAATGAATGAATGAATGAATGAATGAATGAATGGATGACTGAAGGAAAGAAAGAATGAATGAATGAATGAATGAATGAATGAATGAATGAATGAATTGCATTCGTGCAAAATAGGTTGAATGGCAATGCTGTTGTGATGCAGTGCTACAAAGCTTATGGAAATTTGTTCGCTCACAATAATGCGAAATGACCTCATGCTTCCAGGAATCCAGACCACCAGATAAAGCATTTGCTCAAAGATATCGCGTTTTTGGCAGACTGTCACTATGATACTGGTGTTATAAAGTATCTTATCATTGTAAGTGACTGATTGTCTACAGTCATGGCTAAACATAGATTTCATCCTCAGTAACCACACCAAACCAATTAATTATCATCTCTACTCCAATTGAAACACAGAGATGAAAACAAAAAGTAAATAAATTCCATTGTTTATCCTGGTACAGGGTTCATTCTAATGGGATTTCAAAACCTTTGCAATCTGCAAAATCTAAAAAAATCAAAAAAATCTTAACGGTATTGTTGGTCAAGGAATAGAGTTCAAATTTATACTTCCAGCTTGCACATACTTGCACGATAAATCTCACAATATCTGAGATATCTGCCCGTGACATATCGTCCAGCAATGTAGACTTCATTCCCCAGACCAGTACGTACTTCATGTCGCACGATCCAATTTACTTTCCTATGGCGAAAGAGCATTTAGTGTTGCTGCTCGAAAACTCTGAAACCGACTACCACTAAACATCAAGATCAGCTGCTCAAAGATTATATTAAAGAACAAGTTAAAGACACACCTGTTCGTCAGCACCTTTGCAAATGAATGTTTTGTTAAATGATGCTATATAAAGGTTTCATAGCTTTGTATTGTTGTTGTCTTTATGTCGTGTGCTCTATATTTCATCATGGTCATTACAGATAAAATTATCATGCTGCCGTAGAGGTCACCGTTTTTATGTGGGAGAAGAGATTCATATGGCAATCACATTTAACAATACTACACATTTTTAATCGTTCTCCATTTCGTTAGTTGAAGTCTTTTCATGGTGCCATTGTCCCCATGAAAGACTTTACTCATAATACATGGCGTCCTCGTACCTATGGACATAGATAATGCAGAAAGCATGGATTTTTAATTTACCGAACAGCTGGCAATTTGGAGGAAAATCTAAATGAAAGTGATAGCTATGACTTTCAGTCAATAAGCATTTTTCACTAAATCAGCAAGATGTTCAGATGTTAGATACATAAATCTACGTGTATTGTATAGTGCGAAAATAGAATATATTGATGTAGTGTAGGTATTATTATTAATTTGCTCGACTTTGCATGTTGTTCCTTTTCTTACAAACAATATATCACTAGTTAGTGAGTATTGAGATCAAAGGTCACATGTTCTGTTTGATGTCTGTTTGATGCCTGTGTAGCCCATTGTATATACTACCTTAGTTTTGTAGCTGTAGTTTAGGGAATTTGTGTTGTTTTTCTCTATTAATGTCATCCAGCGTTGGTGTCATCGATGATAACATACTGGCTGATTAGCCTAACACATGGCCATTCTATCTGAAAGTCTGTTTTGGCTGGCCCAGTAGTTATGGGCTCTGCTGTATGTTATTGTTAAAAAACAAAAGAATTATTGATTCTTTTGTTCTAGAACAAAAGGATCAATAATTCTTTTGCTCTCGAACAATGACATACAGCGGTACGGGTAAATTTAGTTCATTCTGTCTTTGTACATTATTGTCTAAGAGAAGAATATCGTACAGGCTACCGAAAGAACAATGATGTACAGCGTTAGAATTAAATTATGTGTATATATGTATATGTTATTTAAATGATTTGGCGTGAGTGTCATAGAATTGATAGAATGTTACTGGCAATGGCGTACAGCATTAGAATTTTAATGAATTGTGTGTTAGTTTGGGTTTGGCTTGTGGTGGTTGTACGTTCGCGTGTTGATGTGTTAAAACTTTAACACCTAAAAGTTTGGTATTCTACGTTTTAAACTAGCTGCGTGCGCCCCCCCCCCAACCCATGGTCAGCTACCATGGTATGTAGGTAAAAGTAAAAGAGTTTTAGAGGTGGTCAGATAATCGAGGTCTAGGAGGAGGAGGACGAGGAGGAGGTGGAGGAGGTGGAGGAGGACTTGAGTGACTGCGACGTTTTGTCAGTCAGATGTTTATTACGTTTGCCCCGCTAGGTATTAATTAGGTTATTTAACCCCGCTACGTGCCACTAAACGATAATGTCTATGGATAATAAATCTCTACTGGATGACTAATTTGAAAACGATTCCACCATAAGTTGATGATCGCATAGTCAGCAACAACTTTCGATCAAATTGTTTCCAAAAATATTTAGCTATGAAGTAGATATAACCCCTGTAATGTTTGAACACCTCCCCGTCCAATTACTTTGTCTGGTGCAAAATCTATTGATTTCGTCTCGCTGCTTTTAGCCACTAAACGTTAATTTATTAGTAAACTATGTACATGATGACTATTTTGAAAACTATTTGACTGTAAGTTGTTGGCGGCTTAACCAACATCAATTTCCGCGCAAATTGTTTTAAAAATACTTAATAGGCGATATAGCATTTGCAATAAAGTTAGCCAGCTGGATGTTATCGCTGCTCGATGTCATTGTCTCGTTTATGACAAAATGTTAACAGTATGTGTCTGAAGGCTATGAATCCTGCGTTTAAGGACTCCTATTTGTCGTGGGATCAAGCATACATTGTCCTTTCACTCTGTATGATAAAAAGATTATTTTTCACGCATGATAAAAGTTTAATTTAACCATTAATTAGTGGTGCATTAGCTGTGAGATCGGTCCTTAATCGAGCTACAAACACGACACATGTTAAGGAATAATGAAAGACCGTTAAAGTACTTATTTGCACCACACATCTCGTTCTAAGCATTTTTTTAAACATATTCAGTAATTCAAAATTACTATTAAATTATCGTCTAGTTCAATCACAAGGAGTGTTTTTCTCTTTGTAGTTACGAATGCGTGCTTCTCTTGACAGTTTTTTGCACAATTTTGAATGGAATAAACACTGCAATTTATACCATTACATTTTTTTTGTTCGCATTATTGTTCACACTCGTGCACAATTCGTTGTCCAGTTCTTAACGGAGTGGACATACATTCGTGTTCACTCATCAATTACTTGAATATCTTATGTCAGATTTCATGCTAGAGATTTTGCATATTTATGAGCGGGTGGAATTATGCATCAATATATGTATAAATAATGTGTTTTCTTCCTTCATGCACCGCATTGCTCATGTTAACATTAAACATGAACGCTTCGAACACTTTAAGGTCAGCTTCGCTGATGGTAGACCATGCCTACGATCTCACGGCTACATTAAGAACTAATAATGGCATTGGTATATTAAGGTATGAAACTACGCAAGATCACGATGAAAGATGTATCATTATTCACCTCACCATGGAATATGTGGTAGAACACTACGCGCCTGTATCATCGGAATCTGGTTCTGAACCATCTTCCATGCCTTAAGGGCATCCTACGTTCTATCGCATATGCATCCCACACACACGCACCTCTTGCACCAACACACACACTCACATGAACTGGGCATTCCCTCGTGTGCATAACACCATGCATGTAAGCACCACGTGCATGCCCCGTCTGCTCTAAGTATACCCGTGTATGTATTCCCTGTTCCCTTTGCATGTACGTCATGTATGCCGTATGTTGTGTATGCATGAAACATAATTTTGGTTTTTTTGGTGGCCCCTTAAAAAGAGGCCTATTTTAAAAGTTTTTATTTGCATAGTTGAAAATGTTATATCTCATTTTTGTAATCGGTAATTTCTTATATTCTCTCACCACATACACGGATTACACGCGCAGCAATCATAACGAAGTTGATACTTCGCGTATGCACCCAATTGTTGTAATTACGTTCATCCGGTTCCGCTAGATTTTCTCTCCAGCGGTTCTGGATTTCGTGCATTACCTTTTTAAATGGCTGCCGAACAGGTACTTCGTTATGTCTGTTCCACTCTGGGCATCAACATTTAATCGGTATGGACCCGATTGTTGGCCAGCGATTGCATAATAGAGATTTATTGTCCATTTTCTCTTCGCAAATTAAAAAAAGATGAATGCCCTACTTGTAGCGCACATTTTGTTTTTATAGCCAACGTATAAATGCTGCCAGTAAAGCTAACTTTGCAATCTGAACACGCCCTTATTTTGCTCACATGTTGTTTTCCACCACTTAAAATTAACATCATCGAATTTCAAAACATAACTATGCGGACAATTGCATGTACAAAATTAGTTTCCTTGCACCATATCCGTTTGATTGACATTTGCTTTTTTATTTCTTTTTTTTACAGAAATTGGAATTGATACAAGCGACATTAATACACAAGATTCAATTACGGATGAGAACATGTCATATGGTTTCCCGCATTCAGATGTTAAACCCAACATTTTGACATAGTCAATAATTCACGTGTCTACGATTAATTAGCATAATAACTTTGATCATTGTGGGACACTACACGCTCCTAGTGTGACAATGTTTGCTAGCCATTATCGGAATGTACTCATGTTAAAATGTGTTCTTCCAGTGGTGCATATAAAAATGGTGACAATTGGGGATAGTGGCGGATGGATGATAGAGGAGGTGAGGAAGGGAACATGAAGAAATAATAACTTTAAAAAATATGTATTTATTGACGCGTATAAGACGATACATTTTTATGATAAATAAATATTAGTGACATTTATTTACAATAATTATATTCTTAAAGAAAACATAGTAGAAAAATAATTGTACATTAAGCATGATCTTTTTTTCTCTATTTATTCTGAATCCTGCGCATCAAACGTTTTACTATAGCGTCATTTTTGTCTCTGTTTCTTAGCCCACATAATATGTGTTTTATTTGTACATCTCTAGAACGATGATATAAGAAATATACACAATAAGATCTGCATGTAGTCATCATTGCTGGTTGAACACGTACATCGTTGAAATAATAAACACACGCACATTTTTCACATTTGATACCATTCTTCCGTCTGAAGGGCGTCTTCCATATGGACCAAAGTATTCAGCATTTCCATTTCTAGTGTAACAAACCACCACTCAATGGTGTCCAGATTTAGTACTGTGATGTGTGTTTATTACTAATGAAGCCGAGCGATATTTAATATACATGGACACATTGTCAATTGAAAAAATGCCGAGAAAGTCTTCGCGCGTTTTATTTTCAGCGAATAATAGATTCTCTATTTCAAATGTATTCATCATATTTTTAATAATCTGTTAATACGTTAAAGTCTGATCAAATTTCTACTGTATCATCAAATTCAGCATAGCAAATGTTGGTTAAAGAGGAAAGAGCGTGAGCAAAATGGAAGACCACTCTTAATGAACCATTGCGTGTAGTGTAGTGATGCTCTGAATCAGCTAGATCTGGTGTAAAATCCCATGCGAACAGCATGGTTCGATGTCTAAACTGGGCCTTATTTATCGGTTAATAAATCCTTGCTAATGTGAGACATGAGTATAATTCTTCCCGCAATAATTATACCATCTCTTAAAGAGAACCGCATGCTCCTCATAAACAATGCACACATCTTATCCTTATCAGCGTTGCTCAGACTAGTGACATGCGCTCTCATCGTGTGGGCTGCGAGTGCGGCTTCGGCTTCAGCATCTAAGGATAACCCTGACATTGTTTATGAACTGACTGATAAAGTACAATGTTGCTATTTATCCTATGCAACAATATAGTTCAACATTACAAGTGTGGACATTTGGACACGTACATAAATTAGCGGTGTCAGATTGGTTTATTTTCAGACCAAACAGGTGCCATGTGTCAGGATTAATCCCTGGCTTATGACCGGTTACTGAAATTCCATACTGCAGTCGGTGATTAGGAAGACATAAAATATTAGCTAGGCATGATATGGGGCCCAGTAGTTAGGGGCTCTGCTGTACATTATTGTTGTAGAACAAAAGAAGTGTTGATTCTTTTGTTCTAGAAGAAAGGGATCAATAATTCTTTTGTTCTCGAGCAATGCCATACAGCGTACGGGTAAATTTAGTTCATTCTGTCTCTGTACATTATTGTCTTAGAGAAGAATGGCGTACAGCATTAAAATTAGGCGTGGCTTGTAGTAGTTGTACATCTGCGTGTTGATGTGCTAAAATTTTAACCACTAAAAGTGTGGTATTTTATGTTTTAAACTAGCTACGCCACTTTATGATTATGGAGTAGATGTATTCCCATGTATGACGTCTGTGGTATCCGTTGATAGAGCAGAACATGAATGTAACTTAAATTTTATGGATGATAACACTGTAGATCTGCCTACTCATGACAACGAAGACCTAATTCCTGAACTATTTATTCCCGATAGGAGTGCCGTGTCATCCTTTAGCAATTATCCACAGTATGTTATTGATTATGACATAATCATGCATATGCAACCTGCTTCTACCGATGATCTAGCAGCTCATACACGAACTGAACTATCTATTCCTCATATGAATACTGTACCATCATCATCGTCATCATCATCATTTTTCGATTATCTTCATAATGTTTATGATTATGACGTAATCGAACCTATGCATTCTGCTTCATGCAATGTACGTGATTGACATACATGCGACCTAAATTTATTTGACGTGGCGCCAGTTCCTGACTGCATTGTGTCTTCTTCTAATGACCTATCTCTGGATTTAGCTATGATAAGGATAAGATGTGCGCATTGTTTATGAGGAGCATGCGGTTCTCTTTAAGAGATGGTATTAATGCGGGAAGAAATATACTCATGTCTCACATTAGCAAGGATTTATTAACCGATAAATAAGGCCCAGTTTAGACATGGAACCATGCTGTTCGCATGGGATTTTACACCAGATCTAGCTGATTAAGAGCATCACTACACTACACGCAATGGTTCATTAAGAGTGGTCTTCCATTTTGCTCACGCTCTTTCCTCTTTAACCAACATTTGCTATGCTGAATTTGATGATACAGTAGAAAGTTGATCAGACTTTAACGTATTAACAGATTATTAAAAATATGATGAATACATTTGAAATAGAGAATCTATTATTCGCTGAAAATAAAACGCGCGAAGACTTTCTCGGCATTTTTTCAATTGACAATGTGTCCATGTATATTAAATATCGCTCGGCTTCATTAGTAATAAACACACATCACAGTACTAAATCTGGACACCATTGAGTGGTGGTTTGTTACACTAGAAATGGAAATACTGAATACTTTGGTCCATATGGAAGACGCCCTTCAGACGGAAGAATGGTATCAAATGTGAAAAATGTGCGTGTGTTTATTATTTCAACGATGTACGTGTTCAACCAGCAATGATGACTACATGCAGATCTTATTGTGTATATTTCTTATATCATCGTTCTAGAGATGTACAAATAAAACACATATTATGTGGGCTAAGAAACAGAGACAAAAATGACGCTATAGTAAAACGTTTGATGCGCAGGATTCAGAATAAATAGAGAAAAAAAGATCATGCTTAATGTACAATTATTTTTCTACTATGTTTTCTTTAAGAATATAATTATTGTAAATAAATGTCACTAATATTTATTTATCATAAAAATGTATCGTCTTATACGCGTCAATAAATACATATTTTTTAAAGTTATTATTTCTTCATGTTCCCTTCCTCACCTCCTCTATCATCCATCCGCCACTATCCCCAATTGTCACCATTTTTATATGCACCACTGGAAGAACACATTTTAACATGAGTACATTCCGATAATGGCTAGCAAATATTGTCACACTAGGAGCGTGTAGTGTCCCACAATGATCAAAGTTATTATGCTAATTAATCGTAGACACGTGAATTATTGACTATGTCAAAATGTTGGGTTTAATATCTGAATGCGGGAAACCATATGACATGTTCTCATCCGTAATTGAATCTTGTGTATTAATGTCGCTTGTATCAATTCCAATTTCCGTAAAAAAAAGAAATAAAAAAGCAAATGTCAATCAAACGGATATGGTGCAAGGAAACTAATTTTGTACATGCAATTGTCCGCATAGTTATGTTTTGAAAGTCGATGATGTTAATTTTAAGTGGTGGAAAACAACATGTGAGCAAAATAAGGGCGTGTTCAGATTGCAAAGTTAGCTTTACTGGCAGCATTTATACGTTGGCTATAAAAACAAAATGTGCGCTACAAGTAGGGCATTCATCTTTTTTTAATTTGCGAAGAGAAAATGGACAATAAATCTCTATTATGCAATCGCTGGCCAACAATCGGGTCCATACCGATTAAATGTTGATGCCCAGAGTGGAACAGACATAACGAAGTACCTGTTCGGCAGCCATTTAAAAAGGTAATGCACGAAATCCAGAACCGCTGGAGAGAAAATCTAGCGGAACCGGATGAACGTAATTACAACAATTGGGTGCATACGCGAAGTATCAACTTCGTTATGATTGCTGCGCGTGTAATCCGTGTATGTGGTGAGAGAATATAAGAAATTACCGATTACAAAAATGAGATATAACATTTTCAACTATGCAAATAAAAACTTTTAAAATAGGCCTCTTTTTAAGGGGCCACCAAAAAAACCAAAATTATGTTTCATGCATACACAACATACGGCATACATGACGTACATGCAAAGGGAACAGGGAATACATACACGGGTCTACTTAGAGCAGACGGGGCATGCACGTGGTGCTTACATGCATGGTGTTATGCACACGAGGGAATGCCCAGTTCATGTGAGTGTGTGTGTTGGTGCAAGAGGTGCGTGTGTGTGGGATGCATATGCGATAGAACGTAGGATGCCCTTAAGGCATGGAAGATGGTTCAGAACCAGATTCCGATGATACAGGCGCGTAGTGTTCTACCACATATTCCATGGTGAGGTGAATAATGATACATCTTTCATCGTGATCTTGCGTAGTTTCATACCTTAATATACCAATGCCATTATTAGTTCTCAATGTAGCCGTGAGATCGTAGGCATGGTCTACCATCAGCGAAGCTGACCTTAAAGTGTTTGAAGCGTTCATGTTTAATGTTAACATGAGCAATGCGGTGCATGAAGGAAGAAAACACATTATTTATACATATATTGATGCATAATTCCACCCGCTCATAAATATGCAAAATCTCTAGCATGAAATCTGACATAAGATATTCAAGTAATTGATGAGTGAACACGAATGTATGTCCACTCGGTTAAGAACTGGACAACGAATTGTGCACGAGTGTGAACAATAATGCGAACAAAAGAAATGTAATGGTATAAATTGCAGTGTTTATTCCATTCAAAATTGTGCAAAAAACTGTCAAGAGAAGCACGCATTCGTAACTACAAAGAGAAAAACCCTCCTTGTGATTGAACTAGACGATAATTTAATAGTAATTTTGAATTACTGAATATGTTTAAAAAAATGCTTAGAACGAGATGTGTGGTGCAAATAAGTACTTTAACGGTCTTTCATTATTCCTTAACATGTGTCGTGTTTGTAGCTCGATTAAGGACCGATCTCACAGCTAATGCACCACTAATTAATGGTTAAATTAAACTTTTATCATGCGTGAAAAATAATCTTTTTATCATACAGAGTGAAAGGACAATGTATGCTTGAACCCACGACAAATAGGAGTCCTTAAACGCAGGATTCATAGCCTTCAGACACATACTGTTAACATTTTGTCATAAACGAGACAATGACATCGAGCAGCGATAAAATCCAGCTGGCTAACTTTATTGCAAATGCTATATCGCCTATTAAGTATTTTTAAAACAATTTGCGCGGAAATTGATGTTGGTTAAGCCGCCAACAACTTACAGTCAAATAGTTTTCAAAATAGTCATCATGTACATAGTTTACTAATAAATTAACGTTTAGTGGCTAAAAGCAGCGAGACGAAATCAATAGATTTTGCACCAGACAAAGTAATTGGACGGGGAGGTGTTCAAACATTACAGGGGTTATATCTACTTCATAGCTAAATATTTTTGGAAACAATTTGATCGAAAGTTGTTGCTGACTATGCGATCATCAACTTATGGTGGAATCGTTTTCAAATTAGTCATCCAGTAGAGATTTATTATCCATAGACATTATCGTTTAGTGGCACGTAGCGGGGTTAAATAACCTAATTAATACCTAGCGGGGCAAACGTAATAAACATCTGACTGACAAAATGTCGCAGTCACTCAAGTCCTCCTCCACCTCCTCCACCTCCTCCTCGTCCTCCTCCTCCTAGACCTAGATTATCTGACCACCTCTAAAACTCTTTTACTTTTACCTACATAGCATGGTAGCTGACCATGGGTGGGGGGGGGGGGGCGCACGCAGCTAGTTTAAAACGTAGAATACCAAACTTTTAGGTGTTAAAGTTTTAACACATCAACACGCGAACGTACAACCACCACAAGCCAAACCCAAACTAACACACCATTCATTAAAATTCTAATGCTGTACGCCATTGCCAGTAACATGCTATCAATTCTTTGACACTCCCGCCAAATCATTTAAATAACATATACATATATACACATAATTTAATTCTAACGCTGTACATCATTGTTCTTTCGGTAGCCTGTACGATATTCTTCTCTTAGACAATAATGTACAAAGACAGAATGAACTAAATTTACCCGTACCGCTGTATGTCATTGTTCGAGAACAAAAGAATTATTGATCCTTTTGTTCTAGAACAAAAGAATCAATAATTCTTTTGTTTTTTAACAATAACATACAGCAGAGCCCATAACTACTGGGCCAGCCAAAACAGACTTTCAGATAGAATGGCCATGTGTTAGGCTAATCAGCCAGTATGTTATCATCGATGACACCAACGCTGGATGACATTAATAGAGAAAAACAACACAAATTCCCTAAGCTACAGCTACAGAACTAAGGTAGTATATACAATGGGCTACACAGGCATCAAACAGACATCAAACAGAACATGTGACCTTTGATCTCAATACTCACTAACTAGTGATATATTGTTTGTAAGAAAAGGAACAACATGCAAAGTCGAGCAAATTAATAATAATACCTACACTACATCAATATATTCTATTTTCGCACTATACAATACACGTAGATTTATGTATCTAACATCTGAACATCTTGCTGATTTAGTGAAAAATGCTTATTGACTGAAAGTCATAGCTATCACTTTCATTTAGATTTTCCTCCAAATTGCCAGCTGTTCGGTAAATTAAAAATCCATGCTTTCTGCATTATCTATGTCCATAGGTCCGAGGACGCCATGTATTATGAGTAAAGTCTTTCATGGGGACAATGGCACCATGAAAAGACTTCAACTAACGAAATGGAGAACGATTAAAAATGTGTAGTATTGTTAAATGTGATTGCCATATGAATCTCTTCTCCCACATAAAAACGGTGACCTCTACGGCAGCATGATAATTTTATCTGTAATGACCATGATGAAATATAGAGCACACGACATAAAGACAACAACAATACAAAGCTATGCAACCTTTATATAGCATCATTTAACAAAACATTCATTTGCAAAGGTGCTGACGAACAGGTGTGTCTTTAACTTGTTCTTCAATATAATCTTTGAGCTGCTGATCTTGATGTTTAGTGGTAGTCGGTTTCAGAGTTTTCGAGCAGCAACACTAAATGCTCTTTCGCCATAGGAAAGTAAATTGGATCGTGCGACATGAAGTACGTACTGGTCTGGGGAATGAAGTCTACATTGCTGGACGATATGTCACGGGCAGATATCTCAGATATTGAGAGATTTATCGTGCAAGTATGTGCAAGCTGGAAGTATAAATTTGAACTCTATTCCTTGACCAACAATACCGTTAAGATTTTTTTGATTTTTTTAGATTTTGCAGATTGCAAAGGTTTTGAAATCCCATTAGAATGAACCTTGTACCAGGATAAACAATGGAATTTATTTACTTTTTGTTTTCATCTCTGTGTTTCAATTGGAGTAGAGATGATAATTAATTGGTTTGGTGTGGTTACTGAGGATGAAATCTATGTTTAGCCATGACTGTAGACAATCAGTCACTTACAATGATAAGATACTTTATAACACCAGTATCATAGTGACAGTCTGCCAAAAACGCGATATCTTTGAGCAAATGCTTTATCTGGTGGTCTGGATTCCTGGAAGCATGAGGTCATTTCGCATTATTGTGAGCGAACAAATTTCCATAAGCTTTGTAGCACTGCATCACAACAGCATTGCCATTCAACCTATTTTGCACGAATGCAATTCATTCATTCATTCATTCATTCATTCATTCATTCATTCATTCTTTCTTTCCTTCAGTCATCCATTCATTCATTCATTCATTCATTCATTCATTCATTCATTCATTCATTCATTCATCCATTCATCCATCCATCCATAAATCTATCCCATTCATCCATCCATCCATCCATCAATAGCATCGTCTGAGTGCATCAGATTTGATGGTTTATTTGACCAGTTGCAAATTTGAGATCATCTCACGTCGGTCGGTTGGTCACCTTTTCACTCTTTATCGATTCCCGCCAAAATATAATCTATTCTCATGCTAAATTGATCTGACGTCGATTCCCGCCAAAACACAATCTAATCTAATGCTGAATTGACCGGTCGCTAATAGAGGTAAACTGGTTGTGTAGCTGCGACTACGCTTGCCTCTAATGGTGAACGAGGATGATAGTCGGCCTCCTTCAAGTAGTAGCACTGCAGACTATTTATATTTGACTATCTGGGTCTGTTTAACCTATCTGACTTATCCAGGAACCGGAGTGTGTGGTTCTCCTTTGACGACAATTAAAAATAATTAGCGCTTAACTTGATTAAATATATACCTTTATTATGGTATTATAGATAAGAATTTCAAGGCAAACTCGCCATCCCTTTATACAAAATGTACAGCTAATTTCTAAGTTATTCTATTCAAACAATCCAAGCCAACAATCTATCCAACTTAATAACACGGTTGGTGAATGGTGGTAAAATCATGCCATTACTGCTCTGCAGCAGTTTCTATACATTCTCTCTTGCGCACGCCCATACTCTCATCTAGTTGACTTCACCACAGTTCACGCACAGCTATCTGATCATCAGTACATGACACTAGTCTTGAAGCCTATGAGGTTTTTCATCAGAGATCTTAATAGATCGGGCTCAACAATAATCAATGCAAAGTGTGTCATTTGACGTCACTAACTAATCCAGTTCCTTAAGAAACTCGGTCATCCCTAAATTACATATACAATAATTCTGATCTATGAATTGTATGTATTTTCTACGGTCCATTCTATGCACGCATTCTATGCAAGGTTTGGTATGAAGCTCAGCCGTCGATATATTCATAACTAAAATCTCTTACTAACGAATTGCATAATGTTTCTGTAGCTTATTCTATGCAAACATTCTCTGCTCGGTTTCGTACGAAACTCAGCCATCCATATATTACAAAATTTAAATCTTCATTGACGAATTGTATGATATTTCCATAGCCATTTCACGCAAACATACCTGCCTGTAGTCTACAGCTCTTTACCCAGTACCTAATAACCTCATGTAAGTATATCCTGAGTGTCAATCATACTCTAATTCAGATCACTTATTCATGGAGGGGAATTCCGTTGCTATGGTAACTGGCTAGTTCCAAAGCCTATGATCCGTCCATTCTTGCCTTATAATAATATCACGGGTGCTTATTGTTACCACATATTTATAATCTATTCATGTTATTCTGATACTTAAATGTACATGCTGATTATCGAACCAACAGCGTTTATCAACCCTTGATATATGACGTCCGTGAGCATTGCTCATAAGTGTTGCTATTATCCTACATTAATATATGACGTCACTAAACGTTATTCATGGCGGGCAACTCTGCACCATGTTCACCTTTCTGTATTACATCATCTTTAATTCTGTATCGAATTGTATGCATAACTGAATATAGCCTACATACATCAAATATTATTATGTCTCTTATCATTCTGTTACTAAGTGCGACTCTTATCATCCCATTGCCAAGTACGCGTATATGATTATAAATACCTTATGGTCGTACTTGCCTTAATCCTAAATATGCATAACTACATAATTACATTTTCATACAAGCGTTGGCAGACTGATGTTGTTTCCTAAAAGATGTTGCTACATCTTATTAGACAATTAGACAAGGCACTAGTCACCTCGAGATTCCGTGCACAAGGGTTAATTATATCAGGCCATAAATGAAAGCATCAGAGTTGGTTGATTAGACCAGCTGATCCAAATCCACATATGCCCCTCAGCCGAAGTTAATTCATCTTTCACCCATCATCTGAGCTCGTATGACGTCATAATCATCTCAGTGGGTGTATGATGACGTCACATTCTTTACGTCACCAAATCTCGAATACCCCGACACATTGTATGAATTGTATGTCTTTGTAATTCTTTGCTATTTAATAAACATGCTGTTGAATATTTTGAAACGAAGCTGACTGGGCGTTGTTGCTGCCTTAGGCAGCAACAGTAGCCAGTCAAATTATTTTCAAAATATTCAACAGCTTACCTGTATAGTTTTCTTGAAATAAATAGTCAGGGAGTTCAGCGATCGATCGATCCGAACACGAGCGAGGTGTGGGTGGAGTTTAGCTAGTGATGGGTAGGGCATAGCTAAAAATGGAAAGGTCCATTGATCGGGTTGTTGCGACAACATGGTCACTTAACTCACTGTGCACTATCGACAGCAAACAACATATCTCGGTCCACCATACACTCATTCACTCTGCACTGCCTTCACATAGCCTGTACTAACATCATACCCGGATAGTGATTACAATATATAGAGATAAATACGACATTGTAAATATACAATAAATAAATAAATGGTGACTGTACATAATTCCAATAGCGATAAATATTACTCACATATTAGTGAATAAACATGGCAAAAATAGCATGCATGTAAACAATAAAATAAGCAGTGAATAATGGTAACTAACATAATCAGATCAGCGTAAACAGTAATAGCATATAATTTACAACGACACAATAAATGAAATACTCAACCGATGGTATTTATCGAAAGTATAAAAAAAATGAACAATACAATTCACACACTGCTGTCTTTGCTTCAACATGGAATAGATTTACAGGTAATTGCCTGCACTGTAAATGCACACTAAACTAGAATTCATCTACCACCCTACACTCAACTACTTACTATTTACATCAGCCTTCAGGTTAACCAATACTTTCCTCGATACCCACTCGCCATTCGGCGGGTACGAGTACTGCATAGAAAGCTTACGTGTGATAAATCGTGATGATCTCAGTAGTGTGAGACAAATGAGGCATCCGAAATCTGAAATTCTATACTTTTAGAACCGTAGGTGATATGATGTCTTCTTGACGGGAAGATTGGTCCGCCTCATTAGGATCGTCGGTAAGTCGGTCGGTGCTAGCCTTCCGACATGACCTGCGCAATAAGAATTGCTTCAGTCACGACATCTCCTTGGGCTGACTCCTGATGCAATAACTTCTCATCGTAGAATATAAATTACGTTTATAAATTACCAGTATAATAATTGCCATTATTATGATTGTGGATACGGCATATATGATGGTTGCTCTAGGAGCTATAAGATCGAAACTGATCATCTCTATATGCAATTCAGATAATGGTGCTAGAGGTACATAATTCACTTTCTGTAAATGGTGTCACTTCTCCAGTTTCAAACTTTTAACAATAGATGATAGTCTCAGAATATCAGCTATGTCTACAGTGGACATATTCAATACTGATGCACATGAGCCTTGATCGGACGAAAATGCCACCCCACCACTGTAAGCACACTTCACTGGATCTTGCACATATACACAATTCTTCAACACACATTCTTCTGTCACTCTGCCATCACAATGGACTTTCAGTTTCTCACCCAAAGTCTGCAAAACCACACCAGGAAACTCTCCTTTAAATAACGTATTAGAGGTATCATGAGATTGTGATCACTTTATCTTACAAATTGGATCAGTCTTATTCGTTAGCATACTAACAATGCATGGAATATGGCTCGAATCAACTTGCAAGTTTCCCTCGCAAACTCTGGGTTCATTTCCTTAGCACTTGGATGGGATGAAATATCATCCTGTTCGTGTATCGAGACCTATACTCACTCTGGATAAGACTACCTCTATATACTGAGCAAGTTCGTTCAACGGCACCAGCCATGAATGCATGCCTCGATTGACATAATTCCCTCCATCAATAAGTGGCAAGGTAGCCATAAAATGGAGATTCTCTGGGTCGCTCCAAACTGGATGCACAATAATGTTACCATAATACCATTGATATGGTTGGATAGGTTTAACTGCTCTATCAATATGACGACCAATACCAGTTAAGTTAGAAGAGCTAAGTAATTCCTCGGTCAATCTTCCAAGATCCATGGAAGCTGTTCTTCAGTGAAAAGTCATTAATGCTTGGCGGTATGCGTAGGCTACGCCTTCAGTCGCATCAACCGCCTGTCCAATTTGCATTAGCATAAACATATATAGTCTCCACTTCATTTGGCTTCGAACGACAATGTCCACAACATATGATAGATTCATCGCGGCATCATATAAGTCGTTTATCTCTGTTAACAAGAATTTTGACATAAGCGTGTTTAATGTGTGTCACTAATTGATTACTGTAATGTACTAGTTTATTGATCTTTAACATTGATTTCTTCACAATGCATTTCATAGCTTCCATGTCTCCAGACGTGGCTACTCCAAACAAAGAAGAGGGTATGTCGCCCACGAAATTTAGAAGTCCATGTCATTTCCGTGTTAACAATGTTTCACTCGTACTTGACCTTTCGGATGTCAAGCTGCCTGTTATAGTTAATCTTCATAATAAAATATTCAGGTCATGGTCGGATAACATTTTCTTAGCATGAGATACCATGATACTATGTCGTATTAAAGCTACCTGAGCTTGATAACCGGAAGTAATCTTGGTGTGGCAATGGATATTACTATTGTCCATTCGCATCGAATAACAGAGATTGGAAGATATGTGGTTATTAATACAGCATTCTGACTCTTTTTGATATTATCGCTAATATCCACACAATTTACTTTAACACAATTACAATCACAATTACAGTAAAACATATAAAGTTAAACATGATGAAATCAAATTACAATCCGATACTAAATTTTAATTGATAAGAGATCCATCTCGTTCAACAAAAATGTGAATAATGATTTCTATTGTCGCAAATGGAACATATATAGCGAACAACTTGCTCATCGTTTCTCGATTCTTGAATACTTACTCTTAGTCAGCAGATGCATCGGATGAGGTCTGCGCTTGTGCAGATTATATCGGTTTGATGACGTCGTGCCAAACATAGCTGGGCCCAGATTCACAAAGAAGTGTAAGTTATACTTATGTCTAAGAAAGGTGTAAGTCTATAAACAGGCATAAATCTGTATTCACAAAAAGGAGTAACTTGCCCAAATATTGGCGTAACTTACACTGCATATGTACCACATGTAAGGCTGGGGAAAATGTGTAACTTGGGAAAACAGCAATAATTGAACGAATTTAGAAAAGCGAATTTACGTTTTTCCGTCGTGACGTGACCTTTGAACTCATGCAGACTGCAGTGAAAGAGTAGTTACCTTAACATAAACAAAGCAACAGCTGTTGATTTGTATAGTGCGCAGATTGATATTTATATGCGATCGATTGGCTACTAATAAAGCAACCCTATATACTATGATTTTTTGGTTTATTTAAATACTCGTTTGAATGAGCCTTATTAATAAATCATTACAGGGATATTGTGCATCATTTCGAAAATTCAACCTGTTATTTGGCACATGCGTACCTCATGTCAAAATTTGTAGTTGAAGATCTATGTTCCACTTCCAATGCCCTTTCACACACGCATCTAGACAAAATACATTGTCACCACCATTACTGATTCCTAAAATTGTCATCGACAAGCACGTATTAACCCTGTATAAATCTCAAATCTATTCAAGAAAATTTCCATTTCATCATAGAAAATGTTCATTTTCAGACCACGAACCGTTAATTTTGAAAATCGTTCACTGGAATGACTGGCTCTGTTGTCTCTTAGCGAGCCAGTCATTCCAGTGGAAAAATTTAAAAAATAATCTCTTGGTCTGCAAATCAACATATCACAAGACCATATGGCATACACTGCAGAAGCCACAGCCTTTTTGCTGGCTTGAATGTCAAAGCCAAATGGTTACAGTTTGTGGTTATAATTAATTATTTGTCAATTCTTGAGTCACTTTATAGCCTATATATAGATACAGCTAGCCTTTAAATTTTTGTCATAAAAACATGCAACAAATATATAGCCTACTACCTGTTTCTATAGGTTTTTTGTGACATAAATTCAAAGACTGTTCCTAGGCTCCTAGGCCAGGTGCCGCCTACATCCTCAGAAACTTAGATTGATAATTTATCACATTTGCCTATGGCAGTATGGGGATTGGGTGGTGTGGGGGGTAGGGTTACCAAGGGTTTTCCTACCCCATAGAGTATCTCTATAGTACCCCTAGATTTTGGCCCCATCTATAGAGATAGTATATTTTGCACCCTATAGAGCTCCCAATGCACCCATTGGTAAAAAAATACATTTCTACGTCCATGTGCCCGCAGCGCATATATAAATAAGTGGGTTTTTTGTGAATCCGGGCCCTGGTTTTGCATCTGTTTCCACTGCTGACTCATTCTCATCAGGCTGCTCATCAGTCATCTTCTGATATTGCTCTTCTAATGCTTCACCCTCTGTATTACGAACTACCTCCATCAGGGCCTCTGGTTCTTGACTCATTGATGGAATCGGTTTTGCTTCTGGATTTGGAACTATCTCAGGAGCTGCTAACTCTTTCTGTCGCATCACAGCTTTTACTCTCTGACTCTCTCTAGTGCCTTTCGTTGGATTGCATATTGGCCATGGTCGTAATCCATCCCGGCACATCTCTGGATCTACTATGTGCAATTTCGAAATATTTAATACACAGATTTTGCCTGATCGCGGATGGCGAACTTGCATGACAGCTCTATTTAACTTAAATATTTCATATTCAGGGTCACTACATGTCTTTGGCTTCATACGCTCTTCGGATTTGACTACCACGGAATCACCAACCTTGAACTCATCGGCATTCAACCTCTTGTCGATCTGTGCATGATACTCTTTAGCCTTCTTGGTATCAGCATGAGCTTGAAATAAGGCATTGTTGAGGCTCGTCAGTCTATCACCTAGATCTTGCAACCTATCGATCGGAATCACAATTGGTAGTCTACCTCGTCTACCATATGTTAGATAGAAAGGGGTGAAACTGGTGGTTACATGGTGAGTGTTCTGTTGGCGCCGCACCTAGCTGATCGTCCCACCCTCTGGAATAATTGTAAATACCTCACTGTATTAGCTCCTTCAGGGTATGGTTAAAGATTCCAGTGTGTCCATTTGTCTGGGGATGATATGGACTTGCATGCTGATGGGTGATACCGTACTCCTTATATCTGGCTTCTATACTCCTGGCACAGAATTCCTTACCCTGATCAGTAATTAGAATTTCTGGCAATCCATGACTTGCAACATACTCATTAAAGAATTTCTCTTCCACATGTGCTGCTGTTTTCTCCAGAATCTGATATGCCTCGACCCATGTGGAACAATGATCTACCATGGTCAGAATATAAACATTACCTTTTGTAGAATCGATCAGTGGTCATATCAGGTCCATACCAATCTGCTGACTAGGGTACTTAGCTACAGGCATAGGCGTATAAGTGTGTCTTGTCATAACAGCTCTATTAACTTGACAAAGAGGACAGATATCTAACATCTTGATGACGTATTTTCTCAACGTCGACCATACAAAGGAATCCCTAATCAGACTTAGAATTTTCAGTGAACCTTGGTGATCAGCTCGCTCATGCACTTTCTCGACTACTCATTTATGGAATCTCATTGGAAGAATGACCCGCGGGTACTCGGCATTTAGAGCTGATGGAGTGACAGTGGAATACGCCACTCCATTATGAATATCGTTCACTGCTCCTGGGAAGACATGGGCCTTCGAGATAATTTAATGCATTCAAGATCCTAGATGTACTTCAGATAAGCAATGACTCTTGAGACTACTGCTTGCAGACACAAAGCTGAGAGTACGAGCCAAGTCAGTGAGGTCTGTGGAGTTTGAAACATCATGTGGCTCACCACAGGGTCTATATCTGATGCTTTTCTTCTGTTATCTTGCTGCAAATCTCTGTGGGAAAGTTCCACAAAACTGCCCCCCCCCTTACTGTCTGTAAAAGTCGCCAGCAAAGATGATCCATGTTTGGCCATGTGCTAAGCTTGCCAGAAGAGACACCAGCACAGAGAGTCTTGGGACTAGCCCTACTAGGAGCCAGCAAATACAAAGCCAGGAGAGGACGTCATTGCATAAATCTGCTAAGCGTGATATGAGGTGACCTCACGAATGTAGGTCGAGACACAGTGGGCAAACGTGAAGACGGACTGATTGCAGCTGTATGATGTTTCTACTACTGCGGCCACAGAACAGTAATCATACATATATTATGAATAATTCTACCTTCTGCAGTTTCTCTAAACATCTCCAGAAATTTTTCCTGCTGCTCATCTTGTAATGCTCATAACGAAATGCCATATGCTTCTAATGGTATGTATGGCAGCACTCCGTCCTCAACATCAGGAAAAGTGTAGTCTACTGTATCAAACGTAGCTATCTCTTCCAGAC
Organism: Chaetoderma sp. LZ-2023a; assembly: GCA_034401795.1. Taxonomy (NCBI): domain Eukaryota; kingdom Metazoa; phylum Mollusca; class Caudofoveata; order Chaetodermatida; family Chaetodermatidae; genus Chaetoderma; species Chaetoderma sp. LZ-2023a. Next base: position 95,044,116 of record CM067366.1, on the reverse strand, counting down.
GTCGTAGTTGAAACAACATACCAGCATGAATGTTCTTCGAGCCTTGAATATATTTATTCTCAAAGCCATATTCAGCAATCAATACTGCCCACTATTGTACCTTCATATTGCGCACCTCTCCAATAAACAAACTCGTAAGAGGTTTATGATCAGTATACACAGTGAATTTGGTGCCAAAAAGGTACGGGCATAGTTTCTTCAATGCATAGACAACAGCATAACCTTCTTTTTCATTTGCCTGCCAATTAAGCTGACTGCCTATCAATGAAGCACTAACATATTGTACTACACATTCTATGCCTTGATCATCCTCTTGAACAAGGATTGCTCCTACAGCATAACTAGGAATATTAATCTACGAACGATACAGTTTGTTCAGACAGGGTACGTTAGCACTGTCTCGCTTGCATAGCATGTTCTTCAGCTTGTCAAATGCGACCTGCTCTTCCTTACCCAAAACTCTTGTGTTTCTTCATTAGCTCAACTAGCAGATGATTTATCTCCACATAGTTCTTTACACATGACCTATAATAGCCTCTAGAACCTAGTATGCTCCTAACCTCTCCAACATCTTGGAGGTGAACTCATCTCTCGGATCACCTTCACCTTCCTATCTTGTGGAGAGATACATTGCACTGAAATGCGGTAACCCAACAGGTCTACCGATTCACTTTGAAAATTGCACTTCTTCTGCTTCAGTGGAGGTTGAATTCTCTAATTCGCTGCATGACTAGTCTTAGATGATGAGCATGTTTGCTAGCATCCTTAGAAAACTCTACTACGTCATCGACGAAAACATGCATACATTTTCCGACGTTACCGTGAAAAATGGCGTTCCTCGCATGATGAAAAACTGTGCCTGAGTTGCAAAATCCAAAAGACATACGAATCCCTTCAAAAAGACCTTCAGAGCAGATACACGCTGTCTTCTCGATGTCTTGTCTGCACATTGGTATTAGCGAATATCCAGACTTCAAGTCCATCATCGAAAACAGAGATGCTCCATACATAGAGTCAAATATATTGGATATGTTCGGTAATGGATATGAATCTTTATGACAACCACTATTTAGAGACCTGTAGTTGATACAAAAGCAAGTAGTACCATCTTCACTAGACACTATGGTGATAGGTGACGCCCATTGTGATGATGATGGCCTAATAACACCAGCTTCTAATATCTCTTTCACCTATTCTTTAACTATGTGAGCCTTCATCAACAGCGTCCTGTAGGCACATTGCCTAATCAGTGGATGATTTCCCGTTGGAACTGTACACCCATCCATAGGGTTCTTACTGAACATCTTTGGATGAGCAGTATCAAAATTATTGGGAAAGTCACTAAGCACTTTGTCGATAACTTCATATCTTACCGTTTCTTTAATACTGGCCTCATCTATCACATAGATAAGTGTCCTGGTGCCTTTATGGGATATGGAGTTTGTATTTCTTACCATACCACACCATCTCACACTTGCCATAATCAATTGCAGCCATACCCCCATGCAATGCATTTGTACCAATCAAACCTTCATACTTCATACCTTTCACAACAAGCACTGAAATTGGACATGCATTCTGAAATCATATTTCTGTCTCTCCAAACACATCAATAGGGGTACCATTTACAGCAAGTAAAGTTCCGGCCCTCCTTAAGGGATGAGCACCAAAACAGTTTTCTATATATCACACCTAATGAGCGATGTACTAGCACCAGTATCTATCAGTTCATCTACATACTGACCAGTTTCTTCCTTTAGGCTCTTATCCTTTTCTAATAATAATCAGACCAGAAAACGATCGGTCTGTGATTCCCTCCACTGGCAGTTCCCGCAATGGTTTCTGATCACCACATACAGCTTCAGCATAACTCCTGTATCTTGTGTCTTCTCCACGATGTTCAGTATCCCTGCCATTGCCATTACCATAATCATTGCCATAACCATTGTCATAACCAGCTGCGTCGATCTCTATTGACTCGTACCTCGGTCCGTCATCTCATCAGGTAGGTCAAGCGCTCATGTTATGTTTACACTGCCAGTTAGTATGTCCGGTTTTACCACATCCATAGCGGCGAGTCTCTTGATGTTCTGATTGACTGATATGGTTCTTTGTACACTGATTCTTCGTGTGCCCTGGTTCACCACAACTGCAACACTTGATTTCTGGTCGTGTGTTGCTCTGACTCATCTGGGGTTGTGCATTGTTTCGCGGGCCCTGATTTTTTGTATGACTATTTTCACCACATGCCAAGCATGTGACATTTGCGTTTGCATTCTTTGGTGTCTCATTTGTCATATAAGAACCAACTCGTCATGGTATCTTCATATTTTATGCACTCGTTTGGTTTGGCTTCTTCTTCTTCAAAGTATCATTTGATATGTCCTGTTTGCCCGCACTGATTACACTTCACTGTTCTCTTCAGCTGCGCTGGTTGCTGATATTGCTCCTGTTGCTGATATTGAAGCATATTGGTCAGACAGTCTCTCTTACCGTGAGTTGTCTGTTCACACTGATAACATTGCAGTGGCTTTCCTGTTGTCAGAACAGTAAACCACTGCAGCTGTACTCTATTATTGTTTGCTATTATGTTCTACAAATTCGTCATCATATCGAAGATTTGCCTGAACACATTATCTTGCCGTGCTGTTAGCTGTCACTCCAACTCGCAGAACAATTATTCTGCATGGTTTTCTGTATACCCGAGTGCATTCACTTCCATAGGTTCTGTGTCGTATCTTCTCTTGCTCATGTTCATCGCATCTCGCAAGTCTTTATAATTACCTTGTTGCTGAGTAAAACGATTTGCTGCTTCCAGCATGTCCTTTTCTTTATAGACGAGTTGGCGTACAAGCCGCTTGTCAGCTAGTGCATGGATGTAGGCTTTCACGATGAGATGCTTGCTGTCTTCATTCTCGTTGCCTGGATATGCTTTCTTTGCTAAATTTCTAAACTTTTAATTAAATACATTGATTGTCTCGCCACTATTCTGTTGAACGTTCTCTGGTTCACACCTCAGTCACTCGGATTCATTCGCTGGCACAAAGTATGTGATTATATGCTCTCTTATCTGGTCACACATGACATGATCTCGAGTTCTGGTGGAAAAGAACTGATCCACCTCTTTGTGCAATTGACCTCAAGACGTCTATGAGATAATGTAGGCTGCATTGCCTGGTCTTGGGTCTTTGATTGCATTAAGCATACACTGACATGCCTCTGTTAGCTCCACTGGAATAATTCCGTCACACAGCTGTATGTGATGTACATGATCGCAGAGTTTTTCTCTCATGATACGCGCAGACTCTCTATCTCTGGTATCACTGGAGTATTGGCGTAAACTTTAGTGGACATCCTCCACTAGCTGATGAAGGTGCGTACTATTACAGCATTGGGATCTATCACCATTGTGGAAGGATCCAGTCTAGGAGGATTTAAGATTGGTTTATCTGAACTTTCTTCACTCCGAAATTGTTCAAAACTTGAATCTGAATCACAACTAACCATACAAGAGGAATTTTTAGTCACCTCACATGCGTATAGTTTTGATATTAATTAGACTGAACAAGAGGATTTCACTACCACATCTTGAATACTATTAAACAAATTTATCAAAATAAATGGCTACTGTCATTTGATTTATTTCACGGGTGCTCTATTGATTTTACTGTTATTGTTAATTTTAATCGCTATTTTTACAATGTTGTCTTCTCTATATTTGCAATGTTCTATATAATTTCTTGATTCTCCTACTCAATATACCCCAGACAAACATTCACTGACGTAACTCGTAATACTATCTAATGACTCACGAGTATGCTTTTCTCATGATGTATTCTGATTATTTCTCATTAAACTATTGTTATTGTCATTCATTACTCAATCAGCGAAAATTGCTGCTATTGTGCATTTTATGCGTTCGTGCACTGCCGCTTCTCCAAGGTTATTTATAAGCTCAATTATAATCTAACTTTTGTCGTTCATGCAGTGTACTTTATGTTCTATAATATCTCTCGGGCAATCAGACTCATTGATGGTGGTGAAATATTCTGCTAAGAACTGAAGTACTTTGTCTGATGCGTCTGTATGTGTGCAGCCATTCTGTTGTGTTTTATTATCTTGTTGTAGTAATGCTCATTATCTTACTTACAGTTTTTCGGGGTTTTTTACTCCACGAATTCTGTCTGCTCATGAATTCTGTTCCTGCCATCCTAAATCCTGGCTCGGTCAACCACTGCAAATTTTGAGACTGTCTGACGTTGGTCGGTCGGTTGCCTTTTCACTCTTCCCGCTAAAATATAATCTATTCTGGTGCTAAATTGATCTGACGTCGATTCCCACCAAAACAGAATCTAATTTAATGTTGAACTGATCGATCGCTACTAGAGGTAAATGGGTTGTGTAGCTGTGACTACCCTTGCCACTAATGGTGAATGGAGATGATAGTTGACTCACCTCCTTCAAGAGGTAACACTGAACAATATTTATATTTGACTCTCTGGGCGTGCCTGACCTATCTGAATCATCCAGGAACGGGAGTGTGTGTGGCCTCCTTTGATGACAATTAAAAATAATCAACGCTTAACTTGATTAAATATATACTTTTATTACGGTTCTATAGATAAGAATTTCAAGGCAATATCGCCACCCCTTTTTACAAAATGTACAGATAATTTCTAAGTTATTCTGTTCAAACAATCCAAGTCAACAATCTATCCAACTTACTAACACGAGCTACCTCAAACCTGTACTCATGGATGAACAGTGGCAAAATCATGTCATTACTGCTCTGCAGCCGTTTATATACATACTCTCGTCTAGTTGACTATGTCACAGTTCATGCACTCCTCTGATTGGTACCCTTGTTGCCGTGTGTGTACTGCCCTGCGTGTTATCACATGACACTAGTCTAGAAGCTGTGCATCTCTAATTTGTGCTTGAACAAGTGTGTCGCCGATCACATTCCTGGTTTGGCAGGAAACTCAGGCCTGACGCCTATGAGGTTCCCTCAGAGATATTAATAGATCGGGTTCAACCATAATCTATGCAAAGGGTGTCGTTTGACGAAACTCGCTCATCCCTAAATTACATGTCTAATACTTCCGATCTATGAATTGTATGTATTTTCTACAGTCTATTCTATGCAAGCATTCTATGCACGGTTTCGTACGTAACTCAGCCATCGATATATTCATAACTAAAATCTATTACTGACGAATTGTATAATGTTTCTGTAGCTTGTTCTATGCAAACATACTCTGCTCGGTTTCCTGCGAAACTCAGCTGTCCATATATTACCTAATTAAAATCTTCATTGACGAATTGCATGATATTTCCATAGCCATTTCACGCAAACAGGTACCTAATAACCTCATGTAATTATATTCTGAATGTCAATCATAATCTAATTCAGATCACTTATTCATGGAGGGGAATCCCGTTGCTATGGTAACGGGCTAGTTCCAAAGTCTAGCGTTGGTCCATTCTTACCATATAATAATATCATGTGTGCTTATTGTTACCACATATTTATAATCTATTCATGTTATTCTGATACTTAAATGTACATGCTGATTATCGAACCAAGAGCGTTTATCAACGTTTGCTATTATCCTACATTCATATATGACGTCGCTAAACGTTATTCATGGTGGGCAACTGTGCACCATGTTCACCTTTCTGTATTATATCATCTTTATTTCCGTACCGAATTGTATGCATAACTGAATATAGCCTACATGCACAAACTATTATTATCTCTCTTATCATTCCGTTACCAACTTCGACTCTTGTCATACCGTTGCCAAGTACGCCTACATGATTATAAATACCTTATGGCGTACATGCATCAATCATAAATGTATATAGCTACATAATTACATTATCACACACGCGTGGACAGACCGATGTTGTTTCCTAAAAGATGTTGCTACATCTTATTAGACAAATAGGCAATGCGCTAGTCACCTAGAGATTCCATGTACGCAAGGGTTAATTATATCAGGGCATACATGAATGCATCAGAGTTGGTTGATCAGACCAGCTGATCCAAATCTACACAGTAATAGATAGACAAGCACAGCTAGTATTGTTATAATTATGCAGCATATTGTCATGGGGAATCAGCAGGTGGCCAATTTATGGACGTATATCGTGTGGACTCTGTTTTGGATGAAATCAAATTACAATAATGGGTCAGGATGGTGTGTGCTAATGGTGACTGGCAAGGAGATTAAGGGGGATTAATTTTCCCCATAAATACTATACTTATGGCCGCAATTTATTATAGTTTCGTTCAATAAAATTTTTTCAAAAATCTAGTATTAACGTGCCAATCTTAACATATAAGACATGTGCAGTCGAAATTCTTCCAGCGACCACCAGTGATTTGGGAGCCAGCAGATAGTATATCATTAACATCTAAAAGAAATTCCGTCTTAAAGAACCACAATAGTGTATTACCAAGCCCACGTGTCAACAATAGACATGGTTATCTCTAGGTGCCCAAGCATGTAGCAACAACTCTATAGCTATATCAAGTAGGTATATTTCAGAGCGTAGCTCTAGTTGGCAGATGTTGGCTCATACCAACATAAGTCGAGTTCCAAGCATAGTCCAAGATCCTGACAAATGACAATGCCTATTTTTCCTTTGTCTTTCATACAAAATCATACTTTGCATGAAAACATACTGGGTGTTGCGTATTAGACGAGTATTATTCTCGATTGAATTTCTGGCGTTTCCGCCGAAGACGAAGAAGTCTGTGTCGAAGCAGAGAGTGTCACCAATACCAAGCAGGTTACAATGTAGCCATACACAGTTTGCTCAACAATGATATGCGAACCGACATTAACCAATAATATTGAACTGAACTACATCCAATTGAACATACATGGTCTTAAGCTGGCCTCTGGTTATCAAAGAACAATACATCTGGAGTAATAATCATTACTATTCGGCAGACATGTTGGCGAAGAAACGGGAAGGGGCGATTGAACAGGCAGATCGAGAGATCTCCTATGTAGAAGAGAAGACTAGTATTAACATTCATCATAGAAATAAATTGCAGCAGCAACATCCCGACTACAACAAGTAAGATAGTTACTAGCGCCTGAAGAGAGCTGACCAAGTTACCTTATTCAGGCTCTGGACAGGGCACAATAGCATTAATGCTCTTATGTAGAACAAGCTGAAACTTGACCATGCGGGCATGTGCTCGTGTCGCAGAGCGCTGATGACTCGTGAGCAACTGCTGCGGCACTGCACACCACCAGGAGCCCATTAGGCAGGTTACATGGCCAGAGCGAATTTCTTTTGAAAAGCAAACAGTTTGGAGACCTGGATGACCCCTGAGAACAGTGTCATCCGTGCGGAAGACATGAGTTTCCATCTGGAGTACTATGATGAGGATAGGTCCATTGCTTCCCACGCCATAAATTCCTGATCGTGTACCTGTTCCCCGTATCAGACACGGTATATTGATCATCGCTAAGCAACTAACCATTTCAGACAAGAAACGAAACATTCTTTAGGATATAAAGAAAATTATCTTGACTATTCCTAAAGGTAATATGACTTTGACAGAATCAAGCCCCAGCCATGGTTCCAGATAATTTGAATGGAAGTCTCTCTAAAAGATTGCATTTCGTGTCATACTTTTCAAGATGTTGTGGCGCCGTGAAAATTGACAAATTCTGACAGCCTGTTACTAGATTTCTGAATGAATACCATATCCATGAATACCTTCTAACGTTACTAATTTCTCTTCCGATTCCCTTTTTACTCAACGAAAGCGGGAGTTTAGGAAATCAGATAATTTGTCAACTGTTTTCTCATCATTAACGACATATGATAGGCCTAATGTTGCAATCTATGATGCAGTGACAAGCTATGAAACTAATTTGATTGCCACATGTGTACTTCGGATTCGTTTTCAATGTATTGAACAGATTTCCGGTATTGTTCATTTGAAATTGTAATTTGGAGAAAATTTATTCCTGTTGTTTTAGAAAGTGTCAGCCTTAAGCACCGCCGTCTATGATCGTCTCAGGTTTAAATACGCGGATAACCGCTGAAAATATTCCAAAGCAACAAGTCGCCACCCTAAACGCACCCCCACCCCACCCGCTTCGAATTAATTTCTAAATCTTCAATAAATTGCTTTTATAGTTACAGTGAAATGCAAATTTAGGGATCAAATGTTAGTATCGATGCAAATGTGCACGCAAAGTGGGCGGAGCTTAGCGAGAAATGAGAGGTGCATAGCTAGAAATGGATACCTCGATTCAAAGTGTATGTGGATGTGGCTAAGAAGAAATGTGATTGCCATTTGCAAGCCATCCCAATGCCCTTTTCCACAGTCTGAGGGGATCAACTTCATATATCCCGGAAGTGCTCTTGATCAAACAAGATTTCTTTCTCTCTGAAGACGATAATAGCACTCTAAATTCATACGCGGTCGCGGCAAATCCTGCTTAAATGCTATGTTCGCTGTGTTAGTCTGGTAATGATACCAGGATGTTAAAGCGGTGACATTTTCAAACTAACTTCATTGATTTTACAAGCTTCTGTTCAGGGATGATTTAAAGGCTCCAACAGCTTCAGGTCAAAATCTGTTGACATATTTAACAGAAGCTCACTTGCGTCGAAAAGGTCTTTTCATACCCGATCACGCACACGATGAAGTAACCGCAAACCATTGGCACCAATGTGCATGTTGAGCCTTCTATTACACAATACCAATCTGTCAACCTATCAACTTAATTGTCGTTAGAGGCTGCTGAGTTAGCTAATCAAACTGAGACTATTATATAACATATTTGGACTAGGATGGCCATCTTGCAGCATGCTAGTCTGTTCGTTCCAGAATGTTGAACCATGCAGACACTTTATAATAAGATATCAACTTTGCAATATGCGATGGTGGAATTACCAAAAAGACATACCACATCATTAACGGTGTTAGAGAAAAGCAGTACATGTGTACGGAAACTGTCATCTGTACGGGCTAGTGTTAACGTGGTATAAAACATATTGTTTTCTTGTCAATATGGGCATAAATGAATGAGTTTGGTCAAGACGAGTGGTCATAAGATTGACTTCATAGCGCTGAATATATCTGCAAGCAATATTGACTAAATATTGTTGCTCCGTTTTGGAACACAGGCCTTTCAGTTTAATGCGTTTTCTTCTCAGAATTACTAGTGCGTGCTCAACGAGATTGCATTGTTGTCCCGGAATATCGTCTGCGACATGGTGATAGAGAATCTAATCTCCAGCACTATTCAATGAACATGGTCATCCAGATTACTGAATGGAGGTTTCTAGTTTATCCATCAATCATATGACATTATAATCAACTACTTTACGTGTAGACTGACGTCATAATCGCGTACATCATTAATGACGTAGCCATGTTCGTCACAAACGCTTAATTGGTGACGGACTAAGCGTTGTTGTACGAATTGTATGTCTTTACTATTTAATAAATATGCTATTGAATATTTTGAAACTAATTTGCCATAGAAAGCAACAGCACCCAGTCAAATTAGTTTCAAAATATTCAACAGCTTACCTGTCTAGTTTTCTGGAAATTACGCTTTAGAGAGCGCAGGCATCGATCGCTTCCAACACGGGAAGAGTGTGGGTGGAGTTTAGCTAGAGACGGACGGGTATAGCTAAAACTGGATTCCTCCATTATACAGACCATTATCATCAAAACTAACTAAACAGAGGTCCTGATCAATATTTTAGCAAACATTTAACAGAATGTCTTCTACACGAGGCAGTAACACCTTTTAAACAGTCACTTTATTTTCTAGATATTCAGAAAGTATATAATTGCAGCAGATAACAAATGTCTGCTGCTGTGACAGCAGATGAGAATATGTACACTCTACAGTAGTTTAACTAAGGCACTAGCTCACCCAGACGACCGAGCTTTGCCAGTTTTCTCGCAGCGTGCTCCAAGTGCAATCTTCCGCACGAACAATGTTGCGATCGATGTAGTAATCTCTTAGATTGTTAGACATAGTAACTTCCATTCCAAGAAATATGTTGTTTCGGCGTGATGGCATGACAAATTTACATATGCAATACAAGATTTATACACGACCAACCCCTCCAAACTTAGTGATAGCCCCTTTAACAATCTTTGTTCCTTAGGTGCAAATGCATTCTGCTCGATTGTAAAAGACAATGGTTGAGCCAAAGAATATCAATTTATTTCACGTGAGCTGAAACTCACTCAGCGTCACTCGTCATATATTTGTAGATTCAGTATTTCCCTTAGCCACCATGAGATCAATAGCCCTGTATCTCAGTATCCCATTAACTCGTTAACAACTTTACTGGAAACTGAACTTCTGCAAGATGGCATCGACATATCACATGCACTTGATACCATCAAGAAACCGGTTGGGACGTGTCGTGCAAAAGTATATTCGCATAAAATGCAATTTTTTTATGTAATACCGAGTCGAGCTTACATATGTAACTATTTACAGGTACACTAGAAAGCGTAACCTTCGCCACCTCATTAGTTAATATCGCATATTTACAAACAACATCAAGATTGAGTTCGCCACCCTTATGTTATCATGCCGGGTTTCATCATAAGCTGTTTCCAAAGTAACGGATTCCTGATATGAATGATGTCTTGGATTGGGACCAACTATCGAAAGTTACCAGAGCCCGTCTCCAAGCCGAACTTTCAACTGACTAGTTCTCATATTTTCTCTCACATGGCCTTGGTGACAAAAAGTACCATATGACTTGTTGAAACATCTCTGATAATGCTGGTTACGGGTCCAGTACTGGGCCACTACCGGTCGTATTGGGTCTGTATTGATCCAGTAGCGGCCAGGAAATTCGCGTTATAAGGGGTGTTAATAAAGTATATACGAACGGTAAACACAATACGACGTTAAATGTAGGCAACACAATTATAGTAGCAAAGAATTAGCATATTTCAAACTTTAGTGGGTTAAGCGCTTTAGCTGACGTCGCTCGAGATAAATTCGTGTGCACTATAACAAGTCATCCTTTACCAGAATGTAGCATTTACTGCACTGTTGTTGATCATACTAAACCTAACGGCTCTTTCATAGTCGATTTATCGTTATTTCCCCCTGAACGGCCATACAGTCACACATGTCTGTTGTTGTCATCTGCTTTTTCGTGATATTAACACTTCCTTGCATTGTAAATAATCTTTTGCATTTGACCTTTTGGTTTTCAAAGTGTTAAAGTAGGTCTTCACATGCAGCAGGTGGGACGAATGCTTGTATTCATTGTGAAAATACTGCCACTAAAAGATAGCAACACCTTTCCTCGTCGCTGTGCTCGTAATGCTCGCAAGCAGAGATAGATAGATTAATGAACCGCGTCAATGGAAGCTAACACACTCACACCCCACCCACATCATCCCCCCCCCCCATCACCCCCACCCCACCCCACCGTGCATGCACGCGTGCGCTCGGGTAAGCTCGGACGCATCAATAGCCGTAACACATGTGTCCCAGAAGATTGTCCCTGTCAGTATCCGGTTTTGTATGATCTGCGCGAGTTTTCCGATGTTTTCGCAAGTTATCACAGGTGATTAATGGCTGTAAATTACGATGGTGTTTATACAGATTGCCGAAGCTTAAGAGCCACATGGAGGCGTATTTGCTTTTAGGCAAATAAATATCGTCTTATTAGTGACATCATGTGAAGAATAAACACGTTTATTCTGGCAGACAGCTACGATAAAACTGTGACTGTTGTATGTATGTATGTATGATTACTGTGACCGTTGTAGCAGTATGCAAATAGCAATAAGAAAACACGGCAAGCGTGTGCTCGTGAAATGGCACCATAGTTCCACCTCCAGAACATGTCTTCTCATTTCCCGAATACGAATCCGGTTGCAGGATACATTAGGGTTTCTAGGACAGAATTGTTAAAACATTTTAAAGTGACTTTTATGGATTTCTGGGAGCTTTTTCTAATAGTTTAGCCGTGAAATGCAATTTCACAACGCTAACCAACAGCGTATCTTCACCATTACTGTTCTTACTTTAGCAGTAGTTCCTGGAGTTGTATGTATGCCGTGATGCCGTGTGATACTATGAGCTGTAATCAAATGGTACCAAGTTATGCTTCGATCGAGATGCTGTGCTTCATAATACAAAGCACGGTAGCGCCTAAGTCTATATTTTGTTACAGTATTTCTCTAAAATGAGAATACATTTGAAGCTGTGTTTCTCACTGATTTTATCAGATACATACTTCGAAATTACCTTGGGCATTTCCAATGTAAGGGCGCTCACCATAGACCGAATCTCGACAGAATATGAATCCTCACCAAAATATGTGTCCTGTTGATTCTAGTATTAATTTGGCAACGTCCATAGATTTTTGTGGAAGACTACTTCAAAATGATCATTATCGCAATATACAAAGATAACAACAACGGTGTCAAAAATGAATTCTTATTTATTCTTTCTCGTTGCTCTCGAGATTCCAATTCGCATTCGCATTGATCATTCGTGGCATTATTACAATTGTCATTTATTAGCTTTTTAGTTAATAGGTTATGAGAAATCATATTTTATCAAATGTTTTCGTTTTCTTCAATGTCGGCCCTTCAGACTGGAGATCCCTTTATTTGAGGAAGCAAATTAGAGAACGCCTATGCAGTATCTATGGTAATCGAATTTTAACAGGTGTGTCCCTGTAGTACTGCCTGCAACTATAATGTACAATGGAGGAATCGAATTTTATCTGTGCCCGCCCATCTTTAGCTAATCTTCAGCAACTGTTTGCCCGTGTTGGGATTAATCGAGCCCTGCACCCCTGAACCTCAATTTCCAAGAAACTATACAGGTAAGCTGTTGAATATTTTGGCTGGGTGCTGTTGCTCACTTTTGAACAGTTTAATTTTAAAATATTCAACAGCATGTTTTTTAAAAACCAATAGCATACATATTGCACGACTTGACCTACTTTTCCAGTAGAGACGGACTATTTCTGTCAGCCATCATTGTGGATTGTGATGCTGGATTGTGACGTCAACCTATATGCGACGTCGTAAATTATGACAACATATGATTGGTCGAATAACTGGATTCCTCCAGCACGAACATCATCTACACGCATGTGCCTAAAGGGCTTAACTCTTGTCAATCAAATATGTTTCATCCTATTCAGTATGGTTTAGTTAAATGATGCTGAACGTGAGTTAAATGGTGATGACAGCAGACTATTGGTTGTTTAGAATCCATTGTGTTAAGCTCATAACAGAGTTGTGTCGCATAAACACAGGCGGCGTCCAGGAAGATATATCTAAGGTGAAATTTATCAAGACTGGGTATCGCTCCAGGGCGACAGTAAGTAATATGGTCAATATTATCAGAACTAATTTCCGGAGATGCAGGTGTTTTCTCATGCGCTCCCCAACTCCACACCCCGCCCCCACCCCGCACACGCCCCGCCCCCACCCCGCACACGTCATGCACCTACCTCCTAGCAGAATAACTGGATTCCTCCAGCACCAACATCATCTACACGCATATGCTTAAAGGGCTTAACTCTTGTCAGTCAAACACGTTTCATCCTATTCAGTATGGTTTAGTTACCATGGGTTACACTCCGGGGCGAGAGTAAGTAAGATTGTCAATATTATGAGAGCTAGTCTCCGGAGATGTATGGATTTTCTCTACGCCATCACCAACCCCACACCTCCCCTCCCCACTTTTATCGACCCACCTCCCCGCATATTTCTTTACTATGTAGGGCCTATCGATGTGTTATTAATTCATCTTCGTTCAACAGTTGATTTCGAAGATGCTAAATATATAAAATCAATTTTAAACATAACATCCGCTTTCAAATATACCATTGTGATGTTCCGAATATTTATTAATATCGATCCACAATAGCATAAATATCACCGTAGAAATAACACTGCTTCTTGTAGCGCGCATGTATGCATATTCTAAAATCAGCATGTACATACATTTTTATTTATTGAAAGGTTGCCATTGAAAACCAGTGCTTTCCGAAACTGTCACGCTACTGTCAGATACGTCCAGAAGAACTATGCTATATTGAAGCAAGTAATAGAGATCCCATGATCAAAAGCAATTGCCCTTATGGTGATAGGAAAAATTAAAGTCTTTATCAAGGATCCTCAATTGATAACAATTGTCTTAGCATTAAATTATAAACATTTTAAACATGTTAACATAAATAAACAATCTACATCTATATCGTGTGCCTAAACATCGCGTTTGGAGAAATGGGATTTTTTGAAAGAGGATCGATTAATCGTTCTCCGCTGTGAGGTCATGATCCAGTAGATAGCGATATATCGGTTCAGTTTTCTACATTATGACGGCATGATCCAGTACATCGCGATATATCGTTGGCTTTCTCAACTGCGACATCATGATCCAATACATAGTGATATATCGGTTCAGCTTTCTTCACTGCGACATCCTGATCCAGGACATCGCGATATATCCATTCAACTTTCTCCACTATGACGTCGTGATCCAGTACATCGCTATTAATCGATATATCGTATAGCTCAATATTGAAAGAAGTCTTAATTGGTGGTGTGGTATGTGGGTCTGGTGGAAAATAGGCATTCATAATAATGTCAATGAAAACAAAATTGTTGAATTTTTTCGGCATAGCATCGCATAATTGTGAAATTTAATATATTAAAATATCGACTATTTTCACTCCTAGTTGGAGACAAATCAGGGTTGAAATAAGTAATTAGTATAATGAGAAACGAATTTGTCTGAGGCCAACTGATTGCGTTGTTCTTTATATGCTGGGGATGTGTATTTGAGGAAAGGATATTGGTGATTGCCAGGAAACTATATGAACCCGAATTGATTTGAATGGCTAATCAAATACAACTAGTTTGACTTGCCGTAGTAATTGGTCGATTACATGAGATATATTACCAATGTGCGACACACTAGTCTCTGAGTTCGCAGACTCAGGTAAATAGCTTCTATCATGGTGATATCCACTAATCATTCGCTCACCAGGTCTGGCTTGCTAACAAGAAGCTTGACACCAATAAAAGTCGTGTAAAACGTCTATGTGATATATCCTAAATCAATTGGATGACATGTTTCCTGCAAATATGGAGACTATATGGTAGGGATAAAACTATTAACAATGTCTTTACGCATGTACTAGTGCAGACTGACACAACTTGTTGTAAAAACTCGTGCAATTCGCAATGCATACATAAATTAAATAAGTATATATATAGGAATATGAATTGGCGGCCATTTTGGATTTGACAAAATCGTGGGTGCCTCGAGCAAATTTTGAATAGCATTGCGTTAGGATGAGAAATACCTGGAACAAATAATCGCAGTATTATTCTGTTATTAGCAGCAGAAACTATTCATTCAAATTAAGTCTTCGTTCGCTAGTCTACTAAGATTGTATTGGCCATTGACAATTTTGATAACATCACCCCTTAGATGTTTAGCTTCTCTGGTGGTTATCTGTTTGACATTAGCACATGAAAGACGTCAGCAGGTTGGGAACACCACAATCAGCAGAAAACTCTGGTGCTAGGGGGTGGGGAAAGCACCTCGACGACCTGCCCATAACCGCCAGCCTTGCCAACTGTATCAGATATTCTATATAGCGTGGTAATTAGGATTGAACGCAGACGAAGAATCCAAACTCTCAACTCACGTAGCTTCATTTCTCTCTCTCTCTCTCTCTCTCTCTCTCTCTCTCTCTCTCTCTCTCTCTTTCTCTCTCTCTCTCTCTCTCTCTCTCTCTCTTTCTCTCTCTCCCTCTCTTTCTCTCTCTCTCTCTTTCTTCCTATATCTCTCTCTTGCACAAACTCACGCACAAACTCACGCACGCACGCACCTAGACGTATTTTGTTAGCATATTAAAGCTGCTGTGTTCTATGGTATTTCTAAGATTTGCCAAGACTTCTGCACACTGTTGGTTCTTAACAATTAGTTTGAATTGTCTGATCTTCCCGCTGATTACTTATGCTTCAACAGGAGCGCAACATGTAAAGCATAACAATGAAAAGTGCATTATTACTGTCGTTGGTAGAATCTTGGCTTTGTATGTGATGCGAATTAGACATGAAGATTAAGCCTCCACTAGCAAGTACACATATGATGAGCATTTAGAGGTGGTAGCTTATATCAGCATATTGCTCGTTTCATTGTCATTCATTGATAGCAGTCCAGTGAAATTACAATTTCTGTCAGATAATCCTGCACTACTTTGGAATAGGATTAATCCATGGGCCTAAGGTGTAGATATCGTATAGTCGAATGCAGTGTGCATATGTTGACCATTTGTATTCGCAATAATTACATCTGGGTTGGGTGGTTATTTAGTCATCTGATGGATAAGCCTTCATATTTGATTTGCTATTCATGTCCGACAGGGAGTGGAAAGTCAGGGTTTTTTCTAATAAGTTTATTACCCAGATACAATCATGGCAATTGTCGCGCGTACCATGCAGTTTTAATGATAGCTGGCAAGGTCGTACCGTGCCACATTGCAATTAATAATATACTGAATTTTCATCACTCAACTTTCCCGTAATCTTCACACACAAACCCGTCCAAGGTACGAAATCTGTCATCTGGAAAGTTCCAAGTCCATCCAAGTTAGCAAAAATGCAATATGATTAGCTGTGCGATTGAAAATACTAAATAGCTGATATATAATCAGTTGACTATGTCTAACACAAATTATATCTAAGTCCGAGTATAAATGGTGTCCAAGTAAGATGCTTCGTTTATCATATAAGTCGATGTCAAATGCATCCAAGCTAGACGACGCCCAATATAATGCACAAGTATGTAATTCGCTGTCCTCGAGGGCATTCCGGTTTACTCACTAAGTTGTTACTCACGCAATTCTCCATATGGAATACCATATACATCCAACGGCACCATCCAGGGTCGTATTTAAGGGTGGGAAAGCGGGGCAAAAGCCCCGGGCCCCCCACAAGCAAGGGGCCCCAACAATTTAAAAATGAAAAAATAAATTATACACTTTTTTGGAAGTTATAGGACATTTAAAGCAAACTTTATTAGTTTAGAACTCTTAATCATGCATTATAATTCTATTCTAATATTTGTGGGGGGCCCAATTCTTGTTTGGTGTTCGGCAACAAGGTTACTTACGAAAATTTGCAAAATAAAATAATTTTACAACGAAAGAAAGCGCCATAATTTACACTAAAAGTAGACTCTCTGGCCGTCTCAGAGCACCTAGATGTAAAAAAAATTCCCCCCCCTTCATTCTTTGCCCCAGGCCCCCCACATATCTAAATATGGCCCTGACACCATCTTCCGCATTGGAACATCTCACAACATGTCAAACGTAAAGAACCGAATGAATAAGTCTTACATTTTTAGATTTGGAAATTGTGGGGTTTTTATCAAGTCCAAACTCGTGGGAATCCTCTCATACCGAATCCGTTTTCCGTAACGTTCAGTTACGCGATATACACATTGTCCAATGCGGCAGACAAAGATAGTCTTTATATTGACCATGTTCAACGATTACCATCAGACACACCGTTTGAAGTAGCTGTACTCGATACCAACACCTTTCAATCTCAAAGAGGCCATCATTGTACAGTATGTTAAAACTTGAAAAATCTTCGACGTACCGATCTAAACGAAGCATGACTGAATACCTTGCACGCCAAAGAGAAACAGAGGAACTAACGACTCTGGTTGTTGACAAGAGAGAGTGGCCACTAAAGGAGAATGACGGATTGTAGATGCAGGATGATTTCAAACTACTATAGCCCTGGAATAGCCCTGGCATATAGTAGATCATCACAATTACAGCACATCAAAAGAGCATTGGTCCAGGCTGAGAGAGAATGAAACCGCCAGGATTTGCATTAGCTGAGGAGGGAATAACAACAACGTTCTGAAATCGTGTTTGTAACCGTACCATTTTCATGCAAAGGAGAGCAACATAATAGAAGGTGTCAGTTCAGAAGTAAATGGGTTAATTTGTTAAAACCAAAATAACTGGTGCAATTGTGAGAGAATAATCCAACCGATATGCTGTAAGTAATTTGAATTCAAGGTGTTGCCATGCAAGGCTGCAACCATTTTCAATAACGTAATATGCAATATCTTTAGATCTTTAGATGATAAATTGGGCAGCATTGTGTTGATTTGGGATCATTATTAAACAACTTTAAAGAACCCGTGGGAGAATAACAAATATTTTGCGAGATGCATGTTGCACAAGAACAGTCTGCATGTTAAGTCTGGTGAGAATATTTTTAGTAGAGCGCGAGTTATCATCCTAAATTGTATTTCCACAATGGACATTTCCATTTTTACCCAAGCCCCGCCCATCACTAGCTAAGCTCCACCCACATCTCGCCGTGTGGGGATTGATCGATCCCCAAATGCCCTAGCTATCAATTTCCTGAAAACTGTACAGGGAAGCTGTTGAATATTTTGTAACTAATTTGACTGGTCGCTGTTGATGCCTATGGCAGCAACAGCGCCCAGTCAAATTAGTTTCAAAATAGTCAACAGAATATTTATTAAATAGTAAAAGCAAACAATTTGTACAACAACGCATATACCGTCTTCAAATATGCGTTCTCATTCATGACGTCATTCATTATGATGTCATTCTACACATGTACCTTCAGACCATGACTTTTAACCGATTCAAGTTCAAGGTTCAAGGATTAACACGCTTCTCAAGGGCGATTCATGCTCCAGGCCTGGTGAAGATGCATTGCGTAGGACATGATGCATACTTAAAGGTAATTCCCATAAGTGGAAGACAAATCCACTGACCTTTAACTATTACCTTCCAAAATCAGTATATTCTTCGATCACATGGAGCAGATTTCATGCTGTATTTGGTCAGAGCCACTTCAGTACAAATCGGGTTTACGGAACATAATGTCAACAACTTGGCCAGCGTTACCATTGCCGTGCATAGCAGTTTCAACGCTGAATTCAGAACAGCACAATTTTAAGACAACGATACACGCACCTCGTTGAGTATTGCGAAACAAAAATGACAGGAAGTGAGCCTTTTCCCAGTTAAATGTATATCACAATATTCATCATGCTATTTCATACATCACAATTGATTATCTATGTTTCACATTAGTATCACAGATTTAATATCACAGTATGTATGCGTGCCGTCAATGGCAATCTGCAAGCCATGACAGGTTGTCGTCATTTCAGTAACGCTCAGAGAACACATACATTAATACTGGCTTGTAATTTATTAGCCTTAGTGTGTGAATATGTTCCTAGACATATGTGACGCTCAGGATTCAAGGTCTTCCTGCAGTTTATTTTGAGCTCATCAATTCCCATGTGTGTATAAGGACCGCATTAATAAGCCGCTGGACACACACGTTAATACTTTCATCCCCAAACGCCCGTATCTATATTTCAAAGTAACCCCATCATAAGGCTGTTGAATCTGTATTACATTGTAAAGAGCATACAGTATCTGCTTTGTGTGCCGTCAGATGTTGGTAATAATGGTGCGACATAAAGAGATATTGACCATGTATATTTTCATCGCTGTGTATTCGTGACCCGTGGGCAAACCTCCACTGCACAACTAATGCTGAGATTGGTCCGTGTAAACCGGCAAGTTGTGCAAATACAAATATATTTGAACGCATGTCACTCACATTTCATGGTCATTCGCCGAGTAATGTACTTCGTAGCACAGTTATCTGTGGGAGGTCAGCACATCAGAAAAGCCACATTTAAAATTGAATTTCGCTTTTTAAACCATGTTTACCAACCAGTCATTGCGTTTCCTGGTGAAAGGAATCGTTATTTACAGTAAAGGTAATTGTAATTTTAAAGGTTTTTCACTATTTGTGATCCAAGCATATTAATTTAACGAGTTCAAAATTCATTTTCACTCCCTGATTATTGACAAATAGTAAGCTTATGTCTCTGGAAACAAATTAATCTCAACGGATTAATAATGGAATTTCTTAGACCTAGGGGATTGTGCCGTGGATAGTATAGTATTTTGACAGTTAACAGCATAACCGATTCTGAATCTGGTATTAATATTAAGTCTAGCGGGAGAGACCGATAGACACTCAGAGGCCGGTTTTGGCACGTTATGTATAGACAATCCAGAAGTAACTTCAAACCATTGCTTGATACAAGCGCATGGTATCCGTGGAATTGCTTATTCATAGCAAATACGGGTAACTTTTGCTGGATTCCTTGTTTCGTGTTATTGTAATTTTGCTGGCATGAATCAACAGACGGCCGACAATTGCTGGTTGAAATAAGCCGGCGGTGTCAAACAGAAATACTAATGATATCTCAATTTCCCATAGCTCTTCACGATTTGAACTAGGAACACTGCAAAGTTGTCGCAAAAACATTAACATATTTCGCCCTTGTGTTAACAAACACTGCAGACGGCGAATAGCATTGCATTTGATTTGATGGCAGGCGCTGTATAGAGCCAACCTTTGACGAAAATGTCAAACATGATTGATATCAGAAAAATGGATGGGGAACAATGGCTTTATGTTACAATTGCCTGCAAACCACCAAGTTTTACTGGACATCATTAGTGAGAACGTGGTCGTGTGCACACGGAACTTCACCCTCAAATATGTTCAAGTTTCTTGTAGAAGATGTCCACGTGTAGAACAAGAGGAGATTTGTCAAAATGTATCACTGTAATGAGGGGCTCAGTTAACAGTCATTCCAGTGATCAATCTTCAGAAATAATCTTCTCTTTATCTATAAACGAACATTTCTCAAGAGTTCTCCAGAAGCCGTTTCGGCAGGCTTGAGTGTTAAAGGGGGAGACGATCGTTTGCTATGCGTGTCTTGTACATGTATTGCCATAATCAATAACAGTGTGTAGCAACTCAATGTTAGAAGCCTAGCTTTGACCTTTGCATGCCACCTGTAATACACGTCTATCTATAAATAGATACCCTAGAGAATAGCTAGGTATACGTGCTAGTCTGTATAGACAACAAAAACAGGATCCATAGGTAGTACGTTTAAGGAATAACTTCGTTTATTTTGAAAGGCTTTCATACATAAATGTGTTGCATCAGTCTGATGAAGCACATTTATGTGCGAAAGGTTGTCAAAATAAACTAATCTAGTTTTAAATCGCGCCTTTGGATTCTGTTTTATAAATACCCTACACAGGCATAGTTTCTCGTTCAAGAGTGACCATTTATTAAGCTGGTGCGATGTCGTATTAGCTAATAATCCCGCATCAGAGAAGCCATATCCGTCCCTCATAACGGTTTCATTTATTTAATCACATAGCATCTAATTTTGGCGACTTGTTAGCTGTTATCATGTAATAACAATCAAATATGACTAATTGATAATTATTACATGATAACAGCTAACCAGCCGCCAAAATTAGATGCTATGTGATTAAATAAATGAAACCGTTTCATCGTCACAATTCCTTACTTACCAAACATAATCATGAGAAATATAGATGATTGGCCCACCACTGACCAGCCGGTAATCAATAGTAATGCTGGAAAACGACATATCTTTGGAATATTACACGCGGTTCTCTAAGTAGAATGATTTGTTAAGCTCAGAACTGGCAGATGCTGTTATGATATTTACACTGGTGTCACGCTATACGAGGGTTTTAATTGAATAAATAGTTATATAGCAGGTGCATCTTAAAGAGGCGCCAGTTATTATTATGCCGTATGGAACTGAATACTTGATTCTGACAATTTACCAGTAAATATTTCCTAAGAATCCCTGTCTATTGTGTATAGCTGGCACGTGCTTTTGGGAGGTATTTAAGACAGGTGGGCGTGTAATGACACGTCTTAAAGAATCACAAATATGTGTTCCCACAATATTTTACTGTGGTAAACGTCTTGCAATAGACGATCACGTGTATTTTGCAACCACATTATATATAATTTGTGCAATAGACAAGTTGTGCTGTATATCAGCTTGAAATGGCAGACCATTGTTGATTAATGTAACTTCACATCGCAATACATCCTTAAGACCAACTCTATGAGTCGTTAATTAGCTCCTTTACCCGTTTTTTTATTCCCTCGTCTGGATGTCCGGTTGCCCGATCATCATGTATGGTATTCTTAATTAGGTCTATGTCACGAATTCCGCATCCCACTTTGATCACTTTGACCATTATCATGCTGAACATGACAACCTACGCGAATCGATTTTGTAACCGGCGATCGAAGGCGATTTGCTGAGCGAACAGGCTTCTTTCATACGTTATAATGTTTCGCCTATGCCATCCTTATCCATTTCATGGCGAGGCTGCCTTAAACCAGCCTTTGTAATGATCTTATACGAAATAACCATTTACAACCGAGCGAGTCATTCCAGTGGTACATTTTCTAAAACAGCCTTCTTTTGGACTACAAATTGACATTCAATAAGCACGTTTTTATTTTCTTGACCAAATTCAGCAATCTTCTATAAAAAGCGGCTGCTAATGATTTCTGCTACAGCTAACCGAGTTTGGCGAACACTTATCTTAGGCATAATATGTAGGCCTATATAACATAACAAAAAACTAAAATTATGCCAATATACCAGGATTGAATGCTTACAGACCGTAATGCGACACCACATTCACCATGAGTCCAAGAGACCCATCAAGATTGGTGGTAGGGTTTTCAAAGGTGCGTACATGCGTGGACATAGCCCTGATGCGCTAATTGGCAGGATAGTACATGCTTTTAACCGGACATTCGATATTAAGGAGTTAATATTTCATTACAGGATCTTGCATATTGAAGAAGTATTCATTCGAAATACCCGGTAAGAGCACATGGTTCACAGTACCGTACCAAACTGATGTTAGCGTGGCTTAGTAAAGTGCTAGATGCTACGAAAAATCCCTAACATTGTTAGGAAAGTATCAAGTAATGTAAACAAAATATACTTTTATAATCAGTCGCAGAAGCTCACTGCAACCTGGGGTATGCAGGTGACAATGAAGGAATCCAGTTTTACCTATTCCCCGCCCATCTCTAGCTAACCTCCTCCCACGCTTTGCCAGTGTTGGGATCAATCTATCCCTGCACTTTCTGAAAACAATACAGGTAAGCAGGTGAGTATTTTCAAACTAATTTATGGCAGCAACAGCGCCCAGTTACATTGGTTTCAGAATATTCAACAGAATGTGTATTAAACAGGAAAGACATGCAATTCGTACAACAACGCTTAGTCCGTCATCAATTAAGAGTTCGTGACGAAGTTAGCTACGCCATTCATGAAGTAATTGATAATGACGTCAGTATGCACGTCAAGTAGTTCATTATGGCATCACAACGACGACGACGGCGGCGGCGGCGACGACGACGACGACGACGACGACGACGACGACGACGACAAAGAAGAAGAAGAAGAAGAAGAAGAAGATGCCAGCGTTGTCCGTACACAAGCATACGTATGTTACATTTCATATCATTAAATTTAATAGAGGGATCCAGTTTTAGCTATGCACCGCCCATAGCTAGCTACCCTCCCCACATACATCTGTGTATCTCTGTAGCGCTTCCATAAACTGGGACATGAACCGGGTTCACCTGTCATACAGTCCAGGGAGTAGACCATTAGACCACACCGCCTCATTATCATGGGATCAAATCATATCGCGAAAGTGCTCGCGAATGACATCTATCATCTTAGCCCATTATTGTGATCTTGGTTGATCTACTACAGTGACTGGAAATTCCCACACTAGTCATTTCTTTGGCACATTGGCCAGTGAGTATACCAATACCCGGACTAACCATACGTCATTGGTAAAATAATGGAGCGCCTCTCATGCTCACATACAATGCTATAATATGGCCATTCTAAGCAGCCTGCGATATTAGCTGTTCTGATTTTAAACTTGGATAGGTAGACGCGTAACGGACCTTTCCATTGTTAGCTATGCCCCGCCCATCACTAGCTAAGCTCCACTCACACCTCGCCGTGTTGAGATTGATCGATCCCCAAATGCCCTAGCTATCAATTTCCTGAAAACTATACAGGGAGGCTGTTGAATATTTTCTAACTAATTTGACTGGGTGCTGGTGCAGCAACAGCGCCCAGTCAAATTAGTTACAAAATATTCAACAGACTATTTATTAAATAGCAAAAGCTAACAACGCATAGACCGTCTTCAAATATGCGTTCGTGACGTACTTATCGACGTCATTCATGACGTCATTAATTATGATGTCATTCTACACAGCACGCAGTTCATTATGACGGCATATGATGGGTGGGTACTCTGGAAAAGTGAATTGGGTCATCTTGTTTCTGGCTATTGGATTTATACCTTGGAAGGGTATTCCATTGATATAATTCGTCACTGTGTTGATAAGTGATCTAGTGCTGGGCTACGTTCATCATTTGTGGCATGTTCTCCAACTCCGAGTATGTGTCGTGCATAACCGAGGAGAATTTTCTCTGCAGATAGACTTTCAAATTTCTATATAGAGATGTGGAACAAAGTGATGAATCCCATATTTCACACCCATACATGGCAATAGGCGTGATTAAAGAATCATACAGACTTAATGCAGGTTTTTAAAGATAAAGACTCCTGACATAGTAAATTTTCAATTTAATGCTAGCTTTTTGTGCTTTGAATTTTAATTTATCCTAAACCAATGTAAAAGACCCATTGCTACTAAAGTCCACTACCAAATATTTGTAGGACAACTAATTCGATATAGTGATTAAGGTTCTCAATAGGTTCTCTTTTTGTTAAAGATTATAGCCTTTGTCTTCGAAATGTTGACCTCAACTTTCCACCTATGGCAATAATTATTTAAATTATCTAAACACTGCTGTAAGTCTTCTTTGGATTCAGACAAAAGGACAATATTGTCGGCATGCATGAGACATAGTAGATTACTTTCTCACAGATCAACAGGACATGTATTCTTGGCTAACTCTAGAGGCAGGTTGCATAGGAATGATAAGAATAGCATAGGGCTTAATACGTCTTCTTGACGAACGCCTTGATCTGTCTGAAATGAGGGGTTAGCCAATCCATTAGATTAAGGCAGCTGTATATTTTGCTATACCTGTTTTTATTACTGAGTAGAAATTATCGCTAATTCCAGCATTCGAGATATTATAAAATAGATCGGACCACCAGACTTTGTCGAATGCCTTGCTAAAATCTAAGAAGCACGCAAACAGCTTCCCAAATTGAGATACCCCGAAGATTTTCCCATGACTGCCATTACAATCACCTGCAAGGAACAGCGAAAATTAATTCCATGGTTGCGCCTAAGTTAAACCTAAATTACCACCACAAGTTAGAATGATAGTTAATGGTTTAAAGAGTGCTATGTAATGTTGTGTGTGTGCGTGTGTGTGTGTGCGTGTGTGTGCGTGCGTGTGTGTGTGTGTGTGTGTGCATGTGCGTGTGCGTGTGCGTGTGCGTGTGCGTGTGCGTGTGCGTGTGCGTGTGCGTGTGCGTGTACGTGTACGTGTGCGTGCGTGTGCGTGTGCGTATGCGTATGCGTATGCGTATGCGTGTGCGTGTGCGTGTGCGTGTGCGTGTGCGTGTGTGTGTGCGTGTGCGCGTGCGTGTGTGGTTGGATACTGTATCAAACTCCCATTTGTGAAGTGCAATAACCTTTGACCTTCTGCGGCGACGGGAAATAAACATAGTTCTCCTGAATGGAAATCTCTAATGTATATGAGATCATAGAACTCCGGGAGAAAGATCAACTCGCTCTTGATCTCTAAAACAAATAAGTCACAATTGAAAATAAATAATCGTCAGACCTCTGTACCATATTGGCTATGGAGAACAGTTTGTCACAAAAGATAACACATTCTATTCCAGACTACATTAATATCGTGTCTGGTGTCTAACGCTTGCCCTAGTTTAACTCATGATTGCTGACGGTTCAAAATGTCCTGGTCAGTCCCGATAAATTGTCCTTCAGAGTTGTGCACAGTGAGTGGTGGTAGTTAGTAACTCACAGGGCTTCGGTTTCCCGTTACATATATAACTACACTGCATTAAATTTACTACAATAATGGCAATGATGGTGCCGATGATTAGAGTGGATGAATTCAGTTTTAGCTATGCTTTGTCCATCTCGAGATAAGGTCCGCGCATGCGTTGTCCGTGTTGGGATCAATCAAACCCTGAACCTTCCTGAATATCAATTTCCAAAAAAAATATATAGGTAAGCTGTTGAATATTTTGAAACTAATACGACTGGGTGTATGGCAGCACCAATGCACAGTCACATTAGTTTCAAAATATTCAACAGAATGATTATTGGATAGTAAAAATATATAATTCGTACAGCTTAACGGATTATTAAGCGTTTATAGCGGACTTATATACGTCATGCGTGATGTAATTCATAGCGACGTCAACCTATATGTGACGTAATCCATTATGAATCTAAGATAGTCCTTCAGCGCTAGTGTCCTGTTAGAGTACGGTGTACCGCAAGGCTCAGTTCTCGGTCCGAAGTTTTTCACTGTGTACTCGGCACCTATTGTAAACATTGCGAAACAACATAATCTCCAGATCCACATGTATGCGGATGATATGCAGCTTTACCTGACATTCCAACCCAACGTGCATACAAACGAGACCATGGCTCTTGAACAAGTACGGAATTGTGTTGCAGACATTAGTCAGTGGATGACATTTAACAAGCTTAAACTAAACCCAGACAAAACCGAGTTCCTCGTGATATCGACAAAACATCAACGTAGTAAGGTTGATACTACCGAAGTCCAACTAGTAAACAGTCTGATTACGGCAAATCCATCGGCCAGAAATTTAGGTGTAATATTTGATCAGTTTATGGATATGGATGCGCAGGTAACATCTATTTGCAAAGCGGCATATTACCATCTAAGAAACATTAATTCAATAAGAACTGTTTTAACACATCAAACAACAGAAACGCTTATCCATGCATTTATAACATCACGTCTGGATAATGGTAACTGCCTACTATATGGTATAACGGCAAAGTCACTGAACAAGTTACAACAGGTTCAAAATTCTGCATCCCGTGTCCTGATGAAGATCAAGAAACGCGATCACATAACCCCTGTATTGAAACACCTCCACTGGCTACCTGTCCGTCAACGAATTGACTTCAAACTTATCCTCCTAACATGGAAATGCATGCACGATGAAGCTCCAGAATACATGAAGGATCTCATTATGCCCCCACCATCCGCACCGTGCTCTTCGCTCTACAGATCAACACCTGCTAAACATTCCACGATCCAATCTGAAGTCATGTGGAGACAGAGCTTTCAGCATCGCCGCGCCAAAACTTTGGAATACCCTACCACTAGATATTAAAACGATAAGCTCTAGGGAGAAATTTAAAGAAAGACTAAAAACACATATGTACCGAAGCACCTTTGATAATTAGTCAAATTGATAAATGGCGCTATACAAATGCTGTATTATTATTATTATTATTATTATTATTATTATTATTATTATTATTATTATTAAGATAGTCCACTAGCAATAAATTTTGCACTTAACTAACCTACCATACATCAGCTTAACTTGGTTTGGTATTTGAAGCTAGACGGTTGACATAAACATCCTAGGTGGATTGGGGGTTAGTTTTGTACCATGGTTACAATTTATTTCGCCACGTACCTTGACTTAAAATATCTGGCATATAGTTGTTCTTCGTCGTCAAAACTGCTTCCTGTGTAGTTCCCTTCATTTATCATATATATTGGAATATCGAAGAAGTTTGGAAATTGACTATGATCCGGATAACACCTGAGCTTAATATTTCAACAAACTTTGACTCGATAGTCTTATTGAAAACGATCAATGATTATTGCCTACATTGAGCAACTATTATGCGCATGCGTGTTTCTAAACGCACAGTGCTGATATGTCAGCAGTAACTAATATCTGCATAATGCCCTGGTAATTCCACATGAGCAGGTTTACAAAGCTATCAGCCTAATGAGAGAATACACACATTTATTTTAATCACGTAAACAAGCGTATATTCGATGGCAAAACATGTAGTAATAGATGGATGCGATCAGTAGCTCGAGTATCTGACGTCATACGCAGGTTAGCTGAAGCTAAACACATAACAACGTATAGCTCAGTCACGAAGATCAAAGGTCAAGCTACGAATCGTATGTCTTTAGTGAATTGATAAATGAATAAACCTTTTGTTGAATATTTTGAAACTAATTTCACTTGAAGTTGTTGCTTCCATGGACTTATAGTGAAATTTAGATTCTGGGATTGCAGGTTTCAAATATTCAAATCGATTCCAACACTCATAAAGTGTGGGCGGAACTTAACTAGAAATTGGCGTGGCGTGTCTAGAAATGGTATATCAATTTCTCTCTCAGTAATTAAGAATCATGTAGGTGTTCCATGTGTTGCAGACCTTTGTCATAAGCAATGAATCACTATCCCCATTGTAAGCTTAGCAGGAATAGAAACAGAGGAAGCCGATCTGTCCGCCAAGTATATGACGTAATACCCAATTACATCACATGTAATTTGACGTCGCAATCATAATACTAATGAATGAATATATATGTATATCCGTCATGAACTCTTAGTATCCCATCGTGTGTACGAAGTGTGCGTCTTTAATATGTAATAAATAGTTTGTTGAACATTTTGAAACTAATTTGACTGGGCACTGTTGCTGCCATGGGCAAAAATAGCACCCAGTCAAATTAGTTTGAAAATAATCGATAGCTTACCTGTGTAATTACCTTGAAAATGGCATGCTGGCGGTGGTGGGGTCGGAGTTCAAACTATACAAATCTATCACAACACTCTCAAAGTATGTGCGGAGCTTAGCTAGATATGGGCTGGGCATAGCTGAAATTGGATTCATACATTGATGCTTAGACCACAAGTGATGTTATGACGCATGGTTATTTTCAACAAACGAGCTAATTAGCTGTCTCAATTATAAGACTATGCGACTGCAATATTAATTGAGTTATCTCTTTCTCCGACCTTTTTTATGAAATGAAAGCTAATCTTATCTAATACACGCTATTAAAATGATATAATATGACGAATGTAAGCGATGTATGGCAGTTTCAATTCTATAAGAAGGAAGCCCATTATTCTAAAGTACAGGACTTATGTTTGATTATTGGCTGCAAATATACATGCGTGAAACGAACTAATTCACTCCACGCGTATTTAGATCTTTACGTGGAGAGAATTAAGGGGCAGATACATGCCACATTTTCTGTGGCAGTTTTAATTTGTTAATGACTAAATAGTATCTCGTCAACCTAAATATAACTTTGTTTCCTTGTTCAGCTAATGTGTGGTGGCCGCATTACTGTGCTACTCCTGTTGATGAACAGACGGACAGCGTGTTTGCGTGACACATCTCATCTTGAAATCAGTCCGCTATTAAGCCAAGATATCGCCGTACCACAATGGACCTTACCCGTTTTAGGTATGCTCCGTCCATCTCTAGTTAGGCTCCACCCACATCTCGTTTGTGTTGGGATCGCTCGAACCATGATTTCCCTGAGTATCAATTTCCAGAAAACTATACAGGCAAGCTGTTGAATAGTTTGAAACCAATTTGACTGGGCGCCATAATTGCTGCCAAAATATTCAACAACTTGTTTATTAAATACTAAAGACATACAATTCTTCCAACCTGACAGATTATTAAGCGCTTAAGATGAACTAAGTCGAAGTATTCATGACGTAATGATTATGACGTCATCCTACATGCCAGGTCGTTCAATATGACGTCATGTGACGTCATATAATGGCTGGATAAACTGGAAAGGTCAATTGTCAACATAATCTTATCTAAGACTAGCATGTCTTTGTATATTCATGTAAAATAACAATAATGAATATTAACAAAAATGATGGAAAATTCTAGCCAAAGTTGCAGCGCGTCGTAATAGAAAGATAACATGGTCGAGAATCAAGAGTTCTGATGTGTAGCAGATCATAAATCTCCGGAAGAAGGACAGTATTGTACCCTTTAACACTCGAATTTGTTCAGGAAAATTTCAATCTTCTTATGGAGAATGTTCATTTGCAGACCAAGAGAAAACTAGTTTTGAAAATTTACCGCTGAAATGACTGGCTCTGTTATTGAGCCAATCATTCCAGTGGTAAATCTTCAAAAATAGTCTTCTCTAGGTCTGCAAATGGACAGTTGTCAAGACCAATGTAGAAGCGGTTTTGGCTGACATGAGTGTTAAAGGGTTAACAGCAACGTTTTGAATTATTATTGTAGAGTTTATGAAAGATATATTTATAAGATAGATGTAATAGACATTACATTTCCAGCAAACCTGTTATCTATTATAGACTTTTGCAAATAAGCTATCGCATTTAAGTGCGCTTCATTTCCCGTTAAATGCATTCATGTACAAAAGCCTTTCAAATGCGCTCAATTCTGTCTTACATGGTACACTCTTTTATTGATCTAGTTATCATTATTACTACATTAATGCAGTCACACAAACTTCCAATCACAATGATAGATATCTGTGTTATTTGTATTTTTCATTATTCATTCTAAAGACTTGATATAGAGGTAGGTGAAGGAATTCAAAGAGCAGATCAAGTATGATTGCTTCAAATAAGGGCAGACATCTAAATGGAATCTAGATTGGATAAAATTCGGAAGCCAAGTAATCTCAATCGTTTCCTGTCTGGTTTTCATAAATGGCTCAGATCATAGTACCTGATTAATATAAGCTCAATCTGTCTAATGGCAGGGATGAAAATCGATCACATGCTTCTTTCGCTATTACCTTTAAAATAATACTTATATCAATCCCCTAAAAGTTAATACATAGCACATATATGATAGTAACTGATTATTATAAGTTCTATCTGTTT
Source organism: Chaetoderma sp. LZ-2023a (assembly GCA_034401795.1). Taxonomy (NCBI): domain Eukaryota; kingdom Metazoa; phylum Mollusca; class Caudofoveata; order Chaetodermatida; family Chaetodermatidae; genus Chaetoderma; species Chaetoderma sp. LZ-2023a. The sequence goes on along the minus strand of CM067366.1, from coordinate 95,013,201 downwards.
AATACCATGGAGGAAGATCGGTCAGGCCATCCTTTCTCTCTGATCACACACTGTATGAACATAGTCATGCTAAAACTAAGCATCTACCTCTGATCATATACATCATCAAGAGCAGTACCCTCCGGGCAGGCCATGATGCTGATGTTTTCAGCTCACTGCGGATATCACTCTCGTGACTTTACACTTGGATGGGTAGAAGATTAATTGGACCATCTCTTTCTTTACTACTGACGTTCACAACTTTGGAAGGGCATTCAATTAGTATATCACTCGCAATGGATGAATCCAGTTTAGTTTTGCCCCGCTTATTCCTAACTAAGCTCCACCCACGCTTTGGCCGTGGTGGGATCGATCGAATCCAGAATTTCCCGAATATCAGTTTCCAGTGAACTATACAGATAAGCTGTTGGATATTGAAACAACATTTGGCGGGATGCTGTTGCTAACTATGACAGCAACAGCGCCCAGTCAAATTAGTTTCCAATTACTCGACAGAATGTTTATTACATAGTAAAGACATACAATTTGTACACCTTGACGGATTATTAAACATTTATGCCGGAGTCAAATATGCCATTTATGTCGTATTTGATTGTGACTTCAGCCTACTCGTGACGTAATTCATTATGAGGCGAAATACTTGACTGACAGACTGGATACCTCTATTGCTGCCTTGGCATGAAACAACGAAATGCGCACGCTGGACGTATGTTGTGTAAACATGAGTCTACACTAGTTGCGTGTGGGAGCTGAATGGACATTATGTTGCACTGATTCCGTACTGGACAGTGCTGGATAGATACGAGATTACGTTAGTTCCATGCTGTACTGGACACGTATGAGCTTATGCTAGTTCTATGATGGACATTGCTGAATGGGCGTGATGTAAGAATAGTTCATTCTTGGTTTATTGGATGAACATGATGTTACACTTGTTCTACGCTGGACATTGCTGGATATATATGAGTGTGCACTAGGCACGCATTGACATGTTCTGATGTTCAATTTGCAAACATCTAAGATGACAGATAAGTACTTGGTTCATTCAACAATTTTCCATTATATCATCTAACTGCAAGTAATGTTCATCACATAATATTACCCCATTTTGTATAAGGTATGGAGAAACTCCAAGTTCAGGCTACGATTAGTACTTAGTCTAGGTCTCTAGGTTATCAGCCCCACCGACTCATTTCTCCACACACATACATCACTATATTGTTATTCTCTTTAATGAGCATGGAATCCATGTTTAGCCATGACCATAGACACGCAGACACTTACACTGATAAGATACTGTATCAGAACGCCATCATCATAACAGTCTGCAAGAACCTGATATCCCTGAACAATTGCTTTATCGAGTGAAACTCGAGTGACTATTTCAAGTTTTTGTGATTGGAAAAATTGTCATAAACTCGAGAATACTAGATCGAAGAGGCATGAACAATCAGCTTATTGCATGTAATCTAATTGATTAGCTGCCATAATGAGTGAACGGTTACTAAGTAAATAAAGCTGCCGATTAATTAAACAATAGATAAATGTATTCATCCATCCATCCACTCCTCCATACATCCATCCATCCACCCATCTACCCACTCACCCATCCATACACACATCCATCCACACGCCCACCCATCTATCCACCCATCTCCCCACCCACCCATCCATGCACACATCCATGCATGCATCCATGCATCAATCCATCCATTTATTCATCCCCCCATTGACCCATCCACCCACCTACCCAGCCAACCTTACGTGCGAGCGTGCGTGCGTGCGTGCATGCGTGTGTGTGTGTGGGTGGGTGTGTACGTGTGTGTGTGTGTGTGTGTGTGTGTGTGTGTGTGTGTGTGTGTGTGTGTGTGTGTGTGTGTGTGTGTGTGTGTGTGTGTGTGTTTGCGTGCGCGTGTGTGTGTGTGTGTGCGTGCGTATGTGTGTGTTCGTCCGTCCGACCTTCGGTCCGCTCGTCAGCCCGTATGTCGGTCCGTTCGTTCGTTCATTCATTCATTCATTATTTTCTTCCACCATTCACTAGTTCGCCTGCATATGTGCTCAATAACATTGGCTGTTGTCTATCTTCCGCATAGTCAAGCAGCTGGATTTTGATGAAAATACTCTAGTGGAATTTCGTCAATACCCTGAAAATGACAAATTTGGCATGATATGGTTTAGAATTGGCGTTGATTCAGAACATTTAAAACTCACTTCACCATCATAATGCCACAAATATGAAGCAATAAATCAAACCACGTTCAACTGTTTGATCATTTAGATAATAGAGCAAGGCATATGTTAACAGAAAAAGGAAAAAACGCAGCGAGTTAGCATCATTCTATTATAATAGACTCGTTCAAAAACAGTCCTTGAAATTTCATATTTGACAGTACACCCCAGCCGGTACATCTACCCTACAACTTGGCACAGGTTTTTTTGCAAATTATAACAATTCAGACAATATATACTAGTACTCTGAACAATGATTAATTGCAAGATATGAACCATGCCACGGAGGAAACCACAGTCACCAGTCATCCATATTATTGTAAACTTTACTCCAAGATACCAAGATTTCGGGAAAAGGTTGAAATATTCTCTAAAATAATATTTATATTAAAACATTGAGTCATTGGTTGATACTTGAATCAAATACTTAGATCACTCATCCCAAGAACCTTATTCGCCACATTTTGCCGATCAGCATTGATCAATTAAGTCATGTCTTGCAGCTCAATTCGTAGACACAATGACACGTGCATCTAGCCGCGCCCCATCTCGAGTACACACTATTTCAGTAAACAATGTAAAAGACTGAGGTGCAGTCTCCTGATAGACATAATTATGTTGCTTATTGTCCTGGGGAAGTGGCAGTTAGCCTATCTCTGGATCGTGTATGGACTCGATTTGATGGGATGTATTATTCGTCATGGGAAGATAAGAGTGATTAATTAGGGAACAGTAATTTTCCTAAATAATTTACTAGAAATCACCAATTATCAATGTGAAGTCCAAGCGTTTATTCAATCATGTTGTTTGCTGTTTAACACAGACGATATTACCCTGTCCATCAGAATGTATGTAGCCTATGCATATGACTTGTTCCAGCCATTTCCGGTGCCATAAGATAGCGGTCGGTGACCTTATATGTACCTGCTAAAAACAAAACACCATCAATTGATAGCAAACTCACGCATCCGCACAAGAGGATGATCATGCGGAGACAAGTGTACAAGTGTGTCATACCGCTATATTTACAGAATATGGCTAAGATTGGCAGATATTGTCTCATGTCAATATAAGCCCAATGACAACCAGAGTCCAATATCCGGCCGAATGACAGTGACTATTTTTCATACAGAATCCCCAGTTTATAAGAAAACACCCTCTCAGGTACAACACAATACACTATTGTTATTCAACCAGATTGAATTTATGACATTTCCGTTTAAAATACGGAGATTCACCCCCCCCCCGCCATCCACCCCCCTCTCTCTCTCTCTCTCTCTCTCTTCTCTCTCTCTCTCACTCTGTCTCCCTCCCTCCCCCCCCCTCCCTCCCTCCCTCCCTCTCTCTCTCTCTCTCTCTCTCTCTCTCTCTCTCTCTCTCTCTCTCTCTCTCTCTCTCTCTCATCCCATCTCTATATATTGCTCTGTCTATTTCTACCTTAAATAATCTAACCCCACCCTCTTACTCTCTTCTCCATCCCTCTCTCACTCACCCTCTACATCTCTCCCTCCGGAATCTCGTATTTCGCTTTCGAAATTACTGCAGTCACAGGTCACCAGTGTCAAACATTATTCTCATACCGGTAATTTTCCACAGTTGTAAAATTATCAGGTGTCTTCTATTTTCAAAGTGTCTGCCAGACAATAGACAGTCTGGTAGATTCTTGCCACGCTAATGTGCAATGATCATAATTATTAGTTCATATTATATTCATCATGTGCCTTGTGGCGTCACAAATGTCAATGTTAAGTATTCTTCTATGAGAGAATGGGTGTTGTGAAATCTCCTTTCACTTCCAGGCCCTTGTCTGTGTTGAGAATAGATACTACACCTCTGCTATTAGCGCTGGGACAATTGTTCCTCTCCTGCTATGAAACTACGTGGATTTGAGATTTCATGTTGTCTTAACCAGCAGTTATCGCTGACAGAGAGGTGCCACACACGGTTAAAGCTAACTTATGTGATAGGTAGCCACTATGTCTAATGGGCAAGCATGGTGCTAAATAATTAGAATTTGGGTCGATCTGAACCTGCCCATGGCTATATCAGGAGCAACGCCATTACCCTCATTATGTTTCTCTTTTTGATTAAGTGGAACTGTTCATACCTGAATTAAAATTTGCAAGTGTACGTTCCAAGGCGGTCCTTTAAATGTCATTTTTTATCATTGTTTTATGATACCACGGGTTGAGAGTGGATTGAGGTAGTGTTATTGGGGTATCAGGAACCTGAGTTATTCAGATTATTTGATGGATTAAAAAGAATCCGTTGAAATATTTAAGGAATAATTTAAATATTTTAAAATGTGAATTTGAAATGCAGTTGTCTTCTTGAGGAAACCGTTTCTCGAGTCATGTGATGATCATCTGTTTATGTTCAGAAAATATGTATGGCTCTTTTGTAGAACAGATTTGGGAGTAATATATATATATATATTTTTTTTAATTGTTCGTCGGCGAAACCATCAGTTGCCGTGAATTAGCTGTATCTTGTGACTGGATTATGGGCTGTACTGTACATATACTGCACGAGTTAGTATTATACATAGATGTATAAAGACCTTTTTGTTTGTATCCCGTGAAAATCACAATCGAGATTGGATAATATTCAACAGTATATGATTAGGCAGAATTGGGTCTGTATGACCCAATTTATATTTTCACGTCATTGACCTTTGTCTACTATACTGAAAATGTAATGACATCTATATTAATAATGAGAATATATGAAATATACACCTGGGAAATATATATAGTGCAATATACATATAGGTGATATCGTCTATTTATTTACAGGCATGCTATGATAGTTTTATCGATATGTACATTTTATTTCTACATCCACTTACACTCACATGGACATACCGGCACTTAGACTTACTTAGACTTTGACTTACTGTTACAGGTAGACTTACTTAGACTTTGACTTACTGTTACAGGTAGATTTACTTAGACTTTGACTTACTGTTACAGGTAGACTTATTTAGACTTTGACTTACTGTTACAGGTAGACTTATTTAGACTTTGACTTACTGTTACAGGTAGACTTACTTATACGTTGACTTACTGTTACAGGTAGACTTACTTAGACTTTGACTTACTGTTACAGGTAGATTTACTTAGACTTTGACTTACTGTTACAGGTAGATTTACTTAGACTTTGACTTACTGTTACAGGTAGACTTACTTAGACTTTAACTTACTGTTACAGGTAGACTTACTTAGACGTATATGTTTTGTTACATGTAGACATACGTAGACTTTGACTTACCATTACACGTAGACTTACTTAGGCCTAAACTTTTTGTTGCATGTATACATATTTAGACTTTGACTTACTGTTACACGTAGGCTTACTTAGACCTAGACTTTTTATTACTCGTATATTTAGACTTACCTAGACTTAGAGTTACTGCTACAAGTAGACTTACTTAGATTTTGACTCACCGTTACACGTAGACTTAAGTATAAGTAGACTTACCATTACATGTAGATTTATTCGGACTTATAGTTACACTTAAGATTTATTTAGTGACAGCCATGTAAACGCTCAGACTCATGTATGGTGTGATATTAAGCTCCAGGTATGGATGAATTGATAGCATGGGAACCCGATAAGATAATCTGGTGATATAAGCATCCAATGATTGGAAAAATAATCATAATGAACTTCAGATTCATGTTGTGTTGATTAATTTACTTAGGATTGCCTGTTTTGAGGTCAGTTGTCATTAATTCATTTCATCACTATTCGGATAGTGTAGAAATTAATAAGTGTAAACTGCTTTCATATTTAGTTGTGCGAATTTATTTGGCGACAAGATATGATCAGGGGTGATATGATTATTATGGAACTTGAAGAATACTGATGTAGTAAAATTGAAAGATGTTTTGTATAGAAAGGAATATTGTTTGCTCTGATTGATATTGATTCTGTGATATGAATTAAACCGAGGTAGTCAGAATTCGTTTAAAATGAAGTAGAATCAATTTAATTGAAAGTATAATCATACTTCTTGCATGGATACTGTTTTGTGTAATGCAATGGAACGTGATTTAGATAAAATGATTAAATAGATGTTTGAAACTTAAGTGTTCATGGGACATGAGAAATTGTCATGTGTTTTCTCAAATATTTGGCATGATGTAATCACCTATGGATGTATACGTATGTCTCACATACGTACACAATTATAGATATGTGTTATATAACTTGTATGATATATCGATTTTTAATCTATGTTTTGTTTTAATTGTATTGTGTATGGTCATTAGGCGTCAGTCCTTGCGTCAGTCCTGGAGAGTCAGTTCGGAAGCATTTGATTCAGTCTTATGTAGTCATTCGGGGAAAATTGGAGTCAGTTCCGAATAATTTGTCACGTTGGGCTAAAGTTCTAAGTCAGTTTAGGTCATGAGAAGCTGAAGTTTCGTAATCTGTCCAGAGATTCGAGTCATGTCAACTTAAAAATTCAAACGTTGCAGTCTTGAATTATGAAATTGATTCAATGGTCACTGTGACCTATGGTTTCAGTTGACAGACAAACGGATGACATAATTAATGTAAATTTTAGTAGTTAGAATTAAAACTGTAATTTATTGAAGATATTTATGTATTATATTATGGTACTGCACAATGAATAAAACCCCAATGATTTGGTTATATAAAGATATGAAATTAATTTAAAATTACTTGTCTGTTTTTTATTCTGTCATTTCCCTGAATATGCTGATTGTATTCACTCCTGTAGGCCTGAATTTCTTAGCTTCAGATATCCTTTGTATTAGGAGAAACGCTTTTTGAAACTTCATACATTTGAGAGTAGCTTAAAGAATCATTTAAAATAGCCATTAGAAGTCTCGTCCTGATTGACAATTTTCCTTTCTGGTCTTGCGCTCTTCCGAAAATTCAATATCAGATAAATTTGACATACAAAATTTCAAGTTGCTCCCTTACATATATGTGTGTGTGTGTGTGTGCGTGCGTGCGTGCGTGCGTGCGTGCGTGCGTGCGTGCGTACGTGCGTGCGTGCGTGCTTGCGTGCTTGCGTGCGTGCGTGCGTGCGTGCGTGCATGCGTGCGTGTGTGAGCGAAATAAGTTCGTATGTGTGATGTAAAGGCCCGCTTCGGTTCACCACGTTTCTTAGGACAAATGCATCTGTGTATAAAATTAATGATTTTCTTTAAGTCGTATGCCCATAAAGATAATATGTTATACAAGCGGTATATGTATTTGAAAACTACTGTTCCTTTGCAGCTGTGTAGCCATATATATGTAAGCCAAGATAAATAATCAAAGAACCTGATACATATTTTAACAACAATTTTACTGAATAGTTGTGCTCTCTAAGGCAGGAACTACTGTCACTGAATTGTTAATTCAAATCTGTATAGAGATTCGGCAGCTAGAGTCGCTAGTAACTGGCAGCGGCTACAACAGCAGAGGAGAATACGGTCTTATGTAGCGTCACCAATAGAGTAAGTCACCCAGACGACAGAGCATGGTTAGTTTTCTTACAGTGTGCTCCAAGCACACTCTTCAGCACGTATGTAGCAAGGTCGGCATCAATGCGGTAATCTCCTAAGTTACTGAAGAATAGATTGTTAGACTCATTAGCATTCATTCTAGGAAATAGTTTGTTTTGGCGTTTTTGATGGCCTTCCCTGTGAAATAGGAATAGACAGTATAGCACAATTTATTTTGCTTTTTCTAGCGTGGGTTGCTTCAGGTTAAACCCCACACGTGAGATTATAAGAAGCAATGAGTGAGGTAAAGACATTGTCAATCAATGTAATATGTACATTATTGTAATGGTCGTGGAATTCTGTTTTAGTAGATAATTCTTATTAATGTTCAGCTTTAGTGCAGAAAGTCACTATGTATGAGGATAAATCTATTTATGGTAAATACCAGTATAGAAAAACGAGTACAGTATAATTTAATATATAAGGTTTGTTGGAAGCGTAGCTGGATTTGCAAGATCTGATGGATAGATCATTCAATGAAATTGGATTCAAGATAATGATCAGAGTAGTTATAGGGGCTCGGTAAACGGGGCTTTTGATTGGTTGGCTCAATAAATGGGGTCTTTTGATTGGTTGGCTCGATAAATGGAGGACTACTGGCTCGATAAACAGGGTCTTTTGATTGGTTGGCTCGATAAACGTGGACCGGAACCTCCACTTCCGGATCCATCCACTCCCGTTGTGATAAGATCACTTCCGGACCAGAAACTCCACTTCCGGACCAGAAAGTGGCTGGACCCAACCCCCGCCCACCACTTGAAAACCTCCCACTTTCGCTTGAAGCTTTTACACATCCTGCCTGTGGAAGCTGGTGACCCTACCCACTTCCGGTGTGATAAGATCGCTTCTGGACCAGAAACTCCAATTCTGGACCAGAATAATCCTTCCGGACCATAAATGATGATTATGTTTTTTAACACTTTCTATAAATGTTGAAATAATTTGTATTTAGAGGTTATATGAGATTTGTGTATAGAGAAAAACGATTCATCAGCATTTTCCTGAAAAGTATATAAAAACTAATTCCACATAGATGGAAAAGTTGAAAGATACCTGAAGAATTCTTTATTTAATTTGATACTATCTAATAATCGTTATCTTAGATTATTGGTGATAAATGGTGAGAAATGTGTGGCCATTAGAGAATCTCATCCTGACGGTTATCCTACTCACCATGGAATTCATATTAGTAAAAGTGCCTTTAATTACTTTAGTGGACTTTTACATGAATTGGAGCAACGTTGTGAGGGATCATTTGGAGATTACAAGAGAATATTAATTGATGGAGCGCGGATATCTATAATTGATAGGTTTCCAAGTGTTGACATTCGAAGATTTTGGAAACCAGAATTGGACTCTGAGCATTATCCTACACATAATGCTATTCATTTGAGCATTTCAGACTTGAGATATGCTAAGAGTAACCTAACTGATATGAGAATTGCGTTGGAATTATGTGCTACATCATCTGACTTAGAAACGTCATCGGATATGGTTTTGTTGATAAACAAGGCTACTGAATAAGCTGATAAAATCGAGATTAGCCGTCCTCCTCCTCATAAGAAGAAGAAGAAGAAAATGAAGCGAGATAGTTCAAGCTTGATTGATTTGATGATCATTTATCCATAAGAAATGTTTACAAGACAGTCGATATTAGTGAAAATGGAATCGGACTAAACGCTGATAAAGCATGTGAGGAACTAATTGGCGTCGCATGTATTTACGTTGCTTATTTAAACCTGAGCGATGGTATGCTAGTGTATGTACAATACATGAGAGATTTCAGCAAAGTGACTTGTATTTTAGAACAGTTGATGACTTTCTGAGTATTAGTATAGAAAACGATGACATCATGATTATACGATGTAGTGGATTATATGATCGTGAATTTAAGTACTCATTTCCTAGGGAGATACTGGACCACTTGATTGGAATATCTGACACAGGACCCTCACCACCGTTGACTAGAGAAAATGATTATAAACAGCCGGATCAGTTTGCACCACCACATCATGGAACTAAACGTAAATGGTTTGATCATCTCAAGCCTAATATTGGTGACTCTGAATATGATTATAATGACCTAATTTCAACTGAATGTAGTGATTCACCTGCTAAAGAAGATGAAGATGAGAAGCATGAATCTAAGAACAGTGAGAACTTCAAAAGCTGTCACTTATGTAATCATCCAATGACATTTATAGAGCTTCGCTATGGACTAAATCGACACCATAGTCCTAGTTTGAATGTGCAGAAGAAGATAAAAATTATGTATGTGTAAAACGTGTTGGTGGAATGAAGGTATACGCCTTGTTTATCAGTTTCGGGATAAATAATATTAAATATTTAAATAACATTAGTATTATCGTAATATTTGCATGAATTTAATAGTCATATTTTTAATAGAAATATGTTATTTTTCCATTAAAATAGGTTTATCATATCACCTCTATTCTACTGCATAAGAACTCTATGTATATTATATCTGTGGTCTAGCTTCAATAAAATCTTAAATAATAGCTGGTCTTTTTGTGCTAACATATTTTCATAATTACTCTTTCCTGTATTAGAACTATTTTATCAACGAGAGAGTTTTTGTTATTTTTTCAAATACTATCAGTTATCTGTGGTCTTGGGAATATCAATTTCCTCATATGATGCGAAGACTATCTTTGAAAATTTACCACTGAAATGGCTGGTTCAACGTATTACGTCTTAAACAAGTTTGTTAAATATTTAGAAACTAATGTAACTGAAAAAAATGGGTAGGTTTGTGTGGAAACTTTGAATATTTTGAAACCTATGATGACTGAAAGCTGAAAAAAGCTAATCTCTTCCCTCCCACACATGCACGCACGCAGCCACGCACGGACACACACACACACACACACACACACACACACACACACACACACACACACACACACACACACACACACACACACACACACACGTGCACGCACACACACACACACACGCACACACGCACACTCAGATTAGCCTTAGGCTATATGGAGGCAACCCACCACCTTAGCCACACTGCAAAAAATATCATCGCCCTAATGGGGATGTCAGATGTGATATTATACAACGCTCTTAGTGGAAGAAGAGATGATAGAGCGTTACAAATCCGAACGTTTGTATGCAGTAGATAGATAATGATCCAGAAAAAGGACCGGATAAGGCGTAGGCGATGTTGAGCATTGATTTGTCTTTAACTGTTTGGTTGATTTCTGCAGATTCCACTTTCCAGTTGGTATAGCTTTGGATATGTTGACTATTTTGAAAACTATTTGACTGAATGCAGTTGATGGTTTAAACAACATTTAGTCAAAATGTTCTCAAAATATTTAACAGATCCATAGTTATTGTCTATTGAAATTATTACCAGGTGGCTTGCAGCAGTCAGACAGTTAAATAGGCAATGAAATTTGTTCAAATTTTAGTTGTCAACAGAACTTTTGTTTAGAAAAGCAACAAAAACAAAACGGTTTCTTGCATTAATTGATATTCGGGAACAAGAAATGAACAACAACAATGGTATCTCGACTACATCTATTTTACTGCAACATCCGTTTACTTTGTTGGTCGCCGGTCCGGCGCAGAGTGGAAAGACTGAACTTCTAAAACGTTTAATTTCTGAAGAAGTTGCAATAAACCCATCACCTGAAAAAATAATTTGGTGCTATGGTTCATGGCAAACTTTATATAATGCTTTGAGAGGAAGAGTAGAGTTTATAGAAGGACTTGATTCGTTTGAACTAGACAAAAGTCGTAGTAACTTATTGATTGTAGATGGCCTTATGGACAAGTCTGATCATGCTGGCCAAATGTCAGCTCCCCTTACACACCGTTCACACCATGTGAACTGTAGTATTATATTTATAGTTCCAAACGTATTTCACAAATCCAGATGTCAGAGAGCCATTTCAATTAACTCCCATTATATTGTACTGTTTAAAAACCCCAGAGCCTCAACAAATATACCCTGGAAATAGCAAATATTTGATCACAGCATATAAGAAGGTGAAGTAGACAGCTCACTCATATCTGTTACTGGATCTTAAACAAACAGCTCCAGAATATCTGCGCCTATGGACAAGCGTTTATCCTACTGAAATGTGTCATGTTTATATCCCTAAGAAGACATAGACCTGAGAGTGGGATGGCCCCTCACAAAATTCCAAAACATTTACCGATGCTAAAATACTTATCTAAAGCATCACCTAAGACATGGAATGATGTAATTCGTGGATGCTCGAAAGATCTTATTAACTGTTTATGTGAAGCCTCTTTGAATGTTGTACACGGCAATGCAAAGCTGTCAGCCCCATCTTATAGGAAACTCAAGAGATATAAGAAACATTTAATGTCTTCTTTCCAAGAAGTGTGTGGTTTATCTGATTCTCAAAGGTGAAAAGTGTTGCAGAGTGGCGGTTACCTTGGTACAAGTGTAGTGCCATTGCTAGGGAAGTTGTTTGGGCGAAAGGAACATGGTTACTCAACTTCTTGAAAAAAGCTCTCCTGTCCAAAGAATACGTCCAAGTGGCTGTGGTGAAATTACAAGTCATTTCTAAAGATAACCTGTCATTGATTGAATATCCTTAGGGTTTACGTTTATAAACGGCTAGCTAGAATGCTCTCTGGGAGACTAGATGTGTGTGGCTTATAGGAACGCTCGTGTCATTTATTGGGAAATATGGAACACGCCAGGAAATTGGCTTTGATTCCTCAAGATTTAGTGGAAAACCTCAATGAGCAAAGTACGATTTCCCTATGATGCACAAGGCGGTAGCCTTAGATGCTGAGATAAATCAGATTTTGTCACATCAAGACCTGAGGGAATATGATACGGTTAATATGTATTCAGAGACCTTGTCAAAATACCATCACTTTTACTGGGGCTCCACATCCAGAGGAGACAGGGTGTCTACTGGTCAGATAGCATCGGATGTTAAACCAGACCATTTAGCAGGATTGTCTCCAGGGATAGTGGAGCAGACTATAAACCTTATACCTAAGAGCTATAAAACCTAGGTTGAAGGTTTACTAGAAATTCTTAGTTCATCAAAACCTGGATTGATAAGTGTGAATGAACGTGGTGAGGTTAGCATCGAGGGCAGACATCACCCTAACAGCAATATCGTTGATTTGGTTACAAACATCGTGTCACACGGATTAAGATGAAAAGGTGGTTGTGGTGATGGCGGTGTAACAAGGCCGCTTTATCAACCCCTCCGAATGCTTAACGTTCCTAAGCAGTTAGTTGGTCAAGAGAAGATTATTAGGAATATTTACAGTGGGAAAGAAGAATTGTCTCCTTCCTGTTCACTTAGTAGAAGCTCTAGTCTTTAGTAGGAGTCTCGCTGTGAAGAAGAAGAAGGGTAATCGGAAACGACATTGGGGTAACGCACTCATCAGGTCATCACATATTGTCAAGAAAAAGAGGCGTCGATTCTGCGGTCTGACAGCCTCACATAGATGGGAGAGTTTGTCTGGAGACAGTAGTTCTAAGAAGAAGAAGAAGAAGAAGAAGAAGAAGAAGAAGAATAGAGATCATCGATGACGTCACAAAGACATATAAATAAAAATACGAAATTAGCTAATATCTATTTTATCCTTCTAACCCCTCTTCTTGTTCTGGTCGGGAAAAGTTTTACCACGCATTGAATTGAAAGATAGCATGTGCCTATATTGAAGCATGGTTACATCGTCATGACACGTGCACATTGCACAAACCCCGAAGGGTTAAGTTCCGTAGACGGGCTATTAGAGTTTCCTCAATGGATGAGCTTTGGCAAGCAGCTGTGTGCACTATGGGGATGCTCGCAAAAGACAATGACAATGTTAGATATCTAATCTGTGTAATTGATGCCCTCTCTAAGTATGTCCGGATAGAAAATCCACAAAATAAAACTTCTCTGTCAGTTCTCGATGGTTTAAAAAACATATTCAAATGTACTGACCGTCGGCCATCTGCTATTCAAATGGATAAGGGTGGCGAATTCACAGCTAGTGGGGTTCAAAGTTATTTCAACGAAAATGGTATCCATTTCTATACATCTCAAAATGAACCACACACAGCCATGATAGAAAGTTTTCAACGAACTTTGAAAGAACGTATATATCGGTACATGATCCACAAGAATACTAAACGTTATGTAGATAGTTTGCCTAAAGTATTGCATTCAGATAACAGAACATTGCATAGCAGTACACAAATGAGACCGATCGATGTCGATTGTAGTACAGAATATCTACCTTGCTAAAACATTTATAAGAGTAAACCACGTTGGATGACTGGAACTAGTAAAAAACATAAATTACGTTTGAAAACTGTGGATCATGTGCGTATATTTCGACTCTGAATGCCATTTTAGAAGGGGTATCATGGTCACTGGAGTTGAGAGATGTTTAAGATTAAGCAAATAAAAAGCAACTACAAACCAATCTTATATGTTCTTAATGACTATGACGACGACCGGATAGTTGACACATTCTACCACTGTTAAGAGTTATTCCGATTGAATCTACTGAAGGTAGAAAAGATATTTGTCATTGGGTATTTCCCGACATATAGTACCGACCAGTATTGACGAACTACATCCAGACTATTTCCATTCTCCTCACAGACAGGGTTGGAGATAACATAAAATTCACTGACGGGTCCTTTCCATCGGTTGCATGTCTACATTTATTTAAGACTTTAATTAATACGTAGGCGATGATATGGCTTGAAGGTTGGTTAAAGCCTGACGTCCGCTATGTGTGGTAGTCAAAGTCTGAATATCCTGAACCATCAATGCAGGGCTCCTTTAATACATTTTGGAGGGAGCCATGCGACCCTATTGATGCATTTGATTGGTTGAAATGACGTTTTCGATAGAAAAAAAAAACTCCTTCCAGAAGAAAACCCCTTGAAATCTGATGTCTGGTTATAAAAGGCACTATGGTCAGTATGGAGGTAAGATGCCTGTAGTCATGGGTAGTCGATATCAAGCAGAATTGGAAATGTATTAGGAGGGCTATTTCGGTCGGCGCTACCTATGATGGAAAGCTTCGGTAAATCGCCCAGGCATGAAGCCCTGAGCACTGGTGTAGGGTTGGCTGACGATGTCATGGCATGGAAGAATGTCGTGGCCTCTCTCAAATTTAGAGCTAAAGACGTGGCAAAAGCTATCTTTCCACGTGCTATCATGGCTGTTAACAACCGAGGAGTTAATATGGAAACGCATAAAAAGAAAGGCCAAAAGAGAACTCCTATGAAAAGCATTAAGTCTGGAGCAGTGATAAGACGTTCTAGAAAACATTAGAGGAAAAAATAAGTCGGAAGTGGGCGACGCCGCTGAAAACGAGGTCACCGAGGAATCAACCACATATTTTCCTAGAGAGAGAGAGACAAAAGACAGCCAAAGATATGAATTTACCTTTAGGATGCGAGTGTACTAAAGGCAAATTGGAACTTTTTGACGGACGTCCCGTGGTAACCACTTTGATGGTGGAAGATAGGCTCAATTTCATCTCATAGCATCCCTGACAGACAGAGGGCCTATGGGGTTTTATTTTGATTGGAAGTGAGGGGTTCATTCAAACATTTCCACATTGATAAAATACAACTGGGAAGTTCATTCAGGCATTTCATCGATCACTACGTAACAGAGTAAGAAAATCCTGTATCACTTCCTGATCTTACTGGGAAGGTGGAGTTGGAGGGGAAGTGGGTAAAACACAATGGAAAATAGAAAGTAAAATGATGCATTTTTTTATTTGTTACATCACAACAGATATTAACAACAAGAAAAATATGCATAAGTTTTTTTGGTTTTTTTAAGAAATAGTCTCTAAGCAGCTTTAAAAAATGATCACATATATCAAAAAAGGATAGACTAAAATATGTCAACTCCTTACTGTAGACAAAACAATCGCCCTCTACATGAAGACTGTTCCTTTCGTCAAGAGATGAAAAAAGGTGATATTATTGAAAATTTAGACTTAAGAATTGGCTGCATTAAACGAGGCAGTTATTTCAGTGATAAATTTTCAAAAATAGCCCTCTATCTTCGACAGGAAACAGCCAAAGGTTTTGTTCATTGAAGATGCGAGAAGATATCAATTTTGTTTTAATTTTGACCTAAAAATGGTTACGTTAATCAAACCACCCATTTCTGCGCTAAATTTTCAAAACATAGTCTTCTCTCTATCTTTGACAGTAAACAACACAGTGGCTTGTTCATTGTAGATACGAATAGATATCTTTCGAACATTTTGATCGAGATAATCGAGCCAGATATGTCACGGATTCATTTTCAAAAATAGTCTTCACATGAGCTGGAACCGAACATGATTGATCGAGTAATCCGGGATTACTTTTGTTAGCTATCGTTAGCAACGGGCAACACGATTTCGTATATTCTTTAAATCCCCTAGAGTATCAGAGCGTCAATGAGTTTTCATCTTTCTTGGTATCGAGATGTCCATATGTTGAAACCTGAACACATCTAAGCAGAATATGACGAAAAACAAAATCTTAAAATTTGTGTATACAAAAAGATATGATTAAAAAAACGCATCTCTATGTACAGGCAAGGCGAGAGAAAAAAACCGTTTTAAAACTAAGAACGTGTGATTGATTAATTGATGGGAAATCAATCACCTATTATCACTCAAATGTCGTGTAAACATGTGATAACTGAATTTTTAATTTTGCACATCTGCCATCACGTACATGCGTGCGTGTGTGCGTGCGCGTGCGTGCGTGCGTGCGTGCGTGCGTGCGTGCGTGCGTGCGTGCGTGCGTGCGTGCGTGCGTGCGTGCGTGCGTGCGTGCGTGCGTGCGTGCGTGCGTGCGTGCGTGCGTGCGTGCGTGCGTGCGTGCGTGCGTGCGTGCGTGCGTGCGTGCGTGCGTGCGTGCGTGCGTGCGTGCGTGCGTTCGTGCGTGCGTGTATGCGTGTATGCGTGCGTGCGTGCGTGCGTGCGTGCGTGCGTGCGTGCGTGCGTGCGTGCGTGGGGGAGTAGGGGGCGGGGATACGTGTATGTGTATGAACGCACGCACGCAGACATGCATCTCTCTCTCTCTCTCTCTCTCTCTCTCTCTCTCTCTCTCTCCTCTCTCTCTCTCTCTCTCTCTCTTGGTCTATCTAATTCAACAATATGTGTTAGCGAACAAATCTATAACAGGTAATTTAGGATAATAATTGGTCTGATATTAAGATGCTGGTAGCTTTGGCTTATTATAAGAGTTTTATTTTATCGGTTGACACCCACACTCTAAGTTTATTCCCGAAAAATCACACAAATGTAATGATTTTACCACGTCAAGGCTATTGTTGTAAGCCCACATAAACTATAAAATTATATTTGTCAAGGGGAAGGAGGGTGCTGGGAAGGTAGAGGGGTACCGCTTCCTAAAATGAAAAATATATCATTTACTTCATAGTGTTAAAGATATTTTATTTCTAGAATCAAAAGATTTCCTTAAAAACAGATTTAAATGTTTTGGATTTCATGATGCCCAAAGCGTAAAGTTGAAAAGTCTGGTCATATAAATCGCTTAGTGCAGGTTCATTAAAATTTTTGGACTAAGTGTCTTGAGAAAAGATTATGTCACGTGATCTTATGATATTTTTAGTATAATCAGCAAAGGGTTCAAATTTTTTTATCCAAAACTGATTTATGCAGCGTATCATAATTTATGTGCGAAATTTAACCTTTTTTAACCCTTTGACCTTGCAAATTTCCTTCACACGTTTACCATTTGTCATGTTATGTGCATAGCTTTTAGGCCCACATGACACAAAGTTTGCAATCTAATAATTTTGAGGCACTTCGTCTGTATAAGTTCCTAATATATCGTTTCACAGGTACTAAAGGAGGAATCATTATCAAAATATAAGACTGATTTGCCTAACAATGCTAGTGTTGTGAATAGATGCAGTCGTGCATGTACCATTACAAAAGCAACGATCACTACATTCATATTACATGGTGTTTGGTCAAAATCTTCTGCAGGTCCTACCGACATTAATAATAGGGTATCATTACAGCACAGTACGTCCTTAAACAATTTAGGTTGAATTTGTGATCAGATCTCGCATTTGATTAGCTGACGTAACATACTGACTCTTCGAAAAGTTCTGGAGTTGTCCATGTCCCGTTTAAGCTGCGTGCGTCATCATTGTGCTCACAAGCGGTTTCAGAATTAAGTTTTGTGCACGTATAGCATAATGTAAAAAGTAGCTTTCCATCAATTTTAACGTGGATGGGTGGGTGGAAGATATTGCTAGAAGGAAGTACATTACCCTTTACTTAGACGAAATAGTAGTTCAATTCTTGAAAAGCATGCCTTGTGACTTCAGGAGTCCCTATTGGAAAATCTTTATAATTTAACACGTATAGATAGAGGCAACAAATATCTGAATAGTATATGACTTCCCCCTCCTCAGCCTTGTCTATCAGTTTAATGGCATTGGTCCTACCTCCAAATAGAGAATGTCTGGGTTTAATGGGCTTGTGATATATAATTTTGTTTACAAGATTTGAAGCAACGGTGTCACCTTTAAGCATGCGGTTGAGATCGCGTGACCACATTTCGTATACTATAAAACCATTTTTTCTAAATTCATGTAGGCATGTGAGATGCCTGAAGTAGCAATCCGACATTGTCAAGTAAGAGTCGAACAGACTCTTAATTAGATTTCTATTCTTAGGGAAGCACCTCAGACATCCGGCGGTAGAACAACCTGAAAATTCCCAAATGGATTTCTTAGCTTCACAATACCCATCTACATAGTGTCCAAGACTCTGACGTTCACCTGAATTTAGGGCATGTTCGATTTTAATCCCCATTCTGTGTGTTCATTTTCATTTACAAATTCTTTACAATAATAACGTTTACTAAAAAAGCAATGATGATTCGTATCAGGGGAATTATATACAGTGCAATAGCATGTAGCACAACAAACTGACATTTTTACAAGTTTGATTGCTCACATGATGGCTAAAACATTCTGAACTTTTGAACCATCAGCAACATTCCTGACAATAAATGTTTTCTTTAAAGTGATACGGTGGCTGAGATTTGCATAACATACATTTGGCTTGACAGCCATAGCGATTTTTGTTGCGATAAGATTGACCGTATTCATTGCAAAAATAACTGCCTGCCATGATAGCGGATATTGATGATATATAAGCAAAATGTTCATTGTACAAATAGAGGTTGAGGTAGGTTCTAGAGTTCTGGTTCCCCTCAAAAATACATTTGTTCATTTCTGACGCAGAGAGGGGATATGTAAGTCAAAATCAGAACCTAATATTTCTTGAAACTTAATCGCTTCGAGAAGTCCACAGATCTTGTCTTCAGGTATCCCGGCTAAACGATGTAATGCTATGGCCGCGGTCTTCTGATAATAATTAGTTTCCATTCCTTTGCTATCATGTCTATTAATGTGCCACTTGTCAGAAGCAGAAGAATTAGGATTTAAGTAAACACAGTTGATTTCAATAGCCCTTGACATACAAAGTTATTGACGGTAACTAAACCACGTTTTAGTAATGCTTGTTGTTCCAGATCATATAAATATTGCATTTTCAAATTTCGTCCACATCCAGTTGGCATCGGGACGTGAAATAAATCTAGGGTTAGGGTGATGTTATTTTTTGCAGTGTGGCTAAGGTGGTGGGTTGTCTTCAATATCGCCTAAGCCTAAGCCAGCTTTTTCCGGATCATGATCTATTATGAAGATGATCGCTTTTGTTGTGTGCGTGTGTGCGTGTGTGCGCGTGTGTGTGTGCGTGTGTGTGCGTGCGTGCGTGCGTGCGTGCGTGCGTGCGTGCGTGCGTGCGTGCGTGCGTGCGTGCGTGTGTGTGTCTGTGTCCGTGCATGGGTGCGTGCGTGCATGTGCGGTAGGGAAGTGATTAGCTTTTCTCAACCCTCAGTCATCATAGTTTTCAAAATATTCAAAGTTCCCACACAAACCTATCCAGGTTTTTTTCAGTCACATTAGTTTCTAGATATTTAACAAACTCCGACGACCACCGACATGCTGAACAATGCAAGGCGAATAGCTGCTTTGTAAATCTTCTATCTAACGTCTGCGAATGAACATATCCCAAAACACAATTATTGGAGATGTTTGTTTGCTAGCTATTATAAGTCAGTCAACAAGAAATCTACAAAGAAATGCACATTTGCAGACCAATAGAGGGTTTTTTCAAAAATTTCTATTTTACTTGCTTACTTTCTAAGTATTCAAGTCTATAAACGCTGGCTTTCTAGGCGATGTGCTCAGATCTCAGATTAAGACGGTTTGGTCTGGCTCAGAATTGTCTCGGATGAGTTGTCTTATTATTTTGTCAATTTCATCTTCGCTTGGCCCTAGATTTACCTTTAAGTTTCTTGGACTGAGGTATCTCTGAGGGTTGAAATTGGTTCCAAATCTTTGAGATCATTGTATCGTTTTATTTTTCGAATCTGAGTTGAACCCTTAGTTGGGGTTGAACCCAACACATTGCCGACCTTTTTCCACTCCAAAGAGTCTAGCTCTCCATCAGGCAAAGGTAAATCAATACAACTACCGTTTCTGTTTGCTGCTGTCAAATCAAAAGGTTGCTCTTGGAAATCTCGATCCATTTTTTGGCCTTTTTACTAATAGAATACATGGCAGGAAGAGATTACAACTGGCAGTCAACCCTCGCCAGAGTGGTCACCCGTTTTTTAAGCAAATTTGCAGGCAAAGAGAAGACTATTTTCGAAAATTTACCACTGGAATGACTGGCTCGACATAAGATGATGGTTCTTTAAGACCAGTAGGACTAATTACCACACATCCTAAAGAACCACCATCTTGTGGTCAACATTTTAATGATTCGAAAAGTGATCACTATATACAGAAGTTTGAATGTATCGCACATAAACCCAGATTAACCATTTCTCACTAAAATCATTTGTAGAAATTTAAATTTTCTCTGATTATATTGCAGATATTGTACTCTTTTAAAACACACTTCCCATTTTAATGGTTCCGTTAGGCACCAAAATATTGCAGGCTTAATGTCTAAATTTACATACGGTTTTTAATCAGATTTGGGTTGACAACGATTATTTTATTATCAGAGGACATAGTCATATCTAAAAAACGTCTAACACTTCTGGTTGAAAGTCGAATTTGACGTCGGAAGAAAATCAGATATTTGTCAAATTGATATGAATATGCTTGTAAAAGTACAGAATATGATTGCCTGATTATTCGAACACATGTCGTATTACATTCGAAGCTAATTAAACTACACATACTGTTTACTTAGTCTAAGTTTTATAATACAGTAAAACCTGTCTATTGTGTTAGCTTGCTTTTTGAGACCAAAAGATGGTGAATCAATACAGTAAAACTGTGTCTGTTGTGACGACCTGCTTCCTTTCTAGACCAGAAGATAGTGGTTCTGTAAGACAGGTAGTCATAAGATCATACATCTTAAGCTTCATTCAAGATTCAAGATTCAATATTATTTATTTGCTTCTTGGATACCAATTTACATATTTTCAATACAGGTTGTCCGCCGAAGGCATTGCCTATAGTGGTGGCGGACACCCAACATTAAACATACATATACAATTACACACACAGCCTAACATAGAATGTGAGATATACGTGTGAATGTACAGATACGGTACTGAGCTATGTAGACATAGGAAAAATAACAAACGATACAATAAATCTATGTTTTTCCTTTTAGTTATTGAGATTAGAGATTTATGTTGGAGGGGGTGGAAGGAAGGGGGATGGGGGTCATGCATGCTAATTACCCTCAGCTCAACCCATAGGTTGCTATTTAGTAGTAGCACTTGTTGAGGTGCGTCAGATTGAAGGAAGCAGTAGTCACGATAGCTGTAATAGTGCATTATGATGTTGCAGTAGTAGTAGTAGTAGTAGTAGTAGTAGTAGTAGTAGTAGTAGTAGTAGTAGTAGTAGTAGTAGTAGTAGTAGTATTAGTGGGTGGTTGTTATGATAGTAGCTATGGCAATGATACAGGAAGTGTGTGATCTTAGTTATCATGTCATTATGTAATGATAGTTGTTTAGTGTGTTTTCTAGATTTAGTATGTATTGAGCATGCTAGTTTTAGTTATGTCTTTGTATGATTTGAGTGTTAGTATTTTTTCGAGTGTGTGTTTATCTATATTATTCCATGCTTTGACGACACCAACTGAAATTCTTCGTTTCCCTGTGTCTGTTCGTGTGTATCTAATGTGGAGATCATGTTTGTTCCTAGTGTTATATGTGTGGATTTCGATATTGTTTGCAAAGCTGTGGATTATAGATTTAGGTAGAATTTTGTGATGAAAGGCTCTGGAAATGTTGATCATCTGTGACTTGCCTATGTCTGTGAGTTTAAGAAGTTTTTGTGTTTTGAAGACGTTTTGACCCTTTGCTGTTTTTGAGAACATTTTAATGCATTTTTTCTGCATGCTTTGCAATTTTGTTAATTTGTCTTTTTGTGTGTTAGTCCAGATGGCATTGCAGTATCCGAGTTGTGGAAGGATCAGTGTGTAATACAGGGTGTTAATGGTAGCTTGTGTTAGGTATGGCTTTAGTCTTTGAATGAACTCATGCCTCTTGCCACATTAGCTGTGACTATCTCAATTTGTTTGCCCCAGGTCAGGTTCTTGTCTAAATAAACTCCTAAGAATTTAGCAAAAGGAGCTTCTTCAATTTCTTTTTTATTAATATAGATTTTTGGAATATTATTGTTTCTTGATTGTCTAGACTTTGAAAATAGCATATAGTTTGTTTTATCAACATTTATTGATAGCGTGTTTACTTTGAACCAGTTAATAACTTCTTCCATTTCGTTATTTACTCTTTCGTACAATATATCTAAGTTTTTGGCAGAGCAAACGGCATTGGTGTCATCGGCAAACAGTATTAGTGACAAATTGTGGCAAATTTTGGGCAAGTCATTCATATAGAATAAAAACAGCAGAGGACCAAGAATTGACCCCTGAGGAATACCACAGGTTAATTTCCTGTTTTCAGAGCAGGTTGCCTTAAATAGCACGCAGTGTGTTCTATCAGTTAAATAGCTCTGAAATCAGGCAAGTGCAAATCCTGGGATTCCGTAATAGGCAAGTTTTCCTAATAATATATTGTGATTGATAGTATCAAAAGGTGTTGAAAGGTCCAAGAAGATGCCCAGTATATGTTCTTTCTTTTCAATCGATTCAATCTTTTTTTTCTGTCATTTCAACTAGTGCGATCATTGTTGAGTGTTTCTGGCGGAATCCATACTGTGAAGCGTCTAAAATTTCCTTTTTTTCTAGATAATTGATTAATCTATTATACATTAATCGCTCCATTAATTTTGAGAAACGTGGAAGTATTGAGATAGGCCTGTAATTTGTGAAGTTGGACGAGTCTTTTGCTTTATACATTGGAGTGACACGTGCAGATTTTAGTTTTGATGGAAATATGCCGTGTACTAGTGATTGAACGCAGATATGGTTGAGTGGCATTAGTAAATCAAATATGCAGTGTCTAAATATGCTCCATTTAAACCCATCTACGCCAGCACTTTTTGCAGGATTAGGTGAATTAAGTATAGTGAAAATTTCTTCATTGTTAACAGGATAAGCAAAAGATGAAGAGGATTGATAAGCGGAAGTATCTGTGAGGTAATCACTGTATTTAATTCCTGATGGAGATATGATTTTCTTTGAGAGATCTGGACCTATGTTAACAAAACATTGATTGAAGCCGTTTGCAATGTCATTGTTATCCGTGATTACCTTATTATTGTAGAGAAACTGGGTCTGTTGTGCTTTTCTATTGTTTTTATTCAAAAATGATTTTATGATTTTCCATGTTTCATTTACATAATTTTTTGAGTGCTCAAATTTATTCTGATAATAGATTTTTTTTATGTTTCTATTATTTGGTCCAACTTATTTCTTTATTTTTTAAACTTTGTCTCATTATACTTTGTTTGACATTTTATAAATGTCAGTTGCTGTTTTTTATGACAGGCAGATATCAATACTCTTGTAAGCCATGGTTTAGTAGGGTTGTGCTTGAATAATTTCTTTTCTTTCATGGGGAACCTGTGCTCAAAGATGTTAGTGCATATGTTGTGGAGCTTGGTGTAGGCATCATCACATGACTCTATATCTATCACTTCGTTCCAGTCTACCTCAGACATGGCCTTTTTAAATTTTTCAATGTTGACCTGATTCATTTCTCTACACTTAATTTTTTCATTTTTAAATGGTCTACTGTAGTTTGGCTGGGTTTTTTTTGATAAAAATTGGTAGGTAATCTGATGTGTCTGTTACGAAAATTTCTGAATGTGTTTTGTTGATGAAACTGATATTATTACTGAATGTATTATCAATAGTTCTAGCCGAACTCTCAGTAATTCTGGTCAGCTTAGTTATGTTTGGATAAAAGGAATGTGCATTTAGCAAATTTATAAAACTTTGTGAATGAGAGCAGTTTTGTTCCATCAGGTCAATATTGAAATCACCCATGAGGTAGACTGTTTTGTTTTCTTTTTGAATATCATCTAAGTTTGCTTCTAGTAGGTCAATAAATTTTCTTTTGTCGCTGTTTGGTGCACTATAGATAGTGCCTATTATTTTATTTTTTCCTTTTTCTGTTGGGATCTCTATAAACAATGATTCAAAATTTGGGTCCAGAACGGAAAGATCCTCACGCTCAGTGTACTGAATATTATCCTTGATGTGCATGCCTACACCATCACCCTTTTTTATTTTTCTGTGCTTTTCAATAAACGTGTAATCTTTTATATCTACACGGTTAGTAGGTGAAGTTGTTTTTAGCCTTCGGCTCTCAAATGTTTTCTTATAGCATCTTTGACAATTAAAATCTTTTTTGGGGAATTTTTCCTTGAAATGTCTGATCCGTTTTTTAAATTGTTTCAACTTTTATAGAAAGTGTTAAAAATAATCAGCATAAATTCATACTCTCATTCCCCTTTGATATTTTCGATTGTAATTATTTTCACTTAAGGTCCAGAAGTATGCTTCCATTCCGAAAGTGGCGTTTCCAGTCCGGAAGTGATCTTATCACACCAGGAGTGGGTAAACTCCGTAGCTTCCACAGGAAGGGTGTATAAAGGCTTCAAATGGAGGTGGGAGGTTCTCAAGTGGTGGACACGGTTTTGGTCCAGTGGTTTCTGGTCCGGAAGTGGAGTTTCCGGTCCGGAAATGATCTTATCACACAGGGGTGGGTGGTCCGGAAGTGGAGTTTCAGGTCCCCATTTATCTAGCCAACCAATAAAAAAAAAACGTTTATCGAGCCAGTAGTCCAAGTTTATCGAGCCAACCAATCAAAAGCCACCGTTTATCGAGCCAACCAATCAAAAGCCCCATTTACCGAGCCGCTATGACTACTGATCAGGTCTTAGCTATTATATGCAACTTCACCATAACTTCCATCAGACAACCCAGACAGTTATCCTCAGACACACCAGAAGGATGACCTGCTGTTCTCGTGTGGTACATCAATCGAATATGTCTATAATGGATGCCTACATTTAGTGCTGCGAGAGATGACATTTCTTCAAGATAGGTGGCCGCTATTATAGTGACATAACATTTTCCACCGCAGATTTCTAGTATTAAGTGACCATATGTCTTTAGAAACCAGTTTTCAGTCTCCTCATGGTGTCTGTTATAAACAGCGTTGACTGAGTGTGGATCACGTGACCTCAGATATAGATACACCTCGAGGGAAAATAGTGAATTAGCAAAAGAACTACATGATGTGTCAAGAATAACTATGTGTACATAATACATTTAGCCATAAATCATATAGGAGGACATTGATTCGGTTAACTCTGGCACTATTTAGAAACCTTTCGCTGGCAGTCATAATTTAGACACAATCTTGGGTTAGTAACACCTAGGAGGTCGACCTGGTATTGTTGCTGGCGCGAGCCGTATTGGCGGGATTCCTGCTTACGCACACTAGAGCTCATACCTCAGTTAACATGTTTGCAAAACACCAACAGAAACATGTTAGTTAGTGGACTTTTGATTATGAGGTAAGAAATGTTCTGTTTAACATTTTGAACAAAATTGGATTGGAAGACATTGCTGCTTTCCAGTCTAATTTTACTCAACATATTCAAAAGTACGTTTCATGTTTGTTTTGGCAACATATTAAGTTATTTTTACCTGTAATGTATGTTTAATTATTCATACCATAATAACTTTTGTCATCTTTGTGGTAGTAATTTCCTTTTCTAGTTACATAAATTATTGTTAGTTCGTAAATTGTTGTTAGGTTTGGCACAAATACCCGGATCTAAGAGATATATATGTTAATCTGGAAGTTCCATCTCACAGCTTCAGCAACACGTCGATAGAACGCTGGTTGTCAAATAAACATTCGCTGTCATACTAAACAGATCCGAGAACTATAACCTGCGAGATGAAATGCGTAAACATCTGATTGATCTAGCACATAGAAAATTGCATATCACACCTATACCTGTCACCATAACATGCAGCTGATGAAGAAATACCTGTTCATACATGGAATAACTCGCCATTGTTAATTGTATTAATTCGTATTTTTTACATTTTCAATGCATTTCCATATATGTGTTACGTATTCGAGGTGTCTTTGTGCAGCATAATCTGTGACTCTCTGTCCCCGTCAACAAAATCAGGTCGCATATGTGCAAAAGCAAATGCATTGATTTATGTGCCCGCATGCACGCACGCGCACGGACAGGAACGCACGCTCGCACGCACTCACGCGCGCACTCACACATTCACGTACACATACGTCAAGCACGCACTTTCGTGTGTCACAAACACAATTTCCTTCATAATGGACCTTTCGAGTTTTGGCTATGCCCCGCCCATCTGTATCTAAACTCCACCCACACCTCGTCCGTGTTGGGATCTATCGATCTCTGAACTCTCTGACTATCATTTCCAGAAAACTATGCAGGTAAGTCATTGATTTTTTTTAACTAATTCGACTGTGAGCTGTTGCCTATGGCAGCAACAGCGCCCAGTCAAATCAGTTTCACCATATTCAACATGTTTATTAAATAGCAAATACATACAATTCCAACAACGTGTCGGACTGTTAAGAGCAAATGACCAACTATTTCGAAACCATTCATGACATCATGATTATGAGGTCAACATACACGTCACTTATTTGATTATGACGTCATATGATGGATGGATGGATAAACTGGAAAGGTGAATTGATTCATTAGTTTAACGATCTTGCGAACCCCCAAATATAATGCATCTTTAGACATTTTGCCAGCTTCAAGTTCTGCTTTAAGAAACCTTTACGGGGACGATTTAGTCGTGGGCTGCATTCCATTAGTGTTACAGATGTGGGTGTGTTCGCTGATTTGGTGATGTTCATGGGTGTATATGCCATACTGATGAGAAACTGCTCTATCACAAAATCTTACATATAAATACATATGCTCCACCTGTCGAGAAGTCACTTCAATGTTCGATTCCTTCCATAATCCCTTGCGCACAACTATAAACATTACATCAGAATGACAACATTTGCTATCTGTTGACCTCACATAAGACTGACTAAATCGAGTCATTTATGGTGTAATTGATTATGGCGTCATCCTACACGTCACGTAGTTGATTATTATGCCATATGATTGGTGGCTAAATAGGAAAGTTCCATTAATTAATATAACCACTATGAAACAAGAAGCAGAATGGGGTATTGTGTCGTCAAAGACAGCAATTCTTTTCAGGAGCACCATTCTCAGAGTGATGGCAAAGTAGCGTCGGTGCGTTCACGTTTCTCCTCATAATGGGAGTCCGGTCCATACATGGGGTACGAATCGGCCAGACGGATTTGCTGGTTAGATCTCAGGGGTTCCCGTTCGATCCAGATTGGAGTCAGACACTCCGAAGGATACAAAAGCCGATTTCATGGATCGGCAGAATGATATCGTTCCAGTGAGGCCGGGAAGGCATTCCGGCACACATTGCGATTCCATACCATGGTTTCCCGTGTGGCATGTATGTTGTCCACTAATATAGAATACTCTATAAGATGTACATTTGACTCAACTGTTGGTGCTGGCCAAATGTTGGCTTAAGTCGGTTTAAACCAACGTTGACTGGCTCTTTTAGTGCGAGTTGCTATCTCTATTCGATTTTATATCTCGCCAAAGAACGACTTAACATTAAAATACCTAAATGAAAATAGATAGACGGAGGGTCACCAAGGTTTCCTGTAGTTTAATATAAACTTAATATATACGATATAGAAACAAGCTTCTCTTGGAGAAGCTTTCGCAGAAGCGAGAGGAAATGCCTCGCGAAAACCGCCATCAATATAAGTTCATCCAACCGTACAGAGGCTTAGCACCATAGTCTATCGTTTTAGAACAGGTTGTCGTCTGCTTTCCCAAGATTCGACTGTGGAGCAAACCCAACAAGCGGACTGCATGTACAGATGCTACTCCAGCGATAGGGGACTAATGCAAGCATACATATGACTTAGTGCAAACGCACCGAAACCCATATCTGTACGCATATAGGTAGTGTCTGGAAAAGCTTCAGACCATCGTCCAAAAGGAAATCCAGCAGTTAAAACACACCTCCAAGCTATACCTGTCCGCATTCAAAATAATCAACAGGCTATCGTGAGGTCACAATGGCCCATTCTCTGACACAAATCTAGCAACACGCGATAAACATAGCAAGTACTAGTCAGTCTAGTCTAGGCTACAGCGACCTAGACTGTACAGAAAATTCCATAATAAAGCCAAGACAACTTACAAACACCACCGCCCTCAGAGCAAGCGTGAGGTTGTGCGCATAGACCAGCTGCCCCTAGGCATATTTGAAAGTATCATTTCCCTCACCGAACCATTATTTGCACAACACCAATAGGCCAATACAGCAAATACATTTTAGAAACAGATAATAAATTACCAACCTAGAGAACATTTACTGAAGTAACTGTAAATCTGCGATGTCTGGTCATAAAGCAATAGTATAAGGCTTCGTCTTACAAGACCATTGAACACACCTGGTGCTGATCCGATGAAAACTCTATGTGTAGACACAGGTCAAAGATCCATGCTTGATATGACCAGAGGTTTACACTAAAAGGTCACCTTGACCCTAAAGATAAAATAATGTGTGTCTTCTAACATGCTCTTTGAAGTTGCATGATGAAAGGCAGTTCACTTATTGCAAACATGAAAATTGGAAAACTTTACACCGTGAATGACCTTGACCCCAAGGGAGAAATTGCAATTTTCATTGGAAATTAGTTACATCTCACAATGTTCTATAATCTGGCCGGGTTCGAAGTGAATCTGAAGAAAACTATAGCAGATAACACTGTTCCAATAATGCTCACATAGGTTTACTATACGTCTATGTGGCACGAAAAAGCTGATTTTATCTTAAAATGTTAGATGGATCAATTTCAAATTTGATACCAAATCACGTCAATATGAACGCTAGATGTTCATCAAATTTCAAGTCGATTGAAGCAAAAAATTTAAATAAAACAATTTCCGCAAAAAATTTGTCATCCGAGTTCATTTCTGCTAAAAGCAAAAAATGGTACTTTTGACACCAAAATGTGTGCCTGGCGGCCATTTTGCAAAAATAAAAATAAGAAATGTTCACCAAATTTTTCTTGCACAATTTTTCATCCCGAGGTCATTTCTGCAAAAAACGAAAACTGGTATTTTTGCCCAAAAATTTGTCATGGCGGCCATTTTCAGAAAACTATATTTTCAAAAATAATCAGCAATGGTAGAATCCTACCCAAGTATGGTAGTGATCAGATCAAAACTCTAGGCGTAGTAGCACTTCAAACATCCATTTGAAAATCCCATGCATTTCCTATAAGACTTTTAACCATTCATTGGGAGGTCGACGTTCTGCCGGCCATTTCTAAAAAATATTATTTTTTCAAAAACAAATCGCCGGTGGTAACATCCTCGCCAAGTATGGTAGTGACCCAATCAAAACTCTAGGTGTAGTAGCAGTTTAAAGACCATCTGCATACATTTCCTATGGGATTTTTGTCCACTCACATGTGGGTAGCTCGAAAACTGTAGGGTGGATCCAAAATAAAAGTAATAGCAATGTAAGTCCCAATGGGTACTATAAGTTGACCAAGTTTTGAACTGATCTTGTGAAAACTGTAGGAGGAGATTGGTGGCGAACATCTTGAGAATAATAATAAGAACAAGAACTAGAACACATTTACTGAAGTAACTGTAAATCTGTGATGACTGGGCATTAAGGAGTATTATAAGCCGTCTTCTCATATGATCATTGAACATGCCTGATGCTGATCTGTTAAAAAATATAAGTGTTGTCGCAGTTCAAAGATCCATAGTTGAAATTACCATCATTTTACACAGGGTATGGAAAAGCTGATTTCTTGAAAACCGATAGCCTTGACCTTAAAGTATAAAATAATGTGTCCTGATTTGCTGTAGTGGAATTTTTACCAAAATCACGGTAAATGCCATTAAATGTCAAATAAAGGAGAAATTAATGTATTAAAGATAAAAGGAGGCAATTCATGCAAAAAAACTGACCAATTTTTGTCTTTGACATGAATTACCTCCCTTCACCTGTTCAAGTTGATTGTGTCAGTTCAATATGATGAATTTCGATTCTCATGATGGTTTGAAAGTGACCCGTCCAAGGTCAAGGTCAATCAGGGGTCAAAGTGACCAATTTTAGGTGTTGCCATGAAATACCTCCCTTTACCTGTTGAAGTTGATTGAGGCAATTAAATCTGGTGTATTTCGATTGTTTTTTACTACCTGGGTCAAACAAAATTCATTAATTTCTCCTTTATTTGACATTTGATGGCCTTTTCCTTGATTTTGGGTCGGACTACAGATTCTGGAAGGATGCTAAGTTTCAACATGATCTGCAGAAAGCTTAAGGGGAGTCACTATCAGAATATCACTCTCATACATTTTTGGGGGGGTAATTTGGGCACGGATAAGCGTATTCCTCGCAAATTCTTCACTGGATTCAAAGGAAAAATAAAAACATCCCAGGCACTAAGGTGTACTGAAAGTGTCTCAAGTTTGGAGGCTTGAAATCGCAAATAGTACTCAATAGACCATGAAAATATGTGGGTGTCAGATGCGTGGTAACATATGCTAGAGGTCTGTTAAGTTTCTCCATGATCTGCAAGAAACTCTAGGACGAGTTGCTGTCCGAATAACAATCCCTTACATTTCCAATTGGCCTTTTTTGGACAAGAAAACGTGGAATTCTTGGGACCCATACACCAGATCCAATTTCTGTAGATGATCTATACATGCCTGGTGCATACTAGAATTGCACCACGTTTAGATATGATATTTCCAAAACTGGATCATTTATAATCACATCAATTTCCAATACATTCCCTATTGACATATTTGTCTACGATACAAAAATCTCAATATCTCATGAACCGATTGGGATATCTGAGTTCTGCAAATGGTGTGTGAGAGGCAATTCCACCCCGGAGCAGGCGATCTAAGTGCTAAAAGAATTGGACCCTAATCCCGTCATCTATCAGCATATCTATCATATGTCCACTAACGATTTTATTTTAGTAAGCAATAGTAGTCTCTGGTATCTAGGGATGTCAAACATGTCAACCCTCTGCCAGGGACAGAAGTAAGAATTCTCATGATACCAAATAATTGTTTTTATTCAGCATTTTCTCAAAAACTGGATACTGAACCAAAACGATTTTTTTGGCCAACTTGCTGGTCAACAGATCCTAGAAATATGTTAGGTTTCA
Source organism: Chaetoderma sp. LZ-2023a (assembly GCA_034401795.1). Classification (NCBI taxonomy): domain Eukaryota; kingdom Metazoa; phylum Mollusca; class Caudofoveata; order Chaetodermatida; family Chaetodermatidae; genus Chaetoderma; species Chaetoderma sp. LZ-2023a. Next base: position 94,981,641 of record CM067366.1, on the reverse strand, counting down.
AGATGATCCGGAAAAAATCCTAGGAGCAGTCTCTGACCGAATATTGCTCCCATACATTCCCTATGGGCATGTTGGAAACGGAAATGCATCGTTCTAAAAGGTTAACATGTTCGCTAACGATTTTATTTTATTAATCCATAGTAGTATAATGTATCTACGTATATCTCAATTATCAAGCATTTGACCAACCTAGAAATATGAAGTATCTTGATTCCAAAAAATTCGGCTTATGCCATATTTTCTCAAAAACGGGTTACCGTGCCCAAAAATATTTTGGGTCAACATGTGTGTCAAAATATGCTAGAAGTTTTTCCAGTTTCAAGTATCCAAATATTGCTCCTATGCATTTCCTATGGGGACATGGGGCACGGAAATGCAGAGTTCTGAATGGCTAACATGTTCGCTTACGATTTTATTTCACTAATCTACGTGTATACCAAATTTCAACCATCTGACCGGCCTAGAAATATGAAGTATCTTGATTCCAAAAAATTCGGCTTATGCCGGAGTTTCTCCAAATCTGATCACCGTACCCTAAAGATATGTTGGTTGGAGATGCAGGGCAACACATGCTAGAAGTATGTGAGTTTCAGGATGATTGAGCAAAAACTCTAAGAGTATCCGAGTATTGCTCCCATACATTTCCTATAGGACCTTTTGCCCACGAAAATGCAGATATCTCGGAAACCATACACCCGATGGAGAAGAAAAGTAATAGCAAACTAGATCTCAATGGGTACTACAAGGTGACCAAGTTTGAACTTGATAAGATCGAAACTGTAGGAGCAGAGTTTGCGAAATTCCTTGAGAATAATAATAATAATAATAATAATAATAATAATAATAATAATAATAATAATAATAATAATAAAGATCCTGAGAAAAAACAATAATCTGCGATAGATCGCAGATTAAAGATCCTGAGTAAAAAATTTCATTATGAAAACACATCAAATTTTGCTCATCCGAAGCTATGCCCCACAATCTCTAGCTTGTGTTGGGATCGATCGATCGATCCCTGAACTCTGTGACTATCAATTTCCAGAAAACTATACGGTAAGGTCTTGAATATTTTGAAACTAATTTGACTGGGTGTTGTTGTTGCCTATGACAGAAACAGCTCCCCGTCAAATTAGTTTCAAAATATCCAACAGCATGTTTATTAAATAGCAAAGATATACAATTCGTGTAACGTGTCGGATTTTTAAGCGGTTAAGACGGACTAAATCTAGTCATTAATGACGTCATGATAATGACGCCATCCTGCACGTCACGTAGGTGGTTATGACGTCATATGACATCATATGGTGGATAACCTGGAAATATCCATTTCCGCACCCATTCTCTACAACTCAGCTCATTAAGCTCAGGATCAGTTGCTCTTCTCTCGACATTATCAATGGTTAGCAGATCTTTCTTCCTAAGTGGATGCCATACCGCATTTGAATAGTCGAGATTGGACCGAATCATTACTGTAGATCATCTTCTGAAGCTATCTGTATTAAGGCATGTAAATGATTTTCAATCCAGTCCCATTAATTGTGTTGCTTTTTTACGTTTCCCTTATGTGATCCTTGAAAAACAGTCTGCCATCTATGGCCACCCTTAGATCATTTTCCTTGTCAACTGTTGCTAGGTTGTGTTGTCCTACCTGCGGTCTCATGAAATAGTGTTTAATCGTCTTCTTTCCCACAGTATTTAGTTGCCATCAGCATGGGTGAAACTTCAATAACCTCTTACCGGACCAATCTTGCAGTTATTATTCTTAGTAGTAATCCCTGGAAATAAAATAAATGAAACAATGATCTTTGGTCGTATGAAATGCGATCATGAAATACCAAGTTATTCGCTTTATTGACATCGCTGTGGGTATAATCTATGCATAAAATATTGTCTGGTAAATGGTGATATGCCTATCGACACAGTCTCTGGCATAGCATTGTTCGGCTAGTCGAATTGTATATGATTGTATATGATTGCATATGACACGATGATTGCTATATGTGCCATGATACCACGTCATCGTTGCAAGTAATCTCCCACACATTAACTCTTTTACTATTTTCCTGGTGAGTCTGCCCCAGACATATACTTGTTAATTACCCTGAACATTGGTCAAATAGAGTCGACCAACATAGAGGAGATCTGGTCAAGCTATTAGAATCTACGGAAAATGGATGTTCCGTTGATATTCTTCTTGGCAACGAACGCTATTGAGGGTTGAGAAACACATTTTCAGAATGATAATTTGAAAAACAACATCTGTGTCCAATATTCATTCTTATTTTATTATTTCCTGTATTTCCTGAGATTATATGCTTTAAAGCAACAGAGAAAACAACATATTTGCTGCGAATCAATATCTCTGTGAAAGGTCAGAGTTCTAATATATTTAGACTATTAATCAAGTTACCCTGCGTGTCATAGAGATGATTGGCCAAAATTGTGAGTCTGTCGTCCTAAGTGAGCATGTATGTATTCTTTCTAGGCCGCTGACCAACAGAGCTCAAATCCCTTTATCTGATGAAAACATATTATAAAGTATCGTTGCAGTGTCAGTATTAGCACCTCGGTGTTATATGCTGTTGCATCCACATTTAGAGATAGTATAGGTTACTGGTAATCCTTAATGCTGCGTTGCTAAAATCTGTTGCTGTCGTTGACGAACATCATCAGGAGCGAAAAATGGCAAAATGCATTCGATGCGCTGAAAGTTGTCAAAACTAACTTTTTCGTTCTGAATAACGAGAAATATAATTCTCAATGCACTAAGACCAAAACACGTTAAATAGTTTGAAAATAATTTGACTGAGAGTAGAAAGTCGGCGTCCTATTAGCCATAGTGATTTAGACTTTTTAATAATAACTGGGCTGTTGTATTCCTTGTATATATAGCATACAATAATCATCAGCCTTCATATCGATCGTTGTTAAATGGCGTAACCATTTGTCTTCTACGCACACGATGAATAATTGTGCAAATAATCTAAGCGAATTAATGGCAGCATCGGTATTCAGTCAAACAGTTTTCACAGAATTCAACAGGTTTCGGTTTAATGCTGGTGTGGTTTTGTTGCTGGTGGTTCAGTATCAACTAGCTTAAGCTGATGACGTCGTTGAGAGATATATCTGTGTATTTGGCAAGATTAGATTAGACGCCAAGGTGACAGTAATTAAGATGGGAAATATAATAAAAGCTAGTTCCAGGACTTTTCACACGCACTCACCCCAAACAATATATGTAAGTGACGATTATGAGATTCATGAAGTCTTTGCAGAAATACTCTGGTATCGGAATCCTCTTGTTCTGTGTGAGTGCATTTATTGAAATTTGACCCTCAGATAATGTTAGCTTTGAACAGGAGCAGACACGTATTATATAAACAAAGTGGTCTGTTCTTTTCTGTCTATTTCTGAAAATCATGCTGACAACTTTCAGCAATGATGTGGAAAACATTAAAGAAGTATATAATTCGTAAAGCTGACATACACGTAGGCCTATTTTCGAGATTGATCAGTCCGAGCATAGGGTAATTGGTGGCATACGAACTTGAACCTAAGCCTTGACCTCATTTTGCATTGAATGGTTAGCTGACTAAGACAAACAAACCTGAACAATTGCATACATTGTTAGATGTGCATCCAGATGTAGCAGCTGCCATAATGTATGCCACGCATTGCTTAAGATATTTACAATAATAACAGACACATTCTGTGATGTGGCCGAACTAGTATTTGGGGGAATTATGACAAACGCTGGAAATATAGAAAGGATTGAGATTTTCGGTAAAATATCCGAAAATGTATATATAAAAACGATGGAATGCAGATGCGTGGATAATTGACTCGTAGTCGTCAATGGAGGATGTCTGTGCAAATGGCGAGAACAAAACTGGTCTAGTAAATTTTCTTGTACATGGGTGGAGAAATTGTCATATGAAATGATCGGAGAGCGCATTAGTTACCTTGTAGAGGCACACCTTGCTGTGATCGATAGAAAATACGGTAAGAGAACTGAACCCAAGATACGAATAGATAGTCACGAGGATGATTCAGCAAGCACTCCATGAATCTCACAAGGGTCATGCACATAATATTATCAAAGTTTCAGATACAGATATTGAAATGCTACTGTGTTACCACAAAAATATCCTACTATTATTATATTATATTGTAATACACGAGATCGTAATCGAATGGTGAGAGTCGGAAATGTGCAAGAAGGCACTTCAAATGACTGAAGAGGATTAGCCTATGGAAGCCAGCAAACAAGAATGGAAAAAGTTGCAGCTAACCTGCCAGCCATGGAAAACTGGAACAAAATCAGGAGGCTTTCTCTGTTCGCGCTACAATATATTGGGCGCCGATGTTAATGCGATCACCCCTGAAATCCATCCTTCAGTCACAACACATACACCACCGAGAGCATTGCTTGTCGAACACAGCAAGCGAGCAAACTACAAGGCATGTATTAGGAAGGATATATTAAGCTCTAGCTTCAAGCCCCAGTGTCCAAATGGTGAGTGCTGACGTCTTAAAGCTTTCACATCGGTTATTGATTGGTGTAGCACAGATCACGTAGGGCCGTGCCAGAATGACTCATACCAGCACGTTCGTCTTCACCTCTCTAATACGACAATCAGGGTATGTATGCATAACGTGTGTGTCATAACAACGAAAACGATTTCCACAAGAGTCCATATGATCCAGATAGGCCAAGTACGTTGTATTGTAGGTATGGAGCTGGCATCTGTTATGTATATATTTCCCGTATTCTCTTGATTGTTAATATGGGTGTCTTTCGCTCCATCGTAGGGCGAATCTTATACAACTTCCCACAGACATCCAAATCTGCATCCTAAAATTAAATAGGATAAGAAATAATAGAGATATCGTGTGATATAAGATAGGCATATGTACTACTTGCTCGCTCTAGAGTAAACCCCGTAATATCTAGGACGTCATAACACATGACTACCTGGTTTTGCCTGCTTGTTACAAGCCGTGCGTTGATTGGCTGAGGCGAAGAACTAGAACCTTTTCATTGGACACCATAAAATATAAAAGGACCCTTATTGGCCCATAAAATTCAGTCGAGATAGAGTGATCGTTCATTTCGGATATACATCTGAAGCTCTCTGCACTGCGCTGAGCAGCTAAACGCGTAATAACTGCAACTCATATATATATATATATATATATATATATATATATATATATATATATATATATATATATATATATATATATATATATATATATATATATATTAGGTCCCCCTCCGATACGGTTGCTCCATTACTGAAATCGTTTAGGTTGCTTGAAGTACTCAATCTTAATGGAGACACATCACACTTCCCTCAGTATCTGCTGCGATACATTAGTAGGATAATAATTTTACGCCAAAGAAGGAATTCACTGCAAAATAAATAAATAATTATATCTGCCTTAGCAGTGAATCTTGGGCACTTCAATATACACCTAACGCACGATAAACGTTAGCTCCTAGGAATCATGTCTATATGGCTTGATTTCGTCACATCGTCTTGCGTCAAAATACACACTCGGCAGACTAAATCTCTGGTGACTTAGAGTGGTCGAGTGGTCGAGTGGCCCCTCCAGGTTTTCTAAGTGTACAAGTCGTCAACCGTCTGCTAAGAGTTTCTTCAGCCAAGCCATAACTAGTTTGGAATTGTCTTGTTGTGGTTGCTCTAGTGGACACAGGCTGGGAGTCGTACTTCGGCTCGGTCCCCTGTAACTAGAGTAGCATCTGGTATGCGCAGTCGCTTTGTTGGGCCTGCTCACCAGTCGAGTCCTATGCCAGACTAGAGCTCATCTTGGGCAAGCTGGCTAAACCCATTATAAACGATAGGCTAGGATGCTATGCCTCTGTGGCATTAATATCTGTGTTTCAAAAACATCAGGTTAGGCTCCTTTGAAGGGCCACTAACTACAGCGGCATCCAATTAGCTTAATTAGTTTAGGGATTCGGTATGACCAGTAACTGCGGAGACTGGCCAACCGCTCCTCGTAATACAGCACGCATCATACGTATAAGAACACACAATCACCTCCCAATACACATCGTTATACCCACCTATGGCTGGATGAACATATACTGACAGTCGCCCGCGTGAGGCTTTTTCTCTCGCTTCAGCGGAAGTTTCTCTAAGGAGAAGGTTATTTTATATCTACAGCTTATATTATGCCTTAGGAAACCTTGCTGACCATCCGTTGTTATGTTGTCACTTAGGTATTGTAAAGATAAGTCCGTCTCTGCCGGTATACAATCAGCTAGAGACAGTAACTCTCACTAAAAAAAAGTACGTCAAACGTCAGTTTAGACCAACCTAACCCAGTAATCGGCCAGCACTAATAACTGAGCCGGATTTAGGACTTATAAAGCAGTCGACAACCAGTGGATAAAATGTGTACACGACATATCTGATTAACAAACAGCACGGATGAAGCCATGATGTGGAACCGCGATATATGCAGAAATGTGTGCCTGGCCTCCCTAGAACGTTATCATTCCACCGATCTACGAGATCGGCTTTTGTATTCTTCAGAGCGTCTGGCTCCAACCTCTTATGAACGCGAAACCCCGAGATCTAACCAGCAAATCCGTTGGGCCGATTCGTACCCCGTGTTCAAACTGGCCGCCCATCACCAGGAGCAACGGGTAGATAAACTTTTAGTCTCAGATTCAGCTATGATGCTAGTGAAATGTAAACACAAAGGTCAGTGTCAAACACAGGAAACACAGGAAAGTTCCTGTCGGAAAAATACATCTTACCTCTAGTGATGCATGCGGCTGAGTATAGCATTGTTGGAATCTCCTAGGCCAACTGCCAAGTGATGATGATGCTGGTGGTGGTGGTGGTGGTGGTGGTGGTGGTGGTGGTGGTGGTGGTGGTGGTGGTGGTGATTGCGGTGTTGGAGGTGCTGTTGAACTTAAGGAGAACTGAATATTTATGCGAATATTAACTTGCTGCCCTGATGCTTGACAGGTATTTGGTCATGTACATACGGAATCTGAGCTAACTTTGCATTGTATATAGCAAAGCAATTCCTGGGGGTGATGATAACACCTTCACGCGGTCTCCGCCATCAGTAAATCCTGGGAGGCTAGCGTCATCAAGGTTTGTGGGCTGACCACCGACCATATGCAACGTCATGATCATGTTTAATTTCCATCAACCAAACAATCAACGTGTTCCCCTCCCTCGAGCACCACTCTCTCCATTCGATTCCGCTATCACAACGTGGAATGTTTGTGGTTTCGGCAGCTCATTGTAAAGAAACGCCATGGGAAGAGACTGCAATATCGACATCATACTCATAGAAGAAAGCAAAGCATCCACTCACTTAATACACCCCATGCAGTCAGGTCATAACATAATTCTACTCGAACAGAAAGAAGCTAATCACAATGGTCTAGGATTTGTAACTTGACAAAAACTTATGGAATATATTTGTCCTCAGTTTCGCATATATCATTAAACGGAATGCATATTTTTGTAGACTTGACCGTACCGACGAGAAACGACACTACCACAAAATATTGCATTATAAATGCATATTGTCCACCTGTCGAGAAGTCACATATCGATCCTTCAATGTTTGCTTCCTTCCATGATAACTTGCGCACAACTATAATAAACATTCAATCAGAATGGCAACTCTTGCTATCTGTTGACCTCAACTCCAAACTTACAAAACTAAGCAAACCATACAAACAAACAGCATTTGATTCATGTATTGGTACCTGTGGAATGGGAAAACGCACCAGCAATTCACCTTTCCAGAGCATCCATCCATCATCTGATCTCGTATGACGTCATAATCAGCTCAGCACGTGTATGATGACGTCATAATCATTACGTCACAAAGGGTTCCATATAGACCGTCATCAAATCTCAAATGGTCCGACACGTTGTATGAATTGTATGGCTTTGTAATTCTTTGCTATTTAATAAACATGCTGTTGAATATTTTGAAATTAATTTGACTGGGCGCTGTTGCTGCCTTAGGCAGCAACAGCGTCCGGTCAAATTAGTTTCAAAATATTCCGCAGCTTAACTGTGTAGTTTTTTGGAAATTGATGGTCAGGGTATTCAGAGATCGGTCGATCCCAACACGAGCGGGTGGAGCTTAGCTAGAGATGGGTGGTGCATAGCTAAAACCGGAAAGGTTCATTAAGATGCATTAGCTGCTTTCGTCCGCACTTACGGTTTATATGCAACAAACGCAACATTTAAGCATTGGTGTCGTCATCAAATAACATGGAAAGTAAAAGAAAACTAAAACCACAACAGCAATCTTTAATGAGATTGAGTGCTGCACAAGTTGAGATCAAAGACATTACCTTCATACTTAGAATCTTATGGGGTTACAGACCTTAATTTCGGATTAATCAACTGTGCCTCATCTACAATCGACCCTCAAACAGAAATCCATGGTCAACCAGGATCTCTGAAAACTACCTAATGGCAAGGCCATCCAGGTATCCCATGAGAAAACCATATTTGAGCAGATGTCCATGGTTCAACTCAACTGTAAATCAAACGAAGACCTAAGCCAACTCATAAGATGCGCGGAGACATCAGCTGCGAAAAACCTGAATTTAAACAGGAATACCAACCAGAGGCAATCCTATATTGACTATCCACTCGTCAGAAAACCATCATAGCAACAGAAAACACTGCGACTGCGCATTAACAAACCAGTCCAATTGACCATCAAATGGAACTAAGACATAATTGCATGCAGATTCTGCACCGTATCAGTCAGTGGACGATTGAAAGGAATCGCCATTAAGCGAGCAGATGATTTGCTAAACGAGAACACGAGCACAAATTTTTGTCGGAATATGTTCAGAGCAAGGAAAGCATTAAGAATCAGTAATCCACAACAACCACTTGATGTGCACAACTCAGTTGGTCACTCCGGCGGCTCTCAGTCAAGAAAGGCTGAAGCAATCAAGAAATGGCACAAAGATCAGATCACTGACACTGAAACGTTTGAAGGCCAGCCATGGGCTCTGCAAAGGCCAATAACAGAGGCAGAAGCTTCAACTTCTCTAAGAAATGGTCATACATACGGGCCTACCGGCATTAACAACGGACTCCTTAAACATAGAGGCGGTATCGTGTTGACACACATAGCACATGCCATCAATTCTGCATTTTAACAACATCCCCTTATCGGTGTAGTGGGAGAAGGTACACTCATTGCGCCCCCATGACATAAGAACTCACCTGGACCTTTTTACAACCCGACAGCAAAACTGCTTTTGAACAGCACCCACAAAATTATATCAAATGCGACACTATCACATATCAGAGATAAGATTCACAAATTCAGTGGAAACTGGTAGAGCTGTTTTATGAGCGCACGTAGCTGCACTAACATAGGCTGACCACAACGAATCTTGGCAACTGTTACCGTAGTGCTATCATAGGATTTGAACTTCTACAAAATCGGGACAGATATGTCACGTGCATCAAACAACAAATCCTGCAATTTCTCCATCAAGCCGGCTGCAATGGTGAGACTCGCATTGGCAAACACAAAGCTAAATCTTCGCTTCAAATCAACGCATTCTGTACATTTTAAAGCAGCAGTAGGTTCACCACAGCCGATGCTCTTTACATGTTATGTCGCCGCACCTCTATCATCTGTTCGAGAACACGCCACAATATCAGAACCTCAAATCTCAATAATAGTTATACCAGTTGAAATGGAGTATGCTGATGATATTGATTTTATCGACGACGAAAGGGTCATTTTGATACACTACTTCCAAGAGATGCAGAGGAGTTCAAGGCTGCAAACCTCTTTGCAAATGAAGCCAAAGCAGGGTTCATTGACATATACCTATCCGACAGCACAGAAATAAATGTTGACGGTACCCCCGTCGAAAGCATTGAGATATAGAGGAAGAGCAGAATTCTGTGTTCTAATCTCTGCAGCTCTACTAACACTGGAACTCGCCATGTAACAGAAAATGCTGCCTTCCAGGCCTTTTGCATGTTGTGGATTCGTGGCTCTAAAATCACCATGAAAGTCTAGATGCAGCTATATGATTTTGAATTTCGAATCGTCGCTTGCCACACATGCAGTCTAATATCAAATGCAGCACTGTAAAAACTGTGTAGCGTGGAGCCAATAGCTGTGAGCGTAGAGCAACAACGAAGGTTTATGCTTGGACATGCTCTTCGAATGCCAGTAAAGGTGCCTGCCCAGAAAGCACTGACATTTGTCATGTTAGATGTCAACACATATCATGCTCGCAAAGGGCAACACAACATCAACTTGCTAAAGGTTATGCGATCAGACCACAAAGAACGTAATCTAGGAATTCAAGAATTTCAGTAAATGTGCTAAATTTTGAATGAGGGTTATATCAGAATTAGCATGTTCTCCAATTTACGTACATTTGACAGGATAGGTGCCACCCAAAAGGGCCATTAATGGGATATTGTTTCTCACATTCTTATTATTTATATAAATAGCAAGTGCCAGGTGAAGCTGCGTCTCCGACTGACTGCAAACTAGACATGTTCAAAATGATCGATGACCATATTTGTTTTCATGAACTAGTCAATGACGAACTAAACCATGCCAAGATCATATCAAATGAACGCTCTAAAATGCTTTGATGAAGACCTGGCATAACCGTAGATCACCATCTCCTTTGTTAATTTTCGCCCTGACTGAAATTACGCTAATGAGCATAAACCAAGCCCTGTATTATTAATTCATGTCAAAATGTGTCATGTTGCATATCAAAAGGAAGCTTATCCAAACACATTAGAAATAGCATGTATTCTTTGTTTACCCTCTGCTTTAATGAAAATGTGTATATGTTGCTAGAAATACAACATTTTAAAGAAAGCGTTCCCATTAATAATATGATCAGTTTAAATTATTAATTTCTCGGCTGATATGGTTAACATTTATATTAATCCATGTTTGATTCGATTTGTTTCAGATGACACAATGACCTTGCGATGTGTAGCTCATTATGAATCACCAGAATACGAGTGTAGTGAACTGATTGTATTTTCAACACAAGGTGTATGTGTGTGGTATATTCATGCATTTGCAGTCTGGCGTATCATTACAGCTCATCTGTCTGTGAAACATGGCATATTGGTACTGCTGTTCACTCGAGATTTAGTGCGGTAGATGACGCCAATGTAGTGCAAGTCGATGATAATAATGATATAATAAATGTTACTGCCTCTGTGGGCGTTTATCATTCGCACGAATCTAACACTGATAAATATATTCTTGAGAGAATCCGCTGGAAGAACAAATGATTTGCTAGTTATGCATATAGATGAGATTTCCGAGTTATTTATGCATTTATAAATGTATTTATTCATTTTGTGTGCGTGCGTGCGTGCGTGCGTGCGTGCGTGTGTGTGTGTGCGTGTATGCACATTCAAAATGTGGAACGATACCTATCTCCTCACAAAGTTCACTCAGGAGTATGTCAACTGCTAGCACTGTTCTCCCCCTATCAACCGAGGCTTCACCCAACGCTGCTGTCTGTGATTTGATAGTACGAATATGGCAGCAATGATCTATAATTTCGTTAACTTTCGCCTAGATCTTCTGGATGAACTAAATAATAGAGAATGTGTGGATCTTATAGAACTCATTACCCTCGTTACAATGTTTGTCAGGACAGTAGGAAAGAAATGTGTCGGTCAATGTCAGCACGTGGTTCGACTATGTGAAATAACGGGATTTCAACAGAGCAAATCTAGCCGACAGCAACTCACAGCAGACCCAACTGAATTGGCTCAGTTTTCCTGCAGACAGGGACATGTTCACATGCATTGGGCTTATTAGCTCACCAGGCTTGAATGTGCGCTTATGTTACGGCGACCGGCCCTCTGTTGTCCATCAACTTCTCCTTTAAATGACTTCTTCTCAGGAACCACTGTGACGATTTCAATTCAAATTAGTTCAAACGAAACAGATCAGCTAATTTGGCCGGCGACCATCTTGGATTTTAGTCTATTTTTAAAAATGTCTTTAATAATCCTCTCAGAAACCGCTTGTGGGATCAATTAAAAATTGCTGAACCCAGATTATTTAAGGGCGCTTGATTGGCCTAATGCTTTGGCGGCCATCTTGGATGACATACCTTTGGAGACAAAGACTTCTTCCCCAGAATTGCTGACCGGATGGGACTGAGATTGGGAAGATACTATTGGGCAGTAAGGTTGAAAGTTGAAAGTGGTTTTATGTAGGTTTTCGGGTATGCTGATTTAAAATGTGCCACTTTCGGAACGGCTTAGCGGCCATTTTGGATCTTTTCCCGCCAAAACTACATACTAAAGCAAAATAAAATTTAAAATGTCTTCTTGAGAACCACTGGGCCGATTTTAATTATTCTTAGCTTGAAGCATCCTATAGAGGATATAAAGATTCAAATTTGTTCAAACGAAGCATATCGGGCAATTTGACTTGTGGCCATCTTGGATTTTGGCCGATTTTTTGGAATGTCTGTGACAATCTTCTCAGAAACGGCTAAATATGAAAAATGCATCTCTTCCTTAGCCGATTGATGGATTTAAACTGAATTTGCGTAGAAAGGCCATATGGTGATAGTTTCTGAAAGAACTATTCAGAATTTCCATTGGTCAAATCTTCCAGTGGCCATATTGGATTTTCATACCTTCCAGAAACACTACAAGAAATTAATGGAAGCAGCTTTAAACGATTTCTTCTCGGGAACCATTTCGTGGATTTCAACCAAAGTTGGGCGGATAACTCTGTGGTGATTTGCTCTCGAAAATGACATCTCAGGAATTGCTGTACGGATCAGGCTGAAACTCATTAGTTTTAAATTCATCGATAACTAATGGCGATTTAGTTTGTTCAAGATAATTAATTCTTGCTTAAACATGGCTGTCATGGACCTATCAATATGTTGGGTATAGTGGTCATATTATATTTTTTATTGGCTGGATCAGGTTCAGTTTGATTGTGTGTTCAGCGCCCATCATTAATTTCCTACTAAATATTGTTTGTACCGAATTCTCAAGTATTTTGTTACTGCTGAATTTAAGGTATTGGGTCTTTTCAAATGTTAATGATGCAGATGATACTGGTCCAGCTGAACGGTTAGTCCCCTGGGTCTCTTGTTCGACTGGCATTTTTCTATGTCGAGTTTATTTCGGATGTGGGTAATCCAATGAACTAATTACTCAGACACGGGATAACGGTACAGGCCATATATGATGCACTATTACAATAAGCTCAGCATAATTGACAAAGAGTCCAATAGAGTAATACTTTACAACTCATAAGTTAATTAACGTGTTTCCAAAACAATACAAATACGAAACATATTAGGAAGTACAATTTTAAACACGATGTAAGAAATGTTCTGTTGAATATCTTGGCCTAATTCTATGAGAATCCAATCAAATCAAGTGCAACATATTTGATAATATGTTTTATTTTGTTTTGGAAATATTTTAAAGTTATTTCTGTGCTGCACTATTGCAAGTTTCTCCAGAAAACTATTTCATCGTAAATTTCAAAAACTTTGTTTGAAACAGAGCTAATATCAAATCAGCTGAATAATCTACCAAAATGTTCATGACATGTGTGCTTCTTTCAACACCCTGGATCCGGAAGACAGAATTCAAAAAAACTTATTTTCAATTTAATAAAAAAAATAGTCTCTTGAACTAATTTAACTAGTAGGTGTTTCTGCCTATGTCAGCAACAGCTTCTGATTAAATTAGCCTCAAAATATACCATTACCTATATAGTACGCGAATCTTGAAATTGATATCTGTAAAGTCAATAGCCAACGCGTTATTGCCACCCATATGTACTTTAGCAATGGGAGGCGGGATTCTCAATCGCCGTTTACAGAAGGAGAATGTTACTAGTCACCTCAGTCTGAAACGTGTTGAATGTAAGACATTCAGTCAAATGTGTCATCAAGAAACCACTTTCTTCTTGGCCTAAACACTGCACGATGATATAATCATGTTCACAAGTCCCGAATAGAAATTCTGCAACAAAATTATTTTGTTGTCAGTTCTCGTTGGCTCGTTTATTTTCCGAAGTATGTGACAAAATAATGAGCTCTCTTACTCTGATCGGTTTCCCTTTTCATTTCCTCGCACAAACATACAGGAATAGATATATACAAAGAGAGGAAGATGAAAAAGATGAAGAAGAATAACGATGAGGATGACAAGAAGACCTTTGATGACAGCGAGACGCTGTGAGATGCCTATATTTGGTAATTCAGCTGATTGATTGAACAACCTGAACACATGTGTCGCCCGTATCACGACATCTATAACACTGCTGGCTAACATAGAGAAAATATGTAATGATAACTAATCCGTCTTTGTCTTGCTGTGTGTTCCGCCTTCTCTCCCATATAGATATATAAGCAAACAACGTAGTGTAAGTGAATTATCCGTTCTACACAGTTTCTCCAGAAGGCGCCAGGGTCTATCATTCGAAGAAGCTAAAAAAATAATCAGCTTGATTCTATTTTAAAAAGTGGGCTGTTAACGTAATTAAGCTAATTTGCATTTGTTTAGAACACAAATTGGTAAATCTCCAAAGTAGTCACACGGCATAAGGCACAGGTTACCAGAACACACACGCACGCACGCACGCACGCACGCACGCACGCACGCACGCACGCACGCACGCACGCACGCACGCACGCACGCACGCACGCACATACATACGGTTTAATAGAAAATATTCCTTGAAATATATGGGACTTTTAACAAAACCACGTTGGCAAGTAGCTTGGATAATGAATATTGTTATAGTTGCGATATCATATACATGTAGAAAGCTTTGACCGTTTGACCGAAAATTTGGTCAAATTAAAATATTTACTTATCGTTTTCCACTTGCAAACCAAAAGAAGATTATCTTGGAAAATTTACCACTGGAATGGCTGTCTTAGTTACGGAGCCAGTCATTCCAGTAATAAAGTCTTGTCCTGCAACTAAACGTGATACCGCAAGATTACTACAGATTCTGGTTTTAACCGACTTTGCGACGAAATTGGTAAACTGGTTGTGTCAAATTAGTTTCAAACTATTCAACAGCATAGCTGTATAGTTTTCTGGAAATTGATAATCACGGAGTTAAGGGATCGATCGATCCCAACGCGAGCGAGGTGTGGGTGGGGTTTAGCCAGAGATGAGCGGGGCATAGCTAAAACTGAATAGGTTCATTGATTTACATAACTCAGTTCATAAATCACAACGGCTATTACTGTTATAAATACAACAGCAGATCTATTAATCTAATAATTGATTTACTTAACTCGGTTCTCTTCATTTGTCATTGTGGGATGCACAAATTTGTGGTCATAGTTGTTCTATTATAATAACTAGTGATCAATAATAGCTAGTTCATTAACTATCTTTCTTGTATTCTTATGTCATTTAAGATCGTGGTAGCAGCCATGGACATACGTACAGAAGCATTGAGACTCTCTGACCTGAAGTTGATAAATAATTCCACAGGTAAACCGGTTACATTATTTCCAGTCTATGTAGCTCGAAATGAACAAGTGCCGAGGTTTTTATACAAGGAACTTCCTATTTTGTATTTCAGTCTAGGTGCGATCGCCAACGCCTTCTTGCTTACCTACCTACTGAAGTCTGGTCGATATAAGTCTCCAACGTTTACACTGGTAACAAGTTTGGTGATTGCTGATATGATATGTTGTATTTCATGCCCGTTTTACGCTGGGGTCTTGTATCCCATTATGATACTGGATGGTGCATTTGCAAGATACACATGCACAGTGGTCAGGATTATTAATCAGCTAGGAGTTATAGGCAGTAACTATCACTTAATTTTCTTCGCAGCTTTAAGATTCTGCCAGCTATGTTTTCCATTCTGGTCAAAGGTTCACGTGACATTTTTGTTTATGTTCAAGGCCTGCACATTTCTATGGCTAGCAACAAGTGCGTACGTTTGCTCATACAGCTTCCAATACACCGCTGTAGTGGCGTTGATGAAAAACAAGTTCGTTACAGTGTGTGATTTTCAAGGTTATTACCCTATATTTGTTGCTAGTCTCCTTGTTTTCAACACAATCATACCTATTACGAGCCTAGCCTCGCTCCATATCATAAAATGGTTCATAGTTGGTCGACGATCAGCGAAAATACAAGCAGATGGACGGGAATATAAGAGTCCAGATGGAAGATACATAACACTGGTCATCGGCTTATTCATCATATCATGGTTCCCTGGCAACGTATACCTGTTTATTCAAAGCAAGAAAATCGTTTCTTTCCAAATGTACCAGGATAATTTTGCCATGATATTGTTCTATGTAATTTTCAGCAATAGCGCAATGAATCCAGTTGTTTATTGTGCCGCAGTAAAAGCAGTGCGACAAGACATTGCAAAGATCATTTACACGCCATGTTGCAAATAAACAGAAGTTACATCACCTTGACAGCAACACTGGCACGTACAACATGTTTTAGCTAAGCAGGAGTGTTGCGACACTAAGATTGGATCATAGGTGTTATAGGTGAAACCAAATGACATTACACTTCGTTGTCGACCGCATGCCCTTGACAAACTTAGAATTATATAAAGATTAAGTTGACTATTTTGCAACTAGGTTGTCTGAGAACTGATGGAACGACATCCCTGTATATTTACCTTGAAATTTAGCTGCTGGTAATTCAGCTTCCAAAATTTCAAATCTAAGCCAACATGCCTCAAATGTGGGTGGAGTTTAGGTAGAAATGGGCAGTCATGGCCAGAAATGAATTCCTAATATTTTCCCAGACGAGGGTTTTCCAAACTAACCTTAACAAACAGTTTGCTGATGGATCAGCATTAGAAGTTATTCTGGGTTGTGATATGAACTTATGCTTGGGCTCGTGGTTAGGCAAAATGATGCATGCTAGATTGGTGAGATCATCACTCTCAGGAGACCTTAATAGAGCCATCATTGCGGGGGAAATAATGCGGTCAAGTGTCAAGGCTCGCTGGTGACCACCACCACCACCACCACCACCACCACCACCATCATCATCATCATCATCATATTATTATTATTATTATTATTATTATTATTATTATTATTATTATTATTATTATTATTATTATTATTATTATTATTATTATTATTATTATTATTATTTTCCGATGTTTCCAACCCCAATCTAGAGATAAACATCACTGTATTAAAATACTATAACCTGCAACATAGCGGATTAGGCCTTTGCAATGTTTCGCTGGTTTCAGGGCTGGCTGTTTGGCTATTACATACATACTGTTAATCTCTTTGTTGTTGCTATAATTAAATTATCTACACCTCACCCCGCCGTATATTGATGGTAAAAATGGCATGTGTCTTTAAACCTATATCATATCGCATATCAAACCGACGGGAAGAATCCGCTTAATAACAGATCTAGTATTCGTCCATAGGTGGGAGAATCATGAATACTAGATATTGTGTAATAGGCTGGAGAGTGGAGGCGATGTAAAAAAAGAATTACTTTTGATAAACCAAGGTGTTAAAAGCTAACGACTATGTGGAAATGTTTACTTACACATTACTGACTAAGATAAACCCTGTTGTCATTTTGGGAAATGTCTTTGATGGGTCACATGGTCAACATAATAAATAGCGCTGGGTAATTTTAGAAAGTGTTATATAAAGTAAACAGAAATTATGTCATGTATTATGTCATGTATTTTATATAGCGGTATGTGTCCTGTATTACGAAGAATAATGAGATTTCAAATATCTTGATTAGCATGGATGTATTTTCATTTTCAGAACCAATATGGAACCTTAAGTAGTTTTACCTTCAAAACAACATGAAAGGGGAGCGGATATTGATTGGAACAAATGTTTCATATGCCAGGAATAGAAGCAACCAGGAACAGCAAAGAAGGAAGTCGGATTACCAATTCCCACAGAAGATGGCATTAAAGGATTCAAGGAGTGTGCTTCTGATAGGTGGAAATTTCATGATGTTAATTATATTGATGTCGCTCTGCTTCAACTTCGCAAGCAAATGAAAATGAGCAGTCTGTTCGTTCTTCAAGGCAGTGTCAAGCACCAATGGACTAATAAAAGCTTTTTCTGTCAAGAAGAAAGTGGAGAAGAAAATACAAACTTTGCTTACTAGTGTCAGTATATGAAACTCATGGCATTTTATTTAGATTCACTCGTGGTGCTAGAGAAAATAACTGGGCACTATATGTGTCATCGTTTCCTGAATTGCTGCCCTGGTTCGCAGTTTACGAGTATGTGCATTATACTAGATAGGACTTGTATTTCTTGCAGATGTGAAGGAGTTGGAGGAATCTACACCAGCAGTCAATAAAGTGTTTGCCCATGATTCAACTCATCTCATTCCATTGACAACTGGAGATGTTGCACAATATCTTCTAAGCACTGCTGCAAATGGGGTAGCAATTTTGCACACTGCTCCTGCCCATGCTGCATGGTGTGAACGAATTATTGTACATTGCCAAGATACTGATATATTCATTCTTCTAGTTGCATTCTACCCACGTCTGAGCAGAGAGGTTTGGATAAAAAAAACTGAGACTTCAGTAAAGAGATACATAGGTGTTCACAATATAAATTGCGCAGATGGCTCTTCTAGCATTTCCTACAATTACAGGATGTGATTCTACTAGCCAGTTTAGTTTAATTGGAAAGAAGCCAGAGTGGAAAGCATTCCAGGATGATCCTGCAGTGCTACATAAATTTGGAGAAGATATGATTCCCAGACGAGAGGTGTTGTCCAAATCTGAATTGTGTGTCCGCCACCTGAATTGTTCGAACACAACTGTCATGACAATATATGCAGTGCGCTTTTCCTTCTTCTATCAAGCAAAGACACACACAGCATGCATTGCCCATCATCTGTAATGGGCTTACTACTAGACTTATGTCTGGCAGCATTCCCTTACATCTCCGACACTATGTGGATGGACCATAGAGAACAACTCACTCCCCCGTTTGCTATTTACACAATAACCAGTTCTCCTAAGCTGTATACAACAGTTTACATGCTGCTGCACCAGGTCAGGTTATGAATGTCAAAACAGGAAATGTGTGTGCACCAGAGGTGGTCTGCGCTGCACTATGCAAACATGCAAATGTTGGGAAGTGACTGGTGTAGGAAACCAAAAAACAGAGATGCAGACCGTGATCAAGACTGACACTAAAAGTGACCAAGCATAATTATCTTATATGATTACACATGAGAGGATAAATGTTATGTAATTGTCATTGTTTTATATTCTAGAAAGATCTATGTACTTTTTTCAGCAAACAACAGGTCTAAACTAGAAAACTGGACCTGTTGTTTGCTTTTAACAAACAGGGGTATCAAAACTCTTTTCTAGGCCGTTTCTAGAATTGGCCTCCAGTCTATAAGATTTTAGTAACTGACATACCCTCCTTTCGGCATGAATTGTAGTTATTGGTTTGTCATCTAAAAATGTGTTACACGTATAGAAATTGTTCCGTTAGGGTTTGTTACTTATTTTGGCATACCTTCATTGTAACTGGCCTGATGTAGTACATCTAAAATCTTTGAGCATTTAATTGTGTCGAAGGCACGTGACATGTCATTGCCCATTTTGTGGGAGTCCCAGTGTTTGGACATGACTACCAACACACGCATGCGTTGAGCCCATACAATGTCTGCGGAGCTGCGTTCTCATTTGAAGCCACTTTCACATGATCCGGGAAAGTAATCGATCTTGTCTCGGATGTAGCATAGAGTAATATGATTGGATTTTCTGTATGCTGTTGAGGAGCATAATGGGTTGCAGATTGGCTGGGGACCCAGGTGGCTGCTTGGGCTTGGGTAGTACAATACGGGTGCCTTGGCCTACAGCGTCGATGGGAAGGTGGTGCATAAAAGCTGAATTGATTAGGTACGTGATCGGTTTTGAGATAATGTCACTTGCATATTTGAATAGTTCATTGCTCATGCAATTGGTTAGGGCTTCGTTTGGATCGGAGCTGACATCGATGTTAGCTATCTGCCCCCCGAGGGCTTTTTTATATGACATTTGAGTGTCAGTGTCGCTGATGAGCTTGGATAGGTTGTAGGTGACTCTACCATCTTGCCTGGTATGGTGTTTATATATTAGGTAGAGATCGTTCATCTGAAGGCGTGTAATGACTAGCTTATGGTCAGAATTGAGCTCTGTGCCTCCATACGAACGAGCATTCCAGAGTAAGGGTTTTACTTCTACTAAGAACTAAGGAATGCCACTAGTGCATCTCCATTGCTGTTGCGTGTGCCCTCGCCATAGGATCCCATGCATAAGCCAAGTCCTGAACTTTTGTCCACAATTCCGAGTTTACCCAGCTTGGAGTTGAAAGCTCCACACACGAACAGTTGCCATCTCGCTTGGATTGTAATGGCGGAGCTCAGTTCTGCATAGAAGGAATAACATATTGCTGGACTCTCTTTGGCTTTTTCTGTAGTTGGGCCGTATGCATTGACAATTCGACACAATTATGATGGATACATGTTAAATATAATAGTGCAACGAAACACTTGATCTAGTTGGCAATGTACTACAGACATATACTAGTTTGACTCCTCTTCTTGTTCGTCCTCATCAACATGTCCCTAGTTATCTACATGACCAGAGATCCCACTGTAGTACGTTCATTCCTGTAATCACCAGCTCCATAGAAACTACAGAACAAAGAGCAAGAGAGGTGAGTGACAGAGCATCTTGTCGATGAGCATGGTCGTGTAGATGACCATCCGGACTGTGTCATATGCAATACATCAGGTGGTGCTGCTTAACACATCCGGTGGCAATGTGATAGGTAAGAGTGATTGTTCAGTGTCAGTACGTGCCCATCCTTAGCGTACAGCAGCAGAAGCAGGTGGGTTGTTCACAAAAACTTGCATCCAGATCACGGCTTGATAATGTGCTTTGTACGCATGCTCTTTAAAATCTCCAGTCTTTGGAGTATTTCCATAGTTTTTGGTGCTGAAACTCTCGGGTTTAGCCATTTCTGATGACAACACGTCATATCGGACTGGGGACATCGTTTGCTTCTGCTTCTATGAACGCAGTAGCTTCACAAAATACAGCATCCATAATCTCCTCTTTTTGCAAAGTTTCTTGCCTGAATGTCAATTGGTGTTGGGTGTAGAAATAAACAAAGGAGTGCAAACACATCTGTATCATCACATATAAATTAATATCGGATTCTTTAAATAGTACCAGCTTCTTCCTGTGTAGTCCATACGTCCTGCCTTTCTTGTGTGATACCACTACCAATCTCCAGTCGAAAGGACGACTGCCTGTTACAACCGGTGTTTTTCCATTTGCAGAATTTAGGTATTGAGGTTCCTTCTGATGTTGCCAAATGATACTTATCAGCTAAACCTTGTTCTGTATCACAGGCAGTATAGTATTCTGTGGCGGAATGAGTTTATTCCCAATTAGTCTGACATGCCTGCTTGCAACGGTTGCATCTCTGGGCACACACACGCACGCACGCACGCACGCACGCACGCACGCACGCACGCGCGCGTGCGTGTGTGTGTGCGCGCGTGCGTGTATGTGCCAATCCTTATGCTGTATTTGTAGTATCTGTCAAACATGAGGTACATGTCACTGTTCTGTAGCTGACTGCTAATATAATGTAACACTGTTTGATGAAGTCCAAAAGATTTCCATTTATTTGCCACCAGATTATTCATAACAGAGCACAACGCGCAATGATAGTCACTTGTGCCTTTTGAATAAGTCTGCCGGAATGTTGCACTTCCAGCTTCTTCATTAAAAGATTGTTCCTAGCTATGCACGTGTCTCCGTTGTCTTCAAAGATTGGTGTTGGTATTGGTGACAGTTCAGACGCCATAAGGTCATTGATGTTGATCTTTCATTATTGTTGTAATCCCCTCACTCTGGAGAAGATCGAGTTTATGTAACAGACTGGCGTTTGTTCGACCTCAATGATCGTTTTGTAACAGCCATCGTAACTACTTTCTTAGAGAATGTACCTTTACACCCAAAGCTTAGATGCTCGGTTTTCAGCCACGCTGGCATCCAGTGTTTCACTAGATCTGCATGATCGTCACATCTTCTAGAATCCCGCAAAATAACTCCTCCAGAGCCATACGCAATGCTTTAAAATTTCTAGTACACAATTTGCCAGACGTCCAACGGTATCCTCTCTGATAGATTCTAGACCAGATACGGACATCAAAGTACCAACTGATCCAATAAAAGTCATCAAAATGTGCATTCCTCCTAACCATGGTATGAAGTTCATACGACCTTGATAGTGACACGCTACAATTATTGATCTATTGATCTGTAGTAAATACAATGAGGATTCTTTCTGTTAGCCGCTTGATCTTAAACATACAGTCATTATTTTGTTTGGCTCTGAGCTTTCCATCTCGATGAATAGCATTTTCGTGGCTGACCTGAGTGAATGGCGTTGCCTTTTTTATTGTTCTGTTTTGTATCCTCCAAATTCCGGTGTATCTGGATAAGTCGCTATATTTTTCACAAACATTAAATCAATATCATTAATCCGTTTCGGTGTAATCGTTTGGTATATTAAGTTTCTTAGTAGTAGAACTGTAAAACTTGCCTCAGAAATTGACATTGGTCAATGGACCTTTCCATTTTTTAGCTATGCCCCGCCCATCACTAGATAAGCTCCACCCACACCCCGCCGTGTTGAGACTGGTCGATCCCCAAATACCTTAGCTATCAATTTCCTGAAAACTATACAGGAAAGCTGTTGAATATTTTGTAACTAATTTCACTGGGTGCTGTTGCTGCCTATGGCAGCAACAACGCTCAGTCAAATTAGTTTCAAAATATTAAACAGAATATTTATTAAATAGTAAAAGCAAACAATTTGTACAACAACGCATAGACCGTTTTCAAATATCATCGACGTCATTCATGACGTCATTCATTACGATGTCATTGTACACAGCACGCAGTTCATTATGACGTCATATGATGGGTTGTTACTCTGGAAAGATGAATTATGGCTTTGCACAGGAACTGCTGTGATTAGCTTTTCTTTCATTTCCTTCCTCAGTAGCTTGATAATGTGTGGATCGTTATCTTGATTAATGATGTCCTGTATCTGGGTTAGAAGTAGTGCAAGAGCATGAATTGAGCACATGCCAGTTGGTGAGGAGATATTGGGAGCAAAATGGTCAGCAATGACTTGTATTTATCCAGCACTAATATCTGAAATACCAATTAGATTAGATTTGCTGGTTGCCGCAGCAGCAGCTAATGCTTTATATCCAAAACATCATCATATGATGCTGTTATTCCAAAGTCATAAGGTTGTTTGATACGCCACTTCTCCACTATCAAAAGGCCTGATGATGCTGGTGATAATATTACCTATCAGAGCAACTGGTGTGGTGGAACCCGATTTTGCTGATACATGTGAAAGCAGTATTTGTTATGTTGAACTATTGGCGGAGATAGCGCCATCTAAGTTAGGTCTGGTTTTGTAAGAGTCGTTGACGTATGTTTGCTGCTTTGTTTCAAGGATAATTCTTCAACAATTTTCTGCAAGGCATCTTTACAATTCCTGTCATCTGCCAATAATTTTAGCAGATGCTTCGCTAGCAAATACATTCAGATTGGCCACTTCAGTTTCTAATAATACCAGCAGCTCATAGCCAATATATTCCTGTAAGTATCTTAACAATTTTTGACTGGAAAGTTGGCTACCATTATATGACTGTATGAGTTAAATCACTGTGAATATCAGGAATTTCAAATGCGATAAGAGGAGCTGCTAGTGGTTGATGGGCATTAGCCTCAGCCGCTGAAGCAATAGACTGAGGAGCCATAAAGTTCACCTTGCAGTCTAGATGGTACTGGGCATCTGCCGCATGAAGATCACTAACTGCTCCGTATGCACACTAACACGCACATGCTGTGTAATCTCATCAGTACAAAAGCCACACACATCTCGAATAGCTTGACAGAACGTCTTATTATCTGACCCTCTGTCAGCGGTTCTACACTTTCCTAAATGTCGCCATCGATCAGGATGCGAGGAGGGGAGGGGGGGCAACTTCCGTGTTACAGACCTCTGAACAAAATATGCAATGTTGCTTAAAATTAAACACTGGTAGATCTGAACCCCGACTTCGTATTTGAGCAGGGGCTTCACACTTCTTTTTCTCCATACCCTTCGAACACACGTAGTCTGATGTGTGGCTTGAATGTGTAAGTAGGGACACAGTGTTTATGGCAAAACATAGATGGGCTGTTCGACTCAGTCAATTTTGTTCTAAAATGAACATGTAAATCGTCACCTCTTTTTGCACTAGTTTAGATTACAATGTTAATTCTGACAGCTCCAGCAGTTAGTAGTATTTTATGGCTATAAAAATTGCAAAACCATTTTGGGTGGACTGTAAAACATTCTTTGGTCCAAAATTTGCATCTGGCATCTATCACTTAATTTTGTCGCTTAAAATGCAGTGTCAAACTTTTTTCATTTTTTATTTGCTGTCGTAGCGTTTATGACATAATGATACATAGCAAGTGTTTTAACGATGTAGGTTGCTCATGACTTATTCACTCGTCTGTTCTTAGTTGCAGCTCCCAACTATCATCGGTGTGACATTTCTGACAAAACTGCCTACATTGCATTTATATCGACATCACATGTATTCTAATGTGAGGATTCGTGTACGTGATAATCAGAACAATCGTGCGAACGTTGATAGAAATAAGCCACTTGCCACAAAAAATCCTCAAAGAGTGGATTTTCAAGAAAAAAGCTTGACCAATCAAAATTTTCAACATGGTGACAAAATTCAAAATAGCTGCCTGCCAAATCTAAAATGGTCATACACTGAATGATTTTTCACATTTCCCCAGCAAAATCATTCATAAAAAATGCACTAAATCTGCAGTTCACCTTTTGTAGCAAATCAGAAACATTACCATACAGAAGCATTCAAGAATTTTAACAAAAACAGTCAACCTATGTTGGATAGATTCAAAATGGTCATCAAGATTCACGAATACAGACAAAAATGCCTAAAGTGGACACCTGCCTCCTTTAGGCACACGTGATATTTGGACAAAAAATGGGTGGCCATCAGGTTTTAAGATTCACAGTCGTGTGACTCAAAAATCCCTTTAGACTTCGTAGGTAGTTAAATGAATTAGTAACAAAATGACATCCTAAAATTGAGGTGCACTGAAAATTTGATTGCCGACATGTAAAAGAGATAAAAGTCTTTCCAGTTCGACTAGGTAAGTAAAACGTATACCTGTCATTCTACTACAGATCTACCACACAATGGCATCCACAAACTGACGTGCACTGCTAATTTGCTCGCCAACGTATGCATTTTCTGCTGCATGGCTTATTGCAGGCAAATCTATACTTCTCCATGTGCAGTTCTGCCTTTTGGGTTTACACTAGTCCAGTGCATAGTCCATGCTCTCCATTCATTTACACCCCATTTCCAATCGACTGGTAAGGGTAGCACTGGAAACATTTGGGGAGACTGGCCCCGAATATGGCCTGCCTGGCACGCCGATATGTAGGTGTGCTGCAGTAGTGCTGCGCTTGTAGGAGTTAAAGAGTCATATTGCTTCTTCATCTGTTAAAAAGAGCTTTTCTTGCTTCATCAAAATTTGTCAACGCGGATGACCTGTCCATGTCACGAACATCTACAAGAGCTGTACATCATCTTAGCTGGATGAAAATCTCAATTATTCCGGCAATAACATTCCGGGTATGCAAGAACTCCATTTTACCTTTTCCTTTGAACGCAGACAGTATCACAGCCGCTGAATAAGTGAGGAAAAGAGAAGTTCATTGAACTTGGGAATGCCAATCCTTCTCACAAGATCGTGAATAGGCAACCATCAGCTCTTCTTGGCATTTCTAAAAGCAACAGAAATATTCTATCGTCCAATGTCTTTGAGCTTGTCAAAGAGAGATATTGCAATCACCGCACTGACTGTGTCATTAGCAAGAAATGAAAACTATCTTCACAGAGGCACTTTCAGCTGCATGTTTCAGATGTGTGTATACTCTTGAATCAGTCTCCTCATTTATGCAAGGAATGTTTTCCATCTTAGCTCGATTGCAAACTGTGTTGTCATCTTTTGTTGATCACATTTCCCATAGCTAGGCAAGTTGTCTGTCAACAGCCTGAAGAGCTCCATTTTTTCTCGGCATTTGGAGGAAGTTGGGCCAGTTCCTTGGCAACCTTCCGGATTTTGGTTACTTTTTGTCGACTGACCTTTCCTGATGAGGTTCTAGCATATGTTTTAAGGCCGTTAAGCGTGTTTGAGATCAAAGGTCCCATCAACTCGTTCGTACTTGTTGGCTAGAGCCCATTTTCCCTGAAGAACTGACTTCCGCATACATTTGAAAGGAGCTTCTCAAGTTGACAGACAATGGACAAGACCTGACAGACGAGTAGTTTCTCCACATCTGGTTGCTAAGATATAACCTGTGACAATTCTTCAAAACCACTAACAAGATGTGCTTTCTTCGATGAATGTAATTTTTCATTGTTGCTGATGGATGCAGGAAATGGATCATACATGAGGAACTCATCTAAATCATGTAGCCTAGTCTGGCACATATAGAAGAGATTCGAAAACAAAGCAACAGGTTGCTTTAGACATTTTTGTCTTCTATTTAATGTTCTGTGACGCTTCCCATATTATAAAGATCTTCCTCTTAATTGGGTCATAAAATGTGTTCAACTTTTGCCTGAATTTGCACAATTGCCCTTGGCCTCTTCGCTTGTATTCATTCACTGTGTCAGCCTATGATACTTTTATTAACTCTACTGTGATTAACTGGTACGCCTCTTGCATGAAAGGATTATGCATCTCACCAATACAGCTTGTCAGATTATTTACCTCCACATAGAAATGGTGCACATCCTCTGGGTGCCTCATGTTGTGCGATTTTGATTTAATGTTTTGCTTGAAAAGCAGTCTCATACTGTTGGATTAACGGGCTTATTTCTGATTCAGAAACCATCCGTCTCCAGAGGCCTGGGCGATTCTCTGTAATCTCAGCAGCTCCACGATCACGTATCCCTAGAGCGTTATCCTGTACAAGCGCCTGAGCACTTCAGATCCCAGATTAAACTCTCTCTGACTTGTGGTCTACAAATTTCCCTCTTTTTTAATTCTTCTTTATCATCCAGATGTGTGTCTTTCAACGTGATCATGTGATTCAGAGGTATCACGAGTCATCTAGAATGGGTGATATTTTCATTTGTAGACTCGGGTCTCAGTGTGCGCAGATTTGCAACACTTTGGCGATACGAATTTGACTTGACGGTTTATTGTGCCATTTGAGTCATTTGCATAATCGCATTATATGAGATCATTGTTTGTCTGGTGAAAAGGTACACATAACTCGCCTTGTTTCAGCTGTAACAGACACTATACAATCACACGTGGACTGGACGAAAAGCCACTGAAATCACTGCCAAATAACAGACCGATTTGATAATGATGGTCTGTCGTGTATAACCAGAATCCTGTGTATCTTTTAGTCACTGTCCACCACACAGACTTGTGATGACATGACATGTGATCATCACTGATACAAATAATGTGACTGGCGACTAAGGCCGCTTTCTATTGAGCCATATTATTTATATGCAATATGTATAGATAAACGGATACATTGATGTGTCAACGGGTGCATTTACATAAACGGAGTACACATATATTATGGGGACGACAACATTAAATAACTTTGGATTCTATATTCTAATTATTATTTAACAAACAGTCCTTTTAAAAAGACTTCTATTCATGATTGTTTATGTTAATTTGAATATTTCTACCGCCTTACGCAAGACGCCCCTTATGGATAGAGTGTTGTATCGAGACAGTTTGTTAAGCAACAGTCCGCCATCTTGGATATGGCCGCCACCCTGAACTATTAGAATGGTTAACCTATTTTCTATGAAGTGATTAAGCATTATCTGTGATAAATTTGGTGCTCCTATTACAATTTGCCAGACTTGGCCCATATATAACATTATCAAGTACACTGGATAACTTTTCTCTATAAAATTGCTTATAGTATAGCTCAGAGATAACCTCACATGTTTCTAAAATAAAACAAAGCGTACTGTTGAATATTTTAAAAACTAATTGGATTAGAAGGCATTGTTGCTTAAGGCAGTAGTATCTTCAAATCCAACTGTGGTCAAAATATTCAGCCAACCATTTCTTGCTAACTACAATGTTTCTGTGTTTTCTTTAGGAAGAACATGTTAAGTTGTATCTGAGCAATCTGTATAGATAAACAGATCCAGTGATGTGTCAACGGGTGCATTTACATAAACTGAGTACAAACATATAATGCGGATGAGTGGAAAGACAACATTAAATAACTTTGAGCTCCATCTTCTAATAATTGTTTAGCAAACGGTCCTTTTAAATGGACTTCTATTCATGATTGTTTATGTCAATTTGAATATTTCTAGTCTTATGAAAGGCGCTCCTTATGGATAGAGTCTTGTATCTAGACAATGTGTTAAGCAACAGTCCAACGTCTTGAATATGGCCGCCATCATGAACTATTACAATGGCCAACCAATTTTCCCTAAAGTGCATCTCCCTTAAGGCGCACCTGTGATAAATTTGGTGCTTCTATCACAATTTTTCAGACCCGGCCGAGATATAACATTATCAAGTACACTGGATAACAGTATCTCTATAAAAGTGCCTACAGTATAGCTCAGAGATAACCTAACATGTTTCTAAAATACAATAAAACGTACTGTTGAATATGTTAAGACTAATTTTATTAGAAGGCATTGTTGCCTAAGGCAGCAGTATCTTCAAGTCCAACTGTGGTCAAAATATCCAGAAACGAATTTCTTGCTAACTAAAATGTTTCTGGGTTTTTAGGAACATTTTAAGTTGTATCTGAGCTTTACCGTACTTTCATCGGTCAGAACTGTCCATATAGTGTGTTAAACTATCTGGAACAAAAGACCACATAACTTGATGAAACACGTCATAATACATGGATTTTTTCAGTCCGCATCACCAGGCGACCAAGCTTCCGAAATTAGCATTGTGTTACTGCTGGTTTGATTATAATTAGCATGTGAGTGGCATTTGAGGTGTTGCAATCTCGACACTGTTCTTTCACTAATACAGCGCTGTGATCTTATAATTTTGTAAGTTGACATTTTGCACCAATCTAGCCGCAAATGTTTAACCCTTTTACCGATGAATTCCCATATCTCATTTTCAAGACAACGATACAGGAAACCTGATGAATATTTAGAAAACAATTATATGACTGGAAGCCGTTGTTGCTGCCGTTGCTGCCTTAAGCAGCAACGGTTTCTAGTCTAATTAACTTCTAAATATTTAACGGAATAAGTTTCATATCACAAAGAATATACTTTTTCAGGCAGTTGCCTGTGAAAGTGTTGATAAGATCTCACTTTTAACAATGTTAAAGGTTGGGTTGTTAAAAATAAGGTCGAGTTTTTACTATTAATAACACATTTGTCTTTTAACACTGTTTTGTTCTGTCCCAGTAAAGGAGTGGTCAGACCAATAAGCATCACATAAATCTGAATGCGCCACTTCAAGGAAAACTCATCTCGCCTTATACTATTCTGGTGACACGATATACCGCACATTTATATATCGTGCACGCATGGCATTTTAGTTGTTCATTGTGCCATCAGGCAAATATATCTACAGTTTAATATCTAACAGTGGACGCATTTCATTCTATGAAGGCCGACATGATGTACTTTCCAACCAATCACTGAGGGCCTAGGCTATTTACGCTCCATCATATAGGTGCAAACTAGAGATTGGCTGTCTGGAGTAAATGAAAACATACCAGTAAACTATTGAGTATTTTGAAATTATTTTGACTGGAGGATCTTTCTGATTTCGCTTCAAAATAGCCAACATGATAATTAGTATATAATACAGAATGTGCTCTATTTAGACATGGACCAGCCACTATCGCTTGAACAGACGAAATGTTGACAACCATGGTTCATCATTCACACTTTAACACTTTAAAAACTTGAGCTACCGTTCGGATTCATCTAGTGAATGGTATGATATTCATATAGCATAATCTCTCAGCAGATTATAATATTCTAGACGAGATTAGTTTCCTGTAACACGTCGACCCCTGACCTCTGAAAATCTCAATTTCAAGATAAGCGTACATGTAGGCCCTATTGTGTCTAATATTCTGAAGCTAATGGAGGGATCCGATCTCTCACTCAAGTATCTGGCATCATAATACATCTCGTTACTAGTTAGATGACCTCACAATCACCACGAGAGTATAAAAGACTGTCACTAATGTACGAAGTGTATGTCTTTGACGAATATACAATTTAACATACATGTTGTTGAATATGTTTTAACTAATTCGAATTGGAGTTGTTACAGCAATGGGGAGCAGCAACTCGAAGTTAAATTAGTTTCAAAATATTTAACAGCTTACCTATGGTTACTTACTTAGATCCTCCGATCCATTGCAGGTAAGTGGGCAGTACGATTTCTCCATCTATTCCGATCCATCATTTGTTTGGTTGATATCCATCTGTCTAGGATCATCTTTGAGGGCGCCTCGCCAAGTCCTCGTGGCTTTCCAACGATTTCTCGTCACGCCAGTTGATATCCCTTCCAGGGAGAATATACCAATATTATTACCTGCGAGTTTAGATTCTTGTAATTCAGGTGCTAACGTCGCAAACTGGGCGGAGCATAGTTAGAAATGGGCGTGTCATAGCCAGATATATAACCATCTACTTGACAGGAACTTGGCTTAGGCAGCAGCTGATCCCAGCCGATTAGATTCACAATATCCAATCTACACTCGGTTACCGAGCCAGTCATTTCAGTGGCAAAATTCAAAAATACTCTTCTCTTGGCTTGCAAATGGACATTCCATAAGATCACTGCAGAGGCTGGTTTGGGCCGGTATCGTCATGAAAGGGTTAATAGTTTTAAGTTACATTTTAGGTCTGGTTTTATTCATCAGGGTGTTTAGAATTACGTCAACAGACCTATTATAAGGGGGATAAGTCGTGTACAGTAATGCGATGAATGTAAAGAATAGCACCCCTTCCCCTAAAATTCTAAGGCTTTCTGGAAATAGCTTCTCAAATGACCTAGGGCGTATTTATATCACTATTAGTATTAACCTACATAACAGACTCCACCACACCCACCACAAAATCCATGGTGCCAGAGGCTTGAACATGTTTCAATATATTCAACAGCTTAATTACTTTGGGATTGAGATTCTAGGAATTCATCTCTGTTAATGCAACTTTCTAATGCATATTTCCGCTCGACCACTTCACTAAGACAAAATTCTTTGATTCACTGAACGTCTTTCACATGTCGGATATACTCGTACAGTAACGAATTCATATAGGACTATCTTTTGGAATGCACACTCATGGTCTCCATCGCCGAACTAGCAGTTTAGTTTGCTAATGCGCTGGCAACCTTCTGGCTTCAATTTATGTGCTAACAACACCCACGGAATTCCTTGGGTCTATCACGATTTACCGACTCCTTTTTCATTGCCTTAAATTGCATGTTTTGGGGAGGTGCGGAGCCTAATTGCCCATATATGACGTTGTAAAAACGGACGTGTTGAGGTTGGCATACAGTATAATCTACAAGAATGGGCAGCCTAGTCTCTGACACTTTCACTTTCACATAAAGTCCATCAACGAGAGGAGAAGCTTTAGTGGACACTACGTTTCATTGAATATCCACTATTTTCAACTACTTTTCTTCACTGTGGAATAGTTTCGTGCGAAGTCGATTACCGTTATTACTAGTGTGTGCGCATAGCCTGATACGATTCTTTGAACCACTAGGCTGTTTCGACAAATATTCTGCTGGATGGAGAGTTGTTCTCTTTTCTAGTTCAAAAGATTTGGTGCCACATTGTTCCTTCTTACCTTAATTCCATGTGTATTTTCCTTCAGATTCACCTATTGACTATCTAAAATCAATTTCCCGCATACATTTGGTCTTTTAAGGGTCTCGTTTAGTAGCCTGAGAACTCTTCGCAGATCGACGACGCTTGGATATTTGCTAGAAATATATACCAGGTACTTTAAAACAGGGCTCTAGTTCATAGCATATTATAGTCTGTTGCTTCAATAAATCTGCCATGACGTGAATAATGGACAACCTCACTCGGTCTGCATTATGGCACTGACAGTAGTAGTTTTTTCTTAGTTTTTGGGTCATGCAAAATGCTTAGCTATCGGCAGCTGGCGACTTTGTAGTTGCAAGTCAACTTAGTCAAGCAATAGACACCAGTGTTCAGAACCTATCTCCAGGCTGTAAGGTGTCATTCACTGAATGAATCATCTGAACAATCATGGCATCACGGGGAATGCACACATGCATTTATCGCCTTGACAATCTACAATTTTCCTGACAAATGCATCCAGTAAAGGAAGATAATAGATTGGATGGATCGGCCCTGTTACTCAAGTATCTACGTCATGAGGAAAAATGTATCACTTGTTAGCTGACGTCACAATTAAATGACCTATATTGTTCAATCATATATGTTCCCATGGCAATCTTAAATCGGATCGACTATACCACTGTGTATGGCGAAGGTCATTACTCTTAGACCCATGCTCGTTGGTGCAGGCATTCATTGAGGTCATAAATCAGTGATCATATACGGTTCAGAGTATTCAATGGCACAACGGACTCAATAATTTTTGTACCGCGAGTTCGTTGTGGACATCTGGTGGATGTGATATCACTGGAGACACCCCCTACCGCACCTACACCAGCGACACCTTCTGATGATTTACCGGAACATCTGCATGGCATATATTTGTGCTCCACAGTTGGATTGGTGCAATCTCCTAAACGTGACATACGGGAACCTCTATATAAGTATTGTGAAAGTTTCTCGGCCAGAGACATGGATCTGGGAGAAACTCATCTCGTGCAACACTTCATCGACACCAGCAACAACCGATCCGTTCGACAACCCATTCAATATCTTCCCATTCACACCAAGGCGGGAGCACATCAACAAGTGAACGGCATGTTGCAAACAGGCATTATAGAGCCTTCATCATCCCCCTGGGCCAGTCCTATCGTACTAGCAGGCAAAAAGGACGGATCTTTGTGGTTTTGTATAGACTACCGCCGCCTTAATGATATTAGAGTCGAAGACACATATCCGTTAGCTTGGATAGATCAGGCCGTAGATTCCTTGTCCAGAGCCAAGTGGTTTTGTACCCTTGACATAGCTAGTGGGTACTGGCAGGTAGCCATGGATGAGGCTGACAGGGAGAAGACCGCGTTTGTCTGTAGTTACGGTCTTTTCCAGTTCTGCAAGATGCCCTATGGCTTGTACAATACTCCTGGAACGTTCGAGCATCTCATTGAGCAGGTATTAACTACCCTGCAATAGATGTAATCGTCTTTGGCTCCTCGTTTGAGCGGACTCTGTCCAATTTGGACATGGTCTTAATGCGATTTCATACCAGTAACCTCAAGCTCAAACCCAGAATGTGTCACCATTTTCAGAGTGTCGAGTTCCTGGGATACGTCACAACCGGCGATGAAGTGGGTACTCAACCTTCCAAAACTAAAGCAGTAGCAGAGTGGCAAACCCCCACCACAGTGAGTTTCCTCAGCCTCTGCCAGTACTATCGTCGATACATCCATCATTTTAGTGAGATTGCATCACCATTATTTAGGATCACTGAAAAGGATCAAAAACTCGATTGGACAAGTGAGTGTGAAGATTCCTTCAGGGCACTGAAGGAACATTTGACGACCACACCAATTCTTGCTCATCCTAACCCTAACCTCAATTTCATCTTAGACACTGATGCATCTGCTTATACCATAGGTGCAGTTCCATCTCAGGTCACAGAAGATGGAACAGAGCAGGTACTGGGTTATGGTTCGCGTACACTAAACAAAACAGAGAAACATTACGCGACCACTAAGAGGGAATTGTTAGCTGTGGTGTATTTCATTAAGTATTACAAACACTTTCTGTACGGGCACCCATTTACCCTGCGTACAGATCACGCCTTGCTACACTGGCTCAGAAACCTAAAAAATCTGGAGGGCCAGGTAGCGAGGTGGTAGGAATCCGTTATTCATAGGCCCGGAAAACTGCATGGAAATGCCAGTGCCTGGAGCAGAATCGAGCTCGAGGATGAACAGGAAGTGGCCCACACCGTGACACATGCAACACAGCCATCTCCTGTGTTCCCCGAATTGCGGTGTGCAGACTGTGACACGGAGACAGTCGCTCATGAACATGCAACATATGCGCAAACATGAAACATATATGCGTGGATCCAGGAGGGAGTACGTCCTCCTAGGGAATCTGTTACACCGCTTTCTGCGATGGCAAAATATTACTATCAAAGGTTTTGAGAGTGTCATATGCAAGATGGCATTCTCTACATTAATAACCGGATAGTGATTCCTGAGAGTTATCATGAGATAATTCTTCAACAACTGCATGATAACACCAAACATTTGGCCGTCGAGCATACAACAGATCGTATCAAACAGAGATTCCACTGCATCGGGATATGTGATAGTGTAAAGGCGTGGGTCACTAAATGTGTCCCCTGTCAAAGACACGCTGTTGGCCAGCTCCATCCCACACCATTCCAAATTAAAATTGTTGATGCACCATGGGAGCGAGTGGCTATTGATGTGCTCGGACTCTTGAACACGACGGATGAAGGAAACAAGTACATCCTCGTATTGCAAGATTATTTTACGAAATGGGTAGAAGCATTTGCTTTGCCGGACCAAGAGGCATCCACAGTAGCCGAGGTCCTGGCTAGAAATATGTTCTCCGACCAAGGAAGTAATTTTGAGAGCTGGCTGATCTTCGAGCTCTGTAAACTATTTCATTTAGTCAAAACACGCACGACGCCCTACCATCCGTGTAGTGATGGGATGGAAGAGAGGTTCAATCGAACCTCAGGGGAGATGCTGACAAAAGAAACACAGCTTGATTGTCGCAATTGGGATCTGCGACTCCCATACGTGCTTATGGCATACTACACTTACATTCCAGCATGGGTTATACCCTGCTCGGTTAATGCTAGGCCATGAATTAGCCTTACCCCTGGATCTGGCCATACCCAGGATTCCAGGAGAGAAAAATTCTCCATCTCTTTACGTAGGGCTCATGCGGCAATAGATAGAACAGTCCATTGAGCTAGTGAGAGCAACTTCATCCACTGCACACCGGCGTCAGAAAACGTGGCATGACCGGCAAGTCCATGGAGACCTGTAGGAGGTGGGGAATATGGTTTGGGTTCATGATTCACGACGTTCTGCAAACGTGCCAAGTAAACTGAGTTACCAGTGGAAAGGCCCCTATGTGATAGTAGATAATAAGTCGGATGTAGCCTACCATATCCGAGCCTCAGATGTCCTGACCTCAGTCATCCACTTTGATTGACTTAAACCTTGTGTCAGTGATGACCCAGTACCAGAGCTCGGACTGGGCATTCCATGTGACACCGGTACCCAGAAAGATCTCTCTACGGAAACAAGTATTCCTGACGTTAGTGCGGAGCACCGCTGTGCCAGTTCGACTCCGCTCCTAGCAAGCCAGGAATCCGACGAACATATGACTAACGCTGAGGACGATGATGAGATACGTACTCGCCCTCTCCTCCTCAGAGCGGGTCTACACGATCTGGGAAGTCATATCTGAAGACTTTCTTGTTTGTGCTGTCCAAAGGGACGGAAAACGCGTCTCTTGTCTATGCACCAAGTTCTGACACCACTGGTCCTGTCCATTTCACACTCCAATCGTCGTCTGTTGACTGTCAATCTTCAGATATGAGAGAGTCAGCTGTTACAGAGGATGTTGCGTTCTGCACCACAGCTACACACACACCCCACCACCCCCACCCCCCTGGTGGTGGGCAGGGAAGCAGCCTATTCAGCAGAGTCTTGGCTCGAATATTCCCGGTACTTAAAACCTATGACAGAGTACCAACCATCATGTAACGGGAGATGACCCTCCCGACACAAAGGGCATCCCTGACCATAACCGCCCTACCAAGACCCTCCCACCCACCCTCGCACACACCCCCCACCCCGTGAGCAGTCAGAACATCACACCAAGACACAGAAAGCCAGGAGCAT
Source organism: Chaetoderma sp. LZ-2023a (assembly GCA_034401795.1). NCBI lineage: Eukaryota > Metazoa > Mollusca > Caudofoveata > Chaetodermatida > Chaetodermatidae > Chaetoderma > Chaetoderma sp. LZ-2023a. The sequence continues at coordinate 94,945,398 of CM067366.1, read as the reverse complement.
ACATAACACACTTGCCCGCAAGGCTGGATACCTCAATTCTTCGTTGCGCGAACACTACATACCTATCCGGTTATATAGACAGTATAAGGGAGACATTCAACATCACCGACAACATAGATAGCATGCACCTAGCTTTTGTATCTAAACAAAGTGATCTGTTCTTTTCTGTCTATTTCTGTAAATCATGCTGACAACTTTCAGCAATGATATGGAAAACAGTAAAGAAGTATATAATTCGTAAAGCTGACACACACGTAGGCCTATTTTCGAGATTGATCAGTCCGAGCATAGGGTAATTTGTGGCAGACGAACTTGAACCTAAGCCTTGACCTCATTTTGCATTGCATGGTTAGCTGACTAAGACAAACAAACCTGAACAATTGCATACATTGTTAGATGTGCATTCAGATGTAGCAGCTGCCATAATTTATGCCACACATTGCTTAAGATATTTACAATAATAACAGACACATTCTGTGATGTGGCCGAACTAGTATTTGGGGGAACTATGTCAAACGCTGGAAATATAGAAAGGATTGAGATTTTCGGTAAAATATCCGAAAATTTATATAAAAAACAATGGAATGCAGATGCGTGGATAATTGACTCGTAGTCGTCAATGGAGGATGTCTTTGCAAATGGCGAGAACAAAACTGGTTTAGTAAATTTCCTTGTACATGGTTGGAGAAATTGTCATATGAAATGATCGGAGAGCACATTAGTTACCTTGTAGAGGCACACCTTGCTGTGATCGATAAAAAATACGGTAAGAGAACTGAACCCAAGATACGAATAGATAGACACCAGGATGATTCAGCAAACACTCCATGAATCTCACAATGGTCATGCACATAATATTATCAAAGTTTCAGATACAGATATTGAAATGCTACTGTGTTACCACAAAAATATCCTACTATTACTATTTTATATTGTAATACACGAGATCGTAATCGAATGGTGAGAGTCGGAAATGTGAAAGAAGGCACTTCAAATGACTGAAGAGGATTAGCCTATGGAAGCAAGCAAACAAGAATGGAAAAGGTTGCAGCCAACCTGCCAGCCATGGAAAACTGGAACAAAATCAGGAGGCTTTCTCTGTTCGCGCTACAATATATTGGGCGCCGATGTTAATGTGATAGGCCCTGAAATCCATCCTTCAGTCACAACACATACACCATCGAGAGCATTGCTTGTCGAACACAGCAAGCGAGCAAACTACAAGGCATGTATTAGGAAGGATATATTAAGCTCTAGCTTCAAGCCCCAGTGTCCAAATGGTGAGTGCTGACGTCTCAAAGCTTTCACATCGGTTATTGATTGGTGTAGCACGGATCACGTAGAGCCGTGCCAGAATGACTCATACCAGCACGTTCGTCTTCACCTCTCTAACACGACAATCAGGGTATGTATGCTTAACGTGTGTGTCGTAACAACGAAAACGATTTCCACAAGAGTCCATATGATCCAGATAGGCCAAGTACGTTGTACTGTAGGTATGGAGCTGGCATCTGTTATGTATATATTTCCCGTATTGTCTTAATTGTTAATACGGGTGTCTTTGGCTCCATCGTAGGGCGAATCTTATACAACTTCCCACAGACATCCAAATCTGTATCCTAAAATTAAATAGGATAAGAAATAATAGAGATATCGTGTGATATAAGATAGGCGTATGTACTACTTGCTCGCTCTAGAGTAAACCCCGTAATATCTATGACGTCATAACACATGACTACCTGGTTTTGCCTGCTTGTTACAAGCCGTGTGTTGATTGGCTGAGGGGAAGAACTAGAACCTTTTCATTGGACACCATAAAATATAAAAGGACCCTTATTGGCCCATAAAATTCAGTCGAGATAGAGTGATCGTTCATTTCGGATATACATCTGAAGCTCTGTGCACTGCGCTGAGCAGCTAAACGCGTGTACACCGGCGTAATAACTGCAACTCATATATATATATATATATATATATATATATATATATATATATATATATATATATATATATATATATATATATATATATATATATATATATATATTAGGCCCCCCTCTGATACGGTTGCTCCATCACTGAAATCGCATAGGTTGCTTGCAGTACTCAATCTTAATGGAGACACATCACACTTCCCTCAGTATCTGCTGCGATACATTAGTAGGATAATAATTGTACGCCAAAGAAGGAATTCACTGCGAGATAAATAAATAATTATATCGGCCTTAGCAGTGAATCTTGGGCACTTCAATATACATCTAACGCACGATAAACGTTAGCTCCTGGGAATCAGGTCTATATGGCTTGATTTCGTCACATCGTCTCGCGGCAAAATACACACTCGGCAGATTAAATCTCTGGTGACTTAGAGAGGTCGAGTGGCCCCTCCACGTTTTCTAAGTGTACAAGTCGTCAACCGTCTGCTAAGAGTTTCTTCAGCCAAGCCATAACTAGTTTACGGTGCTTCTATACGTGTGTGTATTGTCCTGGCATTGTCTTGTTGTGGTTGCTCTAGTGGACACAGGCTGGGATTCGCCCTTCGGCTCGGTCCCCTGTAACTAGAGTAGCATCTGGTATGCGCAGTCGCTTTGTTGGGCCTGCTCACCAGTCGAGTCCTATGCCAGACCAGAGCTCATCTTGGGCAAGCAGGCTAAACCCATTATAAACGATAGGCTTGGGTCCTATGCCTCTGTGGCATTAATATCTGTGTTTAAAAAACATCAGGTTAGGCTCCTTTGAAGGACCACTTACTACAGCGGCATCCAATTAGCTTAATTAATTTAGAGATTCGGTCTGACCAGTAACTGCGGAGACTGGCCACGCGTCCCTCGTAATACAGCACTCATCATACGTATAAGAACACACAATCACCTCCCAATACACATCGTTATACCCACCTATGGCTGGATGAACATATACTGACAGTCGCCCGCGTGAGGCTTTTTCTCTCGCTTCAGCTGAAGCTTCTCTAAGGAGAAGGTTATTTTATATCTACAGCTTATATTATGCCTTAGGAAACCTTGCTGACCATCCGTTGTTATGTTGTCACTTAGGTATTGTAAAGATAAGTCCGTCTCTGCAAGTATACAATCAGCTAGAGACAGTAACTCTCACTAAAAAAGTACGTCAAACGTCAGTTTAGACCAACCTAACCCAGTAATCGGCCAGCACTAATACCTGAGCCGGATTTAGGATTTATAAAGCAGTGGACAACCAGTGGATAAAATGTGTACACGACATACCTGATTAACAAACAGCACGGATGAAGCCATGATGCGGAACCGCGATATATGCAGAAATGTGTGCCCGACCTCACTGGAACGTTATCATTCCACAGATCTACAAGATCGGCTTTTGTATTCTTCAGAGCGTCTGGCTCCAACCTCTTATGAACGCGAAACCCCGAGATCTAACCAGCAAATCCGTTGGGCCGTTTCGTACCTCGTGTTCAAAATGGACGCCCGTCACCAGGAGCAACGGGTAGATAAACGTTAGTCCAAGATTCAGCAATGATGCTAGTGAAATGTAAACTCAAAGGTCAGGGTCAAACCCAGGAAACACAGGAAAGTTCCTGTCGGAAAAATACATCTTACCTCTAGTGATGCATGCGGCTGGGTATAGTATTGTGTGAATCTCCTAGGCCTACTGCCCAGTGGTGATGATGATGATGATGATGATGGTGGTGGTGGTGGTGGTGGTGGTGGTGGTGGTGGTGGTGGTGGTGGTGGTGGTGGTGCTGGTGGTGGTGGTGGTGGTGCTGGTGGTGGTGATTGCGGTGGTGGAGGTGCTGTTGAACTTAACGAGAACTGAATATTTATGCGAATATTAACTTGCTGCCCTGATGCTTGACAGGTATTTGGTCATGTACATACGGAATCTGAGCTAGCTTTGCATTGTATATAGCAAGGCAATTCCTGGGGTTGATGATAACACCTTCACGCGCTCTCCTCCATCAGTAAATCATGGGAGGCTAGCGTCATCAAGGTGTGTGGGCTGACCACCGGCCATATGCAATGTCATGATCATGTTTAATTTCCAGCAACCAAACAACCAACGTGTTCCCCTCCCTCGAGCACCACTCTCTCCATTCGACTCCGCTATCACAACGTGGAATGTTTGTGGTTTCGGCAGCTCATTGTAAAAAAACGCCATGGGAAGAGACTGCAATATCGACATCATACTCATAGAAGAAAGCAAAGCATCCACTCACTTAGTACACCCCCTGCAGTCAGGTCATAAAATAATTCTACTCGAACAGAAAGAAGCTAATCACAATGGTCTAGGATTTGTAACTTGACAAAATCTTTTGGAATATATTTGTCCTCAGTTTCGCATATATCATTAAACGGAATGCATATTTTTGTAGACTTGACCATACCGACGAGAAACGGCACTACCACAAAATATTGCATTATAAATGCATATTGTCCACCTGTCGAGAAGTCACATATCGATCCTTCAATTTTTGCTTCCTTCCATGATAACTTGCGCACAGCTATAATAAACATTCAATCAGAATGACAACTCTTGCTATCTGTTGACCTCAACTCCAAACTTACAAAACTAAGCAAACCATACAAACAAACAGGATTTGATTCATGTATTGGTACCTTAGGCAGCAACAGCGTCCGGTCAAATTAGTTTCAAAATATTCCACAGCTTACCTGTGTAGTTTTTTGGAAATTCATGGTCATGGTATTCAGAGATCGATCGATCCAAACAAGAGCGGGTGGAGCTTAGTTAGAGATAGGTGGTGCATAGCTAAAACCGGAAAGGTTCATTAAGATGCATTAGCTGCTTTCGTCCGCAGTTACGGTTTATATGCAACAAATGCAACATTTAAGCATTGGTGTCATCATCAAATAACATGGAAAGTACAAGAAAACTAAAACCACAACAGCAATCTTTAATGAGATTGAGTGCTGCACAAGTTGAAATCAAAGACATTACCTTCATACTTAGAATCTTATCGGGGTACATACCTTAATTTCGGATTGATCAACTGTGCCTCATCTACTATCGACCCTCAAACAGAAATCCATGGTCAACCAGGATCTCTGAAAACTACCTAATGGCAAGGCCATCCAAGTATCCCATGAGAAAACCATATTTGAGCAGATGTCCATGGTTCAACTCAACTGTAAATCTAACGAAGACCTAAGCCAACTCATAAGATGCGCAGAGACATCAGCTACGAAAAACCTGAATTTAAACAGGAATACCAACAAGAGGCAATCCTATATTGACTATCCACTCGTCAGAAAACCATCATAGCAACAGAAAACACTGCGACTGCGCATTAACAAATCAGTCGAATTGACCATCAAATGGAACTAAGACAGAATTGCATGCAGATTCTGCACCCGTATCAGTGGACGATTGAAAGGACTCGCCATTAAGCGAGCAGATGATTTGCTAAACGAGAAAACGAGCACAAATTTTTGTCGGAATATGTTCAGAGCAAGGAAACCATTAAGAATCAGCAATCCACAACAACCACTTGATGTACACAACTCAGTTGGTCACTCCGTCGGCTCTGAGTCAAGAAAGGCTGAAGCAATCAAGAAATGGCACAAAGATCAGATCACCGACACTGAAACGTTTGAAGGCCAGCCTTGGGCTCTTCAAAGGCCAGTAACAGAGGCAGAAGCTTCAACTTCTCTAAGAAATGGTCATACATACGGGCCTACCAGCATTAACAACGGACTCCTTAAAGATAGAGGCAGTATCGTGTTGACACACATAGCACATGCCACCAATTCTGCATTTTAACAACATCCCCTTATCGGTGTAGTGGGAGAAGGTAGACTCATTGCGCTCCCATGACATAAGAACTCACCTGGACCTTTTTACAACCAGACAGCAAAACTGCTTTTGAACAGCACCCACAAAATTATATCAAATGCGACACTATCACATATCAGAGATAAGATTCACAAATTCAGTGGAAACTGGTAGAGCTGTTTTATGAGCGCACCTAGCTGCACTAACATAGGCTGACCACAACGAATCTTGGCAACTGTTACCGTAGTACTATCATAGGATTTGAACTTCTACAAAATCGCGATAGATATGTCACGTGCATCAAACAACAAATCCTGCAATTTCTCCATCAAGCCGGCTGCAATGGTGAGACTCGCATTGGCAAACACAAAGCTAAATGTTCGCTTCAAATCAACGCCTTCTGTACATTTTAAAGCAGCAGTAGGTTCACCACAGCCGATGCTCTTTACATGTTATGTCGCCGCACCTCTATCATCTGTTCGAGAACACGCCACAACATCATACTCTCAAATCTCAATGATAGTTATACCAGTTGAAATGGAGTATGCTGATGATATTGATTTTTTATCGACGACGAAAGGGTCCTTTTGATACACTACTTCCAAGAGATGCAGAGGAGTTCAAGGCTGCAAACCTCTTTGCAAATGAAGCCAAAGCAGGGTTCATTGACATATACATATCCGACAGCACAGAAATAAATGTTGACGGTACCCCCGTCGAAAGCATTGAGATATAGAGGAAGAGCAGAATTCTGTGTTCTAATCTCTGCAGCTCTACTAACACTGGAACTCGCCATGTAACAGAAAATGCTGCTTTCCAGGCCTTTTGCATGTTGCGGATTGGTGGCTCTAAAATTACCATGAAAGTCTAGATGCAGCTATATGATTTTGAATTTCGAATCGTCGCTTGCTACACATGCAGTCTAATATCAAATGCAGCACTGTAAAAACTGTGTAAGCGTAGAGCCACTAGCTGTGAGCGTAGAGCAACAACGAAGGTCTATGTTTGGACATGCTCTTCGAATGCCAGTAAAGGTGCCTGCCCAGAAAGCAATGACATTTGCCGTGTTAGATGTCAACACATATCATGCTCGCAAAGGGCAACACAACATCAACTTGCTAAAGGTTATGCGATCAGACCACAAAGAACGTAATCTAGGAATTTAAGAATTTCAGTAAATGTGCTAAATTTTGAATGAGGGTTATATCAGAATTACCATGTTCTCCCATTTACGTACATTTGACAGGATAGGTGCCACCCAAAAGGGCCATTAATGGGATATTGTTTCTCACATTCTTATTATTTATATAAATAGCAAGTGTCAGGTGAAGCTGGGTCTCCGACTGTCTGCAAACTAGACATGTTCAAAATGATCGATGACCATATTTGTTTTCATGAACTAGTCAATGACGAACTAAACCATGCCAAGATCATATCAAATCAACCCTCTAAAATGTTTTGATGAAGACCTAGCATAACCGTAGATCACCATCTCCTTTGTTAATTTTCGCCCTGACTGAAATTCCGCTAATGAGCATAAACCAAGCCCTTTATTATTATTTCATGTCAAAATGTATCATGTTGCATATCAAAAGGAAGCTTATCCAAACACATCAAAAATAGCATGTATTCTTTGTTTACCCTCTGCTTTAATAAAAATGTGTATATGTTGCTAGAAATACAACATTTTAAAGAAAAGCGTTGCCATTAATAATATGATCTGTTTAAATTATTAATTTCTCGGCTGATATGGTTAACATCTATATTAATCCATGTTTGATTCGATTTGTTTCAGATGACACAATGACCTTGCGATGTGTAGCTCATTATGAATCACCAGAATACGAGTGTTATGAACTGATTGTATTTTCAACACAAGGTGTATGTGTGTGGTATATTCATGCATTTGCAGTCTGGCGTATCATTACAGCTCATCTGTCTGTGAAACATGGCATATTGGTACTGCTGTTCACTCGAGATTTAGTGCGGTAGATGACGCCAATGTAGTGCAAGTCGATGATAATAATGATATAATAAATGTTACTGCGTCTGTGGGCGTTTATCATTCGCACGAATCTAACACTGATAAATATATTCTTGAGAGAATCCGCTGGAAGAACAAATGATTTGCTAGTTATGCATATAGATGAGATTTCCGAGTTATTTATGCATTTATAAATGTATTTATTCATTTTGTGTGCGTGCGTGCGTGCGTGCGTGCGTGCGTACGTGCGTGCGTGCGTGTGTGTGTGCGTGTATGCACATTCGAAATGTGGAACGATACCTATCTCCTCACAAAGTTCACTCAGGAGTATGTCAACTGCTAGCACTGTTCTCCCCCTATCAACCGAGGCTTTACCCAACGCTGCTGTCTGTGATTTGATAGTACGAATATGGCAGCAATGCTCTATAATTTCGTTAACTTTCGCCTAGATCTTCTGGATGATCTAAATAATAGAGAATGTGTGGATCTTATAGAACTCATTACCCTCGTTACAATGATTGTCAGGACAGTAGGAAAGAAATGTGTCGGTCAATGTCAGCACGTGGTTCGACTATGTGAAATAACGGGATTTCAACAGAGCAAATCTAGCCGACAGCAACTCACAGCAGACCCAACTGAATTGGCTCAGTTTTCCTGCAGACAGGGACATGTTCACATGCATTGGGCTTATTAGCTCACCAGGCTTGAATGTGCGCTTATGTTACGGCGACCGGCCCTCTGTTGTCCATCAACTTCTCCTTTAAATGACTTCTTTTCAGGAACCACTGTGACGATTTCAATTCAAATTAGTTCAAACGAAACAGATCAGCTAATTTGGTCGGCGACCATCTTGGATTTTAGTCTATTTTTAAAAATGTCTTTAATAATCCTCTCAGAAACCGCTTGTGGGATCAATTCAAAATTGCTGAACCCAGATTATTTAAGGGCGCTTGATTGGCCTAATGCTTCGGCGGCCATCTTGGATGACATACCTTTGGAGACAAAGACTTCTTCCCCAGAATTTCTGACCGGATGGGACTGAGATTGGGAAGATACTATTGGGCAGTAAGGTTGAAAGTTGAAAGTGGTTTTATGTAGGTTTTCGGGTATGCTGATTTCAAATGTGCCACTTTCGGAACGGCTTAGCGGCCATTTTGGATCTTTTCCCGCCAAAGCTACATACTAAAGCAAAATGAAATTTAAAATGTCTTCTTGAGAACCACTTGGCCTATTTTAATTATTCTTAGCTTGAAGCATCCTATAGAGGATATAAAGATTCAAATTTGTTCAAACGAAGCATATCGGGCAATTTGACTTGTGGCCATCTTGGATTTTGGCCGATTTTTTGGAATGTCCGTGACAATCTTCTCAGAAACGGCTAAATATGAAAAATGCATCTCTTCCTTAGCCGATTGATGGATTTAAACTGAATTTTTGATTAGAAAGGCCATATGGTGATAGTTTCTGAAAGAACTATTCAGAATTTCCATTGGTCAAATCTTCCAGTGGCCATATTGGATTTTCATACCTTCCAGAAACACTACAAGAAATTAATGGAAGCAGCTTTAAACGATTTCTTCTCGGGAACCATTTCGTGGATTTCAACCAAAGTTGGGCGGATAACTCTGTGGTGATTTGCTCTCGAAAATGACATCTCAGGAATTGCTGTACGGATCAGGCTGAAACTCATTAGTTTTAAATTCATCGATAACTAATGGCGATTTAGTTTGTTCAAGATAATTAATTCTTGCTTAAACATGGCTGTCATGGACCTATCAATATGTTGGGTATAGTGGTCATATTATATTTTTTATTGGCTGGATCAGGTTCTGTTTGATTGTGTGTTCAGCGCCCATCATTAATTTCCTACTAAATATTGTTTGTACCGAATTCTCAAGTATTTTGTTACTGCTGAATTTAAGGTATTGGGTCTTTTCAAATGTTAATGATGCAGATGATACTGGTCCAGCTGAACGGTTAGTCCCCTGGGCCTCTTGTTCGACTGGCATTTTTCTATGTCGAGTTTATTTCGGATGTGGGTAATCCAATGAACTAATTACTCAGACACGGGATAACGGTACAGGCCATATATGATGCACTATTACAATAAGCTCAGCATAATTGACAAAGATTCCAATAGAGTAATACTGTACAACTCATAAGTTAATTAACGTGTTTCCAAAAACAATACAAATACGAAACATATTAGGAAGTACAATTTTAAACACGATGTAAGAAATGTTCTGTTGAATATCTTGGCCTAATTCTATGAGAATCCAATCAAATCAAGTGCAACATATTTGATAATATGTTTTATTTTGTTTTGGAAATATTTTAAAGTTATTTCTGTGCTGCACTATTGCAAGTTTCTCCAGAAAACTATTTCATCGTTAAATTTCAAAAACTTTGTTTGAAACAGAGCTAATATCAAATCAGCTGAATAATCTACCAAAATGTTCATGACATGTGTGCTTCTTTCAACACCCTGGATCCGAAAGACAGAATTCAAAAAACTTATTTTCAATTTAATAAAAAAAATAGTCTCTTGAACTAATTTAACTAGTAGGTGTTTCTGCCTATGTCAGCAACAGCTTCTGATTAAATTAGCCTCAAAATATACCATTACCTATGTAGTACGCGAATCTTGAAATTGATATCTGTAAAGTCAATAGCCAACGCGTTATTGCCACCCATATGTACTTTAGCAATGGGAGGCGGGATTCTCAATCGCCGTTTACAGAAGGAGAATGTTACTAGTCACCTCAGTCTGAAACGTGTTGAATGTAAGACATTCAGTCAAATGTGTCATCAGGAAACCACTTTCTTCTTGGCATAAACACTGCACGACGATATAATCATGTTCACAAGTCCCGAATAGAAATTCTGCAACAAAATTATTTTGTTGTCAGTTCTCGTTGGCTCGTTTATTTTCCGAAGTATGTGACAAAATAATGAGCTCTCTTACTCTGATCGGTTTCCCTTTCCATTTCCTCGCACAAACATACAGGAATAGATATATACAAAGAGAGGAAGAGGAAAAAGATGAAGAAGAATAACGAGGAGGATGACAAGAAGACCTTTGATGACAGCGAGACGCTGTGAGATGCCTATATTTGGTAATTCAGCTGATTGATTGAACAACGTGAACACATGTGTCGCCCGTATCACGACATCTATAACACTGCTAGCTAACACAGAGAAAATATGTAATTATAACTAATCCGTCTTTGTCTTGCTGTGTATTCCGCCTTCTCTCGCATATAGATATATAAACAAACAACGTAGTGTAAGTGAATTATCCGTTCTACACAGTTTCTCCAGAAGGCGCCAGGGTCTATCATTCGAAGCAGCTAAAGAAATAATCAGCTTGATTCTATTTTAAAAAGTGGGCAGTTAACGTAATTAAGCTAATTTGCATGTGTTTAGAACACAAATTGGTAAATCTCCAAAGTAGTCACACGGCATAAGGCACAGGTTACCAGAACACGCACGCACGCACTCACGCACGCACGGACGCACGCACGCCCGCACGCACGCGCGCGCGCACGCACATACATACGGTCTAATAGAAAATATTCCTTGAGATATATGGGACTTTTAACAAAACCACGTTGGCAAGTAGCTAGGATAATGAATATTGTTATAGTTGCGATATCATATACATGTAGAAAGCTTTGACCATTTGACCGGAAATTTGGTCAAATTAAAATATTTACTTATCGTTTTCCACTTGCAAACCAAAAGAAGATTATCTTGGAAAATTTACCACTGGAATGGCTGTCTTAGTTACGGAGCCAGTCATTCCAGTAATAAATTTACCAAAAATAGCCTTCTCTAGGCCTGCAACTAAACGTGATACCGCAAGATTACTACAGATTCTGGTTTTACCCGACTTTGCGACGAAATTGGTAAACTGGTTGTGTCAAATTAGTTTCAAACTATTCAACAGCATAACTTTATAGTTTTCGGAAATTGATAATCACGGAGTTAAGGGATCGATCGATCCCAACGCGAGCGAGGTGTGGGTGGAGTTTAGCCAGAGATGAGCGGGGCATAGCTAAAACTGAATAGATTCATTGATTTACATAACTCAGTTCATAAATCACAACGACTATTACTGTTATAAATACAACAGCAGATCTATTAACCTAATAATTGATTTACTTAACTCGGTTCTCTTCATTTGTCATTGTGGGATGCACAAATTTGTGGTCATAGTTGTTCTATTATAATAACTAATGATCAATAATAGCTAGTTCATTAACTATCTTTCTTGTATTCTTATGTCATTTAAGATCGTGGTAGCAGCCATGGACATACGTACCGAAGCATTGAGACTCTCTGACCTGAAGTCGATAAATAATTCCACAGGTAAACCGGTTACATTATTTCCAGTCTATGTAGCTCGAAATGAACAAGTGCCGAGGTTTTTATACAAGGAACTTCCTATTTTGTATTTCAGTCTAGGTGCGATCGCCAACGCCTTCTTGCTTACCTACCTACTGAAGTCTGGTCGATATAAGTCTCCAACGTTTACACTGGTAACAAGTTTGGTGATTGCTGATATGATATGTTGTATTTCATGCCCGTTTTACGCTGGGGTCTTGTATCCCATTATGATACTGGATGGTGCATTTGCAAGATACACATGCACAGTGGTCAGGATTATTAATCAGCTAGGAGTTATAGGCAGTAACTATCACTTAATTTTCTTCGCAGCTTTAAGATTCTGCCAGCTATGTTTTCCATTCTGGTCAAAGGTTCACGTGACATTTTTGTTTATGTTCAAGGCCTGCACAATTCTATGGCTAGCAACAAGTGCGTACGTTTGCTCATACAGCTTCCAATACACCGCTGTAGTGGCGTTGATGAAAAACAAGTTCGTTACAGTGTGTGATTTTCAAGGTTATTACCCTATATTTGTTGCTAGTCTCCTTGTTTTCAACACAATCATACCTATTACGAGCCTAGCCTCGCTCCATATCATAAAATGGTTCATAGTTGGTCGACGATCAGCGAAAATACAAGCAGATGGACGGGAATATAAGAGTCCAGATGGAAGATACATAACACTGGTCATCGGCTTATTCATCATATCATGGTTCCCTGGCAACGTATACCTGTTTATTCAAAGCAAGAAAATCGTTTCTTTCCAAATGTACCAGGATAATTTTGCCATGATATTGTTCTATGTAATTTTCAGCAATAGCGCAATGAATCCAGTTGTTTATTGTGCCGCAGTAAAAGGAGTGCGACAAGACATTGCAAAGATCATTTACACGCCATGTTGCAAATAAGCAGAAGTTACATCACCTTGACAGCAACACTGGCACGTACAACATGTTTTAGCTAAGCAGGAGTGTTGCGACACTAAGATTGGATCATAGGTGCTATAGGTGAAACCAAATGACATTACACTTCGTTGTCGACCGCATGTCCTTGCTAAACTTAGAATTATATAAAGATAAAGTTGACTATTTTGCAACTAGGTTGTCTGAGAACTGATGGAACGACATCCCTGTATATTTACCTTGAAATTTAGTTGCTGGTAATTCAGCTTCCAAAATTTCAAATCTAAGCCAACATGCCTCAAATGTGGGTGGAGTTTAGCTAGAAATGGGCAGTCATGGCCAGAAATGAATTCCTAATATTTTCCCAGACGAGGGTTTTCCAAACTAACCTTAACAAACAGTTTGCTGATGGATCAGCATTAGAAGTTATTCTGGGTTGTGATATGAACTTATGCTTGGGCTCGTGGTTAGGCAAAATGATGCATGCTAGATTGGTGAGATCATCACTCTCAGGAGACCTTAATAGAGCCATCATTGCGGGGGAAATAATGCGGTCAAGTGTCAAGGCTCGCTGGTGACCACCACCACTACCACCACCACCACCACCACCATCATCATCATCATCATCATCATCATCATATTATTATTATTATTATTATTATTATTATTATTATTATTATTATTATTATTATTATTATTATTATTATTATTATTATTATTATTATTATTATTTTCCGATGTTTCCAACCCCAATCTAGAGATAAACATCACTGTATTAAAATACTATAACCTGGAACATAGCGGATTAGGCCTTTGCAATGTTTCGCTGGTTTCAGGGCTGGCTGTTTGGCTATTACATACATACTGTTAGTCTCTTTGTTGTTGCTATAATTAAATTATCTACACCTCACCCCGCCGTATATTGATGGTAAAAATGGCATGTGTCTTTAAACCTATATCATATCGCATATCAAACCGACGAGAAGAATCCGCTTAATAACAGATCTAGTATTCGTCCATAGGTGGCAGAATCATGAATACTAGATATTGTGTAATAGGCTGGAGAGTGGAGGCGATGTAAAAAAAGAATTACTTTTGATAAACCAAGGTGTTAAAAGCTAACGACTATGTGGAAATGTTTACTTACACATTACTGACTAAGATAAACCCTGTTGTCATCTTGGGAAATGTCTTTGATGGGTCACATGGTCAACATAATAAATAGCGCCGGGTAATTTTAGAAAGTGTTATATAAAGTAAACAGAAATTATGTCATGTATTATGTCATGTATTTTATATAGCGGTATGTGTCCTGTATTACGAAGAATAATGAGATTTCAAATATCTTGATTAGCATGGATGTATTTTCATTTTCAGAACCAATATTGAACTGTTGAGGAGCATAATGGGTTGCAGATTGGCTGGGGACCCAGGTGGCTGCTTGGGCTTGGGTGGTACAATACGGGTGCCTTGGCCTACAGCGTCGATGTATAAAAGCTGAATTGATTAGGTACGTGATCGGTTTTGAGATAATGTCACTTGCATATTTGAATAGTTCATAGCTCATGCCATCAGGTCCAGATGAACGTCCATTTTTCAGGGCTTTAATAGATGCTGACAGTTTTACTACTAGAGGATCGTCAGTATAACTAGTTTGGTTGTTTTTAAGAACACCTATGGTGCTGGTAGCGAATGATTCCATAGAGTTCAATAGTTTGGTTAGGGCTTCGTTTGGATCGGAGCTGACATCGATGTTAACTATCTGCCCCCCCCCCCGAGGGCTTTTTTATATGACATTTGAGTGTCAGTGTCGCTGATGAGCTTGGATAGGTTGTAGGTGACTCTACCATCTTGCCTGGTATGGTGTTTATATATTAGGTAGAGATCGTTCATCTGAAGGCGTGTAATGACTAGCTTATGGTCAGAATTGAGCTCTGTGCTTCCATACGAACGAGCATTCCAGAGTAAGGGTTTTACTTCTACTAAGAACTAAGGAATGCCACTAGTGCAGCTCCATTGCTGTTGCGTGTGCCCTCGCCATAGGATCCCATGCATAAGCCAAGTCCTGAACTTTTGTCCACAATTCCGAGTTTGCTCAGCTTGGAGTTGAAAGCTCCACACACGAACAGTTGCCATCTCGCTTGGATTGTAATGGCGGAGCTCAGTTCTGCATAGAAATAAAAACATATTGCTGGACTCTCTTTGGCTTTTTCTGTAGTTGGGCCGTATGCATTGACAATTCGACACAATTATGATGGATACATGTTAAATATAATAGTGCAACGAAACACTTGATCTAGTTGGCAATGTACTACAGACATATACTAGTTTGACTCCTCTTCTTGTTCGTCCTCATCAGCATGTCCCTAGTTATCTACATGACCAGAGATCCCACTGTAGTACGTTCATTCCTGTAATCACCAGCTCCATAGAAACTCCAGAACAAAGAGCAAGAGAGGTGAGTGACAGAGCATCTTGTCGATGAGCATGGTCGTGTAGATGACCACCCGGACTGTGTCATATGCAATACATCAGGTGGTGCTGCTTAACACATTCGGTGGCAATCTGATAGGTAAGAGTGATTGTTCAGTGTCAGTACGTGCCGATCCTTAGCGTACAGCAGCAGAAGCAGGTGGGTTGTTCACAAAAACTTGCATCCAGATCACGGCTTGATAATGTGCTTTGTACGCATGCTCTTTAAAATGTCCAGTCTTTGGAGTATTTCCATAGTTTTTGGTGCTGAAACTCTCGGGTTTAGCCATTTCTGATGACAACACGTCATATCGGACTGGGGACATCGTTTGCTTCTGAGATCAAATGTCCCATCAACTCGTTCGTACTTGTTGGCTAGAGCCCATTTTCCCTGAAGAGCTGACTTCCGCATACATTTGAAAGGAGCTTCTCAAGTTGACAGACAATGGACAAGACCTGACAGACGAGTAGTTTCTCCACATCTGGTTGCTTAGATATAACGTGTGACAATTCTTCAAAACCACTAACAAGATGTGCTTTCTTCGATGAATGTAATTTTTCATTGTTGCTGATGGATGCAGGAAATGGATCATACATGAGGAACTCATCTAAATCATGTAGCCTAGTCTGGCACATATAGAAGAGATTCGAAAACAAAGCACAGGTTGCTTTAGACATTTTTGTCTTTCTATTTAATGTTCTGTGGCGCTTCCCATATTATAAAGATCTTCCTCTTAATTGGGTCATAGAATGTGTTCAACTTTTGCCTGAATTTGCACAATTGCGCTTGGTCTATTCGGTTGTATTCATTCACTGTGTCAGCCTATGATACTTTTATTAACTCTACTGTGATTAACTGGTACGCCTCTTGCATGAAAGGATTATACATCTCACCAATACAGCTTGTCAGATTATTTACCTCCACATAGAAATGGTGCAGATCCTCTGGGTGCCTCATGTTGTGCGATTTTGATTTAATGTTTTCCTTGAAAAGCAGTCTCATACTGTTGGATTAACGGGCTTATTTCTGATTCAGAAACCATCCGTCTCAGGAGGCCTGGGCGATTCTCTGTAATCTCAGCAGGTCCACGATCACGTATCCCTAGAGCGTTATCCTGTACAAGCGCCTGAGCACTTCAGATCCCAGATTAAACTCTCTCTCTGACTTCTGGTCTACAAATTTCCCTCTTTTGTAATTCTTCTTTATCATCCAGATGTGTGTCTTTCAACGTGATCATGTGATTCAGAGGTATCACGAGTCATCTAGAATGGGTGATATTTTCATTTGTAGACTCGGGTCTCAGTGTGCGCAGATTTGCAACACTTTGGCGATACGAATTTGACTTGACGGTGTATTGTGCCCTTTGAGTCATTTGCATAATCGCATTTTATGAGATCATTGTTTGTCTGGTGAAAAGGTACACATAACTCGCCTTGTTTCAGCTGTAACAGACACTATACAATCACACGGGGACTGGACGAAAAGCCACTGAAATCACTGCCAAATAACAGACCGATTTGATAATGATGGTCTGTCGTGTATAACCAGAATCCTGTGTAACTTTTAGTCACTGTCCACCACACAGACTTGTGATGACATGACATGTGATCATCACTGATACAAATAATGTGACTGGCGACTAAGGCCGCTTTCTAGTGAGCCATATTATTTATATGCAATATGTATAGATAAACGGATACATTGATGTGTCAACGGGTGCATTTACATAAACGGAGTACACATACATTATGGGGACGACAACATTAAATAACTTTGGATTCTATATTCTAATTATTATTTAACAAACAGTCCTTTTAAAAAGACTTCTATTTATGATTGTTTATGTTAATTTGAATATTTCTACCCCCTTACGCAAGACGCCCCTTATGGATAGAGTGTTGTATCGAGACAGTGTGTTAAGCAACAGTCCGCCATCTTGGATATGGCCGCCACCCTGAACTATTATAATGGTCAACCTATTTTCCATGAAGTGATTAAGCATTATCTGTGATAAATTTGGTGCTTCTATTACAATTTGCCAGACTCGGCCCATATATAACATTATCAAATACACTGGATAACTT
The DNA here is from genome assembly GCA_034401795.1 of Chaetoderma sp. LZ-2023a. NCBI lineage: Eukaryota > Metazoa > Mollusca > Caudofoveata > Chaetodermatida > Chaetodermatidae > Chaetoderma > Chaetoderma sp. LZ-2023a. The sequence goes on along the minus strand of CM067366.1, from coordinate 94,927,782 downwards.
TATCTCTATAAAATTGCTTACAGTATAGCTCAGAGATAACCTAACATGTTTCTAAAATAAAACAACACGTACTGGCATTGTTGCATAAGGCAGCAGTATTTTCAAATCCAACTGTAGTCAAAATATTCAGCCAACCATTTCTTGCTAACTACAATGATTCTGTGTTTTCTTTAGGAAGAACATGTTAAGTTGTATCTGAGCAATCTGTATAGATAGACAGATCCAGTGATGTGTCAACGGATGCATTTACATAAACTGAGTACAAACATATAATGCGGATGAGCGGAAAGACAACATTAAATAACTTTGAGCTCCATCTTCTAATAATTGTTTAGCAAACGGTCCTTTTAAATGGACTTCTATTCATGATTGTTTATGTCAATTTGAATATTTCTAGTCTTATGCAAGACGCTCCTTATGGATAGAGTCTTGTATCTAGACAATGTGTTAAGCAACAGTCCAACGTCTTGAATATGGCCGCCATCATGAACTATTACAATGGCCAACCAATTTTCCCTAAGGTGCATCTCCCTTAAGGCGCACCTGTGATAAATTTGGTGCTTCTATCACAATTTTCCAGACTCGGCCGAGATATAACATTATCAAGTACACTGGATAACAGTATCTCTATAAAAGTGCTTACAGTATAGCTCAGAGATAACCTAACATGTTTCTAAAATACAATAAAACGTACTGTTGAATATGTTAAGACTAATTTTATTAGAAGGCATTGTTGCCTAAGGCAGCAGTATCTTCAAGTCCAACTGTGGTCAAAATATCCAGAAACGAGTTTCTTGCTAACTAAAATGTTTCTGGGTTTTTAGGAACATTTTAAGTTGTATCTGAGCTTTACCGTACTTTCATCGGAGAGAACTGTCCATATAGTGTGTTAAACTATCTGGAACAAAAGACCACATAACTTGATGAAACACGTCATAATACATGGATTTTTTCAGTCCGCATCACCAGGCAACCAAGCTTCCAAAATTAGCATTGTGTTACTGCTGGTTTGATTACAATTAGCATGTGAGTGGCATTTGAGGTGTTGCAATCTCGACACTGTTCTTTCACTAATACAGCGCTGTGATCTTATAATTTTGTAAGTTGACATTTTGCACCAATCTAGCCGCAAATGTTTAACCCTTTTACCGATGATTTCCCATATCTCATTTTCAAGACAACGATACAGGAAACCTGATGAATATTTAGAAAACAAGTGTATGACTGGAAGCCGTTGCTGCCGTTGCTGCCTTAAGCAGCAACGGTTTCTAGTCTAATTAACTTCTAAATATTTAACGGAATAAGTTTCATATCACAAAGAATATACTTTTTCAGGCAGTTGCCTGTGAAAGTGTTGATAAGATCTCACTTTTAACAATGTTAAAGGTTGGGTTGTTAAAAATGAGGTCGAGTTTTTACTATTAATAACACATTTGCCTTTTAACACTGTTTTGTTCTGTCCCAGTAAAGGAGTGGTCAGACCAATAAGCATCACATAAATCTGAATGCGCCACTTCAAGGAAAACTCATCTCGCCTTATACTATTCTGGTGACACGATATACCGCACATTTATATATCGTGTGCGCATGGCATTTTAGTTGTTCATTGTGCCATCAGGCAAATATATCTACAGTTTAATATCTAACAGTGGACGCATTTCATTCTATGAAGGCCGACATGATGTACTTTCCAACCAATCACTGAGGGCCTAGGCTATTTACGCTCCATCAGATAGGTGCAAACTAGAGATTGGCTGTCTGGAGTAAATGAAAACATACCGGTAAACTACTGAGTATTTTGAAATTATTTTGACTGGAGGATCTTTCTGATTTCGCTTCAAAATAGCCAACATGATAATTAGTATATAATACAGAATGTGGTCTATTTAGACATGGACCAGCCACTATCGCTTGAACAGACCAAATGGTGACAACCATGGTTCATCATTCACACTTTAACACTTTACAAACTTGAGCTACCGTTCGGATTCATTTATTGAATGGTTTGATATTCATATAGCATAATCTCTCAGCAGATTATAATATTCTAGACGAGATTAGTTTCCTGTAACACGTTGACCCCTGACCTCTGAAAATCTCAATTTCAAGATAAGTGTAGGCCCTATTCTGTCTACTATTCTGAAGCTAATGGAGGGATCCGATCTCTCACTCAAGTATATGGCATCATAATACATCTCGTTACTAGTTAGATGACCTCACAATCACCACCCACTTCACTAAGACAAAATTCTTTGATTCACTGAACATCTTTCACATGTCGGATATACTCGTACAGTAACGAATTCATATAGGACTATCTTTTGGAATGCACACTCATGGTCTCCATCGCCGAACTAGCAGTTTAGTTTGCTAATGCGCTGGCAACCTTCTGGCTTCAATTTATGTGCTAACAACACCCACGGAATTCCTTGGGTCTACCACGATTTACCGACTCCTTTTTCATTGCCTTAGATAAGTCGCATGTTTTGGGGAGGTGCGGAGCCTAATTGCCCATATATGATGTTGTCAAAACGGACGTGTTGAGGTTGGCATACAGTATAATCTACAAGAATGGGCAGCCTAGTCTCTGATTCTTTCACTTTCACATAAAGTCCAGTACGAGAGGAGAATATTTAGTGGACGCTACGTTTCATTGAATATCCACTATTTTCAACTACTTTTCTTCACCGAGGAATAGTTTCGTGTGAAGTCGATTACCGTTATTACTAGTTTGTGCGCATAGCATGATACGATTCTTTGAACCACTAGGCTGTTTCGACAAATATTCTGCTGGATGGAGAGTTGTTCTCTTTTCTAGTCCAAAAGATTTGGTGCCACATTATTCCTTCTTTTAATCTAGCTCGACCTGAATTCCATGTGTATTTTCCTTCAGACTCACCCATTGACTATCTAAAAACTATTTCCCGCATACATTTGGTCTTTTAAGGGTCTCGTTTAGTAGCCTGAGAACTCTTCGCAGATCGACGACGCTTGGATATTTGCTAGAAATATATACCAGGTACTTTAAAACAGGGCTCCAGTTCATAGCATATTATAGTCTGTTGCTTCAATAAATCTGCCATGACGTGAATAATGGACAACCTCACTCGGTCTGCAATATGGCACTGACAGTAGTAGTTTTTTCTTAGTTTTAGGGTCATGCAAAATGCTTAGCTATCGTCAGGTGGCGAGTTTGTAGTTGCAAGTCAACTTAGTCAAGCAATAGACACCTGTGTTCACAACCTATCTCCAGGCTGTAAGGTGTCATTCACTGAATGAATCATCCGAACAATCATGGCATCATGGGGAACGCACACATGCATTTATCGCCTTGACAATCGACAATTTTCCTGACAAATGCATCCAGTAAGGGAGGATAATAGATTGGATGGATCGGCCCTGTTACTCAAGTATCTACGTCATGGGGGAAAATGTATCACTTGTTAGCTGACGTCACAATTAAATGACCTATATTGTTCAATCATATATACACCTGTGCAAAAGTTAAGCACCACCCTATTTTTACGCACATGCGAGGGTATATTCATGTGCTATGAAGAAAGCAATAGCATAAACATTTATGTACCCATCCATCTTAGTGCAAGAGGTAATAATGCAACTAGAGGAATGCTGATTATGATGGTGGGGAAACACTGTATGTTTTTGTTTGAACTTGAAAACGAGGCCTGAATATGGTTACGTTGACACAACTGACAACTATTGCCCTACAGTTGTCACACGTGGCTAGATTGTCATTAATGGTGTCTGAAAACGAAGTTTAACATCTGTGCACGAGTTTGAGACTGTCATTATTAATACCGGGTATATCCACCTTGTGCCTGGATGACGGCCTGGACACGACGTCTCATGCTGGTCACCAACCGACTGATACGCCATTGTGGTATTCGTTGCCATTCAAGATGGAGTGCGTCTGTTAATTCCTGTAGGTTCTGCACAGGAGGATCCCTCCTTCTCACCATGTTTCCCAGAATGTCCCAGATATGCTCAATAGGGTTCATGTCAGGGCTCCTTGCTGGCCATGGTAGGGTTTCGATGGCATTCTGGCGGAGGTATTCATGTACAGCTCTAGCACGATGTGGTCGGGCGTTGTCATCCATGAATATAGGGTGGGTTCCAGGTGCATGATTTACAAAATGAGGGACCACAACTCTATCCAGTATGGAATCTTGATATCTTTGTCCATTTAGTGTTCCAGGTACAGTCAACAGATCCAGCTTACAATCAAATGAGATGCACCCCCATATCATAACGGAACCTCCACCAAATGGAACTTCTTCCATGATGTTACGTTGGTCGTACGCCGTGCGTCTGGACCTCCATACACGAGTTCGACCATCTGTGGCATGAAGCAGGAACCGACTTTCATCGGCCCAGTGTACCCGTCTCCAGGATCTCATGTTCCAGTGTCTTCTTTCGTTGCACCACCTCAGACGCTCTTTGTGGTGTGCAGTGAGGAGAGGACGTCTGACAGGTCTCCTAGCTTTCATGCCAGCAGCATAAGTCTCCTTTTGAAGGTAGACATTGACACTCTATTGCGCGTTTCCCATTGCTTGCTGAGCACTCTGCTGTTGGTGAATGGAGATCTCCTAACAAGGCGTACTAGGGCGCGATCATCACGGGCAGTAGTCTTCTTCGGTCTTCCAGATCTAGGCCTGTCCTTCACCTCGTTAGTTTGCCCATGTTTTGCAATCAAACGACTGATTACAGTATGGTTAATGTTCAGCTGTCTGCCAATCTCTCTGCATGACATACCAGTGGTATGCATGCCTATGATTTGCCATTTCACACGATCACTTAACCTTCGTCTTGCCATAGCGGTTCACAATCAAGAGCTAATTCTCTCTGTACAAATAAACCACGGTCATGAACACAAAATTCCTAATCTTGTCGCCTAAATCTGTATGTAATGTTCTACACCTCAAACTGGACTTTTACATAACTGAACACGTGTGCTGTTTCCCGCCACGCACGGACATCAAGCGGCGTGAAGTCATGCATGCATGTGCATTTCGTACTTGGAATTATGTCAGCTAATGCGGGGACAAAACGTATGGCAGCCTAGTTGTACCATCATGTTTCTACGTTCTATTGTTTTTGCTGGTGCTTAACTTTTGCACAGGTGTATATGTTCCCATGGCAATCTTAAATCGGATCGACCATACCACTGTGTACGTCGAAGGTCATTACTCTTAGACCCATGCTCGTTGGTGCAGGCATTCATTGAGGTCATAAATCAGTGATCATATACGGGTCAGAGTATTCAATGGCACAACGGACTCAATAATTCTTGTACCGGGAGTTCGTTGTGGCCATCTGGTGGATTTGATATCACTGGAGACACCCTCTACCGCACCTACACCAGCGACAACCTCTGATAATTTACCGGAACATCTACATGGCATATATTTGTGCGCCACGGTTGGATTGGTGCAATCTCCTAAACGTGGCATACGGAAACCTCTATATAAGTATTGTGAAAGTTTCTCGGCCGGAGACATGGATCTGGGAGAAACTCATCTCGTGCGACACTTCATCGACACCGGCAACAACCGACCCGTTCGACAACCCATTCAACATCTTCCCATTCACACCAAGGTGGGAGCACATCAACGAGTGAACGGCATGTTGTGGACAGGCATTATAGAGCCTTCAGCATCCCCCTGGGCCAGTTCTATTGTACTAGCAGGTAAAAAGGACGAATCTTTGCGGTTTTGTATAGACTACCGCCGCCTTAATGATCTTAGAGTCGAAGACACATATCCGTTAGCTTGGATAGATCAGGCCTTAGATTCCTTGTCCGGAGCCAAGTGGTTTTGTACCCTTGACATAGTTAGTGGTTACTGGCTGGTAGCCATGGATGAGGCGGACAGGGAGAAGACCGTGTTTGTCAGTAGATACGGTCTTTCTCAGTTCCGTGAGATGCCCAATGGCTTGTACAATACTCCTGGAACGTTCGAGCATCTCATTGAGCAGGTATTAACTACCCTGCAATGGGAGATCTGTCTCTGTTGCATCAACGATGTAATCGTCTTTGGCTCCTCGTTTGAACGGACTCTGTCCAATTTGGACATGGTCTTAATGCGATTTCATACCAGTAACCTCAAGCTCAAACCCAAAAAGTGTCACCTTTTTAGACAGAATGTCGAGTTCCTAGGATACGTCATATCCGGCGATGAAGTGGGTACTCAACCTTCCAAAACTAAAGCAGTAGCAGAGTGGCAAACCCCCACCACAGTGATGGATGCCCGGAGTTTCCTCAGCCTCTGCCAGTACTATCTTCGATACATCCATCATTTTAGTGAGATTGCATCACCATTATTTAGGATCACTGAAAAGGATCAACCATTCGAGTGGACGAGTGAGTGTGAAGATTCCTTCAGGACGCTGAAGGAACATTTGACGACCGCACCAATTCTTGCTCATCCTAACCCTAACCTCAATTTCATCATACACACTGATGCATCTGCTTATGCCATAGGTGCAGTTCCGTCTCAGGTCACAGAAGATGGAACAGAGCAGGTACTGGGTTATGGTTCGCGTACACTAAGCAAAACAGAGAAACATTACGCGACCACTAAGAGGGAATTGTCAGCTGTGGTGTATTTCATCAAGTATTACAAACACTTTCTGTACGGGCACCCATTTACCCTGCGTACAGATCACGCCTTGCTACACTGGCTCAGAAACCCAAAAAATGTGGAGGGCCAGGTAGCGAGGTGGTAGGAATCCGCTGTTCATAGGCCAGGCAAACTGCATGGAAATGCCAGTGCCTGGAGCAGAATCGGGCTCGAGGATGAAGAGGAAGTGGCCCCCACCATGACACATGCAACACAGCCATCTCCATTGTTCCATGAATTGCGGCATGCAGACTTGACACGGAGACAGTCGCTCATGAACAAGCAACAGATGCGCAAACATGAAACATATATGCGTGGATCTAGGAGGGGGTACGTCCTCCTAAGGAATCTGTTACACCACTTTCTGCGATGGCAAAATATTACTATCAAAGGTTTTGAGAGTGTCATATGCAAGATGGCGTTCTCTACATTAATAACCAGATATTGATTCCTGAGAGTTATCATGAGATAATTCTTCAATAACTGCACGATAACACCGGACATTTGGCCGTCGAGCATACAACAGATCGTATCAAACAGAGATTCCACTGGATCGGGATATGTGATAGTGTAAAGGTGTGGGTCACCAAATGTGTCCCCTGCCAAAGACACGCTGTTGGCCAGCACCGTACCGCACCATTACAAATTAAAATTGTTGATGCACCATGGGAGCGAGTGGCTATTGATGTGCTCGGACTCTTGAACACGACGGATGAAGGAAACAAGTACATCCTCGTATTGCAAGATTATTTTACGAAATGGGTAGAAGCATTTGCTTTGCCGGACCAAGAGGCATCCACCGTAGCGGAGGTCCTGGCTAGCAATGTGTTCTGCCACTTCGGTATGCCCTATGAATTGCACTCCGACCAAGGAAGTAATTTTGAGAGCTGGCTGATCTTCGAGCTCTGTAAACTATTTCATACAGTCAAAACACGCACGACGCCCTACCATCCGTGTAGTGATGGGATGGTAGAGAGGTTCAATCGAACCTCAGAGGAAATGTTGGCAAAAGAAACACAGCTTGCTTGTCGCAATTGGGATCTGAGACTCCCATACGTGCTTATGGCATACTACACTTACATTCCAGCATGGGTTATACCCTGCTCGGTTAATGCTAGGCCATGAATTAGCCTTACCCCTGGATCTGGTCATACCCAGGATTCCAGGAGAGAAAGGATTTCCATCTCTTTACGTAGAGCTCATGGGGCAATAGATAGAACAGTCCATTGAGCTAGTGAGAGCAACTTCATCCACTGCACACCGGCGTCAGAAAATGTGGCATGACCGGCGAGTGCATGGAGACCTGTATGAGGTGGGGAAAAGGGTTTGGGTTCATGATTCACGACGTTCTGCAAACGTGCCAAGTAAACTGAGTTACCAGTGGAAATGTCCCTATGTGATAGTAGATAATAAGTCGGATGTAACCTACCATATCCGCGCCTCAGATGTCCTGACCTCAGTCATCCACTTCGATTGACTTAAAACTTGTGTCAGTGACGACCCAGTACCAGAGCTCGGTCTGGGCGTTCCTTGTGACACCGGTACCCAGACAGATCTCTCTACGGAAATAAGTATTCCTGACGTTAGTCCGGAGCACCGCGGTGCCAGTTCGACTCCGCTCCTAGCAAGCCAGGAATCCGACGAATATATGACTCATGCTGAGGACGATGATGAGATACGTACTCGCCCTCTCCCTCCTCAGAGCGGGTCTACACGATCTGGGAAGTCATATCTGAAGACTTTCTTGTTTGTGCTGTTCAAGGGGAAGGACGACTTCATGCTAGTATCCCAATTATAGAGTTACCACAAGCGGAAGCTGAGGCTGCCCAGGGCCCTGCTTCCTGTGGGGTGGAACATATAATAAATAGCATGGAAGTGAGGAGGCTTGATGAAGCCTTGGCTTGTTACAGAGAACAGCAAAACCGCACAACCCAATGTACCCCTCCAACACATAAAATATCGGGAGACCACCCCCACCCCAAGGTGCACCCCATCCATTAGCACCACCACCCCAACTCCAACTCGCGTCTCTCGTCTATGCACCAAGTTCTGACACCACTGGTCCTGTCCATTTCACACTCCAATCGTCGTCTGTTGACTGTCAATCTTCAGATATGAGAGAGTCAGCTGTTACAGAGGATGTTGCGTTCTGCACCACAGCTACACACACACACACACACACACACACACACACACACACACACACACACACACACACACACACACACACACACACACACACACACACACACACACACACACACACACACACACACACACACACACACACACACACACACACACACACACACACACACACACACACACACACACACACACACACACACACACACACACACACACACACACACACACACACACACACACACACACACACACACACACACACACACACACACACACACACACACACACACACACACACACACACACACACACACACACACACACACACACACACACACACACACACACACACACACACACACACACACACACACACACACACACACACACACACACACACACACACACACACACACACACACACACACACACACACACACACACACACACACACACACACACACACACACACACACACACACACACACACACACACACACACACACACACACACACACACACACACACACACACACACACACACACACACACACACACACACACACACACACACACACACACACACACACACACACACACACACACACACACACACACACACACACACACACACACACACACACACACACACACACACACACACACACACACACACACACACACACACACACACACACACACACACACACACACACACACACACACACACACACACACACACACACACACACACACACACACACACACACACACACACACACACACACACACACACACACACACACACACACACACACACACACACACACACACACACACACACACACACACACACACACACACACACACACACACACACACACACACACACACACACACACACACACACACACACACACACACACACACACACACACACACACACACACACACACACACACACACACACACACACACACACACACACACACACACACACACACACACACACACACACACACACACAGCCCACTGCAATAAAAACTTCATACTTCACGACAGCACAAGATTCATCCGCAGATAAGCAGTCACACGTTCCAACCAAATTCACCAACATGACAGCGACACAGACACTTAGGATGACTGTATCACAATCTCCATATGACGGTATTGTAAAATTGTAAACTGTGGCACGCACATTCCGGGCTGTACAATAATAATTAAGTTTGGTCTAGGTGAGGTAGGACTAGTCCTACACATAGAGGAGGATGCTTGGCAGCCCGCCCACCTGGTGAATACAGTCCAGCTTGGCAGGGTCATTAGACTTGGAATCCGTAAGACATGGAGCTGTTTAAGCCAAACAATAAATTATAGTCAGCAATACTGTCCTAATTTTGATTGAGAACATGCCTGTTCTACCCGTATAAAAATCATTAGCGCGGGGTCTGATGAAGCAGCATCAAAACTTAGACAATATTACACCATGGAGAATTTCAAATATTCTCTTACCTACATATTCCAGCTACTAATCAACATGGGCTGGAATAAATCTACTACACACAAGAGGAGTCGCATGTATAATATCACGCGCATATAAATGGACGCTGTTCTAAGGAATGGAATACGGCAAACATATATTTCAATTTTTCGCGTCAAATATGTATAGCCAACGACATCAAAGCTCCACCAATATACAGATTGCCTAAGTTTCCGATCAACCACCTGCTTTCAAAACAAGAATCTCGTGATCATCACTTCTATTTCCCGGTAAATTGGATCAAAGGCTATAAACAAATGAACCGCACTTCACGAATCTACCACAGAGTGATGGAGGAGGCGAGAGGTAGTGAGTCGGGGCCACGGCCGTTGACATCATCACGCTCTCCCACACCCCAACAGGCATTCCAGCCTGTAGTTTGAACAGGTGAGCTTATAAGCATCCAACTTGAAAAACCGCTTCACGCTAATTAAAAGGTGAGCGTCCACAGGAATAAATAGTTCCAGATTTTTACGTTGATCAGAGACCCGATTTTCTGCCGAGTGGAGATGAAAGCGACTATTCTGCCTTTCTATATTTATATTTACCTTCTTCTTATGAATGGGAAATATAATCAGACTCCAGAATGAAAGTTAAATAATTCCATATTTGGATGGACGGACTCACTAGGAAACTTTCGTGTGTGGCCCTCCGCCCTCCTGTGACATCACCAAAAAATATAAAAGGAGGAAAGCGTGGACTGAAATTTCATCTTTCCTCCAAACTCGACACTAGGGAAGATTGGGCATTAGGCCATTTTCGTTTCGCAAACCAAATTCTGATGTTTTTCTTATTATTATTATTTTATGTTATAACATGCAGTTCCACAAATAACCATCATGTGGCAATAGTATTCACCTGCAGAAGATCTTGCCTTGTCCGACAGCTCAGAAGAATCGGCACCTGCAAACATCGGCAAGAAGTATCATTATACTTCGTTATCGTATGACGGACAGCCATGCAAACGTGCATTTTCCAGAAACTTGGACTTGAAACTTCACGTCAATCATGACCATTTACTTCAGAGCGCATTCTGTGCAGACTGCAAATACCTATATTCCGCCACACGGTACGGTGTAACACACTCGTTATCATTTAAACAGCGTGTGTTGGTTGTGACATTAAAGCCTGGTGAGCAAAACGAGGACATAGATGTCCTCGCGCCTCACTTTGAAAATAGACTTCCAATTGTAGTAATTCCGACCAGAAAGATGGCAAAACTAAACGAACGAAAAGACGACAACCTGACTTTCCGCAAGTAGCTTTGCATCCGCAACACAGCGAGCCAGCTCCAGCACTCCAGCAACCATCACCACAGCACCAGCTACACCCACAAGAACAGCACTGGCAGCACCTGCAGCATCGGTATCAACACCAACTGTAGCATCTGCACCGGCAGCACTCACAGTCACAACACCGGCAGCACGCATCACTACAACACCATCCGCATCCGTGATAGGACAGCCAATTTCGGTAATCATAACCACTCCTGTGAAAATCCATGATCCAGTTTTACAGAACATTTCAGACAGTTCAATATCTCCACTCACTTTACTTACTGACGAGGAGATAAGTCTCACGGCCGCCGCCATCACCACTACAGCACCGCATACCAGCACACCGACATCAATGCACAACACCATCATTCTACTATGCCGGACAGACCATACTCTGGGAAACGGCACATAGCTCACCAACCAGAGATCCGAGCGATACCCAGAACGTCTGTGAGTAAACTGATTAAGGCTGTAAATATTAGGAACATATCCACAACCACTGGAGCGACACCATCACACAGCATCTCCGCATCATTCAGCCGACCTCAAGCATGCACGACTACCACGGACGCCACCACCACAGTGATGTCAGCAACTTCGGAACCAGCAACAGTCAGGACTTCACCCATCATCGTCACCACAACCACTAGAGCATCTACTAACTTATCCGCATCGTCATCGAACTTAAGTGCCATAGACATTATTAACATAAACAGTGAAATATCAGCATCAGAAGACCACCCACCACGACTGTCAAGTACGAGTCGTGGGACCCAAACTCGTTGGGGTAATTTCTCGGCAGACGTTTGTGGACATTTTTGTCGTGGATGAAGCAGAATGTGTGAATAGGTGTGCAGAAGATAGAATTATTATTATTTTATTTTTGAAATATTTTTCTTATTATTATAATTATTAATTATGTTTTTAATTGAAAACCTGTCCCTTGGTTGACTATGGTCATCCAACACATCTACGCCAAATTATTGCATAGCTGTGTCTCACCAAAATAATCGCTGTGGATTCCTGTGTTGTAAACACGTCGGGTGCGATGTAGGTACACATCACACCGCAGCGAATATGTCTTTTATTCCCGTCATGCCATCCCAGCTATTGCTGGGGCTGCCTGATGAACCAGTTTATTAGTATATACAATTTTTCTTATTATTTTTCTTCTCGCTTTAGAACGACGAGACGGATTTTGGATAGCAAGTGTAGCTCGCGGGGGGTACACGCTGGTCCGCCATATCGCTCCACTCCACCACACCACATACACAGGATGCACGGGAGGGCTGGTTAGCTGCTGTTCTCGGGGTTGCGGATCCCATATCACGTCTCTCCGAAAAGTACAAAGATTGACTTCTAGAGCTGGTGGAACGTTCACGTTCCAGTGGGGAACGTGCGACCATTGCCGCCGAGATTAAACCTCATGGTCTCGTCCCAACTGTTGGTGTCACCGGTATGATGGTCCATTATTAATTTGAAATTCTGAACAAGATGGCATAATTAAACAGTCACAAATAATTCACCATGCAAACAATATCACTCGTTTGACAGTTATGAGCATATAATACAGTACATAGAGCTATCCAGTGTTCTTTCTATGTGGTTTCGCCGAAGGTACCACACAGATTCAAGGGAGCATCGCAACAAGGCCACTTGGTAGTTTAATATAAACTAATACACCCCTATCACACACAAAATATTGTTGTTGCGAGAGGAAAGTGACTCTCGCGGGCCTCCATCACAGGAAAATGCCTTCAACGGCGAAGCGGAGGAAAAGAGCTGGCAAAACATTTTAGAAAGCACTATGTCATTTATGATGGGGATAAAGAGACGGCTATCCACCGCAAGCGTCCTTCCCGTGAGGGCGTGGTGGGTTCTAAGACCTCACCCAGACACTACAACGAATTGGATGGTGATCCGCATCTCATCCATCACCCATGTGCTAATGGAGCTAACATTTTACCAGTCCTTAGGGTTAGGTTTTCAGATTGCCCAGAGATGCACTGCAGACCGATATCACATAATATTATTTCTTTTCGCAGTGCTTCCTACATTGGCGGGGGGGTCTAACTAACTAGTATCAGAAGATACAGGGGGAGATGCATGTAAATCGGAACTTTAGTTATCACTGCTCGGAAACCTCCGATAGTTTCCCAGAGTCGGATCCTGTTAATGCGCCGATAGGGAACCCAAACAATTATTAAACCTTGCGGCTGGTGGATTGTGGAAAGAGACAATAACTCGATATTAATAAGAGGCCCTAGGGTAATTGACCAATTTTACACAACCTAGCCGGTGCGTGGTGTTACATATCCACTACAGCCGGAAAAGAGGCGTACACTATGCGTCTCTTGCAGAGAAATTGTCCCTAACCAATTTAAACCTACCTTATTGAACTAAAATAGCCAGCTTTAGTTGGTAACATGGCAGGTTCAAGCAATTAGAGCATGATCAGCGACCTCAGTGTAAAATTGATGCTGGGGGGAATTATAGTGATGCGGATATAATGTTGCTGTATAGTATTTCCTAGCGCACTGCGTCCTAGAGTTTTTTATAAATAAACAAAACATATTAACTAGGATGGCTACTTGCCATATACACAACTGACTAATCCAGTGCTAACGATATATCGCAGGTCATAGGACCTTATGGTGCTGTTAGTTGAGAGCATCCACACAGAAAATAAAGATAATATTCACAGTGTAAACAGAAAGTATAAAATTGCAGTCGGTACGACCGGGAAGGTACCTATTAGTCATCAGTACCATTTGCAGAAATAATGAAATGTACAATAGTATAGCTACTTGAATACCTATTGGTCATCGATACGGCAGGAGTTCCTAAGTCACTGAAATTGATGCGCTAACATTAAATAGCGCGAGATGGCACGATCTTGTTTGCAGGGAAGATTTCTGTAGGCAGATTTCCGCAGGCAGACTGTTGATGCGGCACACTCTCAGGATGGTGACGAAGAACAGGTAATGAGATGTCCAATTAGATAGTCATTTTAGCTAATACATGATTTAAATAGTTTGTTGTAAAATTTTCGTCCGGCGACGGTAGTTGAAAAGTTGTAAGTTGCCATTAACAAAGAGGGCGATAGTTATGATAAATTATGCCAGTACAATAACTGGGTACACAGTGCGGGATACACCGCATAGCTCTTGTGGTGCACCGGGGAAAATCCCACCAGACTGTGGTCTAGAGGTTAATTAACACACGTGACATGCAGCGCGGAAATTTGAATCCACTTTTCAGCATGGTCGGAAGATCCGGCGAGTTATCCACCAAGAATCACCATCAGCTCTACATCCCATACGATCACATCGGGCCACAAGGCCCTTTCCGCAGGAAAGCTCCCTTAGGAAAATTCGGATGCGGGAGTTCTTACTTTAACTTATTTTCGCTCCCAGATGGCTGTCCGGGAACATCCAAACTTCTTGTATCTCCGAAAGTCGAAAACTGCCCACTGGCGCAGGAGAACACAATTCCGAGAGGCACCGCAGTGATGATGGAATCACCGTCGGTTAGCAGTTATCCTGCATCTGGCACTGCGCTGGTCAAGCAGTCTTCCTGACGGGTCGGCTTCCACGCCGATGATGCTCCTGACTCTCAGTTTTTCGTCTCTTTTATACTACTCGTGACGTCAGAGGCAGGCGCTTCAGCCAATTAGTGGGCGAGCAGTAGCAAATCACCGTGCATCTAGAAGTGGTGACGTGCTATCACATGAACAGCACATTCCCCATTCAGTTAATGCATACACGCGATTACGACACAGAAGCTAAGTTTTAAAGATACAAAATCCATCCCGACCTACTAACGGGGGAAGAAAAGTAATAAGAAAAATTATATTTTAATAAAGTAAAGACTAGTTCATTAGGCAGCCCCAGCGTAGCTGGCGTGGCATGACAGGAGTATTGACATATTCGCTATGGTGTGTTGTGTACCTACGTAGCACATGACATGTTTACAACACAGATTTCCGCAGCGATCATTTGTGTGAGACACAGCTATGCAATAATATTGCGCAGCTGTGTAGGATGACCGTGGTCAGCCTAGGGACTGGGTGACAATTATAACAACATATATAATAAGAAGAATATTTCAAAAATAATAAAATAATAATAAGTTCCATTTTTCCCCACACCTATTCATAAATCCTGCTGCAACCTCGACAATAGTGTCCACAAATATCCGACTCGTTCGGGATGGACTTGGCGGATGGTCCTCCGCTGTCGAAATTACACTATCTATATTGCCCAGGTTGGTAGTACTGAAACTGGAGGACGGTGCTGATGTACCCATAGATGCGCTAGTGGTGGTGGTGATGATGACGGGTGTTGTGCTGACTGGAGGCGGTGTTGATACGGCTGACATCACTGTTGTCGTGGAGGTAGTGATGGTGGCGGTGGTATGGGCTGCAAGTTGGCTGAATGCTGTGGTGATTCGCGGTGTGGTTGCTGCTGCTGTGATTGCGGATAGCGTTCTGATTTTTACAGCCTTCAGTAACTTGCCGGCAGTCGTCCTAGAAATTGCACGGATTTCAGGCTGGTGCACGATTCTTCTTTTTCCTGAATATGGACGATCTGGCGTAGTTACTTTGCGGATGGCATGATCTACTGGAATGCTGATGTTGCACGTGTGTGTCGGTGTGCTTGTCTGCGGTGCTGTGGTGATGGTGACTGCTTCCGTGAGGCTGATCTCCTCACCTAGAACTAAACTACACAGAGATATTGATCTATCGGAAATGTCCTGTAAACCGGTTTCAGATACTGTCACAGGTGTGGAAATCACTACTGAAATGGGTTGGCCGAACACGGATGTGGATGCTGTGATGATGCTGCATGTAGTTGATTGTGTCACTTCGGGTGCTGCCGGTGCGCAAATTACAGTTGGTGTTAATACCGATGCTGTAGGTGCTGCCGGTGCTGTTCATGCTGGTGTTGCTGATGCCGTAGTGAGGGGTGCTGGAATGTTGTTGCTAGATGGCTGTGTTGCAGATGGTGTTGGTCTTATGTAATGCAGAAAGTCAGTTTGTCACCATTTAGTACATTTTGTTTTAACCATCTTTCCCGTTGAAAGCACGGTAACTGGTAATCTGCTTTCGAAACGTATAGCGAGAATATCTATGTCCTCATTCTGTTCACCAGATGCTAACGTTACCACTAACACACAATGTTTGAAAGTTAAAGCGTGCGTCACACCGTATCGAGTAGCTGTATACAGGTACTTGCAGTCCACACAAAAGGCGCATTGTAAAAGATGGTCGCAATTGACATGAAGCATCAAGTCCGAGTTCCTGAAGAAAGCATGTTTACAAGGCTGTCTGTTAGGCTGTAACACAGTACATGGATACTTCTTCCCGAGATGAACAGGTGCTGACTCCTCCGAGCTGTTGGACAGGGCGAGATCTGCCGCAAGCGACATCTTATTTCCGCATGATTGTAATGTGCAGAACCGCTTAACCTAATTTAAATTTCCTACATCTTCATACTTTCCAGGCCAAATATAATATAGATAATAATAAAGTAATAAGTAAACAGCAGAATTTGGTTTGCGACACGAAAGTAGCCTAATGCGCAATCTTCCCTAGTGTCGAGTTTGACGGGAAGATGAAATTTCAGTGCACGCTTTCCTCCATTTATAGTTTTTGGTGACGTCAGGGGGGGGGGGGGGGGTGCGGATGACCACACCTGAAAGCTTTAGGGTGAGTCGGTCATGCCCAAAATGGAAAGTTTTAATTTTAATCTTCCTGGAGTCTGTTCATATATTCCCTCCATAGAAAGTAGGCAAATATAAATATAAAAAAGGAAGGATAGTCACTTTCATCCCCACTCGGCAGAAAATCAAGTCTCCGATCAACGTTAAAATCTGGAACTACTTATTCCCGTTGAAGCTCACCTTTTAATTAGTGTGAAGCGGTTTTTCAGATTGGATGCTTATAAACTCGCCTGTTTAAATTTCAGGCTGGAACACCCGATGGGGTGTGGGAGAGCGTGATGATGTCGGCGGTCGTGGCCCCGACCCACCACCTCTTGCCTCCTCCATCATGCTGTGGTAGATACGCCTTGGGCAGTTATGTTGTTTATAGCCTTTGATCCAATTTACTGGAAATTAAAAGTGCTGAGTGATTCTTGTTTTGGAAAGCACGTCGTTGATCGGAAACTTAGGCAATCTGTATGTAATGGTGGAGTGCTGATGCTGCTGATTATGCGCAGTTGATGTGAACAATGGAATATATGTTTTCAATTTTCTGTTCCTCAGAACAGCGTCCCTGTATATGCACGCAATCTTATACATGCACCGTCTCTTGTCTGTAGTAGTATTATTCCGGCCCGTGTCGATTGGTGACTGGAATACGTAGATAAGGGAATATTTGAAATTCTCCATAATGTTATACTGTCGAAGTTTTGTTGCTGCTTCATCAGCCCGCACGATAATGATTTGTATATGCGGTAGAACAGCCGTGTTCTTAATCAAAATTAGGACAGTATAGTTGGCTGTAATTTATTGTATGGTTTAAACAGCTCCATGTCTTGTGGAAACCAAGTCTACTGATCCCGCGAAGCTGGACTGTGTTTTCCTGGTGGGTGGACTGCCAAGCATCCTCCTCTGTGGGTAGGACTAGTCCCATCCCTACCTAGACCAAACTTAATTATCACAGTACAGCTCGGAAAATGTGTGCCTAAGTTTTCCAATTACAATACCGTCGCATCGAGATTGTGAATACAGTCAGCCTGCATGTCTGTGTCTCTGTCATGTTGCTGAATTTGATTGGAACGCATGGCTGCTTATCTGTGGATGACTCTTGCGCTGTTGTGAAGTATGAAGGTGTTTTATGGCAGCGGGGTTGGGCAGCTATAGGTGTGTGGTGTCAACTTTATTGGCCATGATGTATTTCACTCTGTAATGACCGAGTCCGAAGACGGGACAGAGTTACTTTAGAGCGCGGATGACTGGGTGATGTCATAACTTGAATCAATCCATTAACGAATTTCTGTTCGGTAGCAAAATCCTACTTGATATGGACGACAGACTGTGGGCATCTTGCTCTCTTAATAATATTGGCTGTTATTACATGTGATTGACGTGTGATACTTTTAGCTGTTTCTGTACAACGTTTCTGGGGGGAGTGGGGAAATCCCCCGTAGTGTGTACTGTAGATGGCTGCGGTGTTGTTTCCTCTTTCCGTATGATCAGTTTTCTGTAAACCAGATAAGAAAATGTTTGCGGAAAATGTTGACTCGTGTTGATGATGGTGGTGATCGGTTGTAGGTAAGTCGAGGTTGCTGTGTGATGCTGGCGTAATGCTATTGCGGAAAGGTTGGGTTCTGGAAAGAGTTGATCTTCCCGCATTCGTGTGGGAGGGAATGTTGCGGAAAAAGGTGTCTCTAACCTTTTTGATTATAAGAGCTAGGTGTATGCTTATCGATGTTGTTGATGATGTTGAATGTCTCCGTATTCGAGCTGAGAGTATGCTGAACAGGCTGCCTCCCTGCCCACCACCACCGGTTACTGTGGTGCGGATGCCACCCCCTCTGTGACAGCAGACTCTCCCATATCTGAAGATGGACAGTCAACAGACGACGAGTGGAGTGTGAAATAGACAAGACCGATGATATCCGAACTTGGTGCATAGACGAGAGATGCGAGTTGGTGTGGGTGGTGGTGCTAATGGATGGGGTGCACCTTGGAGTGGGGTGGTCTCGCGATTTTAGGTGTTGGAGGGGTACACCAAGTTGTGTGGTTTTGCTGTTCTCCATAACAAGTCAAGGTCCCATCAAGCCTCTTCACTTCCATGCTATTTATTATATGTTCCACCCCACAGGAAGCCTCAGCTTCCGCTTGTGTCAACTGTATAATCGGGGTAATAGCATGAAGTGGGTGGATATGGAAAGAGGTCGGTGGACAGCACAAATGAGAAAGTCTTCAGATACGACTTCCCAGAGCTTGTAGACCCTCTCTGAGGAGGGAGAGGGCGAGCACGTATCTCGTCATCGTCCTCAGCATTATTCATATGTTCCTGGCTTGGTAGGAGAGGGGTCGAACTGACACTGCGGTGCTCAGGACTAACGTCGGGAATACTTGTTTCCATAGAGACATCTGTCTGGGTACCAGTGTCACGTGGAATGCTCAACCCGAGCTTTGGCACTGGGTCGTCACTGACACAAGGTTTAAAACGATCGAAGTGGATGACTGAGGTCAGGCCATCCGAGGTGCGGATATGGTAGGTCACGTCTGACTTACATACTACCACATAGGGGCCTTTCCTCTGGTAACTCAGTTTACTTGGCACGTTTGCAGAACGTCGCGAATCATGAACACAAACTATCTTTCCCACCTAGTTTTCTGGCGTCAGTGTGCAGTGGATAGTGTTGCTGTCACTAGCTCATGGTCTGTTCTATCCGCTGCTGCATGAGCTCTTGTAGAGAGATGGTAATTTTTTATCTCCTGGAAACCTGGGCATGACCAGATCCAGGGGTAAAGCTAATTCACTGCCTAACATTAACCGAGCAGGGGTATAACCTGTGCTGGAATGTACTGAAGTGCGGTAGGCCATCAGCACATATGGGAGGCATAAATCCCAATCTCGCCAATCAAGGCGTGTTTCTTTAGTAAGCATCTCCGCTAAAGTTTGGTTTAATCTTTCCACCATTACGTTGCTGCGGGGGTGATACTGAGTCATCTTTGTTTTGACGATATGAAACAATTTGCAGAGCTTGGAGATCAGCCCGCTTTCAAAATTACTTCCTTGTCGGAGTGCCTTCATAGTTCATACCAAACTGGCAGAACAAATTGCTTGTCAAAACCTCCGCTACCGTGGATGCCTCCTGGTCCGGCAAGGCAAATGCTTCTACCCACTTCGTAAAATAATCTTGAAATACGAGGATGTATTTATTACCTTCATCCGTCATATTCAAGGATCCGAGCACATCAATAGCCACTCGCTCCTATGGTGCACCAACAATTTTTACTTGGCACGATGCGGAATGGTGCTGGCCAACAGTGCGTCTTTGACATGGGACACATTTGGCGACCCATGCCTTCACACTATCGCATATCCCGATCCAGTGGAATCTCTGTTTTATCCATGTGGTGGTTCGCTCAACGGCTGGGTGTCCAGCGCAATCGTGTAGTTGTTCCATTATAGTTTTATGATAATTCTCCAGGATTACTATGTGGTTATTAACGTAGAGGATGTTGTCCTTTATGTGACATTCCTCGAATTGCTGATCGTAGTATTTTGCCATTGCAGAAAGTGGTGTAACAGATTCCTTAGGATGCACCCCTTCCTGGATCCATGCGTATATGTTCCATGTTTGGGCATATGTTGCTTGTTCGTGAGCGACTGTCTCCGTGTTTCACTCTGTGTACTGCAATTCGGGGAACACTGGAGATGGCTGGGTAGTATGTGTCATTGTGATGGCCACTTCTTGTTCATCCTCAAGCCTGGTTCTGCTCAAGGCATCGGCATTTCCATGCAGTTTGCCGGGTCTATGAACAACATTGAAGTTAAAGGCCTGCTACCTCGCTACCTGGCCC
The DNA here is from genome assembly GCA_034401795.1 of Chaetoderma sp. LZ-2023a. Taxonomy (NCBI): domain Eukaryota; kingdom Metazoa; phylum Mollusca; class Caudofoveata; order Chaetodermatida; family Chaetodermatidae; genus Chaetoderma; species Chaetoderma sp. LZ-2023a. Next base: position 94,906,636 of record CM067366.1, on the reverse strand, counting down.
TCCGGATTTTTAGGTTTCTGAGCCAGCATAGTGAGGTGTGATCTGTACACAGGGTAAATGGGCGCCCACACAGAAAGTATTGATAATACTTGACGAAGTACACCGCAGTTAACAATTCCCTTCCTGTGGTTGCATAACGTTTCTTCATTTTGTTCAGAGTATGCGAACCATAACCCAATACCTGCTCCATTCCATCTGTGACCTAAGATAGAACTGCACCAATGGCATAAGCCAATGCATTCGTGTCTAAGATGAAATCGAGGTTATGGTTAGGAAGAGCACGAATTGGGCCGTTTGTCAACAGTTGCTTCAGCGCCCTGAAGGAACCTTCACACTCACTCGTCCACTCGAATGGTCAATCTTTCTCGGTGATCCTGAATAACGGTGATGCAATTTCACTAAAGTGATGGATACATCGACGATAGTACTGGCAAAGACCAAGGAAACTTCGGGTATCCATGATGGAGGTGGGGGTCTCCCACTCCACCACCGCTTGTGTTTTTGAAGGTTGCATGGCCACTTCATCTCCGGATATGACGTGTTCCAGGAACACGACACTCTGTCTGAAAATATGACACTTCTTTGGTTTGAGCTTTAAATTTGCCATATGAAACTGCATTAAAACTTTGTCCAGGTTGGACAAGGTTTGCTCAAACGAATAGCCGAAGACGATTACGTCGTCGATGTAACAGAGACAGATCTCCCATTGCAGGGTAGTCAATACATGCTCAATGAGCCACTCGAACGTTCCAGGGGCATTGCACAAACCATAGGTCATCTTGCAGAACTGGAAAAGACCGTCTCTACACACAAACGCGGTCTTTTCCCTGTCAGCCTCATCCATGGCTACTTGCCAGTATCCACTAGCTAAATCAAGTGTACACAACCACTTGGCTCCGGACAAGGAATCTAAGGCCTGATCTATCCGAGGAAGTGGATAGGCATCTTTGATGCTAATATCATTAAGGCAGCAGTAGTCTATGCAAAACCGCAAAGATCCATCCTTCTTGCCTGCTAGTACAATGGGACTGGCCCAGGGGGGTGCTGATGGCTGTATTATGCCTGTCCACAACATGTCATTTACCTGTTGGTGTGCGTCCACCTCCTTGTGAATGGGAAGACGTCGAACGGGTTGTCGAATGGGTCGGATGTTTTCAGTGTCGATGGAGTGTCACACGAGATGAGTTTCTCCGAGGTCCATGTCTCCGGCCGAGAAACTATCACGATATTTGTCTAAGATTTTCTGTATGTCTTGTTTGTGGGATTGCATCAACCCAACTGTGGCATGCATATATATGTCATGTAAATGTTCCGGCAAATGATCAGAAGTTGTTGTCGGTGTAGGTGTAGTAGGGGGTGGATCCAGTGATATGACATCCAGCAAATGGACACAACGAACTCATGGTTCAGGAATTATTGGGTCGGTTGTGCCAATGAATACGCAAAATGGTATATGATCCTTATTGGTGGTGTCCATGATCATTCGGGGACTGGTGCATTGAGAGGAGAGTATATACTCAGGGTCGGGTTCCAGCATGGCTATGCATGTGTTTTTTTCTAAGTGTGGTGTGGTGGCCCATAAAATTTTCTCCTGTCCCGGCTCTACATGTCGTACAGCGAAGATTCCAGTTCAAGGGGTATACATCGGCCGCGTATATCTAGTTCCTGTTGTCTGCAATGTATGACGGCTTTGCTGGCACTGAGGAAATCAGAACCAAGCAGGGCATCGTTTTGAATAGAGGCAATAACAACTCGCTGGATGAATTGCATCTCCTCTATCTGTATCACGAGATTTATGGTACCAGCCACGGGAACTTCGGCTGTTTGCAAAAATATGTTTGTGGGTTTAAGGGGTGGCTTTTTATGAGGTGGGATGCTCTCATACAAGCGCTTGTTAAAAACGGTGATGGAAGCTCCAGTGTCAACAGTGACACTGGTGGAAACACCGCTAAACAAACAAGCACACTTATATATCACTTTATGGTGTGCCTGTGGAAGAGTTTCCAATGATACCGTCTAAGGGAGTGCTTTTGGTGAGGTATCATCCTGTATGTAGTCAACTTTTTTCCAGATAGCTTCCATGAGTGCAATTGGTGGCTGAGTGTGGAAAGGGTCAACCCGTTGTCGCTGCTGCTGCGATTGCTTAGGCGATGATGGAGCTGGAGGTAACAATGGTGGTGGTGTTGATGCTGCTTCTGTGTAGTTAGAGTTGGTGTATACAGCAGTGTGGATAGGATTGTCACAGTCGTGGATGAGGGCTACCTGTGTGAGCCACTTTTGACAATGCATCATGGGATGTTTAGTGGATGCACAGAAGAAGCAATGACGGCATGGAATTTTTCCATCCTTTGTACGGCACTTCTTCTTGCAGGTCCATGATGCCGAATGTTGACTCCCATCGAATCACTGCTGCTGCTGCTGCTGCTGCTGCTGCTGCTGCTGGATGTAGCAGATGATGCGATAAGGACTTTTGAGTTGCAAACCACCAAGGGACACCGTATGTTAAGTGCCTTGGTGGTGGGTCGTGGTGCTTGTATAAACGTTATTTCAGTGGAGGTGCTACAACCTCCCACTGCCGTTTTACATAGAAAAGAAGGTTTGTCACTTGAGGAAATCGCGGGATCACAATTTCCAGAAGGGGGAGACGTCAGTGCTGCGGATGCGGTATGCATCATTGGTACCGACATATCAGAAGCTGGGTGCGACTGTGTGCATGTGGTTGTAGGATAATTAATGTTTGTAATGGCTACCTGACGTTGTTGTTCAGAGGCCGCAGTTGAGCCGGGTTGTGAGAATGGGCACCTGTAATCGGTGCCCTTGTTAGTTTGATGGGGGCTCAGGCTGTGGGGTTCATCGGTCAGTGGTTGGAGTTGCTGATGGAGGGCGATTAAGAAATCGCTCCTTCTAGTGGCCCGGCTGACCACATCCAAACCAGGTGTTCAGTGGCGGTGTGGAAATTATCGTGGTTGCTTTTCGTGCTGTGGATTGCGTTGCTACTGTTGTACTGAGAGTGGTGACTAAGTTGGTGAGTGCTGAGATTTGTTTAGTGATCTCCTCTAACCTATCGTGCATGTTTTGCCTATTGCTATTATTGTGCTGGTTTCCGCATCCTGGGGCATTGTTGTGGCCCCCGCGATAGGAGTGGCCATGCCCCCTTCCTCTAGACACATGGTTCTGACCGGTGGGTTGATCAGTTTGTGTATGCGGGTCTGATGCTGGTGCTTGTGCTGATGCAGTGCTGTTGTCGGTAGTGGTGGCGAGATTGACATCGTTCTCTTCGTTTATGGGGTGCAGTTGACGGCGATTATTCTTTTCCCATTCTAAGAAATTCTCAATATTAACCACGGTGGCTGTGAGTTGTTGCAGACTACCATGCTCCATAAGGAATAGTTCTCTTTTAGGGCGGGCTCACCACTCAATGTGTCGATGAAGGTGTCTAGATGTAAATGGGTGACATCCTCGAGATTTGTACTGGGATATGCACGGTTAACTAGTCATCGAATATGACTAGCTAATTCTGGTAGTGTTTCTCCTGAACGTTGATGCAGGTTCTTTAGTTGAAGCTGACTTGTCTCTCCGAGGGCTGTGTCGCTGAATCTCTCTGACAACGTGCTCTCCAACTCCATGTGTGTTGGTGTGTAATCTGTACTTAAATCTGCCAGCACTTGTAATGCTTTCCAGGACAGCTTTGTTGCCAGATACTCTCCCATTTGTCAATTTGTCCACCAGTTCGTTCGACTTATTATTTCAAATTGCACTTTGTAGTTTGCCCAATCATTCTCCCCGATAAGTTCAGGGGTGGTGGAGAATGATCCGGCCATGTCCATGTGGCGAAATGATGGGCACGAATCCGGGTGGTGGTGTGTGGGAGACTGATGAAAACACGGATGCTGGTCTGCGCTTTGGTAGCAATGTTGGTGGTGTTTCCCATCGATGTCCCTGATGATGATGATGATGATGATGATGATGTCGTGTCTGTGAGGGCGATTCTCGTCGTTGGTGCTGTGCATGATATGTGGGCTCCAGGTAATACTGCCCTGATGTGGATCCATGGACAGGTGTTGGTCTATAGACTGGTGGAGGTGTGCTATGTAGACGATGCGGACGTTCTCCTGGAAGTTGTGACAGATGTTTCTTGTACGGTGGTGGTGCAGGTGACTGACGGGGATGATGTGTGTGATGTGTTGGTCTTTTGGTGTACTGCTGTAAGGGTGTCGCCGCATCCTCTGGCTCATAGCATGGCACCGTGGGATAATATGGTGATGACGTATGTAGCAGCGGAGATGCAGAATATAGTACATGAGTGTTCAGCCACTGGTCACCCTGTGATGACGTTAGCGAACCTAACGGTTGTGAAGGATAGTTAGGCCCCCATAGGGGTCGATATCGTGGTCGTCTGCGATCCGGCATAGATGGTGGAGGCCTATCGCGGAGATCCAATAGTGTGATGTATTGAGTTCCCACCTGCGAGGCATCACGGAATGTCCCCTCGCTGATTGGCGAAAACTCATGTAACAGCGGTGCTGATCATTCCGCACCAGGGAAATTAGTTACATTGTCGGTGAACACACGAGGAGTACGTCCGTCTTATGATGCTACTTCCAATTCTAAGGAGAGCTGACTGTCTGATGAAGGAGACTGAAACTTGTGTGTATTGAGAGTTGGCGTGGGTTCGCCTCTCGTTCGAGCCCCACATCGGGCACCACTTGTAGCTCATGGGATACACGCTGGTCCACCATATCGCTCCACTCCACCACACCGCATATACAGGATGCGTGAGAGGGCTGGTTGGTTAGCTGTGGTTCTCGGGGTTGCGGATCCTGTATCACATATCTCCGGAAAGTACAAAGACTGACTTCTAGAGCCGGTGGAATGTTTACATTCCAGTGGGGCCATGTGACCATTGCCGCTGAGATTAAACCTCACGGTCTCGTCCCAACTGTTGGTGTCACTGGTATGACAGTCCATTATCAATTTGAAAGTCTGGACAAGATGGTATAATTAAACAGTCACAAATAATTCACTATATAAACAATATCACTCGTTTGACAGTAATGAGCAAATAATACAGTACATAGAGCTATCCGGTGTTCTTTCTACGTGGTTTCGCCGAAGGTACCACACAGATCATTAAATCCGCAGAGGTATCCCCGCAAGGGAGCATCGCAACGAGGCCACTTGGTAGTTTAATATAAATTAATACACCCCTAACACACACATATATTGTTGTTGCGGGAGGAAAGTGCCTCGCGCAGGCCTCTATCACTGGAAAATGCCTTCAACGCCAAAGCGGAGGAAAAGAGCTGGTAAAAATGGCCACTCTTTAGTTCAAACAGAAAATGTTAAGTGCTGAACAATCCTAGTGAAGCCATAATTAATGTGATGGATATTGGATTAAGTGAAGATGGGACAAATGATTGCCGAAGAATTCACAGGCCACCGTCTTATGTAGGTCCAAAGTTACTGTATTAGTAGTTGCCACTTTATTTTTGCGGGCCTTCTGCTACATTCTAACCTACCATTTAGTTATTGGATACGAGTACACGCTTTGGCCACAAGTGGCAGGGATTCCTACCTAACTTTAGACTCATTCATCTAACAGGTGAAGATGCTCAGCTTCCCATAGGATGCCCTGCATAGCATCTACCTCCAAAAGTGAGTGTGCGTACATGTTACGGTGAAATAGCTCCTGAATCAAATAACTATCCAGTCACCATTGTCCCGCAACCACATATAACATCACTAGGACAAGTTTACAGTTAACGGAAGCAATATTAGAAAGCGCTAAGTCATTTATGGTGGGGATAAAGAGACGGATATCCGCCGCTAGTGTCCTTCCCGTGAGGGCGTGGTGGGTTCTCACCCTGACACTACAACGAATTGGATGGAGATCTGCATCTCATCCATCACCCGTGTGCTAACTGAGCTAACATTTTACCTGTCCTTAGGGTTAAGTTTCCAGGTTGCCAAGAGATGCACCGCAGGCCGGTATCACATAATATTATTTGTTTTCGCAGTACTTCCTACATTGGTGGGGGAGTCTAACTAGCTAGTATCCAAAGATACAGGGGAGTAGTAGTGTCTGGGTCAAAATGATACCACCTACCTCAGAGCATGCTCGAGAATTTCCATTTAGACAAATGGAAAGGGACCACCTCCCTCAGAGCATGTTCTGAGATCCGTGGGGACCAGATTGACATATTCTTCCACCGGGAACACTTCATGCATAACAGGGCCTACCGGGCCACCCACGATGGACAGACACCGTTCGGTGATCTGTGGCCCCCACCGCACTCTCAATCCCTGTGGCATAGGTTGCGGGGGCCACCATGGATCACTGAACGGCTGCCAGGGAGGTAGTATCACACTACTACCACCAGGGGCTGAACGCCCATTTATAGACAAGCCTCCACAGTGATATACACCACTGATCGCCATCAACTACAGGGCGGACTCTCTCTCTCTCTCTCTCTCTCTCTCTCTCTCTCTCTCTCTCTCTCTCTCTCTCTCTCTCTCTCTCTATTTGGAGGAGGCTCAGACAAACACATAGTCTCTGCCAGAGTCACATCGGCAGATGGGACCATCCATCTGGGCTTCCATCTACCTTGACAATGCTCACCTGGGAAGAGGCTAAAGTGGTTAGCATTTGAACCACGGCAGACTCTGGCATGTTCACATGTTATGCAGAGAATCTGGTGCTGAGCAGGGGTCTCCAGCAGACAACCACGGCCTACCCTCTCCACCCCATAGAAGTAGCAGACAGACTTGATCTCTTTACATGGGTGAAAGCGGTCATAAATGTTTCTCCGCAAGGGGTCGACCCAAGGATTGTACTGGGGGTTATCCCGGAAGTGGGCCCACTTGGCATCCAATAGCATGGCAGTCTCAGCGCCCTGTACCACTGCCGTAGACGCCAGCACGAGCAGTATGATGAGAACCATGGCTATATATGAAGAGTTAAACTGAACAGAGTGAACCCCTCGAGAAATATCTGTGCCAGATCGAGCCCTGTTCCATCCGGATCGATAGTGATCTTCATCCCCTCAGGGGCAGGGACTAGCTGCTTCACTCTGCCGCCGGCTAAGAAACGTAGCTCTAGGACTATATGAGTCGTTTGCGGGCTAGTGAGTCCGACTCGCTGAAGCAGTTTAACAGCACCCTTGACTTTGGAGACATGTGACACACCATCTACACATAGGGAGCCCTCCTGGAGGTTAACAGCTTCTTCTGGTCCATCGAATGAACGACGCAGCATGAGCTTTCCACTTGTAACCCCGATCCAGTGACTCACCCTCGTCAGGGAGACACCTTCGCCTATGTAGGTGAGGAAGGATGATCCCCGATTGTAGAGCTTTCAAACTGTGCCATCCTTTTTCACAACAGTGGAGAGGGGAGTAACCTCTATGTCAATGACTGCGGGAGGCCTATATATGGGCAACCATGTTTGCCAGTCACCCCTACAGGTCCAGCGTGGTACCACACTTCATTATTCTCAAATATGAACTGCAGGTTTTTTGCCATGGTCAATAGCAGGCCAGCATGGGCCATCGGCGGAGCACATCCCGAATAGGGTTTGACCAGATGAAAGCTGAGGTCGTTATTTAGGGTGTTGATGTCTGGCACCTCTGTATCCGAGAGCTCAATCAATGGCTCGAGGATGTACTTCCTCTTTGGGAAATCATACCGAAACATGATCTTGTGGTCATCTATGTTGTGACCCAGGTGCTCCTTCATCACATCCTTGAGGTCTGTGAGCAGCTCCACCCCATCCCTACCAATGGGGTTGAGAGAGAATGCCTTTGAGCTTGCTTCGTACTGTAGGGCGAATGACTTGCCATCGCTCTCTTCTACCTTGGCAGCATCAACTGCGTACACATCTGCCAGGTCAGCAAGACCAGTCGAGTGAGCAAATATGGGTTCCATAGCATGCTATAGAAGGCGTTTAAACAGGAGATATAACCATGCCGATTGTCCGACTGCTGCTCTCCGGTGGTGAGAACATAATCTCACCCTCTCTAGAGGGGAGATGGGTGGTACAGTACCGTGTAGAATGGGTCCTCTTCGAGGTGCCCCAGCGGGACACAACATACATACATGCTGATGTGCTACATCAACCTCCGGGCAGTGCACACAGCAGCTGACTAGTAGAAGTCGGCCGGGACATGATAGAGTATCTCTCAGGTGCCAACAGCAACCTATGGAAAGCTATCAGTCCTAGCCTGTTCACACCTGTAAATCACCTATTTGACAGCCCCTCCATTAACATATATGCCAGCAAGGATGGGATATCGGATGCCCATTTAGAGTTTACACTCTTATTACTCATTGACCTGATGACAACATAATATCATACCAGCATTATCTGTCCTTGGCCGAGATGATGAAGAAAGAGGTTCGCCCCTTCATGACCCCTGCACAGATAAAGGCCTTAAACGAAGAGAGGCTCGCACTGCAACAAGAAGGAGAGCGACTACAGCGGGAGAACTGGTATCAACAGAACGTGAGCCTTGCATGGAGGTGAAGGAACAGTGAAAATTTCCGATACTGGCTTACCCTCCTGGAGGAGAGTAAGCGGGACGCAGGAGTCTTGACAGACGATGATGAGCCAGATGTCTTCACAGACGAGGATGAGCCCGGTGTCTTCTCAAACGAGGATGAGCCAGATGTCATACAGTGGAAAGAGGAGATGGCACAGAAGTGTAAGACAAAGAAAGCCATTCAGCGGCGGACCTACTATCTTGGTGATAAGGTGAAGTTCCAGATGTCACGTCTCAGAAAGCTACTGGCACCCGACATAGTGCTGGATGACCTCTGTCTAAGAGACGTCTGTCTCGAAACCAGCAAGCTGGCACGGTTCGCCGGACTCTCCAAATTGTACCCTTCTAGGACTCATGAGCAGATTCTGCAGGTGATGCAGGTTTAATCTCCAGATATACTATGGCAAAATCAGAGTAGCTGAAACAACCAGAAATATACCCCTCCCTGATGGCTGATGAGGGTGGTACCATCCACGGCTGGCGACTCCAGCAGATAGATACCATCAGACAGAATCTCGGCCATGAGGCACAAAAGTACAGCAGAACTTGCAGGCGATATAAGACAGCCTACAGTGTCCTCGTGCGTAGAGCCACTGCTGCGGGTGTGATTGGAGCCAGTGCTGGGGTGGCAGCTGTGGCCACTCTCGCTACAGGGGTGGGGGCGATCGTCGCCATCCCGCTGGGTGGTGTGAAACTAGCCGCTACTGTCTTAGCCATGGACTTGTGGGTGGGGCAGCGGCAGATCACAAGGAGGCTGGAGAAGCATGCTAAGTACGTGGCACTGGCACAGAGTATGCTACGGACTATCGATGGCTCTGTCAGCAAAGCTCTCGAGGATGGCCAGGTCACCGATGAAGAGTGCCACCATATATTGAAGGTCCAAGCCCTGTACCGCATAGAGAAACCTAAAGTACGACAGCAATACCTCCAAAGGCTCCAGCAGGCGGGTTGATATGGAGGAGTTAAAAAACGAGATGTTACGGCGAGGTCGCCTCGCTGGTCTCTGGTGTTGAGACGACCACAAATAGTGTGCTGCCTGTACGGTAGCTTCAAGAACACCAGTATAGATGGCCTTCCCACTGAACCTCATGACAGTTATCCGGAGCAAACCACCCCTCCTGGGTACACCCTTGACTGGCCTGAGAGATCTACTGGATGATATACCAGAGCTACCACCATTCTCCATCACAGTGGATGGACAGTCCCGAACCAGCTTCTTTCAACCCTTGACCGCTGACCAACCACCCCATCACCATCAAGGATGCGAAGCAAGCTCATGCTTGGATGGCTGCTCCATGCCTCTTATACTGGAATCAGCAGCTGAACTTTGCCGTGTGGTGTGCCACGGCAGGATGTGGAGTAAGTTCCACCATGCTTCACTCCTATTCTGGTATTCCTGAAGCTGTGCTCATCACCAGCTGTCTCAGATTCCACGTGTACTTCACAGTGCGACGAATCCTCCATGAGCTGGGTGCAAGCCTCCCTGATACAAACACCTTCAACCCACAGCTCAACAGTCATAGCGTCTCAGTGGCCAGAAAACTACAGAGAGAGTTCAGCGCTCACCCAGACTATCGGTGGCATGGTGGTGACAACAGCAGTCTAGGGGTTATGTACGGTGACCCGAGACGTGACTACTCAGGTGAAGACCAAAGTGTCGATTTCGCATACATCCCTCTCTGTATCTTCGGATACCAGTTAGTGTAGATAACCCCGCCAAAGAAGGAACAACTGCAAAAAGATATAAATATTATGTAAAACTGGCCTGCAGTGCATCTCTGGGCATTCTGAAACATAATCCTAATGACAGGCAAACGTTAGTTCCTCGACACACGGGTGACGGACAGGACGCAAATCTCCATCCAACTCTGTACAGTGACTGGGTGTGGTCTTAGAACCCACCACGCCCTCACGGGAATGTCACTAAGGATGGATATCTGCCTCTTATTCCCCACCATAAAATACTTATGTGCTTTCTAAATTGCGTATGCGAATGGTAACTTGTCCTAGGAATGTTATATGTGGTTGCAGGGTAATATGTAACTGGATCGTTATATGATTCTGAAACTGTCACTCTGTAACATGTCCACACGCTGCCTTTCTGAGGGAGATGCTATGTGGGGTGACCTTCAGGAAACCGGGCATCTTCGCCAGTTAGACCCATGTGTCAAAAGATAGGTAGGAATCCCTGCCACTTGTGGCCAAAGCTTGGAAGTGAATCTAACAACTAAATGGTAGGTTAGAAATTTAGCAGAAGGCCCACATAAATAAAGCGGCAACTACCAATGCAGTATCTTTGGACCTACATAAGATGGTGGCCTTTGAATTCTTCGGAAATCATCCGTGCCGTCTTCACATAACACAGCGTGCATCACAATTAATTATAACTTCACCAGGTTGACACACCCTACACATAGCTTTTTGTTTGAACAAGAGAGTGGCCCTTTTTGCTAGCTCCCTTGCTCCGCTTCAACGTTGAAGGCATTTTCCTGTGTTGGAGGCCCACGTGAGGCACTTTCCTCTCGCAATAATATTATTTTGTTAGGGGTATAATGGTTTATATTAAACTATGTAAGTAGCCTCGTTAGGACGCTCCATCGTTAGGACGCTAATGCAGGGATACCTCTCAGATATATACGGATCTGTGAGGTACCTCTGATGAGCCCGCATAAACAAGACACCAACTTGGTTCTATGTACTGTATACTTTCTCTCGTCTACTAGCAAATGAGTACCATTGTTTGTGTAGTAATATATTTTTGATTAATTATCATATCCAGACTACTAAATTAAGTTATGGCCCGTCATACCGGTGACGCCAATAGTTGGGATGAGACCGTGAGGGTCCATCTCGGCGGCAATGGTCGCACGGCCCCACTGGAACATTATCATTCCACCGGCTCTAGAAGCCGGTCTTTGTACCTTCCAGAGAGTCGCGATACAGGATCCACAACCCCAAGTACCATAGCTAACCAGCCCTCCTGCGCATCCTGTACATGCAGTGCAATGGAGCGGAGCAACATAACGGACCAGCGCGTACCCCTGCAAGCTACAAATACAATTTGACTCCACATAATTAATCCGTAAATCTAACGATGGCCCAATGTAACTAACCTACTATCAGCCAACGAACCCAAATACAACATTGGCCCAATGTAACTATGGTACCATCAGCCAAACGACATAAATACAATGTTGGCCCAACGTAACTAACTTACTATATGACCCAACAAACCAAAAAACAACATATGACCAATGAACCAACACTAGTGTGACCAACATAAACACAATGTTGGCCCAACGTAGATATCTTACCATCAGCCAACCAACATAACTACAATGTTGGCCCGATGTAATTACAATGTCGGGCCAATGTAACTATCTTACTATCAGCCAACTAACGTAAATACAACATTGGTCCAACGTAAGTAACTTACTATCAACCAACAAATGAAAAAACAACATATCACCAACGAACCAATGCCAGCGTAACCAACAAAAATCCAATGTTGGCCCAACGTAACTAAATTACTTTCAACCAACCAACATAATTACAAGGTTGGCCCATGTTTGCTGGGTTATTCCACAGAATAGATCGAGGTATTGATCAGCTCTATCTTAGTTATTCAGGCTACTTGTGAACACTGTCCTCGTTAAAAGTGGTGCAGAGATGATGATGATGATGATGATGATGATGATGATGATGATGATGATGATGATGATGATGATGATGATCGGCACAACGGCTTGAGCCAAAAGTTCAGTTCAGTTCAGTTTATGCCTTTACATTTTGTCATGGTGAATACTTGTTGCGTGGATAGGCAAATCATATGGTTATTTTGGTGCTTTGAGTGGCCTTGAGGTGGGGATGGGAGTGTATCTGGAGGTTTTCCATTGGAGTGCTGGACTCATTAGGTGGGACCGCTGCTCTGTTGGTATGCTTCAGGATGTAGTTCTCTCTTAGCTCCTGGGGATTCATTTAGAGATGTAGTTGCAAATTGGTTGCTTGATATGCTTTTGCTTCCATATTGCCTATATACTTTGGCATGGTGAATAATTAGTGTGTGTATTTACTGTGTGACTTAGAGTTGACCCTTCCTTTGATGGCGGATAGACAAATCATCTGGTTGTTTTGATTGTTTGAGTGGCCTCTGAGGTGGGGATGGGACTGTATCTGGAGGTCTATCACTGGAGCGTTGGGCTCATCAGGTGGGACCGCTGCTCTGTTGATGGACCTCTAGATGTAGTTCTCTCTTAGCTTCTGGTGAGTCATTCAGAGATGTTGGTGTGGATTGCTTAAAATGCAAATTTAAAAAAAAAAGAAAAGAGTGTAATGGTGATCTTTTCTGTCATCAATAGGATGTTTTGGAGGAGTGGTGTCTTATTTCTCTTATTTAACAAACGATTCTGAGAATAAGGATATAAATTTTTTCATTTTGCTCGTAAATTGCCTTTTTAAGAGTTATTTTTGGGGTGAAAGTTGGTGTGTATATAGATTGTATTTGTAGACAGTGTGTATAATGCTTGTTTTGCTGTGGCTTCCTCTCTGCTTAATTGTATTCTTTCTATTGTTGATGCTTTCATAGGTTATTTGGCTGCTTGTTGTTGTTGTCTCCTTGGTGATTACTAAATTTGTCTAACTAATTAGTGTTATGGTTACAATGTAGAAGGAAAACCTTCTGGGGTTTTCATTGGAGTTGCATCAGGGATGTCGCGGCTGGAGTGCTTGACGACATATTGGCGACTGTCACTCCGGGGGTGAATTTCTGGATGTTGTTCTTTCTTAGAACCAGGGGACAGGCTCATATGTGTAAATGTTTTTCATTTACCTGTAATTCTCCAGGGTGTCACACACTTGGGATTGAAATTTGCTTGCATGTTTTAAGCCTGTACTGTATACAATTTGTAAATATGAATCTTGATTTTAAAGTATTTACTTTCATCTGCAAATAGATAGTCTTTGTAAAGTAATGGTGGGAACAGGTTTTAGTAACTTTGCGTTTGCTGGAATCAATATTAGAGCCTAATTTCTGGGAACTATGCGGATATGCTCTTGAATATTTTGGAGTTATTTGACTGGGAGCTAACACTGGCAAATGATTGATAGACTGTAATCTTCCCGTGGGATATGGTGTTTTAATTCTTTAGTTTGTCATATCTGTGAATCTTGACCTTGTTGATATTTTAGTATTACTGTCTGGCTGGAGTAATTCATTGATAGACGTTCTGTGAACGATATCCTTTGGGGTTTTTTTTTTTAGTTTTTGCCTTTGTGGCACTTTGTTTGGGGTTTTTTTGCTTTCCTTCCTTTTTTGAGTGATTCTGTATGACATTAAAACTAGCTTCTTTTAATGTTAGAGGTTTGAGAGATCCTGTGAAAAGGAAAAAAATTTCTATTTTGCAAAAATCAAAATTTGGATATTGTTGCTTTACAAGAGACTAGAGAGTATTATAAGTGATGAAAATATTTGGATAGCTGAGTGGGGTAATAAGATTTTCTTTAATCATGGGTCTAATGTTAGCTGTGGTGTAGCTTTTTAGTGCATCAATAATAACGTCAAAACTTTTAACTTTCATAACGATGATGTAGGATGTCTTATTCTGTTAAACATAGAATTTCACAATAGGAAATTTGATATTATGAATATTTACGCACCAAATAATAGAAATGATAATGAAACTTTTACTACTACATGCTCAACTTTTTTACAATCTTTCAGGTCAGGGGAGATCTTATTAGTTGGTGACTTCAATTCTGTTCTGAATGATAGATTAAATTCTGTTAATTCATATATATCAGTTAATCTTCAGGGACTAATGACTAAATTTGACTTATTAGATATTTGGTGTTTTTTAAATCGTTCATTACACAAATTTACTTGGAAGCAGTCAAATAATGTTCAGTCCAGAATTGACTATTGGCTGATTCAAAGAAATATGCAAAAATTTGTTTGTTATACTGACATTTTGCCTAGTATCCAATCGGATCATAAGATGATCAAAATTCAGTTTAATATGCTGCCCAGTTCATCTCCAAACAGTAATTTTTGGAAGTTTAATAAAAGCTTGTTGTGTGATGTTTGGTATACAAAAAAATCAAATATTTCTATTGAAAGAGGTTGCATTAAGGAAAGAAAATACTGTAAATTTTACTATAAGATAGATGGAGGAAATAATAATTTTTGGATATGCTCCAATTTCTAAGCATCCCCATATTAATTTCTTACTCTTATTAACATTAACAAAATTTTATATTTATAAATGCCATGTTACGGATAAGTGTATGAATTATATTGAGTTCCGAAATGGGATGAAATTTCAATTAAAGGTGATTGAGAGGGCATCTGTAAAGTTTAAAATTGAAATATCTTCCTTTTTAGAAAAAGTTATCTCTTGAACAACAGTTGTGTTATGAAGCAATTTATCATCTTTTGCAGTTTCCTTTCATGGAATTACTCAAGTGAGGAAGGATTGTGGGGTGGGGATGGGGAGTTCATTTTAAATAAAATTTAATTGATATTAATTCCTAATAATCAATATTTGTTTATTATGTACTCGGAAAAAATAAATAAAATTGAGTGATGATTGAATGACTTGAGGTGAGTTCCATCCCTATCCTGATTCCATGGCTTTTCCATCTCTAGTTCCCCCAAATGATTATTATAAACTGGTTATAGCTTTGCTATTTTAGCACTCCAGTAAGAATATTAATTGAATAAATATTTACATTTAAAAAAGAAAACCTCTGTTCCTTAAGGTTTTGATAATCTGTTTCAATGATGGGCGTGCTATATTGTTTATTGTTTATAGTGTTCTTTTGCAACGATGGTTTTGAAAAAGATTCCTTACTTTGAAATTCTTGTGAATTATATTCTTAGTAATTTATCTTCATATTTGTTTTCAGGAATCTTTTCCCCCTATATAGTAACATAGGCTGAGAAATAGTCCTTAGGAAGTTTGATTGAGATAGGTGCGGAAAATTGTTTGTTGTGGTTCTTGCCGACTTACACCTCAAGTCAAATGAATACCTCTGAGTATGATTGAATTAGAGTTGGAGCATGATTTACAATTTGAAGTCAGCTTAATGATTTAAATTTTGGCAACTATTGCCGGTGGTGTTTTTAAACAGTACGTGTTTATCCTTGTTAAAAAATATTACTTCGCATATAGATGGATCTTTCTACAACAACCGTTGTTTGTATGTGGGGAAGTTTCTGTTAATGAGTTATTCAATAAATTTTTCATAACTAATGGTATTTGATCCAAATTTCATTTAAATTGAAAGCTTGGTGAACGCCTGTTTTTCTTTTCATAATATATATATATATATATATATATATATATATATATATATATATATATATATATATATATATATATATATATATATATATATATATATATATATATATATATATATATATATATATATATATATATATATATATATATATTAATGCGGTAGTATGCGCTGCTTGTGGTGGATGCTTAAGAAGCTATGCTCTAACTCTAAGACGTGGGAAATGTGACCGAGGTGATCCTTGATGGTCTAGGCACAGGCTTCTGTCTGTCTTTTTTCTTTTGTTGTATAAGAATGAACTGTAATTCTGATAGTTTTACTTTACTTTCTTTTCTGTTTGCCCGTGGCTGCCTTAGCAGTGGTTGAGGTGGTGGTGGTTCGATTCCCCCTCCTTAAGAGTTTAAGGTGGTGGTTCGATTCCCCCTCATTAAGAGTTTAAAGACATCCCGCCTTTTCACACCAATCCTCCGTTTTTGTTCAGTTAAGCTTCCCCGCATTTTATACCGACTCATCCAAAATGATTACCCGTGATACTTATACTTATACTTATTATGAATGCCAGTCAAGTCGTCCCAACCACCAACTCGTCCCACGTTCGAAAGTCAAGTCGTCCGAAAAGAAAAGTCAACTCGCCCAAATTTCCAAACAGACGAGTCAGTCTGTTATGCTATGACGAGTTGACTTTCATAGGTGGGACGAGTTGACTTATCAAAGGGCCGGGTTGGTGATTGGGACGAGTTAACAATATTATTTGATAAGTAATGTAATGATTGAAATTTGTTTCTTTCAAAAATAAATTCTTGTTGTTATTATTGCATATGCACCACTCGTTGACTTTTGTTGTTACAATTATTACTGATGGCGAGTGTTGGCAATAACCCAGGTTGAAAGAGTTTACTACACTTGCTAAGCGCCCACTTGTATCTGAAGATCACATATAGCACGTTTCCAGAGTATCCAGCTACCATCTGACGTCATATGTTAATTGACATGCATGATGACGTCATAAATGTTCGATTTAGCCAGTCTTTAAATTGTACTAGTCCGACAAAATAATTTGACTGGGCGCTGCCGCGCTGTTGCTGCCATTGTTAGCAGCAGAGCGCCCAATAAAATTAGTTTCAAAACATTCAACAACTTATACATAATAATTTGACTGGGCGCTGTTGTTGCCATTGTTAGCAACAGAGCGCCCAGTAAAATTAGTTTCAAAATATTCAACAACTTATACTTTTACATGTTAGTATGATCGATCCCAGGAATGCTTATGCCAATACGGCAATACTGCTTGTCAAAGTGATGTGCCCTCTACACTGACCACCTATATTAAGAGACCACTATATTTAATGAGCGCCTATACAAATTGTCAACATTGACCACTTGTATTAACACACCACCGTAGTAATTATCGTAAATTGAATCACAGCTCGAATATGAACCCTTCTTAAGATGTAGTTTGTGACCCCGCATAGTGAGTGACGGGTTTATGGTCAGGAAATTCTATATATTTGCTTAGTCATTGTCTATTTCCGGGCTAAGAGAAGAAGAGTATTTTTGGAAATTTACCACCAAGCCAGTCATTCCAGTGGAAATTTTTCAAAAAGATAGTCATCTCTTAGCTTGTAAATAAGCATTCTTTTAGACGACTTCAGATTCCCTTAATTGTGAAAGTAAATTCTTATAATTAATCCATTGTGTACCGTTATCACCAGGCACGTGCGCCTTTCATAGATCACAGACTACTAGTAAGCAATGTTTTCCTTGCAAGTAACCACTACAAAGGCATGGCTTCTGGATGAATGAGCGAACCTAATGGCTCCAGAATAACACCATACATTCACATGATTATGATTACATTAAGTTACGTCTCTAACGCGCATTTAACATATTTGCTTTTTGAGTGTCCATTTGCAGGCCAAGAGAAGAATATTTTTGAAAATTTACCACTGGAATGACTGGCCCGTTTATCGGGCCAGTCACTCCAGTTGTCAATTTTCAAAATTAGTCTTTACTTGGCCTGCAAATGGGCATTCCGTCACAAAAGGATGACGCCACAATCACTACGTCACTTAAGGTACCAAATATACTACATGTGTAGTTTTCTGGGAAAATGAAAATGGGCCTTTCCATTTTTAGCCATGCCCCGCCCATCACTAGCTAAGCTCCACCCACACCTCGCCGTGTTGGGATTGATCGATCCCCGAATGCCCTACCTATCAATTTCCTGAAAACTATACAGGGAAGCTGTTGAATATTTTGTAACCAATGGCAGCAACAGCGCCCAGTCAAATTAGTTTCAAAATATTCAACAGACTATTTATTAAATAGTAAAAGCAAACAATGTGTACAACAATGCATAGCCCGTCTTCAAATATGCGTTCGTGACGTACTTATCGACTTCATTCATGACGTCATTCATTATGATATCATTGTACACGTGTGATTCATTAATCATAGTTATAGATTGTATATATGTTACAGGCGCGTTAAATATGTTTTGTTATTATTATTATTATTATTATTATTATTATTATTATTATTATTATTATTATTATTATTATTATGATGTCATAATCAGCTCAGCGTGTGTAGGATGATATAAATGGTATATAGATCGATCAATGCACCCTATGAAACCAAATTTTGGCCTTTCAAATTATGTTCAAAATATTCAACAAATTATTCAACAAAGTATTCAACAATATTGTAATAAATATAGTCCAGTTAATCTAGGCCAAAAATATTTTAACCCGGAACAAATTGCAACAGAATTGTTTTACCTCGCCCAGTGTATAGGGGGCCATCATGTACAACATATCAAAAGTCCTCCAAAATTCCAATAGGGGAAAGGGTAAAATTTGCATAATTATTACCAGATTTGGGCCATTTCACCTGAAAAATCCATTTTTCTTATTTCTTTAAAACCGGTATGTAATATATGTGTGACTGGGTATTTTTGGACTTTTTTAGTAATAAATGAATACGATTGACATATTCTCCACAAATTAAATGTATTGTGTTATGCCACTTGCATGACTTTACCTAATACCATCATTGATATTGATACAATACATATTATATTTTATTATGTCACGGTATTGTGTGTTTCTAAGCTAAGCTAAGATGAAATAGTATGGCATAGGTACCTGGTTTCTACTAATTTCATCTTGCATCAATTATCCAAGTCATCTTCCTCAATGAGCGTTATTGAATTCGAGCAACGGAGACCCTTACAGTCTTCATAGGCGGATGTGCAGCTGAGCTCATGTTTTCTACAGGTGCATCTCTTTGATTCACAGCCAGTTTTGCAGCTGCATCTAAATGAATACAGTAAATCGTCAGGTGCTGCCAGCATGTCAGTCTTAACAGGCAGCATTTTGGTGGTTGAGAACTTTCCAGCCCCATTCTGCTGGATCCATATCTCCAGCATCTCCTCTCCAAACTTGAATTTGGTAGTACACGCGAAGACTGTGAAACTTTGCGGATGCGGGTGTTGGTGGTAAATCTCGTGCTTCAACATACTTGGAACTTTTTGCAACCTTCTCCCTGAATCGCTTGTACCGCAGAGCAACTAGACTATCCATTGAAGTGCCATTGTATAGAATAAGCATTGCCTTCTCACCTGCTTTTATCACGTCATCTTTATTCGCATTACTCATTGTAAACACTTCAGCAATTTGAGAGAGTTCTTTGCAGCACTGGATTTTGCTAAGGGATGCAGATTTTACAATTCCATAAAGCCTAGATGTTGAGTCACAGCCAAGGATAGCATGGATAAATAACAGCTGTGAGCACAAACAGAACCCGAGTTTTTCCTTTGCCATTTTGATATTCCACAGTCGGGGTTTCTTTGCATTTTGCTTTGGCTCTGGTCTGAAAAATAGCTGACAGCCATTCATATCAGTATGGTATAGAAGCAACACCAGTAGGTCGGTATCGTCTCCAACAAGAGCAGTATTTGTTGACTTTGAAGCCAAGATAGCCGTTTGCGTAATTAAGACATCAGCATCACCGCTTGCCTTTATTGTTAAGCACCCAGCCTGTTCGAGAGATGAACTTAAGATTGATATGAACCGATGTTTGTTCTGCTTGTTACTAAGAAAATCAGGCTTACTCAGAGTTACAACTGTTTGCGGAGTCAGTACAACAGTTGCGCCTGATCCACGAGTTCGCCTCTTATGTGTTACATCTTTTATGTCTGGGCCTTGGTCATAACCATCAAAAACTACTGTAGCCTTTCCATATTTGCTTATGCAATATTTTACATATCTTTGACAAACATTTGCAAATGTCTCTCCACGCTGCCATGGAACACGGTGTAATAGAGCTCCTCCATCAAGCACATAGTGGGCAGAATCTGGAAGGACTGCATCTTCATTTTGAATTAATTTCCACAATGCATCAGCAAGTGCCGGCTTATTTGCTTCCCATGGAAGAGATGAATTATCAAAGAGTGCGGGCGGATGAGTGCACAACTCATACTCAAAATAAGATGCTGGATTCCCTTTTGATCCATTTGTAGCAATTAAACTGAGTCTTTGAAATAGGAGTTGTGGATCAATTTGTACACGTTCATCATCAATCTTGAGAGATGTTTTGGATGCTAAGGTAATAGCTTGTCTCTTTCTCTGGAACGAAATGCTTGATACACATTGGCCACACATCGAATTAATAATTGATTCTCCAATATCTTTAGCATCGTCAACATTGACTGATTCATGTGCAGACAATCCACTAACAAGTCCTCTAAGAGAAGGGTCTGGTCCAAATGGATTCAGTTCACTAAGGATTTTGAGAATTGTGTAAGTATCATCCATATCACGCTTTATTCGAGATTGTGTGGAATCTTTGTGTTGTTCACTTGAATCACAGTTTACCCCAGAGAGCTCTTGCATTGCATTACACACATCTGCACATGCGGGCATAGACAACAACCAAACAAGACGCTGAAGTTCTGTCATTCCACGACCTCGTGTTAGACCACCATTTGACTTTACACTTCTCATAAGGACCTGCTGGGGTCTCCGTTAAACAAGTCCCATTTACCCCGTGGTCCACTAAGACACAATAATATTCCTACAACGAACCACCATATCATTGAGTGATAGTAGTTGCTGTCTCTGATCAATGAATCAATTGTGACAGCTCAAAATAAAATTTTGGCGCTAAGACAAACCCCGCTAAGACGTGAAATAACTGGCAACATAATTACAGGAAACCACGTCGCTAATGGGCAGGCGCTATAATAGCAGAATGTTACTTACAACAATGGCCCGGGATTGTCTCTCTTTGAGCCAATGAGAAAGCGTGTTATGTCCGGTTAGATTTCCACGTAGTATTGGCTTTAGATACTAGATCAGTCTGTATTTGACCACAGACTCTTTCATACTTACTTCTACTCTGTTTTGTCACTCGAAATTTTGTTTCTAAAAATTTGAATATCTGAAATTAATTCAAAATTTTCGCCATTTCTTATCTTCATAGTCATCATACGATAAGTACACTTAGTTTGCGCTCATATTCATCCTAGGCTATTTAAATTTGTATATGCCTATAACTAAATTCGGACGTAGCCAAATAAGCTTTCTTAGCGCATGATTGAATACTTAATGATGAAAGAATACGATGTCAAATATT
The DNA here is from genome assembly GCA_034401795.1 of Chaetoderma sp. LZ-2023a. Lineage (NCBI taxonomy): Eukaryota > Metazoa > Mollusca > Caudofoveata > Chaetodermatida > Chaetodermatidae > Chaetoderma > Chaetoderma sp. LZ-2023a. The sequence continues at coordinate 94,885,163 of CM067366.1, read as the reverse complement.
CTTCCCTTTTTAACTTTAAACCATTGTTGAACTGTTGGAATATTTATTTAAAACATCTGATAATTTGAGATTCTGTCGTGTATAGAAAGATCGTCCTCAGTACAACTCGCCCTACTTCTAACTCATCCTAGGTCAACTCGTCCAATTAGTGTTCGTATGCGAATATATGTGGTTATATTATAGTATTCGGGATTATAGAGCATATATTATGGGATTAATATAATGCTATTTGATAATCACATAATATCAGTGCTCTGATTATCCCAAATAATATAACATAACTACGTATATTCATATATGAACATTTTTTGGGACGAGTTGACCTAGGACGAGTTATAAGTAGGGCGAGTTGTACTTAGGACGGGATGTATTTAGGACGCGTTGACTGGATACCCTTATTGTATGCTACCCACTCCCCTTAGAATGTTACACCGGGGAGACTTTCAGAACATTTTGGACCGACCAATCAGTGACGAGATTATAATTGTAAGCAGTATTAGGAATTCCCTTCAACTTCATTTGCATATGACCAATCAGAAGCGTCCATTTCAGCGGCTCGCATTTGGTCTTGTAAAGCGGGCAACGTTGTAATTATACTATTATCGGCTTAGGAATTCCAAAACTTAGCTCCCGTTAAATTATATTGACATCAACTTGTACTCAATAATTTAAATTGGAACAATTTAGATGTAGTTTTTGCTATATTTTCTGAAGTGTTTATTGGTAAAAGAGCCCGTTTCCGTGACAGCTTATATAGTATACGCGCTGCCTATAGTTTGGTTCTAAGTTACCGGGTGGATCGACATGCTACTGAACGCACTTTTCCCCCAGCATGTTACCATCTAACGCTGCCAATACACACCTAGCTATACACACATAGCTACCCTATATAGTCTATAAGGTGGTCTAATAAGACAGGTTTTACGTAGATATCCTTATATAGTGACTAAGTGGTCTAAAACGACAGGTATTACTGTCTATGGAGAGTAAGTGTATGTGAGCTATGCCGCGATGTAACAAGACAGGTTTTACAGACTATAGTGGCTGGTCTAAGGTGGTCCAATAGGACATGTTTTACTGCCTATATTGACAAAGTGTATGTGATCCATAAGGTGGTCTGATAAGCCGTTTTACTGCCTATAGGGTGACTAAGTGTATGTGATCTATATAAGGTGGTCTAAAAAAACAGGTTTTACTGTCTAGGGTGACTATGTATGTGTGCATAATCCATAAGGTGGTCTAATAAGACAGGTTTTACAGTATTTAGTGTCTGGTCTAAGGTGGTTCAATAAGACAGGTGTTACTGTCTATGGTGACTATAAGTGTGTATAAGACAGGTTTTATAGTTTATGAGGTCTTGTCTAAGGTGGTCCAATAAGATTAATCTAGGCCCTAGATTAGATTATGCAAGCTATGCCTAGGCTAGCTTATGCTAGGCTAATCCTAAGGCTATGCTATGTTAGACATACTATAGTCTAAGACTCTAAGCCATACTAGTCTAAGGTATACTAGTCTAAGATGTATACATACCAGTCTAAGATGTACTAGTCTAAGCTATATAGTAGGTTAGTCTAGTCTAGGCTAAGCTATAGTAGTCTAGGCTAAGCTATACTAATCTACTCTAAGCTACGCTAGTCTAGGCTAAGCTATGTTTTACTAGTCTAAACAATGCTATACTATTCTAAGCTATATTATACTAGTCCACGCTAAGCTATGCTATACTAGTCTAGGTTAAGCTAAGCCATACTAGTCCAGGCTGAGTTACGCTATACCAGTCCATGATAAGCTAAACTATGCTATACCAGTCTAGACTAGACTATGCTATACTATTCTGGGCTAAGTTATGCTAGACTAGTCTATGCTAAGCTATACTAGTCTAGGCCAAGCTTTGCTAAACTAATCCACGATAAGCTATGCTACACTAGTCTAGGCTAAGCTAAGTTATTCTATATTAGTCTAAGCTAAGTTATTCCATATTAGTCCAGGCCAAGCTATGCTAGACTAGTCTAAGCTAAGCTATACTATATAAGTACAGGCCAAGTTATGCTAGACTAGTCTAAGGTAAGCTTTGCTATACTAGTCCAAGCTAAGCTATGCTCTACTAGTCTAGGCTTAGTTGTGATATACTAGTCTAAGCCAAGCTGTAATGGGCTAAGCTAGGCTATACTGGGCGAAGCTAAACTAAGCTATACTAGTATAAGCTAAGCTATCCCGGGCTAGGCTAAGTCAAGCTATGATGGGCTAAGCTATATTGGCATAAGCTAAGCTATACTGGGCTAAACTAAGCTAAGCGCTACTTGGCTAAGTTAAGCTATACTAGGATAAGCTAAGAGAAACTAGGCTAAGGTATGTTATACTCGGCTAAGCGAAGCTATGCTTGGATAAGCTATACTGGCCTAGGCTAAGTTAAGCTATGGTGGACTAAGCTGTACTGGGATAAGGATAAGCTAAGCTATAATGGGGTAAACTAAGCTATACTAGGCTAAGTTAAGATAAACTAGGCTGAGATATGTTATACTCGGCTAGGCTAAGCTATCCTTGGCTAAACTAGGCTAAGATATACTCGGCTAAGCTGAGATTTACGCGACTAAGCTAACCTAAGATTTTGTCAGCCAAGCTAAACTAAGACATCTTCCGCTAAGCTAAGATATACTCGGCTAAGTTATGCTATAATAAAGTTACGCTAACATGTGCTAGTCTACACTAAGCTAAGCTATGCTAGTTTAGGCTATTCGCTCATACTCTACACATAGATAAGCTAGTCTAAGGTATGGTAGTCTAAGCTAACCTATGCTAGTCTAAGCTAAGCTATGTTATGCTATGTAAGGCTAAGATAGTCTAATCATGCTAAGCTATGCTCGTCCACTCTAAGCTAAGCCAAGCTATGCTAGTCAAAATTATGATAAGATAGTCTAAGCTAACATATGCTAAGCTATGCTAAGCTAATATATGCTGGCCTAAGCTAAGCTATGCTAGTATAAGCTAAGCTAAAGTAATCTATGTTACTCTAAGCTAAGCCATGCTATTATAAGTTACGCTAGTCTAAGCAAAGCTATGACATGCTAATATAAGCTAAGCTATGCTAGTTTAAGCTAAGCTAGTCTAGGATAAGATAAGCTAGTATAAGCGAAGTTATGCTAAGCTATGCTAGTCCAGTCTAAACCGGACTATCTAGGCCTAGGCAAGAATATGTAATCTCTGCTCAGGCTAGCATTATGCCAAGCATAAGGATAGTTTTGGCTAAGCTAGCCTAGATGCAACGTCTAGGGTAGCATACAGTGGCTGGCTAAGGCCTAGGTGATGCCTATTCAAGCCTGGTTAATGCTATGGCGTAGCTAACGCCTAGTCAACCGCTGGCTAAGGCCTAATTAAGGCCTAGTCTAGCTTGACGAAGGCCTAGGTCGGGCCTAGAAAAGTTGTCTGGCTAATGACCAGACCTGTAAGACATAGCAAATCCTGGCTAAAGCCCTGGATAAGCCCTAGGTAAGGCATACGTAATGGCTAACCAAGCCTAGCCAAGGCTTGAATAAGGCCTATTCAAGCTGAGCTAATGTCATGGTAAGGTCAGGTTTATGTAAATCCTACCCAAGCCTAACTATGCCCTATGTAACTTAGGGATAGACAAGTCTAGATAAGGCCTAGCTAAGAGGTATGTAAGCCTAGTTAAGCATGGCTAAGGCCTAGCTCAGGTCTATGTATGGCGAGTCACGTATAGCTAACACCTAATCAGGCCTAGATAATCGCTATGTAAATTTAGCTAAGGCCTAGGTAATACCTAGCCAAGCTAGGCCAAGATCTAGCCATAGCCAAGACTAGGCATAGCCAAGACTAGTTAAGGTCTATGCAAGCCTAGTCAAGCCTAGCTTAGCTAGCTTAGACCAGCCTAGCTTAGCACTTAGGTTAGCTTAGACTAACATCGCATAAAATAGCTTTGGTTAGACAAACATAGTTTATGATAGCTTTAAACAACTCAGTATAGCTTAACTTAGCTCGGCTGGACTTAGCTTATACTAGCTTAGCCTAGACTAACTTAGCTTAGACTAGCATAGCTTAACTTTGACTTGCATAGATACCATATCTTGCTTTATTAGCTTAGACAAGCATAGCTTGGCTTATCTTAGACCAGTATAGATTGGCTTAGCATAGGTTACCTTAGACTAGCATAAATTAGCATAGCTTTGCTTAGGCTATCATAGCTTAAGTAGCTCAGCTTAGACTAGCATAGCTTTTAATAGCTTACCTTAGACTAACTTAGCATAGCTTAGCCTAACATAGCCTAGACTAGCATATTTTAATGTAGTGTGGCATAGCTTAGCTTAGACGAGCATAACTTAGCATAGCATACCTTAGCTTAGACTAGCGTAGACTGGTATAGCTTAGCTTACCTTGATAAAGCATAGTTTAGGCGAGTACAACTTAGCTTATCGGATAGATCTTAGGTTACCTTAGCCGAGTATAGCTCTAGCCTAGCCGAGTATAGCTGAGCTTAGCCGAGTATATCTGAGCTTAGCCAACTCTAGCTTAGCTTAGCACATTATAGTCTAGTTTAGCCCACTTTAGCTTAGCTTAGTCCAGTATAACGTAGCTTAGCCGACTTTAGTTTAGCTTATCCCTGTCCAGCTTAGTTTAGACTGGTATATCATAGCTTAGAATAGATTAGTATAGCTTAGCCAAGACTATTATAGCTTTACCTAGACTAGCATAGCTTAGACTAGTATAGCTTAGATTAAACTATTATAGCTTAGACTAGTATAGCTTAAACTAGTATAGCTTAGATTAGTATGGCTAACATACCTTATCCTTAAGATTAGCCTAACATCGGCTAGCCTAGGCATAGCTTTGCTTAGACTAACTTAGCTTAAACTAGGATAGCTTAGTTTAGACTACGATAGATTACCATATCTTAGCTTAGAATAGCTCAGAATAGATTAGCTTAGCACAGGTTAGCTTATACTACCTTAGCTTAGACTAGCACAGCTTAGCGTAGACTAACATAACTTGGCATAGCTTAGCTTAGCTTAGCCTAGCGTGGACTAGTATAGCATAGCTTAGCGTGGACTAGTATAGAAGGGGTTAGACTAGACTAGTATAGCATAGCTTAGCGTGGACTAGTATAGCATAGCTTAGACTAGACTAGTATAGCATGGCATAGCTTAGCGTGGACTAGTACAGTATAGCTTAGACTAGAATAGCATAGCTTAGCGTGGATTAGTATAGCATAGCTTAGACTAGACTAGGATAGTATAGCTTAGCGTGGACTAGTATAGCATAGCTTAGACTAGACTGGTAGAGCATAAATTGGCCTAGGCTAGCTTAGCCTATACTCGATTGACCTATACTCGATTGACCTTTCTCGATTGCCCTAGACTAGATTGACCTAGACTAGATTGGCCTAGACTAGATTGGTCTAGACTAGATTGGACTGGACTAGATTGGAGTAGACTAGACTAGATTGGGCTAGACTAGACTAGATTGGTCTAGACTAGATTGGCCTAGACTAAATAGGGAATAGACTAGACTAGATTGGCCTAGACTAGACTGGGCTAGATTAGACTAGATCGGCCTAGACTAGATTGGCCTAGACTAGATTGGCCTAGACTGGACTAGACTAGATTGCCCTAGACTAGACTGGATTGTGCTAGACTGGACTAGACTAGACTGACCTAGACTAGATTGGCTTAGACTAGATTGGCCTAGACTAGATTGGACTAGACCAAATTCGAGCAGACTAGACTGGCCTAGACTAGACTGGACTGGATTAGCCTAGACTGGCTAAATTTGACTAGACTAGATTGGACTAGATTTGCCTAGACTAGACTTGCCTTGACGAGATTGGCTTAGACTAGAGTAGATCGCCCTAGACTAGACTAGATTGGCACAGACTAGACTGGCCTAGACTAGACTAGATTGGCCTAGACTAGATTGGCCTAGACTACATTGGACTGGACTAGATTGGCCTAGACTAGACTGGATTGGCCTAGACTGGGCTAGGTTTGTCTAGACCAGACTAGATTTGCCTAGACTAGACTGGCCTAGACTAGACTATAGATTGGCCTAGCCTAGACTAGATCGGCCTAGACTAGACTAGATTTGCCTATGTAAGTAGGTACTAGATATGTAAGCTATTAGTCTATGTATGTTGGCTAGTAGGCATGTACGGAAATTAGGTAAAGTGAAAGCAAAAAAAAGCGAATTCACGGGTAAGGCCAAGGGGCCTTTTTGCAACAAAAAAACCCCAGCAACACGCAAAACTGATATATTTTCCGGAATCTTATAACACGTTAATAAAATTGTATTTCAGTAGTTTGAAGTGGTCAATATTCTATGGATCTGTACAAAAACATACCAAACAACAGTTGTTGCAGTTCATAAGGTGGACTAAGATGGATGTAATTGCCGTTTTAAGCGCTGTACTGCCATAGTAGTAATCAGCTATTTTACATTCCAGGCGTTTGTTTTGGGGGGTTCCCGAGTCTAAAAATAGACACCCAGTAGAAATATTCCCGTTTTCCGTGGATGCATCTTATTAGCTATGCCAATCGGCGACGGTAGTTAACCAGGCTCATTTGCATACGGCGGCATTTCGGAAGCGTTCGGAATCTTCTGAAAGTCTCCCCGGTGTAACATTCCTCCCCTTATAGGCAAAATGCCTGTAGATAGAGAAACGGAAGATGACAGTGCTCGATTGCTGCCCGTTGTACACAGGAATTTCATAAGGTGTGAAATATTTCATAGAATACTAGTGAATGGTTGTCACACGGTTATTTAGACTGAGTTTGCATGTAATGACTACAACACCAGTTTTCGTATTGCTTCCTGGTAACGTTCAAATTAAATCAAAGATTGAAAGATTATACATTTGACAGTAACATGTTTTTGCATTTTTGGCGTCTTGATGATTCACTGTCGAGTTTTGTGATTCACCTGTTTTCACGTTCCTGGAGTTCAAGTTCAAGTTCAATATGAATTTATCAACCCTCCCCCCCCCCCCCCTCCCCAACCCCCCTTTATGTAAAACGTTATGTCATAAGTCATGTCTCCACACATAATTTGTTTAAATGTATTGTATCGTGCTCTATGTCCTTTGTAATATAAAATATCCATGTAAATGTATATAAATTGTAGTAACTTAGCTACATATAAAATGTTACTCACCCAACAGAGGTCTTGAATCGGCCCGTGGAACCAGTGGCAGGTGCTCGCGTTTCTAGTTCCAAGGTACAGGGCTCCCAGCGGTCCTACTTTTCCTACTTTTTGGACATGCGTCCTACTTTGTCCTACTTTTCCTACTTTTTAGGGTCATGTCCTACTTTTCTGAAAGAAGACGTAAGATAAATTATTGTTTGTGTGTTTTTCTCTCCAACATGTCCAATAAATGTCTGTTTAGTATAAAACTATTCTGGTTTTCATCATAAATTGAATACTAACAGTAATATGGCTACACCTGTCATTTTGTTGTTGGTAGATACTACCAACATTCAGATGTATTGGTATTTAGTTGATAATTTTGCAAGAAAATTAGATGATGATAATAAAGGTCTGTTGGAGGAACAAAAAAAGCATCAGAGTGAAATTGAGTCCAGTCAAAAGGTTATAGCCGAGGCTGGCAGACGATTGTCGACTGCATTTAAATCTAAGAAAACAGATCCAGCAGAAATACATGCAGCACAGGCTCTTCTTGAATCTGGTCAAAAAACATTAGAAAAGGCAACATGTGCTATGAAATCAGTTAATGAAAAGCTAGCGAAAAAGAAAAAGTGATGTTCAATTATAAGTGCCAGTACCATACACTAGACTAACAATTTAATAAGTTCATGCAAACAGTAATTTAAATGTAATTGTTACTATTTTAGTTTATCATGAGATACTGATGTTGCCAGTATTCATACATGTAATGTGTAGATGCATGCTGATCCGATTGTTATATCACAAGGTAGCCAATACAGGAGTGGATTTTAGGGATTATTTCTACTAACCCAGATGGGGTAGTAAATTATTGATTCTACTCACCTGCAGCAATCTTCACTACCTCTGTGTTTGCTTATACAGACCCAAATTTGATTGTTTCTATTATAGTAAGACATATTGCAAGCTTATTAAGTCTTCATTCGTGATTTTATCTTAAAACTTTAACACACTTATCAGCCCAAAACAGTTTGGACTGTTTCTGCAGTTTTTGATACATGTCCATTTGTAAGTCCAAGAGAATGTTATTTTTGTAAACTTACCACTGGAATGACTGGCTCAATAGCACCAATCATTCCAGTGGTAAGTTTTCAAAAACAGCATACTTTTTGTTTTGCAAATGGACGCTTTCTGAAGTTTAAAAAAAGTAAAATTTGTCATGGAATATATGTATTTGTCGAACTTTATTTTATGTCCCGATATCATTAGTAACCGAAGCTGGTAGTAGAGCTATAGTTTTGCTAAACCACATGAACTTTTACTATCCTCAGGTTAGCTGGGTACTATTGAAATCAACTCTGTCACAATAATGCTGACATATCACAAAAATGCTAAGTTTCTGATTTCAAGCTTTGTCAGTTGTGAATTAGTTACAAACCATGTGTAGAGAAGAAATTGTAATCACACATTTAATGTGTTTAAAGGCTGAGTATTATATATTTGAAATATAATAATCAGCCTTTAAACATGTTAACTGTGTTATTACAAATATTCTTTACACATGGTTTTATTGCTCTCCATTGGTCAGACATACTGGCAATATCAGTATCTTTTTTCTTTAATTATTGAATCTTTAGAAATAAAATCAAAGGAGGTGAAGGTGTGGCTATAAGGGGCGATGGGAGGCCAAATAAGAATACATAAATAAATAAATCATTGGCCAGGAGTTTAATCCTGATGAAAGAACCATTGTGTGATGGTAATTTAATTTTTTTGTTCTCATTTATGATGTTGTATAATTGTCCTACTTTTTTTCCCAAAATGTCCTACTTTTTTTTAAGGGTCCGCTGAAAATTTTTTTTAATTTGTCTTCTAAATTTAACAATAAATGAAATCAGACTATTGTCCTTTGTTGTATTTAAAAAGTACATATAGGCATTGATGATCGGCTGTTAACGGTAGAATTAGAATCAACCACATGCACAAAAAAGAATTTGACGATAGTAGGTGTCTAACCATCCAGAAAGAATGAGCAGCTAATGATAAAACAGATGGATAACTCAACAGCCGCCGGACGAGGGCCATCGTTACAGATTTTAAAATAGCATAGCATCCTAACTAAAATTAAGGACAGTGGTTTTCCACCACAGCAGAAAACTGACAGAATTGACGGAATTGCCGAATTGATAAAGAAGTAATAAACATAATCTCACATGAATTTAGTGGAAGTGTTATCTGAAATTAACATATGTGAGATTCAAGGAAAACCTATGAATATTGCATATTTTTTAATTTAGTGAGCATTTTTAACCTTAACATTTATGATATACCTCTTATATAATTGAAACGGATCTGAATCCACAAATTTAGGAAATCCGGAAAACCACTATCCCTATCACAATAAAGATATCTGAATGAAGCTAAAACGGAACGGATAATACAGCAGAAGAAAGAAACATATGAATTTGCGCTATGACTAACGCGCCAATTACTTCGCGCATTATGAAATGGTAAGCGCAAGAAATGCATCTGCACGATTTATGCAGTCTTTGCTAAATGCATATTATAAATATGCTGTCATATGCAAAACTTCTGCATTATAGAGTAATGCAGTTATAAATATGCATGAGTTATGCATTATATAGTAATAATGCATCATTTTAACATGTAATTGCTACACGTTTAATAAATGAAATACCTAGGTATGGCAGTATATAATATGCTGGCCTAATATAAAATATCTGAACTGACCTATGTAGAATTAATATACCTGGGCTATCCTATAAAATATCTGTGCTGACCTAATAAAACTATATATAATATATTTGAGCTACCCTATAAAATATCTGAGCTGACGAATGTAGAACTGGCATTAAATAGCCAACTTAAACTGAATTTCACTATACATAGATGAGTTTGCATCATAACATATGATACATATACTTATAAAAAGCGTGTACATGGATTTAATCCATATACACATAAACAGAGAGCATTATTATGACCACACGTCATGACGGACAATAAATACAGTTAACAATACAATGCGTATGATTAATGCGTAACAATTTACACATCATTTGACAACGCATATTTGTAATGTGTGATCAAGAAATGCGTAAATATAACCACGCAATTATTCACGCGTCATTTGAAAAAACGCGTAATTGTAATAACGCGTTCTGTGAGTCATACAGCGAAGGACCCCTCTTGGTTTTTGGTATCTCAAGGAGTATTATTGCTGGAAAAAGCCACTATGTGCTTATGTATCCAACTAATTTAGTTTCCCAAAAACTTACAAAGAATAGAACATCACGATTTTGCTGTTGCTGAAACTAAAACTAAGATGGAAACGGAACATAAGCCAATGATTATAAATGTTTTCCGGACAATTTGAATGTCTTCAGTGTCATGCAGAATGTTAAAATTTGAAGTCATAATTTCATATCATCTGGATTACAGTAATTCTTTTAATGATGAATTACTGTTACCATTGTACATTATCACATTACTATTGTAGTACTGTACTACGACCGATAAGCTAACTGCAGTCCGCAACAATACCATGACCAAATGAATCCGAAATAAGACGAAACCAGAGGAACATTTATTCAGGTGGACAAGTAGGGTCCATGAAGACTTACATAGTCTAATTCACGAATGCTTAAAGAGCATTCTAATACAGTTCATAATCTAGGAACCTGTTGGGAAGACAGCACTGCCTTCCTGTTCAACTCTGAATGGTGTGAGTTTGGAGTTGGTCATCTCTAGGAGATGTGTGGTGCGGTTCCCCTCGGACCTGACACCTCATGCGCCTAGGGAAGTGTTATGCGTTTCTCCTCGGACCTAACACCTCATGCGCCTAGGAGAGTGATGCTGTGTTTGTGGGACGGGTAAAATAGAGTCGATATCCAGGTCATCTGTCAAAACAGCATCTAGATCATTATGCAGAATTGATGAGCATGGATCAATACCATATGGAATGGTTTCATCCAAATCCTCTCCAAAAATGGATGCATGGTTACCATCAGATAACCTACGGCCATTATCGGGGAATAATAAGACACCATCATCGCCATGATCTTCAGAGCTTATAGCATGTCTCATTCGCAATATCCAGAGAGGTAAATCACGATCTCTGCACAGCTTTAATCTATCATGGTGAACAACTAGTTCCCGGCATTGGTTTTTGATATCAAACAGTGCTTCTGACAACCTTTTATAAATAATAAATAGACCAGTCCAAGGAGGTTGTAGTTTACTGGACTGACCTATTTTAGTTGCAGAATTAGCAAGATAAACTACATCACCAACATGATAGGCACGCTCATGCAAATGTAGATCATACTCTTTTTTCTGAGCCATGTTAAGGTTATCCCGTGCTATCTCATGAGTTTCATGCAACGTTTGCTGTAACTGTTGGACGAAGTCACTGGCATCTGAAGCGGCATCCTCTGTAGTCGCAGACACAGGGCATTTGCACATTATGTCAATAGGCTGTAGCACTTCTCGACCAAGCATCATCATGTTGGGAGTATACCCCGTCTGTCGGCTTACAGTAGATCGTATAGCTCCAGCGATGAAAAGAATACACTTGTCCCAATCTTTCTGGCTGTCATGCTCTTGCAGGTAACACTGTATACACTGCAAGACAGTACGGTTTATACGTTCAATCTGTCCATTTGAACATGGTCTATAAGCTGTGGTGCGTGTTTTTTATCCAAATTTCATTTAAATTGAAAGCTTTTTGAACGCCTGTTTTCCTTTTCATAATGTATATATATATATATATATATATATACATATATATATATATATAAATATTAATGCGGTAGTGTGCGCTGCTTGTGGTGGTTGCTTAAGAATCTATGCTCTAACTCTAAGACGTGGGAAATGTGACCGAGGTGATCCTAGATGGTCTAGGCACAGGCTTCTGTCTGTCTTTTCTTTTGTTGTATAAGAATGAATTGTAATTCTGATAGTTTTACTTTACTTTCTTTTCTGTTTGCCCGCGACTGCCTTAACAGTGGTTGAGGTGGTGGTGGTTCGATTCCCCCTCCTTAAGAGTGTAAAAATATGAACAGCCAAATGTGGTGACAAAACGCTCCGTTCTAGGGTCTAAAACCTCCTCAATTTCTGTGACAATACCAAGGAATCTGCAAATCTTTGGCAGTGGCCACTGTATGAGATGTTACCAGACCCTCCAGTTTAGATGAGGGCTGGAGCACAACATCATTCCGTACCTCCCGATCCAGAACGCCTGTGGTCTGCACAGCCTCAAAAGGACCAACGACCACTTTCTGCTTCAATGTTACCCGAGCTACTTGGGCTTCCTTCCCATGAGCTCTCAACATTGATGCTTGAACCGGTTCTCCATTAATTGTCAGACACAGTCTAGTCAGATCAATGGTGGCCTTGTGTGCCTTCAAGAAATCCAGGCCTAATATAATCGGATCATTAATATTGGCAAGAAGGACTGGCCAGTTAAACATCATCGAGCCTAATGCAATTGTGACTGGCTCAACACTTTCCGCAGGGATAATATTGTCTCTACCTGCACCTTTCAATGAAATAGACTCCAACTTCTTTAAAGGGTACAGTAATTTATTTGCAAAGAAATTGCCAATTACTGTCACTTGTGCTGCAGTGTCCACCACTGCATCAACGGAAACACCATTTACTTTAATGGGAATGACTAGTGTCATAGGGTCACGATTAAACTCATACATGCGAACATCATATGATCGCACAGGCGAAGATCTCGGTGAAGCAGAAGGTGATGGCAACCGTGTACGCCTCGGCTCTGGACACTCACGGGAAAAATGGCCCTCTAAATTGCAATTAAAGCACTTTCCCGATCTGAGAGGAGGAGAAGGGGAACGCGATGGAACGACCTTCCCTCTTGGAGGAGACCGACCTTGACCGAATTGACCAGATATAAGATTCAAAATCTTAGCAACATCTACCTTCATCTCCGCCATATCCTTCCTAAGTCCTTCGACATCTTTCTCCAATTTATCTATCCTGCTTGGAGCCGTTATGCCTCTCAACTGCTCAGGATTATCTGCCTCCATCAAACCAGAAGCATCGTCCGGAAAACGGACCTTTCGAACCTCAGGTCTTCTGGAACCCATGATCAGTCTTTGATTATGGATAGCTGCATTGACCATTTGTACAGCCTCCTCCAGGGTGCTCGGATCTTTATCCATAGCTATCAGAGCGGCTCGCTTATGCTCAACACCCCGTAAGAATGCATCAATGGCAATTGTCTCTCCCAAACTCTCTGAGGCATCAGGGTAGCCATCTAAAGTGAGCTCCTGAATGATATCTGCAAATTCTTCTAAAGTGTTACGGTACCCTCTTGTCGAATGTCTTGCATTTTTTTCCTGATGATGTGGGGCAGATCTTTCTTCCCGAATCGCAACTGTAATTTATCGCATAAACTAAAGTAATCATTCTGGACTTGCACAGAGCAGATGCAGTAAAACTTTAAGGTCATGTCCCTTAAAGCTGAGATGAGCATGTCTAATTTATATGTATCAGACCAACGGTACCTTGAAGTAGTATGCTCAAACTGTATGGAAAATGGTTTCCACTCACATTTTCCATCAAAAGTTGACATTTTAGGTGGAGTAGGACCATCACAGTAGCTTCTACGACCAGGTGATGACATTCTAGAGTCATTGTACGAAGAGCCATCCAAGTAAGCTCTACGAACTGGTGATGACGTCCTAGTGTTATGGTGAGAAACTGATCGCGACTCCCTCTTAGGTTCTCTAGGTGTATATACCCCCCGAGGAGCCAGGTTATCAACTCGGGTCTGATCACCCCTTTGTTGACTAGTTGAGTTAAGGAGTGCCTTGTATTTTATACCTTGAGCTAGCAGTTCCATGTTCAGTCTAGCTACTTGGTCTTCCAGGGATTCTTCCCTTGGGTGCGAGTCGACCCCACCAACAGCACCTTCATCATTGATGTCGAATACGACGTCCCCAGCATGGAGCAATCGTTCAAGGACTGTAGCTGTGGCAGGCAGATCAGGATCTGCCTTAATGTTGGCCAGAGATATGGAACCTCCTTTGGACTCACGAAAACTTACTATGCCAGCAGCTCGAATTTTACCAATATTATGGAGTGCACCAAGTTCCTCCACGGTTGCAGTGTTAATACACAAAGGTTTCGGCATTATGGGTCACCTGTTGACTTATGCCAAGGAAGCAAAATTAATATTCGCTAAAAAAGTAATATCACTTACTGAAATAAGTTGTATGGTCGAGTTGCTTAAATTCGTGAGTACTGAAATTCGTGAATTTGTTTTTATCGCTCTCGTTCTATGATTTAACGTTGCATGGAACGCATCTACGCAGTAGCCACGTTTTGATTGACAGTTCTGAAGCTTTTGACAAAGTTTTGAGCAAAATATGGTCAAAACAAGAAACCTTTCATACAATTACTGATGGTAGTGATAAAAATTGCAAGCTTCCTTAATGCACTTTCTTAGATTACTTATTTGCGCTTATTTAGCACCTAAAATGAGCAATTTTTACAATCCAAAGTTACCACCTGCTTTGGTTAAATTTTTTCGCCGCGTCGGATTAGCCTGATTGACGGGAGCGCATCTAAATTTTATTGGAGAGGCTCTAGAGGAAGGGGTGGGTGCTTATTAATCATTTACCAAAGTGTCAAAATTAACATAACACATGTTTTTTTAACGATAGAATTTTTTTTAATTCTTTCCTTTATGCCTGCTGAACATGTTTTAAAGACCCTAGCGTTAGCTCATTTCTTCAGCTCATTAATATTTGTGAATTTCATGTGACGTCACTACCTAACGAAAGCGGCATCCATTTGGGCGTTTTTCTTCTCTTCAAATGTATCAACTGCTTTTATAGTTTATACATTCATTTGTAGGACAAATTTTTCAATTAAAACGGGCAAAATTAGCAGTTGAAACATTCAACAAACTAATACAGTGATATTTAAGGATTTACAAGCATGTACCAGACAACTGAAGATGCATAATCACCAATTCACGAAATTCGGTACCGCTATTTCACACATAACCTGGCGAGGTGGGTCAGTTCAAATGCTTGGGATTTGTTTAAAAATTAAAATTTTGTACTGAAACTTTTTCGTTTGTATTCGGAAGTGTTATTTCACATTGTGTTAAATTCTTGCGCAGATCTGTTTAAGAGTTTTCTTTCACGAGTGCATTACTTGCTTAGATTCACGAACTTCGGTACACATAGTATAAGCGTATGCTTGCTGAAAAATATAACTCACTGAGTATTGATGCAACTCTGGAGAACGTCTAAATGAATCTTCCGAAGCCAAACCAGATTCAGTAGCGTACCTGCATGCAAACCATCCTTCAGAAACTCGAAAGTATAATGATAACGGACGCATTTACGTGCACTAGATTTTTTACGGAGTAGTAACTCTACACTGCATTTGATGGTGTGTACACCAATATCTGTATTAATTTTCTCAATTCTATCATTGAGAAGAGAGAGTTGGTCATGCAGTTGCAGCTCTTGGTCTTTGAAGGAACAGGGATTCAAATGGTGCAGTTGCTCATTATACAGGACCAGAGAATACACCGGGATATTGATACACTTCACCGTTTGGCCGTAATGCCTTACTATGTCTATCGCACGTTGATAGTATTGGCAAATGCGGTCTACCGCGAGTTCATCATCGGTCGTCCTTAAATAGACAAAACCGTCGCCTCGTTTCTCGGTAAGGTCGCAGGTTCCGGCCCAGATATAGAAAACGATACGGTGAAATTTCTGAACGGCGTTGGCTATTCTCGACTGCAAAATATTAACCAGGTCTTGTGTAGTACCACCGCTTTTACACCAATACTCAACAAACCCAGTTTGATCAGCCCTTTTCAAAATGAAACCTTTACTTGTACCTAACAAAATTGCTTTGGTAAAGGATTGATCCAATGAAAACTGGGTGCGAGCCAAAAACTCCTCAGATTTAACTTGAAAAGACGGCATAAGCTGAGTAGTGTTTTAACGGAGTAACTAGCAATGTGATAATGAACTTTTTGAATTAATAATAACAAGAAAAAAAAATTAAAATAGTGTTCAGCGTAATTAGTAAACCTAATATTACAATTGAAACATATTTGTTGATTAGAAGGGAGATTACCCTTTAATGTTCAAAAAGTTAATAATAATGATAATAATAATAATAACAACAACAGTGATTTATATCACTTCTTTATTTCAAATAATTCTGAAATAAACAACGAAATTGAACTGTAATTAAAGTATAAAGAAATATCCAAAAACCGACGGTTAAATTACAGCTCAGAATCACGGTTTCCTACATATGACACTAAAGACAACTAACAATAACAATCCAGAAACTATAGGGTTGTCATTCCACGGAATACTGACATAGATGATCGAAACTTAGCACGAAAATATACCTTGATTCATTACAGTTCAAATAAATAACATTGAATCTTGAATTTATGACGTATATGACGTATGTATGTAAGGTATATTAATCTATATACCCGACATTTGCATGCTATAGTATAAATAAATAATATATATTTAACTATAACTCACCTATCATCTGTGATTATTAAATAATACAAAAATAACTATAAAATAATCAAAATGGCGGCCAGAGTCTGTAAAATTGACGTTCGGGCAGGACTAGAGTAGTCTTTATATATTTCCGAGAATTCTATCTTTTTGAACAGCAAAATCGTGAGTAGAATTTAGAAATAACTAATAACAATTTTTAATTTAGGGCCCAAAGTACTCCTGACACCATTTGTAGTAACTTAGCTACATATAAAATGTTACTCACCCAACAGAGGTCTTGAATCGGCCCATGGAACCAGCAGCAGGTGCTCGCGTTTCTAGTTCCAAGGTACGACTGCCAGGCGTCCATAGAAACGGCGGGAATCAGCTAGCCCGGCAGCCGCGAAACACGAACTCCGGGATTGCGGGATACCGCCAGCACCACAAAATGTTATATGTATAAACATAATATTACAAATTTATGTTATATGTCAACGGTCCACCGCATCATAGGCCTTGCCTTTGGTGGATGCCTGTATTGAATTGTTGAACTATTTACCGACATGGAAATAAAAAGAATCTTGAATCTTGAGACTATTAGTCTTAGAGACTGTTTTTACACCAGCATATCCAGGAACCAACTAGACAAAGTGTTCATCTCTATTTATTATCTACAATATTTAAGTAAGCTAATTATGCGAGTCAGCGAGTCAGACTTACCAGCCCCAAGCCCCCAACAGGTCGCTAGGTGAGTTCTTGCTGTATTTAAGTCCTATGTTTTAGTACTAGGTACCACGAAACGTATTAATGATGCATATTATATATATATCTCCACACATATTAATCCAGGACAGCTGGGCATGGCCTACCATCCATAAGAGGCTACATGTGCACTGATAAGGTAGGTATGTCCTATCATTCAATCAAGCTTGCAAGGAGGTCAGGTTTTCCACCCACACGATGTAAATATAAATATATATATATATATATATTGTACATTTGAATAATTATGCCTGTTGTAAGTGGCCGAGCCAGGCGGGATTGCCCTACCAGCCCTTCAAGCCACATCATGAAAAACCAGAGGTTCCTGCATCGATAAGGTGGGTCTTCTACCAGATCAATGATGTATATTTTTCTTCCTCTTTTTAGTTGTTCTCATAGAGGTTCTTTACTAGGTGCTGAGTGGTTGCAGGCTCTAGTCCTCTATAACCACATCTTCTTCATCTGGCCCCTGGTTAACTGTGTGACTTCCGGTAATCAGGGGCATTTTATAATTAAATAATACATCCTGGTTTCTCCAGGCCTTATCCAATCTATTGTTAAAAGCATTTAAACTGGGTGCATTATCTACATTGATTGGCAGATTATTCCTAATATTTACTATTCCAAATGGAAATACTTTAAGTCTTATATTCTTTTTAGATCTTTGTTTGCTTAATTTATGTTTATGTCCTCTTAATCAGCTGGCTTTTTCGGTTGATAGCTTTAATTCAGGTGCTACTTCAGTATTATATATATATTATTAAGTAGTTTATATACTTAATTTATATCTACCCTATGTCTCCGGTATGATAATGTTGGCAACTTTAACACTCTAAGTCTTTTTTTGACAGTTGATTTACATTCTGCATCATGCAAGGCTGTATCTGAATACAATATTTTGGCCCAATTGTAATTTAGTCTTTGATCTTTATTACTTTAGTATTATAGGGGCATTCCTGTTTTTAGGTTGCTTAGCAGGGCATCATTTTTTAGGCGAGCTATCACTCGCTTTCGCAGCTTGCCTAACTTTAATCCAAAGAGAGCAATTAATAGCTCACCTTTAATCTGAAATCTTTGATCATGGTTTAGATATTTTACTTCTCACATGTAAGCGCAGATTTAATCTCATACAAATGTATTTGCAAATTTTCATTCTGCTAGAGGAGCGATCACTCACCTAACACTGATCCTGGAGAGCTATTTTTTAACTTGCCACGACTTTCTAGAAATTAAGCCCAGGTTTAGCATGAAACAGTTCATGTTATGTCGATTTCATTTTATTCTTTCTTCTGTTGATAGAGTGGGAGTTCTTTCTCTATTGCTTTTATATTTTTATTGATCTCGTTCTGACATCTAGTCTATTTCTGGGTCTCTCTTATTATGTTGAAAGATTTCAGAATTTCATTTCCATTTTCTTTCTTGTAAGGAAGAGTTCAAATCTAGAGTCATGTAGCTAGCTGTCTGTAAAAAAAAATTTTACAAGAAAATTTAGATCCAGGATTTAATCCTGCTGCATAGTTTGCAGCTGCAGCAGGAATTCTTCATTATCTATCAATCCAGACAATTTATCCTTAGTCATCTATTTCCTCGAGTATAGTTTCTACGTTCAAATATTTCAAGAATTATTCCAGAGGTAGGCAGTTTGTCATGCAGGCCAGGGCATAATTTAGTGTAAAATTTTTACGTAGCGGACATTGCTATGCAAATTGAAACTAAGCATATAATGTTTGCCCATTTCTAAGCTTTAATAATAAATTGTTGTAAACTTGAAACTAAAATCTATATATTAATGATGATTATAATAAAAATCCACAATACTGTGGATATGGCAGCAATTATGCTTTGTTGTTTGTATCATGATAGACTAGTTATACACTGTTTTGCCAATCAACTGAACAGAGCCATGTATCAATTGATGGCAAAGAAAGAGTTCTGACTGACAGCAAGTCTCGGGTCTGACTGAGTACAGTTACAGATTATACAGTACACTTATTTATCAGACAGTTAACTCTCATATTTGATCATGACACCTGGATAACTTAAAACAGAGTCAACTGTCTGATAAGCAAATGTACTGTATTTAACCTGTAACTGTACTCAGTCAGGCCTGAGACATTCTGTCAGAGTCAGAACTCTTTCTTTGATACATCAGTCGTACCATTCAGCAACTGTATGTAGAAGCTTTGTACAATAATGATGGCTTCCCAGTGTGACAAATTGTATCATTTCAGCCAAGAAAAATTGCTCATTCATGCTAGGTATTTTTACACAAAGAAGCCATCTCATTATTTTAATTTTTATTTTCAAAGATATATTAAAATAATTCAGCGGGAAACATGTTTGTTTGTATGGTAGAATAGTACAATTGCCACAGATCTGTATCTAAAACAAAAATGACCTGCGTATCGCTGCAGTATGTTCTTCAGACTGGTTTATGGTAGCGACTTTGAACGCAGTAGTAGATATGAATTGGGAACCATATAGCAATATATTATCTGTTTAGAAGCACGTTTAATTGACGATAGACTTGGTAATCAACTCGAAATAATATAGTGATCTCAAAATATACGCCAAAAATTACACAATCGTATTTCCTGCCGCGAGCGAGGAACCAGTCTCAAAACGGCTGATACGTGTATATATTATAAAATAATATAGCAAAGATTTTTATTGGTTTAGTTGTTAGTATTTAACCACTCAGCGACAGCCTTACGTAGATGATACCGAGTTTAGGAGAGGAGTCGCGTAGTTACTCTTAAGCATGTACCCGAATACAAATTCTAACCATTTAGACGCTACGCTTACAACTTGAGTAGCTACCCTGCTACAGACCTAAATTCACTCAATGTTTTGATTTTTCCCGGAAATCAAGATTGTATTGTCAAACTACGTCGTGTTATTGATTGGATTGATTAAAATTACGCTGGATTTCTATCCATTCGTACTCAAAATACCAAATTCTGAACAACACAAGTAAGTTTAAAGATAATGTTGTCAATTTAAATCGCTTCGCAATGTGCGCGACACAGTAAAAAAAAAATAGCGCTGGTATTGTAAAATGCATCACATTTTGCGATGCAATACCGGATAAATTATGCCCTGCAGGCTAGGTTGGATTATTAAAATTCTCAAAAAGTCATGCCCAGCCCTTTTCACGTCAAGAGTATACTTACCACCCTGATACTTTATGATATTTCCTAAATATCGACCTAGCTTCAATAATACTCAGAATTAAAAAGAAACCGCCCCCACTGGGCAGGTTACACAACTGACAGGCCAGCGGATGTGCAGCCCAAACTCGCGCATGCGCGGGGCTGACTCATTCTCTTCTTAAAATATTGACCTGCCATTGCAACTCGCTTTCTAGCCTTGCTTTTGCTTTCTTTCTTTTTGAAGCTTTGAGTTGTTTTGCAACTTGTTTGACTGATTATTAGTATGTCTGACGCTGCCAAGTCGCCGGAGGATGCTCCCAGTCCAAGTCATCAGGTGTACTTTAGTAAATTTATTGATAAAAAATTTGTGTGTTGACTCGAATGGTATTTCCGGGATTCACGCTATCTCGTGGATACGTCTTTATTAGGCTAGCTCTTTTATGGGGGAGGCCTATATATTAGCTAACGCATGTTGTGCTTTATTTTTCAGACACAGCTGATATTTGAAGGGTATCCTTTTATTTAAACAATATTTATACTTGGTTTCTGGGTCCTTCTATTTTATGAGTTTGCTGAGGGAGTTATTACCATAAGAAGTAATTTCTCCACATTCTCCCCCACCACAGGGTTTTGGACTCAGGATCAGGTATTCCTGTGTTGTTTATCAGACTTTACTCGTCCTCAGAAGTCATCTTATGAAGGTATTTAGGAGAGAAAAAATTTCAGTCATTTTATTTCTAAATATTTTAGAAGTTTTTTTGATTGAGTGTTGAGTTATTTATCTCTCTTGATGGTTTGCATAGGTTCATTGTGTTTATAAAGTTCAATTACTAATGAATCTTTGTTTTGAGCTGTGAATGAAGTCTAAAAAAGTTCGCCTCAAGTACTCAAGTTCAAATTCTTATGTCTCCCCTGTCTTCTTAAAGAAGTATAACAAGGTTTTAGGATTTGTTTACTTTTTGTCAGGCCTATAGTTTTTTCTATGGGCCTGGCTTATCTTTCATTTGATGGTCAAAAGTTTTCCATATGGATCTTATTAGCCTTCTGCAATTGGTTTTTTGGTTCATCATAACTAAAAACTAATTGTTTCCGTCTTTTCAGAGGGTTATTGAGAACAAATGCCCTTCCTGCCACCGTTTTGTGAAGGCCCACTTTTCCCCTCATGACTGCACTAGGTGCAGTACGTGCGGGCCTCTTCTAAATTGCCATGTGTGTGAGTCGTGGCTGGTGGAGGTGTTAACTGATTTTTTAAATCAACAGGTAAAGGACCGGGCGGCAGACGAGAAGAGGCATCTGGAAAAAGAGTGTGGTAAGAAGAGGAAGGCATCCATGCCAGACATGGAGGCCTTCCATCTTGAAATGATGGGAGAAATGAAGAAGACGATCACGGATCTTGTCCCTGAGTTGCTTCGCAGCTTGCTTCCCGGGTCAGGTTCATCATTGTCTTCTTCATTTGCTCCGGGACAGAGTGTTCCCGTCTCTGAGTCTGGTTCTCTTAGCAAACCAGTTTTCGTTATAGACCCAGAGACGGCTCCCGTTGGTCAGGGGCTGAGGTTTGCCTCGCCCATGGACCCGGGAGCGAAAGCCATGGCCTCGGGCGCTCGCTTATCGAGTGCTCTAGAGCAGCCTAAGGCTAAGGGTATCAGCGCCTCACACGATATCCCTCCTGCCCACGCCGAGCTGGGCAGGAATGGCCTACCGATGAGTCGAGTTGTTTAATTTTTATCCTTGTTTTATGATTCTCAAATCTCCACCCACCAAGGGTTATTAAGTGGGGCATTGACCAATTCTACAGGTTTAGCAAGTAGTGATTGAACGGTAATGGATGTTTGTGGTGTAATAACAACCCCCAACAGACCACCCCACCCACCCTTGTGGGTTGGTCTGTAGTTTTATTACCCACTATAAACATACTTACCGTTCAATCACTACGACCTGGCCTCAGCCACCCCGCGTGGGAATGATTTGAGAATCTCTTTTTATTCTTTCTTGCATCTAAATTTGGAAACCGATTCTATGTTACTCTTAGTCCCCTCTGCGCATGCGCGCATGCACTTTGACCTAGGTCTTAGAGGAGTGAGCAGGCTGTATGGTGAGAGTGTACTTTACCAGAAGCCTGGTTGAGGGCGCGATGAGTTGGTATAGGCATATGGGGGCATGAAAGCAAGCATAAAAATCTTTTTCTGGTGCTAAATGCAGATGGTTTGATTTAGTAAGTAGTGATTGAACGGTGTGTTTATAGTGGTTAATAAAACTACAGACCAACCCACAAGGGGCTTCTGTTGGGGGATTACGTTTATAGGGGATAGGAAGGTCTGGGTGTCTCATGTATCTGTGTTAGTGTGTCTCATGTGTATGGGTTAGGGTGTTTCGTGTTAATGTGTCTGTGTTAGTGTGACTCATGTGTATGTGTTAGTGTGACCCGTGTGTGTGTTATGGTGTCTCGTGTATTTGTTTTAGTGTGTCTCATGTGTATGGGTTAGGTTGTTTCATGTTAATGTGTCTGTGTTAGTGTCACTCATGTGTATGTGTTAGTGTGACCCGTGTGTGTGTTATGGTGTCTCGTGTATTTGTATTAGTGTGTCTCATGTGTATGGGTTAGGGTGTTTCATGTTAATGTTTCTGTGTTAGTGTGACTCATGTGTATGTGTTAGTGTGACCCGTGTGTGTTATGGTGTCTCGTGTATTTGTATTAGTGTGTCTCATGTGTATGGGTTAGGTTGTTTCATGTTAATGTGTCTGTATTAGTGTGACACATGTGTCTGTGTTAGTGTGATTCATGTGTCTGTGTTAGTGTGACTCATGTGTGTGTGTTAGGGTGTCTCATGTGTATAGGTTAGGGTGTTTCATGTGTCTGTGTTTATGTGACACATGTGTTTGTGATAGTGCGCCTCCTGTGTCTATATTAGTGTGTCTGTTCTACTGTGTCTCATTTGTCTGTGTGTGTGTGTTATGTGACTTTGTTAATGCCCCTGTTATTGCTACTAACATAGGCTGTGTTGTCTCTAACATAAGCCTATTGTTGCATGCAATGTTGACTAGTATTTTTTCTATCAATGTAATGTAACTGGACAAATTGATAGTTTTGATATGAAACATGGAAATTATTGAAATCTCATTGGTATTTATTCATTTAGTATGCAAAAGAACATGTGCTTTATTTGTCCACCAATCGGCAGTTTCAGCCACTTTGATATTTCTGCCTGTTGGATTCCTGAATCCAGGTAGCCCAATTCCGTAGCTTCTCCAACTTCCTATTTTTCATCCATTTTTACAAGTAAACATCATCGCTTCCCCGATTTATTTGCCAGGAAATGAATACATATTTTGGTAAGATGATTGAATAAAGCCGTTGTAAATTTTTTTCCGGTGATATTCTAGTTATGCAATCGATTTATTTTCGAGACATAAACATGTTTAATCGATCGCTATCCACCGCTGTATATCGGACCGGGAAAAAGCACCACAGTAGCGAATGGGCGGATATTGGACTGAGAAAGTGTAGCAACTTCTCAGGCCATGTTTAGACTAGTGATTCCATATGTCATTCAAATGACATGGGTTTCGGAGGGGACATAAAACTGTCGGTCCTGTCTCGTGTGGTGTCTGCGCCATTGGTGATGTAAAAGAACTCTTTCTGAGTATCAGGCCCTGTATCGGGAGCTCAGTTGTGAATACGATCTGATAGTGTAAGTAGTAGATGTCGGATGTCAGCCCTGTCAGTATCTCTAAGATGCCATAACTGAAACCTGTAAGAGGTATATCTATATTTCAAACATTTGTGGCCCACACTGGGATTGGTTGAAGATGATGGAATGATAGGACCATACCCAATATTGGTGGTGTGCACAGGAGATAATTTGGTGAAGAAAGCATTCCAGCCATTGATACATCAATGTGAAGTTTAAGCAACTTCATTGGAACACATCGACATAATTAACTGCCAGATGGTCTCAGCCCAGGAAGACAAATCATTAGGTGTGTAGAGGCTGCCCTACAGAATTAATCAGCAGCTTTGTAGACGAACACAAAAGTTCATGTCACAAAGATACACTCATACATCATTGACACAACAGATTTTATCAGCCAGCTGGAATCATTTGGCAAACTTTAAAAAAACTCGCTCCTAATCACGATGGATGGCAAACAGAGAAGGCATCCAAGCGGGAGACACGGTTACAAAACACCACGGCAGACCAGGCACCCGCACAATTAGAGAGCTTTGGAATCTGCTGAAACTTGTGCTAGAATGTAACAACTTTGAAATCAATGGAGAACACTATCTCCAAGTAGGTGGAACAGCACTGGGAAGCAAGGCAGCATGTACATACGCCTGCATTTTTATGAGTGTACTTGTGGAAAACTCCTCCATAATACGCCTTCGTCACCAGTAATCTACGTGAGGTACATAGATGACATATTCATAATTTGGGAACACGGCATCAAGCTCTACAAACATTCATTGCGCACATGAATTCTTCCCACCACAGCATCAAATTCACAATGGAAGTTTCCGACCTCCAAGTGTCTTTCCTGGATACCATAGTCCAGATCTCGGCCACAAATGACATTCAATTTGTCCTCTAAACCAAACCCACAGACACCCACAGCTACCTCCACTATGAGTGTGCACCCCCATCCACCTGCAAAGATGGCAGCCCCTACGGGAAATGTCTGAGACTCAGACGAATCTGCTTCTCAATCGAGGACTACAAGAAAAACAGCTTGGCCATGCAAAGTTACTATACCACCAGGGGATACCCAACCGCCATCCTGCACAAAGTTAGACAGAACTCGCGGTCCAAGGACCACCAGTTGCTCATTACTCCCCCTTCCAAGGCCCATACTGCCAATAAACAGCACAGACAACGCACATGTTTGATGTTCAAGGGCGGCATTTCCAAATATTGGCCGATCTTTCAAGAGACAGAACGCTGCAGGCTAGCGTTTCCCAATAAACCCCTATTCAGGTACATGTACAGGAAAAACAAAACTATAAAGGACACACTAGTCTGGGCTAAACTCCCAGAAACAGAACCCACATCCCACCGTAAGCCCCTTCTCCCTTGTGAAATTAAGAATTGCAACATATGAAATAACATGGCATACGTCAAGAGCAAACATACAGGCCTCTCTTACAGGGTAAAAACCATTGGCAATTCACCTTTCCAGAGTATCCATCAATCATCTGACCTCGTATGACATCATAATTAGCTCAGCGCGTGAATGATGATGTCACAATCATTACGTCACAAAGGGTTCCATTTAGACTGTCATCAAATCTCAGAGTCCGACACGTATAAATTGTATGTCTTTGTAATTCTTTGCTATTTAATAAACATGTACCACTGGACTGACAGTAATAACTGGGTCGGCCATCCCAGTGCTAAATTTTGAAACATGTCTTCTTTAGTATTCTCTTATGATGCAAATGGACATTAAATGGTCATAAAGGGTTCGATATGGACTGTCACCAAATCTCCAACAATCCGACACGTTGTATGAATTGTATGTAATTGTAATTCTTTGCTATTTAATAAACACGCTGTTTAATATTTTGAAACTAATTTGACTGGGCGCTGTTGCTGCCTTAGGCAGCAACAGCACGCAGTCAAATTAGTTTCAAAATATTCAACAGCTTACCTGTGTAGTTTTTTTCGAAATTGATAGTCAGGGTGTTCAGAGATCGATTGATCCCAACACGAGTGAGGTGTGGGTGGAGCTTAGCTAGAGATGGACGGGGCATAGCTAAAACCGGAAATGTCCATTGCTGGCTCGGACACAACTATGTGGAGAAGGCAGAAGGAATGCCACTTGATCCGCCAGCTCCGTACGATGGAGACCATAGGCATCAACCTAGTGGTGTAGGACATTTCCCTTCGAGTATCTCAAGCGCCACTTGGGATACATTTTTGTACTCCATGTTGTTATTACCGATCATGAATTATGTACATGTTCTTCAGACAGATGGCTGATTACTGGTACCCAACCACTAATTCCTAGTATTACTATTATGCTGTTAAAATTTATTACATGTACATGCACATCACTCAACTACCCATAATACATGTAATTGCCCTTTTGTCTAATTTATTTTCATAATATCTTTATAATTTTAGTGGTGTTGGTGTACCGAGTACAGTATTGGAGCCGCCAAATGAATACAAGAATCGTTGGCGTTCGATTCGCATCATGTATGTGACCATGTTTCTCAGTAGCATTGGATTCTCCATATGCATCTCATCTATCTGGCCATTTCTTATGGTGGTAAGTGCCCAAACAATATTGGAGAGAAACAAAGTAATGACAGATGACACTCTTTCAGGCCTCCAAATTTATCACATTTGGCCAACCTAAAAATATGTTACTTGATTTTCATCCCAAGTTACCTATCACATGAAATGTCTACATCAGTATGTTCATTTCAGGGCAATCACACAGGAAACCTGTTGAATATTTTGTAAATATTTTCAAAATATTCAACAGATTAGTAATTTACCGTTAAAATTACATATCGGTGAAATGGTCCGAAATTAAACTACATCACAGATACAAGACATTTTTCTGATATGTAAAATGGTAAATTACTATTATGTTAAATATTTTGAAAATAATCTAACGAAGCCATTGTTGCCTAATTGTCTTGGTTACTTAACAGTTAGCTGCTCAGTATTATGCTGAATGAGAGATCATGCTCATCAGATTCAGGTAGTCTACAGGAGAGTGATCCCGTAATGGACCTTTACTGTTTTAGATATGCCCCGCCCATCCCTATTTAATCTCTGCATACACCTCGCTCGTGGATCGATCCCTGAACTTCTTGACTATCAATTTGCATAAAACTATAGAGGGAAACCTGTTGAATATTTTGAAACTAATTTGACTGGGTGCTGTTGCTGCCTAAGACAGCAACAGCTCCCAGTGAAATTAGTTTCAAAATATACAACAGAATGTTTATTAAATGGTAAAGACATACAATTCGTACAACGTGTCAGAATATTAAGCATTAAAGTTAGCAGCAACAGCTCCCAGTCAAATTAATTTCAAAATACACAACAGAATGTTTATTAAATGGTAAAGACATGCGATTCGTACTATGTGTCAGACTATTAAGCATTAAAGGCGGACTATATCGAGTCATTCATGACGTCGTGATTATAACGTCGGCTTACACATCACGTAGTTGATTATGACGTCTTATGATTGAGTGAGGAAATGGATTCATGAATTCACCTCAAATTTCGTGGCATGCCGTTATATTATATATCATTAAAATTTTAACTACATGTAGACGTTATAGCTTATCGCTAACATGATTAATGAAATATTACTAAATGCTTTGCAAATTTTTATTCGCTTTAAAAATAAAATTTATTGAAAGTATTATAAAAATTGTACCTCTTTGCAGCTTGACAAAACCGCCGATGCATCATTTCTTGGATGGGTTGTAGCGGGATACAGCCTCGGCCAACTTATTGCATCACCAATTTTTGGCTGGTGGTCAAATTTGCGGAAGAATTCCAAAAACCCACTCATTGTTTCCGTGTCCATTACTGCAGCTGCAAACATCATGTATGCATATTCTGAAAGTTCACCATTTGAAAAGGGCTATTATCTGTTACTGTCTAGATTCTGTATTGGTGTTGGTGCTGGTAAGTTATGTATAAATACTGGTATTATTCTGCTCATATTGTATGCTGTTATATGTATGCATTTATCTGGAAGAATGTATGCTACTCTTCAAAGTATTTAGCCCTTTAACTGTTGAAATGCCTGAATCTCAACTTCAAGAGATCTATGCGGGTAAGCTGTTGAATATTTTGAAACTAATTTGACTGGAACCTGCTGCCTCAACAACTCGCAACCAAATTGGTATCAAAATCTTCAACATTCATTTCTTAGCTGAAACCTTGGGTTAAGCGGTTAATGGTCAACTTGGCCAAAGTGCCTTCTGCAGTGGTCTTGAGAAATGTCCAATGGACCTTTCCGGTTTTAGCTATGCCCCGCCCATCTCTAGCTAAGCTCCACCCACACCTCGCTCGTGTTGGGATCGATCGATCTCTGACCACCCTGACTATCAATTTCCAAAAGAACTACACAGGTAAGCTGTTGAATATTTTGAAACAAATTTGACTGGGTGCTGTTGCTGCCTAAGGCAGCAACAGCGCCCTGTCAAATTAGTTTCAAAATATTTAACAGTGTGTTTATTAAATAACAAAGAATTACAAATACATACAATGTCTCGGACTGTTTGAGATTTGGTGATGGTCCATATGGAACCCTTTGTGACATAATGATTATGACGTCATCATACATGCGCTGAGCTGATTATGATGTCATACGCGGTCAGATGATGGATGAATACTCTGGAAAGGTGAATTGCATACCATCAGACTACTATTTTTATTAATTTGAACAATTTAAAACCAACTTTGCAGGAAGCACCTGATTGTTGTCGGTGCTAGGGTTCAGATTGCGTATATCACACTGGTCTCTCTTGTTAGTGACTATTTTGCATTTTCTGAAATTTAATGGGTTTAAAAATATTGTAAAAATATTCAACGGGGGTCCGTTCAGGAGAGTGAATATTTTCCGTTCGCCGAACAATTGTTTGGTCACGTGATACGTTCGCCCTCCTGAACGGGCTGTTCGCCGAATGTTCGCGGCGAACGTTTTGTGGCGAGGCGAACAACTTTATAGGTGACTCACCATGATTTGGCGTGAAAACCAAGATGGTGGCAAAATATACAGCATCGTCAATTGAGACATGTTGATTGTCAATTTAATCATGAATAATGCATACCAATGAGTTCTTGGCGATCTTAATATTATGTTAGTCTTCACCCAATATGTGTATGCTTGTGGATTGTTTCTGAGACCCTGATATTCATTATGAAGTAATAAATATGACATCATAATGCATCGGATCTGACAAAAAGTTAACCCTCATAACTATCACGTGACGTCATAAAAGAATGCTCGTCGAAGCTACGCGTGACAACTCGTTCAGGAAGGCGAATGTAGTTCGTGACGAACAGCGAACATAAATAGGCGAACATTCGCCGAACATTTTCCTTCCTGAACTCACTCCGGGTTTCCTGTGTGATTGCCCTGAAATGAACATACTGATGTAGAAATTTCATGTGATAGGTAACTTGGGATGAAAATCAAGTAACCTATTCTTAGGTTGGCCAAATGTGATAAATTTGGAGGCCTGGAAGAGTGTCATCTGTCATTACTTGGTTCTCTCCAATATAGTTTGGGCAGTTACCACCATAGATGAGATACCCCCTATCAGTTCATCCTGATTTCAGTGGTGTCAAATTTATTGAAAAAGTGGGAAGATGTATACATGTAAATACATTTGAATGCAGTTTGTTGAAAGTTTGTGCATTAAATTTCAGAATGTTGGTGGTGACTATACTTCCACCTTCGGATTTACTCTTGAATTGATGGGATGATTTTGAACAAGCAAGGTTGGGTTGTCGGAGTTGTGGTAAATGTAGATGTGCTAGACTTTTTGTCTTCGATGGCGTGTAATGACTAAGTTGTAAAAACCACTGTTACTAATACCCTTCCATCCTCCAGACATCAAGTGTGTACATGTAGCCAGAACGCAGTTATTTGATCCTTGCAATTTTAGTGTCGCAATCTCAATTCAGGAAAGCTGTTGAATATTTTGAAACTAATTTGGCTGGAACCTGTTGCTGCCATAGGCAGAAACAGCTCCCAGTCAAATTAGTTTCAAGGTATTCACAATATCATAATGAATTTGCCGTTTCTGATCTGTACTGATTAAACTGATATGCTAGTGACAATTTTCTAACATTCTGTTTCAGGAAATGTAGCTGTTGTGAGGTCATACATATCTGGCTGTACAACCATTAAAGAAAGAACAGCAGCTATGGCTAATATAAGTGCCTTCCAAGCAGTTGGCTTTGTACTAGGACCAGGTAATTATTTATTTAATTATACCCCTATCTGATGGTTTGTAACTTGCTTATATGAACTAAGGTGAGGTATTGTGAGAGGGTGAAGTGTGCGTGCATGCGTCAGTGTGTGCACACATTTTTTATTAGGTCTTCAATCCACGATCTGATAGGATTTGTACAAAGTTATTCCACGCCACTCTTACATGTACATCCAGTCCGCATGGTAGAGAATTTTATTTTTAAATTGTTACATATGCATCCATTGTATATGTTTCTTAATTGGACGTTTAGTCTAGGGTATCTTGATGTTTGTATCTTGGAACAATATATGCAGGTGGGCACATCCTGTTTATGACATTATGTGCATGTGAGTACGTGTATGACATTGCATGTGCCACAATATGGCTTGAAAAGGCCACGCCCATATCTGCCTGCAGAAATAATCCTACTTTCAAAAATACCATTGTCACGACCAAATTCGAATTGCTCACCACCGAGGAAAAATGTTCCAAAACCCTAGGTCACGGTCAACTCCTAACCATAGTTAGCTATAGCTAACTAGAACACCAGTCGAACTTCAAATAGTTAACTAGCTAGTCAGCTGTAGTCAAATGAGCACCCGACCTTGGTTCAGATGGTTGGTGCAAAATTTGCGTAAATTTCAAATGGCTGACACTGATCGCTTGTCATGAATAAATGCATATAAAAGTGTAAATATTTCATTAAATAACTTAGGTTTGATGAAATTATGCTTTCCCATTGTATGCCAATGTTCCCAAGCTCCTGTTCATTCCCAATTTATGTCATACGGACGCTTTTTGACGTCTTAGCGGACAAAAATAACCCATTTCAATAGTAATTCAATGCAGAGCGACTGCGCATGTTCAGTAAACCCTGAAACTGACTATAGTTAGCGAGTCGAATTTGACCCTATCTATCTATTCACCAGAAAACATTTTTTCTTCTGTCACAAGATGGATACTAGTTGTGACTGGAGGAATCCAGTTTTAACCATGCCCCGCACATCTCTAGCTAAGCTCCACCCACTCTCTGAATCTGAATTTCCTAAAAACTATACAGGTAAGCTTTGGAATATTTTGAAACTAATTTGACTGGGTTTCTGTTGCTGCCCATATTTGTTAAATATTAAAGACGCAACAACGCATAGTCCGTCATCAATTAAGCATTCGTGCTGAACTTAGCTACGTCATTCATGAGGTAATTGATTATGACTCCAGCCTACACGTTGCGTAGTTGATTATGATGTTGTATGATTGACCGAGAAACTGGTTTCATGAATTCACTAGCACACATAGGCTTAAAATACAGAGGTAAGGTCAAGACATACTGCGACACACACTTTTGTCGGTTGTGGGTTCAATTCCCTGTCAATGTCACATACGCAATGTCATATACTCACTCACATGTATGCAGTGTCACAAACAGTATGTGGGAGACACTAAACGAGAATTCCACAGATGTGGGAAAGAAGATTTGAAGGATATTAAAAAAATACAAAGATACCCCAGTTGTACAACAGTTCAATTTGCATAATCATAGCAGACAAAACCTGTCCTTTAACCCTTTCATGACGAAGCCGGCTAAAACCCGCCTCTGTAGTGGTCTTCAGGGATGTCCACTTGCAGGCAAAGTGAAGACTATTTTTGCAAATTTACCACTGCAATGACTGTCTCAGTTACCGAGCTAGCCATTCAAGTAGTCAATTTTCAAAAATACTCCACTTGCCTTGCAAATGGACATTCAATATGCAAATATTTTGATTTTGTGACAAAATTTAGTCATGAAAGGGTTAAAATTATACAAGTTCATCCTCACCACCAGGAGGATCCTGAGAAACCACACATCAGTAAAGAACAAGAGAAATACTGGATTCACCAACTCCACACTAGATCCAATAGGAATCAAGGTTAATCCCCAACATACTGGGCGTGTCCGCCTGTGGTGGGCGTGTTGGTCCCGGGGAGAGGCGTCCCTTATCCTGCTTGGTTTATGCCTATGGGCTCCATTGTGCGGAGCTGGTGTATCCAATGACATTCCTTCTGGTTTCTCCATGGGGTGGAGGTTTCATTGTCCGGGTCTGATGAGAGTACCTGGATAATTCTGAACTGCATGTCAGCTGTAGAATGTCCGTGTTTATTGAAATGTCTGGATACGGGTGTGTCATATCGTTCATTCCTATGGAGGTTTGATATCGATCTCAGATGTTCTTGGATTCTGATTTTGAAGGTGCGTAGAGTTTCTCCTACATACTGTTTCTTACATTTGTTGCAAGTTAAAAGAAACAGTATGTAGGAGAAACTCTACGCACCTTCAAAATCAGAATCCAAGAACATCTGAGATCGATATCAAACCTCCATAGGAATGAACAATACGACACATCCGTATCTAGACTTTTCAATAAATATGGACATTCTAGAACTGACATGCAGTTCAGAATTATCCATGTACTCTCATCCCCTCTCCCCTGGACCAACACGCCCACCACAGGCGGATACGCCCAGTACGTTGTTATTAACCTTTTATTCCTAAGGTGTCCCCAAGAATCCATCTCTCCAGTTATATAATATAAAATATATGTATCTACACATCTCTTGGCGACGTCATCATGTTCGCCATAGACGTCACACATTGACGTCATACCCATTGTCATCACCTCGCATCTTTTTAAGATGCTTTTAAATATGGCACTTTTACGTGGATTTCAGCACAATGCTATTTCCCCCTCTTTAAATTTAAATAAAATTTAATTTAATTACATCATATAAAAGAACAACAAAAACGCATACTCACCAAGTTGTCGTGCTTCTCTATTTTATTCATCTCTTATTTTTAAAAACAAATTTTTGAAACACAAACAAATTTTACATAACTTCAATATCTAACCAGTTTTGATTTTGACTTTGTGTAACCGTGATCTATATTTCCCTATCGAAATCTCCAAAACATGTAAACTAGCCAGGGATGCCCAACACACTCCTTGTGTATCAATCCAAACACCCACACCATAGTCGCCATATCAGAAAAAAGTGGAGCCCAAAAATGCCCACTTCTAGTTAACAAAACTTCGCCTCTGATGAGTTCCGCTCAAGGAACGAAATGCCATGAAGTCTGAATCAAAAACAGTGATGACTACACATTGATCATTACCCACACAAATAGCCAAAAAATTCTCTAAAGGAGTATTATCTCTACGAATCTGACCTACAGAAACCCTTAGAAATTTTTCCTGAAAACGACTTACAACTGGTAAAAAAACTTAACCCGCCAAAAAAGTTTTTTTAAACCGCCAAAACGGACACAACCGGTAAAAATGACCACAACCGCCCAAAAAATGGCCCAACCACCAAAAATGGCAGAACCACCAAAAACTCACAACCGGTAAAAATACACAAGTGTAAAAAGAAATGACACAACCGCAAAAAAAATCCACAACCGGTAAACTTGACCCCAACCGGTAAAATACTGGTCAACTGGTAAAAATGTTGGACCACACCGCCAAACCTCCAAAAATTTCAAACGGGAGAACCGGCAATCTGGTTTTGCTCTGTCCATATATAGTCAAGATCGACTCAATCCACTGGCTCGCCCAGGAAGGGTATAAAAGGGATGAAAATTCCAGTCCAGATCATTCAGACTTTTGGTCTCACATTGCGACCAAGCATCAGGCTAAATAACATTCTACAAGTAGCTCATATTACTGACGACGTTATTTAATACCAATAGGAATCAAGCATGCAGACTGGTCGTTCCAAAATTTAAGCTGTTCCTATAGAATTGAATGTATATAAAGCGATACTAATCTCATCTAAAGTGTTGTATTGTAATCATAGGTTATGGTTCTAGATTCCATATTCTAAATGTTGAACAATGATCTCCACCATTTTGTCTCCTCTAGCGATAGTGTGTGATGCCATGTATGCGCCAATGCATTACATTCTTTCTTATGTAATACTCATATTGTTGAATATTTTGAAACTAATTTGACTGGAAGTTATTGCTGCCTATTGCAGCAACAACTTCCAGTCAAATTAGTTTCAAAATATTCATCAGCTTACCTGTAGGGTTGCTTTTAGACCACATTGTCAAGCTATAGATGGCACCTCTGTGACTGAGCGCATATACCGAGGCAGACACACTAGGTTTTTTCTGATGGGTTGAAAATTAAATGATGACAGCCATCATAAGGTGTAGAAACGTACCTACATTTAGCTACTAAAGTCAGAATATCTTTCTTTGACGCGATGATAAAAAGCTTAAAATTCTATGCATAGTTTATGAGTGGCATATTAGATTGTCTGAATAGATATCATGTGATGAGGTCAGATATCCTTTTTACTTTGTTTCAGCTGTTCAGGCCGCCTTAGTTCCAATTGGCTATCCTGGCCCGGTGGCTTCAACAGCGTTCACTCTAAACCTGTATACGGCTCCAGCTTTTATGAGTGCAATTTTCAGCTTCTTAAATCTTGCTTTACTGTTTGCTGTCTTCAGAGAGCATCACGTGTACGATGATCAAATGTATAATGGTAAACAAAAAATATTCTCCTTTATACAGATCATAATCTAAAATAATGCAAACCGAACCATTTTCATACAAATTTGCAGAAACTACATGAATCCAGTTTTAGCGATGCCCCGCCCATCTCTAGCTAAGCTCCACCCACACTTCACCCATGTTGGGATCGATACCTGAACTCCCAGATTATCAATTTCCAGAAAGCTATACAGGTAAGCTTTTGAATATTTTTTAAACTAATTTACCCGGACGCTGTTGCTGCCTAACAGCGCCTTGTCAAATTAGTTTCAATATATTCAACAGAATGTTTATTAAATAGTAGACATACAAGTCGTACAACAGTGCTTAGTCCGTCATCAATTAAGCTTTCGTGACAAACTTAGCTATGTCATTCATGACCTAATTGATTATAATGTCATTCTACACATCATATAGTTAATTATGACATCATATGATTGATGGATAAACTGGAATCCTCCATTGTCTTTCAATGGTGTTATTGAGTTAGTTAGGCAGTACTACGCTTAACTTGGCCTCTTTGTTAGGCAGGTGACTGCTGCAATCATGGCTGTGTTCTTGAGAGATGTTCATTGGTCCACCAAGTGAAAATTACTTTTGCAAAATATTCCACTGGAATGATTGGTGTGTGTTGTAATCTTTAAGGCGTTTATTTGCTAGTGCCCAATGCTAGGGTCTAGACACATGCCTGGCCTGTGGTTTCTGTTGAATTCTTGTGAATTCTTGTGACGTATGTTTGTGCATTGGCTTGTGTCTCTGCGTGTATCCACTTGAATGATTGGCTCGGTAACGAATCTAGTCAATCAGTTGTAAATTTTCAAAAAAGTGTGTTCGCTTGCAAAGGGACACTCATTAACTAAACTTATGATTTTCTTTATAACTCTTAATTAATTAATATGTTATGGAATCAGGTTGTATAAATCTTTATAGGTAGACTACACTGATATGACTGACTTATTTACTGAACTAACCTGATTGGTTGTTAAATGTTAAAAAAATAGTGTTCTCCGCCTATAAATGGAGTTAGCTCCCTTTTCTACTTTAATTAACCGTTTTATGGTTAATCTGTTTTAGCATCCGGTCACATGACATACTCACCAGATTATACTGCTGTCTTTGCCACTATCATATTCTTCTTTGCAATTCTCTTCATATTTGCTGTATTTGAAACGTAAGTTTATCCGATAAAAAGTTCTATTTTGGTATTAACCCTTTAACGCTCGAATTTGTTCAAGAAAATTTAAATTTTCTCAGAAAATGTCCCATTTGCCGACCAAGAGAAGACGATTTTTTTTAATTTACCACTGGAATGACTGGCTCGGTTATCGAGCCAGTCATTCCAGTGGTAAATTTTCAAAAATAGTCATCTCTTGGTCGGCAAATGGACATTTCTCAAGACCACTGCTGAAGCGGTTTTTAGCTGATATGAGTGTTAAAGGGTTAAAGAAAAGTTTAATTCGTGTGATCTATTCAGCCATTTGCAGGCCAAGAGAAGAGTGTTTTTGAAAATTTATCACTGGAATAACTGGCTTGAAAAACAACCCAGTCATTCCAGTGATACATGTACATTTTCAAAAATAATCTCTTTGACTGCAAATGAACATTCTATAAGAAAATTTAAATATTTTGAACACATTTCCGGGTTAAAAGTCTAATGGCTAAATTATGATACAGTTTTGCACGCTACATGTACAAATCTGCAATTATTTAATTTTGAACCCAATCCCGCAAAAATATTGCCTCTGTGCTTCGGTATATAAAGGTATTATAGATACGCTCAAGTTGCTGTACTATACATTCTTGAAGCCTGTGCATCTAATATGACAAGAAGTGTTCAATTTTCAACCAGCATCTGTGACAAAGGGGTGGATTTATAAAACAAAATATTGTTTTGCACGGGGAGATTTCAAATTTTAAGGGATTGCAGTTGCAAGAGAAAAATATTGTGTCATAAAAAAGAACTTGTCTGAATGTGAATCATACGTAATATTTATGATATATTTTATATATCAAAGAAATAATGCATCTGATATAAGCAGTGCATCCATGTAGTAAAGCTCTTTATCTTAATCCCTAAACCCGCAAATTTGTTGAAGAAAGTTTTAATTTTCTCATAGAAAGCATCTATTTGCAGACTAAGTTACGACTATTTTTGAAAATTCACAACTGGAGTGACTGGCTCGTTTGTCGTGCTATTCATTCCAGATGTAAATCTTCAAAAATAGCCTTCTCTAGGCCTGTAAATGAATATAATTCCTCAAGAACTCTGCCAACCATTTTACCATCTTGTTCATTAACCCTTTAATCCTTAACAGTCCAGTGTATTTATTTCAAAACAAATATGCTGTGAAGCTGGTGAATATTTTGAAACTAATTTAACTAGACCCTGTTGCTGCTTAAGGCACCATCAGCTTCGGGTCAAATTAGTTTTAAAATATTCAAGATACTGTTCCCTACATGATAAATAATTTGTGTTTTCTGGTGTGTGAGGGTTAAAAGGTTAATGAGGCACTTATATCCAGTGTGTTGTTCCTTCATTCTCAGCATTGGCACACCTCTCAGTATGGACATGTATGATTGGACGAAGGAGGAGGCCACACTGTATAATGGCATATTGCTGGCCGGTGCTGGCTTTATATCAATACTTGTGTTCATATCAGTAAAAGCACTTTCAAAACGGTCAGTTCATTATTTGTGTGTCAAATGTACTATTAGCTCATTTGACCTGAAAGGCCAAGTGAGCTTATGCCATGGCGACCATCCATCGTCTGTCAACCTTTTCTTTAAACTACTCAAGATTTTCACTGTGTCCTTAGCGCATGGGGATCCAAGTTTTTTCATAGGAAGATGATAGGCCAATTTTACTAGGAACCATCTTGGATTTTGGTCGATTTTTAGCTCACATGGCCTAAAATGTCAAGTACACCATGGCGACCGCACGTTGTCCATCCATCGACTTTTCCTTTAAACGACTTCTTAAGAGCCACTGGTCTGATTTCAATATTATTTGATAGGAAGCATCCCTAGGGCATAGGGATCCAAGTTTATTCAAAGGTGGCCGATCCACCTATTTGGCCGGTAGACATCTTGGATTTTGGCTGTTTTTTTAGAAACCGCTTCTCCGATCTCTGAAACTGCTTGGGGGATCAATTCAAAACTCATGAAATACCATCTAGTGCAAGACTGAACCAAGTTTGTTCAAGGGAACTTGATTGGCCAAATAGTTTGGTGGCCATCTTGTATGACCTAATTTTTGCAAAAACATTTTCTCTAGTACAACTGTCCACTAAACAGATCAGGCTGAAATTTGGGAGATATGTTTAGGGACTAAGGGCCCATTAAGGTCTGTCCAGGGAAAGTTGTTACATGAAAAATTATGGCTGCCATGGATCAATCAAAATTTAGATTGTTTGCTGGACATCTTAGATTTTCTGATAATTTCCTGACAAATCAGATAAAAGACTATTTATTAACCACTTGGCAAATTTTAACCAAATTTGGCTAAACCTATAGATTGTTTAGTTTTCCAGTGGTCATCTCATTTTGTTCGGTTGTGCCAGTGGCCAATAATTTCAGGTGCGCGATACAGGCCCATTGGCATTCTTGAGCCTCTTGTTAAGCTTTTTATCACTAAATTATGTTGTATGATGCATCTTTGACTATTTAACCCTTTAATGGTCAAATTTGGTCAAGAAAATTCAAAACATTTGCTTACTGAATGTCCATTTGCCATTCATGAGAAGACTATTTTAAAATTTACCATAGGAATGACTTGTTCGGTTATCGAGCCAATCATTCCAGTGGTAAATTTATAAAAAATAGTCTTTTCTTGACGTACAAATGGACATTCCACAAGACCATTGCAGAGGGCGGTTTTGGCCGGCTTGACCATTAAAGGGTTAATAGTCCAGCTGGCTATAAATAGCTTCTACCCTGATCTTGTGGAATAGAACTTAGACAGTCATTCCAGTGGGGAATTTAAAAAA
The DNA here is from genome assembly GCA_034401795.1 of Chaetoderma sp. LZ-2023a. Lineage (NCBI taxonomy): Eukaryota > Metazoa > Mollusca > Caudofoveata > Chaetodermatida > Chaetodermatidae > Chaetoderma > Chaetoderma sp. LZ-2023a. Next base: position 94,846,109 of record CM067366.1, on the reverse strand, counting down.
AAAACCTCTCTTAGCCTGCAAATGGACATTTAATAAATAAATATTTAGATTTTCTTGACCATAACAAGGTGAAGTTTGATATTTTCTGATTTTAAATTAAAGTTTTAACTATATCATATGTTACATACCTAATTTTAAAAATGCTAAAATGTATCCATTAGATAGACAAACATTCTCGTGAATTAAACATTGATTAATGGGACCTTGTTTTAAACTGATCATCTATTAATAAAGTGGGCCACTACTGTAGGATGAATGTCTCCTTTCTCTGTGTGCACACCCTGGAGAAAGGTCAGCGAAACATTGGGTAACATACTGCTTCTTGTAGCTTTACCGTGTGTGTGTGTGTATATTTTCAGGGTGAATGAGAGGTACCTGTTTCTGGGAGGTTTAGTGATATGTCTCGCAGCATTCATCACATATCTACCTTGGGGTGATGACTTCCCGGATATACGCATTGCAAGTAAGTTGTCTGGAGGAAAACTAGCTACAGTACAGCTCAGAAATAACTTTAGAGGTTTCCAAAACAGAGTACAGTGTACTGTTGAATATTTTGAACATAATTAGATTGGAAGACATTAGCAGCAATGGCATCCAATTAAATTAAGTTCAAAATATTCAACGGAATATTTTTTACATCATGTTCAATATTGTTCTAACTAACATGTTTCTGGGGTTTTTTTTGGAACCATTCTAACTGTTTAACTCATTTATGAGGCATACTGTAATTATTAAATAGATGTCATTTATGAGATATACTGTAATTATTAAATAAATGTGATTTATGAGGTATACTGTAATTATTAAATAGATGTCATTTATGAGGTATTCTGTAATTATTAAATAAATGTCATTTATGAGGTATACTGTAATTATTAAATAGATGTCATTTATGAAGTATACTGTAATTATTAAATAGATGTCATTTATGAGGTATACTGTAATTATTAAATAGATGTCATTTATGAGGTATACTGTAATTATTAAATAGATGTCATTTATGAGGTATACTGTAATTATTAAATAGATGTCATTTATGAGGTATACTGTAATTATTAAATAGATGTCATTTATGAGGTATACTGTAATTATTAAATAGATGTCATTTATGAGGTATACTGTAATTATTAAATAGATGTCATTTCTTGATAAAACTCATTACATTTGTACACAATTCATGAATTAGTCATACCCTGTTAGAATCTGTTTATTTTTGTTCTCGTAATGACTAACATTGTGGCAGCACTACCATATTTTGCTTATTTGAAGCCCATGCTCTGTTTAGAAGGCCACCCCCTAACTTTGACATATGAGCTGCAATGATTTCTTAGCAGTTTCAAAATGGCAAAACTCTAAATTAGAAGGCAACCCCCTAACTCAGCAGATTGTATATGAAAAAAAGTTTTAAGACCAAATTTGTAAGAATACCGTGTATAATAATAACAATCGTGTCACAAGGTGACTACTTTACACAGATTTCTGCCCTGATACATTTCCAGGCCCCCCTAGAAATCAATACAGGCCTCAGTTTTTTAAATCTCGACCACTTTTTATTATTACTATACTAATAATATTAGGCCATGTATGTTTAAGATATAATAACCTTTATTCCACACTTTTGCAGTCAAAATGCTTGTAAAACAGTCATGGCATGTTAAATACTTTCCTTATGAAAATATTTTAAGACAAGATTTATGTACTAAACAAGCAGTCGCCTGTATTGCACATCAATTTTGTAATGCCGACCAACACAAATGATCCAAAATGGAATCAAGATGAATGACACAAATTGCTTGAAAGCCTGAGAATTAAAGAGATAGATGGCTACTTAAGTTGGCGAGCTGCTGGCTCTTGTGATTTGAGGCGCTGTATTCTCACGAGATCTTATACCTTAACGGGAGTTTGTTATCAAATGTGTACCCATTCTTCAGATCAGACCTAAAGTACAATACTCAGTTACCATTGCTCAATGATAATATATAGCAAATTCTGAGTTCCGAGTCCAGGATATTTATATCGGAGTACTCGCTCTAAATAAACTTCTTTTGCGATTGGAGGCGAATCACATGATTTTTATTTGTTGACGACGACATTTTATATCAAATTCTGGATTAATTTTGATGTAATAAGTGATCTTTATTAAACAATGCACAATATTTAAGGCGCTCAAATTAAATAATTTCACTTCTGCGGTGATGTTTTTGAAATATACATTAAATATACTCGTAAGGGAAATTGAGTAGGCCCTGTAGGTGGGGCTTAGAATACACCTTCCGTATCTGCGTGTCGTAAGAGGCGACTAAAGGAGGTAAGGGTGAGGTAACCCTGACAGAAACCTCGAGTGCTGAAGACGGAGGTTCCAGGCCGCACGGCGCACTCTAATAAACCATGGATCCATGCACTTAGCGTTTATGATCATGTCGATAGTCACTTACAGGACTGGCGGTATGATCAGCGAATGAAAAGAAGAAGGGAAATTGAGTTCAATTTTCGTGGTATCGCTATTAACCGTTTTAGATAATGGATTTCAACTTTTTCTGGAAAACTACCTAATATAAGCCCAACCCCCTTTCTCAGAGATGTTGGTTTGGAAATTGAGCTTGTCCTAATGGAGGCCTAGGCTCCAAATAGGCGATATACAGTAGCTAGTTAACTATTTTGTGTTTGACTGGGATCTAGCTAACGCTATGACTAGTTAACTATGCTTAGCCAGTCGAACTTGACCCTAGTGTACCATTACACCTTTTCTTCTGTAAAATTTTGAGCCAAATCGTACCAGTAGTTTCTGAGATATCCATAGAACCAGGATCTCATCCGTTGTTGCGTTAAAATTTGATCCAAATCGGATCGGTCGGTTTTAAGATCCTGGTCCAGACACACAACCAGACAGACAGACACAACCAGACAGATAGACACCCGAATGCAATGCCCTCATCACATTGTGAGGAGAGGGTAATAAAATCCCATGCTTAGGTTTCATTCAATATTTTTCTTTGACTCAGTTGTGTTGTACATTTTTGTAGTTATATTTTCTTTTAAACTTTATAAACTTTGATTCAAATGACATTTATAAAACTCCATAATCTTGATGATAATTTGATACTTGTTTGAGATTGTGTGTATTAAATAATACGTAGATGATCAGTTTTAACTTGACATTGCAGCTATCGGACCACCAATAGAGAACGTAACCAGTACCGTGACCACTACCTTACCCGTGAATTCCACTACGGCTGAATATCCAGCAGCAAGAGGATGTCCAATGATGTATGACTGGTGCTACTACACGCCCATTGTCTCTCTCCCACAGTTTATTCTCGGTGCTGCTATGATTGCTGTAGGATATCCGACATGCAATGTAATGGCTTATACGCTGTATTCAAAAATTCTCGGCCCAAGACCACAGGTTTGTGATGCTATAAATAGTAACTTTGTAACATCTCCAAAAATGTCTTACCTGTCTATAGTGACCACCTCCATGAGGATCAAGTGATTTACCAATAAGGACCATTGGAAGCTTAGTAATGCAAATGAATAGAGGGATCCATTTCACGCTATACCCCTCCCGAGTTATCCATCCATCATCTGATGTCATGTGACATCATAATCAAGTATGTAATGTGTAGGATGATGTCAAAGTCAATGACGTCATGAATGACGTAGATAAGTTCGTCAGGAATGCATAATTGGTGACAGACTAAGTGTTGTTGTAGGAATTGTATGTCTACAATTTAATAAACATGCTGTTGAATATTTTGAAACTAATTTGATGGGGCTGTAGGCATCAACGGTATCTTGTCAAATTACTTTCAAAATATTCAACCGCTTACCTGTAATTGTTTTCTGGAATTTAATAGGGATCGATCGATCCCAGCTTGGATGAAGTGTGGGTGGAGCTTAGCTTAAGATGGGCGGAGCTAAAACTTAAAACGTCCATTCTAGCTAACCTCTACCCACTTTGTGCATACATTCGAATCGGTTTTAACACTTTCGGCAATCGGCACTGAATTCCCGGAGTCTCAATTTCAAGGTAATTGTACAATTGGCTGTTGAATATTTTCAAACTCATTTGACGGGAACTATTGCTGCATATGACAGTAATAGCTTCTAGTCAAATTTGTTTCAAATTATTCAAAAGAATATTCATTATATTGTAAATATGATTATTAAATATGTAACCATTCATCGGCCTACTTTTGCTATCTTAGACACACGCACGCACGCATGCACACGCATGCATGCACACACGAGTCTTGAGTTTTAACCCTTTCACCGTTGAATTCCCCATATCTTATTTTCAACCATACAGGAAAACTTGAATATTTTGAAATTAATTTGACTGGAAGCCATTGCTGCCTCATTCATCCATCTTGCCATCAGTCTCTCAATTTTTTATTTAAAACATCTATATCTCCTCATTAACCGCTTGGTAAATTTTAAAGAAATTTTCCTGGACAGGACCCTAGAGTGACAGAATTCTGAAAACAGAATTTTGATTACTAAGTGGTACAAGTTAGAACTGGTAATCTGAAGTCAATTTCAACCTGTTATATATTGAGAGTTCTTATTTGACAAAAATCTTAACTTCTCATCCAGCAAATAAGAGCATGATCCATGCAAACATGCTTGACTCCCCTATAGAGAATCTCTAATATTTTACGCCTAAATGTGTCAGTAATAATTTGATTTCTTTATCTCGTGTCTACAGGGATTATGGATGGGCTGGTTGACTGCTACAGGAAGTGGAGCCAGAACGCTAGGACCGGTATTTGTCAGCCAAGTTTATACAAACTTCGGCCCACGGGCAGCATTCGGTACCATGTGTGTTTTAATATTCATCACCATATGCGGTGTCATACTTGCATTTAAGCGTTTGCTGCCATTCAGTTTCCAGGAGTTGCGACATAGAACAGAGACCGTTTCTACACAGAGTAATAGCAGTACTCCTGTTTCAAGAAGTAGGACATGTACAGATGACTCAATAAGGTGGCTTATGGACCATTGAAATCAAAGAAGAATGTGAATATTGTGATATATCGTACAAACCAGTGACTGATGCAGACTTATTTCAGGGGTGGCAGTCCGGGGGTGATTGTGGTGGGTGTCCCCTCTGACATGGGGTTTGTCGTGGCTTCTCCCCCGAGAACAATTTAAAATTAGATGCTCTGAGAAGCCATTTCCTGAATTTTGACTGAAAATTATACCATTATTAGTAAACCAAATCTGCTCTGATCGTCGACACGCATGCCGATAGTTCTGCTGATCTGATCTTGCTCAAATTTTAACATAAACATGGTGTTTCCGCTAAACTAAAGGTACCGGAAAATCTAAGGAAAAAGTTTAAATAGGTGAGGCTTTGCAATATCTAATTGCTCCCATTGCTCTTATTTGAAACTACAGCTTCCCATTAAATTAGTTTCAAAATATTCAACGGTTTACCTGTCTGTAGGATTTTAAATTGAGATAGTGTGATTTTAGTGCTGAAAGTGTTACCAGAAGTCTCACCGACAAACATAGTGTTGAATGTCACTACAATGTAAGAAATATTAAGTTGAATATTTTGAAACTATTTTGCCTGAAAGGTGTTACTGCCTATGGCAGCAACAGGTTCCTATCAAATTTATTTCAAAATATTCAACAGCTTTCCAGTATAGGTTCTTCGAAATAGCGCTACGGGGACTCAGTGTTAAGATTTACTTTTATGCATATAGGTGTCCTTGATCTCCCTAACACCTGTCCATATTTCTCCTAAGTATGAGCTTGTTTATAGTCTGTCTGTTTGTCTGTTAAAAGAGTGAATGAACGTATCGTACAAGAGGATTTCCAAACTGTGGCCATGATGCAGATGAAAGAACCTGGATCCGGATCGGATCAATTACTGGGTCTGTTGATATCTCGGAAACTACTTGTCCGATTTGGCTCAGATTTTAACTCGGGAAAGTGTGTAACTGTACATTAGGATTCAGGGTTGGCTTGATTTAAATCAATTGATTTATATAATGATTTAAATCATGATTTAAATCACTCGATTTTTATCGAAAAAATCGTGATTTAAATCAGTTTTGCAAAAATAGAGGAATTTTCAAGTAATTAATACAATTAACAGTAATTTTGTTAAATTAAAGTAACATAATTATTTTACTGCTTCCATGGCACTTGAACATCAACACAAAATAGAATTATACACTTAATTGCTCATATTTGTCATCAGCAAGACTAGACCCAGTGCACGAGTCCACATCTACAATCTACATACTTGAGGTTCATGTACACAGTACATCACACATGTGTACAAAGTATGATCATTAAGTATGTGTAAGCTGTAAAGAAGAGGAGAATTCCATGTGCGTACATGTCACTACATGACCATTAAAGCAATAGTGTACATGAAAAGTCATGTATGGGCCAGTATGGCTATTACTATTAGTCTAATTCCAAAAGCACACTCTTTTAAAGCAAGACACTGTCTCTTTTTTCAGCTATGACATGCGTCTGGAGTCACTCTGGAGTGTCATTGAGTGTCTCGATTACTATTGGCTAGTGCTTATCAAGTTGGACTTTTGGGCTCCATTTTATTTAACACTAAAACAATAAAGATTGAAATGTTATTAAATTAAGTAGTTTACTACAACTTCAAAAATCAAAATCAGTAATTGCTGAAACTGGCAAGAAACTATATACATTGTAACACGTAAACACATCATTACATTACATTAACCCTTAGCACACTGATGTAGGAGTTTTAATTTTTCAAAATAAACATAACCCCTAGCACTCTGGAGCATGATAATTTAAATTTTCAAATTAAATTTAAAGATAAACTGGTGTACAATTTGCAACAATTTTTGTGGACGATGCTGCTGTCTGTGACAGCACCATCTTCCACAAAATTTGTTGAAAAACGTACACCAGTTTATCTTTAAATTTAATTTGAAATTTAAAAATTTCGACATCAGTGTGCTAAGGGTTAAAGATAAACTGGTGTACATTTTTCAACAAATTTGGTGGATGATAGAGCTGTCGCAGACAGCAACATCGTCCACCAAAATTGTTGAAAAATGTACACCAGTTTATCAATTTTAATTTGAGCATATTTTTAAAGACAGAAGTTAACAAGGTTGATAGACTTAGACAATGATGACTTTTGCATACCTTCATAGATTTTGTGCATCTAATTAGGGCTAATTCGTTAGATTTATGCATTGCATCATTTCTGTCCTATTGCTACTCACTGTATCTGTGATGCAATTGTGAACAAAATTGAAAAATCGTTGCTAATATGACGTAATATATAAATTTTGAACTCTATATATTATTAGTTCAAACAGTGATAATTAAAGAATAGACATCCCATCATTCGTAACATAATAAACATATTGAATATTTTGAAAGCAATTTCACTGAAAACCGTTGCTGACTTAGGCAGCAACGGCTTCCAGTGAAATTGCTTTCAAAATATTCAATATGTTATGAATGATGGGATGCATATTCTTTAATTATTCACAATTAAGTGATTAACCAGAACACTCGATATATTGACTATTGAGATACTGCAATTTTTTTATAATAACGATATCGATATTCTCTCAAGCAATATCGCGCAAACCTAACTGAGTCACAGATAGATGTGTCTGTCATCACTTTTCACTTTCAGTTTTCAATAATGCTGCAATTGTACTTCACTAGTCTAGTCAACAATCATCATTCAACTGAAACCGGAAGTCATTTTCTTTGTCACAGTTTAGGGACCGAAAAAGAAATACTAGTTTAGCCGCTTTTAAAGTTCCAAGTTTGTTTCTCAACTTACTCTGCACGAGCCCATAGCTGGAGAACACGCGCTCGACACCAGCTGACGCCGCCACAGCTGACATCAGACGCTGAGTGAATTCAAATGCTTCCAGCAGATCATCCTCGAAGTCACGTCTGTGCGACTTCCACCAATGAAGAGAGATTACTCCATTAACAACTTCGTCGTTAAATTTAAGAATGTGAAATGGTGGTGCCATGGCCTCGAATTTGATTACCAAAGTCATCAAACCAGGGATTTCGGATGCTACGGTGAGTGCAGTTTCACGTTCTTGCTGAGTCAAGTTTCGACCACGGTATTTAGGGTGGAGTAGATTGGCCAGCATGTGGTGAGGTGTCACAGCTTGTTGATAACGCTTATCGGCCGCACGCTTTGTTGAATTATTAGTGTCATTATGCAGGGCTGTTTTTACATCTTTCCATAATTCAACTGCTTCTGCTATTGTGCAATTGTCCGATTGAGCTTTATCGAGAGCGCAAGCTACTGGTTTCAAACAAAGTCGGTATTCATCTGCAGAACGTTTGATTACTACATTACGAACTTTATTGGCAATGGCAACATCTATGCGGTCAGTATGTCCATCACAGATTGTCACAAGTGTCGGCCATGCCTCACAATACGAGTTTAAACAATCGTACATTGTGTTCCACCTTGTATCTGCTGGCATCACTAACTTTCTGCACGATGATTGGCGTATTTGGGCACTAGCAAAGTGGTTATTTCGGAAATACTTCACAACTTGTGTGACATGCTCCTTAACATTACCCATTTCTAAGTCCTTTGAAGTCAGATTTAGAAGATGAGGCGTGCATCCATACGCAATCATGTTGAAACCCAGTCGTTCTTTCAAGAACTCTCGCATCTTTGCTACATTAGCAGCATTGTCTGTGACGATACTACATATAATGCACCCAAAATCATTGTGCGTGTTTTCAATTGTCTGCTTCGCAATGTCATAAAGATATTCCGCTGTGTGAGGATGTCCAGAGGTGTCCGTAGTATCCACTAAGTAAATATCACCTAAGCAGGTCGTCACTGTAGCACATACGATAGGCTCGTTATGAATATTGCTCCAACCGTCTAATGCTAGACAGACAAGTTCACCTTCCAAATTTTTTCTCGCCTTCTCCCGCTCTTCTGTGTAGATAACATCCAAATATTTCCCCCCTATGTCCTTTCTGGATGGTGGTTGATAGCCTGGTCGTAAATCTTTTACAAGGTTTATAAAATGTCTATTTTCTACTAAGCGAAATGGGGAGTTCGTAGCATACACCATCCTAGCTACATCACGATCTAATTCACCACGTTTTTCTGCTGAAGTTCTGATGACATAATTCTGTAGACCATAATTCAGCTTGGGTATCTTAGCGGCCAATGTACCAGCAGCTAATTGACCGTGCACTGGGCGCTTCACTGCCGCTGAAGCAGAACTTGAAGTTGACAGAGGTTCAACTTCCATCACCACCACATCGTTTTGATCAACAACAGTTTCAACGCGCTGCTGCTGCTCAGATTGAGATGAAGTCCCCGTTTCTGTTGCGGCTACAGCTAGACCTTGAAGTGCTGGTGTTGGTGGACCTGTGCAATTGGCTGCATGTTTTTTTAACCGCTCTGGGATACCTTGGAGTTCGTGTCGGCAGACCTTGCAGACAGCCCGGACACCGGCCTTATCTGGGGTCTTCACTTTCTCATAATGAATCCATATTGGATCTTGTTTTCGGCTGGAGTTAGACATTTTGCTAATTATGGAATTGAAAATATTTCATAGCCTTTGTCACTTAAGCAGTTTTGACTGTATTTTTCAAGAATGAAAAAATGGTTTTCTATTGCATCATTTAAAAAAAATGATGCAATAAAAAAATGATGCAATAGAAAAATGATGCAATAAAAAAATGATGCAATAAAAAATGATGCAATAATAATACTGTTAAAACTGCTTAAGCGAACAAAGTTTTTTTGTATTAAGAAACCAGCAAGCTTAAAATTCAGTTAAAAATAAGTCATAAAAATACCACTTTATTCAGTTCCAAAATACAGTTTAGCAATGCATCTGGACCTGTATTAAGAGACCACCTGTCTTAAGAGACCACCTTCTGCGACTCCCACAGCCAGTGTCTTAATACAGGTTTCACTGTATAAGTTTTACGTAATTTCCTGGGATGTCGCGAATAAAAATCGATTTAAATCATTGAAATCGATTTAAATCAAAAAAATCGATTGATTTGATTTTTTTGAAAAAAATCGATTTTTTTCCAACCCTGTTAGGATTCCACAACTTTGAGCGTGATAATCAAATCTAGGAATTCGAAAACTTCTTTAGAATTTATAAAAAAACAGGAGGCCGAGTGTCTGCAATCTCTGATTGCTCATGTCGTCTAATGTCCTATTTCTGCTGGGTAGACTGTTTCCTTGTGCTACACTATTCTAGATTCTAGAATAAACACTGCATTTTCTATATAATGGATACATTATATGGTAAGTACTGTGTGACAGTAATGAATGGTCATCCCATGTGCTGCAGAATTTTTATCTATTCATCCATCTCCTCTCCATGTTACCTGGTAGTCACACCATGATTCCTCCTTCGACCGCCAGCTCCAAGATCTTGATATTTAGACGGAGAAGTTAATGACTTAAATTGTTAAAAGGGTAATTGAATACTCTAGTGATTTACATATTTCTTTTCATACCTAATATTTTATATACTTCACAGTGTATGAGTATATAATTACATAGTATATCATTACATAGTATATAATTACATGTATCATTTTCATATTTTATTCTAACAGCCTGTATCTTATTTTACATAAGGTAGGCTCGTACTGAATGTGCAATTTGCACTTTTTCCAATTTCATGCAATGCATGAATGTCGTATGATAAAGTTATATTGAGGCCAAAAAGTACAAATACTCACTAGCGATATATTTTTATTTATATATTTATCATGTAATGTGATATCCTGTGTTAAGACCCTTGGGTGAATCCAGTTTTAGCTATACCCCGCCCATCTCTAGCTAAACTCCACCCACACTTCGACCGTGCTGGGATCCCTGCGCACTCTGAATCTCAATTTCCAGAAAACTATACAGGTAAGCTGTTGAATACGTTGCCTACGGCAGCACCAGTGTCCAGTCAAATTAGTTTCGAAATATTCAACAGCATGTTTATTAAATAGTACGGACATACAATTCATACAACCTGATGGACTATTAAATTAAGCACTAAATCGAGTGATTCATGACGTAATTAATTATGATGTCACGCAGTTGATTTTGACATCATATGATATTATAGATGGATACACTGGATTCCTCCAATACCTATCAAGCTAATATTGAGTTTTATGTCACATGATCATATCATACATGGTGTAATGTCCTAGAGTGAGCTTAGGCCCCCTAGTGGAGTAGCTGCTCGAGTGATTAGAGTTCATCTTCTAGTATGTACTCGAGGCTACCCACCTATGAAGCAGGGTAAGTACCCTGCTTCATAGGTGGGTAGCCTCGAGTACATACTAGAAGATGAACTCTAATCACTCGAGCAGCTACTCCACTAGGGGCTTAAACTTTCTATTAAGTCATGTATTTGTATTGAATTGAATGCTATTTAAACATGGTTAGATCTACCTGAGGGTAAGCTGATCACATCCTCATCTACCCTAGAGTAGGTATGAAAGTTTTCACCTAAACTTGCTCCTTGGTTAACCCTTTAACACTCGAATTTGTTTTTAAAATTTCAGTTTTTTCATAGAAAATGTTCATTTTCAGACCAAGAGAATACTGTTTTTGAAAATTTACCACTGGAATGACTGGCAAGTTTTCAAAAATAGTCTTCTCTTGTCTGCAAATGGACATTTCGCAAGACCACTGCAGAAGTGGTTTTTGGCTGATATGAGTGTTAAAGGGTTAATGGTCGAGGTTTCTCACAAAAATTGAAATAGTTAAATGTCTGTTTGCAAGCCAAAAGAATACTATTATCAAGCACCTATTTCAGTGGTAAATTTTCAAAAGTAGTCCTCTCTTGGCTTACAAATGGACACTGCAGAGGCCAGTTTTGGCCGTCTTGCCAATTAATGGGTTAGGTTGCGCCTAATACCTTTATCAGCCTACTGTGATCAAATGTCTGTGCATGCAGATAAAGGGATGTCTGAGGTTAGCATTTCTGAACACAAATTATGTGTATAATCAGATTTCTTAAGGAAAATTTCAATTTTCTCGAAGAAAATATTCATTTGCAGAAGAAGAGAAGACTATTTTTGAAAGTCTACCACTAGAATGGCTGGCTCGGTTATTGAGCCAATCATTCCCGTGATAAATTTTCAAATCCAGTTTTCTCTTGGTCTGCAGATTTGTGTGTTAAAGCATTAATATACTGTAATTGTAAGATTGACAGCCATGCAATTATCAGCTCCTTTGAGAATGGATGCCGTTGTGTTTGATGTTGTAATAGGAAGATATTTTACATATCTCTTGCTATGGGGATAGCAAGCATAAAAAACTTGATGGTCATTTGTCTGTTTTCCCGAGATGCCATTATTCCACACATGTGTACGCTTCTAGTCTCGCTTGAAGCGTGAGTACCTAAGTCAAATTATGTGTCCCATGTGACCTCATTGCCTGACAACAAAATGTTATTGGTACACAATATTTCGCGAGACAATATCGAGATATTTAGTCCATAAAGGTTTATGGTGTAACAATATAGTGTATACATGTCCCACTCTTGGGAGAAGTCGATGTGTGATGTGGCATGATTTGGGGCATGCACACATGCGCGCACACACAAGTTGGTAAAAGCGTAGATGAAAACCAGCGTCAAACTTTAATATTTTGAAATCACTGACTGGTAGTTCCCGTCAAAGGAATATCAAAATGGTAACATGTCGCAATAAATTGCTCATGATCATGATGTTTTTCCTGCTTACTATTGTAAAAATCGGTACCTTTTATTGGATTGCAATTTGTTGAAATATCGAAAAACATTGTGCCTTACAAAACCATTGTCTCAATTCACCTTTCCAGAGTATTCATCCATCATCTGACCTCATGACATCATAATCAACTCGGGGTTCCATATAGACCGTCATCAAATCTCAAATAGTCTGACACGTTGTATGAATTGTATGTCTTTGTAATTCTTTGCTATTTAATAAACATGTTGAATATTTTGAAACTAATTTGACTGGGCGCTGTTGCTGCCTTAGGCAGCAACAGTACCCAGTCAAATTAGTTTCAAAATATTTAACAGCTTACCGTGTACTTTTTGGAAATTCAGAGATCAATCGATCCCAACACGAGCGAGGTGTGGGTGGAGCTTAGCTAGAAATGGGCGGGGCATAGCTAAAACCGAAAAGGTCCATGACCATGATTACAATTCCATTTCATTACATATGCAAGTTTTACCTAGACTAGTCATCACATCCTCACAACATAGTGTAAATAGACAATCAAGTGACTGAATAATCTATTATTGAAAACGTTCCACTGATGCAACTTTGCAGAACCAGTTGTATCAGTAAAGAATTATAGTACCGTGGATTCAAGTTTAGATTTGTAGTCTGATTACAATCTAAGACTGAAGATCAATAACTACTACTTCATTTAACCCTCAAATTTGTTCACGGAAATTTCATTTGCAAACCCAAGAGAAGAGTATTTGTGAAAATTTCCCACTGGAATGACTGGCTCTGTTATAGAGCCAGTCATTTTGGTGCTAATTTTTCAAAAATAGTTGTGTGTTGATCTACAAATGCATATTTCTTAAGACCTTTGCAGAAGCCATTTCTGGCTGGCTTGAGAGTCAAAGGGTTAAACTAGTTCTTGCCTTAGATCCAGGGACAGATCTACCCACTAGCCAATTAGCCAAATGCAGTAAAACTGAAATCTGGCTAATGAAAAGCAGAACTGGCTAAATCATTTGCTAATGATTAAAATTTATTTAAATTTCTTGATTGGCTGAATCCTGACTAATTCCGCCGTTACATTTGCAAAGCAAAAATTCCTGTTTACATTGTTGAATATTTTGAAACTTATATGACTGAAAGCGGTTGCTGCCTAAGGCAGCAACAGCTTTCAGTCATATTAGTTTCAAAATATTCAACACATTTCTTATATATTAAGACCGTATTGTATCTGGACTGTAAAATTGATAGTATTAGCCGATGATGACTGACAGCAAACATGTTCATAAGTGATATTGAAGTTAAGATGTGGCTAAAATATTTAGTATTTGGCTAACAAACATACTATTTGACTAATCTCTTGGCTAGAACATTGCAAAAGCCAGATCTGTCCCTCAGATCCGCAATGTGATATTGAAAAATGCTCCTTTTACCAGTTAAAATTTGTACATATGGGTTTTGCAATTTTGTATTTCAGATCAAAGAGTTATTTTATATTTTATACATATATCATAAATGTTATGTATACATTATTTATACAAATATTCATATAATTTTAGAATATTGAGGAACATATATATCTAGTATTATCTACTGTATCATATTTATATTGATGGCTAGATATCTGTGATAAATATGTTTTAAATTAACTTTTGTTTGTTTTAATGTGTCAATATCTATATAACAAACAAGACAAAAGCTTTCTTAATTAATCAGGATCAATGTGTTTTCTCTCCCAAGAGTTGGATAGATTTGGGGTGGGAGAGGGTAGTGGCAGCATCTGGTAAATTGTTACACTCGCTCCAGAAGCATGCGTGTGTGTGTGCATATGTTGGGGTGCATATGTCTGCGCATATGTGCATGCGTGTGTGTGTGTGTGTGTGTGTGTGCGTGCATGTGTGTGCATAAGTGTGCGTGCATAGGTGTGTGTGAGTGTGTGTGTGTGTGTGCATGCGTGCATAGGTGTGTGTGAGTGAGTGCGTGTGTGTGTGTGTGTGTCCCACCCCCACCCCCGCCCCCGCCCGGAGCTCTATCTCAAAAAATACTAATCTGATTTGGCTCAAATTCAACAAAGATTGTTGCTGTCGACTAGAATTTCCAGATTAGTCATGATTCGGATTAGAAGATGTGGTGCATGTGTGTGTGTGTGTGTGCATAGGTGTGTGTGAGGGAGTGCGTGTGTGTGTGTGTGTCCCACCCCCACCCCCACCCCCGCCCGGAGCTCTATCTCAAAAAATACTAATCTGATTTGGCTCAAATTCAACAAAGATTGTTGCTGTAGACTAGAATTTCCAGATTAGTCATGATTCGGATTAGAAGATGTAGATTGGATCAGATTCTGAGTACGTAAAACCCGAAAAACTACTGGTCTGATTTGCCTCAAATTAAACACAAGAAAGGGTCTCTGAGAATTTGAGATGAAAAAGCTTTAATAATATTTTGTCATTAATTTTGTCTGAAAGCTGTTGATAAAAACTTCAGAAATGGAGAAAGTTAGAAATATGGGGGGTGATGACAACGTAGTCAGTGATTAATATACCAATTAGGTTTTTAAGCCTGACGCTTGGATGCAATTGTGTATCCAGAAGTCTGAATGGTCAGAAGCTGCTTTTTCAGCTCCTTTTATACTCTCGTGGGCTGAGCATGGGGATTGACTATCACATGCCCTAAAATGGGTATGGAAAATTGGGATTGCCGGTGTGGTTTTGGCGGATGTGGTCTAAGATCACCGGTTCTGGTGAGTTTGACGGTTGAGTCCAAAATGGCGGCTCCGGATGTTTTTACCGGTTGAGGTGATTTTCACCGGTTGTAGTGATTTTTGCTGGTTGTATCTTATGTTGCCGGTTGTGGTATTATTTTGGCGGTTTGGTTTTAAACTTTTTCTGGCAGTTGTTTGAATTTTTTTTTTTTTTTAGTTACCGGTTTTTAGTAAAATTCTTGCCGGTTCTGTTGTGAACGTTTGTTTTCACTCAATTTTTGTAGCAAATTTTTGGATGGTTCTGGTGGTGGGTATAGCCCATTTGTTGTGAGGTTTTGACCGGTGTAGTCATTACCATTTTATTGATTCAGACTTATGGCATTTTGTTCCAAAAGTGGAACTCATCAGAGGCGTATGTGGGAATGTTGTAGGTGAAATGTTGTGTCACCTATGGGATCATCAGTTTGGGTGGTCTTGCGGTGACCGGGCAGTAGGGTCGCTCTACCAGCTGAGCTGTTATGATGTCGGATGGATGGTAGGATTGAAAAAATTAAGTAAGAGTTTATGTAGAAAGGATTTATTGAGAATGTGAATAATGGATGGATGAAGATGAATAAATGGGTTTTTTCATCTAAACAGTACGTGGTGGTGATGTGGTTCGAAGCCCACATC
This sequence comes from Chaetoderma sp. LZ-2023a, assembly GCA_034401795.1. Lineage (NCBI taxonomy): Eukaryota > Metazoa > Mollusca > Caudofoveata > Chaetodermatida > Chaetodermatidae > Chaetoderma > Chaetoderma sp. LZ-2023a. Next base: position 94,830,028 of record CM067366.1, on the reverse strand, counting down.
TATGAGACAAATAATAGTAATAATGATGATTATTCCGGTGAGTCCGTCTTCTCATGGATGGAAGTTCGGAACTGTGAAGAATTAGTCGTGAGGCACCTTGCGTGTGTGGAAGGAAAACGCCAAGATTTGTAGAAATTAGGAGTGTGGTGCTTCCTTCTGTTCCAGGTGAGCCTGGTGTCCCTTTAAGGAGATATTCCTTCACCGAAGAGTCCGGTAGAAATACACAATATAATGATAATAATATGAATATAATAGTCACCGGATGTGGTGTGGAGACCCAGTGTGTACGGAAAGAAAAACATGGTGGTTTGTGAATTTTTAGGAGCGTGGTGCTCTCTTCTGTTCCAGGTGAGCATGGTGTCCATTGAGAAATTTTCTAACACTGAATGGTCCGGTAAAACATACACAATAAAAATAGTAATAATAATAGTAATAATGATAATCACGGAATAAGGTCTCGGGTGGAATGTTGATAGCCTAGAGCTGGAGATGTGATAGGCTCCAGTCGATGTGGGCACACATGTTGCCCATCAGTGCGGTCATTCTGTCCCATTTTGGGTCCGGCGCTATTGAGTTCTGGCTCTGGATGGAGGCAGTTGATGTTGAAGCGGTGGCCCGAGGCTAGTTCCGTGATTAGAGTGTTGGCCGCACGAATGTCTGAATTCCGTCTGGTGACCGTGTCGTGTTCTTGGTGATCCGGAGACGGTATTTGAGAGATTGTTTCAGTTGTGGTTAAAACAGTTGTTAGAGAGTCTGAGTTGTACAGATTGTTGTACGCCCTGCTTATACTAAATTCTGGTGATCCTGGGCGGCTCGTTGTCATGTTGGTTGTGGAGCGGGTAATTTGTAAACAGGATCTGCGAAAAAATCTGGTGTGGTGACTGGTGAGTTGCTGATGACGTTGGTGACTGTGTCTGAACCGGAAGCCAAAAGTGGTGAGGCCCGTAGTAGTGCCTGGCCATTGTTGGTGTCCGGGCCGTCGGTGGAAACTGGGTCCACGTGCGCTTCGTAGACTTTCCAATGCTGGAATACTGAGTCTGAATTTATAGGTTGGAAGGTTTCCGGCACAAATGTACAGAGTTTAGATAGTGCATCTGTTATTGCCTCGTGGTCGGCATCTGCGCAATAATATATATTTTTTGTTGGTGAGCTTAGTTTTGGGATTTTGTATCCCGTTATCTTTGGTTTAATAATGTTGCTAAATGCTGCTGGTAGTGTCCAACTGTCGGTCGTGCGTTTACTAACCTTAGGAGGGATGTGGTAATCGTATTTGTCACATACCCTGGACTTTGATAGTGGTTGCCCAGGATCCACAATTCGTACTCCTTCGATCAGGCGTGGTTCTGCCATGAGTTCGATAATTTTGATTTTGTCTAGGCCATGCCGTTGTAGGTGGCTTCGCATATACTCTGCCCGTTTTATTGGAGTCAGGCACAGGCTGGCAGGTCCATGTGTGTGGTGTTGTCGTGTCGCTTTAGACTGCTGTGTGCGAAGGAACTGGCACATTTGGTGCACTGAAAGCGTGACATTTTGCTAGCAAGACTGATATGGATGGAATGGTGATGATAGGTTCCGGTGGGTAATGACTACGTTTATGACGTCGGTGTTTTTGACGTCATATGACGACCATCGTGACGTCATAGGGATGTATGGTTTAGGAATCATCTGGCTGAAAGGATGGGCCAAAGGGTCACCCTTTATAAAGAAGAGTGATAACAACGTACTGGGTCTGTTTGCTTTTTCAGAGTGCCACTGGATCCACCAGCTCCACAAAATGGAGCCGACAGGCATCAACCAAGCAGGTAGGGGTCACCGCCTTCCCTGGGCCAACATGCACACCACAAGCAAACAGACCCAGTGCGTTGTTATCACTCCGAAAGTTAGAAATATGTTAACCCTATTTAAAGGGGTGAAAAGCAGATAGCAGAGGCACACGAGGTCATAATTTGAGACTGGCTAACCCTTTAACCCTCAAAATTGGTTCAGAAAATTTAAATTTTCTCATTGAAAGCGTCTATTTGCAGACCAAGAGAAGACTATTTTTAAAAATTTGCCACTGGAATAACTGGCTCGTTTATCGAGCTTGTTTAAAAATGTACACCAGTTTCTTTGCTACTGGCACAGTAAAAAGATAGAATGTTGACATCAGAGTAGGTTAATGATTTGGTCCCAAAAGCATACATCCGTTGCAGACCGACTTGACTAATAGGATTAGAGGGATCCGATCTGTCACTCAAGTATCTGATGTCATAATAAAATATATCACATGTTAGCTGATATCATAATTAAAATTACGTATAGCTTCATTAGGAAAATTGAAATCCTTCACAAAGGTGTTAAAACTGTATGTCTTTGATGAAGTTACAACTTAAAACATTCTGTTGAGTATTTGGAAACTATTTTGACTGGGAGTTGTTGCTGCCATGTTTAGCAACAGGCCCCAGTCAAATTAGTTTCAAAATATTAAGCCGGTTACTTTTATAATTACCTTGAAATTTAGTTTCTGTACAATCAGGTTTCAAAGTTTTAACCCAATTCCAACATGCAGAAAAAGTGGTATGAGCTTAGCTAGAAATGGGTGTGGCATAACTAGAAATGGGCGTGGCATAACTAGAAATGGGCGTGGCATAACTAGAAATGGGCGTGGCGTAACTAGAAATGGGCGTGGCATAACTAGAAATGGGTGTGGCATAACTAGAAATGGGTGTGGCATAACTAGAAATGGGTGTGGCATAACTAGAAATGGGCGTGGCATAACTAGAAATGGACGTGGCATAGCTAGAAATGGGTGTGGCATAACTAGAAATGTGTGTGTCATAACTAGAAATGGGCGTGACATAACTAGAAATGGGCGTGGCATAACTAGAAATGAGTGTGGCATACCTAGAAATGGGTGTGGTATTTGGAAGCATATTCACACACTGTAACAGATACGGGTGGGTGGTTGGGTGTGTTTTTGTCGTGGGAGGGTGTGTGTGTAGATTCAACAAGCCCTGACTTTTATCAATTGAAACTTCGATGTATTCATAATTTAATGTTATACAAATCTTGATTGATGCGCATTCATGCTCGCTCTTTGCTTGCAACTTCTACATTTGCCTATATCTAATTTTGCCTTCACTGGCATGGGAGGTCACTATGATTATATTGCTATATTATGGGCATACTTTAACAAGAGTTATCTCCCTTGTGATAATTCCAACATGACTCGTGTGCACGGGCCTCTATTTCAATTTCGCAACTTTATAATTATATTAATTTATACGGAATGAAATCATCATATGTTAAGATTTATTTCGTTTCATTACATATAGGCACATAATGTAAACTTATAAAAGTATATAATTTAAAAAAAAAAATTTTCAAGCATTCTGGTGTGAATATGCACCTTTAATAAAACACATGTTTACTAATGCTGTGGCTGCTCCAAATTATTGGAGGATTACCCTCACTCAACAACAACAACAGCAACAACAACTGCACAGCTGATGTTATGTTACGTTCTTATTGTTTCTGTTGTACAAAATAACAGTATCATTAACACATGCAAAACACGAAATTCTAAATGATGTAAGGAATGTTATGTTGAATATTTTGAAACTAATTTCAGCAGCCTTCCTGTTTAAGACTAAAATTCCAACGGTTAAATGGTCACTGCATAATGCTTAGCCTATTTAATGCATGATTTCATATAATTAATAAACATTTTAACCTCGCAAAGCAGAGGCGATGAAAATGAGGGTATGGAATAGTCTGTTAAATATTTTGAAAACTAATTGACTGAGGTTTGGTGATAAGAAGTTCCAGTTAAATTAGTTACAAAATATTCTTAATTTCTTTCGATTTGTCATTAAATGTTGTTAAAGAGGGATAAGTCCGTAAGAAATATGTTCTACAATTGATGAATGGTCTCCCCTGGCAAGAACGTGTATTATCAGTAAAATTGCGTTTCATAACAACGTTCGAATGGCGCCGCAGAAGATAGCTGAATGAAGTCTTTATAAAGAACATGATGTAGGCTTTATGCGGTGTGTGTGTGCGTGCGTGCACGCTAAAATCCAACGATATGCATTCCAGCTTAGGGTGGATGGATGGATGGACGGATGGATTGATTGATTTGCCATTAACGGTTTAACGCTCGAGACGACTAACCCAGCTTCTGCAGTGGCCTTGAAAAATATCCATTTACAGACCAAGAGAAGACTGAAAATTTACTACTGGAATTACTTGCTAAATAACCGAGCCAGTCGTTCCACTGGTAAATGTCTCTTTAATAGTCAACATTTTTTTAATGTTTTGTTTGGTGAATGTCCATTTGCATGCCACGCGATTATAATTTTTCACATAAATGACTGACTCGGTTAATGAACCAAGCATTACAGTGGTAAGTGGGCTACTACAGCTGTCAAAAATTGCCCTCTTGGCTTGCGACTCGGAAGAAATGGACCTTTCCGGTTTTAGCTATGCCTCGCCCATCTCCAGCTAAGCTCCACCCACACCTCGCTCGTGTTGGGATCGATCGATCTCTGAACACCCTGACTATGCACCCTTCCAGAGTATCCATCCATCATCTGACCTCATATGATGTCATAATCAGCTCAGCGCGTGTATGATTACGTCATAAGCATTACGTCACAAAGGGTTCCATATAGACCGTCATCAACTCTCAAACAGTCCGATACGTTGTATGAATTATATGTCTTTGTAATTGTTTGCTATTTACTAAACATACTGAGTAGAGGAGGGGCGATAGGGTCGCCTGTGAAAGTAGTTGCTGTGTCAGAGCAACCAACTAATTTGCATCATTATCACCTTTTTTCCTTTGATCTTTGCCGCCTTTGTTTAAATGTGTGAAGCCAGGCGACCCTATCTCCGCTATTCTGATTGAATGTTTGATGTAGAGGTTGCCCATAACCCACGCCCCCCCCCCCCCCTCCCCCTCGTTAAGGCACATGCCGCCTGTCATCCAATGAGGAGCTTAAAGGTGATTAGCGTAATCATTGACAAGGGTTAATGCCCGGGTAATTAAGGATGATTGACGGGAAATTAAGGATGATTGACGGGTAATTAAGGATGATTGACGGGTTACATTCTGGACTCGTATGATCGCGAAGCCCCGCCCCCTCGTTAAGTCATGTGCCTCCAGGCATTCAATGAGGCGACGGTTAATGGGTGTAATTAAGGCTGATCTGATGGAGCCATGCCAAATGCTCAAGGGTTAATGTATTCCGTAATGAGGGATGATCAGGTTACATGTCTGGACACCTCTTCCTGGGAACTCGTTCGATGACAAAGCCCTGTCCCCTCATTAAATCACGGGTCTCCAGGTATCCAATGAGGCGAGCTTAAGTGTAATTAGAGTAATGACGTGTGACAACCGTTACTCGATAGTCGTTAGAGTTTGATTGGTAGGCTACATGTCTGGACACGTATTTCTTCTGACTCTGGGAACTAGTGCAATCATGGGAGATTCTAAAATGGTCAAGCTATAGAGTAAGGCCAATTGTGGAAGACGACTCCGTTAGTCTAACGGATTGATCATTATTAAACTTCTGAACCTTGGTGTTTTAGCCGTGACAATGTACAAGGGTTGATGTATCTTGTACGGGCAATCAGTTGTTGTTATTACTCCAACATATTAAAATTAACTAGTCGATCTTTGAAACAACTCCGACTTCATGTAACGATCGTCAGAGTTGTACTAAGCTCAACGAATCAATTTTCAATCATGTTAGGGAAATAACAATAACCTATTACTTTTTAACGGGCCTCAAGTGGCTGCGCTATATTTGGAGAGAAATTCTGGTCTAAGTTGGCTCATGGTTTGGGCGGGTTATAGGCGCGGGTTCTTTCAGTTTCTTCAATTAAAACAATACGAGTCATTTCACATTTCACAATTTTTTTAATAAAATTAAGTTTCAATAACTCTATACAGCTGATAAAATATATAGATGATAAATATACAGATGATAAAAATATTAATGCGAATAAGTGAAAAAAAAAAAAATTAAATATATGTAAAACGAATACAAACAATAATAATTTAATTAAAATATAAAATTTATAAATGTTTTGAGCAGGATCCAGTCACGTGTAAAAGTTAAGTGATAGACATAGAGAATGATGCGGCTGAGGCATTACGCGAAACTGATTGTAGAGCTATTAGTTAAATAAATTTGAAACCGATCTAAGAGATACTGAACCCCTAACAGTTTGGGTGTAAAGATAGGGTATCGAGCTTACTGAACAAAGTACTTTGGTTTAAATCTTGTAGTACTTCGTCTACAGTAGGAATTGGGTGTCTAGTACGTAAAACAGCCGTATTCGCTTGTCTCATATCGACACAAATGCGAATATCACCATTAGATTTTGGTATGATATTGATTGGAGAAATCCATGGAGTTAGACCTTGGACCTTTTCAATTACATCAAGCCGTTCAAGTTCTTCAATCTTCTTCTCGAGTTTATCTCTCAAATTGAAGGGAATACGAGGCAACGATTGTGCTACAGGTTTTACATTTGGGTCTATTGGAATTTGAAGTTGAAAACCTCTTAGTTTCCCTAGTCCCTCAAAACATGATTTGTACTTTTCAAAAATTTCACTTTGAGTTGGGGAATTGACCGTGTTAATATAATTTCAAAACTTGTAACTTTGTAGCCGTTTCATGACCCAACAATGCTTGACCTTTTCCCTCTACTACCATGAACTTTGCCTCTGTTGACAGGTTTCCAATTGTAGTAGTAGGTACAAAGCATCCAATTACTTGTCATGGTGTTGCACTACCATATGGATACAATTGTTTGTTGGTTTTCCTAGAGGTGCATTTTATTTTGCTCTGTTTAAGCATTTCCCATTGTTGCTTATCAATAACATTGCAACTTGCGCCAGAATCAATAATCATTAGAATATTGGGGACACCGCCTACATTTACAAGGATTTTAGGCTGCTCCTTGTCTGAAATCGAGAATACATACTCATTATCAGAACTATCAGTTTCATTTGATGTGTTTACAAAATGCACATTTTACCTATCTTTTCCCCTTTTATTGTTTTGAGTTGACGGTTCAACTTTAAGCTTACGTGCGAAACGGGGTGCAACATTCGTTACATTGGTTGTTTTACAACATTTGGCAAAATGTCATACTTTATGTGGCGCTACGCCTGCTACATCACCTTTACAATCGAATACTGGCAATCCTCCGATATCCAATGCGGTAGCCATCCTCGTCGCCAGTTGTCATATCTTACTGTACGGATTTACTTACACGAACTTACACGAATCCTCTACTGACAGCAGGCGTCAACAAGCCTCTAACGTCAGGAATGGGCTGCATATATTTATGGTTCATTTTAATGTTATTAAGTTGTTATTAACAATTATACATTGGCTATGTTATAATGATTCTGGAGTATAAATATTACAGATGGGTTCACAGTCGTAGTTATAGCGCAATGGATGACTTTCCCATAGCTTGTCTAGTCTAGCTTTGAAAGAATTCACTGAGGGGGCGCTGATAACGGATTCGGGTAGTTTATTCCATTGATCAGTACAGCGCAACGGGAAAGAAAACATTCGTATATTGAGTCTTGGTCTTATTTTCTTAATTTTTAGGCTGTAGCCTCGAGTTATGCTATTTGTGTCTTGTCGCTCAATAAGGTCTGCAGTAACTTGGTCATATTTATTGCTGAGAATTTTATATAACTCGATCATGTCGCCACGCAATCTTCTAAATACTAATGTTGGTAACTTTAACTTTTGGAGGCGTACGTGATATGGTAGATTACGCATACCAGGAACAAGTTTGGTTTCCCGTCTTTGGACATTTTCGATTGCATTTATGTGCTTTTTCAGATATGGAGCCCAAACCACATTAGCGTATTCAATATGTGGCCTAACAAGAGATTTGTAGAGATGTTTAAAGTTTTCTTTTTCTATTATATATTATTTAATTCGGATTTAACCTATAACTTTACTTTGGAAATAAGGCATACAATCTAATTTAACAGGTAGCCATTTAATCGGTCATAAAACAACAACCTTTACATCATTGCCAGATAGTCGTCAGATTACTAACATTGACAGACACTACAGTAGAGTTCACGTAACCGTTGCTTAGTTCTTACAATCCCTGAATAGGCTTCATGTGCATGACACATTAATTGACTTTGTAGAGCCGTGGGTACCAACATACGGTTATTAGAATGCGCTACACAACCATTCCAATCACACAATTCATGCCGAATTGCAAAGTATGGTGTCAATGACACATCTAGTTGACGCTTAGTAGGCCAACCATTCTGAATGAAATGTTGCACCTTTTGTAGAATGTCGTCATTAACTGTAGCAGTAGTCATTTCCTCCATGGTAATTGTGGAATTATCACCATGTAGTGTTGAAATGATTTCATCAGCATTGTCAACTTCAGCAGGGTCATACGGTACTGGTAATCTCGGTAGCACAATCAGCTGGCAAGTTTTCTTTCCCCGACCTGTAAATAATCGAGAATGTAAACTGCATTAAACGAGCATTCCAACGCGCGATACACATCGGCTGTCTTCCTACACCTTTACTACTTAACAACGTGGTTAGTGCTTGGTGATCCGTCCTCAGTGTAAAGTGACGACCATGTAAATAAATGTACCATTTCTCACATGCCCACAAGCAAGAAAGTGCTTTCTTTTCACCAAAAGAATATTTCCTTTATGAATCGGATAAGGTATGTGACGCGAATGCAACGGGGCATTCTGCACCTTCCTGTATTTTGGATAGGACTGCCCCCAGACCATATGCTGATGCGTCTATAGAGACGAAAGTTTCACATTCTGAGTTAAACAATGCAAGTATGGGTCATTCATTAATTAACTGTTTGAGAGTGTCAAAGCTTTTCTATGTAGTAGAGTTCCATTCGAATTTTGCATCTTTCCTAATCAATGCATGTAGGAGTTCACAGACCGAAGCATAATCTGGAGGAAATAGTAAATAGTATCACGTAAATCCGAGATAACTGCGTAAACTGGCAGCATCCTTGGGAACAGATGCATTCACGATGGCTTCCACTCTGGATGGATCCGGTTCCAGACCTTTATCTGAAATCACATGGCCCAAGTATTTGATTTCATTTACTCCATAGGTGCACTTTTCAGCGTTTAATTTCAGGTTGTATTCCTGGAGACGTTGAAATACCTGTTTGAGATGCATGTTGTGCTCAGCTTGGTTCTTACCAGATACAATTATGTCATCAATGTAATACACAACGCCTTTGTGTCCTTTTAAGACCACTGACATCATTTTCTGATAAGCAGATGGGGCAGAGGCTAAGCCATATGGAACTCATTTAAATCTGTACATTCCGTCATTTGTAATGAATGCAGTCAAATATCGACTCTCTTCCAATTCCAGCTGATAGTAAGCAGAAGACAAATCCAGTTTTGAGAACACTTTCGAACCATGTAATTCCGTGAATAACACTTCAATGTTCGGTAATGGATGCCTATCTTGAATGCTAGATTTATTAGGCTCTCGCAGATCACAAACAATCCATATTTTACCATTTTTCCGACGTGTAACCACTATTGTAGAAACCCATTCTGCAGCATCTATAGGCTCAATAACACCTAATTGTTCCATCTCATGTAATTCGTCTGAAACTTTTTGGCGATACGCCAATGGTAGAAGTCATAGTTTTTTAACCACTGGTTTGATGTCCGGACGAATATGGACATGATGGACGCATGATTTGGCTTTCCCAAGAGTACCATCTATAACTTCTGTAGGTGGTGGTGGTACATTGTCATTGTTAACTAGCATTCTCGACTGAATGTCCAATTGTAAAGCTTTCATTAGGTCCAAGCCTAATAAGGCAAGTCCTGTTTGTACTATGTAGAACGTAGTGGAAACAGTTTTATTGTTCCTTGTCACAGGTAATGTTGTGCAACATAATACTTTTAAAGGTTCATTGGCATATGTATCATGTTTTACAGAAGCCGGCTGTAAAGTACTTTGTGCATGTAATCCAAGTTCATCGTAAATGTCTGCAGGTAAAATAGACACCATGCTTCCAGTATTCAGTGTATATATATATATATATATATATATATATATATATTGACAATCGGGTGTAGATTCTTTATCAATATTGAGCGGCCGCACTTAGGCTGGTTAGAAATGTAATAGCAATCTTTGGGGTTTTTTTGGGGGGTATAAAACGCTTACACTAGCGTAGAGTTCGTTATAGCCCTGATAATTTTGTGCAAGTTCTCATTAAGAATTCTCCACAAATCATTAGAGAATGTTACACTCCTGAACGATGGCTTCTGCTCGATTTGACCTGGCAGAGTAAAGTACCAAGTTAGCCGTACGTATGGATATTTACTGCTGATAGTGACCTTTAATTGAGGTTCTAATTCGTATATGTAATTAATCTGCTCTACGCTGTCAACACATCTAGCTCAAAGCACAGTTTCTTCGAATGCAGGCATCATAGTGACGAACTTTCGAAATATATTACTATACATAAACACTGCTCGCTTGGTGGGGTAAATGCTACCAACACTAAACTCACATATGTCTACTACAAATTCGTCATTACGTTTCAAAACGTGCACGTGTACATTATTACCGAGCACTACAGGCATGTCACAACCCATAAAATAGCCTATATTCATATTATAATAAACGTTGAACAAACTGTTTAAACCAAAATCAAAAGCCATTTTTTTTAACTGCTTTTATACTCTAACACCTATCGATTAACGCTCGTCATGCATCATTACACTAATTACCAATAAGCTTGCCTCATCGGATACCTGGAGACCCGTGATTTAATGAGAGGGCGGGGCTTCATCATCGAACGAGTTCCCAGGAAAAGACGTGTCCAGACACATAACCTGATTATCCCTCATTACGTAATACATTAATCCTTGAGCGTTTGGCATGGCTCCAACAGATCAGCCTTAATTACACCTATTAACCATCGCCTCATTGAATGCCTTGAGGCACGTGACTTAACGAGAGGCGGGGCTTCATGATCGAATGAGTCCAGACATGTAACCTATCAATCATCCTTAATTACCCGTCAATCATCCTTAATTACCCAGTCATTAACCCTTGTCAATCATTACGCTAATCACCTTTAAGCCCACCTCATTGGATGACAGGTAACACGTGCTTTAACGAGGGGTTGGGGCGGAGCTTATGGACAACCTCTACATCTAACATCCAATCAGAATGGCGGAGATAGGGTCGCCTGTCTTCACACCTTTACACAAAGGCGGCAAAGATCAAAGGAAAAAAGGTGATAATGATGCAAATTAGTTGGTTGCTCTGACACAGCAAGTACTTTTCACAGGCGACCCTATCGCTCCTCATCTACTATGCTGTTGAATATTTTAAAACTAATTTGACTGCCATAGGCAGCAACAGCACCCAGTCAAATTAGTTTCAACATATTCAACAGCTTGCCTGTATAGTTTTCTTGAAATCGATAGTCAGGGAGTTCCGAGAGATCGATTGATCCCAACATGAGCGAGGCGTGGGTGGAGCTTAGTTCGAGATGGGCGGGGCATAGCTAAAATGGAAAGGTCCATTTTATGCTGTTGTTATCTCCCTTCACTCCCTACTTTAAGGGGCGACGCCAGGATTGAAAATTACTGGGAAAGGTGCAAAGATAAAGAAATTAATGTAAAAAAATTAATTTCATTAGAAAGCGTACTACATGTATGACCACGTTACCTATACCAAACATTGAACTGAAACATGAAGTGCACATGAATTCAAAAGTCATAGCAAGCATGTTGGGCTCTGGAGAATTGCGTGGTGGGGTGGTGGTGATTCATGCACATCCATACACCCCGCCCATCGTTTTCCCCATTGCTGACGCCCGTGCTTGCTTTACATTCAACATGTTACTGCATCATCATTTATCATCAAAAAACATCATCAACCGTTTATCTAATTTATGAATTATCATAATTGTGTAGGTAAAAGTTGCTATAGCAGACAAAGGTTGCTATAACAGCCACTGTTTTATTTATTAATTTTTTGTTGGGGTGGGGTGAGTGAAAAATGCCGTAATGTTACATATGTGGCCTATTAGATAGCTAGTATTCTTTCCCGCCAAAGATCACAGACTATTTATTACTATACATATAGACGGGTCAGAAATGCTGTCGCGTGGCATCAATACAAGCCTGAAGCCCATGTGTATACAATAAGGATCGAATATCATATTTAGCATAAAGATATGCTTAGGGAATGCTCTGATTATGAATGTGACAAAAATTAAGCGTTGTCTTTTCATGACGTCATTAGCTGGTGAAACGTGTACTAGAGAGAAAACTTAACTACCTGCTGCTGAATTTCTGCGGACTACATTTTCCATAGAGTTTAACTCTGGAACTGGTGAATATTAGCCACCAACAACTTTCAGTCAAATTATTTTCAAAATATTCACCAGGCCCAGAGTTATTGCCCATTCAAATTATTCTCTGCTGGTTTGCAGCGATCGGACAGTAAGAGTTAAAGAATCCACAAAAGGAATATTTGTAGACCTATTGTAAGCTTTCCTGATTTCCGGTATAATCCAATCCTGTTATCGTATTTTTCTGAATCATGTGTGGATAACTTTTCGTGCTTTTTGTAGTGGTTATCGACTGGTTGTATACGAGTTAAACTTATTCTCGTGACCGACGATATCAGGAAGCAGTTGATCCAAGTTATTGTAATACAACGTGAAATGCCAAAGTGGTTATTTCACGTGGGTCTACTTGATCGATTTAGCGAGTGCATTTTAAAAGTCAGTAGGTTAATTAACTCATTCGCCATTATTTAGTGTTTCAATTTCATAATAACTGTACATGAAAGTTGTTGAATATTTTGAAAACAACTTCACTGGGAGCTGTTGCTGGCATAGGCAGCAACAGCTCTCAGTCAAATTAGTTTCAAAATAGTCACCGGAATGTTCCTTACATTATAAAGAATTTGCGGTTTCTGGCTCCACAAATGTTAGAGAGTTAACCCTTTAAACCTGGGATTTGTTCAAGAAAATGTCAATTTGCAGACCACAAGAAGAGTATTTTTGAAAATTTTACCACTGGAATGACTGGCTCGGTTATCGGGCGTAAATTTTCAAAAAATGGACTTCTCTTGGTCTGCAAATAAACATTTCTCAAGACCACTGCAGAAACCGTTTTTGGCTGATATGAGGGTTAAAGGGTTAATGGTGGCGATAGCTTAGCGGATGAACCCGCTCCTCTGGCTCTTTAGCCGAGCCTCTCACTGAGTTGTAACAATAATAAGGATGGCGGCTAAGCAATTAACCAACTCCGTTTGAGAAGAGGAGACGGAGGAAAAGTTTGTAAAAATCTGACTTTTTGGCTTTTGTTGTTTCTTGGCCCTGTTGTTGCTGCTGCCGCTGCAATGATCTGGATGTATCGCGCGCACAAATGCAGTTAGCAGTTTAGCTAGTGTGATGTTGAGTGAGCGCGCTGCTTGGAGATTTGTTTGTCAGTAGGAGGTAATAGAGGTCTGTGTCTAATTGTGTCTCGCGGTTTATACACGCAAGAACGGTCGGTGTACATCGACGGCAGCCGAGCAACAAGTGATGGACTTTTGATAGTTATCTTGAATCTGTTCTAAAGATGGTTGTGAAATTATAAACAAATATAAGTGTGGTTGCTAGAGACAGATGACCGAGCAGGGTCACTACAGGACTGATTATTATCCAACCATGGCGTTTTATAGAAAATATATGACATTTTGGAATATCGTTTTATTCTGTGTATTATTATTTGATATTTTGACTCAAACAGTCAGTGCCCAGTCTATACGAAGAGGGCGAGTTGTAGATAATTTACTTAGAGAAGAAGATATATTAAGGATTAATAATGGAGTCGAGGTGCCCTTTGGTAGATCAACTTACCTTGATCCGGAAAAAGATCTCAAAATAAGCGTTTTTCCAGGCGATAATTGTGTTGTGACTGTAATAGACAACGAACCGGTGTCACAGCGCCCTGGACGCATCACGCCTCCAGTGTTTCCATGCGAATTTGGAGAACGTGAGGTCAAATATTCCCATTTTGGAGCACGAAACCCACCCCAGGACAGAATTAAATTACAAATTCGGTATGACTCAAACACAGACACAATCATTATTCCATTGACCATAACTGCCCGGCTCGTATTCGTACAGTTGGAAGTCATTGTTCGTAACACACCATTGACAGTGCACAAGCTGCTAGGCGTTAGTAACCCAATTAGTGCCACTGTTCTAGAACTTGATTATGACAGGGAGAATCAAATCTGTAAAATCTCTGTTTTAAGTAGAGCAAGCGGCCTTCCAAACTACGGAATCGTAATGAATGACACCTCCACATTATCTATGGTTGACTGTGATGAGTTTCTTACTCTGGGGGTACGATACAAACACACCGCCAGGACTGACTCTCCTGATCGCGATTTTATTCCTATGGTAGTAGAAGTAATGGATAAAGATGGGTCAATGGAAAAACAGGAATATTTCCAAATTATGGTGCGAATAAAGGAAGGAGCAGAGAACACGAAACCGTTTCTTAATTTTAACTCGTTGCTTATAATGGACGTTAATCAATTTGTAATGACAGCAATCACACCTGATATCCTATGGGCAGAAGACACTGAAACCGCTCCTGATAAAATCGTATTCAACATCACGAGTCCTCTCGGGGAAGGTGAAGGGTCGATAGTGAGCACAGATGACAGGAACCAGCCAGTGACATCGTTTTATCAGAAGGAGATCAGAGAGATCAAAATCGCTTATAAACCACCCAGCGAAGATTCTGACACACAGAGGATATTTCAAGTGGAGTTTCAGGCCGTCGATGCTGAAGGGTTAACGTCTGATCCCTTTAAGTTTACTATCGTTGTGAAACCTATGAACACCTTGGCGCCAGTGGTTACCAAAAATACAGGCATTCAGTTATTTGAGGGTCAGACAAGAACGTTATCATCGCAGAAGAATTTGAGAATTTCCGATGAAGACAATTTGGATGGTGTAAGAATACAAGTTGTAGATGGTCTTCGGTATGGTCAGTTACTGGTCGATGGACAGCGAAGAAAGTTTTTCACTCCAGCAGATCTCGATGCGGAAATCGTGGAGTATAAACACGATGGTAGCGACACAACCAGTGACAATATCATCTTCAGAATGTCAGATGGAAAAAATCTAGTGGAGTTTTTATTCCCAGTAACTATTTATCCAGATGATGACCAACCTCCCGTGCTAAATGTAAACACTGGGTTAGAAATTCGGAAGGGACAATTCGCAGAAATATCGCTATTTGTACTTGGTGCCACGGATATTGACAGCGATGACTCCACTATCCGGTTTGTCCTGGAAGCTCCGTACTCTACAGAAGGAGATGTGGTTAAGAGGCAGTTTGAAATTCCAGATGATCCGCGAAATTGGAGACTTGAGGAAGGTGTTTATGAAAAGTCGATAAACGAATTTTCACAAGAAGATATAATTGAAGGAAAGGTCTTTTACAAACATGTAGGCCCACATCATTCAGACTTTGTCATTGACCACCTTAAGTTCAGAGTCGCGGATGGAGGTGACCCGCCAAATAAGTCCAAGTTACATCAATTATTGGTAAAGATAGCACCAGTTGATGATCAACCGCCATACCTTTACCAGAATACGCCTTTAACTATGAAAGTTGAAGAATTTAAGCTAACTAATGTTCGAAGGAGGATTCTAAGATTTACAGATGATGACACCGATGATAGGAAGCTTAAGTATATAATCACACAGAATCCCTATGACACCGATCCAAATACTCCATTGCCAGCAGGGAATATTGTTCTCTGCGACTATCCAGATTCAGAAATCACAGCCTTCACACAGGCCCACGTGAACCATCATAAAGTGTGCTATCATCCGCCTGGTAGAGAACTCGGAATTACGCCACGAGTGATACAGTTTGATTTTGACGTCCATGACACATCTGGTAATGTCCTTCCGAACAATCGTATGACCATCTTCTTGGAGCCAGTAAATAACAAACCACCAGTTGTGACGAATAAAGGGGCGAGTATGTTTGAGAATGGATACATGGTCCTCAGCCCATATATGATTGATGCGCAGGATCCGGACACAGAGATTGATGATTTGATGTTCGAGTTGATGGAATTGCCAAAATATGGATCCTTGCAGCTAAGAGGTTTACAACTGCAGTATGGCGATTCCTTTTCACGCACAGATCTTTTTCATGGCTTAGTAGCTTATGTAAACACCGGTCTTGAAATGGACAAAGATTCGTTTAAATTAGATATTTCTGACGGAATCCACCGCGTACCTTTAACTTTTAAAGTTGAAGTAAAGTCTATAGACGACGAGGCTCCAACATTGCTGACAAATGAACCCGGAACTCTAGCAACATATATCGAGGTCATAGAGGGTCAATCTGTTATAATAACAAGTGATGATCTTCAGGCGTCTGATCCAGACACAGATGCACTTATGTTAACATTTCTCATGCGTAGCGCTCCAACGCACGGGATTCTTAAGAGATCTGGTCAACCGACTGATCGCTTTACTCAACAAGATATAACAGAGAACTTAGTAGAATATCAGCATACAGGTGGCGAAATTGGCAAGACAGAGCAGAATGATACTGTTGGGCTAATTTTAACAGATCTGTCGGATGATTGGGTGATCGGTGGCAATAAAATTAATAACATAGAAATCTACGTTAAGATTATCCCTTTGGACACGGTACCGCCGGTTGTTAGAATTCGCGGAAATCTTAAAGTTTATGAAAGTGAAAAGGCATTATTGACCACAGATATACTGTTGGTAGAAGATGAAGACACGGACGTTGATGACATCACTTGCACCATTATTGCACAGCCGACTCATGGATATGTTGAGAATGTGTCTCCAACACCTGGTTCAGAGCGGCCTCGGACTGGCATCCCGATAACCGCGTTCAGCATCAGCGATGTGACATCTGCTAATATTAACTATGTTCAGAGCATTCACACAGGGGTGGAACCACGAATGGATGGCCTCACGATTAAATGCTCTGATGGGTCCAACTTCTCACCCAATGTGTTACTGCCCATTGACATCTACCCATCAAATGACGAAACACCCGAGGTCTTCATGCGAGAATTTGTTGTCCTTGAGGGCATGAATTTGATTATTGATTTGCCAATCTTGAATGCGATAGACAAAGACGTGCCTGAAGATATACTAAACTTTATTATCACAAAGTCCCCACAACATGGGAACATTGTTCAACAACAGCTCACCGGCACATATCCCATTACACGATTTACAATGGATGATATCACAGATGGATCAACCATCGTCTATGAACACGATGATTCTGAAACGAAAGAAGACTCGTTTGAATTTGTGGTGACTGATGGTAAACATAACGTGAGTAGTAAGGTGAAGATTATGGTACTTCCAGTCGATGATGAAACGCCTCGCTTAACCATCAATAATGGGCTCGAGATTGAGCATGCTGGCGATGTTAAAACCATCACGAACCATGATCTGAAAGCAGAAGATTTGGATTCTAATGATGAAACCCTTCAGTACATTGTACGGAGATCACCAACGCATGGCATACTTCAGCTGCTTGATCACGGCAGAATTCTGAACTTAACTCTTGGATCTAACTTTTCACAGAGCGCTATAGACCAAAATAAGATCCAATACGTTCATACAGGGAACGAAGGCATTCGTGATTTGATCAAGTTTGACATAACCGATGGACTTAACCCGTTGATTGACAGATATTTTTATGTAAGTGTTGAAGGAATCGACATGGTCTTTCCAAGCGTCGTCAACAAAGGTGTAGAGTTACCTGAAGGTGGCCGTGTTATTCTTAGCACTGATATTCTGGGCGGGACCGATTTGAATACGCCGGATGAAGAACTACGCTTTACTGTTACCCGTGCTCCAAGTCGTGGACATCTTGAAATCTCAGATATGCCTGGTGTTCCAATCACAACTTTCACACAGTTAGACCTAGCTGGGAATAAAATTAGCTACATCCATACCAGCAATGACGAGATGAAGATGGACAGCTTTGAGTTTGAGGTCACTGATGGCTACAACCCGGTTCTGCGGACATTTCGGATTGCGCTTAGTGATGTTGATAATAAGAAACCGGTACTAATCTTTGATAAGCTATATGCTAAAGAAGGAGGAAACAAACTGATCACTCCATTTGAGCT
This sequence comes from Chaetoderma sp. LZ-2023a, assembly GCA_034401795.1. Classification (NCBI taxonomy): domain Eukaryota; kingdom Metazoa; phylum Mollusca; class Caudofoveata; order Chaetodermatida; family Chaetodermatidae; genus Chaetoderma; species Chaetoderma sp. LZ-2023a. The sequence goes on along the minus strand of CM067366.1, from coordinate 94,811,801 downwards.
CAAGGTCGATGACCATGACACAGATGCGGAAAAGGTAATCTTTTCAGTCAACCAAGTTCCGATTCATGGGATTATATTGTTCAATAATTCCAGAACCGCCATGTCATTTTCACTAGCAGATATCAACGAGAACTTGATCACATATCAGCATGATGGCACAGAAACGACTTCTGATACATTTTCATTCACAGTCACAGATGGAACCCATTCTGATTTCTTCGTATCCCCACAGCTAACTTATACCACGAGAAAACCACAGCAAATGATTATTGAGATTGTACCTGTGGATAATGGCAAACCAATGATGGCTGTGAACAGAGGCTCATCATCGCTTAGTCCGATGGGCGGAACTCATGGAAGTGACAAAATGGGTGCTCGATTGACCAACAGAATTCTAAAAGCGGATGACCGAGACAGTCCAGTAGAAGATCTTCGTTATGAATTGACATCACCGCCAGAACATGGCTATATCATCAATGCTGGCAATGGAAATGGAGCAGTCATCAACTGGACGCAAGGTATGATAACTTATACAGCATTTAATTAATTGTATCTGTAAAATATATAGATTTTATCTCTCTAGCTATCTATCTATCTACCTGGGTGGGTCGGGGACTGGTGGGTATGTGTGTGGGTGGATGGGCTGACAGGAAGATGGGTGGGTGGATGGATGGATATATCTCCATCCATCGATAGATAGATAGATAGATAGATAGATAGATAGATAGATAGATAGATAGATAGATAGATAGAACATCCATCCATCCATCCATCCATCCATCCCATCCCATCCATCCAAATTCCCACCATAAGCTATCTATCTATCTATCTATCTATCTATCTATCTGTGGATGGATGGATGGATGTATGGATGGATGGACGGGTGGGTGGGTGGGTTGGGGATGGGCTGTGTGTGCGTGGGCGGGTTGGTGGGGGGGGGGGGGGCGGGTTGGTGGGAAGATGGATGGATGGATGGATATATATCTCCATCCATCCATCCATTTATCTCATAGATAGATAGATAGATAGATAGATAGATCCATCCATCTTTCCACCCACACACTCACCCACCCACTCACGCGCACGCACGTCCATCCACCCAGTCACCTGCCTACCTACCTACCTATCTATCTATCTATCTATCTATATATCTATGCTTACATACTCAATTAAATTGAAGACACTCAGGGCATCGTATTATTGATCCAAGCAACGAATTGCTCGTCAGTTTGATGGATGATCATAAGATTTGACAACATGTGATCAGTTCTACGTTTAGTATAGCATAGTCATTGGCCATGAACATTGCTATCTAGACGGGCGTGCATGGTCACGCTGCCTTACCATGCGTGTTGCAGGCCTAGATACCATATCTTTATTAATGTTTTGTCTATCATCGTGCATTTGGATGGGTTAAAGCTGTGGGTGATGGTTATTGGATTAATAATCTCAGATTCTCAGCCATATTAGTAGTTAAATAAATATACGTCGGTAATTCTCTGATATGCGGTGATGAAACGTTGTCGTTTGACGGCGAAACAGCGGGTTTCAACTTTCCAGCATCCGATTTACCACGGCGACTGCAAGCGTGTTTGTGCATGACCGCGCGCGCGTGCGTGCGTGCGTCCGTGTGTGTTGAGGGGTGGGGTGGGGTGGGGTGGGGGTAGAGGGCGGGGGGGGGGGGAGGGGGGGGGAGGGGTGTGTGTTGTGTTCTGGTGAGAGGTTTCCACAATTCCATAAGATGATTGCTCCAGTTGTAGACCATAGAAATGTACTACATTAACATAGTAGCCTACATTTCTATGGTGTAGACGCGTTGAGGCCTAAAGGCATCTCCTGTATATCTGGAAGTAAATATGGAACTTTGTTGATTGAATAATAAATTAATAATACACACTGCGAATCATGATCAGCCACGCTGCCTGCTGTAAATTATTAGGTCATAGGACCTAAATCCCAGGGGCCGTATTCACGAAGGGTACTTAAAAGTATCGGCCCAGTAAGCTGTGCTATCCGGGATGATTGAATACGCATACTAGTTAGAGGGAGATCCCACCCCGCCCACCCCGGATTCTCCACCCACCCAACCACCCACCCCTCCACACCCACGCCCAACTCCGAATGGACATGCCCGAGCAAAGTTTCCTTCCGTCGCCACTCTCGCGTTTTATGTCCTCCCAAATTTTAAGGAAATGGAAACTTGGGGGAAAAAACACGAATGTGTTACTTGAAAACCTGCATCGGCATGTATTTAGCAACGGTAAGCAAATTATAGACAATATTTATTACTTAGACTTAAACGTGGAACTAGACCTAGTAATTCAATCAAGTCATTTTCATAATCATAATGTAATCTAGTATTAGATGTGCCTACACGTCTACACCCTGTCAGTACTCAGTACAGCAGGACAGGGAGTGACGTCTGATACACTGACAGGGAGTATGATGGTGTCCATTTCAGCGGAGGGGTGAAGCCATCCAAAACATTAAAAAAATTGAAATGTATATTTTCTGAGATGGTATCTCCTGCATTTAGGAGGGTAAATATGGAATTTCAGATTTAGGCACTGAAAGACTGGAGGACCAAATATTTTTTGAAACCCTTCATTGCAGTGGGATGTCGCGCAAATCTATTGCAGGGCACGCGAAATATAACTAAACTAAAGTGATTAAGTCACTAAGTGTGTTCCCCTCCCAATTGGCGGAGGGTGTGGGTAGGTCGGAGGGTGGGGATTAGGTTGCTTGTTTCTATCATACAAATTTGAAAATGAGATGGCACACAACATACTTTTGATTTTCAAGGGGTGGATCCTGACATCCTCTGCAGTCTTGACAAATGTCCAATTTGCAGACCAAGAAACTATTTTTGAAAATTTACCACTGGAATATGACTCGTAGGAATGTACTATCGGAGGGACTAACATCTAGGGTGGGTTGCCATGGATATGGAGAAACAATGTTGGGGTGTATCGCCCCCCCCCCCCTCCCCCCACCACCCCTTACCCATCCACCCCCATTCCTATGTTAGCGTTATATTGCAGCTATTCATTAGGGCTATTCGAATCTAGTGATCAGTAACTGTAACCTTAATGCCTGCTGGCTCATCCAGATTAAATTTAAACCTTGTATACTAGCATGGGCGCAAACACCTATTCAATTAGGGCAGGTGGAGGGGACTAAAGCACCCCACAGAAAAAAGTGTTGGGGGCTAAGCGTATCTTTAGTCAAACATCCCCCACCCCCACCCCACCCCACCCCACCCAAGAATTTTGACAGATTTCAGACATTATGTACCACTTTACCAACTTACTAATCCATGTATATTAGGAATAAATACTCATGTAAGATATTTTCCAATCAGCCTTCAGTGATCATATTCCACTTTGAGAATGGAGAGATCTGATCTGTCACTGAAGTATATAATGTCTAGTCAATTACGTCCCATGTAGGTTGAACAGTGGCGGATTAGGCCGGATTAGGCCTTGCCAGGGCAGGCGGGCAAAGAATATTTGTGGAGTTGAGTGGAAGCGAAAGGCAAACCAAAAGGGCATCCGGGGGTCCTCCCCCAGAAAATGTTGAAATCTAGATGCTCTCAGATGGCATGTCCTGCATTTCCAGAGGTAAATATGGACCATCAGTTGGCTGTTAAATTATTTAATTTCAATTTTTTTTCACTCAATTTTTTAGCCATTCAGTTGTGACAACAGGACTGGATAAAAAAACTGAATGAAGAAAAAAATGAAATTAATTAGCTTAAAATATAATAATTCAACAGCCAACTGAGGGGCCATATTTATCTCTGGAACTGCAGGTGGTGCCATTTGAAAGCCATCTAGAAGATACAAAATAATATCAAACTACAATACAATCATGAACCATCTGACTCCTAAAACATCAGAAAAGTCTCAAAACAAAAGAAACACTCTTTAATAAGAATAATACTGAACCAATATGTAATGGACAGATAAGACAATAAGACCCACCCCCCCCACCCCCCCCCCCCCCCCCACCCCCTAAGACAAACGTTGTAAGTCTGTAATTTGAATTTCCATTCCATTACAGTTCTCATCTTCCGAGGCAGATCCATAAATTATTGAAGGGGTGGCCCTAGGGGTAGTTCTGGGAGGGACTCTCGAATGGGTTGTCCTCCCAAAAAGAGGGGTGGTGGGTTTCGGGTGTGATGGTGTGGTAGGTTGCTCCCCCCAGAGAAATTTTGTGAATTTAAAACTGCTGTGATGCGATTTCCAACCCTCTAAGTGGAAATATTGATTTTTATTTTACCTGCAATTTAGAACATTCTTGGAGATAATCAAGCAGTCAGATGAAAAGGAGTATCTATGGTAAAACAGATGATAAGATTGTGAATATGCATTAACCTATCATTCTATTCACCTTATGCCCTTTCTCTTTTTACAAATGAAAATAGCTCTCTGGGCATCATGTCCAGGCAGCTATTCTCGTTTGTAGAAAAGAGAAACTGCATAAAACACATTATTCACTCAAAAAATGGGGACTGGTCAAGATCTGGGGCCAGGAGCAAATGCACCCGCTACCCCTATTATAATCCGCTACTGGGAATATCTGGTCGAGCCAGTCATTTCAGTGTTAAATTTAAAAAAATTAATTTTTGCTTTGCAAATAAACATTTGTCTCGATCGCTGCAGATGTTGTTTTTTGGCTGTCTTGACCATTGAAGGATTGTGAAATCATAATCAAATTCAAATTGTTAATATCCTGGCAGCCTGTCAATCACAAACTGTACAATAGCCCTGCCTCTCATCCATCTCTACTACTAACCTTGGGCAAGCAACATAGCGCTGTTAATCTCACCCGCTGTCAGGCGCCGGCTTGGAGTTACCTGGTCATTATATTTACTAGGGAAAGTAGAGATCTTGGACGTAAATGTTTAATTAAAACTCGTTAGGAGAACAGCAATTCACCATTAATCATTGTGTTAGACAAGAGGCACTTTAGCTATTCTTAATAGATGATTACCCGGTCATTGTCAGGTCACATGTAAACAGTGGCAAAAGAGCAGTGGCTTACTCTGGGGAAGCATTTCCACTGGGCGTGCAGAGGGCGAGGTGATTGAGTGGAAGGGAGGGTGGAATCTTAAGTTGGATATATTCTAAAGCAGATAAAGCTGTAAATCTATAGGTAAAGAGGTTGACAGGTACTCTGACACACAAGCGCGTGCACACACACATGCACGCACGCACGCACGCACACGCACGCACACACGCACATGTGTGCATGCAAAGGGATTATGTTGTTTACTACTGAGAATGTGGCAGGGGATAGTTTCTCAGGTACTATAATTTTAAATTTTCAGTAGTCGTTCTGTGAAAGGGATTATAGTACTTACTAATAGTGATAAATTCTATGGATTGTATACATGATGATTAGCGACTATGGAGCTATATAATACATCTTGGTACAACAAGTCTGCTTTGTAATTGGCAGCATAAGTGCCACCTCATGTCTTCCTGCATCATGGATTCCATGCCAAAACAGACTGAACGATACTAATAGAGCATTGATGTTGATATGCTAATCGAATCTTGGTTTGTAACGGATGATATTGACTGTGTAGATTACTGACTGATAGACAGCTTCCATTCTCACCTTCATCTGTTAGTACTATAGGTACATGTAAAGTATGTATACTCATGATCCAATGTCTCAGCTATGTGTGTGATTAGTAAATTATTCAACAATCATGATTTCAGATTTAATTATATATCTGTCTCTTAATGCTCTTTAAATCGGTCAAGCCAGCCAAAACCAGCCTCTACAGAAGTCTTGACGAATGTCTATCTGCAGGCCAAGAGAATACGTTTTTATTCGTTACTCGTACTGAGCCAGTCATTCCAGTGTTAAATTTACAAAAATAGATCCTTTTAACTTCTAAAATGAGATTCACTAACCCGTTCACCGACAAATACCGGAAAAAGTATATTCTTTACGATATAAAAAATATTTTGTTGAATAATATGAAATTAATTTGACTGAAAGCTGTTGGCAGCAATAGCTTCCAGTCAAATTAATCTCAAAATATTATAACTATGTGCCAAAATTGCAGTGTGCTAAGCTTTCATGTATAACACCTATTTGTCCCACACCATGGCCCTGCGATTGCCATGTCTTTTTGACTGCCATATGTCCCAAAGTGACTGCCATGCCCCACAGTGACTGCCATGTCCCACAGTGACTGCCATGTCCCACAGTGATTGCCATGTCCCAGTCCCACAGTGACTGCCATGCCCCAAAGTGACTGCCATGCCCCACAGTGACTGCCATGCCTGCGTTTTACTGCCGTGTCTGCAGGGGTTGGAAATATAATCATGGACTTTCACTAAATATCAAGTAGTCAGATGTTCTATAATGAGATGTAATGAGCTACAATGTAGTAATATTTTGACAACTGCAGTGGAGCTACTAAAGGATAAGAAATATAATTTCATTAACACATTAACACTGTATGATATACACTGATTGATACAAATGTATGTTTATTATAAGAAGTTGAACCAAAACTGGTAACTGCTAATGAATTTCAGCAAATCAATAAAATGCATACCTCCCAATACAGCTATTTCCATCACCCTTTAACCCTCAAATTTGTTCAAGAAAATTTAAATTTTCTCATGGAAAATGTCCATTTGCAGACCTAGAGAAGACTATTTTTGAAGGTTTACCACTGGAATGACTGGCACGTTATCGAGTCAGTGATTCCAGTCGTAAATTTTCAAAAATAGTCTTCTCTTGGCCTGCTAATAGACATTTTTCAAGATCACTGCGGAAGCCGTTTTTGGCTGATATGAGTGTTAAAGGGTCAAGTAGTTGTTGATCAATGGTTGCAAACATGTTTACAACATACTGCATATGTTGATGTTGATTTTTATACCCCACCAAAAAATTTGGCGGGGTAGTCTGTAATGGCACCATCCGGTCGGGCGGACGGTCGCTCGTGCAGGTGGGCATGCGGGCAGCAGAGTGGGTTCTGGATGATAACTCTGTTACCGTTTGTTGGATCACATTGAAACTTCATAGGGTGGTTGGACTACAGGGTTTGCACGGGTCATGGAAATCCTGGACAGTCATGGAATTTGAAAATCTAAATTCCAGGGTTTGAAAAGTCATGGAAAATCGTAATTTTGGTCAAAGTCATGGAAAAGTCATGGAATATGAAAATCTTACTTAGAAAAAAATCTGATGGCATAAAATTCCGCTGTATACATAAAATAGCATAAAAATAGAAGACATTTTGAATTTTTCAGCTATGTTTAATGTATGTATGTATCCATCATCGCGGGAGTGAAATTATTAATTGGGACCACCTAAATATTGCGTATACTTTAATAAACATTGTTTATTTCATCAAAATTACCGTAATTTCTCGACTAAAGGCTGCCCTCGAATATAGGACTCTGTCCCAAATTTGACCAAAATCAGCCCAAAAAACTCTTGTATTCAAGTATAAGACGCTGTTAAATTTAGAAAAAACGTACCTTTAAAAAATTGAAAATTGGTATAAAAAATAACCATCACTCCGCGTCATGTTTAATGCATGACTAAAAATTATCATGATGTTAGAGAAATTATTAAATAGGACCGCCTAAATATCGTGTATCTTCAATAAAGATTGTTTATTACATCAAAATCATTCTAATTTTGGCATAAAATGTCTCCTTGAAAACATCGAAATCGCGTGATAGAAACAGATTGTAATGGCTCTTTTGCGTTTGGAGGTGCTGTGTGATCTTATGCGCTAACGGGAGTTGGTTATCTGGCTCTTTTGTGATTGGAGGCGCTGTGTAATCTTATGCGCTAACGGGAGTTGGTTATCAAACAGGTACAGGAACATTCAGTTCCTATCGCGCAATGATAATATATAGCAATTTCCGAGTTCCGAGTTCAGAATATTTATATCCGAGTACTCGCTCTAATTAGAATAAAGATCTTTTGCGATTGGAGGCGAATCACGTGATTTCTACACATATCTTTTCTCGACGCCATTTTATGTCAAATTCTGGATTAATTTTGATGTAATAAGTGATATGTATTAAAGAATAAGCAATATTTAGGCGCCCGAATTTAATAATTTCACTTCCGCTTGGTGTTTTTGGAGTATACATTAAACATAGTCGTCAGGCGGCGCGAATTGGCTAGGGTAACATTTAGTTCAATTTCCGTGGTATAATCTGACTTTTTAAGAAAAATTTTGACCCAAAAATGTGCGGAAGGAATGTTCTCGATTATAGTACGCACCCCCCTTTCTAGTACATGTGTTTTGACCAAAAAAACTGCGTCCCTTAGTCGAGTTTTAACGGTAACCCAAATTTTGACGTAACGTGTAGTCATGAAAAAAATAAAAGCCACGTGATGTATTAGCTTCCGCTATAGAACAAGTTTAGGTCGTTACGCGTGTAGCACGAAGACTAGCACGAAGACGCTAATATTAGTACACGGGTAGAGACTTGTGCAATCCACATAAATAGCAGGGGAGCTTCGAGTAGCTAAGAGATTGATGGCGCAAACTCGCCCTATAGCGGAGGCTGATTAATACTCAGAAGAATGTAATCTAACCAAGTCCGCCGTGATGAAATCACCCAAGTGAACAAAAATCTTGAGAGTAAATATACTGCTGAATGCATTTACTGATTAGGTAATAGTGAATTTATTGCTCAAATTGTTTTTTAAACATATCTTCTGTACATATTTATTATTAATTTGATAAATATTGGCATTTGCGAGGGTGCAAAATCTGTTTTTATTTGGAAGGTCTCCTTCCAGTCTGAGATAAAGTGCAGTGGAATGCCTCCAATCACAAAAGAGCTTTTAATAAATTTGGCCGTCCAACTTAAGGCGGGATCTAACCTCATTTTATTTCTTACGTTGTATTGGTTCATTATATGTTGGTTGGAGATACGACAATACAATGACTTGTCAGTTTGAGTTTTATTTCATCATTTAAGAATTATACATACACGTTAGATTTACAAATATTACATAGAATATAATTATTATAGTCCACAATATTGGTGATTGCAATACGGTTTTGAATATTTTGAATTGATTTGATAGGTTAATATACATAATTATGCTGTTTCTCTAGATACAGTTGTACATATGATGCCATGAAGATGATGATAGCTAGTGCTCTTTTAACGCTTTCATCATTGAATTCCTGATTTCTCATTTTCAAGGCAACCATACAAGAAAACTGTTGTCATCTGAATATTTCGAAACTAATTTGACTGGAAGCCATTGCTGGCTTAGGCAGCAACAGCTTCCAGTCAAATTAATTTCAAAATATTCAGCAGAATAATCATTACAAAATTTAGTTCTTCAGGGATTTGTCTGTGAAAGGGTTAATCTTTAAATCTTTCCTATATAATGTTGGATCTCTTTATTTATATATTAATGCTCACAGTGAAATTAGTTGCAAAATAATTTAAAGTAATTTGTCTGGATGTTCTTGCTGCATTAGGCTGCAATAATTTCCAGTCAAATTGATTTTAATATATTTAAAAAATACTTTCATAGGTATATTATAGGGATAATAGCCCTACATATATACCATTCCAGTAATATTTTTTAAAAGTTCTGGTTCTGAGATATTGATTCTTGGAGGTCATGGAATTTGTTAATTTTAGTCATGGAAAAGTCATGGAATTTCAAATCCTGAAAGGTGTACAAACCCTGGGACTAGGTCTTGGGAAGAAACGTATTGAAATCGATGATGATTCAAAATCAAGATGACCGCCAGCCACCGGCGGCCATCTTGAAAATTGGTTTCCAGACGCTAACTCCGTTACCATTTGTCGGATCGCATTGAAACATCATAGGGTGGTTGGACTAGGTCTTGGAAAGAAACCTATAGAAATCACCGATGATCCGAAATCCAAGATGACCACCAGCCACCAGCAGCCATCTTGAACATTGGTTTCCGGATGATAACTCCATCACCGTTTATCGGATCACTTCATAGGGTCGTTGGAATATGTCTGGTGAAGAAACTTATCGAAATTTACGATAATCCGAAATCCAATATGGCGGCTAGTCAGCGGTGGCCATCTTGAAAATTGGTTTTCGAACAATACCTCCTTGACCATTTAACGGATCGCTTTGACACTTCATAAGGATGACTGGTCTGGGTCTGAGGAAGAAATTAATGTTTTCTGATAGCTCTCATTCATTGGTTTGTCATCATGGCGGGGTATTATGCACCGTTTGCGGAGATCTTTTTATAAACGGTAAACTCTGTCCCATCATTCTGGTGACTTATGAAATTGGGTGTGGCGGAAATGTGTTGAGCAAAGTGAGCCAGGGCTGAGGGTGGGTACAGGGGTTCGCCTGAGGGGCAGAAAATTTACAACGTTTAGATTCCCTCTGGTGGAATCTGAGGGGATAACTGACAATGTAAAAAATGGTACATTTTTACTTCAGTTCCAAATTGTTAAATTTTCTGACAAAATTATTGCATTTTGGGGCACAAATTTGTATATTAGAGACCCAAATTTTCACACTTCTGGTAGTATGACTACCTGAGTATGCCCTCTGAAAGCCTGAGAGAAGGGTTAATTGTGTGTGTCTCACGGTCAATGCCCGTGACTTGGCATGTCTGGTATGGGAACTCTATGGCGGGTTATGCATGTACTAACAAATAAAGAGGTTTTAGAATATTTCTTACTTGATTGGCAGGCACACTGTTGCCTGTAATAACAGTTGGTATCATACACATCTCTCAAATATTCTGTGTAATTTCCACACCAAATAACTACAGAGAAAGTTGTTTAAATTGAAAAATTCAATGAAAACAAAATTTGTTATTTTTCTACTAGCTTCTCAAATTGTATGACAACAATTATTTTTTCATGTGTTATTCTGATAAATTCACTGTTGAATGATAATTCTTTTCGGGTGATACATCTGTCTAGCTAGATTACTGCCATTGTGACATATTTTGCTCTGACTCCCAAACTCCAGCATTCCAAACTTTATTGAAAAGAAATCCCATGAACAACATCTGCCAGTAATTTCCTTATTCACGCCAGAATACATATGACCGCAACCATCCAATTTTTAGTGTTATCTGTCATAAATTTTACACAAAAGAGTAATATAATTCACTTGATCATTTGTGATGCTTGCTTGTACCAATGAAGACAACTTGGTGTTGATACTTCACAGATCTATGGATAATAACCCGTTAACATTTTAACCCTCATATCATCCAAAAACGGTTTCTGCAGTGGCCTTGACAAATGTCCATTTGCAGACCAAGTGAAGACTATTTTTGAAAATTTACCACTGGAATGACTAGGTCCATAACCGCGCCAGTCATTCTAGTGATACATTTTCAAAAATAATCTTCCCTTGGTAAATTTTGCAAATGGATAGTTTTTATGGAAAAGTTGAAATTTTCATGATTAAATGTGAGTGTTAAAGGGTTAAACCAATTGCAACTGAATTATTTGATTCCTAAATTCAGTTCTCCAAAATTAACCCTTTAATTGTCAATACAGCCAAAACCAGCATCTTGTCAATACAGCCAAAACCAGCATCTTGTCAATCCAATCAAAACCAGCATCTTTTCAATACAGCCAAAACCAGCATCTTGTTAATCCAACCAAAACCAGCATCTTGTCAATCCAACCAAAACCAGCATCTTGTCAATACAGCCAAAACCAGCATCTTTTCAATACAGCCAAAACCAGCATCTTGTCAATACAGCCAAAACCAGCATCTTGTCAATACAGCCAAAACCAGCATCTTGTCAATCCAACCAAAACCAGCATCTTGTCAATACAGCCAAAACCAGCATATTTTCAATACAGCCAAAACCAGCATCTTTTCAATACAGCCAAAACCAGCATCTTGTCAATACAGCCAAAACCAGCATCTTTTCAATACAGCCAAAACCAGCATCTTGTCAATACAGCCAAAACCAGCATCTTGTCAATCCAACCAAAACCAGCATCTTTTCAACACAGCCAAAACCAGCATCTTGTCAATACAGCCAAAACCAGCATCTTGTCAATCCAACCAAAACCAGCATCTTGTCAATCCAACCAAAACCAGCATCTTGTCAATCCAACCAAAACCAGCATCTGCTGTATACAGGGTCTTAAGAAATGTCCATTTGCAGGACAAGAGAATATTTTTGAAATTTTACCACTAAATGCGTCGCTCTACATTTTTCTACTGACTCCTGAAAATTTGGATTTTAATATCTGGCTGATAAGGGTTAACCCTTTAGTTTAACCCTCATATCAGCCAAAAGTTGCTTCTACAGCGGGTTTGAGAAATGCCCATTTGCAGACGAAAAGAAGACTATTTAAAAAAAATTTACCACTGGAATGACGCTCAATAACCAAGCCAACCATTCCAGTGGTAAATTTAAAAAAATAGTCTCTTGGTCTGCAAATGGACATTTTCTGTGAGAAAGTTGAAATTTTCTTTAATAAAATCAAGGTTTAAATGGTTAACACTCATTAGCCTTCCGGAAAAAAATTTTGCATTGGTCTTGTAATAAATGTCCATATGCAGACCAAGTGAAGATTATTTTGAAACCTTTTCAATGGAATAACTGGATCGATAACCGAGCCAGTCATTCCAGTGGTAAAAAAAATAGTCTTCTCTTGGTCTGCAAATGGACATCTTCTATGAGAATTTCTTGAATAAATTTGAGTGTTAAATGGTTAAAGGAAAGTGAAATTGTTAACAAGAAAAAACTTTAAGCACTGAAATAACGTCTTTCAATATTGATACAAATAATATTCTTAATTTAGCCGTCTACCCCATGTGGGGATATTATGATTAACGTGGTTAACCCAACTTAGTCTAAACATATTCTATACTGTAGCTATTAAAGTCCTACTGAATATTTTGAAAATGATTTGACTGAATGTTGTTGAGTTGTTGCTAGTCAACAACTTTCAGTCAAATCATTTTTGAAATAATTATCAAGTTTGAATATGTATGTTTGCAACCACAAAACCTATAGGCATCACAGAATTCAGATATCAAAATGGTTATTTTTCTCACCAGATGTTGAGCAGAGTTTTAGGGATTATGTAATAACTGGAGTCCCATATTCAAATGTATTTTCAATAGTTTTAGCTCACCTGGCCGGAAAAGCCAATTAGCTTATGCCATGGCATGTCCATCCATCAATCGTCCATCAACTTTTCCTTTAAACGTCTTCTCAAGAATCACTACTATAGGCCGATTTCAATTATATTTGGCAGGAAGCATCATTAGGCCGAAGGGAATCCAAGTTTGTTCAAATGGAGCTGGGCGGCCAATTTGGCTGTGGCGGCCATTTAGTATTTTTGTTGATTTTAAAAACGTATTTAAAAATCTCAGGATCAATTCAAAACTCATGACATATCATCATCAATGGCAAGAGCGTACCAAATTTGTTCAAGAAACTTGATTGGGCAAATGGTTCGGCAGACATCTTGGATGACCTGGTTTTTGTGAAAACGTCGAAATTTGGGAGATATGATTAGGGAGTAATAGCCATTAAAGTTTGATCAATGGAAGTTGATACATAAAAAAAAATGGCCACCATGGACGAATCAAAATGGAGCCTATTTGGCGGCCATAATGGATTTTTTTATATGATAGATTTTGAAGCAGAAATTGGTTTTATATAGGTGTTTCTCCTAGAAAACCAATTGGCCGATTTTGATTATATTTGGCAGGAAGCATCCTTACTGCATAGAGAAGTTTGTTCAAAGGAAGCTGATTGGCCAATTTGGCTGATTTTTAGAAGTATCAGACTCATGAAACATCATTTAGGCAATAGTTGAACCAAGTTTGTTCACGGGAACTTGATTGACCAAATGCTTCGGTTAAGCTACCTTGGATGACCTAATTTTTACGAAAACAACTTCTGAACTGCTAAAACAATTTGGCTGAAATTTCGGGAAAATGATGAGGGACTAAGGGCCATTCAAGTTTGTTCATGGGAAGTTAGTACATTAAAAACATGACCAATCAGAATTCAGCAACTCGTTGGTCTTATTTGAATTTATACTTGATGGATTTTGAAGCAGAAATAAGTTTTTATTTAGGTATTTAGGGATGTTGATTTTAAATGTGTCACTTTCAAAGTTGTCGGATAAATGGTTTGGCAGTCATCTTGGATTTTTTTCGTAGCAATAACTCCCATAGTAAGGCAATGGGATATTTAAAATGTCTTCTCGAAAATCTCTGAACCAATTTTAACCAAATTGCCCTGTAGGTGGGGCTTAGAATACACCTTCCATACCCTCTGCGTGTCGTAAGAGGCGACTAAAGGAGGTAAGGGTGAGGTAACCCTGACAGAAACCTCGAGTGCTGAAGACGGAGGTTCCAGGCCGCACGGCGCACTCTAATAAACCATTGATCCACGCACTTAACGCTTATTATCATGTCGATAGTCACTTACAGGACTGGCGGTATGATTAGCGAACGAAAAGAAGAAGAAGAATTTTAACCAAATTTGGTAGGATGTATAGATTGTGTTCTGGTTGCTATTCTGCCCACCGTTAGCTTATTTTACTTACATGTAAAGGAAATGGCCTTTCTCGTTGAAATGCCTATGTTCCAGATTAGTGATACAGGCCCCCTTGGGCCTCTTGTTTTTTAATTTTCATAATTTAACATAAGGAAGTATTCAGTTATTACAAGAATCTTTATAAGATTATAGTGAGAGGCACCTGTTTGTAATAAACATTAGCTCAGTCCAATTGTTTCACTAGAGCTATAGGGCGACTGTTTTGAAAGCGTTTCTAATGGATGAATCCACTTTTAGCCCCAGACATCTCTAGCTAAGATTCGGCCACACTTTGCTTGAGTTGGGAGCGATCGAACCCTGAATGTATCTCAATTTACAGAAAACTATACCGGTACATGTAAGTTGTTGAAAAATATTCCACAGAATGATTATTATTAATCGTTAATGGTCAAATTTGAACAAGAAAATCAAAATATCTGCTTCTTTAATGTCCGTTTGCAGGCCAAGAAAAGAGTATTTTTGAAAATTTACCACTTGACTGACTGGCTCGGTTATCGAGCCAGTCATTCCAGTGGTAAATTTTCAAAAATACTCTTCTCTTGGCTTGCAAACGGATATTCCTCAAGACAACTGAAGAGGCCGTTTTTGACTGGTAGAACCATTAACCCTTTAGGGGTCAAGCTGGCCACAATCGGCCTCTGCAGTGCTCTTGGCAATTGTCCGTTTGCAGGCCAAGAGAAGACTTTAATAAAAAATTTACCACTGGTATGACTGGCTCGATAAACGAGCCAGTCATTCCAGTGGCAAATTTTCAAAAAATAGTCTTCTCTTGGTCTGCAAATGGACAATTACTTTGAGAAAATTTTTGTGACCAAAGTTGACCATTAAAGGGTTAAATGGTTAAATATTAAGAACATACAATTCGTACAACTGACAGACTTTGAAAAGTTCCTGACAGACTTAGCTACACGTTACGTAGTTGATTGTGACGCCTAAATGTGATGTAATTGATTATGACATCATCTAGTTGATTGATATATTGGATTCATCAATTGTTCTATCCCTTTAACCCTAGAAATTCCAGTGTTTATATTTCAGGAGTGCTGTTGAATATTTTTTAGACTAATTCGATTGGAAGCTGTTGCTGCTATATCCCCCAGTAAAATTAGTTTCAAAATGTTCAACAGAATATTCTTTATGTCATTTTGAATTTGTCATTTCTGGTCTGTGTGGGTTAAAGAGTTAAAGCTGAAGTCCCATGTTAAAAGATTCCATACTAACTGCTGTCAGTGAAACCAGGGTAAGCAGTTTCTCTCCTTTCTCTCAATTACCCCACACACACACACGCACGCAGGCACGCACGCACAAACACACACACTGGGAAGTGGTCTGGACAGAACTTTCAGAAGACATTAATAAATACGATACCCTCCTGTTGTGTGACATTAATAATTATTCTAGAATACCAATGTTTAATATCTTGTCTTTGTACAACTATCCTGTATAGTAGAGGTATTCTATCAGTTAATCACGATCAAAATAATCAGGAAAGTAAAAAAATCAGGAAGATGGAAAAAATAATTTGACATGGTGGATGAGTATTTGCAATGTCTGATTGCTGTTGTTTTATCTATATTAGTGTTGAATATTTTTACATGTGATACTCAGCCTTAGACTAGTATTTTATGATAATACAGTGTCACTATTCTTAGAGGGAGCACAGAAATAGGGGTCAAAAGTGACCTTAACCGTTAAATTTTTTTAAGAAAATTATAGTTTTCTCATAAAAAATGTCTAATTGCAGACCAAGAGATTATTTTTTAAAATAATCCACTGGAATGACTGGCTCAGTTATCGAGCCATTCATTCCAATGATAAATTTTCAAAAATAATCTTTTCTTGGTCTGAAAATGGACATTTCTCAAGACCACTGCAGACGCCGTTTTTGGCGGATATGAGTGTTAAAGGGTTAATAGAGAGTTACGGATGAGGATTGTAAATTGTTTAGGAGTGATGCATGTTTCCATTGCAGATGTACTATGCTGACCCTTCTCGTCTTAGCATCCCCTCAACTACCATGCTCTACTTAAACTACCCCCCAGCCCATGAACTTATAGCTGTATGGCTTTACCTGTGCACACCATTTTGATTGATCTTGTGTCAGCTGGTGACAAGCTTCAAAGGTGTAGTAGTTTGGTAGACAGTTTAAGCTCCATCTTGTTGAAGACCTTGGTACAGATGTCAGGAGAATGTATTTTGTTTTTATAAGTTAAGGGTTTAGAGTTCATCCTGATTCAATGCAGGCTGATGGGATTGTTTATGCTTATTTATTTGCCCTAAATGTTTCCATGTTTCATTCTACAAGTTTATGTTATGGAAATTACGACTCGATCACTGCCGTATTAGAATGCTGAAGCTTATTTTGAAAACAATTTCACTGAGATTGCACCTCTCAGTCAACTTGCTTTCAAAAGAGTCGTCTGTTTTCATATACATTCAAAAGAAAGGTTTGCGTTTAAATAGTAAAAAAATTATTAAAGATCCCTTTTGCTGTTGAAGCGCTGTTATAATAATTCACCTTTCCAGAGTACCCACCCATCATATGACGTCATAATGAACTGCGTGCTGTGTACAATGACATCATAATGAATGACGTCGATAAGTACGTCACGAACGCATATTTGATGACGGTCTATGGGCTGTTGTACAAATTGTTTGCTTTTACTATTTAATAAATGGCAGCAACAGCACCCAGTCTAATTAGTTACAAAATATTCAACAGCTTCCCTGTATAGTTTTCAGGAAATTGATAGCTAGGGCATTCGGGGATCGATCAATCCAAACACGGCGAGGTGTGGGTGGCGCTTAGCTAGTGATGGGCGGGGCATAGCTAAAAATGGAAAGGTCAATTACATGTTCTCCTAACCTGTTGGTGAAGAGATGCTTATTATTGCGTTGAGTTCTTCTGCCTGCCTGTGTCTGTGTGTTTTTGCATTTGTGTGTGTGTATAAGTTTGTTTGTTTCCTTGTTCAAAGCTGTGTTCCCATAAAGTAGGATCTCCTAACTTTTGACTTGACCCGCAAATAAATATTAATAAAATAAATAAAAGAAAGAAAGGCTAGAATTATATTTGTTGCATATGCATTGCTACATTTGTTACATTAGACTTCCAGGTCTGTAATACCATATCACACTAATGCCTTGATTAGGTATAATTATATGGATCCTTTTCCGCTGCCAGATTAGCTGCTTTCTAATTGTTATAGTCTACTTCAGTATGACGGAGACAACAATAAAATATCTGTTGACAAATAGGGGATATATTTAATCCATGCTATACTTAATCTCCTGTAGATTATTAGCTCACCTGGCCAGAATGGCCAAGTGAGCTTATGCCATGGTGACCATCTGCCGTCCATCTGTCCATCCGGTGTCCTTCAAGATTTTCTTTAGACGACTTCTCAAGAATCACTAGGCCGATTTCAATTATATTTAGCAGGAAACACCCTTAGGCCATAGAGGTCCAAATTTGTTCAATGGAAGCCGATCGACCAATTTGACTGGCAGCCACCTTGGATGACCTAGCTTTCGCGAAAATGACTTCTACAGAACCGCTGAATGGATTGGGCCAAAATTTGGGAAATATGATTATGGATTAAGGCCTTAAAAGTTTGTTCCAGAGATGTTGATGCATAAAAAAAACATGGCCGCCATGGGCCAATCAAAAAGTAGAGTGTAATTAGCATATCAGATTTTTTTTGTCTGATGTATTATTTCTAAGCCGAAATTGGCTTTATATAGGTTTATAGGTATTCTGATTTCAAATTTGCCATTTTTGGAAACTGAGATAAACGATTTGATAGCCATCTTGGGTCTTTTCCCGACAAAAGCTCTAATACTAAAACAATGGGAAATTCAAAATGTCTTATCAAGAACCACTGGTCCGATTTCAATCATAAATTGCAGTAAGCAGCTGTAGCGCATAGGAATCTAAAGTTGTTCAAAGGAAGCCAATCGACTAAAATTTGGGAGATATAATTATGGTCTAAGGGCAATTAAAGTATGTCATTAATCTTTTTCCCGCCAAAAGTTCCCATATTAAAGAAATAGGAAATTAAAAATGTGGCCATTTTTTACCGATTTTTAGAAACATCTTTAAAAATCTCCGAAGCCGCTTGGGGGATCAATTTAAAACTCATACAGCCTCATCTAGGGCAACAGCTGAACCACGTTTGTTCAAGGGAAGAGCAGCTGAACCACGTTTGTTCCAGGGAAGAGCAGTTGAACCAAGTTTGTTCAATGGAAGTTGTTTGGCCAAATGCTTCGCCGGCCATCTTGGATGGCCTAGTTTTCGTGAAAACAATTTCTTCAGAACCGCTGAACGGAGCGGGCTAAAATTTGGGAGATATTAGTGACTAATTAGGACCATGTAAAGAAACATGGTCGCTGTGTTCTTAGTACAATTCTTACCAACTCCTTATGTTTCTTCTTATAGTTAATGGCCTTTGATTCCAGGTGAGTGATACAGGCCTTTTAAGGCCTCTTGTTTAGGAAACGATTTGACTGAAAATCATTGCTGCCTCTGGCTGCAATGATTTTCAATCAAATTGTTTTCTAACTCATTAGCAGGTAATTTTATATATATTCCACTTTGAAGTCAAATTTATAAGAATCATAATGATAAGGCAGGGTCTGAAATAAGGAGAGTCAATTTGATCTGACAAAAAAGCGGAAGTTGACTAACCTGATGGTGGGTCTGGGGGTCCTCCCCCGGAAAAATTTTAAATCTAGATGCTCTCAGAGGCCATCTCCTGCATTTCTGGAGAAAAATATAGGTTTTCGGTTGGCTGTGAAATTGTTCTATTTTTACCCATTTTGTCCTGAAAAAGTCAAATAGACTAAGACATTTTCAGGAGAAAATGCATAAAGATAAAACAATTTCATAGTCAACTGTAGGGCCCAGAAAATGAGGACTTAACCACTCTCGGTCCTCCATTTAGCAAGGGTTGCCCCTTTGGGCACTTTTCGCTCAGATGCCATTTTAGCAACACATCAACAATTGAATTTAAAAAAAATTTCACTTTAGAACACATTAGTCAAAGAAGGCTTGTGATAGTTTTCCTGATAAATGTTCACTTGCAGGTCAAGAGATTATTTTTGAAATTTTCCATTGAAATGGCTTATTCAGTAACTGAGACAGTCATTCCCGTGGAAAATTTTCAAAAATAATCTCTTGACCTGCAAATGGCCATTAACTATTTTTAATTAAAATTTTTAGGCAAATTTGACCATTAAATGGTTAATTGTAGAACGCGAATATAATGGTAACGCGCGTGTTGTCAAGTGTCTTCTACAGTGCGATTATTTATGAACTTGCTTTTTTCACTTCTATTGTGAGAAAACTCGCCCGCTATTTCATTGGTTTTCTATATACAGCTACCAAGGAAATCGCGAGGAAGAATTAGCTTCTTCAGTATCGAAGGCGTGAAAGAACGCGTCTCAAACTTCTGTGAAAATCGCTCACGTAATGTCATTGGATTTTCTAGATATAAGTATGTCCAACAACCAATGAAATTGCTAGACCAAATTCTCTTCTCATGACAGAAGGTGTGTAAGAACACATCACTAACTCGTGCGCAGTGGCAGATTTTGTAGATCCGCCATTGCTAATTTTGCATCGACTCGATCATTTTCAGACTAGCGAAATGACAAGATTTTGAGTGGTATCATTTATCAGATGTTCTATGCAATTCTATCTGTCATTTATTCGCCGTATGACTTAATTTTCAAGTCACTCACGGTCTATATCCCTCATTAGAAATCAGAAAATTTGCCAGTATGAAAGGTTTACACTATTCCCGGGACAATTAGCTATTGTAAGACCACCCTCTAGGATGAATTTGCCGGCATGACGCGTTTTGACAGATCACGAATACTGGTAACCAAGGTGAATATCGTTTTCACTTAGAAATGTGCAAATGACGCACAAACACACGCTCGATCGATCTATCGTATTTGAGTGCGATACCAACATTGTTCACTTGTTCTCTTTTTCCAAAATTTGCAAATTTCCCCCAAAATTCATGTTCAGTAAAAAATTTTTACCCATCCAGATTTGATCGGACATAACCGATGTCGGACCATTATTTCATACCCTGATAAGGGTTAATTCTTCCCACCACTGCTGCATGTGGTATTGATAAGTGTCCATTTCCTGCAGTCCTTAGACAATATTTATATACATCCAGTGGGAGCAGCATTCTCTGTATGTGCTTCTGACAGTTTCCTCATCCTTAGATCCCAGACAAATAATAGATAATAAATTAGTTGAGAATTATTGGACCATATTTCTAAGGATTGACCATATGATAGTTGAAAAATAAATTTACTGATTCTTACCCCTTTCAACACTCGTTTAAAAATAAATTATACAGCAACAGAGAGATGAATAATTTGATCTTCATTTGGTTTTGTCCATTATGTAACAGTGCTCTTAGCAGTTTCACCGCTTCCAGTCAATTGAGATGCAAATTTAAATGGCAATCTAACTTGACTATATGAGGCTCCTTTAATCTATGGCATATATTCAAGGTATTCAACAGAATTTTTTTTTTACAATTTAATTGGTGTACATCTCTTCTATTTAAAGTCTAGAGCAATGCTAATGTTACAAAATAATGACAAAATATCATTGTATTATTTTCTAGTAATTATACTAAGAATTATGGGAAATTTTATTCTCTCCAGATGTTTTGGAAAGAATGTAAAGGAATTTCCATAATATTGTCTTCCCGCCTCTCCCGCATGTTCAGAACCTCAACAATTTTCAAAGCCGAAGTTTGGAAATTACTGTAGCAGAATATAGTAGTGCCGATAAGAGCCAATTATACTTGATGACATAATACGCACGTTTGCTTTTAACGATTGTTGGACAGAGATAATATGTCGAAAGCAATGAAGGTTCTTCACAGTAATTTTTTAATAAGGTGTTGAAATATTCTCCTCATCTCATAAGGTATGCTGTCTTAAAGTTACATAAACATTTTTTTTTACATTTTGAAACCATAGAAATGTTTATATGTCATTAGACTCATCAGTCTTCCCGGAGAGAGCTACAGTACTGATTCTAAAAATAGTCAAGTGTTTCTGTTTTTAGAAGACCTGGGAAATCTTAATTGTATGTTGAGTTTGTTTTTTGGTAGTTAGGGAGGTTTTGTACACATTTTCTGGAAATAGATTAATTATGCATAAAGCAAACTCATGTTTTTTCAAGCAATTAACAAACCTTCCCGCAGTGGAGGAGGATAATAAAGGCACACCTACTAGTCTGAAATCATTAGCAGTAAATAATGGTTATTTGGGGCTTTCATTAGTCAACTATGGACTCCCTGGGAAAGATCAATTAAGACAGCTAATTATAAGTAACTTCTAACTGAATTTGCCAGCACATTAAAAATATTACCCATCTGGGAAAATTACTCTAAAGATGAACTGGTGAATGAGTAGTTCAGTCCCTGGATCGGTGGAGACCTAATGGGAAGGAGGTAGCAGGGTCTTCAGAAAGCTACAACTCTTTATCCAAATTGGTTAATGCCCGTGTGTTCTGTAATGTGAGCTGGTGGATCCACGATGATTTTTGTCTCCACAATATATTAGAATATGGGTGCAGACATACCTTTTGGTGGTGTAATCACTTTTGTGGGTACATGTTGCTGGCGATTTGGTTGCGCAGCACATACATTTGGCAGAACACAGATTGTTTTGGTGGTTTAATTTTTGTCATGCAAGATATTTGGCTGTTGCAAAAATACATTTGGCTTTTCAAAAATATTTGTGCATGTATTTCTTTGTGTCACCTGTTTTCGGGATAGACCTTTTGGTATCTTTGTGGCACTTTGCTAGTGTTGTGGACAAAGCCAGTGCCGATGCGGGTGGTGGCATGCCTGGGGCTCGTCCATCCTACCACATTTGTTAGCACATAGGCAAAAATTGTTATGGTGGCAGGTGCTGTCCTTGACATATGTATTTTGGAACTCTGTGTGGCTTGGGCCTCGACCCTTGTATGGTGGGTCCTTGTGCATTTCCTAACATTCGGACAGAAACACTTGTGTCGACAGAGTCTGGTCTAAGTATGAAGATTCTATGGTAGAACAAACAACCTCTTTTCAGGAACTAGATTTACATGACTGCTGCTCCTAACTGCAATTTTACCTGCTGGCTGTTCTCTTTGTCTCATTTGGTAAAGCTCTACATGTACTTTGTCAAGGATTGAAAGTTGTTCCATATTATGTGAGACAAAGCTCTATTGAAGGGATATTGTCATGGTCAATGAAAAAAATTAATTAATAGTTCTTGATTGGTCAGGAACACTTCATAGGATCTTCTGATGCTTGATTAGTTGGATCAAATCCGAATGTCAGTGCTATGGTTAGATGAACGAGGTATGGCCCTATGAGATGGACCTCAAACCTGCAAGCTGTGGTAACGTTAGTCAGTCTCGTCCTTACTACCCAATTCATGACATCCATCGGACTGGAGATATAAGTATGGCCAGTCGAAGGCAGAAGAAGAAATGCTCTGATTTGCACTTGCTTTTATACTCTGCTGCTCTGGGTTATGTTTTTTCTTTAGGGTGTAAACGGATCACCAATTCCTGTTACGTCCATAATAACAAGAATTTTGTGGTTGTAACCGAAAGTGTAGTTTTTGTAACCGGAAGCGATATTAAAAAACACAGATACTGCAGTACATGTTACTTTCTTTGCCTGATCACAGTAAATATAATGTATTCTTTAACCCTTTGACACCCATATCAACCAAAAATGCCTTCTATAGAGGGATTGAGAAATGTAAATTTGCAGACCAAGAGAAGACTATTTTTGAAAATTTACCACTGGAATGACTGGCTCGATAACCGAGCCACTCATTCCAGTGGTATATTTCCAAAAATGTTATTCTCTTGGTCTGCAAATGGACATTTTCCATGAATTTTCTTGAACAAATTTGAGGGTTAAAGGGTGATGGAAATAGCTGTATTGGGAGGTATGCATTTTATTGATTTGCTGAAATTCATTAGCAGTTACCAGTTTTGGTTCAACTTCTTATAATAAACATACATTTGTATCTTCCTCATGACATTGAGGATCGTGAGAAAACATACATCAGAAAAGAAAGAGAGAAATAACGGATGCACCAACTCCATATGATCCTATAGGGATCAAGCGTGCGGACCGGTGATTCCACAATCTGAGCTGCTCTTATGATAAAAATTAATTAACCCTGTTTTCATTATAAAATAAATGTGTATATTTTTATACGTCATATTAAAAAAGAATGAGTTCTTTTGCATTGAAATTCGAGATATACATGTAACTATCTTAATACTTTGAAAGTTAAAAGCCCAAAACTGAAGCAATTATCAGAGTGCTATCCATATGTGCAACAGCAATTTGTTATAAAATGTTGACAGTTTTATACAAAATATAAGTTATGATACTACCAGAACTCCTAAACCATTTTGATACCTTCAAATACTGTAGTCCTGTGTTGGGGATTTATCTGATACTATGGATATTAGAATTCACCTTTCTAGAGTATCCATCTATCATCTGACCTCACATATGGCATCATTTATCAGATAAGCCGCGTGTAGGAAAGAAATAATTCTCTATTTGGCGTGTCTTAATAGTCCGACATGTATGAATACTATGTCTACTATTTAATAAACATGTTGAATATTTTGAAACTAATTTAACTTGAACTTGTTGCTGCCTGGCGCCCAATCAAATTAGTTCCAAAATATTCAAAAAAGCTTACCTGTATAGTTTTGTTGAAATGGATAATGAGATAGATGAGAGAGTTCAGAGATCGATCGATCCCAACACGAGCGAGGTGTGGGTGGAGCTTAGCTAGAGATGGGCGGGGCATAGCTAAAAATGGAAAGGTCCATCAGTCAAGTGTTTCAAAAGAACGTTTCATCCACATATTTTGCATTCCGATCATTTCCACTTCTGTATTTAGATTTTAGACTAAATGTAAAGTGCATTTTGCACCATTTTTTGTCATGAGAAGTAGGATAAATAATCTCTGAGCTTTACCAGCCATGAAATGGAACACTTGTTATATATAGGCATATAATAATGATATGTTGAAGTCCTTAAGTGGCATACAATAAAATGCTTTTAGTCCATTTGGGTAATGGGTATCCAAATATTTAATCCGTACCAAGACAATTTACATTAAGTTCAAACCGACGTTTTTGGCAACAACAACAACTTTTAGTAAACTATTTGCAAAATATTAAACAAATTAGATATCAGGCTGAGTGTAATAATACTTTTTGTGTATATATTTATAAATTACTTACATGTATTCTCTTAAGAACGTACTTATCTCAGACACACCCAGGTTTCGGCAAAAAAATACTTGGAGAATTTGTTGTTTTTTGTCTGAAGAAATCCTATATATGAATAGACTAACAACAGAAAAATGCATACCAGTAAGTTGTGTATGTACATGTATATCTGAAGTACAGGTACTGTCTGAAGCCGGTAACTCTATAACCCTTGAAGTAGTTCAAGAAAATTTTAATTTTCTCAGAAAATGTCTATTTGCCGACCAAAAGAAGACTATTTTTGAAAATTTACCACTGGAATGACTGGCTCAGTTATCGAGCCAGTCATTCCAGTGGTAAATTTTCAAAAATATTCTTCTCTTGATATGCAAATGGACATTTCCCAAGACCACTGCAAAAGCCGTATTTGGTTAATATGAGTGTTAAAGGGTTAATCTGGCATCTGAACGATGTACTATTGATGAGGTAATAGGTACCCGTCCAGGTATGCAGGGTGTTAGTAATGATCCAGTAAATAGTACCTGATGAAAGCTAATTAAGATTTCTTTAGATGTCAGACTGGATAACGAATATAAACAATGGTTAATTATAGACCACTAACCACTGTCATGTATCTGGTAAAACCTGTCTTATGTGACCACCTTATGGGGCATAAATAATCAGTCACGGTAGTTGTGGTCCCTCTAGTTCTTTAACACCCAAGCTGGCCAAAAATGGCTTTTGCAATGGTCTTGAGAAATGTCCATTCGTAGAACAAACTAGGGACGAGTAATTTTGAAAATTTACCACGAATGACTGGCTCGATTAGACTGGCTCGATAATAGAGCCATTCATTCCAGTGTTAAATTTTCAAAAATACTCTTCCCTTGTTCGGCAATCCCTTTTTCTGCAAATGGACATTTTTAATGAGAAAATTATCTTGAACAAATTTGGGTATTAATGGGTTTAATACAAATGAATCCATGTATAAGACCACCTGCCTTAAAGAACCGGTAGAATTTGGATCCCATTGTCAGTTGGGCTCTATAGCAGGTTTGATTACAACTAATTAACTAGCTATATATGCATACTATAATAATGATCATGGTGATTATTTAGGACACAATGTGTCTCGGCTGTTGCTACGAGAGAGAGAGCAACACCTTTCAGACAAATTATGTTTTGTCAAGTAATCAGCTTTTGTTTTACTAAGCTCTTATGAGCTTTCCTTGCAAAATTCAGCATGGGGCAAGCTAGAGGAAACTACGCTTTCAGGTCAAATTGAACCAGGAGTTTTTTAGATATACATAAATACAGAATTAAATCCAGAATTTAATTCGATCAGGATCCATACTTTTTATCTGAATCGTGTTGTGATTGAATTAGCCAAATTAAATTGGTAATGGTTTTTTAGATCAAGCTCAGGACACACAGGCATGCGCATTCACATGAACATACATATACATCGCAGACATGCATGCGTGCATGTAAGCAAGCACGCCCCATGTACACACCATATGTACGACACACATGCTCAAGCACAAGCCAACCATGAAAGCTCGCTCTCTCACTCACTCAACCACCCACTCACATGCTTACTCACTCGCGCACGTACTCACTCACTCACTCACTCACTCACTCACTCACTCACTCACACTCACTCACTCACTCACTCACTCACTCACTCACTCACTCACTCACCCACCCACCCATCTACTCACCCAACCACCCACTCACTCACTCACACACACACTGGATATACCACATGCAAGCCACGCACGCACTGGAATATTTCCCCCCCCTCTCCCCCCCCCCCCCTTAGGGGGGTGAGGGTTACGGTTAACCCTTTAACACTTAAATTCCAATGTTTTCATTCAAAATGTCCATTTGCAGACCAAGAGAAAACTATTTTTGAGAATTTACCACTGGAATGATTGGCTCAGTTATCGAGCCAGTCATTTTAGTGCTAAATTTTCAAAAATAGTTTTCTCTTGGTCTGGCAATTGACATTTCTCAAGGCCACTGCCGAAGCCGTTTTTGTCCGATTTGAGGATTAACGGGTTAAGTAATGGTCCTGTTAGCAGATATGTTGCACTAAATTCTCTGTGTTATGTATTTTTCATGTGTTTGGCACTTTATAAGATATTGTATCTTCAACAACCTGACAGGCAAGTTATCATTTTTAGCAATATTACTATCGAGCTGTGATCTTTGGCAAATCAGTTCTCACTCCCAGAATGGATGGTCTGTTGTTGATAATAATATATATTTTTATATATCACTATTGTACTCAACCAACATGGATAGGATACTGGCAGAACCATTTGTTTAGTTATTCACCTTTCATCTATTATTAGTACTCTGTGTCTGAATAAATAAATACATAAATAACTAAATAAATAAATTAACAATCAATCGATCAATCAATCAATGTTACGTATTAATTAATTTATTAGCTCACCTGGCCAAGTGAGCTTATGCCATGGTGACCATCCATCGTCCGTCCATGTGTCCATCAACTTTTGCTTAATAACACTACTCCTCATTTCCTCATTAACCACGTGACAGATTTCAACCTAATTTGACTGGAAGGATCATATGGGTGTAGGCTTCAGAACTTGTATAGAGAATTTTGATTATTCAGTTTTTAGGGTGAAAACTTAGGGAAATTGTCAAAATGCTATACCCCTCAATCTGCTGGGCCGATTTCAACCTAATTTGGCTGGTAGGACCCTATGGGTCTAGGCTTCAGAACTTGTATACCGAATTTTGATTGGTTAATTTTTTTTCCAGCAGCCGTCTTGGATTTTCCGAAAAATGGCGGGAAATCATTTAAAATGCTACTCATTAAATGCTTGTGCAATTTCAACCAGACCTGGCTGAAATGACCTTAGGGTGGTAGGCTTCAGAACTCAATTACATAATTTTGATTGGTAAATTTTTCCGGCGACCATCTTCGATTTTCTGAAAATTTTGCAAAATCATTTAACCACTTGGCCGATTTCAACCAAACTCAGATGAATGGATCCTAGGCGGGCAGGCTTCAGATCTTCTGTACAGAATTTTAATTGGTAAATTTTTCTGATGGCTGGATTTCAATTTTGTTTTGTGGCCATCTTGGATTTTCCGAAAATTATCCATCATGTATATTTGAGTGCAAATGGTGCAAATGCTATGGTCCAGGTGAGCATCACAGGACCTTGTGCCTCTTGTTAATTAATTAAATGATTACGTTTTTAATTGATTAACTAGATTCCTCAGTCGAGGACATGTCATTGCAAATCCCCATGTTCACCACTTTGACCTCTTGACCCCAACCGTGGTGGCGCATCCAAATATAAATGTCCTCTTTCACTCCATTTTTGTATGGGTAACTCGCCTACCAAATGTAGTTCAATTGTGTCCACTGGTTTTGTAGGCATTACATTACAATCAATGTCTTGATGCTTTATCCCATCCCCACTGTCTAGGGGTGGAGCCAAACAGAAACGTCATGCAGTTCGCAATTATATGGCCAATGGGTAACCCTTATACCAAATCTTTTTAAATTCCACACAATAGTTTTGGATGAGATAGTGTGAGACAGTTTTTAGCTCGCCTGGCCCAAAGTGAGCTTATTCCATGGTGGCAAGCCGACTGACATACCAAATTTGGGTGAATGCCACAGCGGTTTGGGAAGAGACAGAGTGACAGACAATTTATTGAATATTTTAACTTTGAACCCAGCCCCCTAACTGTCGGCGGGCGGTGAGGAAGGGGGAGGGGTGTGCGGAGCCAAATCTAAATATCGTGTTTCAAAATGCAATCATATGAATATAACCCGCATACCACATTTAATTGAATGCACTCAATGGTTTGGGAGAGCATAGCGTGATAGACAGCAGATGGGAAGACAGATGGAAAACGCAATTTTAATATCCCCCCCCCCCCCTGGTTTTTTCCAAAGAGGGGGATAATTAATTACAGTAATCAATTATGAAATCTGATTCTGGCAATTCAGTGTTCAAAGTATTTAAATTGAGATGGGTCACTTGATGCTGAGATTATGTTCCTTGTGCCTGCCATTTTGACAGTTCACAAGAATATTGCCATGATTATGCTGGAAGGGGGGTGGGGGTGGGGGGTGTGAGATGTTAATTAATTTTTGGGTTAACCCTTTCATAACGAAGCCGGCCAAAACCGACCTCTAGTGGTTTTGGGGAATGTCCATTTACAGGCTACGAGAAGACTATTTTTGAAAATTTATCACTGGAATGACTGGCTCGATAATCGAGCCAGTCATTCCAGTGGTAAATTTTCAAAAAAAGTCTTCTCTTGGCCTAGAAATGGACATTCTTTAAATAAATATGTTAATTTTTCTAAACAAATTTTTTAATTAAAGGCTTAAATCTCTTTCACATCAGAGGCTTAATGGTAATGGTCACAATGACCTGGGAACAGAGGTAAGTTTCTCATCTATACAACTTTGCTGTACCCGAGCATTACTGATTGCTTGATGGCCGATGAAGAGTACATTAAATCTTGTGGATGTTAAATGTCAAAGGTCACAATTACATTATGATTGTGGCGCAAAAAGCCAGATCGACTACCTCAAATTGTCTCTGTCCAATTAATCAGTTTATTTATCATTAAACTTTGATATATATGTTATGAGGTCTTAAGGTTTTTCATGCACTATGATGATGTAAAATGTCATGGTTATGATCGTCTCATCAAAAGTGACAACATCATCTTAGATTAAATTAAAACAGATTGCATCTATGCATAGCTCAAGATAGTTTTTGTTTGAACAATCACCTTGACCTTTAGTCATGATCATGAGGAGGACAGGTGTGGCATTTAGTTCTGCAGATTTATTGCTCAAATAATGCACATGTTCAGATGCTGTTTAATCATGGAAAATAGACCTTTCCACTTTTAGCTATGCCCTGCTCATCTCAGTCTAAGCTCCACCTACACCACGTCTGTGATGGGATCAATCGATCTCTGAACTCCCTGACTATTTCCAGAAAACTATGCATGTATAAGCTGTTGAATATTTTGAAACTAATTTGACTGGTTGTTGTTGCTGCCTATGGCAGCAACAGCGCCCAGTCAAATTAGTTTCAAAATATTCCAAATATTTGACAGCATGTTTATTACATAGTAAAGACATACAATTCGTGCAACGTTTTGGAATATTAAGAGTTAAAGACGGGTCAAATAGAATCATTTATGATGTAATGATTTTGACATCAGCATACACATCACTTAGTTGGTTATGACGTCATATGATGTCGTATGATCGATGGATAAACTTGGAAAGTTCAGCTTTTACTATTGTACAGTGACCGTACAGTAACACTGTTTTCAGATCAACACTCATCATCCTTATTTCATGTGCAGATTGTCCAAAAGTGTGTGACACCTGAGATCCTGATGCTGGCCCTTTACTTTGGTGAAGAAAATCAAAATATTGCCTTAGTGAATGTCCATCTACAGGTAATGACAAAAGTATTTTTGAAAATTTACCACTGGAATGACTGGGTCGATTATCGAGCCAGTCATTCCAGTGGTAAATTTCTAAAAATGCTCTTATTTACCGGCAAATGGACACTCCTCAAGACTACTACAGAGGCCAGTTTTGGCCGGCTTTACCATTAAAGGGTTAAAATTGTTACGCCAGAATGGGCTGTACTCCGTACACATATCACCAAAGCTGCAATAACAATGGTACAGTTGCAATTGTAATGGTGTACCACATATGACCCTTTCAAGCCCACACAACACCTACCAGAAAGCAACTTCCACATTCTATCAAAACAGTTTGTAAAATATTGGACAGCTTAATGGTAACTACTGTTGATTTGAACTTGAGTAATGATTTGAGGGTAGAGTGGTTAATAGCATTTGAGTACATCGTTACTTACAGCACCGTTTAACCCTTTAATGGTCAAGCCAGCCAGAATCAGCCTCTGTATAGTCATCCCGTGGAATGCCGATTTACAGGTCAAGAGAAGACTGTTTTTCAAAATTTACCGCAGGAATGCCTGGCTAGAGAGCCAGTCATTCCAGTGGTAAATTTTCAAAAATTGTCTTCTTGGTCTGTAAATGGACATCCTGAATATGAAAATAGTTTCATTTTCTTGCCCATATTTGTCCAGTAAAGGGTTAACCTTTAATGGTCAAATTTAGTTAAGAATATTATAAAAATCTGATTATTGAATGTCCATTTGTAGGCCAAGAGACTTCTTTTGGAAAATCTTATCACTGGAATGACTGGCTCGTTTATCGAGCCAGTCATTCCAGGGGTAAATTTTCTAAAATACTCTCCTCTTGGCCTGCAAGAGGACATTTCTTAAGACCACTGCAGAGGTTGGTTTTAGCCGGCTTGACCATTAAATGGATAAAGAACTGAGATTATACTAACATTTGATTTTCACTGTCAAAATTCTTAAGTCATAATGAGAGCAGTATTAATGTACTAGTATAACTCTGAGCCTATTAGAATAACAATGGTGAGATTATTGTATCATAGTTAAGTCATTCCTTGCATTGTTCTTCTATCCAGAGGCATTCCTTGTAAACATATAGACATCATTAATAGAATCCTCAGTTTGGCATTTGCACTCCCAAACATTTGTACTTTAATTCTTTCTAGTTGTGCAATTGAACATTGTTTTATGGATGAGAGTTAGTTCAGAGTTATACAACTACGAGTGTGATTATACGTAGGGAACACAAACAAATTTGCCAATTTGTTGTTTTTTTCCCGTTTGTTCGCTTTTCTGCCCCAAATTTTGAATAAAAATAGATCGGAGTGGCTTCTTCATCCGATTCCAAGATTCATTCCACAAAATTGGCAACCTATCATCGCATTTTCACGCATCCTTGCCTGCTTGTACGTATCTTGAACGATCACTACATGTTTTACATTCAACATTGTACATGAGATTTATAATTGTGCCGTTCATAATGCTGATTATTTTGAGAACAATTTAATTAGAAGTTGTTGGTGCCTGAGGCAGCAACACCTTATCATCAAATTGTTTTCAAAATATCACGCATGTTTCACATTTTAAAGACAAGTTACTGAGATGATACATCATGAAAACTTTCACTGACAAATACCTGAAAAAGGAAATTCTTTACGATATAAGAGTAATTCTGTTGAATATTTTGAAAATTAATTTGACTGGAAGTCATTGCTGTCTAGGGCAGTAACGGCTTCCAGTCAAATTAATTTCAAAATATTCAACAGTTCCTGTATGGTTGCCGTTGAAAATGAGCTATGGGGAATTCATCAGTGAAATGGTTAAAGCACTTAAGTGTGTATAGTAATCCTATACATGCTATATGAAGTTATGCAGAAGCATTAATCTTATGTAATCTTTCAGAGATATATATACATGGAGTGCTATGTTCAAGATAGGTGTAGATGCTTTCCGCTGCCAGGATCATTGTTTTGCTTACGTAACCGTTTCCGTCTTATTTCCCATCTATTTCAATGACTCATTCTACATTGACCCTTTAAGACTCATATCAGCCAAAAACGGTTTCAGCAGTGGTCTTGAGAAATGTCCATTTGTAGACCAAGAGAAGACCATTTTTGACAATTTTACCACTGGAATCACTGATTCAGTCAGTCCAGTGGTAAATTTTCAAAAAATAGTTTCCTCTTGATATGCAAATGATTATTTTTTATTAGAAAATATAAAATTTCTTGAACAAATTTGACGGTTAAAGCGTTAAATAACTATGTAAAAGAAATGATGGTAGCTTATGTAATATGCGTGGCTTTACTCACGACTATTCCCGAGGGCAGCCATGCCTGATTTGAGCATTTAAAGCATTACATCTCTTCATTAACCCTAAAACACTCAAACTTCCTGAAACCAGCGGTTACAGTGATCGTGAGAAATGTCCATTTACAGACCAAAAGAAGACTATTTTTTTTAATTTACCACTGGAATGAGTGGCTCGATAACCCGTTATTCCAGTTGTAAATTCTCAAATTTTAATCATCGCTTGGTCTGCAATGGACATTTTGTATAAGAAAATTTAAATTTTCGTAACCAAATTTAAGGATTAAATTATTAAGCTGGTTAATCTATGTTAAGGCTACAACTGAACTGGCAAATTCTATTATTTCTACCAATTTAGGTGTTTTTTGCACATCTAAAGTTTACAATCTACACAGGATTTCATGTGCATGGTTCTTACATCTTGGTGGATGCTTAAATCGTGGCATTGTTTAACTCTTCTATTTCTTAAACATACATGAGAGAACAATTAATATATTTTATCAGTTCACCATTTTGAACTACAAGAGCGGAATTAGCCATGCAATCATCTGTGGAAGAAATAATAGAATTTTCTGGTTCAGTTATAGCCTGGAGGTACATGTATACCTTAAGTTTATATAGTTTTACAGGTTACAGTGGCCCCTCAGAATGCTGGTGGGTTTTTTAATGGCATGGAGCTCACCAAATAGATGTTAAACAGCAATAAATTTACTTGACTGGTGAAGGTTATTAATTAATTTTGTATGTAGGGTGGGTGGGGGGGGGGGAGGGTTTGACATGAAACTACAGCTTTTTGTTATTTGCTTTAAAGGTTGAACACATAAAAATACATGTGTCACTCAGAATGCTGCTAAACAATGTGGCTAATGTTGTCGAGGAAACGTAACAAATCAACCTAATATTTGGCATGACTCAATGTTTTGAAACTTCAAGTACAAGCAAAAATGATCTGTTTCTCTAACTCTGGAATCATGATGTTCCCAAAATGCAGATGTGCTGTCCTTCAGAATGCTGTTTTTTGCCAATAACATATATTAAGACAATACATATTTCTTTGCAAAAATCTGTTGTCTCATTCTATATAAGCCCATTGGCAGCGAATTTATTCAAATGTTTGGTCCAGAGAGAGATTAAATGAACAAAATGAACCAAACCTCTAGGGATAAGATTTGCATAAAATAATTCTTGTCGTTATATAACTTGGTAATGTCCAGACAAAAATTAGACATACTTGCATTTTACCTTAATCTGAGTAGTACAATGGAAAATGCGGGAGCGTTTTTCTCTAGACAATTTAAATCTTTGGTCACTCACATTCTGAGGGGCTACTGTGCAGGCTGAGGGGCACCTACCTGTACCTGAGTTGTGATAAATTTTAAGAATGGTGGAGCCTCGAAAACATGTTACTCTTATAAATAAATTTACCCTTTATCCCTTACCACTCTGACATGAAAACTTGAAATTTTCAAATTAAATTTAAAGGATGACCTGGTGTTCATTTTTAGCTCACGTGGCCTAAGTGAGCTTATGCCATGGCGGTCGTCCGTTGTCCGTCCGTCCGTCAAATCGCTTCTTCTTCTTCTTAATGGTTTCAAACAAATTTGGCTGAAAGGATCCTATGGTGGTACCCTGCAGACTTTTTCAGAATTTTGATTGATCAATTTTTTGGGTGAAAATCTTAGATTTTATGAAAAATCTACTGGAAATGGTCAAAATGCTACTCCTCCATAGCCGCTTGACATATTTCAACCAAATTTGGCTAGGTGGCTTCTATGGTGGTAGGTTCCAGAAGTTCCATTCAGAATTTTGATTCATCAATTTTTTTAGTGAAAATCTACCGGTAATGGTCAAAATGCTACTCCTTCTTAGCTGCTTGACATTTTTCAACCAAATTTGACTAAATGGCTTCTATGGTGCTAAGCTCTAGAACGTCTATTCAGAATTTTAATTGATCAATTTTTTTGGCTGAAAATCTTAGATTTTATGAAAAAAATACCAGAAATCGGCAAAATGCTACTCCTCGTTAGCTGCTTGACATATTTCAAACAAATTTAGCTAAATCGATTCTATGGTGGTAAGCTCTAGAATTTTTACTCAGAATTTTGATCAATTTTTTGTGTGAAAATCTTAGATTTTATGAAAAATCTACTGGAAATGGTCAAAATGCTACTCCTCCATAGCTGCTTGACATATTTCAACCAAATTTGGCTAGATGGCTTCTATGGTGGTAAGCTCCAGAACTTCGATTCAGAATTTTGATTCATCAATTTTTGGGTGAAAATACTAGATTTTATGAAAAATGTATCGGAAATTGTCCAAATTCTTCTTCTCCTTAACATTCTGAGCGATTTCAACCAAATATGGCTGAAAGGATCCTGTGGTGATGGATACAGAATTTCCATTCAGAATTTTGATTCAAAAATGTTATGGGTGAAAATCTTAGATTTTGTGAAAAATTTACTGGAAATGGTCAAAATGCTGCACTCCTCCATAGCTGCTTGACATATTTCAACCACATTTGGTTAGATGTATTCTATCGTGATAGGCTCCATAACTTTCATTCAGAATTTTGATTGGTCAATTTTTCTGGTGGCCATCTTATTTAATGTAAAGAATTGTGTATAGTTATATGCAAATGTTTCAAATGTTAATCATGCAGGTGGGCGTGACAGGCCCTTTGGGCCTCTTGTTCAACAAATTTGGGGGGAGATGGTGCAGTCGTAGAGAGCAACATCTTCGACCAAAATTGTTGAAAAATGTACAACAGGTTCCTTGCTATTGACACAGTAAAAAAATAGAATATTGACGGCAGAGTGATAAGGGTTAATGGTCAAAATTTCCATTTGCACACCAAGAGAAGGTTAGTTTTGAAAACGTATCACTAGAATTACTGCCTTGGTTATCGAGGCAGTCATTGCAGTGATAAATTTTCAAAACTAATCTCTTGGTGTGCAAATGGACATTTATCAGTACCGCTGCAGAAGCTGTTTTTGTCCATTTTGAGTGTTAAAGGGTTAATGGTTTAACAACATCTTATTAGAATGGACATCAGTGATCATGATGGAGAGCTACAGGATGGCAGCTGAGGAGTTTTTGCAGTGCAAGGGTTAAGTCTTTTATCCTCAAATTTGTTTTTAAAATCTTAATTTTCTCATAGAAAATCTCCATATGCAGACAAGAGATTAATTTTTGAAAATTTAATGCTGGAATGACTCAGGCTCGGTTGCTGAACCAGTAATTGCAGCGGTAAATTTTCAAAAGTCTTCTTGGTCTGCAATTAATGGACATTTATCAAAAGCACTGTCTTGAGTGTTAAAGTGTTACTGTTTGTATATGTCAAGTGTTATCCATAAAATGTCAGAATCAAATGCATAATGGAACCTGGCAGTTTAACAATAAATGAGGTTGGTGGGTTGTTGGTGGTGGTTGAAAAGTTGCCAGTTTATTACATCATATATATTTAACTGCTTACAAAGATAGTGTTGCTACCCTGAATAGCATGTATCTTATATTTGTGCGTGTGCGAGTGAGCGTGCGTGCGTGCGTGGGTTCATATGTGTGCGTGCGTGCGTGTGCATGCGTGAGCATGTGCGCGCACATGTGTGTGTGCACGCACATGCGTGTGTGCGCGTGTGTGTGTGTGTGTGTGCATGCACAGGTGACTGTGTGTGTGCTCGTGCATGCATGTGTGTGTGCATGGGGACGGCGTACGCACAAGTCTTATGCCTTGTATGCTGATGAGAAGATAAGAGTATGTAGAAATTTGGGATGATGATAAAAATGGAATTATCAGGTGGGCTAAGATTTGATCATTAATGTCTCCTGTTCAAGTTTGTTTTCATAAGTGTCTTAGAGCACCTGTAGTTAATTTTGTTATGTGCAAGCACTAAATGAGTATATCAATATGCAACCATTTATTAGAATGTTTTTGCTCCTGGTAAAATGGACCCATTTCCAGCTATATCCTGCCCATGTCTAGTTATGTCCCACCCATTTCTAGCTACATGTATGTCCCACCCATTTCCATCTATGTCCGTCCCATTTCTAGATGTCCCTTCTAACTATGTCCCACCCATTTCTAGCTATGTCCCACCCATTTCCATCTATGTCCGTCCCATTTCTAGATGTCCCTTCTAACTATGTCACCCATTTCTAGCTATGTACACATTTCTACTTATGTCCTGCCCATTTCTAGCTACATGTATGTCCCACCCATTTCCATCTATGTCCATCCCATTTCTAGATGTCCCTTCTATCTATGTCCCACCCATTTCTAGCTATGTCCCACCCATTTCCATCTATGTCCGTCCCATTTCTAGATGTCCCTTCTAACTATGTCACCCATTTCTAGCTATGTACACATTTCTACTTATGTCCTGCCCATTTCTAGCTAAGCTCTCCCCACTTTGTATGTGCATTGAATAGATTTGAAACTTTGGAACCTCAACTCCCCGAATCTAAATTTCGAGGTAACTTACATGTAATGGTGGTTGTTGCTGCCTATGGCCTATGGCTGCCGATCTTTTGTGACAGAGCCATACGTCATTATGTGATGTCAACACCATTGGGTTGTTATGCCATGTGCAGTTGAGGTTCAAGTTGCAGCATTAGTAAGGAGAGGAAAACAAAAGAAAATAGTTTTCCCGTTAAAAGTGTCCTCTTCCGTGTCCTTGTGGTATGCCAATTTACAAACATTTTATTCCAAGCCAAGATAATTCATGGTCAACAGTCAAATCTCAAGATTAGCGATGGTCTCGGTTCAGCGAAGAGGTAGGAATTTCAAGTGATCTAGGTTAATGAAACAAGCATACTTTTTTTAACAATATGAGCGGATATCATTTCTGTCATAGGACATTCAGTCAAGTTGTTGTCAAAATATTTTACAACATTTTCTACTATATTAAGAATCATAGGCCGTGTTCACACTAGAGACTTAATCAGGAATAACGCCATACTGAAATATGGTATTATTCCCGATTAACTCTCTAGTGAGAACACAGCCCTATATATGTATGATGCAAGAATTTGATTTATCTATTTAGTTGATCCATGTTTCCGTTTAATGACTCATCACAACACTCACCTTCTCTACTGCGTTACAGAAAACAGGAAATATAATAACATTTCCATCTTTCAGGTATGTTATTATTAGCTTGACTACTTGTAAATGAGGTAATTTTCATGACAAGTACCGTAGTAAATAGCACGATTTTGGCTCACATGAAGTCCCTGTTGCCAGTCAGATATGTTTTACTTGACATTTTCGATGGTGATCCCATTTATTAGTCATGGTGCGTGCAAGTATAGTACAGGGTTAGTTTGGTACATAGGCATTTGTATGGACCACTGTTAGCTAACCTATTTCATCTTGCGCAGTTTAAAATGTACAATCTGCTAATATATTCAAAGCTCTATGATTACTCGCGAGCATGATTCAATTAATAATTAGCACTGTCAACTACGGGGGTGGGGTTGGGGGGTGCTGGGTGGGTTGAATCATCCCTAATATCCATAATAAATAATAATCTGTGTCGTAATAAGAAGACTATGATAGTCTAGATTGAATACAGATATCGTAATGATTACTATAAAAGACAAGCTGAGTTGATTATCAGAATGAATTTTAACCCTTTAACACTCATATCAGGTAAAAAAACGGCCTTTGCAGTGGTCTTGAGAAATTGCCATTTGCAGACCAAGAGAAGCCAGTCATTCCAGTGATAAATTTTCTAAAATAATCTGTTGGTCTGCAAATTGACATTTTTTATAAGAAAATTTAAATTTTCTTGAACACATTTGAGTGTTAAAGGATTAACTCAAGAAGCTTATCTGCCTAGTGAGCAGGCCAAGGAAAGACAATTTTTAGCTAAACTCTGCTGAATTATTAGTCAGCCGAGCAATGGCGATCACTCCCCACCTGGCGTTCGGCTGTCTGTGTCTGTCTGTGCATCATCAACAATGACGGCATGTTTTGTTATTTTCTGGACAGATTTAGATCAAACTGGCCCAAAACGTTCCTACGCTCATCTAATTTATCCATTATGAAAATGTGCCTGATTCGATATCAAATGGCTGAGTTATCCTCCTAAAACTTTCTGCACTATGGAACCCTTTGGGAAATGATATTACTTTGGTAGCACGTTTCATAACTTTTTAGCTCACCTGCCCCGAAGGGCCAAGTCAGCTTATGCCATGGTGGCCATCCATTATCCGTCTGCCATCCATCCGTCAAATTGCATCTGTCTTCCTTAAGGATTTGACTGATTTCAACCAAATTTCACCGGAAGGATCCTATGGTGGTTATGGCTCCAGAATTTCTATTCAGAATTTTGATTGGTCGATTTGTTTTGGGGTGAAAATCTCAGTCTTTATACAAAGTTTACTTGAAATTGTCAAAGCATGTCTCCGCCTTAGCCATTTGATAGACTTCAACCAAATTTGGCTAGACAGACCATATGGTGGCAGAGTCCAGTAAGTTCATTCAGAATTTTGATTGCTCAAAGTTTTGGGTGAAAATCTTATCACATATATCCCTGGTTCAGTAACCAAACCAGTCATCACAATGGATACACTTTAAAAAGGTCATGCCTTCTCATGCCCTACAAATAGACATTCAGTAAATAATGAATTTGTGGGGGGGGGGGGGGGTGGCGAGGTAGGGGGGGGGGGGAGGTAGGGGCAGGTGGTGAGATCAATGAATTTATAGTGGTACTGTACATAACTGGAAAGTTCTCAAGACTAGACAGTTTATAAGCTACATAAAGTAACAGGAAACAGAAGCATATAAACATATATTAAAACCGTAATATTTTGTTTTCTTCGCAGCTGACATTGACCGGCGCCACATTGAGTACATTCTGAAATCAAACACAAATGCCACAAGTGACCACTTCTTCTTCAAGATCAATGACAAAGGTAGGCCAGATGCATGCATTAGTCGAATATTAACCCTTTAATGACTAAATTTGTTCAACAAATTTTAATATTTACTTATTGATTTGCAGGCCAAGAGAAGACTATTTTTGAAAATTTGCCACTGGAATAACTGGCTCGGTTATCGAAATTCACAAAAGGTCCTCTTGGCCTGCAAATGGACATTCCCCAAGACCACTACAGAGGCCAGTTTTGGCTGGCTTCATCGTGAAAGGATTAAACCCTTTCAATATTAACATAACAGGTATAGCCCCGTTAAATTTACTTTGTAGGAAATATTTTATGGAATATTTTAAAATTATTTTGACTGGAAGCCCTTGCTGCTGCCAAGGAAACACTCGCTTCCTGCAGTCAAATTATATTCAAAATATTTGCCAGATGGTACATGGTTGCCTTGGTATTGAGCTGGTGATATGAGGCATACTTTTTTCCATCTTGATATCACTATTGTTAGTTCCGAATTGCAACTAGTATTTAAGTCTGTGTGTCTGTCTGTCAGTCAAAATATTTGATGTTTCTGTCAAAGCTGTTTCAACCCTTTCACCGATGAATTCCTTGTATCTTTATCTCACTGCAAACAAACAGGAAAGCTCTTGAACATTTTGAAATTAATATGTTTGGAAGCCATTGCTGCCTTAGCATTAAGTCATATTAATTTCAAAATATTCAACAGAATATTCTATATATATATGGCAAAGATTTTGCTTTTTCAGGTATTTATCGCTGAAAGCATTAAGTCGCAACTATTATAGCATGTCTTACTTGTTAATGTATTAAAGGCAGTTGTTATTACACCACAAAAACATCCATTACCGTTCCATCACTACTTGCTAAATCAATTATTTGCATTTGGCTATCAGAATAAGATTTTTATGCCTGCATACACACCTCCCCATGCCTAATCCTATTCCTATGGACCCTCAACCAGGCTACTGGTTGAGTCCCACCTCCAGTCTACCATCAGGTATAGACTGGCACCAGTCTATACTCACATCATAGTGACGCTTGTCGCTATGCGCGCTCACGCATGCGCATCAGAGCCCGAATAGGAAACAGATTCACTTTTCAATTATTCTGCATGCAGAATAGTTGTCTAAAACCCGAATAGGAAACAGATTCACTTTTCAATTATTCTGCATGCAGAATAGTTGTCTAAAAATATTTATATAAGTTTTTGTGTTTTGCGCTGTGGCAGTGATACCTTTTGACTTTATATCTCGGAACAATATGCCCAATATGAAGTCAATCCTCCCTAAGTTACGTCTAGGAGTATAATTGTGTTTATATGGTATCTTATAGACGAATTTATATATTACCGGTTTTCGCGAAGATCGTTTTTGCTACGTGGTATCTTGATTGCTATGCCTATCCTAAATCATCATCATCATTGATAATGTCCAGTCCATATATAGAGCCTGTAACGAAGTTATTTCTAGTGCATTATAAGGATTATATTAAAATCCCTTGAAAGTTTCTGGTAAGGAAATTTGAATTTTCCCGCCGTTAGAACTGAGTTGAGGGTGTCTCTTGTGTGAGAGTTTGAGCGGTATGCTTCATTGTTACGTTTTTTCGTTTGTAGGAGTTAGCGAAAGGTCAGATAAGACTAAATGTTCGTCGGCAAAATGTGATCGTCATCACTCGATCGAGTTCGCCGGGCACGTTTGTGCGAAGTGTCCTGTACTACTAATGCTATGTGTGTGATTTGTAAAGGGTGGCCGGTTTTCGGTAGCGAAAACGTTCTTTAAAGTTTTGTCGGTCTAACAATCGCTGCCTCTGGTCGTCCTTCCCCTTCCTCCGTTGCTAGCAAGCTTCAACCTCTGTTCCGTTATCGGTAGCAACGGAGGGGGGAAATTCATCGGGAAATTCAGACGCCGTGATGGCGCTCTTTGCTAGGTTTGAGTCGTTTGCCACCGTTTTGACGAAATCACTTGATGAAAGGATCTCTTCTGCAATAAAAGAGGAAAAAAGGAAGGAGAGCTCGTCAAGCTCCGAGGATAGCCCGAAGGCTAGCGGGCGTTCCCGCAAATGGGGGAAGCCGGTCCCCCTGACCTCTAGACAGGTGATGGAATCACCGAAAAAGCAGAAGACAAGAGCATCTAAGCTCTTGAAGGTGTGCTCGGAGGGTGCACCACAGAAAATCCACGTTAGACTAGAAGGTGACGGGCATAACCTTCAAGCCGTGGTGGCGTCGGCGGAAGCTGGCGTCCATAAGGCTAGTACTTATGAAAATGCCAATGTAACGGTGGTTCCGGTGGTTAAAGTAGTCTCGAAAGCGCCCATTGTTGAGAGGTCGTTACCTAGTCTTGCTAATTCCGGTTCAGGTGTGGTAGACTCGGGTCATTTGGACTCGGGTTTACTTCCGTTTTACGATTCTCATTCTTTTTCCGGCCGGACTTCCGGTTTAGCGAGACATCCGTGTCGTCAAGATCCGGTTCCGGCTTCGGTAGCTTCCGTTTCCGGAAGGACTTCCGGTTTGGGGGGTGGGGGGGGGGGGGGGGGGAGGGTGTGTGTGATCCGGGTCGGCAAGATCCGGTTAGCACTTCCGTTTCGGTAACTTCCGGTCTGTCTTCCGGTTATGTAGGACATCCGGGTCCTAGAGGTCTAGTCTCTACTTCCGTTTCCGGGTCTTTTAGCGCTTCCGGCCATTCCGGATATCCGGAGTCTGAGGACTCTTTATTTTCCAAATTCTGGTAGAGGCGTTTCCGGTTCCGGGGTGGACACTAGTCAGTTTACTTCCGCTTCCGGTATTAGAAGTGTACTTCCGGGTCGGTCAGACCTGGATGTAATTCCGATTTCCATTTCCGGTTTCATGAGAGCTTCTGGAAGAATGCATATCCGGGTCTGTTGGACCCGGCATTGCATTGTTCATCAATTTCCGGTTCTGTTTTTTCAGTTCCCTCTTCCGGTTAGTCTGTACATCCAGATTGTAGGATCTTGATCAGTTCTGGTAGTCTACTTCCGGTTTTATCCATTTCTTTTTCCTTTTTTCCACATCCGGATTTCGTACAGCCGGGGATAGGGTCATTTCCGGTTTTACCCGGCATTACATGTTCATCCATTTCCGGGTTTTCAGCTTCCTCTTCCGGTAATTCTGTACATCCGGGTTGTAGGATTTTGATCAGTTTCCGGTAGTATACTTCCGGGTTTATGCATTTCCGTTTCCCTTTTTCCATATCCGCATTCCTAGAATCTAGTCATCTTCTTGCCTAAGAATTAGTCTTATTTAAGTTTTTGTTTAATATTGGGAATGTTAAATTGCTGAAAATAGTCATTCCAAGTCATTGCCAGTCTTGTAGTCTCTCTTGGAATGGTAGTCTATTCAGACATTTATTCGTTTATCAGCGACAATTTCAGCGTAATTAAAGACTCCTGACTGGTTACCGTATGGGATTTTGTTGCAGATTATTTTCTATGCGCATTTCATAAGCCGATAAGTCAGGTGGTATTCTACGCATTATTTTGAGATACGATTTTTGCTTTCATCCAACTTTAGATGGCCTCTTCGGGGGGGGGGGGGGGGCTCGCGATTTGCTGGGTATTTTGGGGACAGTTTGGCTGAAGGTTGTTGGTGATGCCACCGGCAATTTTCGGTCGGATTATTCCCGGATTATTCGGTGAGTCTTGGGTTTTTGCTCGTTGAGGTTGTTGTCTGGGGGTTGGAGTGGGGTTAGGGTTGCGCTGGAGGGGGGAAGAGCGGATGAGAATCTTTGGATTTAAGCATCCACCAACTATTTCGGTCAAAATGTTTTCTAAATCTGCAAGTCCAGAGATATTACAGTTGTGATATGTCGTCTGCAAAATTCAGTATTCAATCAGTTAATATCTAGTATCAGTGTTCAATCTTTCTTGGGGATTTCTAACACAATGGCATTTGTTAGTACAAAGATGAAATTATTGATGCTAAGATTATGAATATAAGAATCAATAAATTTATTAAAATCTCTTAAGTTTCTGCCTCGTGGCATAAATATCGAATTGTTTAGGATATCTAATTTATCAGCAAGCCCGAGCGGCTAGGCAACCGTTGATGTATTCAATACAGTTTTTTATTAAATCTCCATTGTTATACGATGTTTAAATTAGATAGTCTAATGTGGGCCATAGTTCTCTTATCAGGACCTTGTGACTTGTCATGTATGCTATTCATAGAATTGTGATGACGGTCATCACTAGTGACTTTCCCGTAGTTCATGTAGATCTCGGGCACATGATTTGGCTATATCTTGACTCTAAGCACTCCCATAGACTTACTATGGGGTTTTGGCTTGCCACAATCTCTGGTTAAATCTCTGTAAATAATATTATCTATAATTTTTGCAGAGTCTTTAGCATTATTAATAAGTTAGGCTATTCTGATATGACCCTTTTTGGTCTCCATTCAGAGTAAGCGGTATTATTAAAATATCCATAATAAACGTGAGTTACCTATTTAGTGAGGTATAAGCGTTATGATATAGGCCAGGATTTTTGGCATATGTAATCTATGTGTTTTCTATGAGCACTCCTCTTTAGCATATAGTAAATTTGACTCTTCTTTAAGGGGGGGGGGGGGGCCCTTATTAAAAGGGGCTAGATATTCCTGGATCTAGAATCCTTCTATGTACCGTAATTTCTCGACTAAAGGCCGCCCTCGAATATAGGACGCTGTCCCAAATTTGACCAAAATCCGCCCAAAAAACTTGTATTCAAGTAATGAGTATAAGACGCTGTTAGATTTAGAAAAAACGTACCTTTAAAAAATTGAAAATTGGTATAAAAAATAACCATCAATCCGGTCATGTTTAATGCATGACTAAAAATTATCATGATGTTAGAGAAATTATTAAATAGGACCGCCTAAATATTGTGTATCTTCAATAAAGATTGTTTATTACATCAAAATCAATCTAATTTTCGCATAAAATGTCTCCTTGAAAAC
The DNA here is from genome assembly GCA_034401795.1 of Chaetoderma sp. LZ-2023a. Classification (NCBI taxonomy): domain Eukaryota; kingdom Metazoa; phylum Mollusca; class Caudofoveata; order Chaetodermatida; family Chaetodermatidae; genus Chaetoderma; species Chaetoderma sp. LZ-2023a. Next base: position 94,767,321 of record CM067366.1, on the reverse strand, counting down.
ATCGAAATCGTGTGATAGAAACAGATTGTAATGGCTCTTTTGCGTTTGGAGGCGCTGTGTGATCTCATGTGCTAACGGGAGTTGGTTATCTGGCTCTTTTGTGATTGGAGGCGCTGTGTAATCTTATGCGCTAACGGGAGTTGGTTATCAAACAGGTACGGGAACATTCAGTTCCTATCGCGCAATGATGATATATAGCAATTTCCGAGTTCCGAGTCCAGAATATTTATATCCGAGTACTCGCTCTAATTAGAATAAAGATCTTTTGCGATTGGAGGCGAATCACGTGATTTATACACGTATCTTTTCTCGACGCCATTTTATGTCAAATTCTGGATTCATTTTGATGTAATAAGTGATATGTATTAAAGAATAAGCAATATTTAGGCGCCCCAATTTAATAATTTCACTTCCGCTTGGTGTTTTTGGAGTATACATTAAACATAGTCGTCAGGCGGCGCGAATTGGCTAGGGTAATATTTAGTTCAATTTCCGTGGTGTAATCTGTGACTTTTTAAGAAAAATTTCGACCCAAAAATGTGCGGAAGGAATGTTCTCGATTATAGTACACACACCCCTTTCTAGTACATGTGTTTTGACCAAAAAACTGCGTCCTTTAGTCGAGTTTTAACGGTAGTCTCCTCTTCCAAAAAGGTTTTCTGTTCCTTATTAGAAGCTATTAGCTTTAGAGGGGTTGTTGTTTGTCTATGATTGTCAGGGAGTCTATAGAAGAGGCTATTCATTGGAAAGTAGATCCAGGCTTCTGTGCATTGGTCAGATTGTCTGTTAGGCTGCTAAATCTCGATTCGTTCAGTCATGGCCATGGGGTTTTCTTTCATTTTTAGAAGGAGGAATGAGGTTTAGTCTTATGGATTGTCCTCTAGTAGAGCTGTTCGTGGCCTCTGAATGCTCAGATCTTCTCTTACATGTCTCCTTTTCTGGACAGTCAACCCCTCTGTGGGGGGGGGGTGGATGCTCTGTCTCAGTAGTGGACAGGAATGTTCGCCTATGCCTTCTCTCGAACGATTTTGATTCAGTTAGTTTTGAAGAAGGTCAAGGATCAGGTTTGCGAAATTCTTCTGATAGCTCCCTGTTGGCCAAAGAGGATTTGGTTTTTAGACCTTCTAGATTTTCTGGTAGATTTCCCTCTTCTTCTTCCAGTATACCAGGATCTTCTATCTTAAGTAAGAGGTCTTTGTGTGCATCCAAATCCAATAAATTTTAGTCTGTGTGTCTGGAGAATCTCGAGCCTGAAGTCCTTGAGAATAAGGTTTCTTCTGATATCAGGAAATGATTGACTCTGCCAGAAGGGATTCGACCCGTTGAGTTTACAAGGGTCGATTTTAAAACTTTAGGTGAATGATGTTCAGACCAAGGTTTCGTGCCCGATTCTGGTTCGATACCCAAATTATTAGATTTTTTATCTTATCTGTTTGGGTATTTTCATTTGTCAGTTATTACGTTCAGGGAGTATAGATGTTCTCTGGTGTCATCCCTTCCTTGTCTTCTGTATGCCGATGTCAAGGATACTAAGACGTTTAATAGCTTTATTAGAGGTCTAAGTAATATTCGTCCTCCGATTGCTAAGTCTTTTCCTTCCTGGAGTTGGGCTTTGGTTCTTCAAATTTTGGCAGGTCGCCATTTTGAACCTATTTCTTCTACCAGTAGTAAGCTTGGTTTTGTTTTTAATTGTCAAAGCTGTTTTTTCTTGTTGCTACAGCCTCTGCTAGAAGGCGTTCAAGAGATTCATGCTCTTTCTGCTGAAAAGGAGAGATTTATAGTTTCAGGAGACGGCTTTGATATCCCAGAAGGAATTTTTTATCTATAGCTCGCACTAACCGCTATCCTGCTAGTCCGATCATTTTAAAATCTTTTTCGTCTGTCGCCATCCGAAAAATTTTGGTGTCCTATTAGGGCATTAGGAACCTTCAATCAGCGATCAGATGTTATAAGAATCGATCCATCTCATTTATGTTTTTCCTACGAGGAAAATTTATCTAAGCCGGTCTCAAATTCTTCGATTGTCAGATGGATTTTGAGAGAATACTTAATCCTTGTTATGAGATAGCCTCACCGGATCAAATTAATCTCCTTTATTAAAGCCGATGACGTTAGAGGTATGGCTACTTCTTTCGCTCTTTTTGAGGGATCGTCTTTAGATGAGATCATGCAGGTAGCAGGAGGGAAATGTGAATACACCTTACATCCTTTTAGCTCAAAGACCAGAGTGCAGGCTAATCATGGTGTGATTGAGCTAAATGCACTATTAGGTTACGTTATTAGCATTTGGATAAGATTGATTTAATTTTATCCTTGTTTGTTAACTAAAAAAGCCGAAGACTATGTACCAAGTACTTCCCACCATTTTTGTTAGGACTATGCGTCTGTGAGATAGGGGGAGAGTCTTCTTTTGGTTTTTAGTTATTTCTTTAAGTTCAAGTTGTTCGTATTTGCTAATCACGGTGTGATTGAGGTAAATGCTATATTAGGTTATGTTGTTAACATTTGGATAAGATTGATTTAATTTATCCTTGTTTGTTAACCAAAAAAGCCGAAGACTATTTACCAATCACTTTCCACCATTTTCGTTAAAATACTGCGTCGGTGAGAAATGGTGAGTCTTCTTTTGGTTTTTAGTTATTTCTTTAAGTTCAACTTGTTCTTATTTGCTAATCACGTTGTGATTGAGCTAAATACACTAATATGTTATGTTAATAACATAGGGATAAGATTGGTTTGATTTTTATCCTGGTTTATTGATTCTCAAATCTCCTCCCACCTTATGTGGACAGGGGGCACTGACCAAATCTACGGGTTTAGCAAGTAGTGATTGAACGGTAATGGATGTTTTTTGTGGTGTAATAACAACCCCCCCCCCACAGACCCCCCTTGCGGGTTGGTCTGTTGTTTTATTAACCACTATAAAAACATACTTACCGTTCAATCACTACGACCCGGCCTCAACCACCCCGCGTGGTAAGATTTGAGAATCAGACTTTAAATATTTTGCACTTAAATTTAGAAAAGTGAATCTGTTTCCTATTCGGGCTCTGATGCGCATGCGTGAGCGTGCGTAGCGACAAGCGTCACTATGAGGTGAGTATAGACTGGTGCCAGTCTATACCTGATGGTAGGCTGGAGGTGGGACTCAACCAGTAGCCTGGTTGAGGGTCCATAGGAATAGGATTAGGCATGGGGAGGTGTGTATGCAGGCATAAAAATCTTATTCTGATAGCAGAATGCAAATAATTGATTTAGCAAGTAGTGATTGAACGGTAAGTATGTTTTTATAGTGGTTAATAAAACAACAGACCAACCCGCAAGGGGGGTCTGTGGGTTTTTTTCACATGATTCATATAATTACTACATTTATGTTTGTGCTCTTATTCATCAAATTCAAAACAATGTCTGTATTCGTAGGACTGTAATACATTTTATGTGTTATCCGTTATGCATAATACACATATTGCCCAATGAAAGCAAGGATAATCGATTATTCTAAGTTAGAGTGGGTCATGTGTAATTGTGATATCATTATCAGTAATTGACAATGGACCTTTCCAGTTTATCCATCAATCATATGATGTCATAATCAACCAGGTGACATGTAGGCTGATGTCATAATCAATGATGTCGTAAGTGACGTAGATATGCTTAATTGATGACAGACTATATGCGTTGTTGTACGAATTGTATGCCTTTACTGTTTAATAAACATATGCTGTTGAATATTTTGAAACTAATTTGATTACAGGACCTTTGACCTCTTGTTCTGTATGGTTGCATTGAAAATGAGATATGAGGAATGCATCAGTGAGAGGGTTAATGTACTTAAGCTTACATGTATATTTGTGTGTCTGTCGTACTGATATACATGCGTAATATCACTCACTACCAATGAAGGAATCCAGTTTTAGCCCCGCACATCTCTAGCTCAGCTCCACCTACGCTTCGCCCATTTTGGGATCAATCGATCCATGTATTACCGGAATATCAATTTCCAGAAAACTATACAGGTAAGCTGTTGACTATTTTGAAAATAATTTGACTGGGTTGACTATGGCAGGAACACAGCCCAGTCAAATTAATTTCAAAATAGACAGCGTGCTTATTGAATAGTAATTTAGACATACAATCCATAAACAACACTTAGTCCATCATCAATTTAAGCGTCCGTGACGAACTAATTATCCACATCGTTCATGACATCACTGATTATGGTGTCATCCTACATGTCACATAGTTGGTTATGACATCATATGATTGATGGATAAACTAGAAAGGTTCATTATGTTTATATACCCCCTTTATATTAAGGACTTCTATGGATGATTAATAAATAGTTTATAGCATGCCAGTGTTGCAGTTTAGAAGTGGGGGTGGAGGGGTAGGGTTGGGGGGGGGGGGGGTGTGTGTGTGTGAAATGTTTTTGACATCGCACTTGACATAAATTACAGGTGGGCCAGTTCATTTTCATTGTGTTAAAAGGGATAATTTGTTAAGTACCTATAAATTTAGTAATTTGTTAAGTACCTATAAAATTAGCATATGGAGATTGTGTTTCTCAAATAACATACCTATTAACCTCGGATTACAGGGTTTCAGGTCAATGAACTGATGCTGTCTTCAGGGCTGCTAGGAGGAATAGATAACACTTTCATGTGAGAAGCTGGCCAAAAAAACAAGCCTCTGTGGTGATCTAGGGGAATATCAATTTGCGGGCTAGGAGAAGACTATTCTTGAAATTTTACCAATGGAATTACTGACTCAATAACTGAGCTAGACAACTGAGCCAGTCATTCCAGTAGGAAAATTGTTAATAACAGACTTCTCTTGGTCTGCAAGTGGACATTCAATAAGCAAATATTTAGATTTGCTTGACCAAATTCAGTCCTTAAATGGTTAATGTCCATATCTGAAATGGTGGCGCTGGTGTATGTTCCTGACTTTAACACTTTGATGACCAAACTTTGTTTCCCCCCCCCCCCAAAAAAAGAAAGTTTTGCTTAGGGATTGTGAATTTGCAGGCTAATAGAATATCTTTGAAAACTTACCACTGGATTGACTGTTCCAGTTTTCAAGTCAGTAATTCTAAAGGTAAATTTTCCAGAATTGTCTTCTTCTGACCTGCATATGGACCGAGTGAGTGATGAAAGATCATTGCAAAATGCATTTGAACCATTTGAAGCTTGAATATTACCCCTTTAACACTTAAATTTCTTCAAGAAAATTTCAATTTTTTCATAGAAAATGTCCACTTGCCGACCAAGAGAAGCCTATTTTTGAAGATGTATCGCTGGAATGACTGTCTCAGTTATCGAGCCAGTCATTCCTGTGGTAAACGTTCAAAGATAGTCTTCTTGGTCTGCCAATCGACATTTCTCAAGACCGCTGCAGAATCCATTTTTGGCCGACTTGAGTGTTACAGGGTTGCTTAGGTGCAAACGATAGTAAAATTACCTTTGTCAACCTTGTACTCACATGGAAGGTGTTTATCTGACTTGACCAGACCTGTTATCAGAATAGAAACCCAGGGTGTGACTAAGTCTGTTGAAACTGATCCTTTTGCAATTTAACAGTGTCTAGCCAGTTCCACCGAACCTATTGCCCATGTCCACTGTAATTAGACTTTAAAATAATCAGGACCATAAAATCTGTCATGGCATGGCATTAAAGTACTGGTGTAGGTAAATGCTGTTAATTTCTCTTGATTAAATCAAAGTGATAATCATGGAGAAAATGGTACTGAAGATTATGTAGATATAATGTAGAGTTGACTGAGGAGGACATAGAACCTAGTGTCGTTTAACCCTCAAATTTGTTCAAGAAAATTTAAGCTTTGTCATAGAAAATGTCCATTTTGCAGACTAAGAGAAAACTATTTTTGAAAATTTACCGCTCGAATGACTGGTTCGATTATCGAGCCAGGCATTCCAGTGGTTAATTTTCAAAAATAGTTTTCGCTTGGTCTGCAAATGGACATTTCTCAAGACCACTACAAAATCAGTTTTTGGTTGATATGAGTGTTAAAGGGTTATTTGTTAGTTTCTACAGACTACATTTTCCATATGGTTTATCTCTGCTGAATATTTTGAAAACAATTTGACTATAAGTTGTTGTTGGCTAAGCCAGTCAAATTGTTTTCAAAATATTCAGCAGCTTCAGAGTTATTGCCTGTTGAAATTATTCACTGGTGTCTTGGAGCCGTTAGACAGTTAATACCTCTTGCTCTCTACAACTTTAACTATTTAACCCGCAAATTTGGAGACCCGAGAGATTATTTTTGAAAATTTACCACTGGAATGACTAGCTCGGTTATCGATGGTAGATTTTCAAAGATAATCTTCTCTTGCTCCACAAATTAATATGTCTCGCGACCACTGCGCAGAAGCAGATTTTGGCTCTCTTGGGTGTTACATGATTAATATCTGATTGGGTACTGTATATAGGATAACATATGGAGGCGTAAAATCAAAATAAATCAGAAAAATGTCCCATTTGCTTGCCAAGAGATTATTTATAAAAATTTATGAATGGAATGTTCGGATTGCTTATTGAGCCAGTCATTCCAGTGGTAAATTTCCAAAAATGGTTTTCTCTTGGCCTGAAAATGAGCACGCCTCAAGTCAAGACCATTCATTGTTCTGGAGGCTTTGATTTGGACTGCTTTACAATTTAAATCTAGTATTTATTGATGTGTCTGTCAGAGGACCTTTCAACATTAGCATTGAATAACTATTGTTCATAGTTTGAATGAAATGTTTTGGGATGCCTGTCCCTCCCTCCCTCCCTATCTATCTCCGGAACTGTCTTCCTCTTTCCTGTGTCTTGTTTCCTCCTTCCGGCCTTCCACCCCACCCTCCATTCTGTCTCACCCTCCTCTCCTTGCTCACTCCTCTTACCTTCCATTCATCCTTTACCTGTTTTCTCAATCATCTTCTTTCTTTCCCTCTCCGTCAATTCTTTCTGTGTCTGACTCATTAAATGTGTCTAAAAAATTTGGTCTTTAGGTCTCCTCTCTCCCTCCCACCATCTCTCTCTCTCTCTCTCTGTCTCTCTCTCTCTCTCTCTCTCTCTCTCTCTCTCATCCTGCATCCCTCTCCCCCTCTCCCTCCCTCCATTCCTCTCTCCCTCTCCATTCCTCCCTCTCCCTCTCCCCTCTTCTTCTCTCCCTCTCCCCTCTCTCTCTCGCTCTCGCTCTCGCTCTCGCTCTCTCTCTCTCTCTCTCTCTCTCTCTCTCTCTCTCTCTCTCTCTCTCTCAGTTTCAGCCTGTCAAGTTATTTATCAGCTTGCTTCATACTTCAGTTTCATATAAATTCAGGATGAATAGTGATAATAATTAACACATTTACACTTCAAGTCATTGGCTCTTTAATGAGCTAAGATGTTACAGTTGCAATAAAGAAGACAGCAGCATGTGTATCAAAGCTTGCTCCGGTCTCCAGCAGACATAAATAAACATTGCACCTCAGGGGTGCACTCGATGCTGCTATTCTGTCCTATAAAAATAATGTTACTGTATAATCCATTTACACCTGTATCATCTATGCTGCCATGTAACAAGTCAGTAATTAGCATCTCTGGTTTATAAATATATGTCTTATAGGTTCCACACATGCTCATGTGTCACAGCCAAACCTCTGCATCTGCTTCCTCCAAGCCCGCCCCATCACCCCACCCCCCTCATGCTCCCTCTAAAGCGCATCCACAGACACTCACACACATTGTTTTGTCTTTAACTGTCTTCCAAGTGAATTTCTACAAATTGTATTTTCCATGGATACACTGAATATTTTTTAAAACAATTTGAATGAAAGTTGTTGGTGGCTAATTTCAGTCAAATTTTCTTCAGAATATTGACCAAGTCCAAAATTATTGCCCAATCAAATTATTTCCCGGTGGCTTGTTGCAGTCAAACAGTTAAATAATTTCTCAAGCCACTCAGACTTAGTGGCATCACAATTTGGATGCAGTAATTACCAGAAAAATGTATTTTGGGTCTTTTACTGTTTTGTTATGATATGAAGTCATGGTACTAATGACTGTTCTATATTTAAAAGAATCTTTGTTGTTGTTGGTCTTTGGAGCCGGACCAAATTTGAAACAGTTTAGAAAATAATGTAGTAATTTATTACTTAAACATTACCAGATGCCAGCAGAACTAAACCTCAGATGGTTTTTGTCTCAACTGCTAATCACCTGCATGAAAACTGATCTTAAACGGCTATAACTGTGATTCAACTGCTAAAACAGTCCTTGTAGGCAGACAGATAGACTGATTTTCAACTGTTTTCTCATCAAACTTTGTTCTCAGCAAAGGTTTGCCCCTAAGGTTGTTCTTGTGTGGGCTACAGAAACATACATCATGGGCCAATTAGCATTTTTGATCATTGGCCAATCAACATTTGATACAACTTTATGAATTCATGTATTTGGCTCTGAATCCTGAAGAATTAAATGAAAAGAAGATGATAACCTTATGGGTCCTGCTTGTCGCTGAGAACCGCTTGTCACTGTTGAATATTCTTAAATTAATTTGACGGGAAGCTGTTGCCTCAGACAGCAATGGCTTCCAGTCAAATTATTTTCAAAATATTCAACAGAAGTGTTTTATCATAAAATATTTACTTTTTCAGTGAAAGGGTTAAAAGCTGCTTGTGGCACTCGTGTCTTTGTGTACAGTGCTGTGCTTGTGTCCGTGTACAGTGCTGTACTTGTGTCTGTGTGCAGTGCTGTACTTGTGTCTGTGTACAGTGCTGTGCTTGTGTCCGTGTACAGTGCTGTACTTGTGTCTGTGTACAGTGCTGTACTTGTGTCCGTGTACAGTGCTGTACTTGTGTCTGTGTACAGTGCTGTACTTGTGTCTGTGTATAGTGCTGTACTTGTGTCTGTGTGCAGTGCTGTACTTGTGTCTGTGTACAGTGCTGTACTTGTGTCTGTGTGCAGTGCTGTGCTTGTGTCCGTGTACAGTGCTGTACTTGTGTCTGTGTACAGTGCTGTACTTGTGTCTGTGTATAGTGCTGTACTTGTGTCTGTGTACAGTGCTGTACTTGTGTCTGTGTGCAGTGCTGTACTTGTGTCCGTGTACAGTGCTGTACTTGTGTCTGTGTGCAGTGCTGTACTTGTGTCTGTGTACAGTGCTGTACTTGTGTCCGTGTGCAGTGCTGTACTTGTGTCTGTGTACAGTGCTGTACTTGTGTCTGTGCAGTGCTGTGCTTGTGTCCGTGTACAGTGCTGTACTTGTGTCTGTGTACAGTGCTGTACTTGTGTCTGTGTACAGTGCTGTACTTGTGTCTGTGTGCAGTGCTGTACTTGTGTCTGTGTGCAGTGCTGTACTTGTGTCTGTGTACAGTGCTGTACTTGTGTCTGTGTGCAGTGCTGTACTTGTGTCTGTGTGCAGTGCTGTACTTGTGTCTGTGTACAGTGCTGTACTTGTGTCTGTGTGCAGTGTTGTTGGCTTGTGGTTCTAATCGTTCAGAAGGAGCCTGGTTTAAGAGAGATATCCCCGTCTACTGGAAGCCTGATGAATTATGCTGCCATGAACAGGCTATCTGTGGGTTGTGGTTTCAGTCAAACTGTGGCCTTCAACAGGTGGAAAAGGCTTGACTCCACCACTCCTTCAAGTGCTGCTCTGCCTCAGGTATTGTTAGTCCTTGATTCTCAACAGGCTTTTACACACCCAAATCTGATGTAGATATTCGTATTGTTGTCTGGGATCACATGCCTAAATATTTGCTAGTGCTATGGGCAGGGCCCTTGGGCTGGCATCTCATGACTGGGCTGTTTCCACCCTCCTACATTAAATGTTAGCGCATGATAGGAGAGGCGGCTCAAGAGTGGTAGTGGCTGCTGGCTTCTGGTCTTGCTGTTTGTATTTCTGACAGACTGTGTGGTTGGAACTGCGCCCTGGTTTGGCTTCCTTATTCATGATTTCCTTCTATAAAATTATACTATCAGTTGCAGCCAGTTTAACCCTTTCATGGTCAAATTTGGTCAGGAAAATTTTAATTTTCTCTTAAAAAATGTTCTTTTGCAGGCCAAGAGAAGACAATTTTTTTTAATTTACCACAGGAATGACTGGCACGAATGTCGAGCCAGTCATTCCAGTAGTAAACTTTAAAAAATCTCTTCTCTTGTCATGGAAAATTGACATTTCCCATGACTACTGCAGAGGCAAGTTTTGGCCTTACAAAATGGTTCCTGTGTATTTATAATATTTCTCGAAATCTCAAATCGTTTATTAATAATGTTTGTCAAACATTAAATTCTGGCTTCAAAAGAAAATCTAGTTTATTGCACTTTTTATTGCTTTTATTAAAGTATAAATATCTACTGGATAAACAAGGCATTCTGGAATCTCTGCTGATGTGCCATAAATACATTGCAATTTGAACAGTGTCATTTTTTTATTGCATAACACTTCCTTGATGGCTTGAGATTCTGTAATTTCACGCTTTATGGGTTGTTGATGTAAATCAGATAGTGAGAATGAGATGAGACCTTACCTCTGTAATGCAAATGGTCAAATTTGGTCGAGAAAATCTAAATATTTCCCTTTTGAATGTCCATTTGCAGGGCAAGAAAAGACTATTTTTAAAAATTTACCACTGGATGACTGGCTCGGTTACTACTTCAGCGGCTGGATTTAGCCGGCATGACCACTAAAGGGTTAAAGAGTCATGCAGGGTGAAGCACAGAATCAAACTTTGTATGGCGTTGAAGGGTATCCAAGTTTATCTCTGACTTAAGTACAGGCTTTAATCCTTGTCTTACTCAATGATGATATACTTGGATTATCAAGATGTCCATGTGCTTACAAATGTATACTGGCCATTGCACTGTTTCTCATGGTATCTCGATTTTGGCAGTCACCAAGGGATCCCCCCCCCCCCACACTGAAAAGTGGGGTCCCAAGCTGAGATCCACTGATCCTAAGCTGAATGCCTGGGGCTCCAATACAGGTTTTCTCATCCATGCTAAAAATAGAACTTAACATGGACAGCTATGACTTATGGGTGTTATTTTTGGGCAAACAACTAAAACCAATTAACATTTTATAATCATACAAGATAACAAAATACATCTTAACGTATGATGCTTTCAGTCCATATTTTAAAAATTCATATTTTTTGTTGTGAATCTGAATTAGGTTCAAGTTCTCAACTTAAAAAATTTTATAAATTTATATGGAATAAAATCATCATATGTTAAGATTATTAGCTCACCTGGCCTGAAAGGCCAAGTGAGTTTATGCCGTGGCGACCGTCGTCCGTCAACTTTTTATTTAAACAACTTCTCAAGAACCACGGGGCCGATTTCAATTATATTTGGCAGGAAGCATCCCTAGGGCATAGAGATTAAAGTTTGTTCAAACGAAGCCAATTGGCCAAAATCCAAGATGGCCGCCGGCCAAAATAGCCGATTTTTAGAAACTCTAAAAAATCTTCTCCAAAACCTCTGGAGGAATTGATTCAAAACTCATAACACATCATCTAGTGCAAGGGTAGACCCAAATTTGTTCAAGGCAACCTGATTGGACGAATTGCCCGGTGGCCATCTTGGATGACCTAGTTTTCGCGAAAACAACTTCTCCCGAACTGCTGAAGGGATAGACCTGAAATTTGGTAAATATGCTTAGGGACCAAGGTCCATTCAAGTTTGTTCAAGTGAAGTTCGTACGTTAAAAAACATGTCCGCCATCAACCAATCAAGATTTAGCGTTTCTTGGTCATATTGGCTTTTTTGTATTTGATGTATTTTGATGGCGAAAATTGCTTTATATATGCTTATCAGTGTGGCGAGTTCAAATATCCCACATTCGAGACTGTTGGATAAACGGTTTTCCTGCCATCTTGGTTTGTTTTCCCGCCATAGTCTCCCATAGTAAAGCAATGGGCCCATAGTAAAGCAATGGGGAATTCTTTAAACGACTTCTTCTCAAGAACCACTGGGCCAATTTCAATTATATTTGAGAGGAATCATTCATAGGGCATAGAGATCTAAGTTTGTTCAAAGGAAGTGGATCGGTCAAAATCAAAGATGGCCGCCGGCCAAAATTGCTGATTTTTAGACACTAAAAAATCTCCGAAACCGCAAGAGGAATTGATTCAATACTCATAACACATCATCTATGGCAACGTTAGACCCAAGTTTATTCAAGCCAACCTTATTGGCCTATTTGCTAGGCGGCCATCTTGTGTTACATATGCAATGGCGACCGTCCGTCGTCTGGTGTCCGTCAACTTTTCCTTTAAACAACTTCTCAAGAACCACCGGGCTGATTTTAATTATATTTGGCAGGAAGCATCCTTAGGGTATAAGGATTCAAGTTTGTGCAAACAGGGCCGGTCGGCCAAAATCCAAGATGGCCGTCTGCCAAATCGGCCGATTTTGAGAAATGTCTTTGAAAATCTTCTCCGAAACCGCTCAGGGAATCGATTCAAAATTCATGGAATATCATCTAGGCGTGTAGCTGAACCAAGTTTGTTCAAGGGAACTTGATACTCCATATGGTCCGGCGGCCATCTTGGATGACCTACTTTTCGCGAAAATGACTTCTCAAGAACCACTGAATGGATCGGGCCCAAATTTGGGAAATATTATTAGCTCACCTGGCCTGAAAGGCCAAGTGAGCTTATGTTGTGGCGACCATCCGTCATCCGTCCGTCGTCCGTCCATCAACTTTTCCTTTAAACAACTTCTCAAGAACCGCTGGGCCAATTTCAATTATAATTGGCAGGACGCATCCTTAGGGCATAGGAATCCAAGTTTGTTCAAATGAAGCCAATCGGCCAATTAGGTCTGTAGCCATCTTGGATTTTGGCCGATTTTTAAATATTTCAAAATATAGCATGTTTGGTGGCCATATTGGATTTTTTTATTTGATGGATTTTGAGGCCGAAATTGGGTTTTTGTGTATTTTGGTCTCAGATTTGCAATTTTCGAAACTGTCAGATAAACGGTTTGGCGGCCATATTGGATCATTTTCCCGCCAAAAGCTCCCATACTAAAGCAATGGGAAATTTAAAATATCTTCTCGAGAACTGCTGGGCCGATTTCAATTATATTTGGCATGAAGCATCCTTAAGGCATAGCGATTCAAGTTTGTTCAAACGAACCCGATCAGCGACCATCTTGGATTTTGGGCGATTTTTAGAAATGTCTAAAAATCTGGTCCCAAACCATTTGAGGGATCGATTCAAAACTCACGAAATATGATCTAGGGTAAGCGCTGAATCAAGTTTGTTCAAGGGAACTTGATTGACGAAATGGTTCAGCTGCCATCTTGGATGACCTAATTTTCACAAAAATGACTTCTTCCCCAGAACCTCTAAAGCGATCAGGCCGAAATTTGTGATATTTAATTAGCAACTAAGGATGATTAAAATTTGTTCAAGAGAAGTTGATTCGTCAAAAAACATGGCCACGGTGGACCAATCAAAATATAGTGTGTTTGGCAGCCATATTGGATTTTTTATTTGATGGATTTTGAGGCTGAAATTCGTTTTATATAGGTTTTTGGGTATTCGAAACAGGGATAAACGGTTTGGCAGCCATCTTGGATCATTTTCCAGCAATGAGAAATTTAAAATGTCTTCTCGAGAACTACTGGACCGATTTGAATTATATTTGGCTGGAAGCATCCTTATGGCATAGAAATTTCATTTTGTTCAAACGAAGCCGACCGGCCAGTTTGGCCGGTGGCCATCTTTGATTTTGGCTGATTTTTAGAAATGTCTTTAAAAATCGTGTTCTCCGAAACGTCGTGGGGAATCGATTCAAAACTTATGAAACCTCATCTAGGCAAAGAGGTACGCCAAGTTTGTTCAAGACAACTTGATTGAGCGAATGGTTCAGCAGCCATCTTGGATGACCTAGTTTTCCCGAAAACAACTTCTCCAGAACCGCTGAATGGATCAGGACAAAATTTGGGAGATATGATTAGGGACTAAGGGCCATTAAAGTTTGTTCAAGGGAAGTTGATCCGTCAAAAAACATGTCCACCGTGGGCCAATCAAAATATAGCGTGTTTGGCGGACATATTGGATTTTTTTATTTGGTGGATTTTGAGGCCAAAATTGGTTCTATATGTTTTTGGGTATTCTGAGCTCAAATTTGCAATTTTCGAAACTGTCGATGAACGGTTTTGTGGGCATCTTGCATAATTTTCTCGTCAAAAGCTCCCATGCTTAAGCAATGGGAAATTTTTAATGTTTTCTCGAGAACTACCAGGTCGATTTCAATTATATTTGGCAGGAAGTTTCCTTAGGACATAAGGATCCAAGTTTGTTCAAATGAACCCGATCAGCCAATTTGCCCAGTGGCCATTTTGGATTTCGGCCAATTTCAGGAAATGTCTTTATAAATCTTCTCCGAAACCACTTGCAGAATCTTCATTTAGGCCATGAGGTAAGCCAAGTTTGTTCAAGAGGACTTGATTTACCAAATGGTTCGACGACCATCTTGGACGACCTGGTTTTCACGAAAATGACTCCTTCAGAACCGCTGAAGGGATCGCGCCAAAATTTGGGCCATTAAAATTTGTGCAAGGGAAGTTGATCCATCAAAAAAACCTGGGTGCCATGGGGCAATCAAAATGTAGTCTGTTTAGCGACCATACTGCACTTGCAAAAATGTCCACCAACTCATTTAAACGACTGCTAAACCACCCACCGACAATTTTGACAAAAATTGACGGTGCTCCAGGTGAGCGACACAGGCCCGTTGGGCCTCTTGTTTCGTCTCAGTACATCAAATAATTTAAGCCTCTAAAAGCATACAATTTTAAGAATTTTGTTTTCAAGTATTCTGCTGTAAATATGCACCTTTAAATGGGAGCCAGCAGACATAAAGCCTGGAACTCTTTAACCCTCAAATCTATTCAAGAAAATTTAGATTTTCTCGTAGAACATGTCCAATTCACCTTTCCAGAGGACCCACCCACCACATGATGTCATAATGAACTGCGTGACGTGTAGAATGACATCATAATGAATGACGTCGATAAGTACGTCACGAACGCATATTTGATGACGGTCTATGGGCTTTTGTACAAATTGTTTGCTTTTACTATTTAATCAATATTCTGTTGAATATTTTGAAACTAATTTGACTGGGCGCTGTTGCTGCCTATGGCAGCAACAGCACCCAGTCAAATTAGTTACAAAATATTCAACAGCTTCCCTGTATAGTTTTCAGGAAATTGATACCTAGGGTATTCGGCGATCGATCAATCCAAACACGGCGAGGTGTGGGTGGAGCTTAGCTAGTGATGGGCGGGGCATAGCTAAAAATGGAAAGGTCCATTGCAGACCAAGAGAAAACTATTTTTCAAAATTTACCACTGAAATAACTGGGTTCTGTAGATGCTCAGAAGCTGCACAGTTGTGATAAATCAGTTGATCAAGCAGCAGAAAATCAGTATTATTATTTTTAAAACATGTTTTTGTAATCAGACTTTGTATTAGGGGTAGATGAAAACTCCAACACAGGCTGAGGGGTAGAGGTTGCCTGTATTGCTGCACGTTTAATACAATCAGATCAGTTGATAGAAGTGAGAAGGCAAAAAAGCGTAGATATCTTTTGCACAAGCAACACCCTGTGGGTAACACTGAGGTGTAATATGCTCCTGGTCTGCGTACAAAGGTTGTCAAGTGACCAAATCTTTGAAAATATAACAGTTGCTGGTTAGTTGCTGTCAAATGGTACGTTCAGTGCACCTAAGGTAACGTGAATGTGCTTTGTTAGTTGTTAAGGTGTGCGGTTAAAAATCGGTGCGAACTACTCGGCGCTATGTAAGCGGTGCTTGAAGTTCTCGTACATCACTAAATGTACTAATTGGATACTACATTAAAGTTAATATTTCCCAATAAACGATAGTAAATCATACAATTTTGGACATGTAGCGAACAACAAAGAACAGTTTATGAATGTACAACTTTGTTATTAAAATCATATATACACAAAGGCCAGACTACCCCGTATGTAATATAGTGATTAAAACAATAATTCCATGAAGGTTACATTTGTTTGAAAGTTATGCAACAATGATATTCACTCAAATTGTTTTCAAAACATTTGCTAAATTTATTTTGTCTAGTGAGAATTTTGAAAACAATTTTAAGAAAAGATGTTGCAAAAATGTCCACCAACTCATTTAAACGACTGCTAAACCACCCACCGACAATTTTGACCAAAATTGATGGTGCTCCAGTTGAGCGACACAGGCCCGTTGGGTAATATTTTATACAAATATTTATTCTAGCACGTTTCAATTCTACCATAGGAAATACACAAATAAGAATCAAAATATTTACTGCTTATATAAGCTTTATATAAATCGAAGCAGCTCCACTCATCCTAGAAGGCATTAATTAGCCTTATTGGAATGGTTTTATATGTAGCATTGAGCAACATGCCGAACAATTAATGGAATGCCAAATTAAATGGCAGCTACAAATATCAAACTAAATTGGTGGCTTCGGAGAAGATTTTCTTCACTGAATTTTTCTAATGATTTCCTTGTACTCTTATTGCTTCATGATAGCTTTAACTATTTAAATTTTAAGATTTAATCAGTGCGGTCTATTTGTTGTGTTAGAGCACAGAGTATTATTTAACTGAATGTGATAATTTGGTTCTTTACTGATCTGTTCAAGATTCGAGTAATCATCTAACATAGAACATATTGTCCTCATTATTCTTCCCTCTATAATGCTTCATCCATTCATCAGGTGTTTAGTCTCAGGCTGGAGCACTATTTACACTGCTTTAACCCTTTACCACTCATATCAGCTCAAAACAGCTTCTACAGTGGTCTTGTGAAACGTCCATTTGCAGACCACGAGAAGAGTATTTTTGAAAATTTACCACTGGAATGACTGGCTCGATGAATCGAGCCAGTCATTCCAGTAGTAATTTATCAAAAATACTCTTCTCTTGCTCTGTAAATGGACATTTTCTATGAGAAAACTTAAATTTTCTTGAACAAATTCAAAGGTGAAAGAGTTACGTCTAATAATTCAAGATCTGATGCCTGCAGGAGAACATGTGTGTATGATTCCACAAGGTTCAGCCATAACAGCAAATCTTTGTTCAGATGTTGCTATCTGTATTTATTTCTGACCCATGTTTTAGAGAGAATTTAAATTTTCTTGTAGCGATTTGAGGGCTAAAGGGTTAACAGAACATTGGTCATTGTTTCAGAATTTGACATTATATTCTAGCTAGTACCCGGATTCCATTTACAGGTCAAGAGAAGACTATTTTTGAAATCCACCACTGGAATGACTGATTCAGTCATTCAATTGGAAAATGTAAAAACAATGCTCTTCTTGGCTTGTATATCGATACATTTAATAAGCAAAAGTCTAATTTGGCTTTACCAATCTTGTCCATTAGCCCGTTATGCCTTAAATTTGTTCAAGAAAATGTCAATTTGCAGACCAAGAGAAGACTATTTTTGGAAATTTACCACTGGAATGACTGGCTCGGTTATCGAGCCAGTCATTCCAGTGGTAAATTTTCAAAAATAGTGTTCTCTTTGTCTGCAAATTGACATTTCTCAAGGTCACTGTAGAAGCTGTTTTTGGCTGATCCTAATGAGAGCTAAAGAGTTTACTAGTGAAAGTTTATATAATGTTAGCATCTGTATATCACTGCCAATGAACTTCTTCTTTGGTACTGTTAACCTTTTATCCCTCGAACTTATTCAAGATAGAAAATGTCTATTTGCAGTCCAAGAGAAGACTATTTTTTTTAATTTACCACTGGAATAACTGGTTCGGTTATTGAGCCAGTCATTCTAGTGCTAAATTTTCAAAAATTTGTCTTCTTTTGGTCTGCAAATGGACATTTCTTACTGACCACTGCTGAAGCCGTTTTTGGCTGATATGATCATGTTAAAGGGTTAAATCGCTTTGAAGTAATAGATCTCAACACATTTGCTCTCAGCATTGATTAACCCTTTCATGGTAACAAGTCAGCCAACCTGGCTTCGTCAGTGATTGTATGGAATTCCCATATGAGTAGACCAAGAGTAGACTATTTAAAGAATTGTATCGCTAGAATGCCTGACATGATAACCGAGCAGTCATTCCAAAAGTATAGTGTCAAAAAATAGTCTGCTTGCAAGCAGATAAATAGCGGTGAATATGCAAACGTTCCCAGGAATGATCAATGGTATTATTATAATTAATCCGTTAACCCTCAATTGTGTTCAAGAATATTTCAATTTTCTCATAAGAAAATGTCTATTTGCAAACCAACAATTTAAAAAAATTTACCATTGGAAAGACTGCCTCGGTTAGCGAGCCAGTGATTTCATTGATAAATTTTCAAAAACAGTTCTTATTTTGCAAATGGACGTTTTTCAAAACCAGGGTTGAAGCCATTTTTGGCGGGTATGTGTGTTAAAGGGTTACACTTGTGACTTCTTCTTTTCGTACGCTGATCATACCACCAGTCCTGTAAGTGACTATCGACATGATCGTAAGCGAATGCTTACTGAATGGAACCAATGTGTTGGCACCATTCTTAAAAGGTGAAAATTCTTCAGTATTAAATCTAGCCTTAATTCAAATGCTGAAGCAATAAGGCAGAAGATATGTTTTTATTGAACATAATTGCTTTTCAATTTATCATAGATAGGTTTCAAATTTATACATTATTGAACCCACATGAACTAGGGTCATTTACAATGTTACCCTTTAACCCTTGAATTTGTTCAAGAAAATTTAAATTTTCTCATGAAAAATGTCCATTTGCAAACCAAGAAGACTATTTTTTTTAATTTACCACTGGAATGACTGGCTCGGTTATCGAGCCAGTCATTCCAGCGGTAAATTTTCAAAAACAGTCTTCTGTTGGTCTACAAAGGGACATGTCTCAAGACCACCATAGAAGCCATTTTTGGCTGATATGAGTGTTAAAGGTTTAACATCAATCCAAACTCAGTCACATACAAACCCATGCACTCATGCATGATAGAATGCATGCTCAAACGAACACATGATCATGTGCTCGCACACACATGCACCAGCACACTGGCATTCATATGATTCCAATGCAATTGTTTACCTCCAGTTTTGTAACACAACAAAAATACTAAGCCACTCAATTCACTGTTTGCTAAAAGTCACCTGACTTAGATATCTCAGAAAATTTTAACCTATTCATTCCCATGGTGTAGGTTCCCTTGAAACAAGTTTAGCAGAGATACATCCCTCCATTGGGTAGTCTTGATAGTATCTCTTTAACTCTAAAGCAGTCATTGCTCTAGGGAACCGGTTCCTCTATTCCTATAGAGAACATATAAACGAGTCTGTGAGCATGCGCACTTATGCTACTATGCATGCGACCGAGTCCAGGCCGGCATTAATTAATTTTCTGTATTACGGGAAACACCTAACTTTTATCTCAACAAATCCTATTCATTCCATAATCTTGTGGAGCTACATCCACATTTGCTTTTCATGAATACCACAGTACAAGTGGTCTTTGTTGAATAAGTCATAGTACTTATGTAAAATGGTTATAATTTACGTGAATATGAGCAGAAAGTTCGTTGTGACCAAGTTGAAAGAAAATGGCGCCAGCTTCACATTACAAGCCAGGTGAAGTCAATAACTCTGATCCTATTTTAGCCACGAGGCTCCGTTCCTACGAAAGGTATACTATATACCGGTTTGGAACATCTACGAAAGGTATCCTACATAACATATGTAACATACCGGTTGGGAAGTTAGTGGATCAATTAAGAGTTTTGACTAGGTACGTATTTCCGAGCGTCATTCTTTCCTACATAAGGTATACTACATACCGGTTTGGATCGAATCCTACATAAGGTATCCTACATAACTATGTAATATACCGGTTGGGAAGTTATTGGATCTATTAAGAATGTGACAGTGGTGCAAACAGGCGTGGTGGACCGGATGAACACCACAAGGATACACCACGATCATCCCCTGAAGAAAAGCGAGTGGTCCTTCTAAGGACCGTTACTAACCAACTAACATGAAACTCGCAATTACTTCATGATGATCAGTCAGTCATGTCAGTCGTATTACAATAAAGACGAGACCATCGTATTAATTCGCGATTCGGTGTTCGCTTTCAATTGGCGGCGTTTTTGCAGGCTAATTTAACATTACTAGCAATGGGCCATGAAACCTTTTTACCTTTTATTTAATATTTTATAAAAATTACTCGAGATTTTATGTTTTCTAATACCTGGCGGGGTTAGTCGACGCAAGTATTTTTTATGGCCGTAGTTTCATGAAAAATGTAAACATTGCGTTGCTATGGGATATCCTCTTTAGTGTGTCGTAAATTGGCAAATGTTGGACGATCTCGGAATGCCCGGATGTTCAAAATTACGATACTGAATTGAATCCTCGTAATCACATAACCCGCTTTTGTTAGATAGGCTATTAAGCCTGTGCCAGATTATCAGGTTCACTTGATTTGTAAATCTAGGGAGAAACTTGCGTTCACTTGATTTCTAAATCTAGCGTTAAAACTTATTATATATATTACTGGTTATATTGTAATGTGAACCTAAAATGATCTAAAACGTAATGCGATGTTCTAGAAAAATTGCATGAACGGCCAATAATTAAACTGGGTAGCCAGCGTCTATTGTTAGCGAGCCGGACAGTGGCAAAGTAAATCTCCGTTTGGAGGCGCTGACGAGAAGCGTAGATCTCATTGCCGAATTTCCGATTCCAGGATATCTATATCCGAGTACTCGCTTAACCTACTTCATTAAAATTTGCTTTAACCTAATCTGGTCAGATAATATCACGTGATTTATATATCATGTGATTATCACGTGATTCTGATTTATATATTATAAAGACGACATTTATGTCAAGTTAGGATTAATTTTGATGGAAAAAACAATCTTTATTAAAGGATACGCAATATTTAGGCTGCTCAATTTAATAATTTCACTTCTGCGAATGATGTTTTGAGGTATACATTAAGCATAGCCGCGAGGTGACAAGATTTGTGAAGGGTTTTTTCGTGGTATCTTCAGACGTTAAGATGTTTAAAAATTCAGAGGAAAATAAGTTTTATCCTTGTATATAGTGCGCGCAAATTTTTTAGAACATGTAAATTGAGCATAAATGTGCGACCTATTTATGGATTTTTAAGTAAATACGCCACTCCCATATTTGCTGTTACTCATTCAGAGTCAACTTATTTCAGTTGCAACTTATGACTAATAACTTCGAGAGTTAAATGGTTAATATTTTGATAGTAAACGCTACAAACTTTGATGACCAAGTTTTACTATATCAGAGATGTGTGTTGATCTCAGTGTTTTAGTAGCAAGCATAGCCTTTGGATCAGGAAAGTTCTTGACTATCAGCCACTTTTATTAGCCCTAAGATGGGTTTTTTCCCTACTTAATGTATAATCTAATCTCTCATCATTTTGTAAATTCTTTCTGGGGTACTTAACTTGGGTGAAATTGAATATATAGAGCACGTACCCAGGCTATGAGGGATCATTCTATCGGCTCTCAATCGATTAATTGTTATAGTCAAATATAACATTCTGCTTGCAAATGGACTATTACTCGTGGAAATCATCTGAAAGTCTAGAAGAGGGGGAGAACTAACCTAGTTAGAAAAAATTTTCTCTCTAAGGGGTGTGTAAACTGTGAAATGTTGGTCTGAACATGTTGTTTCCACACCATCTCTTAAAACATTCGAAAATGGTTTAGGTAGGCTTTGGCATAGTCAAGCCAATGTATGACTACACCGTACACGCAACCCATGACTAGAAGTGACGGCACAGGCATGGAGATAAATGAAGAAGAGATGACCATGAGGCCTAATTGTCCTGTGCTCAGTATTATTACCTAGATTATAACTCAATTTTTATGGCATAGCAACTGATTATAATTAAACTTCTGGTTTAGGTATGCCAAATCAAATCACTTCTGGTGTTTTGCTGGTATTGTTTGTTTCTAAATCACTTGACAGTTTAAATGCCCTATTTCAGGGGCTCTTATTTTGGATTCTTTAATTCTTTATTAGTTGCTCTTAGTGCAATGGCTGAACCATCCAATTATCCTCATCCTTCGAAACCTTGTGTACACCCAACTCTTCGCATTTATCTTCTAGGAATGATTTAATTTTTTCTTATGATCCTAGCAGTGCTTTTGTCGTTTTGATTTCACTAGATTTCGTTTTGCTCCTGAATCTTCTCATGTATTACACTCTAACTATCAGCCTCCATCTTTCGACTAATATCAATCTGCAAATAAGTGCGTCAGACTTTATTATTTTAATTGTGAATAGTGGTTTGCTATCTTTTAGTATCATATCTGGCCTGATTTATTTTTTAACATAGTTTTTCAGTCTTTCTTTTCTGTCAGTAGGATCCCTCGCCATGATGAAGCATATCTATGGGTGAATGTAAGCTTGTCACAATAACAAAATCTTTTTTGTCTTATCAAGATTTACACCGCTCCTTTCTCGAGTTCAGTAGAAATTTTGATCTTTTTATTTGTCTAGGGATATATCTATTTCTATTATTGTCATATGGAGAGGTCTTCTCAGCCTTATCTATTCAAGCCTATTTTTTATTCTTCTAAATTCTAAATTTCCCTGGCATTATTAAATAAATTCCTCAAGGGGGCCTAACCAAGATGATTGGATTATTGCCTTTGCATGGATTGTGGAATATGGTTTTTTCCTTTCACCCTTCTGTGTAGTTTCAGTCCTTTGTCCTTATCCATCATTGATCTGGTCACAGGTTTGATGGACTTCTTTCCTGTTTAATCATCTGATAAAGATATTAACAATTAGGCTCATATCATACTAGCTTTGTTTTAAAATTAGATTTGTAAAATAAGATTCTGCAGGTTTATTCTGGTCCTAGCTGTCATGCTTAAGCGCTTCTATATAATCTCTACTCTATCAGGGGTGGGATGGGTATAGCTAGCCTCATGCATGTCTTAGGTAGCAGATTTCCTACATATAAGGTACAATCAATGTAGTCATTGAATCCCCCTTTTTTCTATCAAACCATGTTGGTCTCCTTTGACATTAGTCCTGCTTCTGTTCCTGATCAATAATTTTCTGCTCTTTTCAAGTAGGATACAGTGGAGGAATGGCAGAATCCAGATTTTAAGGATTATGAGGTGCTGGCAGATCATCTTTTATAGGGTCTCGGCTCTTATCTTCAACTCGTATATTTATCCTTTTCTGACAACTTCCAAAAAATTTACACTTCATGATTTAATACTAATTCTGTTGTATATTTTGGAATTATTTTGTCTGGAACCCATGGCTGCTTTGATACTGTTTGAGACAAAAATTACTTAGTCAATCGTTTTATATTCAACTCTTTTCCTACTATGTTGTCTCAGAAATGGAGTTCATCGATGAAAGGAATAATATGGACATGGAGTCATTTTGCCTAGTCATCACTGGTCTAGTCAAGGATAAGGGACAGTGTTTTCTGATATTTCTATATATACAGAATTTGTCCTAACTGGATCTGGGTTCTTTTAATTACATCATAGCCAGTCTGGGATTCCTCTGGCTTGGAAGGTTGCTTAATTGTGTTAAAATTTGGGCCGAATGGAGTCAGTTTTGTGTACGAAGGTCAAGTCTGGTAATTCAGAATTTTGTCCCTCACCACGACTGCATACACTGCATTTTCATTCGTTGGGTGTCATCGGTACCAATTCACCAGTTAATCCATCTGCAGGTCCAGTTTGATGTCTTGTTCTTACGTGTTTGGGGGAGGGGATCTCGTTCTTGTGTCTATGGAATCAGATAAAGTAGTCTTACTACTCTCTTCCTTTTCAGGAACTAGAACAGGAACTAATACTCTAGTATTCCTCTTCAATACTCAGGAATATTGGAGAATGAAGAGATATTGTCTCTTTCACAAGCACCTATCTGCTCATGCAGTCATTTCTATAGTAGTGACCTTCATCAACAAGCAGGGCAGTTGAGGTTATCATATTTTGTCTGGAGTCTTGGTCTTCCTCCTGCGGTGGAGATGTCAGCAAAACTTTCAGCAGCTCACATTCCAGGTAGAATGATTTTCCTTGTAGCTCATTTATTACATCCCATTAAGTTTCTACTCAGTATAGTGTCCAGATTTGATGTTCATATTCTTCCTCCAGGCTAGGCTCTGGCGGTAGCTGCTCTGGCCCAGTCATAGACTTCACATTTTTTTAAATTATCTTCAATTTAACTTTCTAGTGCCAATTGTATTTAAGAACTTTTGTCAGCGGTTTCTAGTACAATTGTCTTTAAGAACTTTTGTCAGCAGAATGTATTATCCCTTTAATCACTCCTGCTTGGGCCAATGAGAGTTATTCAGTGGATCTCGTAGTCCTCTTTGTGGAAATCCAAAGCGTCTTACCAATTTTGCTGATTTTCTATCTCGTTTAACAGCAGCTTTCAGTTCATCATTCCACAAATCTTCAATATGTATATATGGTATTTTCCAAGAGACCTGTTTTTCAGAAATTGATTTTTTGTCTGAACTTTAGTATTCTTAATCAATTCAAACTATCTGTTACAGTAGAATTTACCAGAGTATATTTAAGGTTTTCAAATGGTTGTTAGAACAGCACATTATCTCGCCCGATTCTCCATCCCATCATCAAGTCATAGATTCATGGCATATTTTTTGATGATTTAAATCCCTGTATGCTGGGGTGGTGTTATCGTTTTCACTAGCATCTATCCTTCTTTGTTTTCTAGAAGCCGGTTTGAGAGTTATTAAGTATTTACATCATTTATCCATGGTACCGGTATTTTTAGGGTATAGCACAAAGGCAAATACCTATAATAAATTCCTCTATTAATTCATTCTTGGGTCCATCTGTTTAATTGTATAACTCTGAAATCATTCGCGGCCGCGTTTGTTAGATGGCATTTTGATATTCATATTCTTTTTGGGAATGATCTTTTCTAGGTGGTAGGAGAGCTGGCCTCATTCTTTGCCCTTGAAGAGATCTTATATATATATAAAACCTAATTAATTGTTTTCAATCCTTTCCGAAAACTATGCCCAATTTAAAATATCTTTTTGAAACACCGTTCAGGTTACTTATGCAAATTTGTTTAGTAAGCGCGCATCTCATCAACTGGATTACAGACACCATTAATCGACACTAGAATGTACCTCCAGGAGACACTCAGTAAGTGTTAAGGCACACGATGTTCGTGGTATGGCCTTCTCCTTCGCATTCTATGCAGATCTACCGTTCAGATTACTTATGCGAATTTGTTTAGTAAGCGCGCATCTCATCAACTGGATTACAGACACCATTAATTGACACTAGAATGTATCTCCAGGAGACACTCAGTTTGTGTTAAGGCACACGATGTTCGTGGTATGGCCTCCTTCGCATTCTATGCAGATCTATCAGTGGACGACATTATGTAAGTTGCAGTATAAATGTCAGATTCTACATTATTTTTATCTGAAAGATCAGATTCAATTCACAATCTGACATTTCTCGTTTCGCCACTCAAACCTAGGCTCAATTGCCTAGATTCTTTAGTCAGCCGTCTTCTTCACCATCTCACGGCTGTTTTTAAATTCTCTTTGCTGAGATTTTCTAATTATCATTATATGATTGTATTTTATTTCGAACATTTGTTTGTTCGTGCTATTTCAGCACTTCAGCGATTTAGTTGGTTTTAGTATTTTTGGTGATTAACCTTTCATTCCTGATTTGCAATTTACCAACCCACCTAGTATTTGGGCTCTGACCAATTCTGTGTGTTAGCAAACAGTGAATTGAGTGGCTTAGTATTTTTGTTGTGTTACAAAACGACCAGACGTATATATACTGGTCTGGCGTTTTGTTAGCTTACTAAAATACTTACCACTCAATTCACTGGGGCCCACCTCAGCCACCCCGCATCGTTAAATTGCAAATCATTAAAAATTTGTGGAATTAATTAATGACGGCTTGGACTCGGTCGCATGCATAGTAGCATAAGTGCGCATGCTCACAGACTCGTTTATATGTTCTCTATAGGAATAGAGGAACCGGTTCCCTAGAGCAATGACTGCTTTAGAGTTAAAGAGATACTATCAAGACTACCCAATGGAGGGATGTATCTCTGCTAAACTTGTTTCAAGGGAACCTACACCATGGGAATGAATAGGTTAAAATTTTCTGAGATATCTAAGTCAGGTGACTTTTAGCAAACAGTGAATTGAGTGGTAAGTATTTTAGTAAGCTAACAAAACGCCAGACCAGTATATATACGTCTGGTCGTTATGTGTATTTTATATTGTTAGGTAATTATTTTTTTCAAAACATTACAAGCTGTGGCTAATATGAGAAAGAGAGAGCGCTTGTGAGTACATTACAACTTGTCTATAAAGGACAGCATGTGAACCAACTAAAACTGCCCTTTATAAACAGGTGACTTTTAGAGGGTGTTTGAATGTAGTTATCTGGCCTGTGTGTGCTGAGTGAATGGACAGTGGTGAGGAAGGATCTCGCTGCAGTGCCAGGAGGGGTGAGTGAGCCAGCCAGCTGGCCAACCAGCTGACCAGTCAGCCATGCTTACAATTCACTGCTGATGCTCTTTGGGGACAAATTGTTAGGAATGGTCATATTACAGAGGTCACCACGCTTGAGTTTCAGAGCTCTACACAGAGTTTGAGCTCACATAGTTTAAGTTTAGAGAGTTCGAGTGAGCACTCAAAACTAATTAAACTCAACAACTGGAGTTTGAGCTCAAAACTCATAAAACTCTGTGGGTGCCCTCAACCCTCACAAACCCAGGCATATATAAGGCCCAAGGAATGAGAGAGACTGGGGAGTTGAGATGGTTTTATTTTGAAGAGAGTTGGAATGATTTTATTTTGAATGGAGATGTGAGATGTCAACTGTCTGACTTACCTTGTATTCATGTATATAGCTGTATAAAGCAAACACTACCAAATTGAGTTTAGTAAAAGAAATAGAATTAGGAATTCTGTGTTTTTGTTCTCCATTGGGTAACCTTGAGAGAGACAGAGAAACAATGAGAAAGAAAACCCAACAATATTATAAATGAAACATTCTGATTCTGGGTGGCTCTATATCTTTGCCAGTTCACAGATGTTGATGCGAGCATCTTGAACCCTCTTAACAGACACATGCTTAACCCTTACAGGCCAGAAACAACAAAATCTTTACGATGTACAAAGAATTATGTTGAATATTTTGAACCTAATTTGCCTAAGAACTCACGACTATATTGATAACTTAATGGCAGCACCATGTTCCAGTTGGATTAGGTTTAAAATATTTTACAGCTTAATTTCTGTATGCTTATCTTAAAATTGAGAAACCTGCATTTCACCAGTCATAGGGTTAAATATAAGCACAGGCTAAAGGGTATTTGATGTATTATTATGAGTAAGCCACTTCAGTCAAGGATATATGGACATCAGTCCCTATTGCGTACCTTTGCAACACTTGAATAATTCCTGAAAAATTACATTTCATAATAAATTCCACAGATTTAGATGGCAGATGATTACTTTGTAATTTTGAAAAAGAATTTGACTAAGAATCGGCTGCAATGTTCAATCAAATTATCTTTGTATGTTAGCCATTTAATGGGCAAGCCGGCCAAAACCACCCTATGCAATAATACCCTTGAAGAATGTTCATTTACAGGAGAACAGAAGACAATTTTTGTACATTAACCGCTGACATGACAAGTTTTATATACACATAACCGCGCCAGTCAGTTATCGAGCCAGTCATTGCAGTGGTAAGGTTTCAAAAATTGTCTTCTCTTGACCTGTAAATGGGCATTCAATAAGTGGAAAGTTAGATTTTTCTTTTGCCAATCTCAACCATTAAATGGTTACGTATATATTAATAGAATACCCTGAGTATTGTTTCTATTCTCAGGGTTTCCTAAGTGGCAGACTTGACTTTGTATGTGCCTGCTGAATTTCTGGGTTCTACATTTTCCATGGAGGTTGACTGGATTTGCTGAAGCTTTGAAAATAATTTGACTGAAAGTTGTTGGTGCCACCAACAACTTTCAGTCAAACTGTTTTAAAAATATTCAACAGGTCCAGGGTTGTTATTACAACATCAACATCTAACCGTTCAATCACTACTTGCTAAATTAAATCCACCTATATTTAGCCCCAGAAATTTAAATAATAGTAATTGAATGCTAAGTATGTTTATGTGGTTAATAAAACTACAGACCAACCCTAAAGGGGGTTCTGTGATCATTATTACCCATTGAAATTATTGCCTGGTGATTTACAGAAATTCATTGATGATCTGACATGGACTAAACTTTTGACTTGACATTTACGTCTAAGTCTGAGTTATCCCTATAATCCTCAAATAAGTGTTCAAGAAAATCTCCAATTGCAGTCGAAGAGAAGACTATTTTTGAAAATTTGCCATAGGAATTACTGGCTCTGTTATCGAGCCAGTCGTTCTAGTAGTTGAGTGGAAAAAAAAATTTCTCTTTTTTTTCTGCAAGTGAACATTTCTGTTAAAGCTATTTTTGACCAATTTGAGTGTTGAAGGATTAATGACTATAACTTAGTGCGTGCATAAGTGCATCACCATGACACAGTGAGGCAGATTAAGTGTTAGTGTACTAGTGATTGTAAAACTGATTGTGATAAAACTGGTGGTTCATTGGTGGTGGAGGCGTGGTTGCGATGGCGCTTGATCGTGGTCGACATGCGTGGATGATGATTATTGATGCATGATGTATATTGATGTCATGTTTCTCATGATTGTGGTGGTTGTAAGCTGGCTGGCTGGCTGGCTGGCTGGCTGGCTGGCTGGCTGGCTGACATGATGATGATGATGATGATGAAGACCATGATCATCATCATCATCATCATCATCATGGTTCAATCATAGGTGCATGTCTTTGAGGTGATATTTTCTTCATATGCTTAGTGCATCATGAGTAGCACTATAGTATATAGTTTTAACTTTAAAAACCCATCATTATTCCAGATTATAATGTCTCATCAATTATATGGAAGGGAAATTGATGGTATCCATTTTGAACATTTTGTTGAACCTAACAGTATTACATACCACTTTTTTTCAATCTGATGATCAGTTTGCTCCTCGGCTGTTAAAGCTAACTCTGTGAATAATGTGACATTTTAGGAGTACAAGGAAAGATGCATACCCATTCTGAAGTGTGTTTCTGGAATTACTTAGGTAGTTACAAGTCTGTTTGGAAACAGATCAACTCCTAAATAGATTTGTCTAGACTGTAATGTCTGCAATGTGTAATGAGACATTCTGAAGGAATATACAGAAACTTGTTTTGTGAGAGAAATGTCAAAAGTACTGGTAATTTTGAAAACAATTTATCTGAAATGTCATTGCTGCCTTAGACAGCCCATTTGTTTTCAAAATAATCAACTAAATTTTAACTAAGTCATGTATATAAAAAAATGTCATCTATTTTCACGCAGGATAGAATGTGTTTTGCCAAGTTGATACAGGTAAGATGTTGCGGTCTTAGGCAGGTAGATAGTACTTCATTTCAAGTGCTGACACTCCCTAGTGATGGAGGTAATGATCTCTGGACAGAGAAAACAATATGTTACAGGAATTTATGTTAGAGCAGTAATTGAATTGCCCTTTTAGTCAGGGAAATGACAGGAACAAATCACCATGAAGGATCAGAGTTTATAAATTATTGCGCTAGTCTTTTGGATGGGCTGTGTGGGTGTATGTAGATCTTGCTGTGTGCGTGTATGTAGATCTTGCTGTATGGGTGTATGTAGGTCTTGCATGCCTTTGAATGTCTGCCAGCTGAATTTCTGCAGACTACATTTTCATTGGGAGTTAACTCTGATTATTTTGAAAACAATTTGACTGAAAGTTGTTGGTGGCTAGGCCACCAACAACATTCAGTCAAATTGTTTTTCAAGATATTCAGCATGTCCAGAGTTCAGACAGTTAAAGCGATTAACTCATGTATTGCAAATGTCATTGTCTGTGTACTGATAAATTATGGCATGTGGATTCTGTCTTTCAGAGATGTTCGTTCGTTTATATTGCAATAATTAACGCTTTTCCCAGTGCATTAATGTCTCCTGGTATTCCCTGTAGTGTTGTCATGTATGATCAGATATAATAAACTGTTTACATGATGTAATAACGATACTGTTGACTATTTTGAAACGAAAGTAATAAGATGAGGGCAAGTAACAATTCCAAATCTGTGTGTTTTACTTCCACTCATGACCACCTCACCATTGAAAACTCTGTATGAGCGCAGATGTTTATTTCTTAATCTGAACTAATAGCAGTGGAATGATATTTCAACTCTTCAGGGTAATATAGTTATAGGTGGCCCTGGGTCCTCCCACAGTGAGCAGATCGGACTCTGAAATCTTTTAATTTATCCCTTCCACTCTGAGAAGTCATTTCAGGCTGTTTTAATAATATATTCAGCATGTATCTATCACTGTTTATTGGGAGGGAAGGACTACCAAATTACTTTGCGCATGTTTGGGGCATCTACCCTGCCACCCCACCCCACCCCAAACATATTGTACCCCCTTCTTTATAGACCCACATTTAGTCACTCTCCAGGGTGTTCCTTATCAAAGCCATTTGTCAGAATGTCTCAGACTCAGTTGAGAAGACACAACAAATGATGTACACATGATATCAATACACCCAAGTACTAATTCATTATCAACATAAACTGGACAGAAATTTGGCATCAGTAATTTCTACATAATTCCAGAGATTATAATCATTTTATCAGTTCTTTCACCACTATGGACAAGATGCAGCAAATTCCTTTACACTATAAGAAGTGAAAGTAGCGACTCATAGAAGATTTTGAAACATTTAACTGCATGCAGTTGTTGCTGCGATTGCATATGACAGCAACCGCCTCCAGTCAAATTGGTTTCAAAATATTAAACAGTTTGCCTGTGTTGTCACTTTGAAATTCAGATTCTGGGATGTCAGCAAATAACATAATGTTCACTTCATCAAACATTATTTAACCATTTAATGGTCACACCGGCCAAAATCGGCCTCTGCAGTGGTCTTTAGGAATGGCCATTTACTGGACAAGAGAACACTATTTTTGAAAATTAACCACTGGAATGACTGACTCGATAACCAAACAGCAACACGCAATTAATTATTAACCCTTTAACCATCAAATTTCTTCAACAAAAGTCTAATTTTCTTAAAGAAAATGTACATTTGCAGACTAGGAAGCCAGTCATTCCAGTGGTCAATTTTCAAAAAGTGTTCTATGTTCATCTTAAAATGCTGTTACCTAGACAGGAGGATTATGAATAACAATGGCATGGATAAAATGCAATATGGCCATTCTTCCTCGTCTTCCAAAATAAGTCTTCTTGGCTTGAAATGGGTATTCACTGTGCAAAGATTGCGATTTTCTTTACCAATGTTGACCATTAAAGGGTTAATTCTATCTTGCTCCATATATATATATATACACCTGTGCAAAAGTTAAGCACCAGCAAAAACAATAGAACATAGAAACATGATGGTACAACTAGGCTGCCATACTTTTTGTCCCCGCGTTAGCTGACATAATTCCAAGTACGAAATGCACATGCATGCATGACTTCACGCCGCTTGATGTCCGTGCGTGGCGGGAAACAGCACACGTGTTCAGTTATGTAAAAGTCCAGTTTGAGGTGTAGAACATTACATACAGATTTAGGCGACAAGATTAGGAATTTTGTGTTCATGACCGTGGTTTATTTGTACAGAGAGAATTAGCTCTTGATTGTGAACCGCTATGGCAAGACGAAGGTTAAGTGATCTTGTGAAATGGCAAATCATAGGCATGCATACCACTGGTATGTCATGCAGAGAGATTGGCAGACAGCTGAACCATACTGTAATCAGTCGTTTGATTGCAAAACATGGGCAAACTAACGAGGTGAAGGACAGGCCTAGATCTGGAAGACCGAAGAAGACTACTGCCCGTGATGATCGAGCCCTAGTACGCCTTGTTAGGAGATCTCCATTCACCAACAGCAGAGTGCTCAGCCAGCAATGGGAAACGCGCAATAGAGTGTCAATGTCTACCGTCAAAAGGAGACTGTATGCTGCTGGCATGAAAGCTAGGAGACCTGTCAGACGTCCTCTCCTCACTGCACACCACAAAGAGGAGCGTCTGAGGTGGTGCAACGAAAGAAGACACTGGAACATGAGATCCTGGAGACGGGTACACTGGTCCGATGAAAGTCGGTTCCTGCTTCATGCCACAGATGGTCGAACTCGTGTATGGAGGTCCAGACGCACGGCGTACGACCAACGTAACATCATGGAAGAAGTTCCATTTGGTGGAGGTTCCGTTATGATATGGGGGTGCATCTCATTTGATTGTAAGCTGGATCTGTTGACTGTACCTGGAACACTAAATGGACAAAGATATCAAGATTCCATACTGGATAGAGTTGTGGTCCCTCATTTTGTAAATCATGCACCCACCCTATATTCATGGATGACAACGCCCGACCACATCGTGCTAGAGCTGTGCATGAATACCTCCGCCAGAATGCCATCGAAACCCTACCATGGCCAGCAAGGAGCCCTGACATGAACCCTATTGAGCATATCTGGGACATTCTGGGAAACATGGTGAGAAGGAGGGATCCTCCTGTGCAGAACCTACAGGAATTAACAAACGCACTCCATCTTGAATGGCAACGAATACCACAATGGCGTATCAGTCGGTTGGTGACCAGCATGAGACGTCGTGTCCAGGCCGTCATCCACGCACAAAGTGGATATACCCGGTATTAATAATGACAGTCTCAAACTCGTGCACAGATGTTAAACTTCGTTTTCAGACACCATTAATGACAATCTAGCCACGTGTGTCAAAGGTAGGGCAATAGTTGTCAGTTGTGTCAACGTAACCATATTCAGGCCTCGTTTTCAAGTTCAAACAAAAACATACAGTGTTTCCCCACCATCATAATCAGCATTCCTCTAGTTGCATTATTACCTCTTGCACTAAGATGGATGGGTACATAAATGTTTATGCTATTGCTTTCTTCATAGCACATGAATATACCCTCGCATGTGCGTAAAAATAGGGTGGTGCTTAACTTTTGCACAGGTGTATATATATTGGTAATCAAATCAGTTAGAAATCAGAGTTGCCATTCAATCCAGCAACAGCTTTCAACAACACTGTTAACAAAATGCACATCGATGTTGACTTTAGCTTCTCTTGAACTCTTCAACTTCTGCGTTAGCACTGTTTATATTTGTCTAATTGACATTCTACAGTTTGTGAAATATATCTATGCCAGAGGAATTGGGGATATTTTAGGAAGGAACCGTAGTATATTTTATGGAAGCCAAGAACTCATAACAAATGTTCTGGGGTGTATTTTAAAATATGGAACTGCATTCTTCAGTTACATGTATTTTGTCATACCAGTATACCAGTTCTATGAGTATCATTTGTTAACTCTAATGCCCACAGCCGACCTCTTACAATAGAATGATTTCATTGCTAAGAGAATTTAAACACAAAGCTCTTATAGGTCAAAATGGGGAGACAATGATAGATTAATTGTTTCCAAAATCCTATCAGGATCTTATAATTTGGCATTCCTGAAACTTGGAAACAGTTATTAATTATCATTATCACTGGCTTCATTCAGCGACTGATGCTTACCACTCCGTCAAAATTTTTAATTTTCAAATTTAGTTAAAATCTGCGCTGGTCTTATGCATTTTTCAACAAATTTGATGGAACAACATCCACCAAAATTGGTGGAAAATGTTCTGCAGTTTCTGTGTTATTGACAGTAAAAGACATAATATTAACATCAGAGTGATTAATGGTCAAGTTCTTTCAAGAAAACTTTTCCTTGTTATTAGTAAATGTCCATTTAAAAATGTATACGTTAAAAGAAGACTATTATTGAAAGTCTATATCACTAAAGTGACTTACTCGTTTATTAAGCAAGGAATTCTAGTGATAAATTTTCAAAATAATCTCTTGGTCAATAAGTGGAGATTTTCCATGAGAAAATTCAATGTTTCTTGAACAAATTTGGGGAGTAAAGGGTTTTAACCGTTACCACTCTGGTGTCAAAATTTTAAATTTTCAAATTAAAATTAAAAATTGTTGAAAAATGTACACCAGTTGTTATTACACCACAAAAACATCCATTACCGTTCAATCACTACTTGCTAAATCAATTATCTGCATTTAGCTACCAGAATAAGATTTTTATGCTTGCATACACTCCTCCCCATGCCTATTCCTATAAATATGGACCCTCAACCAGGCTACTGGTTAGGTCCATCTCCAGTATATTAACTGATATAGACTGGCACCAGTCTGTACTCACTCCATAGTGACGCCTGTCACTAAGCGCGCTTGCGCATGCACACTGGAGCCCAAATAGGAAACAGATTCACGTTTCAATTATTCTGCAAGCAGAACAACTGCACACATATTATCAGAAAGTTTTTATAGCTTTGCGCTGTGTCAGCTTACTAAATTGAAGGACTTGCTCACGCTAAGATATGCCTACTATGAAGTCTATCCTCCCAAACTTATGTTTTTGGAAGTATTTCGTGGTTATATTGAACTTTATAACTATGTATATAAATGTTACCGGTTTTCGTGGGTTTCATTTTCGTGGTAACAACTTTAATATGCCTAAGTCATCATCATATAAAACCACTCTATTACTCCAGTGAGCCCTTAATCACTTTCAGTTAAAGGAAAAATAGTGCTTAACAAGGAATTACATTTATTTCCCTATGATAGAAAACAATCTTGAATTTGAACTTTCTGGCCTTTCTTTGAAAGGCGTTTGCATGTTTCTAGACTCCTTTTATCGAAATTCTAAGCTGTATGCTTCTTTCGTAATCTTTTTTCGTTTTTAAGTGTACCCCCACATCGATGTGCGGGTTTTGCATAGGGTGGTCTGCCTTCGTATCTAAGTTTTCATTAAGGATTATTCGTCCTTACAGCGCTGCCCTCTGGTCGTCCTTCCCCTACCTCCATTGCTAGTAAGACAAAAGCTGTGACTTTTGCAATATTCTAATATGTCTATTCCAGCAGCAACGGAGGAGGGGCGGGCCCTCTTCGGCGAATTCGGAAGCTGTGTTAGCTTTATTTGCGAGATTTGAATCCGTCGCTGCAGTTTTGACTAAATCTTTAGATGAAAGGATATCTTCTGCCATCATGGAGGCCAAGAAACGGGAAGTTTCTTCTGGTTCCGACGATAGCCCGAGGGCTAACGGGTGCCCGCAAATGGGGGAAACCGAACCCTCTAACGTCAATGCAGGTTATTAGGTCTCCTAAACTAAAGTCTAGAGCGATAAAGCTCTCGAAGGTGAGCTCGTGCAGTGTTGGCGGAGGCGGAAGCTAACATCCAAAAGCCTTATGCTAATGCCATTTTTTTCGGTCATACCGGTCATCAAGATTCTCCGTAGGTCGCCTATAGCTAAGAGTTCGCATTCTAGCCTTGCTAGTTCTTCCAGTTCCGTTGTGGTGGACTCTGGTCCTCGGGACTCAGGTTTACTTCTGTTTTCTGGTGCTTCTTCCATTCCGTCTGTTTCCGGTATGTATTCCGGTTTTGTAGGTCATCCGGGTCTTCTAGATCCGGTTCTTTCTTCTGTTCTGTCCGTTTCTGGTTTGTCTTCCGGTTTTGCAAGACATCCAGGTCTTCAAGATCCGGTTCTTACTTCCGTTCCCTCCGTTTCCGGTTTCACTTCCGGTTTTGTAAGAAATCCAGGTCTTCAAGATCCGGTTATTACTTCCGTTCCGACCATTTCCGGTATGACTTCCGTTTTTGTAGGACATCCGGGTCTTCAGGATCCGGTTCCTAGTTCTGTTTCCGGTTTTAGCAGCGCTTCCGGTCATACCGGATATCCGGGGTCTGTGGAGTCCTTTATTTTTCGTCTTCCGGTAGAAGTGCTTCCGCTTCCGGTTTGGATTCCTGTCTGTACACTTCTGGGTCGTTCAGATCCGGATAGACTTACGTCCTCAGGACAGGGGTTACTTCCGTTTTCCAGATCCACCTCCGTTCTTT
This sequence comes from Chaetoderma sp. LZ-2023a, assembly GCA_034401795.1. NCBI lineage: Eukaryota > Metazoa > Mollusca > Caudofoveata > Chaetodermatida > Chaetodermatidae > Chaetoderma > Chaetoderma sp. LZ-2023a. Next base: position 94,731,249 of record CM067366.1, on the reverse strand, counting down.
CCGTATCCGGTCTGACTTCCGGTTTTGCGTATTTTCGGTTCCTATGCTTCTTCTGGTTTTTTACTGTACATCCGGGTTCAGTTTCCGGTTGTCTTCTTCCGGCTTGCGCATTTCCATTTCCTATTCTTTCACTTCCGGATTCATACATCCGGGGATAGGGTCATTACCAGTTTCATGGTGTTCTATGATTAACTTCCGGTTCTGTTTTCCTTTTTTGGATTTCCGGCGATAGCTCTTACTGAGATTCCAAATTTGTCTTTCCTAGGATCTAGTCATCATCTTTCCTAAGAGTTAGTCTTATTTCAGTAAGTGCTTTTAAATTCGGAATGTTTAATCACTGAAAATATTAATTCCGAGACATTGCCAATCTTGAAGTCACTCTTGGAGTCGTAGATATTCAGCATTTATTCTTTTATCAATAAAACATTTCAACGTAATTAAAGACTCTTCCGACTGGTTACCGGATGGGTTTTTTGTTGCAGTCGGTAAGTCAGTCTGTATTCTACGCATTATCGCTAAATACATAATTTTTAATTTCATCCAACTTTAGATGGCCATTTGTCTTCGGGCCGTTCAGCCTTTTTGTGCGCTCTTTTTTCCTCTTATGTCGGCAGGTTGACATATTTATTTTATCCAAAGGGAGTTAATTTCTTGAAGAGAATCTGTGTTTCTAGCGTAATTCTTAGTCTAATTCTGACAGGCGCTGAAAGGAAAAGATTCAGTAGTGGATTCACAGGGAAGAGAATGGCTCTAAGCTTAATGATTACAAGAGCGAGAAAATGCTGAGAATAGAGAAATAAGATTAGGGTGAAGGAAGAAGGAATAAAAGCCGAGTTTTTTCTTCTGCGTTGTCACAGTCATGGTTTAGGTGAGTCTTTTTGCTTTGATTTTATATCGCCTCTGTTTTTCAGCATTTTGTTTCGTGATTCATCCCGTAGTGTTTAATCATAATCAAGTATTAGTGTTTTGTGTATTTAACATCCAGCTGTTCCCGGGATTCATTATCATTCTATCAATCATTCCTTTTATTAGCATATCAAACTCAAGGACATCCGTCTTTACAAGATGATAATATTGGTTCTAAGTCTTTAATAATAATAATGAGTAAAGATAAGTATAGGTCTCTTCCTTCATCCTCTACCCCTTCTCCTTCTAAAATTTTCTTCTAGTCATGGGCTCCTTCCTCTCTCTCTTTTTCTGTCTTCCTTCTTTTTTTCCCTTTGTTGTTTTCCCATATTTCATCTTCTATCAGTCCTCTCCAGGGATCTTCTGGTCCTGTTCTTTCCTTTTCATCTTCCATTCTTCTTAATTCCTCCCTTCCTCATTTTTCCTCTTTTGATCATCTTGATCCGATTGTTTCTGTTCTCTCTTTTGAGCTTGAGTTTCTAATTGTTGATTAAGGTCTGGTTTTCTCATTGTGTTCTGTTTTTAGGGATTCGTCCCTTGTTCGTTCGTTCATGTCAGCTTTTTTCTCTATTCTTTCCATGTCCTCTGGTCAGGATGTTGTATCTGTTCACATTCCTTCTGATCAATCTTTTTCCTTTTCTGATTCTTTACAATCTTCTTCTCGTCTAGCCTCCAAGAGGCCTTGCTCTCCTCTTTCCATTTGAACTGTTGATTCTATGGCCTCTGGTGACGCTTCTCATCTTTTTTCTTCTCCATCTAATCCTTCTTCTAATTCTTCTATTCGCTAGTCGGTCAGGGCTGAGGAGATTTTGTCCAGTCGGTCTCTTCGGATGACTGGTCCCTGGCTCACTGGTGGATTGCTTAGACTCTTTCTCTTCCTTTTAAGGACGAGTTTTCTATAGACCTTCCTTCTTTTGTGTTGGCTCTTTCCTCTTCTAATTCTTCTTTCTTGTCTCCTCTGGTCCTTTCAATTGACAATTTGGTCATTAACATGTTAGTTTTCTTCATGAATTATGTTAATTCTAAGGAATTTATACATACATGAGAGCGTTCAGCCTAGGGTAGGTTTTCCTACCCTTTCATTAAATCTTAGTAAAATGATCTCTATTCACTCTCAAACATTCAAATCTGCATTAATTTTAATTTAACAAGGGGGTATGACATGATTAAATCTCATGATTCTTACTCCCAAGGCAAGATGGAGCCCATCTCCCAGATCATTTCCAGTCTAGATCAGGGTATATGGTCGTTTCCATCGACCATAATGAGGCCTTCTTTCATGTTTTCATTTTCCCTTCCTTCAGAAAATTCCTGAGATTTGCTTACTAAGATCGAGTTTGGCAGTTTCGTGCCATGCCTTTTGGCCTGACCACGGCTCCTTTTCTTTTTACACTCCTAGTCTCAGCTGTGGCAGGAATTTTACACCGTCGTTCTATCCATCTACACGTTTATATAGACGATTGGTTAGTAAAGTAAGTCTTCCTCAATTCTCTCAGGAATTCTTCCAGAGATTTGCAGTCTGGCATGCAACCTAGGGTGGATTTTAAATCTACTGATGGATTTGGGAGACGATTAAGCTTTGTTACGAGATTGATTCTCCGGAACAAATTAATCTCTCCCATATTAAAGCTCATGATGTCAGAGGAATGGCTTCCTCTTTCGCGCTTTTTGCCGGTTCGTATTTAGATGAAGTCATGCAGGTTGCAGGATGGAAATCTGAATCCTCTTTTACAACCTTTTATCTGAAAGATCAGAGTGCAGCAGCCTCCTTCTTTCATAATATTACAATTTGAACCAAAATAGCCGAAGACCATTTACCAAGCACATCTCACCATTTTCGTTAAGACTGCATCTGTAAGAAATGGTGAGAGTTTATTTTGGTTTTTATTTATCTCTTAAGTTGAAGTTTTCCTTATTTGATAATCACGGTGTGATTGATTTAAATGCACTTTGGATAAGATTGGTTTGATTTTTATCCTTGTTTGTTGATTCTCAAATCGCCTCCCACCTAATGTTTTAAGTGGGGCACTGACCAAATCTACGGGTTTAGCAAGTAGTGATTGAACGGTAATGGATGTTTTTGTGGTGTAATAACAAGCCCCCACAGACCCCCCTTGTGGGTTGGTCTGTTGTTTTATTAACCACTATAAAAACATACTTACCATTCAATCACTACGACCTGGCCTCAGCCACCCCGCATGGAATTGATTTGAGAATTTGCCTATAATATTTGGCACTTAAATTCAGAAAAGTGAATCTGTTTCCTATTTGGGCTCCAGTGCGCTTAGTGACAGGCGTCACTATGGAGTGAGTACAGACTGGTGCCAGTCTATATCAGTTAATATGCTGGAGATGGACCTAACCAGTAGCCTGGTTGAGGGTCCATATTTATAGGAATAGGCATGGGGAGGAGTGTATGCAAGCATAAAAATCTTATTCTGGTAGCTAAATGCAGATAATTGATTTAGCAAGTAGTGATTGAACGGTAAGTATGTTTTTATAGTGGTTAATAAAACAACAGACCAACCCGCAAAGGGGCGTCTGTGGGGGTGGGGGGGGGGTGCTTCTTTGATATTAACACGATAAAAGATACAATATTGACATCAGAGGGCTACGGGTTAAGAGAACTTTTCTGAGTTTATCCATCCATCATATGACATCATAATCAACTATGTGACATGTAGGATGACATCATAATCAATGATGTCATGAATGTTCATCACGAACGCTTAATTGATGACGGACTAATTAAGCGTTCTTGTACGATTTGTATGTCTACTATTTTATAAATATTCTGTTAAATATTTTGAAACAAATTTTTCAGTCAAATTAGTTTCAAAATATTCACCGGCTTACCTATATAGTTTTCTGGAAATTGATTGTCATGGCATTCCGGGATCGATCGATCCCAACATGGTCGAAGCGTGGGTGGAGCTTAACTGAGGATGGGTGGGACATAGCTAAAACTGGAAAGCTCCATTGTTGGCAGCAGATTCCATGGCAAATTAATTTCCTTAGTATTCTACATAGCATTCCTTAGTTCCTAACCATCTGTGAGTCTGTAGCAGTGAAAGGGTTCGTGTCCAGGTGTAACAACACCCAGTCCTGGAGTTAAAGAGGAAGATTGTTATCAAAGACATTGTATATTTGTAAGTGATGGTGGAATTCTGTTGATATAAATGAACATGATATCCCCCTGGGAGGGAATGAATAAGATGGTAGCATTGTTTTCTTTATGTTGGTTGGAGGGTTTATTTTTGCTGGGAAGTAGTGAGGTTTTATAATTGTTATATAGACAAACATGACATTAGTCAGCTTAGCTAACAGATTTAATGCTCAAATGTGGTCAAGAAAATTTCAATTTGAAAGAAGATTGGTTTGAGCCAGTCATGCCATTAGTAAATTTTCAAAATCACATGTAGTCCGCAAATGGACACTTAATAACTAACTAAGCAAAAGGAATTAAAATTTTCTTGAATAATCTTTGCCAGAAAAGACTTTGGCCTATTGAAAATACATGTTCTAAATGTCCCGGATTAAGCCCAGTAAGCCTAATATTTTTTCAAGGAATGTCCTTTTGCAGACCAAGATAATGCAATTTTTTTTTATTTACCAGTGGAATGACTGGCTCGGTTATCGAAAATTGAAATTTTCTTGAACAAATTCAAGGGTTTTAGGGTTAATATGCGTGGAAATAAATATGACTGGTCAAGATATTCAACAATGAAAAGTCATATCATGGAAAACTTTGTATATGTCACAGACTAATTCCTGTCAATCAAAGGGATCAAAGTGATAAATATGAAATTAAAATATGCTCGAGCAATAGTGTTCTTTTTAACACGCATGTTCAGCTTTAACTTTTTGTTAGATTTTCAAAAATCGTCTTCTCTTGGTCTGCAAAGGAACATTTTCTGTGAGAAAATTGAAATTTTGTTGAACAAATTTGGGTGTTAAAGGGTTCAGGAAACCAGGAGTCATTTACTTGCAGATCTATGAAATCATGACTTATTATTAGTGCATATGAATGTGCATATTAACCATTTAACCCTCGAATCTGTTCAAGAAAATTTCAATTTTCTCATAGAAAATGTCCTCTTGCAGACAAAGATATGGCTATTTTTGAAAATTTACCATTGGAATAACTGGCAGTCATTCCAGTGGTAAATTTTCAAAAATAGTCTTCTCTTGGTCTGCAAATGGACATTTATCAAGACCACTGCAGAAGACGTTTTTTGGCTGATATGAGTATTAAAGGGGAAATGACACTTATTGGCTTAACCCTTTGACTGAGAAGCCTGTAACTATATATGCCTGTGATGCCTCTAATGCCTACAGTCCTTGGAATATGGCAATCTGGAGACCTGGATAGAAGAATATTTTAGAAAAGAAATCCCACTGTTGGTCTGCAATTAGCATTCTCTATGAGAAACGGTAAGATTTATTGAGCAATGATTCTATGATTAGATTCTCTGATGAGGCGAGGATCACATACAGGATGCTCATAAAATAGTGACAGTACCTTACTCATATACTTCAGTCCCTGTTATTAACCCCTCTATTGCTAAGATCCAAGGATATCACTTAGTTAAAGCCATATGTACATGGAAGCTACTGACTATTCTAAAATTAAGTTTTTATTAACCCTTTACTGGGCAAATTTGGTGAAGAAAATCTAAGAAAAATTTCTTATTAAATGTGCAAGTTCAGGCCAAGAGAAGACTATTTTTGAAAATTTACCACTGGAAAGACTGGCTCGGTAATCGAGCCAGTCATTCCAGTGGTAAATTTTCAAAAATAGTCTTCTCTTGGTCTGCAAATGGACATTCAATAAGAAATTTGTTTTTGGCTGGCTTGACCATTAAAGAGGTAATGTCAAAATATTCAACAAACTGTTTTATTACCGTCATTGTAGAGTAGCGGTAAATACCAGGAATTTGTTTCAGACCATCAATAGTACTAATAGAAGATTTAATGTCAGATAATTAAGGGGATCGTATCTTGTCAGAAAACAGTCAAAACAGAATATCGTGAGTGCTGTAGGTAATTTGGTATATCTTCCATGTATTTTGCTAAGTTTAGGTTTTATGATGTGCATAATATCTTGAAGACTAGCCTGTTTGTTGCATCCTATAGTGGATATTACTAAGACCCCCCCCCCCCCCACACACACACACACACACTCACACCCCCCCCCCCATATTATGCCACATTTATTGCTGCCATTAAAATTAACTAAAGATTCTTAGAAATGTATTTCAATGTCAGTCCAAAATAGTAGGTAAAATTTGCTTATTAAGTCAAGTACATGTATATCCATCCTATGGTGGATATTACTAAGACACCCCCCCCCCCCCTTTATGCCTGATTTATTGGCGACATAAAAATTAACTGAAGATTCTTAGAAATGTAGTGAAAAATAGTACTTAGAAATTGCTTATTATTTCGAATCGATCCATCCTTTTGCACTCAGCATCAAATCTCATATATAAGCTGTAACATCACAGTGGCAGCCTCTTTCAATCTATATTTGCATGTGCATGCATTTACTCAATGACCACTAGTCATTCCAATGGTAAATTTTCAAAATATTTCTCAAAAGACTTGCAAATAAATACTCAATGAGCAGTTATTTGGATTTTCTTTTACCAATGCTATCATTAACCCTTCAACACTTAAATTTATTCAAGAAAATCTCAATGTTTAGCTCACCTGCCCCTTCGGGCCAAGTGAGCTTATGCCATGGTGACCATCCATAAAACACTACTCCTCATTAACCACTTGGCTGGTTTCACCAAAATTTTGCAGTGAAAATCTTAGATTTTATTGAAAGTTTACCGGAAATGGTCAAAATACATAATGTACTACTCCTCCACCGTTCAGAATTCTGATTCATCGATTTTTAGGGTGAAAATCTGAGATTTTATGGAAAATTTACCGGAAATGGTCAAAATACTACTCCTCCACCATTCGGAATTTATTTCGATTCATCGATTTTTTGGGTGAAAATCTGAGATTTTATGAAAAATGAACCGGAAATTGTTAAATATTTTGAGCAATTTCAACCAAACTTGACTAAAATGATCCTATGATCATAGCCGCCAGAACTTCAATTCAGAATTTTGATTGGTAGATTTTTCCCATAAAAAATTCTTTCCATCTTATTTATTGTAAAGAATCATGTATATTTAAATGCAAATCCTTCAAATGCTAATTGTTCAGGTGAGCGTCACAGGCCCTTGGGTCTTGTGTTTCATTCAAAATGTCCATTTGCAGACCAAAGATGACTGTTTTTGAAAATTCACCACTGAAATGACTCACTCGGTTATTGAGCCAGTCATTCCAGTGGTAAATTTTAAAAAAAAGTCTCTTGGTCTGCAAATGGAGAAGCTGTTTTTGGCATTAAAGTGCTAAGCAGGCTAGGAGTAACATGTAAGCTTAATGCCATAGAGTACTGCGCAGAAAGAAAGTAAAACGTACTGTTGAATTTGTCTAAGATAATTGGATTGGAATATTTCCAATCCAATTATGTTGAAAATATTCAATAGAGCATAAATTTCTTAGATTGTGTTCAACATTGTTTCTGTTTTTGTTTAGGACACATGTTAAGTTATTTCTGAGCTGTACTGTATCCTAAGCTCTTCTATATGTCTTTTAGTACAACTTATGGCTTAACCCGTTAATGGTCAAATTTGGCCAGAAAATCAAATTATTTGCTTAGTGAATGTCCATTTACAAGCCAAGAGACAACTATTTTTGAAAATTTACCACTGGATCGAGCCAGGCATTCCAGTGGTAAATTTTCAAAAATAGTCTTCTCTTGGCCTGTAATGGGACATTCCTCAAGACCACTACAGAGGCCGGTTTGGGCCGGATTGACCATTAAAGAGTTAATCTACATGAAAATTGTTCAATGATTGACAGTCATCAATCTCAGCACAACTGTACAAACAGATGGCCAGGTGTTCTGCCAGGTGTTCTGCAGCTCCAAACACTTTTGGGAAATATCTCGAGCATGTTTTATTGCAGGAATCAAATTATCTCAGAATTCTTTTATTAATGTTTTCTTCCCACACCACTATATGAAAATACAACATGCAATTGAGTGTCTCTAAACATTCATTTGTGTTCACGTCCATACATCTTCTCAAACTCATTGCTATGAATATAAAACATATATCTTTATAACTAATTCTATATGTGTTATGCAAATATCTTCCCCTAAAACATCAATCGCTTAATAGGCCCTATAATATCTTGGCAAGTGTGAACTCAAGAAATTAGCTACCTTAGTTGTTATTACACTACAAACATCTATGCCGTTCAGTCACTACTTGCTAAATTAATTAACCCCACATTTAGTGCCAGAAAAATATTTTTTTCAACTTCCTTTTAATGCCTCCCATAGCCAATACCATTGCTAATTACTCTAATCCAGGTTTCTGGATAGAGTGTGCTCCTTTAACTCAGTTATACAGTACTAGGAACCAGCTCTCTTAAGTGATATGTGTCACTGCGCATGCATGCGCCTGAGCTCATGGTTACCAACAACAAAATCTAATTCACTCTTCAATTTTCTGCGAACATAGAAGGTTGTAGAAGCGCGAGTTTAAAGTTTTGTCAACTTTCTCATTGATTTTCTTCAACGGTTTTTGATTCATCTATAGAGAAGGATGCCTCAAGCGAAGTTCATAATATTTCACGGTAGCCAATAACCTACCAATACAACAATGATAGACCATGTTTTATTAATTGTACATGACCGTCTATGGTGATGAAAACCATGTGCTCAATCACAGCGGACCGCTGACGTTACCATGGACCCTGACCTACAGGTGCCATAGCTGGCAAAAATATGGTGGACCATGTATGGTCACATGAACACAAAATACTATGAAAACCATGATAGTTCACGGCCATATAACCATGAAATATGTCAAATTTTTATAACCATGAACACTGACTGTGGTGACTGTTTAATAATTAGCAAAACATGCTTGAGAAACTATACACTATTAAGTTGATAGGTAGAGCGCTTTTTCACTCCGCCTGATAGGTCCTTGGTGGAACAGATTATAATGATACCTACAATGTAGATACACAATATTAACCCTCTTAACACCTAAGTTCGCCAAAAATAGCTTTTTACAGTGATCTTGATAAATGTCTATTTGCAGAACAAGAAGACAATGATTTTGAAAATTTATCACTGGAATAACTGGCTCAATAACCAGTCATTCCTGCAAATGGACATTTTCTATGACACAACCTTCTATGTTAACCCTTTAATTGTCATACCGGCCAAAATCGGCCTCTACTATGGTCTTGTGGAATGTTCATTTACAGGGCGAGAGAATAAATTTTTGAAAATTTATCACTGAAATGCCTGGCTCGATAACCGAGCCAGTCATTCCAGTGATAAATTTTCTAAAATTGTTTTATTTCGCCTTGTAAATAGACATTCAATAAGAAAATACTAAAATTTTCTTGACCAAATTTCACCGTTAAAGGGGTTAAAGCAGTGATGTAGCAGTTAATCAACTGCCTGAGCGACGAGGTTCTGTGTGTGTAAAGCAGCGGTGATGTAGCTATTGCTGATTAGCCGCTCCCCGAGCAGTGGAAGTACAGTTGATTAGCGGTTGAGAAAAGGCTTTGTTGTCTCAAGAAATTACACTGGCATTTCGTAATGGCAGCCAAAGAATTATAGAGGCAAAATCATAGGCAATTGCAAAACACACACACACACCTTGTCTATCTTCTCACATGCATATTTTGCCAAGGAAATATGTGTATGAAACAAAGAAGGGATTCAAAACCTGCATACAGTTTATCAAGCTAGTGATTCCAGTGGTAAGTTTTCAAAAATATTCCTTTCTTGGTCTGCAATGGACAGTTCACAAGACAACTTCAGAAGTTTTTTTAGCTGGTTTGACTCAAAGAATTAAACTCTCATGCTGGCCAAACAGTTTCTGCAGTGGTTGTGAGAAATGTCAGTGGAAATTTTCAAAAATAGTCTTCTCATGTTCGACAAATAGGCATTTTCTATAAGAAAATTGTAATTTTCTCTAACAAATTAAAAGTATTAACCATTGCCGATCTGATGTCAAATTCTTTAATTTTCAAATTCAATTAAAAGATGAACTGGTGTTCATTTTTCAACAAATTTGGTGGAAGATGTTGCTGTCTACGACAGCAACGTTCTCAATCAAAGTTGTTGAAAAATGTACACCAGTTTCTTTGTTATTGACACAGTAAAAGATAGAATATTGACACCAGTGTGGTAAGTGTTAAAATTGTACTCCTCTTAGTACTTCTTATATGTGTCAAGTGATCACAATAAACAACCTATAATCTCATAGCAAGAATTATCTCCCTTGTTACTTCAAAGGTTACAGTTGTCCATGTTCTTTGATACAGTCTTTGTGTGGTCTGCTGTGGGTGTGTGTTAATAGGTTGATGAAGGGAGGATTACACCACAGGGCTCTAATAATGTCACATTTTCCAGTGCTGAGACATGTATCTTTAATGCAATTCTTTATCTTAAGATTCTCTTCAAGTCCTTCCAGATGTGTATAATGAAATATGGGTGTTTTATGTCTGGGTCACTTGGTGTAAACCATACTACAACTATTGTAAGTTATTAGTAGACCAACACATATCTTTGAATAGTAGACAGAAAAAAAGTGATTTTAATCAGAGAATAATTATACAAGTAAAATTTCTTTTAATTGATTGGTAACAGATGTTAAATGGTAAGTGGCTACTTTATGCAGCTTTGTCAAAGATTGAATTTGACCGATCAACTGACAAACGGGTAGACAGACCGACAAACAAAGTTATTTTTAGCCGTGAGTCGCAATGGGAATCATTTAACCCTTTAAAACTCACATCGGCTAAATATGGCTTTTGCAGTAGTCCTGGAAAATGTCCATTTTCATACCAAGAGGAGCTACTTTTGAAAATTTACTGCTGGAATTTCCCTGTAAACACCAAATATCACATAGAACAGTTTGGGATATTTTATTGAAACTTGAGCACATGTCTATCTTCTGACATGCTTAAGATATTCTAATGAAAATTGGTATATGCCTCATGTATGATATGCAGACATGCCTTTTCAAAGATCCACCTTTGTACATATAGGTCCAAGATTTTGGGTAAAAATTTACCTTTTTAAGGCAAGTCAAGATTTTTGTCAGTTTCCTTGTAAACACCATATCACATAGAACTGCTTGAGATAAATTGCAGTGAAACGTGGTATATACCTCACTTATGATACATACAAGAATTTCTGCAGCCCTGCAGCTGATTAGCAATTGAGGAAAATTTCTGCTGCCTATCAGGTAATTCTTTTGGCATTTGGTAAAGGTGTGCACAATTTAGAATCTATACTTTCCAAACTTTTCCCCACATCCAAATTTGCTATATATTTTCTGCAGTAAATATCATTAATTAAGATGAGAGAAAGAATTACTCTGAGAGACAAACAACTTAATTGCAAATCCACCTCTGGCCATGAAGCGCTATATATCTTACAGCTTCAACCAGTTACCTCAGCTTAAGAGGGCTTCTTGGTAAATTTGTGTATTTTCTACTGACACAAGCTTCTATTCACATCCAAGGTATTGCATAATGCAAGAGTTTTATGGCAGCCTTCTCTCAGGTGTCAACTGCAAAAATAAATTAAGCAAAGCAGCATCTCATCAGTGTACCTGTACTTAGAGATGTATCTGTGTGTATGAGTTTACTTATTTCTTTTCTCAAAGCTGTGCATCTTGAACTCCTCTCTGACATAAATATGAATATATATTTTAACTGTTGCATTACATAACATGAGATGGTTTGCATGATATATATCGTGCCAAGATGAGGATCAAGTCAAGGGAAAATGAGTGAATGAATAATACACACGGAATGTGAAAAATTAACTCTAACATTTGAAGTACCGATTAACTCTAACATTTGAAATACCGATGTTTTACTTTCCAGACAACTATATAGGAAAGTTGTTGAATATTTTGAAACTAATTTGACTGTAAATCGTTGCTCCCAGTCAAATGAGTTTCAAATTATTCAACGAAATATTCCTTACTTTATAAAGAATTTGTCAGTTTCTGGTACTTATCCCTAGAATTTGGTAAATTTAAATTTTCTCATAGACTGTCTATTTGCAGACCAACAGAAGACTATTTACTGCTGGAATGACTGGCTAGTTGTAAATTTTCAAACATATTCTTCTCTTGGTCTACAAATGGACATTTCTCAAGACCACTGCAAAAGCTGATTTTGGCTGATATGCATTTTAAAGAGTTAAGAATTATACAGGTTAATGTCAGGAGCGAAATTATCTGTTTTACTAGCAACAAGCTTTAAACATTTAACCCTTGAATTTATTCAAGAAAATTTCAGTTTTCTCATAGAAAATGTCCATTTGCAGACCAAGAGAAGAATATTTTTGAAAATTTATCACTGGAATGACTGGCTCGGTTATCGAGCCAGTCATTCCAGTGATAAATTTTCAAAAATAGTCTTCTCTTGACCGGCAAATGGACATTTCTCAAGACGACTGCAGAATCTGTTTTTGGCTGATATGAGTGTTTACGGGTTAAGATTTTGATCTGTTTTCTGATAATTGTGACATTAATAGATTTCTTTCTGTCCTAAACCAGATTAAAACTTTAAGCACACAATTTTAAAAATTTTTAATATTTACTCATTGGATGTCTATTTGCAGGACACAAGGAGACTATTTTTTTTTAATTTACCACAGGAATTGCTGGCTCGGTTATCGAGCCAATCATTCCAGTGGTAAATTTAAAAGAAATAGTCTTCTTTTGGTCTGCAAATGGACATTTCTCAAGACCACTGTAGAGGCTGGTTTTGGCCGGCTTGACTATTAAATGGTCAAAGAGGTGGGTCATTGGATTGTTGTCTGTTTGTTTATCTGTCTGCAGCTGTTTTTCGAAACCATTTTGCTGCGGATTTTAGCCAAGAAAGGTTGTTAATCATCAACTTCAACCAAAATATATTTGAGTGGGTCCAAATGGGGGGGGGGGTGGTCTCAGGGTCTGGGACTGTGAGTGAGTGACTTTTCTCAATGATAGCGATCCAAGGATAGTGGGGTGGGGGGAGTACATAGTCCTAAAAAAAGTAAGAAAGTTTAATGCTTTGAGAAGTAATTTCCTGGGTTATAGTTGGTATTTGTACATGTAAATAACATCTTTATCTTGCATCTAAACTCTGCCTATAATTCAACAGCTAATAAATATCTTGATTTTCAATTGATGGGTAGATCCTGACCTGCATCCTGACTCGGCCACACACACCCCAAATGTGCTAGATCTGGCCATCATGCATGGAAATCCTCATTCTCTTTATGTTACAGGCAAAGAACCTCCATGTCTTAACCTTTTGAACCCAGAAGACGAAATACGAAAATCATTTCCAATGTTAAATTTTCTGTTGTATATTTTGAAGCTTATGCCCCTGAAAAGTACAGGAATTACTTCCAAAATATTGAACTGCTTACCTGTGCGATTATCTTAACCATTACCACTCTGATGTCAATATTCTAACTTTTACGGTGTCAATAGCAAAGAAACTACTGGTAGTGTATATTATTCAACAAATTTGGTGGAAGATGTTGCTGTCTATGACAGCACCAAATTTGTTGAAAAATAAACAGCAGTTCATCTTTTACTTTAATTTGAAAATTTAAAATTTTGACATCAGAGTGGTAAGGGTTCAAATGTGATGTCAGAACTCCAAGGGTTTTACACTAATCGTTGATACACGAGTATGCAGCGACCTATCAATGGAATCTAATGAATTTATGACTTTGGCATGTTATCAGCTAGCAAATGCACTTAAGAATTTCCTCATGTTTTATGTTTCGTGAACAGGACAACGTTTATAGAGCATAAAAGATATATTACCATTTAATTAATTAGCTATTTATGTATAACCCTTTGATGGTCAAGCCAGCCTATGACCTGCTTGACCAGCCAAAAATGGTCTCTTTAGTGGTCTTGAGAAATGTCCATTTGCAGATAAAAAAAAGATGATTTTAGAAAATTTATCACTAGAATGTCTGGCTCGATAACTGAGTCAATCATTGAATCCAGTTGTAAATTCTCTAAAATAGTCTTCTTGGCCTGCATGCAAATGGACATTCAATATAAACAAATATATTGATTTGCTGGAGCAATCTTGATTAACTGTGCATGCAGAAAATTGTGTTTCCAGCAATCAGTTCAACCCAAGCATACGTAAATATGCCTATATATGATGCAATATTCCAGGCATGCTGGGAAATATTTGTGGTTTCAGTGGGTTTTTTAACCCTTTAATGGTCAAGATTGGTCAACAAAAGAAAGTGTTTTTATTAGTAAATGTCCATTAGCAGGGCAAGAGAGGACTATTTCTGATAATTGACTACTGGAATTCCTGGCTCGGTTAATGGGGGAACCTGTCATTGCATTTGTAAAATTTCAAAAATTAACTTGCCCTGAAAATGGACATTTACCAAGATCACTACAGAGGCTGTTTTTGGCTCGCGTGACCATTAAAGCAATAACACTAGTAATCAGGAATTTTCTTAGTAACGTTCGGACCGCTGAATATTTGCAGACAACGTTTTCCATAACTTTTCACCTGTTGAATATTTTGAAAGCAATATGACTAAGCCACCAATAACTTTCATTCAAATTGTTTTCAAAATATTCAGCAGGTTCAGAGTTATTATACCCATTGCAAGTATTGTCTAGTGACTCAATGCATGCAGCAATCTCTATTCTTACGATCAACGAGAATGAAAAACACTTGAGTTTTATATCGTGACATACAAAACCGCAGCAGAAAAGTAATGTCCGTGAAATCTGCGCGCATACAATTCCAGGTATCATATCTACTAATAACAATTATCATAGGATGATCTGTTGTACCTTTGGAGGGGTTTATCACCTTGGAAGTATGTGACTGGCAGATAACAGTGAGAGAAAACTATGTGTACGGTACAGCTCAGAAATATCTTACAATATTTCCAAAACAAAATAAAACATACTGTTGAATATTTTGAACATAATCGGATTGGAAGACAGCAATGTCTTCCAATCCGATTATGTTCAAAATATTCAACAGAACATCTTACTAACTGAAATATGTTTCTGTTTCTGATTTGTAAACATGTTAGCTTATTTATGAGGTGTATAATGTATCCTCAGCGTTCAGAGTGTTTGCCCTCAGTGAATCTTAACTCTCCATCTCCACATGATCGGCATCCTCATCAGTGTTGCAGTTAGTAGTAATTATCTCCCCGTTGTGTCAGAAGATGAATAATAGGTGTAACTACTATAGCCATCCCTATCCTGAATTATGCTCACATGTGGGAGTTTCAATCATGTTAGTTATAGAAAACCTGTTAAATATTTTGACTGAATTTTGTTACTGACTGACATATTGTTTTCAAAGTAATCAGCATGATGCTGTGAATGTTTGAAGTGTCGTTAATTAATGATCATCGTCATTGGCATTTAGAAGGAAAGGGGTTAGTTTTATTAATTATTGTAGCACTTGAAATGGTATTAATATTATAGGTTAACTGTCTCAAGCCAGCCAAAAACGGCTTCTATAATGTTCTTTGGAAAAGGTTCATTTGCAGAGCAAAAGAAGACTATTTTTGAAAATTTACTGCTGGAATGACTGGCTTGATAACTGAGCGAGTCAATCATGTGGAGAAATTTTCAATAATAGTCTTCTTGGTCAGCAAATGTGTATTTTCTTTAAGATAGTTGAACAAATTTGAGGGATAAATGGTTAATAATTAATGAACCTTTCCAGTTTATCCATCCATCATATGATGTCATAATCAACTACATGACGTGTAGGATGACATCATAATCAATGGTGTCATGAATAATGTGGATAGGTACGTCAAGAACTCATAATTGGTAACAGACTATGCAACATCCGGTAAAATTAGTTTCAAAATATTCAGTAGCTTACCTGTTATCAGGTGTATAGTTTTTTGGAAATTGATAGTAATTGAGTTCAGCGATTGATCAATCCCAACAAGAGCGATGTGTGTGTGGAGCTCAGCTAGAGATGGGCAGGACAGCTAAAACTTAACAAGTCCATTGCATATTGCTCTGAAAGCTTTAAGAAATATCACCCTATCATAATCACATAGTTAACAATTCACTATTATTTGAGAAGATTGGCTGCAAAAATTGAAAATATCATGAACAATTAACTGGACATACAATATTAGAAATAATCGTGAAACGGAACCCCACCCCCACAGCCACAAGCACCCTCCCCTCCTTCCCACCACATACGCATGCGCGCACGCACGCACGCACGCACGCACGTACGCATGCATGCACGCACGTACGCACGCATGCACACGCATACACACACACACACACAGACTGTCTAGGAGCCCTTGATTTCAACAGAAGATACCCAATATCATACAGGAAACCTTAGATACTGTATATCTGTATATCTCCTTAGAATAATTTGATGGAAAGCCAAACAGCCTTAGCCTATCAACTGCACACTTAATTCTCATGTCAAATTAATTATAAGACAGAATATTTCATACATTCTAGCAAACTTCTATGGTATCTAATCTGTTAGTTTAACCATCAAGTGGTCAAGTCGGCCAAAACCGCCTTCTACATTGCTTTTGTGGAATGGACATGAGAAGAGTATTTTTTCAACATTTACAGTTGGAATGCCTGTCAATTATTCCAGTGGTAAATTTTCAAAAACACCATGCTCTGGGTCTGCAAACGAACATTCACAAAGTAGAAATGTAAATTTTCTTGATAAAACGTGACCATTAAAGGGTTAAGAGAGTTACTAGCACATCACTAGTAAAGAGTTACTAGCACATCTAGTAATGGCCTCTGCATTCCTGACTGGAATAATCCCTGCTTGCCATCCTCACTGGTTTATCACATGACTTTTCTGGAGGATTATTAGCAGGTAATTATTTAGTGACTAATGCACAGTCTAAAGATAATCATCAGGTATATTCTTTTTGAAGTTCATAGATCTTCTAGGGTGTGGGGTAGGGTGGGGGTGGTTGGGTCAGGAGGAGACATGGAGAGTGGTATATGTACATCTCAGGTCATAGATATTGAGAAGAAACTTGTTATTTAGAGATCTTGTTCATGAAAAGGTTCCATTCATGGTGGTCTTGCACCCAATGGACAGTGGCATATTGTTTTAACCCTTTCCTACTCATATCAGCCAAAAACGACTTCTGCAGTGGTTTTGAGAAATGTACATTTGCAGGCAAAGAGAAGACTATTTTTAGCCCACATGACCTTTAGTGAGCTTATGCCATGGCGGCTGGCCGTCATCCAACCATCCGTCAAATCACGTCTTAATGGTTAGACCGATTTCAACCAAATTTGGCTGGAATGATCCTAAGCTGATAGTCCCTCCTGATGGGTTTTTTTCAGAATTTTGATTGATCAATTGTTGGGGTGAAAATCTTAGATTTTATGAAAACTCAAACGGAAATTGTCAAAATGCTACTCCTCCTTAGCTGCGTGACATATTTCAATCAAATTTGACTTGATGCATTCTATCGTGGTAGACTCTAGAACTTCTGTTCAGAATTTTGATTGATCAATTTTTTTGGTGAAAATCTTAGATTTTATGAAAAATCCACCGGAAATGGTCAAAATGCTATACTACTCCTTAGCTGCTGGACATATTTCAACCAAATTTGACTATGTATGTATGTATGTATGTATGTAAATTTCTATAGCGCCGATTCCGGAGTAAACCGCTCAAAGGCGCTTTACAAAATTAAAAAATATGCTCTTGTGAAAAGGTGAGTTTTTAACATAGATTTAAATGGCTCAATTTTGTTACAATTTTGAATGTCAGATGGTAGATTGTTCCAAAATTTTGGTCCTGCTCTCGAGAAGGCGCGTTCACCGATGGTTAAATTTGAACGTGGTACGACACATAGTAATTGTGAATTTGATCGAAGGGACCTTGCTGATGTTCTTCGTACGATCAGTGAATTTAGGTAAGGTGGGGCAAGATCATGAAGGCATTTGAACACTAAGAGTCCGACCTTAAAGCTGATCCGTTCTCTAACTGGCAGCCAGTGTAGTTCGTGGAGAACAGGCGTGATGTGTTCATGCATTCTCGTGCGGGTGATCAACCGAGCTGCTGTGTTCTGGGCTCTGCAGACGCTCCAACTGGGCTGATGTTATACCAGTCAGTAATGCATTGCCATAGTCCAACCGGGATGTTATGGTGGCATGAACAAGTGTTTTAACTGCGTCGGTGTCAAGCAGATTTCGAATTTTGCTGATGTTTCTCATATTGACGAAGATGGAACGAGAGACAGATGTCACATGTGCTTCCATTGAAAGAATGTTATCAAAAGTTACGCCTAAGCTGCACCACTGCAGAGTCTGCTGTGATATTACAGCAGCAATGTATTGGAGAAGCTATAATGAAGCTATGCAACAAACTAAGGCTGCTATTCTATGCAAAATGCATCTCTCTTAAACGACTAGGTGCATTGTATGGTGGTAGGCTCTAAAAATTGTATTCAAAATTTTGATTGATCAATTTTTTTGGTTGAAAAAATGCATCTCTCTTAACCGATTCAAGGATTTCAACAAAATTGTGCTGGAATGATCCTATGTGAGTAGGCTCCAGATGCTGTATTCACAAATTTGATTGGTCAATCTTTTGGTTGAAAATCATGATTTTTTTAATGAATTTGTGAAGAGGCTCAGACAAAGAACTGAAACTTCAGCCATAAGTTACTGATCAACTGTTAATAGGTCTTGGGTTCCAGGTTACAAATTCCTTAATACGTAAAACATGACTTTGTACAACATTTTCCGAGTTGCCAGCTTGTGCGGACAATATTCCCGGAGTTATACCATTCTATTACTTCTTTTCTACTGGTAAAGATCAGTAGCAGAACGAGCCTTGATTGCAGGAGACTCCCAGAAATTCAGGCAGACTTGGCAGTACTGCACTTTAATAGAAATTTATGCATACCTACCTGTAATTAACCGTAGTCACTTTAGATTTTTGGAAAGCTATTCTTTGCAGATTTACTATTGGAATGAGTCTGTCTCGACGGGCGTGGTTGTCTTGGACTGCAAATTGGCAATTCTCAAAACCAATACTGAAATTGTTTTTGTTATTGGTTTATATATGCTTACATGTATGTACTCGGGTTACATTGGAATTTATGATCAGTGGAATTGGTGTATTTCTATTGTCTGAATTCCGCCTCAATATCGCTGCTTTGCCACTGACTAGATCTGATTGAGTGCCGCTGACCGAATGTGATTTCATTGTCACTGAAATTGACATAGAATAGCAGCCTTAGTTCGTTGCATAGCTTCATTATAGCTTCTCCAATACATTGCCGCTGTAATATCACAGCAGACTCTGCAGTGGTGCAGCTTCTTTGGCTGCTTGAGCAAATGATTTGCCGCTGTTTTAGCGCTTCTCTGTGCCGCTGCAATGTAGGTCACAATGAATTACATCGCGGCTGGCATTTGATAATGGATGTACCATCCCATAGTCACACTAATGGTTATGAAACAGGAAACACTATGATAGATAGAAAGAACTATTTCTACACCATGACTCTCGTTCACTCTATAATTTTCTTTGTCTGTTTTGTGTATTTGGGTGTGGATCTGTCATAAATAAGTTGGTGTGGCATAATTAAAATCGTAGAAAATTAGTCAAAAACGTCGGACATCACTTCTGATTTATCCTCATCCTAAAAACTTTAAACTTTAGAGCACTCATATTCTAAATGTGTTTTATAAATATATATCCCCACACAGTTTGAAAAAAACCCCAAGAGGGTATACTATACTGCCTCTGTTTGTTCATCGGGCCATCTGTCCTGATCCACCAATCTGTCTGTCTGTCCGTCCGGCTATCTCCGAAACCATTTGGTGGAATTCAATTTGTTATGTGAGTCACCCATATGGTTGCGAACAGTAAGCAGTCATTTACCCTAGGACCCACCAACAGGGTAGGGTGGAGGTCAGGGTAGAAAGTCAAATTAGGCGGAATTCAACCAAATTTGGTATATTAGTTATGCAAATGATTAAGGATTGCATGACAATGGTTAAAATACATCCCCACCCCCAGGTTATGAGAGGGGTAGGGTGGAGATGGGGGCAGCTTGTAAAAGTTTGCGAAAGCTTGGGCATTTGTGATCTCGTGCCATGGGATTACAAGTGCATTCTACACATAGTTGGAGACTTAAATTTGGCTGGAAGCTGTTTAAAACCTTTTTTGCTCACATACATGTGTGCAACATATTAATTCGTAAATCACAAATAATGTATCATATCTAGCTGAGTGTTGGGTTTAATGCGTTTATAAGGTCATCGCCGTGACATTTAGTCATTGGTGACAAAGTGTGTCATCACTGCTGGAGAGAACATGCCCTGACTCTATTAGGCTTGAGGACTGATGGATGATTTATGCAACACACACTGATTATATATCTGATTTATTAGGTAGGAGGTAGAGGGCTGATTAAAGTTAGCAATTGTTAGTAGTCTATGTGACCTATTGATAACATTTTAGTATCTTGTCAAGCTAGGTGTGTGACAAGATTAGTGCAATTAATTTTGACAGCCATGTTGTCTTATGTTTCTCTGCTTAACCCTTTAATGACTAAATTTGTTCCAAAAAAATTTAAATATTTACTTATTGCAAGCCAAGAGAAGACTATTTTTTGAAAATTTACCACTGGAATAACTGGTTCGGTTATCGAGCCAGTCATTCCAGTCATAAATTTTCAAAAATTATGGCCTGCTCTTGGTCTGCAAATGGCCATTCCCCCAAGACCACTACAGAGGCTGGTTTTGGTCGTCTTCGTCGTGACCAGGTTAATATATACTGCCTACATGAATTTTTTCTACTGTCTGGTGACCTAAAGTTCTTGAGTTGGAACTAAATTGACCTATCTTGGTTGTTTTTTGTCCCATCAACATTCTGCTCGTCTGTCAATTATCCATAATTTCCATTCGTTTTGTGCACTGAAATAGCCTGTAGAGGGCATAAGCGTGCGTCCAAGGTTTGGCTCTGATTAAAAAAAGGAATATAAAAAGTTCCAGTGGTAAATTAAAAAAAAAAATGTCTTCTCTGTGCCTGCAAATGGACATTCAATAATAACATTTTTATATTTTCTTCACAAAATTTGTCCATTAAAGGGTTAATATTGAAATTAATTACGAGTCTAGATGGTTTTGAAAACAGATTTCAGTGTCTCAATTTCAAGAGAGTTTCATAAACAGGAAATCTATTTAATATTTTGAAACTAATTTGACTGGAACTTATTGCTGCAACAGTTCCCAGTAAAATTAGTTTCAAAGTATTTAACAGAATATTACCTGTATCATAAACAATATGCCATTTCTGGTCTGTAAGGTTTAAAGGGTTAATGTATGTAATTAATATAATTTCAATGATAAATTCCCTGTAACAGTATCTCAGTCTATAGGCAAACAAACAGGAAAGTAAACATAGAATATTTTGAAATTAATACGACTGGAAGCCATTCAATGCTTCCAGTCGTACTAATTTTAAAATATTCAACAGAATATGCTTTGTATTGTAAAGAATTTACTTTTTCGCCGGGATTGGACATAGAACAGGTTAAAGAGAATTCTGTCTCCGATCTATTAGCGGCTGTCTGTCGTTCGTCCATCTGTCGTTTGTTCGTCAGTCAAATTGCTTCTCCTTAATGGGTCGACTGATTTTAACCAAATTTGTTTGGAAGGATCCTATGCTGGTACCCTCCAGACAATTTTCTTCAGAATTTTGATTGGTCGATTTTTTTGTGTGAAAATCTTAGATTTTATGAAAAATTTACTGGAAATTGTCAAAATGTCAATACTCCTCCTTAGCTCTTTGACAGATTTCAACCAAATTTGGCTAGAGTGATTCTATGCTGGTTCCCTAGAATTTCTATTCAGAATTTTGATTGATCAATTTTTTTGGGTGAAAATGTTAGATTTTATGAAAAATCTACTGAAAATGGTCAAAATGCTATTCCTCCTTAGCTGCTGGACATATTTCATCCAAATAACTAGATGGATTCTAGGGCTCTAGAATTTCTATTTCTCTTCAGAATTTTGATTGATCAATTTTTTGAGTGAAAATCTACCGGAAATGGTCCAGACTGCTACTCTTCCTTATAGCTGCTTGACATATTTAAAACAAATTTGACTAGATGGATTCTATGGTGGTATGTTCTAGAGTTTCTATTTCTATTCAGAATTTTGATTGATCAATGTTTTGGGTGAAAATCTTAGATTTTATGAAAAATGTACCGGAAATTGTCAAAACACGTCTCCTTAACCGCTTCATGGATTTCAAACAAATTTGGCTGGAATGATCCTATATTGGTAAGCTCCGGAATTTTGATTTATACATTTTTTGTGTGAAAATCAGATTTTATGAAATATTTACTGGAAATTGTAAAAAATTAATTGTCTCCTTAACAACTTGGCAGATTTTAACAAAATTTCACTTTACAGTGGTAGACTCTAGAGCTTCTATTTAGAATTTTAATTGGTCGTTTTTTCCTGTGGCCATCTTGTTTAGTGTATATTTAAATGCAAATGTTTCAAATGCTAATGGTCCAGGTGAGAGTCACAGGCCCTTGGGCCTCTTGTTAACATTGAGGGTAAATCATCTTGTGTGAGTCAGTGATAGAGATACTTACATCCTCCTGAGATCTCTCATATTTATTTTAGTGTATTTATTTGTCTGCATCTTCAAGTGGCTGTAGCATCAATAAAACATCTTTATTTATAAGTCTGTTGATTTCAAACACTTGCATTTACTATGACTGAGAGTGCTATAAAGTGGTGCCAATAGAGGTTTTTATGTGCAATAGACACAGATGAATTAGTTTGAGAATATCTATATTTGAAATCAAACTCTTCTAGGGGCATGTTTTCTCTTTGAATTCCAGTTTCTTTCAAAGCCAGGAGGAAATGTATATATAAATGTCTGGGGAATATGGCTGACATCTGAGCTGATAATATATAGATTCAGAAGATCTAAATGTAATTTTATTGTTTAGCGGTCTTTGAGTGTATTAATAATTGACTATCTGTCTTTTAGTAGTGATATGACTTGTTGATAGCTTATTATGACGCCTTCACCGATGAATGCACCTGTATAAGAAAACTGTTGAATATTTTGGAGTTTAATACTTTAACTGCCTTAGGCAGCAACTGCTTCCAGTCACATTGATTTCAAAATGTTCAACAGAATAAGTTTTATATCGTAGAGAATATCCTATTTCTGGGATATGTTGGTAAAAGGGTTAACCCCTTAACACTTGAGCTGGTCAAATATGGTTGCTGGCTTGGCCTTGAGAAATGTCCATTTGCAGGCTAAGAGAAAACATTTTGAGCGCTGGTATGACTGACTGAAGTGTATATAACTGCGCCAGTCATACCAGTTGTAAACTATCAGAAGTAGTCTTCGCTTGGTCTGCAAATGGACATTTTATGTAAGAAAATCTAAAATTTCTTGAATAAATTGAAGATGAAAGTGTTAAGCAGATGCTTAAATTTAAATAGTGGAGCTGTGTTAAAACATGGTGTTTGCAGTGAGGGTGCAATAAGCTCTTAGCTTAATTTGGTGGAGGGAACTGAAAATTTCATTTTGCGGAATTAAGGGGTCAATAATGAATTTTCAAGCAAAACACTTTCTAGGTAATCTATGAGATAATTAATAAATGCCCCCCCCCACCCCCACAACATTGGTGGGACTCCCCATTCTCTATGGGAAAACACATTTTCTTTATCAACTTTCACCACTATAAGGGAGTTAAAACATGCAGTTGAAAGGCCACTGGTCATATTAATGGCTAAAGCAAATTATTGACCACTAGTCACATTTCCTTCTGTATCTTATTTGGCTTTGTATTAAACAATTGACACTTACAATGTATGGAATGTTTTGTTAAATATTTTGAAACTATTCCAACAGCTTTCCTCTAACCTGTTTCCCCATATTTTTGACTCTATCATGCATTAGACAGTCTCCCAGTCAAATTACTTTCAAAATATTCAACCACTTCCCTGTATAAATGGAATGTCAAGAGCTAACTCTGTGTAGTGATCAACAATGGTCAATAAAATGAAAATATTTGCTTAGTGAATGTCCAATTACACGTCGAGAAAACTATTTTTGAAAATGTACCACTGGAGTGACTGGCTCAGTTATCGAGCCAGTCATTCCAATGGTACATTTAAAATATAGCGTTCTTGGCCTGTCAATCGACATTCATAAAGAAGTCAGATTTGGCCGACTTGACCACTAAAGGGTTAAGCGATCATGCACATGTTTCTATAGTGATGACCTGTTGAATATAGGCTCATTTAACCTCTTATATATATATATATATATATATATATATATATATATATACTGCTGATGCTGGCCAAAACCAGTCGCTGAAGTGGTCTTGCGGAATGAATATTTACAGAGCAAGAGAAGACTATTTTAGAAAATTTACCACAGTCAGTCTAGTGGTCAATTTTCTAAAATATTCTCTTGCCCTGCAATTGGACACTGAAAAGGGAAATATTTAGCTTTTCTCGACCAGATTTGATGATTAAAGTGCTAAACCACAGGTTGACTCATTTCTACCCCTTAACATATAATTATAATAGGCAAGTACAACAATGTCCAGTAAAAGGAGGGTGGGGTTGGGGGGGGGGGTCCCTGGGACCTCCAAAATTTAGATGCAATGAGAACTACTGTAGGAATTCATAATAAAATTTATTCACAATTAATCTACTGTCATTACAATTGCCAAGCTCTAAAGATGACACAATGTTGATTATATAGATCACCGATTGATAGGAGCTGTCTTCAGTTTGCAATTCTCAACATTTCATCGCACACAATGCTTATACTCGTTAGTTTCCTTTACCACTATTTTGATCTTAACAAAACTGACCAGTGTCTTTAGCATGTCGGTCAGTTATTTTCAGCATATCCCTAGCTTAAGGTGCTAATGTACACGTCCATTATAGGATCCTGTGAAGATAATTACTCATGAAGAAAGTGGCAACAACAACTGCAATTGCGATTTTCTATTTAAAACAATTTCATCCGCCGACCATAGTACTTTTTTACTTTACAAAAGCATGTTTTGACAAACTTGTTTCGCTAAATGATTTTCACAGTTCTTCATTGAATGTCAGTAAGACTATCGCTTTATCTCCATATTGCTGCTAAATGGCTTTTAAATAGCTAGTGCTTGAAGGAATGTAATGAGGGTTGAAGTTCACACCACATGCAAGGTGATGCTAGCTGGTGCTATAGCACTTTTGTTTGGATTGCACCTACACATTTAGATAAAGGAGTTCCAGGCAGCCTATCAATCATGTAAATAACCAATTAACCCTCAAATTTGTTAGCGAAAATGTAAATTTTCTCGTAGAAAATGTCCATTTGCAGACCAAGTGATGATTATTTTTGAAAATTTATCACTGGAATGACTGGCGCGGTTAAGCGAGCCAGTCATTACAGTCATAAAATTTCAAAAATTGTCTTCTCTTGATCTGCAAATGGACATTTCTCAAGGCAACTATACAACCCATTTTTTGTCTGACGAGTGTTAAAGGGCTAAGTTTGAAAATAATTTGACTGAAAGTCGTTAATGCCTTTTAAGTGTAAGACTAGAATGTTTATTCTTTGTTTGTATTTTTGAAATATAGGTTTAATTCTTAACCATTTAATGGTCAAGTTGGCTAAAGTGTTCTTGACGAATGTCCATTTGCAGGGCATGATAAAACTATATGTTATTATATTTATATATTTATATTTTATTTTTATTTACTATAAAAAAAAATTTACCACTGGAATGACTGAAAAAACTCCAATCTCTTGATAATTATGTAAATCGATATAATTCACCTGTCCAGAGTATCCATCGATGATTTGACGTCATATCATGTCATACGCGACTTATAAGTGGCATGTAGGATGACATCATAATCATTATGCTATAAATGATCCTATTAGGCCTGTCTTTAACTCTTAATAAACATGCTGTTGAATAATTTGAAACTAATTTGACTGGGCGCTGTTGCAGCAAAAGCGCCCAGTCAAATTAGTTTCAATATATTCAACATCTTACCTGTATAGTTTTCTGGAAATTGATGGTCAGGGAGTTCAGAGATCGAGCGATCCTAACATGAGGGAGGTGTGGGTGGAGCTTAGCTAGAGATGGGCAGGACAGCTAAAACTGGAAAAGTCTATTCCCACGACCCAGGCATGGGCCGTTTTTTGTCTGGCGTGTCACTATTAAAGGAAATGGGTAATTTAGCCACAGTGAGTCAGTAATATGGAAACAAACTTATCATGCATGCATGCTGCAGCAGCGGCGCCTCCTGGTGATACTTCTAATGCCAAAACATTTACAAATATCTATTACATATACCTGCTGTGTAAGAACATCTGTGTGATAATGCTGCCATCAACACTAATTCAGAACATTCTTAAGTCTTTTAATGGTCAAATTTGGTCAAGAATGTCTAAATAGTTGCTTAATTGCTGAGAGAAGACTATTTTAAAAAATTTACCACTGGAATGACTGGCTTGGTTGTCAAGCCGGTCATTCCAGCAGTAATCGTTCAAAAATAGTCTTCTCTTGGCTTGCAAATTGACAGTCTACAAGACACTACACTACAGAGGATGGGTTTTGATAGCTTGACCAATCAAGTGTTAATGTTGCTTGTCTTCTTGTATAATCTTCTGAGAAGTGTGTTCCCACATTATCATTGGGAAATTATTTTAAGGTATACTAATGGACCAATGATAATGTAGAAGCCAGGCTCTTGAAAGGAGATCATGTGAGAATACAAGTCCTTAAGACTGTTAGGTCTATGATCATCTATGCACCTCAAAGCAATATGGTTCAAATAAATCTTGGCCATGTTTTTGTTGCAAATTAGAGAGGAAATTGAGAAACGTTCTTTTGTGTGTTGTTTGGATAGGGGCAAGCGGAAACCATCCTGAAATTCATGCGCATGCAATGTAAATATTGAAAAATAATTATGGTTAGTGTAATGTTCTGTGTATGTTTTGATACAGCATCTGTGTATGCACACACATGTGCATTACAAGGATATATGTAACATTTTGCGGTTTTATCAGGCACGCACGTGTCTGCGTGCGTGCATGCTTGTGTGCATGTGTGCGCACGCATTTGCATTACAAAGATATACGTAACTGTTTGAGGTTTTATCATAAATTGTCTAACATGTACTTAACCTTTCAACGCTCATATCAGCCAAAATCAGCTTCTGCAGTGATCTTGAGAAATGTCCATTTGCACACCAAGAGAAGACTATTTTTGAAAATATACCACTGGAGTCATTCCAGTGGTAAATTTTCAAAAATGGTCTTCTCTTGGTCTGCAAATGGACATTTCCTATGAGAAGATTTAAAGTTTCCTGACCATGCTCAGGGGTGAGAGTGTGTGCATGATTTGCGCGCGCGCGTGTGTGTGTTGTGTGTGTGTGCATGCATGCGCAGACGCATGTGCGCGTGTGATCTGAGTTGGTGTTCTCGATCAGCACATCACAAATTACTTCTTTACTGCGACTCAATCTTTGAGCCCTCATCCCAAGTACCGTACTACCAACCAAAGAATAATCCTATACCTGTACTCGAGACAGTCTGCTCTCATGCGCTACCTGCATGTCTGAAGCAATACTTTCAATTCCAGTGAGTGGAATTTTAATTAAGCATGCAGGCGTTAATGATGCGCAGAGAGGGGAGATAATTACGGTTGACATTAGTGATCTTTAACGGCAGTAAATCTTTCGTTGTTGCTGTTATTATTATTGTGAGTCATCTTTGTGTTTCTGTGTCAGTTACTATTGGCATGTACGGGTGTGGTCTCACACTTACACCTTTGATCCATTGAATATATTTTTGCGGTCACCATACATATATGCGCTGAGTTTATACTAAAAGCATTGCCAAGATTTTAATTGTTAACATAGTTAGCCCATATACACAAAAGGTCATTACCATCCTGAGTGAGAAAGTATGTACTTGAAAGGCCTGAAGGTGATTTAGTATGCTTATCTGTTCATATTACATCGACAGATGTAATATGAACAGAATTCTTGCCTTACAGATATATGGACTTTCTCACCGAAGCCGCCAGAATTCTGGGCTTTTCGGGTAAATTTCACCTTTAACCCTCATATCAGCCAAAAATGGCTTCTGCAGTGGTCTTGAGAAATGTCCATCTGCAGACCAAGAGAAGACTATTTTTGAAAATTTATCACGAATAACTGGCTCGATAACCGAGCCAGTTATTCCAGTGGTAAATTTTCAAAACTAGTCTTCTCTTGGTCTGCAAATGAATATATTTTATGAGAAAATTGAATTTTTTAAAACAAATTCGAGAGGTAAAGGTCAAGATTTGTCAAGACAATTAAGATTTCTCTCTAGTGCGTTTCCATTTACAGATCAAGAGACGACTGAAAACTAGTGGCCACTCTGATGATTGGCTCATTTATCTAGCCAGTCGTGCCAGTGGTAAATAGTTTTAAAAAATAATCTCTTAATTGGGCTTTTTTGTAAATGGACATTTCCTAATAACACTGCAGTGGTCGGTGGTCGTCATCTTGACCAATAAAGGGTTAACCCTTACCACTTTGATGTCAAAATGTTTAAATTTCAAATTAAATTAAAAGATGAACTGGTGTTCATTTTTCAACAAATTTGGACAGCAACATCGTCCACCAAAAGTGTTGAAAAATGTATACCAGTTTCTTTGCTATTGTCATAGTAAATATATGATATTGACATCAGGTGAGGGTTAAAATGGGTTTAAGTGTGTAATAGTTTATAACATCAATGACTTTCAGTCAAACTGTTCTCAAATATAATTAGCAGGATTTAAAACAATGACCTTATAATAACACGTAGTTGACTTTGTGTTTTTGATATAGTGAATGAAGAGTTTGAAAATTTGTAACCGTTTTTGCACAGCGAGAGGTATATGAGCCATGAAGTGAATGCTCAATACTTTTGAACTGTGAATTGTTTCCAAGCATCCATAAAGATAAAGATAGAACTTGCACTCCCATCCTACCTTGGCTTACATATCCTGGCATTACCAGGTGAGGTTCCGCTCATTTAGCGCTACATTGCAATGGACAAGAGCAGTGACAAAGCAATGGTAAAACAGTTTCCAAGTTTATCCATCCATCATATGATGTCATAATCAAGTACATGATGTGTAGAATGACGTCATAATCATGATGTCATGAATGATTCGATATAGTCAGTCTTTAGCGCTTCATAGTCCGACATGTATGAATTGTTTTACCATTTAATAAACATTTTGTTGTATATTTTGCAACTAATTTAACTGGGCGCTGTTGCTGCCATAGGCAGCAACAACGCCCAGTTAAATTAGTTTAAAAAACAGCTTACCTGTATAGTTTTCTGGAAATTGGTAGTCAGGGCATTCAGGGATCGATCGATCCCAACACAGGTACCGTGTGGGTGGAGCTTAGCTAGAGATTGGCGGGGCATAACTAAAACTGACAATGTCTATTAACCCTTTAACACTCATATCAGCTAAAAACGGCTTCTACAGTCGTCTTGAGAAATGTCAATTTGCAGACCACGAGATGACTCTTTTAGAAAATGTACAACTGAAATGACTGGCTCGATAACCGAGCCAGTCATTCCAGTGATAACTTTTTAAAAATAGTCTTCTCTTGGTCTGCAAATTGACATTTTCTATTGAGAAAATTTAAATTTTCTTGAACAATTTCGAGAGTTTAGGAGTTAAAGCAGAATGGCTGCAAAGAAGCTGAAAAGAGGTAACTGCTATGTTACTTTGGGCTCATGTATATTGTGGAAGTTATAAAGCAGCTACTGAGCAGACCTTGCAAAGCGTGGCCCAATTCCGATTATGTAAATTAATGCTGCCATTTCTATCTCTTATTCAAGAGTGGCACAGTAGTAGCATTCAGGCAGCAGTACAGTGGTATCAGGCAGTGGCAATACAATGGCAGTCGGCAAGCGGCAAGATTATAAGCACTTCCAATTATTCAAATTCAAAGTCGCCATCTCACCTCATTTTTAGCAGCAAAACAGCAGCATTCAGGCAGGGCCAATGCTTGCCTTCCAATAACTGATTCTCAGCATTTTCTGCAACAATGGATCTTTCCAGGTTTAGCTATGCCCCGCCATCTCTAGCTAAGCTCCACCCGTGTTAAGTGTTAAGATCGATCGATCAATCACTGAGCTCCCTGGTTATCAATTTCCATAAAACTATACAAGTAAGCTGTTGGATATTTAGAAACTAATTTGACTTGGCGCTGTTGCTGCAACAGTGCCCAGTCAAATTAGTTTCAAATTATTCAACAGCATGTTTATTAAATAGGAAAGACATACAATTCGTACAATGTGTCAGACTATTAAGCATTTAAGACTAAATCGAGTCATTCATGACGTAATGATTATTTCATCATCATACACGTCATATAGTTGATTATGATGTCATATGATGGATGGATAAATTGGAAAGGTCCATTGTGACAATATTTTCAAATTATATAATTCCATATCCATTGATGGCAAGATAATCTAATATTAAGGAAATGAATATTAGATTTCTCTCCAATTTACCAATTCGATGGACATTCTTCATGAGTCATTGTATTTATCTGAGTGAGTCACATTGATATTTTATATATTGAAGCAGCTAGGGTATTTATACAGCAGTTGATTGGCTAATTATGGTATAAGACATTAACTATTTAATAGTCATACTGGACAATACCGACCTCTGTCATGGTCTTGTGGAATGTCCATTTACAGGCCAAGAGAATACAATTTTCGAAATTTTGTCACTGGAATGACTGGCTCACCAGTCATTCCAGTGACAAAATTTCGAAACTTGTATTCTCTTGGCCTATAAATGGACATTCAATAGGCAGATATTTAAATTTTCTTGACCAAAATTGACCATTAAAGGGTTACGCAGCAGTAATGCTGGACAACGACTTGAGTAGTAGTTTTTGGTATGTGGAAGAGCTAGCCATGAGTCATCTATGCAGCTGTTGTAGCAGCGATATAGCTGATTCACCACTGCCCAAGCAGCTACAATACAGTTACTTAGCAGCTGATAAAAGGTTCCGTTGCCTGGTGAAGTGCTGTGCACATCACTACAGTTCATTTGAGTTCTGAGGCACGTACAGCGCTTGACCTTAACATGTTTGTTCCCAAAACAAAAGGCAGAAACGTGTTATTTAGGAAGAAATGTTCTGTTGAATATTTTAAACATACCGCTATTTGGATTGGAAGGCATTGTATTCAAAATATTCAACAGACATCTTATTTTGTTTGGGAAACATGTTAAGTTATTTCTCAGCTGTGCCGTAGTTATCCTTGGGGGACAGTGGTGAAATCCGGTTTTAGCTAAAATTGCCCTGTCAATTTTTAGCTAATCTCCACCCACACTTCGCCATGTTGGGATTGATCGATCCCTGAACAGCTTGACTGTCAATTTCCAGAAAGCTGTACAGGTAAGCTGTTGAATATTTTGAAACTAATTTAACTGGGTGCTGTTCAGCAACAGTGCCCAGTCAAATTAGTTTCTTAAATATTCAACAGCATCTTCATTAAATAGTAAAGACATACAATTCGTACAACAATGGTTAGTCCATCATCACTTAAGTATTCGTGACAAACTTATCTATGTGATTCATGCTGTAATTGATTATGACGTCATCGTACACCTCGCACACATCGCATAGTTGATTACGATGTCATATGATTGGTGGATAAACTGGAAAGGTCCATTAAGATGTATGTCATTCTGCTCAACATTTGCAAATTAGTAATTTCAATAATCACAGATCCATTTCTCTCCAACAATCCTTACAAACCATCCTTAGAACTCAGGGTTAAACATCTTCTTTCTGCAGATAATGTCTGCGATTTAAAAAAATTATATATATATATATATAGCGATCTAAGCATATAAACAGTCACACAACACAGAACGTGCTACCCAGGTATAAGACACAAACATCAGACATAAAACTTGTTCGTATTTTGCAAAGCTTTGAGTTTCCATAATTTCCACGTTCTATATGGCTGTCTGCCATCCACCCATATGGCACCAAGCGATTTGATGGTTCCTTTACAACTGTGTGTATTTACGTGATGATAGAGCTCTTACAGACATAAGGTGTTAACAACAGTCTTTAGGGTGGTGCTAATTTTATCTTTGTTACTAACAAACCTGTCTGTCTTAACCACCTGAATTTTGTGGCCCCCATGTTGGTCGTTATTTGAGACAGATGGTCTTTCGACCATCTGTCTCAAATAACGACCACTATGTGACTGGAAAATCTATTTTCACTATAACTGCTAACCTGTATCTAGAGATCACCTGTGTTTTGTGACGACTTGTGGGTGGTCCATACAGTGATCCTTATAGAGAGGTTCTGGAATTCTTATGAAACCATCTGGAGTGTGACCTGTAATGACCCATGAAATGTCTGTAAAATAGATTCTAGGAAACTGGTGCACATATCTGGTACAGAACTAGACCAGATGTGATGGCTAGTAGGTCACCGGAGGGGTAGGATATACCCCTCCATGAGATGGTTATAAGGCAGGTCCAGCCACTTGCGACATAGGTCACGTTCGACTGGCTAGCTATAGTCAGTTTGCTGGTTTACTGAACAAGCACTATTGCTATGCCCAACCGAACACTGAATAGTTAACTATAGTTCATTGATTCCCGATTCCCCATTGAATTACTATTGCAGAAAATTTGGAGCCGGTTACCAGTCTCCATTGACCATTTTTGTCGTCTGTTTTAATGGCCTACGAAATTCAGGTTATTTGTGTCCGCTAAGACGTCAAAAAGCGTCCATATGACATAAATTGGGAAGGAATAGGAGCTTGGGAACATTGACATACAATGGGAAAGCATAATTCCATCAAGCCTAAGTTATTTAATGAAATATTTACACTTATATGCATTTATTCGTGGCGTTAAGCGATACGTATCCGCCATTTTGAAATTTATGCAAATTTCGGACTAACCATCTGAACCGAGCTCGGGTACTCCATCGACTATAACTGCGAAACTAGTTAGATAGTCTATTGACAAACTAGAGTTGGCTTTAGGTCATTGCTACATCTTGGACATGGATGCTGTC
Source organism: Chaetoderma sp. LZ-2023a (assembly GCA_034401795.1). Taxonomy (NCBI): domain Eukaryota; kingdom Metazoa; phylum Mollusca; class Caudofoveata; order Chaetodermatida; family Chaetodermatidae; genus Chaetoderma; species Chaetoderma sp. LZ-2023a. The sequence continues at coordinate 94,698,073 of CM067366.1, read as the reverse complement.
AACAGAACAAACTATATTTAATTGTGGTGTTATAGTCGCCAACATTTTTACTTCCAGTCAAAATGATTTCAAAATTTCTAACAATATTTATTACATTATCAACAATAACAATCAAAAATTTCAAACCTTCCCTCACAATTCTCTATCATTTTTATATAACAATTAAAGTTGGCGATTCAACTTTAAGCTATGTGGCATCAGTAGATTTTCTGGATACAGTTGCAGGCAGAAACCCCGGCAAACAAACATACAAACTGACAGATGGACCGATGGAGGATTAGGGATGGATGCACAGATGCATAGATGTACAGATGGATGGAAGGATGAATGAATGGATAGATGGATTGTGCCATGGGACAAGGGTAATAATTTGACATAAATTCAACTGGTCTGGTCAACTCAAGTTTGTTCAGATTTTGTTCTGACGCAGGTACAATGTGTATCAAAATCTGAATGTTGCTACACTGTTTTGCAGCTGCTTTTATAATTCTTGTGGCCGGTTACGGGAGCTCTGCTCTTGTACCCAGTCTGAAAATTGACGATTGTGTGTAACCGGCATAACCAGAATATAACCGGCTGTTACCATTTTGATTGTTCTTGTAACCATTAATGGCCGCTGTGTAACCATTAATTTTTGTTTCGTAACCGTTAAAAAATGTTCTTGGTTAGTGTAACCATTAAAAGGCTATCTCCGTAACCATTAAAACTGAGAGCCAGAAATTTGATCTCTCATATTTATCACCTATATGAATAACTCACACCCGAGCATCAAATTCACCGCTGAACACTCAACAGAGAAAATCATCTTTTTGGACACATATGTATACATCAATCAAAACCACACATTGGGTTTTGACTTATACTCCAAACCAACAGATACACACGGCTACCTACATTACGACTCTGCACACCCGCAATCAACTAAAGACTCCAACCCATATGGCCAATTCCTCCGCCTTCGCAGAATCTGCAGCAAGGACATTGACTTCCACAATCATGCCCACGATCTCATTGGATATTAACAAAAAAGAAACTCGTTCAGACCTCCTCCTCAAATGCTATCAAAAAGCATCCAAAAGAGAAAGGCACAAACTTTTAATGCGAAATATCATCAACAAACACTGGAATATACTAACTAGCAGCCAGAAATCTAGAAACACCTTCACTACAAAACAATTACGGATACTCTAGTAAAAGCCAGATTTGAATTTCCTGCCAAAGCAGGCATACAAGGAAAAACTTCTAAACCCTATTGATACATGCACCAGAAAAAATAGGTTTTTTTGTCACAAAATGGGCAATACGCGCTACTTCACCAGTATACACATGTGCCTTAAATACAGGTGTAAGATCAAAACCTATTGCAACACAAGCAATGTTGTCTACTTACTTACCTGCACACGATGCAAAAACAGTGTGGGAGAAACAAAACTGGAGTTCCACATACGAATCAAGGAACATCTCAGGGATATCAAAAAACACATGGATTCCCCTGTAGTGCATCATTTTAATTTGCCCACACACACAGGACAAGATATGTCCTTTAAAATTATACATGTTCTTCCTCATGCCCCAGAGGACCCAGAGAAAACACATATACGTAAAGAACAAGAGTACTGGATACACCAACTACACATGCTAGGTCCCGTGGAGATCAATCATGCGGACTGGTGATTCCTTTAATTCATTTTACTAATAATTTGACATAGTTGGCATGTAGCTTTGAAACTGTATGTTTTATATGACGGATCGACCAATCACTGACATCTGACCTGTTGCCAATGAACAAACATAAATAAATAATGTAGTTTCTGTTTTTCATTAACAACTCCTGCCCTCATAATATTTCTAAGAATAGCAATAATAGCCTCTGAACAATTGACGTTTAAGTGATATTTTCAACGTTAATAACTTACTCCACCAATAATATATGACATGTCCAACAGATGGTGCGCTAACTTTACCACAGCACAGCAGCGTAACGAAGCTACTCTTGTATAAAAACGATGTATTAGTGGTTGCTTGCCAAGTGAAGATCTATGTCAGCATCTCGTTTATTCTGGTAATATGTTAATTGGGGTGGAGAGATTGTTAGTTGTTCATCATGGTCAAATACGCATCACTTTACTCTGTTAAGTGTTCATTGTTAATTTCAGTAATAGCCACCCATGTCATAATGATGTATGTGTGTATATGTATACTTAGCTGAGTTAGGTCAGCTCTTTACTAATGAAACACCCTTATTGCAATTTACAGCCAATTTAGCGTCTCCTAGTGATTCCATGAATTTTTCCAAAGAGCATAATTTCTCCATTATTAGCTCACCTGGCCAGAATGTTCAAGTCAGCTTAAGCCATTGTGACCATCCATCGTCCATCCATGTTTCTCTCTGTGTGTCTGTTTTTCTTTAACCAACTTCTCAAGAACCACTGGGTTGATTTTAATCATATTTGACAAGAAACATCCTTAGAGCATGGAGATCCAGGTTTGTTAAAATGAAGCCAATTTGGCCAGTGGCCATCTTGGATTTCGACCGATTTTTGGAAATGGCTTTAAAAATCTCCGAAATTCAAAATTCATGAACCATCATCTAGGTCACCAGCTGAACCAAGTCTGTTCAAGATAACTTGATTCGGTTAATACTTTGGCTGTCATTGTGGATGACCCTGTTTTCACGAAAATGACTTCTCCAGAACCTCAGACTGGATCGTGCTGAAATTTAGGCAATATAATTAGGAGCTAAAGGCCCTTAGTTTCTTTAAGGGAAGTTGATCCGTAACAAATATGGCCACCATGGACCAATCAAAATGTAGCTTCTTTAAGGGAAGTTGATCCGTAACAAATATGGCCACCATGGACCAATCAAAATGTAGCATGTTTGGTGGCCATATTAGATTTTTTATACCCTGCCAAATTATTGTGATTGCGCGGTCCGTGTGGATGGACAGGCGGATGGCAAAGTGGTTTCCGGATGATAACTCTATTGCTGTTTGTCAGATCGCTTTGAAACTTCGTAGGGTGGTTGGACTATGGTAGATCTGGGGAAGAAACCTATCGAACTTGACGCTGATCCGAAATCCAAGAAGGCTGTCTTGAAATTTTTTTTGCGGATGATAACTCTGTTACCGTTTATCAGATCGCTTTGAAACATCATAGGCTGGTTGAACTAGGTCTGGGGAACAAACCTATCGAAGTCAACGATGATCCAAAATCCAAGATGGCCACCAGCAGCCATCTTGAAAATTGGTTTCCAGATGATAACTCTGTTACCGTTTATCGGATCGCTTTGAAACTTGGGGTGGTTGGACTAGGGCTGGGGAAGAAACCAATTGAAATTGACAATGATCCGAGCTCCAAGATGGCCGCCATCTTGAAAATTGGTTTCTGGATGATATCTCCATTACGGTTTATCGGATCATCTTTATAGGGTGGTTGGACTACCTCTGCTGAAGAAACTTATCAAAATTTACGATAATCCGAAGGGCAGCAACATCTTCCAGTCAAACTACTTTCAAAATCTTCAACAGAATAAGTTTTATATCATAAAGAATTTACTTTGTCAGGGATTTGCCATTCCACAAGACCATAACAGAAGAGTGTCAAAACCGGCATAACCATTAACGGGTTAACCCCTACCCGTAACATAGTACTAAGCCTAGGCCTAGGCCTATTTATAAATTCCTGTTTTTTGTTAATTTTGCTGAGTCCGGGCATTGATTCATTAAACAATACCCACACAAGACTTCTGACCAGCTATAAAACCATATACTCGGTGTACAGTGAGTTATCAGTTATCCAACATGTGTGTGATGTGAGAATTTGACAGGTAAGCACTAAGCACCTCGGCGAGTAATTCTAATGCTGTACTGTAGCCTGTACAGTACTTAATGATCACATGCTCACACCAACACCTACCAGCTGACTCTGTTCTCTATGTTCATATTGAGTTGTTTTATAATGCACTAGAAATGTTATGCAGGTCTTGGTTAAAGCATCAGTTCCTGGACTCGTAATAGAGTTATCAAAAACAAAAATTTGTTGATGGCACTGTTACTGGTAGGGGTTAATCATTGATACTTTTAGCATGGCTATCCAGCTTTAAGTCATGCTAATTATAAATATATATATATATATATATATATATATATATATATATATATATATATATATATATATAACGTGTGTATCAGCTAAATTAAGTCTTTGAAAATAGGTCATGATTCTGGGTTAGAGTATAATCCTCTATACATGTGGGTTGTAGTGGGCATTGCATTGGGGAAGGTGGGCTTTTAGGGTAATTCATTGTTATTTAGAGAACAGAATGTGTTGTTCATTTTAACTTTGTACTTATCGACTTTATAGCCAACAAAAGTTCATAGTGCATTGATAAATATGTGTATCTTTAACTATATGACTACTGCATGCCACCAGACAATTTTTTCAGTGTGCAATAACTCTTGGACCTGCTGGATATTTTGAAAACAATTTCACTGAAAGTTGTTGGTGGCTTGGCCACCAACAACTTTCAGTCAAATTGTTTTCAAAATATTCAGCATATCCAGAGTTAAGCCCTTTTGAACATGTAATCTTCAGAAATTCTGCAGACACACAACACAGTTAACTAAATGATGCTGTGAGATATAAAATATTGTTATTGCGCTTGATAATTGGGAAATTGCTGCAATTTGCACTGATCGATAGCAAGCTGCCATCCAGAACAGGCTAATTGCTCACTACAGCTTTAATTAATATCAATTAATATCAATTATAACAAGAAGTCAATTAATCATGAAATTCATTGTTTCCACTAAGAATTATGATCACAGAAATTAAAGGAGAGACCATCTTGAGGGAGAATGATATAAAAAAACACACTGATTAGCGCTTTAACCTTCAAATTTCTTAAACAAATTTCATTTTTCTCACAGAGATTATCAAATTTGCTGACAAGAGATTATTAAAAAAAAAATTACGACTGAAGTGAGTCATTTTTATGGTAAAGTAAAGAAAAAATTATTTTACTGTAAATTGACAAATTGTCTAATTGGTTTGTTTTTCACCTATTATCTATGAGCATGAGTAATCTCCCTTGGAATATATGTCCGTTAACCCCCTTAACTGTTAAGATTGGTAAGGAAAATCAAAATATTTTCTTATTGAATGTCTGTTTGGAGGCCAAGACTGTTTTTGAAAATTTACCACTAGATTGACTGCCTCAATTATCCAGCCATATATTAAAATAGTTTTCTTGACGTGCACCTGAACATTTGTCCGCTGCAGAGGCCAGATTTAGGCATCTTGATCATTAAAGGGTTAAAATGATGCCTCTCAGATAGCAGTACTCAGTTCAGATCTACAACTATCATAAGTCTTTGCTCAGATTACCAAGTGGCCAGTGCAATGGACCTTTCCAGAGAAATGATGTGACATGACGTCATAATCAGCTAAGAGGTGTGTTGGATGATGTCATAATCGTTATGTCATAAATGATTATATATGGCCCGTCTTTAACTCTTAATAGTCCGACATGTGCGAATTGTAGGTCTCTACTATTTAATCAGCATACTGTTGAATATTTTGAAACTAATTTGACTGGATGATGTTGCTGCCTATGGCAGCAACAGCGCCCAGTCAAATAAGTTTCAAAATATTCAACAGTTTACCAGTGTAGTTTTCTGGAAATTGATAGTCAGAGAGTTCAGAGATCGATCGATCCCAACATGAGCGAGATGTGGGTGGAGCTTAGATAGAGATGGGCGTGGCATAGCTAAGAATGGAAAGGTCCATTAGGTCAGCTCCTTGAAGACAAAAAAAGATTTGTATTATGATGTACCATTAAGTCTGAAAATAAACAGTAATATGCTAAAAATACAAACAAGCGCTTTACAAACGGAGTAACACAGATGTCAAACATCAGCATCGGAACATGGCGCTCGCTTGCCATTGTCTGAAACCGTCACGCATGTGATGCTTCTGTCATAATGTTTAGCATAAATACAACTGACATGTGGACATGACTGTGGTCCGATGCGAACTCCATGCATGATAATTGGAAATAATTATGACAATTAGCGATGATTTTTAGGTTTAGTCAGAAGAGCGGCAGTATGTTTGCTGTGTTTATGATATTAATTGACGTTTATGTTGTATGAATATAGAATGTCTCTTTGTTTGAAGTATTCCTGAGAGGACATTAACATGAATTCCCTATACCTTATTTTCAAGGCACTCGTACAGAAAAACTGTTGAATATATTTTGAAATTAAATTGATTGGAAGCTGTTGCTGCTAAAGGCAGCACCGGCTTCCAGTCAAATTAATATCAAAATGTTGAACAGAATAAGTTTTGTATCATAAAGAATATACTTGTTCCTTGATTTGTTCGTGAAAATGTTAAATATAAATTGAATAATTACGTACGAGATGGGTCCGATCTGTCACTCTGAAGTCATAATCAATTACGCCATGTCTAGGCTGAAGTCACAATCAATATGATGTATTATCACTCTGTCACGAAGCTCAAAAAGTTGGTCCAATGTACGAATTGTATCTCTGATGGATTTGCAATTTAACCCTTTAGTTTGTTCAAGAAAATTAAAGTTTTCTCATAGAAAATGTTCGTTTGAAGATCAAGAGAAGACTATTTTTGGAAATTTACCACTGGGATGACCGACTCGTTTATCAACCCAGTCTTTCCAGTGGTAAATTTTCAAAAATAGTCTTCTCTTGTTCAGCAAATGGACATTTCGCAAGACCATTGCAGAAGCTGAGTGTTTAAGTGTTAATAAATCTTCTGTTGAATATTTTGTATTTTTGAGACTTAATTTGATTGGGTAATGTTGCTGCCATAGGAAAATATTCTACAGCTTACCTGTATAGTTACTATGAAATTGGGACTTGCAATTCAGGTTTAATGGATAACTAACCTCATCTCATAATATCGATACAGAGGTTCTAATAGGCCACTCATCAACTATGCATGGGATTCTACGCTTTTATCAGCCCGTCAAAGAAAGATATTCAGGTTTTAGTAGCTAAATGTTGGTACATTTCTACACCATATGATGGCTGTCATGATTTACTTTTCAACCAATCAGAAAAAAACTAGCGCATCTGCCTCGGTATACGTGCTCAGTCATAGAGGTGCCAACTATAGCTTGACAATGTCGTATAAACGCAACCATACAGGTAAGCTGTTGAATATTTTGAAACTAATTTGACTGGAAGTTGTTGCTGCCATTGGCAGCAACAACTTCCAGTCAAATAAGTTTCACAATATTCAACAAGATGATTATTACATAATAAAGAATGGGCAGAGCTTAGCAAAGAATGGGCACATCATAGCTATTGTGAAAGCTGAGCACATACATATTAAATATACATACAATGCATGCATGTGCAGTGAGTGCTATTGGTAGCACATGCATGAGTGAGAGTGTGTGTGTGTGTGTGTGTGTGTGTGTGTGTGCGTGTGCGTGTGCGTGTGCTTGAGTGTGTGAATATGTACTTGTTTCTGATTCATATCTGACACTTCAGACATATCATATCTGACATTTCACACTTTATATTTCACCAGTCAATCTAATCATGTCAGATCTTATCAACCAATCAGATAGCTCTAGACGTAACCCTTTAGCCCTCAAGCCAGCCAAAAATGCGTTCTACAGTGGTCTTGAAAGAGGCCCTTTAATTCCAGAATAGTAAAATAATTTTAGAAAATTTACCATTGGAATGGCTGGCTCTATATCCGAGCCAGTAATTCCAGTGATAAATTTTTTAAATAATTTCTCTTTGTTTGCAAATGAACATTTATTATTATCTAAGAGAAAATTTAAATTTTCTGGTAGAAATTTGAGTGTTATTAAAGGGTTCAAATACACAATGTATCATATAGTATCTGTACACTGCGCATGGTGGTCTTATGATTTATGACATAATTTGTTAGTAATTACACCCCCATCCCCACCTCCAATGTAACCCATGTCATGGTAAATTTATACTCAATACAATAAATTATTCTCACTAGTGAGTTAACCCTTTCACCGACAAATTTCTGAAAAAGAAATTGTTTACGATATAAAACTTATTCTGTTGAATAGTTTGAAATTAAATTGACTGGAAATTTCAAATTAATTTGAAAATATAGTTTTCCTGTATGGTTCCTTGAAAAATGAGATATGGGGAATTCATCGGTGAAAGGGTTAATACTGAATACAGCTAAATACTTGGAAAATGATTTCATTGAAAGGCATTACTCCCTTAATTAGGCATCAATGACTCAGTCAAATCATTTTCAAAATATTCCATATTGATATTTTTGGCAACAATTCATAATTTCATCTAGACTACAGTGTGTGAATATGGTTTGAAAAGTATGTCTTTTCATAGTTATATGGGAGCGTGGACAGTTTAAATCTGTTTTACATCTCTTATTTTATTCACCCTTCTCAACTGATCAACCTCTTAATCCTCGAATTTGTTCGACGCTTGAAATTTCTTATAGAAAATGTTCATTTACAGACCAAGAAAAGATTATTTTTGAAAATTGACCGATAGAATGACCGGCTCGGTTATCGAGCCAGACATTTCAATGATAAATTTTCAAAAATAGTCTTCTCTTGGTCTGTAAATCGACATTTCTCAAGACTACTGCAAAAGCTGTTTTTTGGCTGACTTGATTGCTATGGGGTTGACCTTTTTACTGCTGACATATCTGTTCCCATTTCTGCAGCATCATAACTTGGATTCAGTCTTCAAACTGATGGGTTTTAAAAGTAACGGACATGTAGTAATGTAATGGTAACCAAGATCATAATTAATAATAAAGAAATATTAGTTACCTCTCTGGGATGTAGAGATTGTTTGAGTCTAGGGGACACATATAAGCGAAACAAAAAGTCCTCTCAGCACCAGAGTTAAAGAACATCTCAAAATCAACTCCCAACTCAGCTGTGGCAGAACACACAGAATCCACTGGCCATGTCATCCCCACCAGCAGTGCCTCGGTCATTAACATCGAGACCAACTTATTTAAATGGAGGGTTAAAGAGGCCATAGAAATCTTCAAACATCGACGAACCATGAACCGAGACTAGGGCTACAGTATACCAGCTGTCTACCAGTCACGTGGCTCCACAAGAACTGACCAGAGTGACATTGCCAGCAACCGTCAGTTAGTGCTGAAGAAGTGACCGAGATGGTCATGAAAGTTACACTCAAACAATTTCTACATCCCGGAGAGGTAACTAATATTTCTTTATTATGAATCAACCTGGGATCAGGAACAACATTTTCTGAAACAGATGATGATTGATGGAATTGGTCAAAGTTTTAATTAATAAATTAATTCCCATTTAAGGGAGACAACTACTATATTAGTGCATGAAATCTATGAGTTATCTCCCTTTGAAATAGATACATTTAGTTGACACATGAACTAGTATATATTTGTCTGCCCAACGGTCTGTCTAATTTCTTGACATTACTGACAAAGCTGACTGTTCATCCCTCCAGATAGATTGATTAACTAGTAAGATCTGTAACAGTTTGCAAACTCTTGTCCGGATATCTCTTCAGATATTTGTTGAGAATCAAGATTAACTGGAAAGAGCGGGTTCCTAGAAAAACAGAAGACGATTTCAAGAATTTTACCACTGAAATGTCTGGCTCGATAGCCGATCCTGGCAGGCCATGACTTTGGGATCAATTTTGACCGCTAAGGAGTAAATGTCATTCAAATACATCATTTATTTGAATGCAGTTATATTGAGCCAATATATTTACATTTGATTTAAATTATCCAGTGAGCAAATGTCATGATAATAAATACCAAGCACAAGAGATTTAACTCTTTCACCGGAAAAAGTATATTCTTTCAGATATAAAAATTATTCTGTTGAATATTTTGAAATTAATTTAACTGGAAGCCATTGCTGCCTAATGCAGCAATGGCTTCCAGTCAAATTAATTTCAAAATATTCAACGGTTTTCCTGTATGGTAGTTTGGCTTAAAAATGAGATATGCGGAATTTATCAGTGATATGGTTAATCAACCCTTATCATATCTGATCATAATTCTTATCACATACACTGCCCATAACTATAGTTTGAACCAGGGTGTGGTGCTCATTATGCATAGTCATTTACGGTCTGTGAACGAGAAGGATGCTGCTGTAAAAAGTCTATAAAACTGGATTATTTCTCCAGAGAGGTTAAGACAAATGTGATAGGCGGATACGGGTCAACCTCGCCATAGGACCACCTGTGGTTTGGGGCCAAAATGTGTGGTTCTTTACGACTAAGACTGACCACCTGTATTAATGATCCGCAATCTTTCACCCGAAGATGAATTCCCAATAACCAGTAACTTGTAACAAGTGACAACCTGTCTTTATTGACCTCATTTATGATTTCATAAGATGGTCACATTTGACAGGTTAGTGTCTATAGAGAAGATTTCTTCAGCTTGTTAGTGAGGCTGCATTATATAGCTTATGTACTGAGAACTTTGTTTCTTTGATAGGAATTAACCATTACTACTCTGACGTCAACATTCTATCTTTTTATTGCGCCAGTAGCAAAGAAACTGGTGTAAATTTGAATACAATTTTGGTGGATGATGTTGCTGTCGTTCACCAAATTTGTTTAAAACTGAACATCAGTTCATATTTTAATTTAATTAGAAAATTAAACATTTTGGCATCTGAGTGGTAAGAATTAACGAGTTAACCCCTGAAATGCTTGGGTCTCAGTTTTCAAGATGACTATGCGTGAAGGATGTTGAATATTTTGAAACTAATTCAACTGGGAGCTATTGCTGCCTTTGGTAGCCATACTCTCCCAGTTGAATTAGTTTCAAAATATTCAGCAAAATATTCATGGTTTATGGAATAAAGAGTGTCATTTCTTGTGTTGGAGAGTTAAAGGGTTAATAATATCAACAACTGTTACAGTTTCAGAATCAGGTTTTGGTCTCTTGGCATTTTTACACAGTCGTAACCCTTTAACACTCATATCAGCCAAAAACGGCTTCCGCAGTGGCCTTGAGAAATGTTCGTTTGCAGACCAAGAGAAAACTATTTTTTTTAATTTACCACTGGAATGATTGGCTCGATAATCGAGCCAGTCATTCCAGTGGTAAATTTTCGAAAATAGTCTTGATTCGAAGGATAAGAGGTTAATACATAAGTTAATAATTAATATGCCAATCAGTACAGACAAAGATCATCTTCTTTCCAGGTTTGATTTTAGCTGATTATTAACCCTCAAGCTGGCCAAAAAACAGTTCCTGCTGTAATCGTGAGAAATGTCTATTTGCAGGCTAAGAGATGACTATTTTTGAAAATTTATCAGTGGAATGACTGGCTTGCTATCAAGCTAGTCATTCCAGTGAGAAATCTTCAAAAATAATCTCTTTGACTGCAGATGCGCATTTTCTATGAGAAAATTTAATTTTTCTTGAACAAATTTAAAGGTTAAAGGGTTTAACCTCTTGCATTACATTTGATGTTCATTTTGAAATTAATATTACTGAAAGTCATCACTGTATTTTGTAATAACAGGTTTCAGAAACACGATTTACAAAATACATGTATCGATAATAGAATTTCCCCTTCCAATACTTTCTGGACAAGATAACAGTTTTTGCACGACTTCATAATGATTAAACGTCAAGCCGTACAAAAACATAATCTACTCTTAGCATTCCATTTATAAATTTTCAAAACTAGCATTTTATTGGCCTACAGATAGACATTCACTGGACACATGTTTCAATTTTGTTGAGCATATATTGACAACTAAAATCTTGCCCCATTCTGAATTAAAAAAACACTGCCGTGAGTTTATTTGCCACTCACAACTGATATAAGTCTGTCTGTCAGTCAGTCTGTCTGTCTGTATGTCAAATTTTTGACAGTTTTTGCAAAGCTGCCTATGTTGCAACTATAGTGTGTTCTCACTAATGTTAGCTTACATGGGCCAAAGTGCTCAGAGAACTTATGCCAGAAAATTTCAGCAGATCCATTTAAAACACTCAGTTAACTCATTAATCACCTGCCCGATTTCGCCAACGCGTGAGTGGAACTGTCTTATCGCGTGAGTGGAACTGTCTTATCGCGTGAGTGGAACTGTCTTATCGCGTGAGTGGAACTGTCTTATCGCGTGAGTGGAACTGTCGTATCGCGTGAGTGGAACTCTTATCGCGTGAGTGGAACTGTCTTATCGCGTGAGTGGAACTGTCTTATCGCGTGAGTGGAACTGTCTTATCGCGTGAGTGGAACTGTCTTATCGCGTGAGTGGAACTGTCTTATCGCGTGAGTGGAACTGTCTTATCGCGTGAGTGGAACTGTCTTATCGTGTGAGTGGAACTGTCTTATCGCATGAGTGGAACTGTCTTATCGCGTGAGTGGAACTGTCTTATCGCGTGAGTGGAACTGTCTTATCGCGGATGGCTTCAACATATCAAACGAGAATTCAGATTGGTAAATATTTTTGCTGGCCATCTTGGATTTTCCTAAAATTAGGCAGAAATCCTTTAAAATGTACCTCCTAAACCAATTGGCAGATTTTGAACAGATTTGGCTGGAAGGATCCTATGGTGGTAGCCTCTAGAACTCCTATGCAGAATCCTGATTTGTTGATTATTTTTTATGACCATCTAAAGAGTTTCCAAAAATGATCCATCATGTGTATTTAAATGCAAATGGCTCAGCTGCTAATGGTCCAGGTGAGCCTCACAGGCCCTTTGTCCTCGTGTTTTAAATTAATCTGACTGCAGCAAGAACTTCCAGTCAAAGTCTTTCAAAATATGCAGCCATGATTACAGTGCTTGAAGATTCAATGGTGAAATTATGTAAGAAATGTTGCAAGATCTTAATTGGACCACCCTCTGATGGTGGATGAGTGGCTGGGGGTGGGGGTGTGGTGTGTGTTTAAGGTAACCCTTTGGAGTTGGCGTGTGATGGGGTGGGGGTTGTGTGTGTGTGAGGGTGCTGTCACATGTACCCTTTCCCAGTGCTAATTACCAGAGATTAAAACATCAAAGAGGTTTCTTATTTCATTAATTGGCAAGATCAGCCATATATATCACACCCTAACTTGATTATTGACAATTAAAATGTCTGGATGGTTCACTGTCAAGGAATCATCCCCCCCCTCTCTGCCAATATCCTATCAGTCCCCATCTTCACACCATGCAGTATACAGTGAATTATGAACTTAACCTTTAACACTCAAATTTATTCAAGAAAATCTATATTTTTTCATAGAAAATGTCCATTTGCAGACCAAGAGAAGACTATTTTTGAAAATTTACCACTGGAGTGACTGGCTCAGTTATCAAGCCAATCATTCCAGTGGTAAAATTTCAAAAATAGTCTGCAAATGGACATTAGTCAAGACCACTGCAGTAGCTGTTTTAGGCTGATATGAGTGTTAAATGGTTAAGAGGTTTCTACATAACATTCTTTTCTCATAGGTTCATTGCAGCAATGGTCAGTTTAAAAAAAATTTGCTTGAAGCTGTTGCAGTGTAAATATTTTCAAGATGTATTCTAACGAGTGATTAATACAGTAATGCTCAAATGTATTTTTTTTAATTTGAGTTTTCTCTTTAAAATGTCTATTTTCAGAACAAAATACAATTATTTTGAGAATTTATCACTTAAATTACTGGTTCAGTTATTGAGTGGTGCATTAAAAAAATGGTTTACTCTTGGTCTGCAAATGGACATTTCCCAAAACCACTACAGAAGCTGTCAATGTCTATAAATCTCAGTGAGTAAGCTATGAGATGCCTTTGGTGACTCTGATGGTGACAATCAATACACAGTCAAATTCCATCTTTTGTAAATTAACAACTTCTCCTGAATTCTCTACCAAATTTGACATTTTATCAGCATACTTGGCAGTGCATTTGCCAATTTCTATAGACCCTTTGGCTATAATCCATTGATTGCTATCATAACAGTGGCATTAAATCAAGCGCTTAATCAATTTCTGTATGGAATGAATCATGTCATATAGACGCTGTATGTAACCAGAAAATCATGTTACTGTGGTATTGATGCGACGTGCATAAACAGAAAGACTTACTCATTGGAATATAATACATTTTCTACTGAATTCCCAAGATATGAAATCTGCTTAATATTTTGAAAACTATATGGCTGAAAGATTTCTGTAAAATCGTCATCAAAATAACCAGCTGAATATTGATTATAGTGTGTGTTCACTCATTCATCGTCTTGAAATGTTAAGAGAGAAGACTATTGTTTGACAATTTACCACTGGAATGACTGGCTCGACATTAGAATCATCCCAGTGATAAATTCCTAAAGCAAGTCTTCTATTGGCCTGAAAATGGGCATTCAATAAACAAATATTGAGATATCTATCTAAGACTTACAGAATGAAATAGGTCACTGATAAGTGACGCATTGCCACATCATTAAGGACTGTCTATACCAATAAGTCATATGTAGTCTGGGGATGCAGAGTTTTCATTTCATATCAAACTGTTCACTCGGGTTTAGTAAGCTATATCTCTGTTGGAGTGAGTTTCTATCACATAAGTTACTTAACCAATATATGTGATGTTCATGCACATTGAATCTGGTCTTTTGATTAATACCATTTTTAGCTCACCTGGCCTGAAAGGCCAAGTGAGCTTATATCATGGCGACCGTCCGTCATGTGTCCGTCGTCCGTCCGTCAACTTTTCCTTTAAAACGACTTCTTCTCAAGAACCACTGTGCCCGATTTCAATTATATTTGGCAGGAAGCATCCCTAGGGCATAGAGATTCAACTTTGTTCAAATAAAGCCGATCAGCCAAAATCCAAGATGGCCGCCGGCCAAAATAGCCGATTTTTAGAAACACTAAAAAATCTTCTCCGAAACCGCTGGGGGAATTGATTCAAAACTCATAACACATCATCTATTGTAATGGTAGACCCAAGTTTGTTCAAGGAAACCTGATTGGCCTATTTGCCTAGCGGCCAGATTTTATTGCCAAAATAGATTAAACTCCAATTAACGGATTAACCTTTCCATCACTGCCTAAATAGTTAAGATATGTATTATGTGCTCTGACATCTATGCTCTTAAAAATATTTTGAAATGTATTTGATTGAAAGTTGTTGCTGCCTTAGGCAGCAATGAAAGTTGTTGCTCACCCTACCCCTGCTGCTAACTTGGTGATTCAGCCAGATGCGCATGTGTTAAATGGATTATGTGGTGGTAGGGAATAACCTGCTATAAAGACAACCTACCTGCCTTTAGAGACCATTTTCTTCAATTGTATTTAAACATCTAGTAACCATCTGACCGCTGAGTTTTTGCAGACGACATATTCAAGTTATATCTCTGAACCTGATAAATATTTTGAAAACAATTGTACTGAAAGTTGGTGGTGGCTTAGCCACCAACAACTTTCAGTCGAATTGCTTTCAAAATATTCAACAAGTCAAGAGCTTTTGAAAATTGAAATTATTGGCTGCACTGACTTGCAGCAGTGAGACAGTTAAGAAACCAGCTGTTGTCAGCACTGAAAACATTGTTCAAAATCACTAATGCAAAAAAACAGTCCAAAGTCATTGGAAGTGACACAGATGGATGTAAAACTTAAGTAAGATTAATTGAAATGCCAATGTTCCAGGTGAGCGATACAGGCCCATTGGGCCACGTGTTTATCAACATTTCCTTTCATTACTCTAAGAGTTCTAGCATGTCTGACCACTATGTAAGACAATATAAACAATCTTATTATTCAGATTTTAAATTATCTTTGGGGGATGGTTTAAAATTATTCCTCTTACAATCTTTTAACAGTAGTGTAATTCCCAACTAAGTTCTGACTACCAGGCATACTGAGACTGATACAGGCCTACAGACCTTAAAAAATACCTATGAGTCTTAGCTAACAGCCAACTAAACAGTAGGTAATATTAGTATCAGCAGTGGGTTGTTAACTACGCCTTCAGCTACTTGGAGATTTCTTCAATTGAATCTGTATCGACTTTATGCTGAGTGCAGATGTGACTCAAAAGTCTGAATGCATTCAGACTTGAGTCACATCAGCACTCAGCGTGAGGGTGATACAGATTCAATTGAAGAACAAGGAGCTGAAGACGGGGCCAAAGAATGCATTCAGACTTTTGAGTCACATCAGCACTCAGCGTGAGGGTGATACAGATTCAATTGAAGAAATCTCCAAGTAGCTGAAGACGGGGCCAAAGAATGCATTCAGACTTTTGAGTCACATCAGCACTCAGCGTGAGGGTGATACAGATTCAATTGAAGAAATCTCCAAGGAGCTGAAGACGGGGCCAAAGAATGCATTCAGACTTTTGAGTCACATCAGCACTCAGCGTGAGGGTGATACAGATTCAATTGAAGAAATCTCCAAGTAGCTGAAGACGGGGCCAAAGAATGCATTCAGACTTTTGAGTCACATCAGCACTCAGCGTGAGGGTGATACAGATTCAATTGAAGAAATCTCCAAGGAGCTGAAGACGGGGCCAAAGAATGGATTCAGACTTTTGAGTCACATAAGCACTCAGCGTGAGGGTGATACAGATTCAATTGAAGAAACCGCCAAGTAGCTGAAGACGGAGCCAAAGAATCCCACTGGATCCACCAATTCATGAATCTATTTCCTCACTCAATCATATGATGTCATAATCAAGTACACCACGTGTAGGCTGATGTCATCATCATGACATCATGAATGATTCGATTAAGCCCATCTTTAATGCTTAATAGTCTGACATTGTACGAATTGTATGTTTTTGCTATTTAAGAAACATGCTGTTGAATATTTTGAAACTAATTTGACTGGGCGCTGTTGTTGCCTATACCTGACGTATAGTTTTCTGGAAATTGAAAGACAGGGAGTTCAGAGATCGATCGATCTGAACACGAGCGAAGTGTGGGTGGAGCTTAGATAGAGATGGACGGGGCATAGCTAAAACTGGAACGGTCCATTGCACTGCATGGAACCGCAAGTTATCACTCAACATTGCGGGATAATAGGGGTGTTTTAATATTTTCGGCTTTTCCCCAACATGATGTAGTTATTACCCTTCTTAGGGTGTTCTATTCATGTACAATGGCATCTGGAGTTTGAACTGTGATATAGTGAAACGCATTTAACTTTCTATAAAGATATTACACCTCAGATACAAATTATCTCTTACTCTCTGGAGTGCAGCTGACAATGCTGAGGTGAAAGGAATATATTTTGAGGGTAAACAAAGTAATGGATTAATTCTGTATTTTGCATAAGATACCCTTTCATCACAGTATGCATATATACGCAGGAATTGTCTGCGAAAGAAATTGTTGAGATTTCTTGTAAAGCTGCATACCACTTCCCCCGGTCCACTTAATTTACCTATTACAGTTTCGCAGGGTATATACTCTTTTTTTTAGCACTTACTACTCTGATGTCAAAATGTTAAATTTTCAAATGAAATTAAAGGATAAACTGGTGTTAATTTTTCAACGAATTTGGTGGAAGATGCTACGACAGCAACCTCACCCACCAAACTGTTTACCAGGGTTTTTTTGCTATTGACAGAGTAAAAGATGGAATCATCAGAGTGGTAAGGGTTAATAGCACACTCTTTTTGAAAAGGCAAAAACAATGATACTCAGGTGCCAATAACCCTTTGATGGTCAAATTTGGCCAAGAAAATTTAATTATCAGCCTATTGATTGTCAATTTACAGGCTTCTTCTTCTTTTCGTTCGCTGATCATACCGCCAGTCCTGTAAGTGACTATCGACATGATCATAAGCGTTAAGTGCGTGGATCCATGGTTTATTAGAGTGCGCCATGCGGCCTGGAACCTCCGTCTTCAGCACTCGAGGTTTCTGTCAGGGTTACCTCACCCGTACCTCCTTTAGTCGCCTCTTACGACACGCAGAGGATACGGAAGGTGTATTCTAAGCCCCACCTACAAGGCAAGAATTTACAGGCTAAGAGAATACAATTTTTGAAAATTAACCACAGGAATGACTGGCTGTTATCGAGCCAGTCATTCCAGTGGTAAATTTTCAAAAATTGTATTTTCTTGGCCTGTAAATGGACATTCCACAAGACCATGACAGAGGCCGGTTTTGGCCGGCATAACCATTAAAGGGTCAATGAGGATAACCAGATTTGTAGTTATCTACATCGAGATTAAATATAAAATGGTTACCTGTTTATTAAATGTGAATTGTGATCTATTTGCAGGTGGCAATGAGCTAAGTAATCAACTATTCAATTTGAACTGGGCGTGGATTTCACTGGAGAATGACAGCTATGTGGTTAATGAAACTGACAAGACATTGCAAGTTACACTTAAAAGGCGTGGCTACCTGGGAGAAACGTGCTTCGTCAGTAAGTCTCCATCCTCAGTGACCCATATAAATATATGGATGTCCTGTATTGCATTTGCTTTCTCTGGGCAGATGTCTCTAGATGTGTGTGCACATGTTTGCCAGGACTTTTGGTGTCTAAAGAACCATATTTATTTAGAGGTGCAAAATGGCAAAACTGAAGCTGTCATGGTAACCCAATGAAGGAAATTGTATGGATGGGGTGTGAGTAGCTTAGATTTCTGCAACTGATGAGTATCGCTTGGTTGGAATGGTATCTGTAAATACTTCCGTGCTTGTGTGTGTGTGTGTGTGTGTGTCTCTGTGTGTGTGTGTGTGTGTGTGTGTGTGTGTGTGTGTGTGTGTGTGTGTGTGTGTGTGTGTGTGTGTGTGTGTGTGTGTGTGTGTGTGTGTGTGTGTGTGTGTGTGTGTGTGTGTGTGTGTGTGTGTGTGTGTGTGTGTGTGTGTGTGTGTGTGTGTGTGTGTGTGTGTGTGTGTGTGTGTGTGTGTGTGTGTGTGTGTGTGTGTGTGTGTGTGTGTGTGTGTGTGTGTGTGTGTGTGTGTGTGTGTGTGTGTGTGTGTGTGTGTGTGTGTGTGTGTGTGTGTGTGTGTGTGTGTGTGTGTGTGTGTGTGTGTGTGTGTGTGTGTGTGTGTGTGTGGGTGGGTGGGTGCGCGGGCGTGGTTGTGGATGTGTGTGGGTGTTTTCCATATAGCAGCCCTCATACTACTAATTTGTTCAGGCGAACTAATGAAGTGTAAGACCGCATTATAATCATGTTTATATTTCCTATCAGGCATTACTGTGGAGAATGACACAGCTCTCGTTGGCGAGGACGTCAGTGCTAAATATGCTAAGCAGGTCCAGTTCAGCCCAGGTATGAAAATTTAACATTATGCAGTTTCCAATTTCTCTAGATTTATGTGCTTCTTCCTAGAATTTTAGTCATAGTTTTAAATTAATTAATTTTATACTCTGTCCATAAAATGTCCATAAAATTAACATGGGTATTATAATAAAGCACTGCCCTGTCTAATAAATAATATTAGATGTGTGCATGAGAAACTTAGTGAAAGATTTCTAAGTACTATTAAGATGTGGTTATTGGCACTGTTTGTGTAATAAACTAAAAAAATCTTTACTGATAACCACAGTCAAAAGAATCTAAACAAAGGGGCTAACGTCTGCACAAAATACATGTACCTAAAAAGAATCTTTAAACCATTGCCAATATTCTGTGGCATGTGTACAAAATATAAAGAACCTTTGATCATTTCTATTTGCTTGTTTAAAAAAAATTAAACAGTAAAGTCATAACTACTATCTATTTACAAGCCATATCAAAATCAAAAATATATCAATGATTAATGTCTACATACAACATAATCAAAAATCAATATCAAAATCTATTTACATGTTTATTTCATATGCCATGAAGTCATTCAGTTAAATTATTTTATTAGCTCGCCTGGCCAAAGGGCTAAGTGAGTTTATGCCATGGCATCTGTCCATCGCCCGTCCATTTGTCCATCCATCAAATTGCATCTCATTTATGCGTAGATCGATTTTAACCAAATTTGCCTGGAAGGCTCCTATGGTAGTAGGCTCCGGAAATGATGTAAAACCTGACTCCTTCAAAATAAATGGCTGGACTGCGACAAAACTTGGGTGGACTAATTCTATACTGGTAGGCTTCAATATGTCTAACGAGAATTCTGATTGGTTTATGTTTCCAGTGGCATGATCTTGGATTTTCTGAAGATTTTGGAAATCAGTTAAAAGCCTGCTCATTAATCACTTGGCCGATTTCAAGCAAACTTTGTTGGGAGCACCCTAGAGTGGTATTTTTCAGAACTTGAATACAGAATTTTGATTGATCTGTTTTTTCGGCACCCATCGATTCTTCCAAAAAAATGGATGAAAATCGTTTAAAATGCTAACTCGTCATTAACTGCTTGTTCCAGTGACCATCTTGTTCTCTAAAATGACATCTCAGGAACTGCTGTACGGATCACTCTGAAACTCATTAGATGTCAATCTAAGGTTCAATCTGATAGTGTGGTAAACATTTGAACATCATTAATTTCCCACTAAATATTGATTGCACTGAATTCCCAATTTTGTATTTTATATCTTGTTACTGCTGAATTTAAAGTATTATGTCTGTTCAAATGGTAATGGTGCAAAGGCTAATGGTCCAAGTGAGTATTAAGGCCCCTGGGCCTCTTATTTTTTCAACTACTGTAGTATAAGTCTATCAAACTTTGAACATGTCTGCAAGGTTGCCTAATTCACCACTATAGCGTGTGGTGCACTGTTCAAATTCTGAGCAGTTTCAAATATCTGTTTACAATTTCTGTATGCGTTATTAACCCATTAACCCTCGAATTTGTTCAAGAAAATTTCAATTTTCTCATAGAGAATGTCCATTTGCAGAACAAGAGAAGCCTATTTTTGAAAATTTACCACTGGAATAACTGGCTCGGCTATCGAGCCAGTCATTCTAGTTGTAAATTTTCAAAAATTGTCTTCTCTAATTGACATTTCTCAAACCCACTGCAGTGGCCATTTTTGGCAAATATGAGTGTTAAAGGGTTAATGCATGTGCTAATAGTGGTGATATTTTGGAAATTATTATATAGTCTAAATATTGTGTCTTCTAAACGGCAGCATATCTAAATTTAGTTTTTGGTAAATTGATTCTGAAGGTGTTTACATAAGATGAACAACAGGCGAACAAACAGGTAATAATATACAGAAAAACACAAAAACATCTGCAGAGTTTCATGTGTGATAGTAAGTAGAGACCTTTCATCAGAACAGGTACTCAAAATCTCATCATAGGTACAATGGGGAGGAGAAGGGTGGGTGTGGTGGGTTTTGGGGTGGAGAACTAGTCTGTTATTGGAAGGGTGAGATCTACAGTGCAGCTACAGCTACAGTACAGCTGTGCAGCTACAGGGATAAATAAGGTAACATGTTTACAAAACAAAGACAGAAGCATGTTAGTACAATTTTGAAAATGATGTAAGAAATGTTCTGTTGAATATTATGGACATAATTAGAATTGGAAGACATTGCTGGAACATTATGATCAAAATATTCAACAGTATATTTTAGTTTGTCTTGGAACACCCCCGCCCCCCCCCCCCCCCCCCCTCCCCCACACACACACACCTGTCTTTTCGGGCCAAAAAATAGGCATTCATTAAACCTTTGGTCAAGGGTATTTAATTATTTCCTTATTGAATGTCGATTTTCAGGGTAAGAGAGGATTATGTTTTAACATTTACCACTGGAATGACTGGCTTACTTACCACACGAGGCACTCCACTGGTAAATTTACAAACATATAGTCACTTAGCATGCAAATAGAAATTTCTCAAAATCCGATGAGACCAGTTTGGTCAGAAACCATTAAAACGCTAAGACAGGTAGTCAAATGTTCAGACAGGTGGTCAAATGTCCACACAGGTAGTCAAAGACCATGCACATATGTGAGGTAAAATGTCCGCACAAGTAGTCAAATGACCAGCTGACATAGACGACCTTCATCCGTCTTTAGTAACAGGCCTTGGTGATCCGTAACATGGTCACCTAATTGTAACCCTTTAATGGTCAAGCAGCAAGCTTGAGAAATGTCCCTATGCAGGTTAGGCTTGCGCGATTATGTGATTAAATCAAAAATGGCGATTTTATTTTAAATAGTGAATTTATATGATTAAAAATTAAATAATCGAATAATCGTGAATATTTTTTATTGCATAAAATATTTCAAAACCTGCGTTTCAATTACTTTTTAATGTGATTGGTGATGAAAAATTACATTTTGCTTAGTGAATGTATGTCCATTTGCAGGGCAAGAGAGGGCTATTTTTGAAAATGTATTACTGGAATGCCTTGCTCGAGAATCTGAAATGCGTCAGTTTTGTTAGGTCTGATGCTGTGATAATAATAATAATAATAATAATAATAATAGTAATAATAATAATAATAATAATAATAATAATAATAATAAGCTTTATTTAATGAAGGTAATCCGATCAGTTACAGGTAGCTGGTCTTCCCTGGGGCCTTCAGACTATACTTAGTACTATTTACATTTATGTACACAGCTTTGATATATACAATATACACATTAAGTTTATTTACACAATATACAACATTTTAACCCTTATGGTGCTGTTCTCTAAGATGTCAAAATAGTAATAAGTGCATTGATTGAAGCAGAAAGTTATCGAAATGGAGGATAATCAAAAATCCTGTATGGCCACTGGCGGCCATCTTAAAAATCTGCTGCCAACTGATAACTCAATCTAGCAATGTTTGTCAGATTGCTGAGAGGATCTTGATTAGACTTTACCTACAAGTTTCGCTTCACCCAGAAAAGTCTATTATTAACTTTCTCGTTAAACATTTAACAGTCATATCAGCCAAAAACGGCTTCAGCACTGGTCTTGAGAAATGTCCATTTGCAGACCAAGAAGCCTATTTTTTAAATTTGTACCACTATAATGACTGGCTCGGTTATCGAGCCAGTCATTCCAGTGGTAAAATTGTCAAAAATAGCCTTCTTGGTCTGCAAATGAACGTTTTTCAAGACCAGAAAAGTGAAATTTTCTTGCATAAATTCAAGGGATAAAGGGTTAAACATAAATGTCATTCAATCATGAAAACTGTGTATCAGAGAAATGATAATTCAGAATACTGTGTGGTGTGGGTGGGATGGTGAGGGACTAGCTCTGATTGTATATCCTTGTCACTATTACAACTTCAAGATGTAACAGAACTATCTAATCTCTGTGTTGTCTCTGTAACTAATGACTGTGTGTCTCTTAATAGCCTATTGCTGGCGGTCTGTTAAGACCATACCTGTCATCACCTCAGTTTAAAAAGTAAAAAATGGCCGAAAATAACCGTTAGTCACTTAAATACTATAGATTCAGAAAATATTTCATTTTGCTAATGCTAACATATTTACTTCTCTATACACTTCTATTGGAAATAATCTACTTTCTAACTCTGAACGATTATTTTGAAAACAATTTGGCTGAAACCTGTTACTGCATAAGGCAGCACCAATTTTCAGTCAAATTGGTTTCCAGGTAATCAGCTGAGGCACTGTAATGGTTAAAAAATCTTTTAGAGCTCGGCATTGTGGGTGTTTTACTATGAATACTGTTAAGCTACCTGTCAGCGCAGTGAAGATGTTCTGAAAGAAATCAAGCATGGCTAAGTCACAATATGACTGATATTGTTTACTATTCACTAAGATAGATGCCATTCTTTCACTCTGGCTTCTTTCAAAACTGTGCATATGTTTGTTTTTTATGCCACCAATTATGCACAGGTACCGCTAATGATAACGTACATAGGGTAGGTGCTTGTCTGTCAGGCCACCCACCTGCAGATCCTTCCATAAACCCTCATCTGTATCTCTGTCTACCCCTTCACCCACCCTTATCTGTCTGTCTATCCATCCATACATTTGTCTAGAATTCAATGCATATCTTTAGTATATTCTGTTTGTCCTATCTACCGACCTATGTGCCTGTGTGACTGACTGTCGGTCCATCTGTCCTCTGTCTACCCATTCAACCACCCTTATCTGTCTGTCTATCTATCTACCCATGTGTCTAAACCTTGATGCACACCTCTAATATGTTCTGTTTCTTCGACCTGCTTACTTATCAATTCGCCAGTGTATCAGTATATCTGACATGTGAAAGCTGGTCCGCTAACCAAAGCACGGTAGTCCAGCAGAAAGATGTCTGGGTTGCTGATGCTATGCGGAAGTGGTTCGATCCCCGACCGCGGTGGGCGGGATTAGCATAGAAATTGAAGCCATCGCATTGCCAGTCTGTAAAAAATCTAAGCATACCTACTTACCTGTCTCCCTGACTGACTGTCGGTCTGTCCATCCATTTGTCCTTCCATTTCATCCAGCGGTCCATCCATCAGATGTAAAACAACCAATCAACTATTTTATTTATCAGTCATTTACCAGTATCATGAATTTTACTAAGCAATCCTTATCTTACTCATGTTTACATTCCTTCCACATACATGAGAGGTTTCAACTGCTTACTTGAAATTCATTAAAGCTCAAGGGAGACAACTGATACATACTTTTGCCTACTTTTAGTTTTACCTTTAAAGAGTTACCTCCCTGATATAGTACAATAATGTCCATATAATAAACAAGTGGCGTTTATTGGAACCGGGCCGGGTAAAATTTCTACTCTCTTTACTGTGCTGAATATTATAATAATTTCCTGAAGCGTTGACACAAAGAATACATGTTTTCTATCAACAGGTCAGACTAAAAAGACGTGGTACCTTCGAATCCACGATGATGGGCGATTTGAGGGACCAGAACAAGTTAAACTGAAGTTGATTAATCCAATAATGGCCATCATTGAATCACCTAAAGTTGCTACGCTTACCATTTTAGACACAGAAGATGGTAAGTGTGTGAGTTAAATAAAACGTGAACGGTATAAGCACCACATGATGATATTAACCCTTTAACACTCATATCACCCAAAAACAGCTTCTAGAGTGGTCTTGACAAATGTCCATTTGCCGACCAAGAGAAGACTGTTTTTGACAATTTACCCTGGAATGACTGGCTTGATAACTGAGCCAGTCATTCCAGCGGTAAATTGTCAAAAATAGCCTTCTTTCAGTCTGCACATGCACTTTTTCTATGAGAAAAACTAATTTGAGTGTTAAAGAGTTAATGCATTAGTGGCCAAAAGAAAACTATTTTTGAAAATTTACCTGCTGAAATGACTGGCTCGATAACCGAGCCAGTCATTTCAGTGGTAAATTTTCATAAATAGTATATGCTAGATCTAAAAATGAACATTCTCTAAGCAGAAATGTTAATTCTCTTGACCAATCTTGACTGGTTTGATGAGCCCTATGCTACTGATGTTCACTTTAGATAACAAAGGCTGGATTAATTTATAAGATTAGATAGTTGTTGTGATAAGTATGCCATCGCTGATAGTGTTATTTCATTTCTTTAAAAGAAAAATTGAAAATTTAAATAAATATTCACTTGCCACGAGGACCCGAACAACTTCGCACGGTAAGGTAGTAAAAAAAATTTCTGAGTTTTGAGAACCAATGTTGCCCTAGAATAATGTGATTGGGGTCCTTCTACGACCCCCTCCAGGGGACATAACCGTAACTCTTTGACTCTGGTTTTTTCAAGAAAAGGTTATATTTATTGTAGACCAAGAGATCATTTTTGAAATATTATCACTGGTATAATTGCCTTAGTTTTCGAGCCAGTCATTCCAGTGGTAAAATTAAAAAAAATAGTCTTCTCTTGGTCTGTAAATTGAACAAGTCCCAAGACCGCTGCAAAAGCTGTTTTGACTGTCTTGAGGTGAAATGGTTAAAGAATACCCGCGTCTGCCCCTGAACACCCCATTAAAATTTTGTTTCTTTTGTAATTTATAGCCTTGACCTACTAAATAATGGTAAGTCTGTGGAGCCAAATCAGTGCTGTAACCTAACACTTAGAGATGAAGGTCATAGGGCATGATAAATATTGAAACACACTGGCCATATTGAACTTAGGTTCATATAATAAATCGGTACACATAGTTGCCTTTTTATAAAATATTGTATAAAGATGTTATCTATCAACATTCAAAGTGACCATCATTCTGAAATTGCATGTGCATTGCACAATGATAGGAGATAAAATCAACAAACTATGGATTTATAAATTAAGGCACTGGTATTTTTCATACGCATGAAGAATTGGCATGCGCATGATGAGGGCATCTGACTGGTGAGATCCACATTCCTTCAGTGATTTTCAATTGCATTTGCATCAGGGAACTCACTAAGTTACAACACTGACCAAATGATTACTGTTTCTTATCAATAATTTTGGTGAACAATATCTTGTCCGCAGAGTCCACAGTGTACATTCCTGAAGCAGAATATCATACCACTGAGAACATTGGTGAGGTACATGTTCCGGTCAGACGCTCCGGGGATGTGGGAGATGAACTCATGGTTATCTGCTCAACAGTTCAAGGTAAGCTGTGAGAAAATTGAAAGTTTCTTTAACAAAATCGAGGGTTAAAGGGTTAATAATATTAGTCATACCATTACTATATTAACCAGTGAATTTCTCATACTAAATGCTATATGACAAGGTTTGGTGACCCTGAATATTCACACAAACTCCTTTAGGATTACAAACCATTATTACAGATCTTAGATAATCAATTGACCTTTCCAATTTATCCGTCAATCATATGACATCATAATCAACTATGTGATGTGTAGGATGATGTCATAATCAATTACTTCATGAATGATGTAGCTATGTTCGTCACGACCACTTAATTGATGACGGGCTATGCGTTGTTGTGCGAATTGTATGTCTTTACTGTTTAATAAACAGTCTGTTGCATATTC
This sequence comes from Chaetoderma sp. LZ-2023a, assembly GCA_034401795.1. Classification (NCBI taxonomy): domain Eukaryota; kingdom Metazoa; phylum Mollusca; class Caudofoveata; order Chaetodermatida; family Chaetodermatidae; genus Chaetoderma; species Chaetoderma sp. LZ-2023a. Next base: position 94,671,265 of record CM067366.1, on the reverse strand, counting down.
TGAAAACAATTTGACTGGGTCCTAGCGTAGCAAAATATTCAACATTTTACCGTTATAGTTTCCTGAAAAGTGATAGTCAGTGATCGATCAATCCCCACACTGTAGAAGTGTGGGTTGAGCTAAGCTGGAGTGGGTGGAGTAAAGCTAAAACTGTTCATCCATTGTAGTGTGATGCACGAATCATGATTTCTGTGAACGTTTATTTGGGAAGACAACTATATACATTTAACCCATGAATGACCAAGCACACCTTGTTCAGCCATTACTTGGATCTTGAGACATGTCTATTTACTGACCGAGAGAAGACCCATTTTGAAATTTTACCTCTGTAATGACTGGCTCAATAACAGTTGCATTGGTAAAATTCCAAAAATAATCTTTGGCCCCCAAATGTACATGTACAATTTTTGTGACAAAGGGCTAAGTGATATTTTTCTTATTATCAATAGTCTTAATGAATCCATTGGAAAATGAAGATGAATATTTGTGGTTATGTTGAAACTAATTTGACTCGTCACTATTGCTGCAACAGCACCCGCTCAAATTAGTTGCAACCTAGACAACAGGTTACATGTATAGTTTTCTGGAAATTGAGGTTCAGAGAGTGCAGGCGTTCATTGAACACAACACGTGTGTGGAGCTTAGCTAGTGATGTCTGGGCCATATCTAAAACCAGAGTCCTCTATTCAATATCCCTTTGACCATCACAGACGAGAAATCGCCAATTCTTTACGCCATACGGAATAGTCTGTTTAATATTTTGAAACTAATTTGACTGGGAGTTGTTGCTGCAGGTTCCAGTCAAATTAGGTTCAATAAATTCAACAGCTTTCCTGTAGCATCATCTCGAAATTGAGATACTTGAATTTTAAGAGTTAAAGTGTTAATTCGTATCTATTCATGATTTTCTAGACACAGCCACTGGTACTCAACCAAACAGTATCGCATCATACTCGGATTACATCTCACGTCCCGAAGATTTCCGCAATGTGATCAGGTTTGACAAAAATGAAACCGAGAAACCGTGCAAGGTTATGATCATCGACGATTCACTTTATGAAGAGGATGAGAAATTCACTGTCGTCTTATCTCAACCAATGGGAGGTCGCCTCGGTGTGCAAAACTTGACGACTGTTGTCATAGCCACAGACAAGAATGATGGTTAGTTAGTTTTATGTACCTATTTGACAGGAAATAATTTTTTGAGAACTGTCCATTTGCAGACCAAAAAGACTACTTTTGAAATTTTACCACTGAAATGACTGGCTTGATAGCCGAGCCCATCATTCCAATAGTAAAATTTCAAAAATAGTCTTCTTGACCTTTAAATTGATACTGTGGAGACAAAATTTAATTTTTCTTGACAAATATTGACCATTAATCTATCACTTAATCTGTTATTAATATTCTAATTTTCCAATTTCACAACTTAATCTTCATATTTTGATGAAAATTTATGAAAATGAAATCGTCAGCTGATGTGTGTATTGTATGGCAGATACAAGGGTCAAAATATCAATGTTAGTGTATTTTGAAATCAGTGTGACAAACAACGAATGGTCTTAGTGTGTTTCACTTTCATGGATTATCATTTCATTATTGCATGGTTCTTGACTAGTAAAGAATACTGATAATATTCCATTAACCCTTAGCACTCTGATGTCAATATTACATCTTTTACTGTGTCAGTGGTGTACATTTTTCAACAATTTTGGTGGAAGATGTTGGTGTCTATGATAGCACCATCTCCCACCAAATTTGTTGATAAATGAATACCGGTTCATTTTTAGCTCACCTGGTCAGAATGGCCGAGTGAGCTTATGGCATGGCGTCCGTTCGTCCATCCGTCCGTCAACTTTTGCTTAAAAATGCTCCTCATTAACCACTTGGCGGATTTCAATATAATTTGGCTGGAAGGACCCTATGGCGGTAGGCTTCAGAACTTGTACACAGAATTTTGATTGGTGGCCATCTTGAATTTTCCGATTAAATTGCAGGAAATCATTTAAAACGCTACTCATTAACTGCTTGAACAATTTCAACCAGACTTAGCCGGCAGGATTGTACACTGGTATGTTTCAGAACTTGTATACTGAATTTTGATTGGGCAATTTTTCTGGCCGCCATCTTGGATTTTCTGAAAATTTCTGGGAATCACTTAACAGCCTACTCCTCGATAACCACTGACCCAATTTCAATCAAACTTGGATAGAAGAACCCTAGCCTAGTATGCTTCAGAAAATATTTACAAAATTTTGTTTGGTAAATTTTTCCGACAACCATCTTGGATTTTCTGAAAAATGGCGGGATATGGTTTAAAACACTACTCCTCATTAACTGCTTGTGCAATTTCAACCAGACTTAGCTGGTAGGATACTAGCCTGGTAGATTTCAGAACTTGTATACAGAATTTTGATTGGTCCATAGTTCCAGCTGCCATCTTTGAGTTTCTGAAAATTTTGGAAAACAGTTGAAAGGCTACTCATTAACCACTTTAACAAGTTCAAGCAAACTCGGCTGGAAGGCCCCTAAAGTGCTATGCTTCAGAGCTTGTATATAGAATTTTGATTGGTCAATTTATTTGGTGGTCATCTTCAATTTTCCGAAAAAATGGCTGAAAATCGTCTACTCATTAACTACTTGGGCAATTTCAACCAGACTGGCTGGAATGAGCCTAGGGTGGTAGGCTTTAGAAGTTGCATATAGAATTTTCATTGGTCAATTTTTCCAGCGGCCATTTCGGATTTTCTGAATATTTTGGGAAATCAGTTAACCCTCTGATGTCAAGATTTTTAATTTTCAAATTAAAGTAAAAGATGAACTGATGTTTATTTTTCAACAAATTTGGTGGAAGATGGCGCTGTCGTAGAACGCAACATGTTCCACCAAAATTGTTGAAAAATAAACACTAGTTTCTTTGCTAATTTGACACCGTAAAAGATAGAATATTGACATCAGTGCGCTAAGGGTTAACCGCTTGGCCGATTTCAACCAAACTCAGCTAGAAGAACCCTAGACCAGTACGCTTCAGAACTTGTATACAGAATTTTGACGGCTTGATTTTGATGGTGGCTTTCTTGGGGTTTCCGATAAATGGGAATTCATATAAAATGCTACTCCTCATTAATTGCTTGGGCAATTTCAACCAACTTTGGCTAGAAGGATCCTATTGTCGTAGCCTATAGAGATTATATTTGGAATTTTGATAGGTCAATGTTTTGGCAGAAATCTGATTTTCTGAAATTTTTCTGGAACCATTTAAAAATGGTACTCCTTCCTTCAATCAATAATCCGATTTCAACAAAACTTGGGTGGAACAATCCTATGACGGTAGGCTTCAACATATTAAATGAGAGTCTTGATTGGGCAATTTATTGGTGGTCATCTTGGATTTTCCGTAAATCATCCATCATGTCTATTTAAATGCAAATGGTTTAAATGCCAAGGGTCCAGGTGAGCGCCACAGGCCCTTGGGCCTCTTGTTTAATTTAATTTGAAAATTTAAGTTTTGACAACAGAGTGGTAAGGGTTAAAGGTGCATATTCACACCAAATGCCTGAAAATAAAATTGTTAAAATTGTTTTCTTTCAGAGACAAGAGTCCCTAATTCAACTTCACAACTAACAAATTATATTATTATATGCTGATAAAATTTATTTCGTTTTATTACACCTAGGTACACAATTTAAGCCTCTGAAAGAATACAATTTTAATAATTTTATTTTCAAGCATTTGTTGTGAATATGCACCTTTAATTAGGTCAGTGAAACATTGCTGGTTGGTCAGTCAGTCAGTGTCTGGCACCATAACTCAAGTTCTATGGAAAGGATATTCACAAAACTGGGCTGGGAGATTGACCCTGGGGGCCCAAAGGTCCCTCGTAATTGTGATGTCACAAATTCAAAGGTCAAGGTCATCAGAAAGAGCAGACAGATGAGACTAATTTGTCTGGAATACTTGCTAGACATGTAATTATTCTCACTTAGAATAAATAGAATATCCGCACAGGTGGATAGGAGGGGATGCAGTGCTGTCAATGGTAGATATCACATTTATTATTGTATTGCTTGTTTTTCAGAACCAACATTTTATTTTGGTAATGCTGAATACACAGTAGATGAGAGTGATGGATTTGCGGAGGTAAAAGTTTGGAGGACGGGTACTGACCTTAGCAACCCATCAACAATTACTGTCCGGTCTCGACGCAGTGATCCCCGTTCTGCAGAAGGTATGCTCAATGCAGACATCTTGCTCTATCCACATCTATGCTAGTGCTACAGAATACCTTCTGAATGTATGCATTCATCTGTTTGTCTATCCTGCATTTTGTCGATGTTAATGTTTGGGGGGTGGTGGAGAGTGGTGTGGGGTGGGGGTGTGGTCATTGCGGAATAAGAAAACGAATTTGACATTCATTTACCTACACAATTTCGCAAAATAACTCTGGTTCCAATCTTGACCAGACTTGGATGGAAGGTTGTCCGTGGGGTCCGGCAGTTTGTGATAAAGTTGGGGTCAAAAGGCCAAATATCAATGTCAGAGTGGCAATTAGATATTCTTCCAAACACGAACAACGCGAGTATTGCATGCATTTCTGCTGGCTTACATATGAAGAGCTGCCGCTTGTCGGGGTAAGCAGGCCATCTGGCAGGTAGCGGCTCAATAAGCCGTGATTTTTCTTAGTTCATTCGTCAGTCAGTCGCAAAAGCTTATTCCAGGGAGTCGCTTTCTACAGTTTTTCATACACAGCAATCAAACTTTGTGTATGTATTCATTGTAGGCTTAATGTATGAAGTGTAAGAAAAGTGGGTCAGTGTGACCTCACAATTATCTGCAGATACCGAGATTCTATCGACCTTGTTTAGCTAGAATATGGTAATTAAATCTTGCGTGCAATTTCTGTTTTACCTTCATTTGACTGTTATGCCACTGGGTGTGGACTGAAAAATATAAATTCCAGATCAGGGGAGATAAGTACAATTTATTTCAAGCTTCTGCTGATAGTTATCTCCCTCGTTTATTACCATCCTTATAGGCATTTGAGGAATCTTTTTCATTCAGTGCTTTAACATCTAAGATTTCTGAATCTTAGGTTATATTCCCTTCCATTTACTAACTTCTGGAAATAATGCTGCTCAATTCTTTTAGTGCCTAAGACAGATCTCAGCAGCATTGTTTCCAAAATGTAAACCAGCTTTAATTCTGTCTGGCTGTGTAGGAATGAATGCCTTTATCATCAGGTTGCGAATAGTCAAATCATGAATACTTAGCTAAGACAGCAACAGTATTCAGCAACACGGGGTTCTAATGAACATCAGTGTTTCTAGTTCCAGCTCCTGTAAGATTTAACCCTTCAGTTGTCAAGAATTGTCAAGAAAATTAAAGTTTTGTTTATTAATTAGTGTTCATTTGCAGACCAAGAGAAGACTATTTTTTTTTAATTTACCACTGAAATGACTGGATTGATTACCAAGCCAGCCATTCCAGGGATAAATTTCCAAAAATGGCCTCTAGACCTGCAAATGGATATTTGCTGAGAGATGACTTGTCCATTAATGGCTTACTGGTTATTTATGGAATGGCTGAAATAGAAACATATTATTAATACACACATATAATTTTCTCTATCTGCAGCTGGTATCGATTATATCGGTGTCAACAAAGTGATTAACTTTGCACCAGGAGTCGCCTTGCAAACCATTAAGGTGATTGTTCTCGATGACTTGGGAAGACCGCATCTAGAAGGACCTGAGACGTTTGAGCTCGTCCTACGTTTGCCAGAGGGAGCTATGTTAGGAGAGCCGAGCAAGGCTGTAATAACTATTAATGATGAAGAATCCGACTGTGAGTATCTGTGTGATGATGATGATGATGATCGCAGGGTAAATCATCGAGTCAGTGCATCCATACCTGCTACATTTTATTATCGTAACATTGAGTATATTCAAATCAGTGCTTCTTTAACATTCATATAAACAGCATATGTGTGTTGCTCTTAGGCAGTAAAAGCTTACAGGCAAAATGTTGTCAAACTTACACCAATTATCATAATAAAGGGAAATAAGGAATAAAGGCACGTAGTTCTCTAGTACGGGCTAGGACATATTTACTATGGAGAAGAGAATATCCCAGGCACTAGCCCTATTGATCCATGCAAAAAGAATATGTAGAAGAGAGCTATATAAATAAATGTTTGCCTACACTGTTCACCAATAACTGCCATGTTTCTTACAGCACCCATTATGGAGTTCAAAGAGACAGAATATGAAGTGTTTGAGAATGATGATAAGATAACAGCATACATTGTGAGGAAAGGGGACATCACTCATGCGTCATCGGTGCGATGTTATACACGACAAGCTACAGCACGAGTCATGGATGACTTTGATGAAAGACCCAATACAAATGCTTCCATCGTTGAGTTTGCTCCCGGTATAAAATTATTCTTTTTGAAGGATTAATTAAATTTTTTAGATTAATTTAAAACATGTTTATTATTTGAACAATGGATGAATCCAGTTTATTGATCAAACAGTTGACGTCATATTTACCTATGTCACGTGTAGGCTGACATTATAATCAGCTACATCATGAATAACACGATTTAGTCCATCATAAATGCTTAATAGTTCGTCAAGTTGTATGAATTGTATGTCTACTATTTAGTAAACATTCTGTTGAGTATTTTGAAACTAATTCGACTAGCCGCTCTTGCTTACATGTATAGTTTTCTGGAAATTGAGATTCAGAGAGTGCAGGAATTGATCAGGCCCAACATGAGCAAAGGAGCCCAGCTAGAGATAGGAGGGGCAAAGCTAAAACTGGATTTGTCCATTGTTATTGGTATTGGATATTGTCTTTATGGGTGGAAAAGTCAACTTTTGTCATTTGTTTATGAGGAAGCTTATTCTTATTAGTGTCCAACTTCATTTGAACATGCTAGCCAGAATTCCACCAAAGCCATTCAAAAATATCTGGGAAATGTGTTTTCACTTCAAGAGTATACTTACCTCCCTAATACTTTTTGATATTGCTAAATATTGGCGTTCACTCAATAAACACTCAGAATAAAAACAGTTAGGTGCCCCTACTGGGCAGGTAGACAGAGGGTAGTCCGGCGGATGCCAGACCCACCACCGCGCATGCGCCGACTACCCTCTTTGCTAATTTATTGGCAGAGAGTACACATGTGTTTATGCTTTGTGCAATTTTCACTGTTCAACGCGACTTAATAAGCCTTTAGAGTGTTATATATTAGAAAAGAAGGACCTGGATATGTCAGAGAGAGTGGTTTCGCCGGAGGATGGCGCCAGATCTTTATATCAGGTGATTTCTAATATATTCTAGCGAGTTTTTCCCCGGTGTAATGTGTTTCCGGGACTCGCGTTTACCGTGATAAGCGCCTGTTTTAGTTGTTTTATTTCAACATGGTGCTATATAAGACTAATCTCTCTCTGTGTTTATGTCCACAGGTCTTTGTGAGGATATGTAATGGACATCACAGCATCTGAGGTTTTGTTTCTCTCCACCAAGGTTCCATTTCCTACTAATACTGTTAGGTTATCTAACCAAGATTTTTATGTTCAGTGAGTCGGAGGCCTAGTATAAAGGTCTTCTCACTTTGCCCTCTTGATCCAATTCCTTCCCCAATGAGGTGGAGAGAGTTAAGAGGCGTACAGTTGGTGGAGTGCTCCAGTTCATCACGTTGGATGGTTTGTTTATACAAGGTATCGGGTATCTAAGTAATGATATGAGGTGAGGTTAATTATGTAAAGAAAATTAACTTTGATTGCCAATGTTATCGTTGTGTATCTGATGGTTGTGTAGTCTGAATAACCATGCTAACATGTTTTGGTTATGTATACAATTCGTCCGCACACCTTGTAGTTGGTTCGGATCGATTTATTTTCTGTCATGGGATCATGACGTCATAATCAGCCTTGCTATTTATTAACAATTAATGTTTTGTCCAAAGGTGGTTTTGCTCAATTATTGATCTTTATGATCATTTCCCTCTCTTTTAATTTGGTTTTGAGTTTCTAACCGTAACAAAATTACTCATTGTCCTCGTCCTTTGTCCTGTTTCAGAGACCTGGTTGTTCATCATGTGGACGTTTCTTGAAGGATCGTTTTGTGCCCCACCTTTGCTTTGGTTGCAGTCCCTGTGGACCATTGCTTAAATGTGATGTATGCAAGCAGTGGGGGGGGGGCGACTTAATGGCTGAATTTTTATCTTTACAGGCGAAGGACAAGGTTATGGAGGAGGAGAGGAAGTCGAAGAGAGGATGTGAAGGGTAAGAGGAAGGCCTCGTCCACGGTGGACATGGAGGCCTTCCGGACCGAGATGTTGGGAGAGATGAAGAGGACGATAAAGGATTTGGTTCCAGAGTTGCTACGTGGCATGCTTCCTGGACCAAATCCTTTGTCGTCCTCGGCATCTGCTTTCGAGCAGGTAATCCCCACCTCTGAATCTCCTTTCCGTAGGCCACTTCCGTTGTTCGACGATTCAGAGGTGGCCCCATTAGTGGGGGCAATCCACGACCCTGGCAGCAGGCTTGGTGCCGCGCCGAGGGGTCGTGGACGGCTGTCGCTGGAACCCGCGGGCTGCTTATCAGTCCAGGGGTATCCGCACGCCGCGGGTGCCAGTACCTCCTATGGCACCTTTCCTGGCCAGTCCGGGTTAGCTCTCTTTGCTGACCCGGAGTCTAATCTTTCTGGCCAGGAGGAGGAAGAGGATTACCTGTTAGGGTCGCCTTCTGGGTATGTGACCATGGATTATAACGTCTGTGCACCCCTCGCGGGGAATACAGGCGACATATTCCATGGCGCTACTCACGCAGGAGTAGAGTTCACGGCGCAGAAGGTGGCCCTGGCCGATGCTGATGGTCAGCTTTACCGCATACCTCGGCTTGCCGAGAGTATCGCTGGTGCTGGCCGGGGCCGTGGTGGGGCGGTATCTGCCCCGCGCTCTACCACGGCGCCTGCTCCTGGTCAAGCCAGTCAATTTAACATGCCTGTTCTTTCGGGCCCGCATGTTTTGTCTGGCTTGCCAGCGGTATCAGCCTATCCGCCGTCAAGCTCTGCTGCTGGCGCTCAGGAGGAAGACGAAGGCCCCCATCTTGTAGAGCGCTCGCAGCTAGCCACGGAAGAGGATTGGTCAGACGCTTGCCAGTGGCTGGTAAGTGTCAGGCCAGATCTGCCCGTGGAGCAGTCGGCTAGCCAGCGTGACCACCGGCCGTGGTTAGCTGGTAAGGCCACTGCTAGCGCCATGCCATCTCTGCCGCTGGCAGAGCATGTCGTTGACATGTTCGAGGCGGCGGAGATGTCCATTAAGGCGAATGGGCGTCTCGCGAAGGCCCCTCGCGAGGTAGCAAGGTGCTGCCGCATCGTGCCCCTGGACTACCAGAGGTATGGTGTGGTACCCAAGCCGAGCGTGGATGACCGCGCGGCTTTGGGGGAGGATGCGGTGCCAGGCTCCCGTTCTGACACGGGAGTCTTGTGTTCGAACGCGTTGCGTTCGGCCAATGCCGCGTTGCGCGATGCGGAGGAGAGTGGGAGGGCTTCGATTGCTGCTCTGTCCCACGTCTCACAGCTGTTACAAGGGGTAGTAACGGCTTCCGCATCGCGCCAGCCGAGCCCGGTCACAGTCCAGAGAGCCATCCAGGATGGTATCAACCTGGCTTTGGACTGTATGACTCGGGCGGTGACCAGGAGTGTCCGGGCGCGGCGCACATTTGCCTTGGACAATTTGTGCCCATCCCAGGACCTGTATAATAGGCTACTGCGTATGCCTATGACAGGTCCTGGTCTCTTTGGAGGTGAGGGATGTAGGCACCTCCAGGAGACGGTTACTCTGGTCAACAACCAGAGGGCGCTGCGCGAGCAGTTTGAAGTGCTCCGTCGGGAGCGCGTTCGCGCCGCACCCCCTGCTTATAGTCCCCTGCAGGCTCGGGGTGGAGGTGGCCAGGTCAGAGGCCACCCACCAGCGCAGCGTCAGCCTAGGCCGCGTGCGATTCGGCCAGCAGTGAGGGGGGCGCAGGCTCCTCAGGCGCAGTCAGCCAGGTAGCCACCCGCGCACCGAGGTGCACGTGGTGCTGGGCGTGGCGCGCGATGATCTGGTCGTGGTAATCGTGCCTGATGGGCCGGTTACCGCGGTGAGAACCACTCCGGTGTTTCTGGCAAAGGAGACAGTGCCACTCTTGCACTCCTTATGTCCACCTCTCTCCCTAGGTGGACCGGTGGGAGGCCGTCTGGCCAACCACATGCAAGAGTGGGAACGGTTGACTCAGGACCGTTTAGTCTTGCGATGGCTTTCAGTCGGGTATCATCCCGATTGGATGACAGGCCCGCCGTCGCGATTGTCTCTAGTGCCAATCTGGACTCCAAATCCGAGAGATCCAGATCAAAGGTTGTGTATCGAGGAGGAAATAAATTCCCTCATACAAAAAGGAGCTATTCAACCGGCACAAAAGTGTCCGGGCTTCTATTCAACCGTGTTCTTAGTAACAAAAAACACCGGAGGGTGGAGACCAATTCTCAACCTCAAGCCGTTGAACAAGTTCATAGAGACGCCCAGTTTCAAGATGGAGACTGTGCGCTCGGTGTTGGCGGGGTTAGAGAGGGGAATGTGGACAACTTCAATAGATTTGAAGGATGCTTATTTCCACATTCCCATAGCGAGGAGTTTCCGTCGCTTCCTGAGATTTGCATTCCAGGGCAGACAGTGGGAATTCAGGGTGTTACCCTTCGGAATTTCCACCGCTCCTCGGGTTTTCACCCGTGTGGTTCTTGCGATCACTGCATACCTCCGCCGGAGAAGCATAGAAGTCCACACGTACATAGACGACTGGCTGTTAAAAGCACACAACCAGGAATGTTTATCGGCCAATCTGGAGATTGTTTTGAAAACTCTCATGGATTTAGGCTGGATGATAAATTTTCAAAAATCAGAGCTGACTCCATCCCAGAAGTTTGTTTACCTGGGGATGTTCTTCGATCTAGAGACAGGATATGTTTATCCTACTCAGGAGAGAGTTCAGAAACTCATCTCAGTAATTCAGTCAATGTGCGACAGTCGTCATGTCCTGGCACGGGTTTACTTGAGAATGCTGGGGTTGATGGTTTCATGGGAACCGGTCATTCCTCAGGCCGCCTTACGCAGGCGGCCAATCCAGTTATTTCTCATGACACAATGGACCCAGAGTACAGGTTCGCTGGACTCGAACGTGTCAGTGTTGGCGCCTCTGATTCACCACCTGCAATGGTGGTTGAACACGGATAATCTCTTGGTGGGGGTTATGCTAACCCCTCCCCACCCTCAGGTGACTGTGTATACAGATGCATCGATGGAGGGCTGGGGAGCTTGCCTGGAAGAATCCACGATATCAGGGCTTTGGAATCTGGAACAGTCAAAGGAACATATCAATCTACTGGAGCTAAGAGCAGTAGTCCTGGGCCTGGAACATTTCTTACAGAAAGTTCAGGGCAAGATTGTTCTTATTCGTTCAGACAACTCAACAGTTGTGACTTACATAAACCGCCAGGGCGGAATGAAGTCGCCCAGTCTCTGTATGATGACATGGAGACTGCTTTGTTGGTGCCTGGATCACAGGATTACCTTGAAAGCAGTTAATATTCCGGGAAGGTTAAATCTGCTAGCAGACTTATTGAGCCGAAGGATGAGTGTTTTACCGACGGAATGGCAACTAAATCAATGTGTGGCGGATCGTCTGTTCGACCATTGGGGGAAGCCCAACATCGATTTGTTCGCAACGAAGAAGAATGCGAAGATGACGACGTACGTCTCTCCGATTCCAGATCCAAGCGCTTTCGCAACAGATGCGTTAGCTATCAGCTGGGGGGGAATGTATGCATACGCATTCCCTCCGGCAATCCTGATTCCAAAAATTCTTCAGAAAATCAGACAGGAGGAATGCCAAGTGCTTCTGATCGCCCCGCATTGGCCAAGCCGATCATGGTATACGGATCTGCTGGACCTTCTGGTCTGCAATCCGGTTCCTCTGCCTCTGATGGATGACATTATCTTCCAGGGCAAGGCCCTTCACAACAATCCGTCAATGTTCAGATTGACTGCGTGGATGTTGTCAAGGAATCTAGAATTAAGGAGGGCGTTTCTGAGCAAGCGGCCATGTTTATGGCCAAAGCCAGGAGGGGGTAAACCTCCAAAGCATATAATTATAAAATCAACAGATTTGCAGAGTGGTGCTCAAAAAGATGTATTGATCCAATGGATTCATCTATTCAGGTAGTAGCTGATTTCCTCTGTCACCTGTATGATGCCTATAGCCTCAAGCCTAACTCTATTGCTGGTTATAAGTCAGCTTTAATGACTGTTATTCCTTGCTTGGCTAAGAGGGGAAGTGATGAAGTAAGTACATTAAATGTATTAATTAAAGGCATGGGCAATCTAAGACCTAGGAATCCCCCGGTGATTCCTTCTTGGAGTTTATCGCTAGTGCTTCAGGTACTAGGTGATAAGCCTTTTGAACCACTTAGTTCCATTTCTATGAAACTGTTAACTCTTAAAACTGTATTTTTAATTGCTGCGGCCTCGGCTAAGCGTAGGAGTGAGATTCATGCCTTATCAGCCGAGGATGACCGTTTTGTGGTTACAGGGGAAGGCCTTAAGTTACTACCTAGGATTAATTTCTTAGCTAAGAATCAGTCTTTGAAATATCCAGGTCAACCTATTTTTTTGCCTGCTTTAACTAGATATGATCCTAATTCTAAAGCATGGTGTCCCGTTCGGGTGCTACTTCGGTACAAACAGCGTACTTCGGAGTGGCGGACCGATCAGTCAGCGTTATGATTGTCATATATTGAACCCCATGGTAGGGCGTCTAAGGACACCCATTTCCAGGTGGATTGTAGAGTGTATCCAATTTTGTCATAAATCCGCCACTGGTAAGCAGGTTGACATAGCCAAGGCTCACAGTGTCCGCGGCGTAGTGACTTCCACTGCCCTATTTAATGGGGTCCCTGTGGATGACATTATGTCCGTGGCTCAGTGGCACTGTGAGTCAAGTTTTACAGACCATTATCTCCGTGACACCTCGAATCCTCTCGCCTTGTCGATTTTGAAAAAATAATCGCTTATATGTTTTTTGAGGAGGGTTTCCTCATTGCTTATATACTTCACAATTAACTAATGGTAACAACCACTTTTGGGACTGTATCGGTCTTCTCCACTGGGAAGAGGATGACAGCTGCCAAGTTCAACAAGGTCAGTCTTGTTTATGTGTTGTTCATTGTTGATTGTATTGTCACGTTACCCGTTGTTATTAATATGGTGATGGTTTGTGTTTTGATGTGGTTCATCATTGAGAGTATACGAAAATGGAGCCTTTTCGTCTCTGTCTTATAGTACATGGCACTGGTATGTAGAGAGCGTATAGGACATTGAGGTCATTCTAGTCTTCCTCCCAGGAAGGAGGGGGGGGGGGGGGGGTAGCACATATGACATTCGGTCATCTCATCCATCGGTTGGTGTTAGCCGATGTTCATCAAATCCTGACTGTGTTTTCACACAGTTTCAGACGTTTAAGTGCCTTGAACGCGTGAAAGCGCATAGGGAAGAGCTGGTCTTTTGACCTCGCCTCCCTCCCGCCGAATTCCCTGTCAAATTCTGGCAATATCAAAAAGTATTAGGGAGGTAAGTATACTCTTGAAGTGAAATAAACGAAATCAAGGATTTCTTTTTTCACGAGAGAGTTGATACTTACCTCCCTAGATACGGACCCGGCCTCTCCCCCCCCCCCCCCCCACAGAGGCTCGGTCTTCAGGCTCTTAATAGTTGCATGTGTGTCAGCCAATAAATTAGTCAGAGGAAGTAGTAGTCGGCGCATGCGCGGTGGTGGGGCTGGCATCCGCCGGACTAACTGTTTTTATTCTGAGTGTTTATTGAGTGAACGCCGATATTTAGCAATATCAAAAAGTATTAGGGAGGTAAGTATCAACTCTCTCGTGAAAAAAGAAATCCTTGATTTCGTTTATTCTATAGGAGAGCACATGAAGTCTGATTATGCAGTTTAAAATAGAATACTCATTTCATAATATTATGTTTAGTTCTTTAAAATTAACTTTGATAACTATGCCTTTTGATGTCATGATTCCAAAATCAAAAATTCTATTACGTTGGGATTTAATTAGTCGCAGGTCAATGTCACAATTGTCAAAAAGTATACTCTGCCTTTCCATGTGATGGCTTAAGTTCAGCCAAAGCAGTTTCGATAATGTCTGTCATGATACTGGTAGTATTACTGCCTCTTCCAAATGCTCTGTCAACTATATTTCAGCACACTGGCTTTCTAACAATTAAGCTTTTGAGCTGAAATTACGAAAGAAGAAAAATGCTTTATATTGTCTGAATTTTAACAATATTTATCAACAACTTAGCAGATTGTTTATTTGGCAAAAAAACACGGCTACAAACAATTTTCTCATGTATGTACTTTAATGTAATCACTTGAAATGACGACCATTTTCTGATCATTGCTCAAGAAATTATGAATCATTCTCTGAAATGGAATCAACTAAAAAAAGATATATCCAAGATCAATACACTGTATCTATTTTCACTTAAATTTCAGGATGCAATCTGATAATGTGAGACATTATTCTGTGTGAGCATAGCTCACTGCATTGTGACATCACATTTCACATCATGAGAACATACTTACCTCCCTAACACTCTTGATATACTAGTATATCGGCTCTAAGTTCAATAATATTTTGAATTATAAAAAGTTATGTGCTCCTAATGGGCAAGTGGATGTACACAGTCATGCACATGACAGACCCCACCTACTGCGCATGCGCATATTGGTACTTCCGTTTTTTAATATATTGGCTGTTCAAGCAACATTGTGAAAACTTTTCTAAGCTCTTTTTGAGATTTTCAATCAATTTTATCACCCATCTTCATATATAGCCGAGTCAAAATCACCAGGGGAGTCATCTTCATCTTCCCTTAAGGTGATATTGTTCCATATATTAATTACGACTTGTAACTTTTATATGTTACTGGTTTTCAATCGCGGCTTTCAGGTGCTGGGAATCCTTGTTAAATTCTCCCAGCGCCTAGGGCTAGTAATCCCTTGTGCTTTGTGTCCACAGGTTCAACTTATGGATGGTAAGGGTTCCTGTGCTTCTCTCGGAGGTTGTTCACGTCTCTTTTTCTGACATCATTATGATATGTCTAAGGGTCGGAGATATAGGACGAATAAATGTCGCCCTCCTTTTGTCCCATCCCCTTCTGATTTGTCCCATCCCCTTCATCAGACTACAGAAAGAAGAGGCTCGGCGGATGGATGGACGTGTTCTTCTGCACAAGAGGATGGTTTGCCTGTGCTCAGGATAAGGGAGTTTATTAGTTATGGCACCTAATTATTTGAAAATATTTAACATTTTTGCTGCCAGCTTTATTGCACTGTATTCTCTCTTGTATGTGCATGGGCTCTCGGATATATAATTTAATATTATGTTATTCTTGACTAATGAATGTATTTAGTCACTAGGTATTTCTTGCATTCATTTTCTGATGTCCCCTCCTTGAAGGAGCTGTTGCATTGAGGTTGTGATGTCATAATCAACCAGAGATTTTTTCTCTCCTTTGATGTCATGATCTTAGTTTAGAGAAGTCTTATTGATGTTATTATCATCCTTTATTATGATTGTGGAGAGATATCTAGATAGTCATAATCTTTCTCGTCCTTCTAACATTCTTAATACGGTTTCCCTGGTTGTTTTTGTTATTGTTTAACAAGAGAAGACATCTGTCCCTTCAGGGTTGTCAGTAATAAAAGTTGGTGTCTTCTCTCTCGAGTTTGTTCTTGTATTTACTAAAAAGAAAACAAAGTTTACAAACTACAATACTCATTGTCTTCGTATGCCTACTTTTCAGAAGTCATCATGTCCAACTTGTCTTAAGTACCTGAAGGCTAGATTCTTCCCCCACCCTTGCCCATCTTGTACAGTTTGTAGGCTGTCCAACAAATGTGCCATTTGTAAAGAGTAGGGGGACCTAACCTCTGAATTCTTTGCTTTGCAGACAAGCCTGATGGTCGAGGATGACAAGAAGGCGAAGAAGGAGGGTAAGAAGAAGGCCTCTGAGAAGGGTGAGCTCGAGGCCTTCAAGGTAGAATTAGTGAGTGAGATGCGCAGGACTTTGAAAGATCTGATGCCTGACATGCTTCGTGGCATGTAGCCAGGTACAGGTGGTTCAACTTCCTGCGCATCGACCTCAGGGCAGGTAGCCCCCATCCCTGGATCATGCCCTACTAGTTCGGACAAAGCTTTCAGTGATCCAGGGTAGCCGTTTTGGACCCAGACTTGATGTTCGCATTGCCTGGTGATCTAGCGGCATGAGCAGCATCAGGCGGGACCCGACCAGTGGGCCTGACCACAATCACTTGTGGAGTACCCTCATCATCTGCCTACGGGCATTCTTCTGGTCAGTCTGGGTTAGTGTTTCTTGCTAACCCAGAGTATAACTTTCCTGACCAGGAAGATGATGAAGACTACCTGCTCGGCCCACAGGATGGTCATGAAGACATGGATGCAAGCGTCTACACTCCTCTCATGGGGAGCACGGCTGCTCGCACCTATGGTTCTGTTTCCTCGGGAGCAGGTTTCATGATTCAACCTGTGGGCCGATTTGGAGCGGATGGCCACCCGTATAAGATACCATGCTTAGACATGGAATCACATACGGACGATCCGGGCCGCGCTAGTGTGCATTATGCCCCACACACGAGCGCGGCCTTGGTGCACAGCCTGCCTGTGGAGAATGTCATGCCAGCACTTGCGGGCCTGTATGCATTCCCTGGGCAGCTGGGTATGTCTATAACCTCCTCCATGGCCCTACCTGTGAAGGCCATTGAAGAAGACAAGGGCCCGCTGCTCGTCGGTAATTCGCAGGTAGATACGGACGCAGACTGGTCTGACGCATGCGCATGGCTCCTCGCAGTCAGACCAGAGCTCTCTGTGGACAAAACGGCCGCCAGTAACCCATGGGCATGGTTACAGGCAAAGCCATTGGCCACCACGACAGTCTCTGCCATATGCTAAACATGTCTTAGATATGTTCACTGCGGCAGAGGAGTCGATCAGACCGAAAGGTCGCCGCGTGAAGGCCCCCCCCCCACCCACCGTGGGGTTGCTAGGGGATGTCGAGTTACTGCTAGTCAGTACACTATATGGTCTAGCGCCCAGACCGAGCACAGATGACCACGCCGCTCTGGGAGAAGATACGCGGCCAGGCTCTCATGCGGACACGGGAGGGCTGTGCTCGGGCACTATGCGCTCAGCTAATGCTGCCTTGCATGACACCGAGGAGAGCTCACAAGCAGCGATTAGTGCGCTGTTTCATGTGTCTCAGCTGCTATCAGTGGTAGTCGCAGCATCGGTGCACCAACAGCCTAGTCCGGTGACAGTCCAGCGAGCCATCCAGGATGGGATCAACCTGGCGTTGGATTGGCTAACTAGGTCAGTCACCAAGTCGCTGAGGACGAGGCACACTTTTGCTTTAAACAATTTGTGCCCATCCCAGGAGCTCAAGTCGCGCTTGTTGCAAGCGCCGATGGTGGGCCCTGGTCTCACAACAGGTGAGGGTTGTCGGCACCTCCAAGAGACAGTTAACTTGGTGAATAACCAGAGGGCGCTGCGCACACAATTTGAAGTGCTGCGCAGAGAACACATGTGTGTTCAACCCTCGGCTGCTTGACAGCAGCACGCTCTTGGCGGTGCTGGCATTGTCAGAGGCCAGCAGGCCGGCCGGGTTCAGAGACTGCGTCGGCCGTGCCAGCAGCAGCATGCTGCTGTACGTCAGCCAGCGCCTCAAGCGCAGCCAGCCAGGCAGCAGCCCGTGCACCGAGGTGCATGTGGCGCTGAGCGAGGCGCGCAAGGAGCGGCGCGTGGTAACCGGATCTGATGGGCTAAAAGAATTTTCAGTTACCACAGGTACCACTCTGGTGTTGTCACACATACCAGAGACACACCCACTTCTAAAATTCATGGGCACCCCGTTAACCCTAGGTGCACCAGTGGGAGGTCGTTTGGTCCTTTGGTTATTGAATAGTTGCTTCTATATCAGCCAATATTTAGTAACGGACATACCAGTATGCACATGCACAGTAGGTGGGGGGTCTGTCATGTGCATGACTGTGTACATCCACCTGCCCATTAGGGGCACCTAGCTTTTTATAATTCTGAATATTATTGAACGTAGAGCCGATATACTAGTATATCAAGAGTGTTAGGGAGGTATGTCATCTCACTCGTGAAACAGAAATTTGGTAAATTTTCCTATTCCTAGGCGCCATAAGTACTGGATATTAACCCTTTCACAGATGAATTCCCCATATCACATGTTCAAGGCAACCATACAGGAAAGTTGTTGCATATTTTGAAATTAATATAACTGGAAGCAGTTGCTGACTTAGGCAGCAATGGCTTCCAGTCAAATTAATTTCAAAATATTCAACAGAATAAGTTATATATATCGTAAAGAATATTCTTTTTCTGGCTTTTGTCAGTTAGGGTTCATCATGAATGAAGACTGTTACTGGGTAGCCTATGCTGGATTGTATATATAGCCTATGTTGAGTTGTTCCATTGACAGATCTGGTGCATGAATTAAACATGTAATCCTCAAATGTGTTCAAGAAAATTTCAATTTTCTCATTAACCCTTTCGTGACGAAACCGGCCAAAACCGGCCTCTGTAGTGGTTTTGAGTAATGTCCATTTGCAGGCCAAGAGAAGACTATCTTTGAAAATTTACCGCTGTAATGACTGGCTCGGTTACTGAGCCAGTCATTTCAGTTGTAAAATTTTAAAAATAGTCTTCTCTTGGCCGGCAACTGGACATTCAATAAGTAAATATTTTAATTTTTCGAATAAATTTCGTCATTAAAGGGTTAAAAAATATCCATTTGCAGAACAAGGAATTAAAAAAGAAATTTACTGCTGGAATGATTCCTTCAGTTATCGAGTCACTCATTCCAGTGGTAAATTTTGAAAAGTAGACTTCTCTTTTTTTCAAATGATCATTTCTCAAGACCACTGCGTGCAGAAGTCGTCTTTGATCAGCTTGAGAGTTAAAGGATTAATAAGCAATAGTACTCATATCAGACGCATGAGTATTCATGAAAGCAAGTGAATATAGCTAGCTTAAATACGGATCAGATTTAATCATTTTATGGTTACGCCGGCCAAAAACAGCTTCTGCAGTGGTCTTAGAGAATGTACAGTTGCAGAAAAAGAGAATCTTTGTGAAAATTTACCACGGGAATAACTGGTTCTAGAATCAAACCAATCATTCAAGTCGTGAATTTTCAATAATTTTCTTGTTCTGAAATTGGATATTTTCTGTGAGAAAGTTTTGAGCATTTAAGCGCTAAAATTTACAGACCAGCAATGATAAATTCCGTATGATTAAAAGAATTTTATGTAAAATGTTGTGAAAGTAATTTTATTGGGAGGTGGTGCTGCCTATGGCATCAACATATTCCAGTAAAATTGATTTCAAAATATTCAACAGTATTAGTAGATAATTGGTTTTAAATTAAGATACTGAAATTTGAATTATGTTTCTATGTTTGTACAGGTGAACGTGAACAGGTGTGTGAAGTCAGATTGCTTGGCGATGACGAATTTGAGGAGAAGGAACAGTTTAAGCTAGTTTTAGGTTCACCTTTAAGTGAGTTGCCGGGTGGGGCTCGTGTTGGTGAGAAAAATATTGCTATCATCGAAATTCGTGATAAAGGAGATAGTAAGTATGGCAGCTGTGTAAAATTATAATAATCCTTGTTAAAGTTCTCATCTATTTTTAAAAGATAAATATCCTAGCTAAATTTAGGACTATTTGTTACTTTATGGACACTTTAACTAGAACTGTAGCTGCCATTTTAGATAGATGTTTATGGACGTCATTATTTCAAACTCTATTGTCTTCGCCTGTGGGCAATTGTTGGTATAAAACCAGTCTGGTAATGCTAATGCTAGTCATTCTTCTGTTGCCTTCCAAGATGAATGTGTAGAAGTACATAGCATAGTTCAATAGTAGTTGTATGTTTGCTATGGTACAAGGGCAAAAAATATATTTATGTTTACTGAAAACTGTTGTTACCTATAGCAGCAAAAGCGTTCCATCAAATTGTTGTCAGTATAATCAGCTGATAATACAATTGTCACTAGGTAATGTTGTGATTATAATTTGGCTGAAAATCCTTGATACAACAACTTTCAATCAAATTGTTCTCAAAATAATCAGTCAGTGTTGTAAGACTTGCTGAAAATATTTCGAGTAACTTTATTGACAGTCATTTATAACTAAGGCAACAACTCGTTGCCAAATTTTCCCCAGAATAATCTTGCAGGCTTTCTCTTTTGTTAGCTAACAAGTGCATGTAAAATTAGTTAGGCCTATATGATATACGGAATCGAAAACCAGTGTCAGATATGCTCGAAAATTCTGTTGATTCAATGTCAGTCAGGATGAAAGCATATTATTCTATTCATGGCAGGCCTATGTCAGAGGCGATCGTGCATGCACTGGTGGACAGCTTGGTCTTCGTGAACATATTTCACGCACAGGATATAGGCCTAACTAATTGTGTATGCAGTTATTAGCTAACAAACAGAAAGCCCGGCGATTATTCTGAGAAAACTTGATTTGTTGCTGCCTTAGTCAGAAATGACTGTCGATAAATTTGCTCAAAATATCTTCAGCAAGTCTTGCAACATTGACTGCCCTGCTGATTATTTTGAAAACAATTTGATTGAAAGTTGTTGCATCAACGTTTGTCAGCCAAATTTGTTATCAAATCATTACGGTGTGACAATTGTATTATCAGCTGATTTTTTTTAAAACAATTTGACGGAAAGTTGTTGCAGGTATAGGCAACAACAGTTTTCAGTTAACTCATTATAAATATATTTATTGTCACTTGCAACCTAGCAAATGTACAACTACGGTTGAACTATGCGATGCACTTCTATGCACTCACCGTGGAAGCCAACAGAACAATGACTAGCATTAGCATTACCAGAATGGTTTTATACCAACAATTGCACACCGGTGAAGACAATAGATTCTGAAATAATGACGCCCACAAATATCTATCTAAAATAGCAGCTACAGTCCTAGTTAGTTAAAGTCTCCATAAAGTAACAAATAGTCCTAAATTTACCTAGGATATGTATCTTTTAAGAATAGATGAGAACTTTAACCCTTACCAATCGGGTGTCAATATTCTGTCTTTTACTCTGTCAATAGCAAAGAAACTGGTGTACATTTTCCAACAATTTTCGAGGACGATGTACGACAGCAACATCTTCCAACAAATTTGATGAAAAATTTACCCCCGGTTCAACTTTTAACCGTCTGACTGCTGAGTTTTTGCAGACAACATATTCCAGGTTGTTTATCTTTTGACCTGCTAAATATTTTGAAAACAATTTGACTGAAAGTTGTTGGTGGTTAAGCCACCAACAACTTTCAGTCATATTTTTTTCAAAATATTTAGTATGTCTAGAGCTTTTACTCATTGAAATTATTGTCTGGTGGATTGCAGCAGCGAGATTTGCATGGTTCATACAAATTTGAATAGTACTTGAATTTTACCACGTGTCCTTGAAAGTGCTTGAATTTGAAATTTGCCTTGAAAAGTACTTGAAAATGGCTTTAAGGCCAGGAAAGGTACTTAAAAATGTGTTTCTCCCAGCAAGTTCAATATAGGCAAAGGATGCGTCCAATATATAGGCTGCTGATTATCACTTAGCACTGCAGGAGATTGGATTTCAGAACATCTAATTGGCACAATTTCCTGCACCGCCTAAAGATATCCCAGTTTTATAGTCCTTGAAAATGATAGCCATGGTCCTTGCAAATTCCTTGTAAAGTGCATGAAGGAATCAGTCAAGTTCTTGTATGAAGCCTGGTTTGACCAACTCCTACAATGTCAATGTCTGTTTGAAACAGCCCAAGTTGTAAAATATAAATGTAAAGTTTACTTACTTTTCATTCACTCCAGAACCAGTGATTAAATTTGAAGAAACACGCTACACCGTGAAGGAGCCAGTTCTGAAGGGTGACATTAACAAGTTTGAAATCGCTGTGGTCAGACGAGGTGACCAGTCACAGACATCTGTTGTGAGGGTACATACAAAGGACAGCTCTGCTAAGGCAGGCCGTGATTATAACGGAATAAGTAAAGGTTGGTATAGGCAGTACACTTGAAAACTTAATGATCAAGTCGACATCCGTCATCATCCAAGGATAAGACTTTGAAAATTTATCACTGGCTCATTGGCAAATATCTATCATATGAGTATGCTATGTACATCTACAATTGCTCATTTCCCACGTAGATGATGTAACATATCGATTTACTCAAGTTTTCACATGTATCCATTCCAAAACTGTTCCGTGAATTAATTCAATTTGATAATTTTTTATGAAATTTGAATAATTTTTGTATAATTTATACCATTGTTTTCAATTTTAAGGTTTACATAGTTTTCTATAGAATGTTGTTTGCACCAAAAACAGTAGAACATAGGTGATTAGATGTCTTCAGGATTGTTAACATAAAGATTTAGCTGAAGGTTGTTTTAGATTTCTGTGTTATTCAATTGATTTATTTCATTTTTCATCAACATTGTCATGTTTTCTAATACTCTCATCAATAAAATTGCTTTAACCCTTTCATGGTCAAGATTCATCAAAAAGGTCTGAATCTTTGTATAAGGAATGTCCATTTGCATTCCATGAGTGGACTATTTTTGAAAATTTACACTAGGGATAACTGGCTCAGTTATCGAGCATGTCATTCCAGAGGTAAATTAATCTTCTCTTGGCACAGAGATGGACATAGCTCACCACCTCTGCAGAAGATATTTTTGATTGGCCTGACTGTTAAAGAGTTAACATCTAGAACCCGAAAGGCCAAAACGGCAGCAACAGGTTCCGTTCAAATTAGTTTCAAAATATTCAACAGCTTACCTGTATAGTGACCTTGAAATTGAGATTCAGGGGAAGTCAGGGTTCAACGATTAAAGGCATGGTCAGAATTTGACAAAGGGACTCCATTGTGATTTGACAATGTTTGTATTTACTACCAAAAGCTCATCGTAATCTTGAATAATATTTGTAACAACCTTAAATATTCTCAGAGCTGGTATTTAAGCCAAATGTTACTAAGCAGATTGTGACCATTGACATCTTGTATGATGGACTGAAGGAAATGCAGGAGCTGTTCACTGTCCATCTGAGGGGTGACCGGAATATGATCGCTGAGGTCAAGGTAAGATAATGGCTACACCAAAATTAAAATTTCATGCAAAACTATCTTCATATAACATCTGTAAGAACCAAATGATGATTGTTCACTGGAACAGGGTGTCATCATCATCATCATTATTATCATCATCATCATCATCGCCTTCATTGTCGTCATCATCATTGTCCGCCTTGGCAGCTATCGCTGGCGACGTCGACATCATCATCATCCTTAATCACCTTCATCATCATCATCATCATGATCATCGTAATTATCACTCTCATTGTCATCATCTTTTCACCCTAATTGCTCCAGCATCATTGCCTTTCTCCTTTAATCATGGATAAAGGTCAGTGTATTTACCATGATATTTCATAACAGTTGAATATATTCTATACCTAATTAACAGAAAAACAAGAAAGCGATTGTATACATTGAGGATAAAGACAAGCTTGCTGATGTGACATTCCCATCTAAGCCTGTGGTCGCTTCACTGAAAGATTATGATCAGACAGATGTGCAACCGCTGCCACTCCCAATACAGGGATACCCAGTTATTTGTATTACAGTAAGTAAACACAAACAAACCCCTCACTCTTTCACTTCAAGAGTATACTTACCTCCCTAATACTTTTGATATTGCTAAATATTGGCTTTCACTCAATAAACACTCAGATTTAAAACAGTTAGGTGCCCCTACTGGGCAGGGAGTCAGAGCGTAGTCTGGCGGATGCCAGCCCCACCACCGCGCATGCGCAGACTAGCACTTCCTCTTTGCTAGATTATTGGCAAAGAGATCACACATGTTTTTTTGTTCAATAGCTTTTTCGCTCTCTTAAACTGTTTAAGTGGTGTTTGTTTGGAGTGTTAGTCACTTTTTTGGATGGCGGATAGGAATACGTCGCCACAGGAGGACGGAGGACCTTTAAATCAGGTGACTTCTAGTAAAATTAGCGAGTTTTCTTCCCGGTGTATTGTGTTTCCGGGACTCGCGTTTACCGTGATAAGCGCCTTGGTTGGTTGGGTTATATCAACTCGGTGCTACCTAGGACTAATTTCTCTTTCTGTTTATGTCCACAGGTCTGTATGACGCTGGGTGGTGACGTCACAGTACCAGAGAATTAGTATTCTCTCCACCATGGTTCCATTTCCTACTAACACTGTTAGGTTATCTAACCAAATGAAAAGTTATGTCCAGTGAGTTGGAGGCCTGGTATAAAGGTCTTCTCACTTTGCCCTCTTGTTCCAATTCCTTCCCCATGAGGTGGAGAGAGTTAAGAGGCGTGCAGATGGTGGAGTTTCCGGTTCGTCACGTTGGATGGTTTGTCTATACAAAGTGTCAGGTATCTAGTTATTGATAATGTGGTGATGTTAATTATTGTAAACAATCAAAGGGAGATAATTAACATTTTTGCCAGTAAAGAGTTATCTATATGTATCTGATGGTTGTGTAGTCAACTTATCCATTCAGCATACAATTCGTCTTTGCACTTGGATGTTTTGTTGGGATCGAATTTTTCCTGTCACGGGATTAATGACGTCATAATCAGCTGGCTATGTATTTATTAGCAATTCAAGCGCTAGGCTGGTTTTTGATGTATATTGATCTTTATGATCGTTTTCCTTCTCCTTGAGTTGGATTGAGTTTCTAAGCTTAACTAGTTGCTCATACTCCTTGTCCTTTGCCCTGTTTCAGGGACCGGGTTGCGCGTCCTGTGGACGTTTTATGCATGTGAAGTTCTGGCCGCATCTGTGTTATCGATGTAGCCCTTGTGGTCCATTGATTAATTGTGACATATGTAAGCACTGGGGGGGCGAGTTAATGTCCGAATTCTTGTGCTGCTTACAGGCGACGGACAAGGTGGTAGTGGAGGAGAAGAAGAAGAAGCGGAAACGAGAGGTTGTAAGTAAGAAGGGTAAGGGGAAGGTCTCGTCCGCGGTGGATATGGAGACCTTCCGGACCGAGATGTTGGGAGAGATGAAGAGGACAATAAAAGATTTGGTTCCAGGGTTGCTTCGTGGCATGCTTCCTGGACCAGATCCTTTATTGTCCTCATCATCGGCTTCGGAGCAGGTAATCCCCGCCTCTGGATCGATTTTCCTTAGTCCGCTTCCGTTGTCCGACGATTCAGAGGTGGCCCCATTAGAGGGGGCGTTCCACGGCCCTGGCAGCAGGCTTATTGCCGCGCCGATAGGGGACCGTGGACGGTTGTCGCTGGAACCCGCTGGCTGCTTATCAGTCCAGGGGTATCCGCACGCCGCGGTGGCCAGTACCTCCTATGGCACCGTTCCTGGTCAGCCCGGGTTAGCTCTCTTTGCTGACCCGGGGTCTAATCTTTCTGACCAGGGTGATGAGGATTACCTGCTAGGGTCGCCGTCTGACGACGTGGACATGGATGAAGACGTTTGTGCA
This sequence comes from Chaetoderma sp. LZ-2023a, assembly GCA_034401795.1. Taxonomy (NCBI): domain Eukaryota; kingdom Metazoa; phylum Mollusca; class Caudofoveata; order Chaetodermatida; family Chaetodermatidae; genus Chaetoderma; species Chaetoderma sp. LZ-2023a. The sequence continues at coordinate 94,645,550 of CM067366.1, read as the reverse complement.
CCCCTCGCGGGGAATACAGGCGCTTTTTTCCACGGTATTACTCACCCTGGAGTAAGGTCCGCGGTTCAGGTGGTGGCCCAGGGCGCTGCTGATGGCCAGCGGTACCGCATACCTCGGCTTGCCGAGAGTGTAGCTGGTGCTGGCCGGGCCCGTGGTAGGGCTATATATACCCCGCGCTCTACCGCGGTGCCTGCTCCTGGTCAAACCAGTGATATTCTCATGCCGGTGCTGTCAGGCCCGCATGTTTTCCCTGGCTTGCCAGGTGTATCAGCGTACCCGCCGTCAAGCTCTACTGCTTGCGCTCAGGAGGAAGACGAAGGACCCCGTCTTGTAGAGCGCTCGCAGTTAGCCACGGAGGAGGATTGGTATGACGCTTGCCAGTGGTTGGTGAGCGTTAGGCCTGATCTGCCCGTGGAGCAGTCGGCTAGCCACCGTGTTCACACGCCGTGGTTAGCTGGGAAACCAACTGCTAACGCTATGCCTTCTCTGCCGCTGGCGGAGCATGTCGTTGACATGTTCAAGGCGGCGGAGGCGTCCATTAACACGAGTGGACGTCTCGCGAAGGCCCCTCGCGAGGTGGCCAGGCGTTGTCGCATCGTGCCCCTGGACTACCAGCGGTACGGTGTGGTACCCAAGCCCAGCGTGGATGACCGCGCGGCTTTGGGTGAGGATACGCGGCCAGGATCCCGTTCTGACGCGGGGGTCTTGTGCGCGAACGCGTTGCGTTCGGCGAATACCGCGTTGCGTGATGCGGAGGAGAGTGGGAGGGCTTCGATTGCCGCTCTGTCCCACGTCTCCCAGCTGTTACAGGGGGTAGTAACGGCATCCGCATCGCGCCAGCCAGGCCCGCTCGCGGTCCAGCGAACCATCCAGGATGGTATTAACCTGGCGCTGGACTGTATGACGCGGGCGGTGACCAGGAGTGTCAGGGCAAGACGCACATTTGCCCTGGACAATCTGTGCCCGTCTCAGGACCTGTATAATAGGCTACTCCGTACGCCTATGACGGGTCCTGGTCTTTTTGGAGGTGAGGGATGTCGCCACCTCCAGGAGACGGTCACCCTGGTGAATAACCAGAGGGCGCTGCGCGAACAGTTTGAGGTACTGCGTCGTGCTAACGTTCGCGCCGCGGCCCCTGCGTATCGTCCCCTGCAGGCTCGAGGTGGTGCTGGCCAAGTCAGAGGCCAGCCGCCGTCGCAGCGCCGGCCTCGGCCGCGTGCGATTCGGCCAGCAGTGAGGGGGGCGCAGGCTCCTCAGCCGCCGTCAGCCAGGCAGCCGCCCGTGCACCGAGGTGCGCGCGGGGCGGGGCGGGTCGCGCGAGGATCTGGGCGTGGTTATCGTTCCTGACAGGGCGCTTACCGCGGTAAGGACCACGCCGGTGTGTATGGCGACGGAGACAGTGCCGCTCTTGCATGCCTTGTGTCCACCGCGGTCCCTAGGTGGACCGGTGGGAGGCCGGCTAGCCGACCACATGCAAGAGTGGGAACGGTTAACTCAGGACCGTTTAGTCTTGCGATGGCTTTCCGTGGGGTATCATCCAGAGTGGATGACAGGCCCGCCGTCGCGACTGTCTCTGGTGCCAGTCTGGACTCCCATTCCGAGAGATCCAGATCAAAGGTTGTGTATCGAGGAGGAAATAAATTCCCTCGTACAAAAAGGAGCTATTCAGCCGGCACAAAGGTGTCCGGGCTTCTATTCAACCCTGTTCTTGGTAACAAAACGCACCGGTGGGTGGAGACCGATTCTCAACCTCAAGCCATTGAACAAGTTCATCGAGACGCCCAGTTTCAAGATGGAAACGGTGCGCTCGGTGTTGGCGGGGTTGGAGAGGGGGATGTGGACGGCGTCGATAGATTTGAAGGACGCTTATTTCCACATCCCCATCCACAGGAGTTTCTGTCGCTTCCTGAGATTTGCATTCCAGGGCAGACAGTGGGAATTCAGGGTGTTGCCCTTCGGAATTTCCACGGCTCCTCGGGTTTTCACCCGTGTGGTTCTTGCGATCACAGCATACCTCCGCAGGAGAAGCATAGCAGTCCACACGTACATAGACGACTGGCTGTTGAAAGCGCACACCCGGGAAAGTTTGTCCGCCAATCTGGAGATTGTTTTGAAAATTCTCACAGACTTGGGCTGGATGATCAATTTCCCAAAATCAGAGCTGACTCCATCCCAGAAGTTTGTTTACCTGGGGATGTTCTTCGATCTGGAGACAGGATATGTTTATCCTACTCAGGAGAGAGTTCAAATACTCATCTCGTTGATTCAGTCAGTGTGCGACAGTCGTCATGTCCTGGCACGGGTTTACTTGAGAATGCTGGGGTTGATGGTTTCGTTGGAACCAGTCATTCCTCAGGCCGCCTTACGCAGGCGGCCGATCCAGTTGTTTCTCATGACACAATGGACCCAGAGTACAGGTTCGCTGGACTCGAATGTGTCAGTGTTGGCGCCTCTGATTCACCACCTGCAATGGTGGTTGAATACAGAGAATCTCTTACCGGGGGTTTTGCTAACCCCTCCCCACCCTCAGGTGACTGTGTATACAGATGCATCGATGGAGGGCTGGGGAGCTTGCCTGGAAGAATCCACGATATCAGGGCTTTGGAATCTGGAACAGTCACAGGAACATATAAATCTACTGGAGCTAAGAGCAGTAGTCCTGGGCCTGGAACATTTCTTACAGAAAGTTCAGGGCAAGATTGTTCTTATTCGTTCAGACAACTCAACAGTTGTGACTTACATAAACCGCCAGGGCGGAACGAAGTCGCCCAGTCTCTGTATGATGACATGGAAACTGCTTTGTTGGTGTCTGGATCACCAGATTACCTTGAAAGCAGTTCATATTCCGGGAAGGTTAAACCTGCTAGCAGACTCATTGAGCCGAAGGATGAGTGTTTTACCCACGGAATGGCAACTAAATCAATGTGTGGCGGATCGTCTGTTCGACCATTGGGGGAAACCCAACATCGATTTGTTCGCAACGAAGAAGAATGCGAAGATGACGACGTACGTCTCTCCGATTCCGGATCCAAGCGCTTTCGCAACAGATGCGTTAGCTATCAGCTGGGGGAGAATGTATGCATACGCATTCCCTCCAGCAATCCTGATTCCAAAAATTCTTCAGAAAATCAGACAAGAGGAATGCCAAGTGCTTCTGATCGCCCCGGATTGGCCAAGCCGATCATGGTATACGGATCTGCTGGACCTTCTGGTCTGCAATCCGGTTCCTCTGCCTCTGATGGACGATATTATCTTCCAGGGCAAGGCCCTTCACAACAATCCGTCAATGTTCAGATTGACTGCATGGATGTTGTCAAGGAATCTAGAATTAAGGAGGGCTTTTCTGAGCAAGCAGCCATGTTTATGGCCAAAGCCAGGAGGGGGTCAACCTCCAGAGCATATAATTATAAAATCAACAGATTTGCAGAATGGTGCTCAAAAAGATGTATTGATCCAATGGATTCATCTATTCAAGTAGTAGCTGATTTCCTCTGTCACCTCTATGATGCCTATAGCCTCAAGCCTAACTCTATTGCTGGTTATAAGTCAGCATTAATGTCTGTTATTCCTTGCTTGGCTAAGAGGGGAAGTGATGAAGTAAATACATTGAATGTATTAATTAAAGGCATGGGCAATCTAAGACCAAGGAATCCTCCTGTGATTCCGTCTTGGAGTTTATCGCTAGTGCTTCAAGTACTAGGTGATAAGCCTTTTGAACCACTTAGTTCCATTTCTATGAAACTATTAACACTGAAGACTGTGTTTTTAATTGCTGCGGCCTCGGCTAGGCGTAGGAGTGAGATTCATGCCTTATCAGCCGAGGATGACCGTTTTGTGGTTTCAGGGGAAGGCCTTAAGCTGCTACCTAGGATTAATTTCTTGGCTAAAAATCAGTCGTTGAAATATCCAGGTCAACCTATTATTTTGCCTGCTTTAACTAGATATGATCCTAATTCTAAAGCATGGTGTCCCGTCCGGGCGCTGCGCCGGTACAAACAACGTACGGCGGCATGGCGCACCGACCAGTCAGCGTTATGGTTGTCATATATTGAACCCCATGGGAGGGCTTCTAAGGACACCATTTCCAGGTGGATTGTGGAATGCATTCAGTTTTGCCATAAATCCGCCACCGGGAAGCAGGTTGACGTGGCCAAGGCTCACAGTGTCCGCGGCGTAGTGACATCCACGGCCCTATTTAATGGGGTCCCTGTGGATGATATTATGTCGGTGGCTCAGTGGCACTGTGAGTCAAGTTTTACAGACCATTATCTCCGTGACACCTCTAATCCTCTCGCCTTGTCGGTTTTGAAAAAATAAATCGGTTTATATTTTTTGAGGTGATTTCCTCATTACTTATATATATCACAATTAATTTATGGAAACACCCACTTTTTTGGGCCTGCATCAATCTTTACCGATGGGAAGATGATGTCAGCAGCCATTTCAACAAGGTCAGTCTTGTTCATGTGTTGTCCGTTGTTGATTGTATTGTCACGATTACCCGTTATTAATATGGTGATGGTTTGTGTATTTGTGTGGTTCATTGTTGAGAGTTACGAAAATGGAGCTTTTTCGTCTCTGTCCTGTAGTACATGGCACTTGTACGTAGAGAGCGTATAGGACATTGAGGTCAGTCGACTCTTCCTCCCAGGAAGGAGGGGGGGGAGCGCATATGACATTCGGTCATCTCTCATACATCGGTCGTGTTATCCGATGGTTAGTCAAATCCTGACTGTTTTTTCTTACAGTTTCAGAAGTTTAAGTGCCTTAAACGCAGAAAAGCGTATTGGGATGAGCTGGTCTTTTGACCTCGCCTCCCTCCCGCCAGATTCACTTTCGAATTCTGGCAATATCAAAAGTATTAGGGAGGTAAGTATACTCTTGAAGTGAAATAAACGAAATCTAGGATTTCTTTTTTCACGAGAGAGTTGATACTTACCTCCCTAGATACGGACCCGGCCTCTCCACCCCACAGAGGCTCGGTCTTCAGGCTCTTAATAGTTGCATGTGTGTCAGCCAATAATCTAGTCAGAGGAAGTGCTAGTCTGCGCATGCGCGGTGGTGGGGCTGGCATCCGCCAGACTACGCTCTGACTCCCTGCCCAGTAGGGGCACCTAACTGTTTTAAATCTGAGTGTTTATTGAGTGAAAGCCAATATTTAGCAATATCAAAAGTATTAGGGAGGTAAGTATCAACTCTCTCGTGAAAAAAGAAATCCTAGATTTCGTTTAATTCACATGCACATACTAAAACAGGCACACACTACTGACATACAGACAGAAACTAAAGCAGGCTCACACTATTGACATACAGATAGAGATTAATGCAGGCACACACTACTGACATACAGACAGAGACTAAAACAGGCACACACTACTGACATACAGACAGAGACTAAAACAGACACACACTACTGACATACAGACAGAAACTAAAGCAGGCACCCACTACTGGCATACAGACAGAGACTAAAACAGGCACACACTACTGACATACAGACAGAGACTAAAACAGGCACACACTACTGACATACAGACAGAGATTAATGCAGGCACACACTACTGACAAACATACAGAGACTAAAGCAGGCACATGCTACTGACATACAGACAGAAACTAAAGCCGGCACCCACTATTGACATACAGACAGAGACTAAAACAGGCACATGCTACTGACATACAGACAGAGATTAGTGCAGGCACACACTACTGACAAACATACAGAGACTAAAACAGGCATACACTACTGACATACAGACATAAACTAAAGCAGGCTCACACTATTGACATACAGATAGAGATTAATGCAGGCACACACTACTGACATACAGACAGAGACTAAAACAGGCACACACTACTGACATACAGACAGAGACTAAAACAGACACACACTACTGACATACAGACAGAAACTAAAGCAGGCACACACTACTGACATACAGACAGAGATTAATGCAGGCATACACTACTGACATACAAACAAACTAAAACATGCACACACTACTGACAGACAGACAGAGACTAAATCAGGCACACACTACTGACACACATACAGAGACTAAAGCAGGCACATGCTACTGACATACAGACAGAAACTAAAGCCGGCACCCACTATTGACATACAGACAGAGACTAAAACAGGCACATGCTACTGACATACAGACAGAAACTAAAGCCGGCACCCACTATTGACATACAGACAGAGATTAATGCAGGCACACACTACTGACATACATACAGAGACTAAAGCAGGCACCGATTACTGACATACAGACAGAGACTAAAACAGGCACACACGACTGACATATGGACAGAGACTAAAGCAGGCAACCACTATTGACATACAGACAGAGATTAATGCAGACACCCATTACTGACATACAGACAGAGACTAAAGCAGGCACACACTACTGACATACAGACAGAAACTAAGGCAGCCACCCACTATTGACATACAGACAGAGATTAATGCAGGCACACACTACTGACAAACATACAGAGACTAAAGCAGGCACCCACTACTGACATACAGACAGAGACTAAAACAGGCACACACTACTGACATACAGACAGAGATTAGTGCAGGCACACACTACTGACATACAGACAGAGACTAAAGCAGGCACATGCTACTGACATACAGACAGAGACTAAAACAGGCACACACTACTGACATTTCACATCAAGAGTATACTTACCTCCCTAATACTTTTGATATTGCTAAATATTGGCTTTCACTCAATAAAACACTCAGATTAAAAACAGTTAGGTGCCCCTACTGGGCAGGTAGTCAGAGGTAGTCCGGCGGATGCCAGCCCCACCACCGCGCATGCGCCGACTACTACTTCCTCTTTGCTAATTTATTGGCAAGGAGAACACATGTGCTTGTTAGTTATCTGCAAGTTTCACGAGTTTAAAAGCCTTTTTTCACGTCTGTTACGGTTGAATATTGTTGGAAGAGATGTCTGAGAGGACAAATTCGCCAGAGGAAGGGACGGGATCTCTTTATCAGGTGAATTCAATGATATTCTAGCGAGTTTTTCCCCCGGTGTAATGTGTTTCCGGGACTCGCGCTTACCGTGATTAGCGCCTGTTTGAGTTGGTTTTTTCCAACATGGTGCTTTATAAGTCTAATTTCTCTTTGTGTTTATGTCCACAGGTATGGTTTGACATTATTAGTGGACATCTCAGCACAGGAGGGTTTGTTTTTCTCCACCACGGTTCCATTTCCTACTAATATTGTTAGGTTATCTAACCAAAAAGTCTATGTTCAGTGAGTTGGAGGCTTACTATAAAGGTCTTCTCACTTTGCCCTCTTGATCCAATTCCTTCCCCAAGGTGGAGAAAGGTGAAGAGGCGTAGTCTTGGTGGAGTGCTCCAGTGCATCACGGTGGATGGTTTGTCTATACAAGGTGTCAGGTATATGATTAATGATATGAGGTAATATGAATTATTTGAAAAAATAATGACTGATTTTTTTACCATTTTTTATCATTCTGTATCTGATGATGTGTAGTCTGAATATCCTTTGGAGGATGTTCTAGTTATGAATACAATTCGTCCTTGCACTGGGATGCTTGTTACGGACCGATTAATTTCTGTTAAGGGATTGATGACGTCATAATCGGCCTTGCGCTTTATTAACATTTAAAGTTTTGTCCAACGCTGGTTTCTTCTTGATTATTGATCTTTATGATCCTGTCCCTCTCTTTTAGTTTGGTTTTGAGTTTCTTCTAACCGTAACTAACTTGCTCATTGTCCTCGTCCTTTGTCCTGTTTCAGAGACCTGGTTGCCCGTCCTGTGGTCGATTTCTGAAAGATAGATTTGCGCCACATTTGTGTTTTAGCTGCAGTCCCTGTGGACCGTTGCTAAAATGCGATATATGTAAGCAGTGGGGGGGGGGCGAGCTAATGGCTGACTTTTTATTGTTACAGGCGAGGGAGAAGGTGATGGAGGAAGAGAGGAAGACGAAGAAGGAGGGTGTTAAGAAGGGTAAGAGGAAGGCCTCATCCGCGGTGGATATGGAGGCCTTCCGGTCCGAAATGTTGGGAGAGATGCAGAGGACAATAAAGGATTTGGTCCCAGAGTTGCTTCGCAGCATGCAGCCAGGGCCAGGTCCTTTATTGTCCTCAGTATCTGCTTCGGAGCAGGTGATCCCCGCCTCTGAATCCGAGTTCCTTAGGTCCGGTCCGGTGTTCGATGTGGATTCAGAGGTGGCCCTGTTGTTGGGGGCGGTCCACGACCCTGGCAGCAGGCTTGATGCCGCGCCGAGGGGCCGTGGACAACGGTTGTTGCTGGGACCCGTGGTCTGCTCATCAGACCCTGGGTATCCGCGCGCCGCGGGTGTCAAATCCTCCTATGGCACCTTCCCTGGCCAGTCCGGGTTAGCTCTCTTTGCTGACCCGGAGTCTAATCTTTCTGGCCAGGAGGAAGAGGATTACCTGCTAGGGTCGCCGTCTGGGGACGTGGCCATGGAGTACGACGTCGGTGCACCCCTCGCGGGGAATACAGGCGACGTGTTCCATGGTTCTACTCACGCAGGAGTAGAATTCACGGTCCAGAAGGTGACCCTGGGTGGTGCTGATGGCCACGGTTACCGCATACCTCGGCTTGCCGAGAGTATCGCTGGTGCTGGCCAGGGCCGTGGTGGGGCGGTGTCTGCCCCGCGCTCTACCACGGCGCCGGCTCCTGGTCAAGCCAGGGAGTTTAGCATGCCTGTTCTTTCGGGCCCGCATGCTTTCCCTGGCTTGCCAGGGGTATCAGCATATCCGCCGTCGAGTTCAACTGCCTGCGCTCAGGAGGAAGACGAAGGCCCTCGTCTAGTAGAGCGCTCGCAGTTAGCCACGGAGGAGGATTGGTCGGACGCTTGCCAGTGGCTGGTAAGCGTTCGGCCAGATCTGCCCGTGGAGCAGTCGGCAATCCAGCGTGACCATAGGCCGTGGTTAGCTGGTAGGCCGACTGCCACCGCTATGCCATCTCTGCCGCTGGCTGAGCATGTCGTGGACATGTTCGAGGCGGCGGAGACGTCCATTAAGACGAATGGGCGTCTCGCGAAGGCCCCTCGCGAGGTGGCTAGACGTTGCCGCATCGTGCCCCTGGATTACCAGCGGTACGGTGTGGTGCCTAAGCCTAGCGTGGATGATCGCGCGGCTTTGGGCGAAGATGCGCGGCCAGGCTCCCGTTCTGACACGGGTGTCCTGTGCTCGAACGCGTTGCGTTCGGCGAATACCGCGCTACGTGATGCGGAGGAGAGTGGGAGAGCTTCGATTGCTGCTCTGTCCCACGTCTCCCAGCTGTTACAGGGGGTGGTAACAGCATCCGCTTCACGTCAGCCAAGCCCGGTAACAGTCCAGAGAGCCATCCAGGATGGTATCAACCTGGCTCTGGACTGTTTGACGCGGGCAGTGCCCAGGAGTGTCCGGGCGAGGCGCACGTTTGCCCTTGACAATCTGTGCCCGTCCCAGGACCTGTATAATAGGCTACTGCGAACGCCTATGACAGGTCCTGGTCTCTTTGGAGGTGAGGGATGTAGGCACCTCCAGGAGACGGTGACTCTGGTCAACAACCAGAGGGCGCTGCGTGAGCAGTTTGAGGTGCTCCGGCGGGAGCGCGTTCGCGCAGCACCCCCTGCGTATCGTCCCCTGCAGGCTCGAGGTGGCGCTGGCCAGGTCAGAGGCCAGACACCATCGCAGCGCCGGCCTAGGCCGCGTACGATTCGGCCAGCAGCGAGGGGGGCGCAGGCTCCCCAGGCGCAGCCAGCCAGGCAGCAACCCGCGCACCGTGGTGCGCGCGGTGCTGGGCGGGGCGCGCGGGGATCTGGTCGCGGTAATCGGGCCTGATGGCCCGGTTACCGTAGTGGGAACCACTCCGGTGTTTCAGGCCGAGAACACAGTGCCACTCTCTCACTCCTTATGTCCACCTCTCTCCCTAGGTGGACCGGTGGGCGGCCGGTTGGTCGGCCACTTGACAGAGTGGAAGCGGTTGACTCAGGACCGTTTAGTCTTGCGATGGCTTTCAGTCGGGTATCGTCCCGATTGGATAACAGGCCCGCCATCGAGACTGTCTCTCGTGCCGATCTGGACTCCGATTCAAAGGGATCCAGATCAAAGGTTGTGTATAGAGGAGGAAATAAATTCCCTCATACAAAAGGAAGCCATTCAGCCGGCGCAGAGGTGCCCGGGCTTCTATTCAACCCTGTTCTTAGTAACGAAAAACACCGGAGGGTGGAGGCCGATTCTCAACCTCAAGCCATTGAACAAGTTCATAGAGACGCCCAGTTTCAAGATGGAGACTGTGCGCTCGGTGTTGGCGGGGTTAGAGCAAGGAATGTGGACAGCGTCAATAGATTTGAAGGATGCTTATTTCCACATTCCCATAGAGAGGAGTTTCCGTCGCTTCCTGAGATTTGCATTCCAGGGCAGACAGTGGGAATTCAGGGTATTACCCTTCGGGATTTCCACGGCTCCTCTGGTCTTCACCCGTGTGGTTCTCGCGATCACTGCATACCTCCGCAGGAGAAGCATAGCAGTCCACACGTACATAGACGACTGGCTGTTGAAAGCACACACCCGGGAAAGATTATCGGCCAATCTGGAGATTGTTTTGAAAACTCTCACGGACTTGGGCTGGATAGTCAATTTCCAAAAATCAGAGCTAACTCCATCCCAGAAGTTTGTTTACCTGGGCATGTTCTTCGATCTCGAGTCGGGATATGTTTATCCAACTCAGGAGAGGGTTCAAAGACTCATCTCAGTAATACAGTCGGTGTGCGACAGTCGTCATGTCCTGGCACGGGTTTACTTGAGAATGCTGGGGTTGATGGTTTCATTGGAACCAGTCATTCCGCAGGCCGCCTTGCGCAGGCGGCCGATCCAGTTGTTTCTCATGACACAGTGGACCCAGAGTTCAGGTTCGCTGGACTCGAATGTGTCAGTGTTGGCGCCTCTGATTCACCACCTGCAATGGTGGTTGAATACAGAGAATCTCTTGCCGGGGGTTTTGCTAACCCCTCCCCACCCTCAGGTGACTGTGTATACAGATGCATCAATGGAGGGGTGGGGAGCTTGTCTGGAAGAGTCCACAATATCAGGGCTTTGGGATCTGGATCAGTCCAAGGAACATATCAATCTACTAGAGCTAAGAGCAGTAGTCCTGGGCCTGGAACATTTCTTACAGAAAGTTCAGGGCAAGATTGTTCTAATTCGTTCAGACAACTCAACAGTAGTGACTTACATAAACCGCCAGGGCGGAACGAAGTCGCCCAGTCTCTGTATGATGACATGGAAACTGCTTTGTTGGTGCCTAGATCATGGGATCACCTTGAAGGCAGTTCATATTCCGGGAAGGCTAAATCTGCTAGCAGACTCATTGAGCCGAAGGATGAGTGTTTTACCCACGGAATGGCAACTAAATCAATGTGTGGCGGATCGTCTGTTCGACCATTGGGGGAAACCCAACATCGATTTGTTCGCAACGAAGAAGAATGCGAAGATGACGACGTACGTCTCTCCGATTCCAGACCCAAGCGCTTTCGCAACAGATGCGTTAGCTATCAGCTGGGCGGGAATGTATGCATACGCATTCCCTCCAGCAATCCTGATTCCAAAGGTGCTTCAGAAAATCAGGCAGCAGGAGTGCCAAGTGCTTCTGATCGCCCCGGATTGGCCAAGCCGATCATGGTATACGGATCTGCTGGACCTTCTGGTCTGCAATCCGGTTCCGCTGCCTCTGATGGACGACCTTATCTTCCAGGGCAAGGTCCTTCACGACAATCCGTCAATGTTCCGATTGACTGCGTGGATGTTGTCAAGGAATCTAGAATTAAGGAGGGCTTTTCTGAGCAAGCGGCCATATTTATGGCCAAAGCCAGGAGGGGGTCAACCTCCAGAGCATATAATTATAAAATCAACAGATTTGCAGAGTGGTGCTCAAAAAGATGTATTGATCCAATGGACTCATCTATTCAGGTAGTGGCTGATTTCCTCTGTCACCTATATGATGCCTATAGCCTCAAGCCTAACTCTATTGCTGGTTACAAATCAGCATTAATGACTGTTATTCCTTGCTTGGCTAATAGGGGGAGTGATGAAGTAAGTACATTAAATGTATTAATTAAAGGCATGGGCAATCTAAGACCAAGGAATCCACCACTGATTCCAGTCTGGAGTTTATCCCTGGTGCTTCAGGTACTAGGAGATAAGCCTTTTGAACCACTTAGTTCCATTTCTATGAAAATGTTAACGCTTAAAACTGTATTTTTAATTGCTGCGGCCTCGGCAAGGCGTAGGAGTGAGATTCACGCCTTATCAGCCGAGGATGACCGTTTTGTGGTTACAGGGGAAGGCCTTAAGCTTCTACCTAGGATTAATTTCTTGGCTAAGAATCAGTCATTGAAATATCCAGGTCAACCTATTTTTTTGCCATCTTTAACTAGATATGATCCTAATTCTAAAGTATGGTGCCCCGTACGGGCGCTGCTCCGGTACAAACAGCGTATTTCGGAGTGGCGTACCGACCAGTCAGCGTTATGGTTGTCATATATTGAACCCCATGGCACGGCGTCTAAGGACACCATTTCCAGGTGGATTGTAGAATGTATTCAGTTTTGTCACAAATCCGCCACCGGGAGACAGGTTGATGTGGCCAAGGCTCACAGTGTCCGCGGTGTCGTGGCATCCACTGCCCTGTTTAGTGGGGTCCCTGTGGATGACATTATGTCCGTGGCTCAGTGGCACTGTGAGTCAAGTTTTACAGACCATTACCTCCGTGACACCTCTAACCCTCTCGCCTTGTCGATTTTAAAACATTAATTGTTTTTTAAATTTTGTAAGGAGTGTTTCCGCATTGCTTATATACTTCGCAATTTAGCGATGGTAACAACCACTTGTCGGGACTGCATCAGGCTTCTCTACTGGGATCATGATGACAGCTTCCAAGTTCAACAAGGTCAGTCTTGTTCATGTGTTGTTCATTGTTACTTGTATTGTCACGTTACCCGTTATTATTAATATGGTGATGGTTTATGTGGGAGGTGGTTCATCATAGAGAGTATACGAAAATGGAGCCTTTTCGTCTCAGTCCTATAGTACTTGGCACTAGTACGCGGAGAGCGTATAGGACATTGAGGTCATCTAGTTTTCCTCCCAGGAGGGGGGGGGGGGAAGCGCATATGACATTCGGTCATCTCTCAGGCACCGGTTGTGTTATCCGATGGTTTGTCAAATCCTGAATGTGTTCTCACACATTTCAGACGTCATAAGTGCCTTAAACGCGTGAAAGCGTATAGGGAAGAGCTGGTATTTTGACCTCGCCTCCCTCCCGCCAGATTCACTTTCGAATTCTGGCAATATCAAAAGTATTAGGGAGGTAAGTATACTCTTGATGTGAAATAAACGAAATCTAGGATTTCTTTTTTCACGAGAGAGTTGATACTTACCTCCCTAGATACGGACCCGGCCTCTCCACCCCACAGCGGCTCGGTCTTCAGGCTCTTGGCAGTTGCATGTGTTAGCCAATAAATTAGTCAGAGGAAGTAGTAGTCGGCGCATGCGCGGTGGTGGGGCTGGCATCGGCCGGACTACCTCTGACTACCTGCCCAGTAGGGGCACCTAACTGTTTTTAATCTGAGTGTTTTATTGAGTGAAAGCCAATATTTAGCAATATCAAAAGTATTAGGGAGGTAAGTATCAACTCTCTCGTGAAAAAAGAAATCCTAGATTTCGTTTATACAGACAGAGATTAGTGCAGGCACACACTACTGACATACAGACAGAGACTAAAACAGGCACACTACTGACATACAGACAGAGACTAAAGCAGGCACACACTACTGACATACAGACAGAGACTAAAGCAGGCACACGCTACTGACATACAGACAGAGACTAAAACAGGCACACACTACTGACATACAGACAGAGACTAAAACAGGCACACACTACTGACATACAGACAGAGACTAAAGCAGGCACACACTACTGACATACAGACAGAGACTAAAACAGGCACACACTACTGACATACAGACAGAGACTAAAACAGGCACACACTACTGACATACAGACAGAGACTAAGACAGGCACACACTACTGACATACAGACAGAGACTAAAACAGGCACACACTACTGACATACAGACAGAGACTAAAACAGGCACATGCTATTGACATACAGACAGAGACTAAAACAGGCACACACTACTGACATTCAGACAGACTCCATGGTTACATACGTCTTAGTCTATTTTCAAAGGCACATCACTTCCAGCACACTACCACCTCTCATTACAGATAACCATGTATCCAGGTTTAGGTCAAATAAGATGAGTCATTCCTGGAACATATGGTGATATGCAGAGCTTAACACAAATGCTTCACATTGAAACGTATTGAGTTTTAATTCATTTTATTATAAAAACTGTTTTTGAGTAAGGCACTGTTATTCAGCATTGTCTGATTTTGCACAGTTACTGATCCAATGTCTAATATCCCTGCAAAATTCTGGATGTCAAATAGACTCCCAACTATGAACAATGGTGTTTATGCTATATTAAGTGATGATTTGTTGTTTGCAAAATCTATCTAATAATTACCAATCATACATAATTTTTAAGAGGATGCCATGGATGCCTCACTATTTTTGAAAATGTATCACTGGAATGACTGGATTGGTTATCGAGCCAGTCATTCCAGTGATAAAATTTCGAAAGCAGTTCTCTTGGTCTGCAAATGGACATTTCCCAAGACCATTGCAGAAGCCGTTGTTGACCATTTTGAGTATTAAAATAGGTTATATACATGTGAAAATCAATGGGATGACTATATACATTAACTAATCAAGATTATGACCAAGTTTAACTCCAAGGCCAGTACACTAAAAGATCAGATTTACTGTATGTAAGTTATGCACAATTTAAAGTTTAAATTACTAAAATTACTACATTTCATTATTTATTAAAGCCTTGTAACGCAGCTCACCCAGACTACTCTAACACTGGGTCTCTGTGCACTAAGGAAGGTATCAATGACACACAGACACGATACAGATGGCGAGTATCAGCACCGACAGGCGATGATGGTGTCACGAGTGAACTGAGGAATGTTGAATCAAACACTTTCTTCACAGACACGCACGGCATCACTCTGGACAGTATATACTTTGGTGGTGGTGAGTTTAACCCTCAAATTGGTTCGAGAATATTTCAGTTTTCTCCTAGAAAGTCTCCATTTACAGACCAAGAGACTATTTTTTGAAAATTTGACACTGGAATGACGAGCCAGTTATTCCAGTTGTAAAATTTCAAAAATATTCTCTTGTCCTGCAAATTGACGTTTCTGAAGACCACTGCAGAAGATATTTTTGTCCAACTTGAATGTTAACCTTTTAACCCTCGAATTTATTCAAGATCCATATGTAGACCAAGAGAAGACTATTTTTGAAGATTTACCGCTGGAATGACTGGCTCGATTATCGAGCCAGACATTCCAGTGGTAAATCTTCAAAAAATAGTCTTCTCTTGATTTGCAAATGGACATTTCCCAAGACCACAGAAGGCCCATTCCATGGAAAGTGGTCCCAAGATAATAGAATTTGTTTTTTGACAATGAAATTGTTGTGTTATTACCTGAGAATAGTCAAATGACAGAAATAACATCAAGTTAACAGCGGTGGCAACGCCGTCATAAAATTATCAGCATTCAAATTCATTGCATAACGTTGTTAATAAATCATAGAGAAATGTACAATAATTATCTTGTGTTCTTTATATGATTCTGTTGTTCTAATTTGGTTGCATTTATATTTAGTTTTAAGAGATTTAATGGTATTTTGAGAGACTAACCTCAAATTGCATGGCAGTTTTACTATACAGCAATCGTGATCTTATTTTGAATAATTACAACACTTGTAACACACGTGACACATTTATATAATAGTTTTTCTGCCAAGTAGTAAGTTAACATTTTTAGTATAATATCTAAAGCAGTCATCTTGGGCAATCATTTGGCATACATTATAAAAACATTTTTGAATAAATAATATGACGAGTCAACATGATTAAAATGTAACACACATGGGGTCACGTAGGTTACAGGAGTTCACTAGTCTATTCTCTAGTTCAAATAGCTGAATATTGAATTGCATTATATTAGGTTTCCTAGGAAATGTAAGTTTCTTTCATGAATTAATCACACGTTTCACTAGATGTTAATTTTTTAATACGTTCTTCGCTCTGTTGTCGCTCGTCCATTTATTTAATAAATTATGACAGGACTTCTTTAATTACATCACGCAAATTTAAACATATTAGCTGCTTTCCAGAGCTCTATGAATCAGAAGTAGAGGAAATCTATCTTACTTATATGTATAAATTAAATCCCTGTCATTTAACATTTCCTGGACACTAGCAACAATATATAATGATTAAAACCACAACATTACAGATAAAACATAATGCAGATTAAAAGTACCTGCAATAAATGTAATCTTAAATCTATCTATCTAGAGTCACACTAATCCCAAACAGAGCATGGCTATGCATACCTGACATATGTGTGACTACTTCGTCTATATGTACCATTAGCTTAGTGATGGGTTTATGGGCTGACATATCATACTAGAATGACAACAAAAGCTAGTAAAATCCAACACTAAATTTATATTTTATATGTATAGTTGCTACAGATACCGGAACTAGACGGCCTACTTTTTCATAGATTTTCTAACTTATCGTCAATCGATTTAGTTGAATCAAGCCATGTCCCTTGAACAGTAAATCTTTCATAATGCTTACTCCTGTATCAACAATAATGAGTCAATTTCCCAGGAACGGTAAATCAGTTGCATTATGACATAGGACAATTACCCACTTTACACATTAACTTAGAAGTATGTAAGTGTTGGTGATCTAGAAACTATTCATTGACAGAGATAGTTAACTATCCATAGAAATAAAAATAATATTACTTCAAAGTAAATAATCCATACACATCACAGAGTTTAGGGTGAATAAGAGAAAGCAATTTTTCAGAAAATTGTCTGATGTAACACACGTGGCAGCCACAAAATGAATCACATAGGAAAAGGTTCTGTATACCATCCAAAGGTTACTCTGTAATTCAAGACTCCATACCTCATGCCAACATGTGGTGCTATAAATATTTCTTATCTTATTCTAAAAATATTTTTGTGACACATTATATGATCAAGATTTTCTCTGAAATGTAACACACGTGACATGGAATGTGCCATAAGCTGTTTTTGGCTGATATGAGTTAAATGGTTAACAGTTGTTGCAGCAGTGATTATCTGCTATTAATTCTTTCATGGTGATTTCGGCCAAAGCCGGCCTCTGCAGTTGTCTTAACGAAGGTCCATGAACAGGCCAAAAGAAAACTTTTTTTAAAAATTACCACTAGAAGGACTGGCTTGGCAACAGAGCCAGTCATTCCAGTGGTAAATTTTCAAAAATAGTCTTCTCTTGGCCTGCAAATAGAAATTTAATAAGCAAATATTGTAATATTCTTGACCAAATGTAGGCAATAAAGGTTTAATGAGAAGCCATTTTCTATCACAAATTTTACAATGGTTTAGTTTGATATCAGTTGTGATGAGCTTTGTGAATTCAAAATAAGGTCTTAAAGAAATTCATTTATGTTTATTATTTTGTACCAGAAATTTGTCTTTCACATCATGAGAACATACTTACCTCCCTAACACTCTTGATATACTAGTATATGGGCTCTAAATTCAATAATATTCAGAATTATAAACGGTTACGTGCCCCTAATGGGCAGGGGTATGTATACAGTCATGCACATGACAGCGGGTTCTAATATATTGGCTTACATGCAACAATTGGAAAACTTTCGAAGCTTTTTTTTTAGAATTTCTATATATTTAATCATCCATTTTCATAAATGGCTGATGCTAAGACTCCAGAGGAGTCCTCCTCATCTTCCATTAAGGTGATATTGTTCCATATATTAATTAAGACTTGTAACTTTTATATGTTACCCGTTTTCATTCGCGCTCGACCTGGCGTTAGCGCGTTTTTAGGTGCTGGGAATCCTGGTTAAATTCTCCCAGCGCCTAGGTCTACTAATGCCTTGTGTCTTTGTGTCAACAGGATCATCTATGGATGGTAAGAGCTCCTCTTCTTCACTCAGAGGTTGATCACGTCTCTTTTTCTAACTTATTATTGTGATATGTCTAAGGGTCGGAGATATAAAACAAAAAATATTTTCCTCCTTTTGTCCCATCCGTTCATCAGACTCTACAGTCTCAATGGATGGATGGACATGTTTTCCTGCACAAGAGGATGGTTTGCCTGTGCTCAGGATAAGGGAGTTTATTAGTTATGGCACCTAATTATTTGAAAATATTTAACAATTTTTGCTGCCATCTTTGCACTGTATTCTCTCTTGTGTGTGCATGGGTTCTCAGATATATAATTTAATATTATATTATTCTTGATTAACGAATGTATGTAGTCTCTAGGTATTTCTTGCATTTTTCTGATGTCTCCTCTCCTTAAGGGGCTGTTGCATTGAGGTTTGATGTCATAGTCAACCAGAGATTTTTTCTCTTCCTTGATGTCATAATCTTAGTTTACAGAAATCAAAATTGATGTCATTATGATCCTTTGTTATGAATGTGGAGAGATATCTAGATAGTCATAATCTTTTCTCTCGTCTTTCTAACATTCTTAATAGGGTATCCCTGGTTGCTTTATTTTTTAACAAGAGAAGACATCTGTCCCTTTAGGGTTGTCAGTAATAAAAGTGGGTGTCTTCTCTCTCGAGTTTGTTCTTGTATTTACTAAAAGAAATAACAAATTTACAAACTAAAATACACATTATCTTCGTATCCCTGTCTTTCAGAAATCATCATGTCCAATATGTCAAAAGCATTTGAAGGCTAGATTCTTCCCCCACCCTTGGCCATCTTGTACAGTTTGTAGGCTGTCCAACAAATGTGCTATTTGTAAAGAGGGGGGGGGGTTGGAATCTAACCTCTGAATTCTTTGGTTCACAGGCAAGAATGATGGTTGAGGATGGCAAGAGGGTGAAGAAGGAGGGTAAGAAGAAGGGTGAGCTCGAGGCCTTCAAGGTAGACTTAGTGAGTGAGATGCGCAGGACCTTGAAAGACCTGATGCCTGACATGCTTCGTGGCATGTTGCCGGGCACAAGTGTTTAAACTTCCTGCACATCGACCTCAGTGCAGGTAGCCCCCGTCGCTGGATCATGCCCTACTAGGTCAGACAAGGTTTTCAGTGATCCAGGGGCAGCCGTTTTGGACCCCAGCTTAATGTTCGCATCGCCTGTTAATCCAGCGGCGCGAGCAGCATCAGGCGGGACCCAACCAGCGGGCCTGACCATGATCACCCTCGTCATCTCCCCTCGGGCATTCTCCTGGTCAGTCTGGGTTAGCTTTCCTTGCTAACCCAGAGTCTAACTTTCCTGACCAGGAAGATGACGAAGACTACATGCTCGGGCCACAGGATGATCATGAAGACATGGATGCGAGCGTTTACACTCCTCTCATGGGGAACAAAGGCGCTCGCACCTATGGTTCTGTTCCCTCTGGAGCAGATTTTATGATTCAACCTGTGGGCCGATTTGGAGCGGACGACCGCCCGTATAAGATACCACGCTTAGACGTGGAATCTCATACGGATGACCCGGACTGCGCTAGTGTGCTTTATGCCCTCACACGAGCGTGGCCTCGGTGCGCGTCCTGCCCATGGAGAATGTCATGCCAGCCCTCGTGTGCCCGCGTATGCATTCCCCAGACAGCAGAGTATGTCTGTAGCCTCCTCCACGGCCCCACCTGCGAATGCCATTGAAGATGACGAGGGCCCGCTGCTCGTCGGCAATTTGCAGGTGGCCACAGACGAAGACTGGTCTGACGCGTGCGTGTGGCTCCTCGCTGTCAGACCAGAGCTGTCCGTGGATGAATCGGCCGCTAGTAACCCGCGGGTGTGTTTGCAGGCTAAGCCATTAGCCACCTCGGCTCAGTCTCTGGCGTATGCTGAACATATCTTGGATATGTTCACTGCGGCAGAGGAGTCGATCAGACCAAAAGGTCGCCTCGCCAATGCCCTCCCCCGCGAGGTTGCTAGGCAATGCCGAGTTCCTGCCAGTCAGTACACTCAGTATGGTCTAGCGCCCAGACCGAGCGCGGATGACCCCGCCGCTCTGGGGAAGACACGCAGCCAGGCTCTCGTACCGACACGGAAGCGCTGTGCTTGGGCGCTATGCGCTCAGCTAATGCCGCTTTGCATGACACCAAGGAGAGCTCACGAGCAGTGATTAGTGCGCTGTCTCACATGTCTCAGCTGCTATCACGGGTAGTAGCAGCCTCGGTGCGCCAACAGCCTAGTGCAGTGACAGTACAACGAGCCATCCAGGATGGGATCAACCTGGCATTGGATTGTCTGACTAGGTCAGTCACCAAGTCACTGAGGACGAGGCGCACATTTGCCTTAGACAACTTGTGCCCGTGCCAGGAACTCAAATTGCGCTTGTTGTTGGCACCTCCAGGAGACGGTGAATAATCAGAGGGCGCTCCACGCACAATTTGAGGTGTTGCGCAGAGAACATGTGCGTGTTCAGCCCTCGGCTGTCCGACAGCAGTACGCTCGTGGCGGTGCTGGCAGTGTCAGAGGCCAGCAGGCCGGCCGGGTTCAGAGACCGCGCCGGCCACGCCAGCAGCAGCGTGCTGCTGTACGTCAGCCAGCGCTTCAAGCGCAGGCAGCAGCCCCGCGCACCGTGGGGCACGTGGCGCTGGGTGAGCAGCGGCGAGTGGTAACCGGGTCTGATGGCCTAAAAGAATTTCTGGTTACCACAGGTACCACTCTGGTTTTGTCACACATACCAGAGACATACCAACTTCTAAAATTTATGTGCACCCCGTTAACCCTAGGTGCACCAGTGGGAGGTCGTTTGACTTTCCACATTCAGGAGTGGGAACGGTTAATTCAGGACCGCTTAGTCTTGCAATGGCTGTCACGCGGATACAGTCCAGAGTGGATAATAGGTCTGCCATTGCATCTGTCTCTGGTACCAGTCTGGACTCAAATTCCAAGAGATCCAGACAAGCGGTTGTGCATAGAAGAGGAGAATGAATCTCTAATTCTAAAAGAAGCAATTCAACCGGCACAAGATTGCCCGGGATTCTATTCAGCCGTGTTTCTTGTGACAAAGAACAGCGGAGGGGTGGTGGGCGGGGGGACGTGGAGATCAATTCTTAACCTCAAATCTGTAAACAAATTTATAGACACACCGAGTTTCAAAATGGAAACAATAAAATCAGTGTTGTTGGGGCTAGAGAAGGGGATGTGGACAGCATCGATAGCGCTAAAGGACGCTTATTTCCACATTCCCATTGCAAGGAGTATTCGTCGGTTCCTGAGATTTGCTTTTCAGGGACACCAGTGGCACACAACCCAGAAAGCTTGACAGCAAATCTGGAGATAGTTTTGAAAACTCTCACAGATTTAGGATGGATAATCAACTTTCAGAAATCAGAGCTGACTCCATCCCAGAAGCTTGTTTACCTGGGTATGTTCTTAGATCTGGAGATAGGATATGTTTATCCATCCCAGGAGAGAGTGGAGAATCTCCTCTCGTGCATTCAATTCGTTTGCAGCAGTTATTATATTCTAGCACGAGTATATCTGAGAATACTAGGTCTGATGGTTTCAATGGAACCAGTCATTCCTCGGATGGTCTTGCGCAGGCGGCCGATTCAGCTATTTCTCATGACTCAGGGAATGCAGAGTTCAGGATCACTGGACTCGCGCATTCAAGTGTTGGATCCTCTCATTCATCACCTTCATTCACCCCTCCACATCCTCAAGTGACGATGTTTACAGATGCATCGATGGAGGGATGGGGAGTTTGCCTGGAAGAAGCCAGAATATCAGGGGTTTGGAATCTGGATCAGTCAAATGAGCATATCAACATGCTAGAATTACGGGCTGTAATTCTAGGCCTGGAACACTTCTTAAAAGAAGTGGAGCGAAAGTTTGTGTTGATACGTTCAGACAACTCAACAGTAGTGAGTTACATAAACCGCCAGGGCGTAACGAAGTCGCCCAGTCTCTGTATGATGACATGGAAACTGCTTTGCTGGCGTATGGATCATATGATCACCTTGAAAGCAGTTCATATTCCGGGAAGGCTGAATCTGTTAGGATGAGCATTCTGCCTACGGAATGGCAACTAAATCAATGTGTGACGGATCATCTGTTCAATCATTGGGGAAAACCCAACATAGATTTATTAGCAATGAAGAAGAATGCGAAGATGACGAAGTACGTTTCTCCGATTCCAGATTCAAGCGCCATAATAGATGCACTAGTTATCAGTTGGAAGGGAATGTATTCATACTCATACCCTCCAACAATCCTGATTCCAAGGATTCTTCAAAAGATCAAGCAGGAGGAATGCCAAGTGCTTCTGATCACCCCGACTTGCCCAAGCCGATCATGGTTTACAGATCTGCTGGACCTTCTGGTCTGCAATCCGGTTCCTCTGCCTCTGATGGACAAGATTATCTTCCAGGGCAAAACCCTTCACAAATGTTTCAATTGACTGCATGGATATTGTCAAAAAATCTGTGTTTAAGGAGTGCTTTTCTGAGCAAGCAGCCAATTTCATGGCCAGAGCCAGAAGGGGGTCACCCTCCAGAGCATAAATTATAAAATCAACAGATTTGCAGAATGGTGCTCAAAGAGATGTATCAATCCAATGGATGCATCTATTC
Source organism: Chaetoderma sp. LZ-2023a (assembly GCA_034401795.1). NCBI lineage: Eukaryota > Metazoa > Mollusca > Caudofoveata > Chaetodermatida > Chaetodermatidae > Chaetoderma > Chaetoderma sp. LZ-2023a. The sequence continues at coordinate 94,622,782 of CM067366.1, read as the reverse complement.
AGGTAGTAGCGGATTTTCTCTGTCACCTGTATGATTTTCTCTGTCACCTGTATGATGCCTATAGCCTTAAGCCTAATTCTATTGCTGGATATAATATAGTTACAGGTGAAGGCCTTAAGCTTCTACTGAGATTGAATTTCTTGGCTAAGAATCAGTCTTTAAAATATCCAGGTCTACCTATTATTTTACCTGCCTTAACCAGATATGATCCTGGTGCTAAAGCATGATGTCCTGTCCATGCTTTAAATAAGTACAAAAGAAGAACTCAAGTTTGGCGGATGGACTCATGTTCCCTATGATTGTCATATTTTGAACCCCATGGTAGACCATTTTGTTTTTTGTCTTGGTGCTGGTGTCATATTTTTTATTTAATATGGTGATGGTTAATGTCTCTTAATTGTGGTTCTTTCAGAGAGTTTTGAAAATGAATCAATTCTTCTTTTTCCAATGTCTAGTAATACTTTTCAAGTATTAGAGAACGTGCTAGTCATTTAGAGCAGCTTTTTTCCTAACCTTCCTCAGAAAGAGGGGGAGGGGGTGGGGGTGGAGTACATTTGCCTTTAGATCAATCTCTGTTCATCGGTCGATTATCCAATGCAAAATTCTATTCCTGTTTGTGTTTTCAGATACAATTTCGGATGTTTTAAATCTCTTGAAAATTCAAAGCACTAGTTTCTTCAAGGGTGTACTGGTTTTCAGGACCTTGCCTCCCTCCCGCCAAATTTGCTTTCAAATTCTGGCTTTTATCAACAAGAGTGTTAGGGAGGTATGTTCTCATGATGTGAAATCTGAAAATTTATCATATTTCTTTTTCACGAGTGAGATGACATACTTACCTCCCTAACAGGATCCCGGCCTCTCCACCCCACGGAGGCCTGGTCCTTTGGTTATTTGAATAGTTGCTTCTATGTCAACCAATATTTAGTAACGGAAGTACCAGTATGCGCAGTAGGTGGGGTCTGCCATGTGCCTGACCGTGTACATCCCCCTGCCCATTAGGGGCACCTAACCTTTTATGATTATGAATATTATTGAATTTAGAGCTGATATACTAGTATATCAAGTATTAGGGAGTATGTCATCTCACTCGTGAAAAAGAAATTTGATAAATTTTCTTAATCCATTTGAAAGATGGCACATTATTTTTCTATATTTACAATGTTCACCTATTGTTTCAATAATTAATCTAAATGCACTATAAGATATCTTGTATTTCAGGTAGTAGAATACAGTGTGGTGCCAGAGCTGTTAATCAAGCTGGTGATCCAGGTCTTGAGATGCTGAGTCTGCCAAACACCATCAGTCCATCTGAGGGTCTCTGTCTACCCAGAGTTGCACAATCTATAGGTGCTGAGCCATTCAATGCTAAGATACGCTATACAGGTAAGGATGGAATTTAATGATAGGTAAGATTAACCATGGTCTTGATAATAGCAAACGTTTACCTCAATTGATCTGGATGATAGCAAAGATTTTCTCCCTTGATCTGGAAAATAGGAAAGATTTATTTCCTGTGATTTTGATGACAGTAAAGATTAATTTTGATGACAGTAAAGATTTATTTCCCTTGATCTGGCAGATATTAAAGACTTATCTCCATTGATATTGAATTATAGTAAAGATCTGTTGCCATTGAACTTGATGATAGCAAAGATTTATTTCACTTTATCTGGAAAGCGTTAGAGACCTTAATATTGGATAATAGTACTGATTTATTTCCCTTAGTCTAGATAATATTAGAGATTTACTCCCCTTTATCTAGACCGAGTTAAAAAGATTTCCTTTTGATCTGGATGATAACTAAAAATTTAATTAATTTTATCTCGCTCAATCTGAATTATAGAAAAGTTATCGCCCTTGATCTGGATCAAGGTAACAATTTATCTCTGTTACTCTTGATGATTGTAAAGATCGATTTATCTCCCTTGATCTTGATGATAGTAAAGATTTATTTTCCTTGGCCTCAATGATAGTACAGATTTCTTTCTTTCCCTTTGTCTGGATAATAGTAGACCATGATATTGAAGAATTGTAAGGATTTATCTCCCTTGATCTAGACGATAGAGGTTAACCTCCCTCTATCTGGAATATGTTAAATATTTATCTCCCTTGATCTGGATGATGGCAGTGATTTATCTCCCTAGATCTAGATGGTGGTAAAAGTTTTTATCTCACATCAAGAGTATACTTACCAGCCTGATACTGTATGATATTTCCCAAATATCGACCTAGCTTCAATAAGACTCAGAATTAAAAAGAAACTGCCCCCACCGGGCAGGTTACTCAACTGACAGTCTAGCGGATGTGGGATGCTCCAGGTCCTAGCCATCAGGTGTACTTTAGTAAATTTATTGATAAAAAATGTGCATGTTGACTCGGATGGTATATCCGGGATTCAGGCTAACTTGTGGATATGTCTATATTAGGCTAGCTCTTTTTGGGGGAGGCCTATATATTAGCTAACGCATGTTGTGCTTTGGATTTTCAGATACATATAGCTGATTCCTGACATGTATCCTTCATTTGAACAATAATTTATACTTGGTTTTCTAGGTTCAAATAATTTATTATGAGTTTGCAGAAGGAATTATTACCATAAGAAGTAATTTTTTTGGATTCTCCCTCAACCTCGGGGTTTGGATTCAGGATGAGGTATTCTTGTTGTTGTTCAGCAGTCTTCACTCATTCATCAGGAGTTATCTTCTGAGGTTAAGTATGGAGAGAAAAAGTTTCAGTCATTTCTAAAGAAATTTTGGAAATTTTGTGATTGAGGTTTGTGTTATTTATTGTGTTTATAAAGTTCAACTACTAATGAATCTTTGTTTTGTGTATGGAGTCTAGCATTCGCCTCTCAAGTATTCAAGTTCAAATTCTAAGTTTTTAGGATTTGTTTACCTTTAGTCAGGTCCATAGTTTTTTCTATGGGCCTTGCTTATCGTTTTCATCTAGTGGTCTATGTTTTCCTTAAGGAATTTATTAGCCTTCTGCACTTGGTTTTTTGGTTCATCATAACTAAAAACTAATTGTTTCCATTTGTGTCATTTCAGAGGGTTATTGAAAACAAATGCCCTTCCTGCCACCGTTTTGTGAGGGCCCGCTATTTCCCTCATGGCTGCACTAGGTGCAGTATGTGCTGGCCTTTATTAAATTGTCATGTGTTTCAGTCGTGGCCGGTGGATGTACTTACTGATTTTATAAATCAGCAGGTAATGAATGGACTGGGCGGTAGATGAAAAAAGGCGACTTGACAAAGAGTCTTGTGGTAAGAAGAGGAAGGCATCCATGCCAAACATGGAGGCCTTCCGTCTGGAGATGATCGGAGAAATGAAGAAGACAATCACAGATCTTGTCCCGGAGTTGCTTCGCAGCTTGCTTCCCGGTTCAAGTTCGTCATTGTCTTCCCCATTTGCTCCAGGACAGAGTGGTCCCATCGCTGGGTATGGTTCTCTTAGGAAGCCAGTTTTTGTGGTAGACCCAGAGATGGGTCCCGCCCTAAGGCTTGCCTCACCCGTGGACCCGGGAGCGAAAACCATGGCCTCGGGCATTCGCTTATCGAACGTTCTAAAGCTGCCTAAGGCTAAAAGTATCCGCACCTTACACGATACCCCTCGTGCCCAGGCCGTGTTTGATCCCTTTTCAAGCGTGTCGTCTAATCTTTCTGGGCAGGAAGAAGAGGACACGCTGTTATGGCCTGCCGACGGCCATGGAAATCCATCCACCACCCCCTCTCCCAGGGGGCCCATGGGTAACCTTTCCATGGAACTAATTCTTCGGGAGTAGGTTTCACAGCTCAACGGCTAGGGCGGCTAGGAGCTGATGACCGTCCATACCATATTCCTCGGCTTGCTGAGAGTTACTGTGAGGAAGGCCCAGACTATGATGTCATGAGTCCCCCCCCCCATAATGCTGTAGATATGGCTCCTGGAATAGCCACGGCTCAAGCCATGCCGGCCCTTGTGGGTTCATATGGCTTCCCTGGCTATCCAGAGGTATCTCCAGCTCCAGCTGTTACCCCACCAGTGAATGTGGTTGAGGACGACGAAGACCCTAGCTCATCGAGCATTCACAGGTTGCCACCGAGGAAGACTGGCTGGATGCTTGCCAATGGCATGTGAGCATCAAGCCGGAACTCCAGGTGGATCCACCGGCTTCTTAGCGGGACCAGCGCCCGTGGTTGGGAGGGAAGCCGGTGACAAGCACCATGCCATCTCCCATATGCGGAGCATATCGTGGATATATTGGGCTGAATGGACGTCTTGCGAAGACCCCTCGCGATGTGGCACGGTGCTGCTGTATCAGTTCTGATCTTTATCAGAAGTATGGTGTCGTCCCAAAGTTTTGCACGGATGACTGTGTGGCTTTGGGTGAAGACATGCGACCAGGGTTCTGGTCTGACATGGGACCCTTGTGCGCTAGCGCTTTGCGCAATGCAAATTCTGTGCTGTGGAACACGGAGGAAAGTACGAGAGGAGCCATCTTGGCTCTCTCGCACGTTTCCCAGCTGCTACAGGGGTGGTAGCAGCATCCATGGCCCGCCAACCATGTCCTCTTACAGTCCAGAGAGTCATCCAGGACGGCATTAACCTGGCTCTGGATTGTATGATGAGATCCGTAACCAGGAGTCTACGGGTGAGGCACACACTTGCCATTGACAATTTGTGTCCCTCACAGGACCTGTACACTCGGCTTCTTCGGACACCGATATCAGGTTCAGGTTTGTTTAGAGGTGAAGGATGCCTGTACCTCCAACAAACCGTAAACCGGGTGAACAAGCAGTGGGTGCTGTGTGAGCAGTTTGAAGTGCTCCGCAGGAAGCGTGTTTGAGCAGCGCCCCCTGCCTTCCACCCTCAGCAGGCTAGAGGTGTTGATGGCCCTGTTAGAGGCCAACCACCTAGGCAGTGTCGACCACGGCAACGCCTGCATAAGCCAGGTAGGTGGCGAGCGCAGGCTCCTCCATCCCGACTGGATATCAAGCCAGCCATCGCGCCTGTCTCTGGTTCCAATCTGGACTCAAATCCACGAGATCCAGATCAGCAGTTGTGTATAGAGGAAGAAATTCAATGCCTCATACAAAAACATGCAATTCAAACCCGCATAAAAATGTCTGGGTTTCTATTCAACCGGGTTCCTAGTGACAGAGAGCACTGAAGGGTGGAAACCAATTCTCAAGCTCAAACCTCTCACCAATTTTCAAAATGGAAACTGTAAGAACGGTGTTAACAGGATTGAGAAAGGGAATGTGGACAGCATCAATAGATCTAAAAGATGCTTATTTTCACATTCTCATTGCGAAGAGCTTTCGTCGGTTCCTGAGATTTGCAATGGGAATTCAGGGTTCTTCCATTTGGTATATCGACGGCTCCCCAGGTCATCACTCGAGTGGTCCAAGCTATGACGTCATACCTCCGCAGGAGACACAAAGCAGTCCACACGTACATAGACGACTGGCTGTTACACAATCAAGAAAGTTCTATCGGCAAATCTGGAGATAGTTTTGAAAACTCTCACAGATCTAGGCTGGATAATCAACTTTCAAAAATCAGAGCTGATACCATCCCAGAAGTTTGTTTACCTGGGTATGTTCTTTGATCTAGAGATAAGGTGTGTTTACCCTTCTCAGGAGAGAGTAGAATTACTCATCTCAGTCATACAGTCAGTGTGCAACAGTCATCATGTCCTTGCTCGGGTCTACTTGAGAATGCTGGGGTTGATGGTTTCTTTGGAACCAATCATTCCACAGGCAGCCTATCCAGTTATTTCTCATGACACAGTGGACGCAGAGTACGGGATTCCTGGACTCAAAAGTGTCAGTGTTGGAACCTCTTATTCACCACCTTCAATGGTGGATGAAAAGAGAGAATGTCCTGGTGGGGGTGACGTTGTCACTTCCCACCCTCAGTTAACAATGTACACAGATGCATCAATGGAGGGATGGCAAGCTTGCCAGGAAGAAGACACCGTATCAGGGCTTTGGAATCTGGATCAGTCAAAAGAACATATCAATCTGCTAGAAATGCGAGCAGTAGTCTTAGCCATGGAACACTTCCTAGAGAAGTTCAAGGGCAAGATTGTTCTGGTTCGATCAGACAATACAACAGCAGTGACGTACATAAACCGCCAGTGCGGACCAAAGTCGCCCAGTCTCTGTATGATGACATGGAAACTGCTTTGCTGATGCCTAGATGATGGGATTTCCCTGAAAGCAGTTCATATTCAGGGAAGGCTAAATCTATTAGTAGACTCATTGAGACGAAGAATGAGCAGTCATCTCCCAGAGAATGGCAACTAAATCAATGTGTGGCGGGCTGTCTTCAACCACTGAGGCAAGCCCAACATAGATTTATTCGCAATGAACTAGAATGCGAAGATGACGACGTACGTTTCTCCGATTCCAGATCTGAGCGCTATCACAATAGATGCGCTAGCTATCAGCTGGGAGGGAATATATGCATATGCATTCCCGGCAGCAATCCTGATTCCAAAAGTTCTCCAGAAAATCAGGTAGCAGGAATACCAAGTGCTTCTGATCGCCCCAAATTTGCCATGCCGACCATGGTATACGGATCTGCTGGACATTCTGGTCTGCAATCCTGTTCCTCTGCCTCTGATGGACGACATAATCTTCCAGGGCAAGGCCTTGCACAACAACCCGTCAATGTTCCAATTGACTGTGTGGATGTTGTCAAGGAATCAGCAATTAAGGAGGGGTTTTCTGAGCAAGCAGCCATGTTTATGGCCAGAGCCAGAAGGGGGTCAACCTCGAGAGCATATAATTATATAATCAACAGATTTGCTAAATGGTGCTCAAAAGGATGTATTAATCCAATGAATGCATTTATTCAGGTAGTATCCGATTTCCTCTGTCACCTTTTTTATGCCTATCTCCTCAAGCCTAACTCTATTTCTGGCTACAAGTCAGGCTTAATGTCAGTTATCCCTTGTTTTGCTAATAGGGGAGGTGATGACGTATGTAATCTAAATACTTTAATCAAATGCATGGGTAATCTAAGACCAAGGAATCCTCCAGTGATTCCGTCTTGGAGTTTATCATGAGTTCTTCAAGTATTAGCGGATAAACCCTTTGAACCACGAAGCTCCATTTCCATGAAAATGTTGAGGCTTAAAACAGTTTTTCTGATTGCTGCAGCTTCAGCCAGACGAAGAAGTGAAATACATGCTTTGTCAGGGCTTCTTCTACCTAGAGTTAACTTTATGGCAAAAAAACAGTCTTTAAAATATCCTGGTCCGCCTATATTTGTACCCGCTTTGACTAGGTTGGATCCTAATTCAAAGGCTTGGTTTCCTGTCCATGCATTAACACGTTATAAACAACATACACAGGAATGGTGGACGGACCCTAGTGCTTTATGGCTATCTTACATTAAACCCCATGGGAGAGCTTCTAAAGATACCATTTCTAGGTGGATTGTGGAATGCATCCAGCATTGCCACAAAGCTGCCACGGGAAAACAAGTTGACATGGCCAAGGCTCACAGTGTCCATGGCATAGTGATGTCCACAGCTCTGTTTAACGGAGTGCCAGTGCATGACATTATGTCAGTAGCACAATGGCACTGTGAGTCTAGTTTTACAGATCATTACCTCAGTGGCATGTCAAATCCGCTTGCCTTATCGATTTTACATAAACGTTAAACTGTATATATTTGTAAATATTGTACATAAGGCCGTTGATTCACACACAGTGCAATTTAGTGGGGAAATCCCCGCCTTTTCGTACTGTACCTATCATCGCCAGCGGTGATTAAAGGAAATCTCGTCAAAATAGGTTAGTCCTATATTTGCTGATGGTTATTTTTGTCACATTTTTTATTACTTACTAAAATGGTGATGGTTTGTATTCTTTGGTTCCATCTGAGAGTATGCGAAGCTTTCGTCCGATTTCTTATAGTATTTTAGCATGAGTACATAGAGAGTGTATAGGACATTGAGGTCATCACTCCCTCTTTAAAAGAGAGGGGGGGGCGGGGGGGAAGCGAATGTTAAATGGTCATTACTCTCAACATATGTCATGTTATCCGATGTCCAAGTCATTTCCTGATTGTGTTTACATACACAATTTCAGATTTTTTTTGTGCTCCAAAACCAAAAGAGCTTGCTCTTCCGGTGATGAGCCAGTCTTCTGACCTTCGCCTCCCTCCCGCCGAATTCTCCTATGAATTTTGGCTATATCATAGAGTATCAGGGTGGTAAGTATACTCTTGATGTGAAATAAATGAAATCACAGATTTCTTTTTTTTTCATGAGAGAGTTGATACTTACCACCCTGATACGATCCCGTCCTCTCAGCCCCACAGAGGCTCGGTCTATCGGCATTTTATGTTGCAATTATGTCGGCCAATAATTTGGAATAGAAAGAGACAGTCCCGCGCATGCGCCAGTTTGGGCCGCACATCCGCTGGACTGTCAGTTGAGTAACCTGCCTAGTGGGGGCAGTTTCTTTTTAATTCTGAGTCTTATTGATGCTAGGTCTATATTTGGGAAATATCATAGAGTATCATGGTGGTAAGTATCAACTCTCTAGTGAAAAAAGAAATCTGTGATTTCGTTTATTTCCCTTGATCTGAACGGTAGTGAGGGTATATTTTTAATTGGACAATAATAGACTTATCTCCCTTGATCTTGATAATAGTAATGGGTTATGTCCCTTGATCTTGATGGGAACAATGATTTATTTCTCTTGATCTGGATAGTAGTGAAGAGTTGTCTCGCTTGATCTGGATGATAGTAAGGCTTTATCTGGATGATGGTAAATATTTATCTTCATTGATCAGAATAGGTGAAAAGAGTTATCCTCCTTGATCTGGATGGTAATAAATATTTATCTCCATTAATTTGGATGTAGTAAAGATTGATCTCCTTTGATCTGGATGGTAGTTAAGATTTATCTCCCTCCACCTTGATCGTAGCAAAGATGTATCTCCCTTGATCAGGATGGTAGTAAAGATTTATCTCCTTTGATCCGGATGATAATAAAGCTGTGTCTCCTTTCTCCTTTGATCTGTGAAGGTCGTAAAGATATATCTCTGATCTAAACTTTCTTTAGGCCCAGAAGATGAGGACCATCCAAATAAAGTTCGTATTTCCGTGACAATACCACACCGTGATGGTATGCTGCCAGCAATCTCCACACAGCAACTAACAAACTTTGAACTCACTCTCAGTCCAGACGCTTTCAGAATTGCTCAGCACCGATGTTCAAACGTTCTTGATGTTGACGAGGTACCAACTGAGGTGGGATTTATTACGAATAAGACGCGGGATGTCAGAGTTGGACAGACTGAGCCATATCAGTACAGCGAGGAGTTGAGAACAAAACCTACTCTGAGATTTTACAGGTATGTAAACAGGACTTCACAATTTAACACTCATATCAGCCAAAAACAGCTTCTACAGTGGTCCTGAGAAATGTCCATTTGCAAACCAATAAAAGACTATTTTTTTAAATTTACTACTGGAATGACTGGCTCGATAACTGAGCCAGTCATTCCAGTGGTAAAATTTCAAAAATGGTCTTCTCTTGTTCTGCAAATCAACATTTTCTATGTGAAAATTGAAATTTTCTTAAACAAATTTGAGGGTTAAAGGGTTAAAGCTTATATGTTTTAAAACTAATTTAATATTTTAAGACTAAAACTTAAGCCCGCCAAAATAACTTCTGTAGTGGTCTTGAGTAATGTACCTTTGCAGTCCATGAGAAGGATAGTTTGGTAAATTTACTACTGAAATCACTGACTCGATGACCAACCTAACCATTCCAGGTGTAAGTTTTCAGTAATAGTCCAATATTGGCCTACGAATGAACATTTACTAATCAAAAAGTTTTGTTTCTGAACCGTATCAAGTTAGTGTGTTACCATATATCTGAGGTGACACATAATTCACCTTTACAGAGTACGCACCCATCATGTGACATCATAATGAACTGCGTGATGTGTACAATGACATCATAATGAATGACATCGATAAGTACGTCACGAATGCATATTTGAAGATGGTCTATGCATTGTTGTACAAATTATTTGCTTTTACTATTTAATAAATATTCTGTTGAAAATTTTGAAACTAATTTGACTGGACGCTGTTGCTGCCATAGGCAGCAACAGCATCCAGTCAAATTAGTTACAAAATATTCAACAGCTTCCGTGTATAGTTTTCAGGAAATTGATGGTTAGGGCATTTGGAGATCGATCAATCCCAACATGGCGAGTTGTGGGAGGAGCCTAGCTAGTAATGGGCGGGGCATAGCTAAAATGGAAAGGTCCATTGTCAGATTTGGCCAAGAAAATTTCAGTTTTCTCGTGGAAAATGTCCATTTCCAGACCAAGGGAAGGTTGTTTTTTTATTTTACTATTTGAATGACTGGTTCAGTTATTGAGCCAGTCATTCCAGTGATAAATTCTAAAACGTTTTTTTCTGGTGACTTGCAAATGGACATTTCTCAAGGCCAGAAGCCGTTTTGTCTATACATTTTGACCATTAGCGCTGCTCACATATCAGCTGAGCCTTAGCGGTCACCTTTTATCTGCCAGCCAACCATCTGTCTGCCTGCCCACCCGCCGCAAATAGTGGTGATACATTTTGTGATTTTTCTATGTACAGATAGACATCAAACCTAACCAATATGTTCATAATGTCATCTGATATCTCTGTTGCAAAAACGGATCATGTTCGATCTGACTCCACAGTTTGCACCCTTGGAAATTTATAGCCTAATTATCATGGTGTAGAGTTACTCCCTTGAGTTTCACTAGAAAATAATCAAAATATGTCTAATTATGTATTATTTTGATCTATTATGACAATATGTAATGAAATGTCCATAATCACATCTAGAACATGCATTTTCAATAGTTTATCCCGTTAACCCTACAACACTCATATCAGCCAAAAATAGCTTCTACAGTGGTCTTGAGAAATCTCAATTTGCAGACCAAGAGAAGACTATTTTTGAAAATTTACCACTGAACTGACTGGCTCAATAACCGAGCCAGTCATTCTAGTGGTCAATTTTCAAAAACATTTCTTTGAGGGTTAACAGTCAAGATTTGTCAAGAATATTAATAAAACTGTGCGCAGTGAATGGCCAAGATAAAACTGGTTCAGTTATCAAGACAGGTATTCATATGTGGTTAATTGTCAAAAATGGTATCTTCGCCTAAAAATGTATATATATTATTGAAGAGCACTGCTGAGGCCAGTTTTATCCGGATTGAAGATTAAAACATTAAGTGTCAAGCTTCCACAATACAGCTCATATATAAGCCAACATGCTTCCAAGACTACAACAGAAACATGTTATTAGGACAATTTTGAACACGATGTGATAAGTGTGTTATCACATATTTTAGATTTAATTTCATTGGAAGCCATTCCTCTCTTATTACATTATTACATGTTATTTAGTTTTGGAAACATGTAACGGTGAATTTGATTAATCAATTGACTTGTACCAGTTGGTAGTCACACCTGCAAACTGAGAATAACCTTTTTCAGAAATTTGGATTTGGAGGCATGCATGTGGAACTTTGAGACATACTATGATATGTCTGAGCTGGTGCAGGACTGTGGAGGATCAATCACTACAGATGGACAGGTAATGTTGAAATACGGATTGTCTCTGTTATGATTCCTCCCCCCCCCCTCCCTTTCACCAATCCAACTCATCATTCTCCACTCATACACTCCAATGGCAGAATCCAGTTTTAACTATGCTCTGCCCATTTCTAGCTAAGATCCAGCCACGCTTTGCCTGGGTTTGGATCGATCGCACCCTGAGCTCCCTGTATCTCAATTTCCAGAATACTATAGATAATCTGTTGAATATTTCAAACTAATTTGAGTGGGCGCTGTTGCTGCCATAACAGCATCAGGTCAAATTAGTTTTGAAGTATTTAACAGACTGATTATTAGCTCACCTGGCCAGAATGGCCAAGTGAGCTTATGGCATGGCGACCGTCTGTCCGGCGTCATCTGTCCGTCCATCCATCAACTTTTCTTTAAACCACTTCTTCTCAAGAACCACTGGGCCAATTTCAATTATATTTGGCAGGAAGTATCCTTACGGGTATAGGGATCCAAGTTTGTTCAAACGAAGCCAATGACCAGTGGCGATCTTGGATTTAGGCCGATTTTAGGAAATGTCTTTAAAAATCTTCTCCGAAATCACTTGATGGAATGAAGCAAACCCCATGAAATATGCTCTAGGGCAAGAGCTGAACCAACTTTGTTCAAGGGAACTTGATTGGTCAAATGGTTCGGCGGCCATTTTGGTTGACATAGTTTTAGCGAAAACAATTTTTTCCCCAGAACCGCTGAAGGGATAGGGCCAAGATTTGGCAGATATGATTAGGGACTAAGGGCCATTAAAGTTTGTTCACGGGAAGGTGATCCATCAAAAAACCTGGCCGCAGTGGGCCAATCAAAATACAGCATGTTTGGCGGCCATATTGGATTTTTTTATTTGATGAATTTTTAGGCTGAAATTGGTTTTATATATTTTTTTGGGTATTCTGATCACAAATTTGCAATTTTCAAAACTGTCGGATAAATGGTTTGGTGGCCATCTTGGATCATTTTCCTGCCAAAAGCTCCAATACTAAAGCATTGGGAAATTAAAAATGTCTTCTCGAGAACTACTGGGCCGGTTTCAATTATATGTTGCAGAAAGCATCCTTAGGATGTAGAGATTCAAGTTTGTTCAAATGAAGCTGATCAGCCAATTTGGCCGGTGGCCATCTTGAATTTTGACTGATTTTTAGAAACGTATTTAAAAATCTCTGAAACCGCTTGGTGGATTGAAGCAAACCCCACGAAATATGATCTAGGGCAAGAGCTGAACTAAGTTTGTTCAAGGGAACTTGATTGGTCAAATGGTTCAGCGGCCATTTTGCTTGACCTAGTTTTAGCGAAAACAACTTCTCCAGAACCCCTGAAGGGATCGGGCCTAAATTTGGCAGATATGATTAGGGACTAAGGGCCATTAAACTTTGTTCAAGGGAAGTTGATCCGTCAAAAAACATGGCCGCAGTGGACCAATAAAAACACAGCATGTTTGGCGGCCATATTGGATTTTTCTATATGATGGATTTTGAGGCTGAAATTGGTTTTGTATATGTTTTTGGGTATTCTGATCACAAATTTGCAATTTTCAAAACTGTCGGATAAACGGTTTGGTGCAATCTTGGATCATTTTCCTGCCCAAAGCTCCCACACTAAAGCAATGGGAAATTTAAAATGTCTTCTCGAGAACTACTGGGCCGATTTCAATTATATTTTGCAGAAAGCATCCTTAGGGTGTAGAGATTCAGGTTTGTTAAAACGAAGCCGATCGGCCAATGTGGCCGCTGGCCATCTTGATTTTTGGTCAATTTTTAGAAATGTCTAAAAATCTCCGAAACCGCTTGGATTGAAACAAACCCCATGAAATATGATCTAGGGCAAGAGCTGAACAAAGTTTGTTCAAGGGAACTTGATTGGTCCCATGGTTTGGCGGCCATCTTGATTGACCTAGTTTTAGTGAAAACGACTTCTCCAGAACCACTGAAGGGATCGGGCCGAAATTTGGCAGATATGGTTAGGGAGTAAAGACCATTAAACTTTGTTCAAGGGAAGTTGATCCGTCAAAAAACATGGTCGTTGTGGGCCAATCAAAACATAGTGTGTTTGGTGGACATATTGGGTTTTTTATTTGATGGATTTTGAGGGTGAAATTGGTTTTATATGTGTTTTTGGGTATTCTGATCTCAAATTTACAATTTTCGAAACTGTCGGATAAAGGTTTGACGGCCATGTTGGATCATTTTCCTGTCAAAAGCTCCCATACTAAAGCAATGGGAAATTTAAAATGTCTTCTAGAACTACTGGGCCGATTTCAATTATATTTGGCAGGAAGCATCCTTAGGTTGTAGAGATTCAAGTTTGTTCAAACGAAGCCAATCAGGCAATTTGTCCGGTGACCATCTTGGATTTGGGCGATTTTTAGAAATGTCTAAAAATCTTCGCCGAAACTGAGTGATTGATTCTAAAGTCATAAAATATCATTTAGGGCACAAGCTGAACCAAGTTTGTTCAAGGGAACTTGATTTGCCAAATGGTTGGGTGGCCATCTTGGATGGCCTGGTTTTCATGAAAGCAACTTCGTCTCCAGAGCTACTGAACTGGTTGGGCAGAAATTTGGGAGATATGATATTGATGACTAAGGACCATTAAAGTTTGTTGAAGAGAAGTTGATACATAAAGAAACATGGCCTGTGTTTTCTTGTTATAAGTCATTAGAGTTTTACTTATTGTTAATGACCATTCTAGTTGAGATGCCTATGGTTCAGGTGAGCGATACAGGCACCTTGGGCGTCTTGTTAAATAGTAACGACATAAATTTATAAAGCTGGTAAACTAGTTCACGTTAATGACGGAGTATTTCTAGCAATTATGATTGTTACGTCAGCCTAGAATAGTTAAGTAATGGACCTTTCCATTTTAGCTATGCCCCGCCCTTCTCTAGCTAAGCTCCACCCACACTTCACCGTGTTGGGATTGATCGATCCCTGAATGCCCTAACTATCAATTTTCTGAAAACTGTACAGGTAAGCTGTTGAATATTTTGTAACTAATTCGACTGGGCGCTGTTGCTGCCTATGGCAAAGACATACAATTTATACAACAATGCATAGTCCATCTTCAAAATAGGCAGCAACAGCGCCCAGTCAAATTAGTTTCAAAATATTCAACAGAATATATATTAAATAGTAAAGACATACAATTCGTACAGCAACGTATAGTCCATCTTCAAATATGCATTCATGACCTACTTATCCACGTCATTCGTGACAACATAATGATGTCATTCATTATATATGATGTCATTCTACACGTCACGTAGTTGATTATGGTGTCATATGATGGATGGATAAACTTGGAAAGGCCATACAGGGAAGCTGTTGAATATTTTGTAACTAATTTGATCGGGTGCTGTTGCAGAATATTTATTAAATAGTAAGAACATACAATTTGTACAACAGCGCCATTCATGATGTCATTCTACACATCACATAGTTGATTATGGCATCATATGATGGATGGATACTTTGGAAAGGTGAATTGATTATAGTGTCATTCTTTACTGACACATTCGATTCTAAGGGCAGAATGTTCTAGCTAATCTCCAGACACTGTACGATCTTCAATCACAATTTTAACACTGAACTATGAATTCCCAGAATCTCAATCTCAAAGTAGCTATACAGGTATGCTGTTAATGTCCCTTTCCAGTTTATCCATCAATCATATGACGTCATAATCAACTACGTGATGTGTAGGCTGATGTCATTCGTAAATTGGTTCGTCGTGAACGCTTAATTGATGACGGACTAAGTGTTGTTGTATGAATTTTATGTCGTTACCATTTAATAAACACGCTATGGCAGCAACAGCAGCCAGTCAAATTAGTTAAAATATTCAACAGCTTACCTGTATAGTTTTCTGGACATTAATAGTCAGTGAGTTCAGGGATCGATCGATCCCAATGTAGTTGAAATGTGGGTGAAGCTTAGCTAGAGATAGGCGGGACATAGCTAAAACTAGAAAGGTGCATTATTTAGTCCCCCGACGTAGTCAATGGAGACTCTAGAAACATGCATGCATCCACATTTGGTTTTCCGCTGGATAATTTCAGTTAATCTGCATGGATTCATTTTAAATTTTGCAACTACATCGCTCCGCATGAAATCTTGACAGGAATTGCATTTTGAGAAAATCCTGCTAAAAATTACTGTAATCACCAGAGTATACCCCTTGCTTTCTTGAAGAATGGGAAAATATTTGTTTGGTATATATTTGGTATAACGATTTCAAAGGAGATATACATATAAGCTGCTTTATATTTTGAGATTAATTTGACTGGAAGCAGTTAGCAATAGCTTCTAGTCATACTAGTTTCAAATTATCAAACCGATATATGTCTCACGTCCGACAGCTAGATTTTGACAAACCTTGTTTGCATTGATGAATGAATCCTGCCATTGTTTATCAACATTCATTAATCAGCAATCAAGCAACATACATTTTATATTTGCATACGTAGTTTTAAGATTATAAGTTAATTGCCATAAGTTAATTTATACTATTATATATTACCTACATATATAACTCTTCATGTTTTTGCAGGTTCGAGATTTGGTCCAATCCTTTGTGTCAATGGAAGTACCTTTATTTGTGTCATTCGTGGTGTATTCACCGGTCGCACGTGGTGGCTGGCTGAACTTTGACCTCCATTCCAAACTTAAGCTGACATTTGTATATGATACAGCTAAGTTGTGGGAGGATGGTATCCGCTCACCTGAAGGAGCATCTTTGCAAGGTATGTTTAATAATTCTGCATTGTTAAATTTCCTAGCAGATGTTTGATTTATATTATGCTGCACTGTTAACCCGTGAATGGTCAAGCCTTCCAAAACTGGCATCTGCAGTGGTCTTGAGAAATGGTCATTTGCGGGGGGTCATGAGGAGACAATTTTTGAAAATTGATCACGAATAACTGGTTCGATATCTGAGCAAGTCATTCCAGTGCTAGATTTTCAAAAATAGTCTTCTTGTGGCCTACAACTGGGCATCTGTAAGCCAAAAGTTTTACTTACCGTGGCCAGTCTTGAGCATGAAGGTGTTAAAGCATGGAATCAATGTTTAGATCTCGCTTGTTTTGCACCACTTGAATTCAATACTGATTTCATGCTCATAATTGCAGCTGCACATTTTCTATGTCCAGTAAAAGTTATATTTGTCTGTCTCTGTGAAAGCTCACTTTAATGCCAAATTACTGGTCGAGTCGGCCAAATTTAGCCTCTGAAATCTCTAGAGGAATCTCCATTTACAGGCCTCGAGAGGACTATTTTTTGGAATTTTAGAACTGGAATGACTGGGTCATTTAGCATAAGTAATGTTTATGCCGTGGCAACTATCTGTCGACCATCTATGTGGCTGTCCAACTGGCAACTTTTTCTTTAAATTGCTTCTTCTCAAGAACCACTGGGCTGATTTCATTTATATTTGAAACGAAACATTCTTATGGCATGCCAATTCAAGTTTGTTCAAATCAAGCCGATCGGTCAATTTGACTGGTGGCCATCTTGGATTTCGGCTGATTTTTAGAAATATCTTTAAAAATCTCCAAAACCACTTGGTGATCGATCAAAACTCATCATCTATCATCCAGGGCAAGAGCTGAAGCAAGTTTCTTCAAGAGAACTTGATTTGCCAAGTAGTTCAGGGGCCATCTTGGATGACCTAGCTTTGTGAAAAACACTTTTCCGGAACCTGTGAACGGATCGGGCCAAAATCTGGAAGATCTGATTAGAGACTGAGGGCCATTAAAGTTTGTTCAAGGGAAGTTGATATGTAAAGAAACATGGCTGTCATGGGTCAATCAAAATGTAGCGTGGTTTGCGAGTCTTTTATTTGATGGGTTTTGAAGCCGAATTGATTTTTGCGTATTTTGATTTCAAATGTGTCATTTTTGAGACTGTCAGATAAATGGTTTGGCGGCCATCTTGTAACATTTTCCCGCCAAAATTTCCTATACTAAAGCGATGGGAAATTCAAACTGTCAAAATTCTTGAGAACCACTGGCCTGATTTCAAGTATATTTGGCAGAAAGCATCTGATATATAGATCCAAGTTTATTCAAAGGAAGCCAGTTGGTCAATTTGGCCGGTGCCCATCTTGGATTTTGGCTGATTTTTAGAAATGCCTTTAAAAATCTTCTCCTAAGCAGCTTTGGAGATCGTTTCAAAACTCATGAAATATCATCTAGGATAAGAGCTGAACCAAGTTTGTTCACAGAAACTTGATTTGCCAAATAGTTTGGTGGTCATCTTAGATGACCTAGTTTTCCCGAAAATTACTTCTCCAGAACAGATCGGGCTGAAATTTTTGGGATATACTTAAGGCCTAAGGCAGGGTTCGATCTTCAGTTATGTCCGTTAGTCCAAGACTACTTGATTCCCACACGGACTACTCATAGTCTATTAGTCACATGTCCGGTGGACTAGTGCAAAATTCTTGTCAAAATTATCCATTAGACTCACCAAAATGAAATATTCCATGACGTTGATAAACATAATACTTAAAATTGTGGGAAACATGCACCACTGTTTGCAACATAAGCCAATTATCCAATTTCTGTATATAATATGACATAGTTTTAAAATGGCTAATCTAATCTAGAGTTCGTATTATTCTAAACACCTAAACCAAATGGTTTCAAGAGGTTCGCTTTTTAGATACTTCACCATAGAAATTTTACGCATCTTATGTTGCGTAATATTAGAATATTACTCGAAAAGAACATTCGAGATAAGAAGTTCATTTTTGCAACACTTCACAGTATAAATTTGGCACATCTTATGTGCTGTGGTGGTTGGGCATCATATTATTCTAATGTTCGAGATCAGAAGCATGCCTGTGCCGTTATGGCGAACAGCTGAATGCGCCAGCCTTATTTATATTTAGACGACCTAAAATGGGTTACCATAACTGCTGATTTTCGTTCACCTCAGATACTTTTCCGGCAATTTCATTTTGGAAAGAAATAATTGACCAATAAATTCTTACGAGATCAACGAACATGACAAATGAATATGCAAACTAAAAATAGAGGCGTGGCTTGGTGATCATCAAAGGCGATCCCGCAAGACATGAATGATAAATGTTTCCCGAGTTTCATTATATGCATCAACAGGCTAGTCACAGAGCAGACTGCAACAATTTCGAGTTTGTCATCAGACACTCTGAATCGCCACAAAGTCATATCTTATATTGCATTTTGTAATTAAGGATAACATATGAGTGGAGATGGAAGATTTTTCAATTGTGAATATTTCATTAAATACGGCAAAATATACAGAACTATTTCTAAAAACTAGTTTTTTCGCACTTATTTTAGTTGGAGAGGTAATTAAAGCAATAACTTTTAATATGAAATTTACAACAATTTCGGTAGACCAACGCATTACTTTGCTCAATAACAACTGCAAGTTCTCTTCACAGGATTTAGTTTACTGACAGATATTAAAAGATCTGCTTTCTTGTTACAGTAAACAATATATTAACCATTCTAACCTGGGATTTCACTACAAGAGTATACTTACCTCCCTAATACTCTTTGATATTGCTAAATATCGGCTTTCACTCAATAAAACACTCAGATTAAAAAAGTAAGGTGCCCCTACTGTGCAGGTAGTCAGAATTCAGTCAGGTGGATGCCAGCCCCACCACCGCGCATGCGCCGACTAGTACTTCCTCTTTGCTAATTTATTGGCTGAGGGTTCCATGCAATTTTCTGCTCCAAAGTTTTTTTAACTTGTTTTCTGAAAAGTTGTGTTGAAATCTTAGAAGTAATACCTTGTGAATGATGTCTGAGCTTCAGAAAGGTGCTTTGTCTCCAGAGGAGGGCCCAGGACCTATTCATCATGGGACTTCAATTATATTTTAGCGAGTTTTGGGGGGGGGAGCTAATGACCGATTTTTTTTCATTGCAGGCTAAGGAGAAGGTGGCTGAGGAGGAGAGAAGAGCGAAGAGAGAGGTATCTGGTAAGAAGGGTAAGAGGAAGGCCTCGTCCTCTGTTGATATGGAAGCCTTCCGTGTTGAGATGTTGGGAGAGATGAAGAGGACAATCAAGGATTTAGTTCCAGAGTTGCTCCGTGGCATGCTTCCTGGACCAAATCTTTTGTTGTCCTCTTCATCTGCTTCGGAGCAGATAATCCCCGCCTCTGAATCTGGTTTCTCTAGGGTCCTACCAGTTTTCGAAGATTCAGAGGTGGCCCCATTAGAGGGGGCGGTCCAGGACATTGGCAGCAGGCTTGCCGCGCCGGTGAGCCTTGGACGGGTGTCGCTGGAAGTTGGTGCCTGCTTATCAGGCCAGGATTTTCCACACAACGCAGGTACCAGTACGTCCTATGGTACCTTTCCTGGCCAGTCCGGGTTAGCATTCTTCGCTGACCCGGAGTCTAATCTTTCTGACCAGGATGAAGAGGATTATCTGCTGGGTTCTCCTGATGCCGTGACCATGGACATTGACGTCTGTGCACCCCTCGCGGGGAATACAGGACATTATCCATGGTTCTAGTCACGCAGGAGTAGGGTTCATGGCGCAGAAGGTGGCCCGGGTTGGATCTGACGGCCAGGTCTACCACATACCTCGGCTTGCCGAGAGTGTAGCAGGTGCTGGCCAGGGCCGTGGTATGGCGATAAGTGCCCCACGCAATACCACGGCGCCTATTCCTGGTCAAGCCAGTCAGTTTAACATGCCTGCTCTTTCGGGCCCACATGCTTTCTCTGGCTTGCCAGGAGTGTCAGGTTATCCAGCCCCAAGCACGCCTGCGAACGCTCAGGAGGAAGACTATGGCCCTCGTCTTGTAAAGCTCTCGTAGGTAGCCACAGGAGGACTGGTCGGACGCTTGTCAGTGGCTTATAAGCATCAGGCCAGACCTGCCTGTGGAACAGTCGACCAGCCAGCGGGATCACCGCCCGTGGTTGGCAGGTAGATCAGCTGTTAGCGCAATGCCATCTCTGCCGCTGGCGGACATTGTAGATATGTTCACAGCGGCAGAGACGTCCATCAAGGCGCATGGACGTTTCGCGATGGCCCCCTCAGGAGGTGGCGAGGCGTTGCCGCATCGTATCTGATGAGTATCAGAAATATGGTGTGGTGCCTAAGCCGAGCATGGATGACCGCACGGCGTTAGGCGAGGACACGCGGCCAGGCTCCCGGTCTGACACGGGAGCGCTGTGCTCGAACACTTTACATTCAGCTAATACCGCGTTGCGCGATGCGGAGGAGAGTGGGAGAGCGTCTATTGCGGTGCTTTCTCATGTCTCCCAGCTGTTACAGGGGGGAGTAACGGCATCCGCATCGCACCAGCCTAGCCCGGTAACAGTCCAGAGAGCCATCCAGGATGGAATCAACCTGGCTCTGGATTGTTTAACCCGGGCTGTGACCAGGAGTGTCCGGGCGAGGCGCACGTTTGCTCTTGATAACTTGTGCGCATCTCAGGACCTGTATAATAGGCTGCTGCGTATGCCTATGGCAGGTCCTGGTCTCTTTGGAGGTGAGGGATGTAGGCACCTCCAGGAAACGGTCACTCTGGTCAATAACCAGAGGGCTTTGCGCGAGCAGTTTGAGGTTCTCCGCAGAGAGCGCGTTCGCGCAGCACCCACTGTGTATCATCCCCTGCAGGTTCGAGGTGGCGGTGGCCAGGTCAGAGGCCAACCACCATCGCAGCGTCGGCGTCGGCCATGCGCGGTTCATCCAGCAGCAAGGGGGGCGCGCAGGCAGCCGGCCAAGCACTGAGGTGCGCGTGATGCTGGTCGTGGCACGCGAGGATCTGGTCGTGGTAATCGTGCCTGATGGGTCGGTTATCACCGTGAGAACCACTCTGGTGCTTCTAGCCAAGGAGACGGTGCCACTCTTGCACTCCTTACATCCACCTCTCCCTAGGTGGTCCAGTGGGGGCCCGATTGGCCCAGCACAAGTAAGAGTGGGAACGGTTGGCTCAGGACCGTTTAGTCTTGCGATGGCTTTCAGTTTGGTATCATCCCGATTGGATAACAGGGCTTCCATCGCGACTGTCTCTGGTGCCAGTCTGGACTCAAATTCCAAGGGATCAAGATCAGCGGTTGTGTACAGAGGAAGAGATAAATTCCCTCATACAAAAAGGAGCAATTCAACTGGCGCAAAAATGTCCGGGCTTCTATTCAACCGTGTTCCTAGTATCAAAAAGCACTGGAGGGTGAAGACCAATTCTCAAGCTCAAGCCATTGAACAAATTCATAGACACACCCAGTTTCAAAATGGAGACAGTGAAATCGGTGTTGGCAGGGTTGGAGAAGGGATGTGGACAGCTTCAATAGATTTGAAGGATGCTTATTTCGACATTCCTATAGCGAGGAGTTTCCGTCGCTTCCTGAGATTCGCATTCCAGGGCAGACAGTGGGAATTCAGGGTGTTACCCTTCGGAATTTCTATGGCTCCTCGGGTCTTCACCAGGGTGGTTCTTGCGATAACAGCATACCTCCGCAGGAGAAGCATAGCAGTCCACACGTACATAGACGACTGGCTGTTAAAAACACACAACCAGGAAAGTTTATCAGCAAATCTGGAGATAGTTTTGAAAACTCTCACAGACTTAGGCTGGATAATCAATTTTCAAAAATCAGAGCTGACTCCATCCCAGAAATTTGTTAACCTGGGAATGTTCTTCGATCTGGAGATAGGATATGTTTATCCTACTCAGGAGAGGGTTCAGATACTCATCTCAGTAATACAATCAGTGTGCAACAGTCGTCATGTCCTGGCACAGGTTTACCTGAGAATGCTGGGGTTGATGGTTTCTTTGGAACCAGTCATTCCTCAGGCGGCCTTACGCAGATGGCCGATCAGTTATTTCTCAGGACTCTATGGACCCAGAGTACAGGTTCACTGGACTCAAATGTGTCAGTGCTGAAGCCTCTAATTCACCACCTGCAATGGTGGTTGAAGACAGAGAATCTCCTGGCGGGGGTGATGCTAACCCCTCCTCACCCTCAGTTAACGATGTATACAGATGCATCGATGGAGGGGTGGGGAGCTTGCCTGGAAGAATCCACGATATCAGGGTTTTAGAATCTGGAACAGTCAATAGAACACATAAATCTATTGGAATTACGAGCAGTGGTCCTGGGCCTGGAACATTTCTTACAGAAAGTTCAGGGCAAGAGTGTACTAATTCGATCAGACAACTCAATAGTAGTGACTTACATAAACCGGCAGGGCGGAACGAAGTCGCCCAGTCTCTGTATGATGACATGGAAACTGCTTTGCTGGTGCCTGAATCACAGGATTACCTTGAAAGCAGTTCATATTCCGGGAAGGTTAAATCTGTTAGCAGACTCATTGAGCCGACGGATGAGTGTTTTACCTATGGAATGGCAACTGAATCAATGTGTGGCGGATCGTCTGTTGAACCACTGGGGGAAACCCAACATAGATTTATTCGCAATGATGAAGAATGCGAAGATGACGACGTACGTCTCTCCGATTCCAGATCCGAGCGCTATCGCAACAGATGCGCTAGCTATCAGCTGGGTGGAAATGTATGCATACGCATTCCCTCCAGCAATCCTGATTCCAAAAATTCTTCAGAACGTCAGACACGAGGAGTGCCAAGTGCTTCTTTCTGATCGCCCCAAATTGGCCAAGCCGATCATGGTATACGGATCTGCTGGACCTTCTGGTCTGCAATCCAGATCCTCTGCCTCTGATGGACAATATTATCTTCCAGGGCAAGGCCCTTCACAGTAATCCGGCAATGTTCAGATTGACTGCGTGGATGGTGTCAAGGAATCTAGAATTAAGGAGGGCTTTTCTGAGCAAGCAGCCATGTTTATGGCAAAAGCCAGAAGGGGGTCAACCTCCAGAGCATATAATTATAAAATCAACAGATTTGCAGAATGGTGCTCAAAAAGATGTATTAATCCAATGGATTCATCTATTCAGGTAGTAGCTGATTTCCTCTGTCACCTGCATGATGCCTATAGCCTCAAGCCTAACTCTATTGCTGGTTATAAGTGGTGAAGTAAGTACATTAAATACTTTAATTAAAGGTATGGGCAATCTAAGACCAAGGAATCCCCCAGTGATTCCGTCTTGGAGTTTATCTCTAGTGCTTCAGGTACTAGGTGATAAGCCTTTTGAACCACTTAGTTCCATTTCTATGAAAATGTTGACACTTAAAACTATTTTTAATTGCTGCGGCCTCGGCTAGGCGTAGAAGTGAAATTCATGCCTTATCAGCCGAGGCAGACCGTTTTGTGGTTACAGGGGAAGGCCTTAAACCTCTACCTAGGATTAATTTCATGGCTAAGAATCAGTCTTT
Source organism: Chaetoderma sp. LZ-2023a (assembly GCA_034401795.1). Taxonomy (NCBI): domain Eukaryota; kingdom Metazoa; phylum Mollusca; class Caudofoveata; order Chaetodermatida; family Chaetodermatidae; genus Chaetoderma; species Chaetoderma sp. LZ-2023a. Next base: position 94,598,857 of record CM067366.1, on the reverse strand, counting down.
GACATATCCAGGTCAACTCATTTTTTTGCCAGCTTTGACTAGATATGATCCTAATTCTAAAGCATGGTGTCCAGTCTGTGCATTAAGCCGGTACAAACAACGTACTCAGGAATGACGGACGGACCCGTCAGCGTTACGGTTGTCATATATTGAACCCCATGGCAGGGCGTCTAAGGACACCATTTCCATGTGGATTGTTGAGTGTATTCAATTTGTCATAAATTTGCCACAGGTAAACAAGTTGACAAGGCTCACAGTGTCCGGGACGTAGTAGCTTCCCCTGCCCTATTTAATGGGGTCCCTGTGGATGACATTATGTCGGTAGCTCAGTGGCACTGTGAGCCATGTTTTACAGACCATTACCTCCGTGACACCTCAAATCCTCTCGCCTTATCGATTTTGAAAGAATAATTTAGGTGTACATATTTGATGAGGTTTCCTCATTTTTTATATATTTCGCATTTAATCAATGGAAACATCCACTTATTTGGACTGCAACAATCTTCACCAATGGGGAGATGATGACAGCCGCCATACTTCACAAGGTCAGTCTTGTTTTTGTGGTGTTCATTGTTAATTGTGCTGTCGTGTGACCCTTATTAATATGGTGATGGTACGTGTTTTATGTGTGGTTCAATGAAGCCTTTTCGTTTATGGTCCTATAGTACATGGCACTTGTACGTAGAGAGCGTATGGGACATTGAGGTCATTCAGTCTTCCTCCCAAGAAGAGGGGGGGGGGGGGGGGAGCACATATGACATATTGGTCATCTCTCAACCATCAGTTGCGTTAGCCGATGTGTAAATCCTTTCCTGATTGTGTTTCCACACAATTTCAGAAGTTTCAGTGCTTTTAACCCAGAAAAAGCGCGTATGGAAGAGCTGGTCTTTTGACCTCGCCTCCCTCCCGCCGAATTCCCTGTCGAATTCTGTCAATATCAAAGAGTATTAGGGAGGTAAGTATACTCTTGAAGTAAAATAAACGAAATCACAGATTTCTTTTTTCACGAGAGAGTTGATACTAACTCCCTAATACGGACCCGGCCTCTCCACCCCACTGAGGCTCGGTCTTCAGGCTCTTATAATGTTGCATAGTGTCAGCCAATAAATTAGTCAGAGGAAGTACTAGTCGGCGTATGTGCGGTGGTGGGGCTGGCATCCGCCTGACTGACTTCTGACTACCTGCCCAGTAAGGGCACCTTACTTTTTTAATCGGAGTGTTTTATTGAGTGAAAGCCGATATTTAGCAATATCAAAGGGTATTAGGGAGGTAAGTATCAACTCTCGTGAAAAAAGAAATCCGTGATTTCATTTATTATATAGGTAAAACACTGGCCAAGATTAAATGAACAATATTCTAATTGCAATAACCTATCTTGTCAGCACTTCTATGCCGTAGTCCCATCTTAATCAAATAGGAAGCAAATACTGGAATTCCCCTTCTAAATAAAGAACTACTCAGTGAAAATGTGGAGTGTTAACACTTTTCCTTCTGTTATATATGTAATTGATACATGTATGTTATAGCTGAAGCTCCACTAATTATTTTGAAAACAAATCTGACTAATCTGTAAGTGATTAATTTCTGTCTGCAATTTCTTTCAGTAAAATTAGCTTCTAAATTTGCCTCCTTTAAAACAAATCTCAGAATTCAGAATGACAGGTATTATTATACCAATAATATGTATTCATTTTCCAATATGCCACATTCTTTAGAATGCTAGTGTATCTCTATGGGCTAATTGTGTATGCGCCATAACACAGCTAGATATAAAATAAACAAATTTTCAATATAAAAATATATTTTCATTCAGAATTAAAATTTGGTTGGCATGACTGTCTAGTTAGTTGATTAATAGCAATGAGTCCCAAACACAATACCCCAACCATGACATGTAACTGTAATGGCTAAACTTGACAGTTTGCTGGCCTTAGGATATAACATGGAGGGGAGGGGAAGGGGGTGTGGGAGGGGGGGGGGGGGGAGGGGGGGGGGGTGACTAGTTTAACCCTTTAACACTAAAGCCGACCAAAACAGCTTCTGCAATGGTTTTGAGAAATGTCCATTTGCAGACCAAGAAATGACTATTTTTGAAAATTTACCACTGGAATTATGAGCCAGTCATTGTAGTTGTAAATTAAAACAATAGCCGTCTCTTGGCCTATAAATGGACATTCGATAAGCAGCTTGTTTTTGTATTTCTTTCAGAGGGAGGGCGCCCGGACCCCAGTCTTTCACATCAAGAGTATACTTACCTCCCTAATACTTTTGATATTGCTAAATATTGGCGTTCACTCAATAAACACTCAGATTAAAAAGAGTTAGGTGCCCCTACTGGGCAGGTAGACAGAGGGTAGTCCGGCGGATTCCAGCCCCACCACCGCGCATGTGCCGACTACTACTTCCTCTTTGCTAATTTATTGGCAGAGGGTTCACATGCTTTTTGTGCTTGTGCAAAGTTTTCACTCGTTCTGGGCTTATTTAGTCTTGTTGTGTGAGAGTATATCACCTGGATTATGGCTGAGAGAGCTACTTCGCCGGAGGAAGGTGCAGGATCCTTATATCAGGTGATTTCAAATACATTCTAGCGAGTTTTTCCCGTTGTAATGTGTTTCTGGGACTCGCGTTTGCGTGATGAGCGCCTGTTTTAGTTGGTTTGTTTCAAAACGGTGCTATATAAGACTAATCTCTCTGTGTGTTTATGTCCACAGGTCTATGAGAGCATATGTAATGGACATCACAGCATCTGAGGGTTTGTTTCTCTCCACCACGGTTCCATTTCCTACTAATACTGTTAGGTTATCTAACCAAAAAGGTTTATGTCCAGTGAGTCGGAGGCCTAGTATAAAGGTCTTCTCACTTTGCCCTCTTGATCCAATTCCTTCCCCTAAGGTGGAGAGAGTTAAGAGGCGTGGTCTTGGTGGAGTGATACAGTGCATCAGGTGGATGGTTTGTCTATACCAGGATCAGGTATCTAACTAATGATATGAGGTGATGTTAATTATTTGAAAAAATAATGACTGTATTTACCATTGTTATCATTGTGTATCTGATGGTGTGTAGTCTGAATATCCAGGTGAGGACGTTATGTTAGGAATACAATTCGTTCTTGCACTTAGATGCTTGTTGCTGACCGATTTAATTTCTGTCATGGGATTGATGACGTCATAATCAGCCTTGCTCTTTATTTACATTTAAAGTTTTGTCCAATGCTGGTTTCTTATGGTTACTGATCTTTATGATCTTTTCCCTCTCTTTAGTTGGTTTTGAGTTTTTTCTAACCTTGACTAACTTGCTCATTGTCCTCGTCCTGTGTCCTGTTTCAGAGACCTGGTTGTCCGTCCTGTGGTCGGTTCCTAAAGGATCGTTTCGTCCCCCATTTTCCCTCTCTTTAGTTGGTTTTGAGTTTTTTCTAACCTTGACTAACTTGCTCATTGTCCTCGTCCTGTGTCCTGTTTCAGAGACCTGGTTGTCCGTCCTGTGGTCAGTTCCTAAAGGATCGCTTCGTCCCCCACTTATGCTTTAGCTGTAGTCCCTGTGGACCACTGCTTAAGTGTGAGGTCTGTAAGCAATGGGGGGGGGGGGGGGGAGCTAATGTCTGAGTTTCTGTGTTTACAGGCTAAGGACAAGGTAGTGGAGGAGGAGAGGAAGCAGAAGAGAGAGGGTGTGAGTAAGAAGGGTAAGAGGAAGGCCTCGTCCGCGGTGGATATGGAGGCCTTCCGGTCCGAAATGTTGGGAGAGATGAAGAGGACGATAAAGGATTTGGTCCCAGAGTTGCTTCGTAGCATGCTTCCTGGACCAGATCCTTTGTTGTCCTCGGCGTCTGCTTCAGAGCAGGTGATCCCCACCTCTGAGTCACTTTTCCATAGGTCGGTTACGTTGTTCGACGATTCAGAGGTGGCCCCCATTAGTGGGGGCGATCCACGACCCTGGCAGCAGGCTTGGTGCCGCGCCGAGGGGCCGTGGACGGCTGTCGCAGGAACCCGCGGGCTGCTTATCAGTCCAGGGGGATCCACACGCTGCAGGTGCCAGTACCTCCTATGGCACCTTCCCTGGCCAGTCCGGGTTAGCTCTCTTTGCTGACCCGGAGTCTAATCTTTCTGGCCAGGAGGAAGAGGATTTCCTGCTAGGGTCGCCGTCTGGGGACATGACCATGGAGTACGACGTCTTTGCACCCCTCGCGGGGGATACAGGCGACGTATTACACAGATCTACTCACGCAGGAGTAGAATTCACGGTCCAGAGGGTGGCCCTGGGCGCTGCTGAAGGCCAGCGTTACCGCATACCTTGGCTTGCCGAGCGTGTCGCTGGTGCTGGCCGGGACCGTGGTGGGGCGGTGTCTGCCCCGCGCTCTACCATGGCGCCTGCTCCTGGTCAAGCCAGGGATTTAGCATGCCTGTTCTTTCGGGCCCGCATGCTTTCCCTGGCTTGCCAGGGGTATCAGCATATCCGCCGTCAAGCTCTGCTGCGTGCGCTCAGGAGGAAGACGAAGGCCCCCGTCTTGTAGAGCGCTCGCAGCTAGCCACGGAGGAGGATTGGTCGGACGCTTGCCAATGGCTGGTAAGTGTTCAGCCAGATCTGCCCGTGGAGCAGTCGGCTAGCCAGCGTGACCACAGGCCGTGGTTAGCTGGTAAGGCTACTGCTAACGCTATGCCTTCTCTGCCGCTGGCAGAGCATGTTGTTGACACGTTCGAGGCGGCGGAGACGTCCATTAAGTCGAGTGGACGTCTCGCGAAGGCCCCGTGCGAGGTGGCCAGGCGTTGCCGCATCATGCCCCTGGACTACCAGCGGTACGGTGTGGTACCCAAGCCGAGCGTGGAGACCGCGCGACTTTGGGTGAAGATGCGCGGCCAGGCGCCCGTTCTGACACGGGTGTTCTGTGTTCGAACGCGTTGCGTTCGGCAAATACCGCGCTGCGTGATGCGGAGGAGAGTGGGAGGGCTTCGATTGCTGCTCTGTCCCACGTCTCCCAGCTGTTACAAGGGGTGGTAACAGCATCCGCATCGCGCCAGCCGAGCCCGGCCACAGTCCAGAGAGCCATCCAGGATGGTATCAACCTGGCTCTGGACTGCATGACGCGGGCGGTGACCAGGAGTGTCCGGGCGAGACGCACGTTTGCCTTGGACAATCTGTGCCCGTCCCAGGACCTGTACAATAGGCTACTGCGTACGCCTATGACAGGTCCTGGTCTCTTTGGAGGTGAGGGATGCAGGCACCTCCAGGAGACGGTGACCCTGGTCAATAACCAGAGGGCGCTGCGCGAGCAGTTTGAAGTGCTCCGCCGTGCGAGCGTTCGCACCGCACCCCCTGCGTATCGTCCCCTGCAGGCTCGAGGTGGAGGTGGCCAAGTCAGAGGCCACCCGCCATCGCAGCGTCGGCCTAGGCCGCGTGCGACTCGGCCAGCAGTGAGGGGGGGCGCAGGCTCCCCAGGCGCAGCCAGCCAGGCAGCCACCCGCGCACCGAGGTGCGCGTGGTTCTGGGCGTGGCGCGCAGGGATCTGGTCGTGGTAATCGTGCCTGATGGGCCGATTGCCACGGTGAGAACCACTCCGGTGTTTCTGGCGGAGGAGACAGTGCCACTCTTGCACTCTTTATGTCCACCTCTCTCCCTAGGTGGACCGGTGGGAGGCCGGCTGGCCGCCCACATGCAAGAGTGGGAACGGTTGACTCAGGACCGTTTAGTCTTGCGATGGCTTTCAGTCGGGTATCATCCCGATTGGATGACAGGCCCGCCGTCGCGACTGTCTCTCGTGCCGATCTGGACTCCGAATCCGAGAGATCCAGATCAAAGGTTGTGTATCGAGGAGGAGATAACTTCCCTCATACAAAAAGGAGCTATTCAGCCGGCACAAAGGTGTCCGGGCTTCTATTCAACCGTGTTCTTAGTAACAAAAAACACCGGAGGGTGGAGACCAATTCTCAACCTCAAGCCATTGAACAAGTTCATAGAGACGCCCAGTTTCAAGATGGAGACTGTGCGCTCGGTGTTGGCGGGGTTAGAGAGGGGAATGTGGACAGCGTCCATAGATTTGAAGGATGCTTATTTCCACATCCCCATAGCCAGGAGTTTCCGTCGCTTCCTGAGATTTGCATTCCAGGGCAGACAGTGGGAATTCAGGGTGTTACCCTTCGGAATTTCCACGGCTCCTCGGGTTTTCACCCGTGTGATTCTTGCGATCACCGCATACCTCCGCAGGAAAGTTTATCGGCCAATCTGGAGATTGTTTTGAAGACTCTCACAGACTTGGGCTGGATAATCAATTTCCAAAAATCAGAGCTGACTCCATCCCAGAAGTTTGTTTACCTTGGGATGTTCTTCGATCTAGAGACAGGATATGTTTATCCTACTCAGGAGAGAGTTCAGAAACTCATCTCAGTAATTCAGTCAGTGTGCGACAGTCGTCATGTCCTGGCACGGGTTTACTTGAGAATGCTGGGGTTGATGGTTTCATTGGAACCAGTCATTCCTCAGGCCGCCTTACGCAAGCGGCCGATCCAGTTATTTCTCATGACAATGGACCCAGAGTACAGGTTCGCTGGACTCGAACGTGTCAGTGTTGGCGCCTCTGATTCACCACCTGCAATGGTGGTTGAACACGGAGGATCTCTTGGTGGGGGTTATGCTAACACCTCCCCACCCTCAGGTGACTGTATACAGATGCATCGATGGAGGGGTGGGGAGCTTGCCTGGAAGAATCCACAATATCAGGGCTTTGGAATCTGGAACAGTCAAAAGAACATATCAATCTACTCGAGCTAAGAGCAGTAGTCCTGGGCCTGGAACATTTCTTACAGAAAGTTCAGGGCAAGATTGTTCTTATTCGTTCAGACAACTCAACAGTTGTGACTTACATAAACCGCCAGGGCGGAACGAAGTCGCCCAGTCTCTGTATGATGACATGGAGACTGCTTTGTTGGTGCCTGGATCACAGGATTACCGTGAAAGCAGTTCATATTCCGGGAAGGTTAAATCTGCTAGCAGACTCATTGAGCCGAAGGATGAGTGTTTTACCGACGGAATGGCAACTAAATCAATGTGTGGCGGATCGTCTGGTCGACCATTGGGGGAAACCCAACATCGATTTGTTCGCAACGAAGAAGAATGCGAAGATGACGACGTACGTCTACGATTCCAGATCCAAGCGCTTTCGCAACAGATGCGTTAGCTATCAGCTGGGGGAGAATGTATGCATACGCATTCCCTCCAGCAATCCTGATTCCAAAAATTCTTCAGAAAATCAGACAGGAGGAATGCCAAGTGCTTCTGATCGCCCCGGATTGGCCAAGCCGATCATGGTATATGGATCTGCTGGACCTTCTGGTCTGCAATCCGGTTCCTCTACCTCTGATGGACGACATTATCTTCCAGGGCAAGGCCCTTCACAACAATCCGTCAATGTTCAGATTGACTGCGTGGATGTTGTCAAGGAATCTAGAATTAAGGAGGGCTTTTCTGAGCAAGCAGCCATGTTTATGGCCAAAGCCAGGAGGGGGTCAACCTCCAGAGCATATAACTATAAAATCAACAGATTTGCAGAGTGGTGCTCAAAAAGATGTATTAATCCAATGGATTCATCTATTCAGGTAGTAGCTGATTTCCTTTGTCACCTGTATGATGCCTATAGCCTCAAGCCTAACTCTATTGCTGGTTATAAGTCAGCTTTAATGACTGTTATTCCTTGCTTGGCTAAGAGGGGAAGTGATGAAGTAAGTACATTAAATGTATTAATTAAAGGCATGGGCAATCTAAGACCAAGGAATCCCCCGGTGATTCCGTCTTGGAGTTTATCGCTAGTGCTTCAAGTACTAGGAGATAAGCCTTTTGAACCACTTAGTTCCATTTCTATGAAAATGTTAACTCTTAAAACTGTATTTTTAATTGCTGCGGCCTCGGCTAGGCGTAGGAGTGAGATTCATGCCTTATCAGCCGAGGATGACCGTTTTGTGGTTACAGGGGAAGGCCTTAAGTTACTACCTAGGATTAATTTCTTAGCTAAAAATCAGTCTTTGAAATATCCAGGTCAACCTATTTTTTTGCCTGCTTTAACTAGATATGATCTTAATTCTAAAGCATGGTGTCCCGTTCAGGCGCTACTTCGGTACAAACAGCGTACTTCGGAGTGGCGGACCGATCAGTCAGCGTTATGGTTGTCATATATTGAACCCCATGGCAGGGCGTCTAAGGACACCATTTCCAGGTGGATTGTAGAGTGTATCCAATTTTGTCACAAATCTGCCACTGCGGCGTAGTGACTTCCACTGCCCTATTTAATGGGGTCCCTGTGGATGACATTATGTCCGTGGCTCAGTGGCACTGTGAGTCAAGTTTTACAGACCATTATCTCCGTGACACCTCGAATCCTCTCGCCTTGTCGATTTTGAAAAAATAATCGCTTATATGTTTTTGAGGAGGGTTTCCTCATTGCTTATATACTTCACAATTAATCAATGGAAACATCCACTTTTTGGGACTGCATCGGTCTTCTCCACTGGGAAGAGGATGACAGCTGCCAAGTTCAACAAGGTCAGTCTTGTTCATGTGTTGTTCATTGTTGATTGTATTGTCACGTTACCTGTTTTTATTAATATGGTGATGGTTTGTGTTTTGATGTGGTTCATCATTGAGAGTATACGAAAATGGAGCCTTTTCGTCTGTGTCCTATAGTACATGGCACTGGTACGTAGAGAGCGTATAGGACATTGAAGTCATGCTAGTCTTCCTCCCTGGAAGGAGGGGGGGGGGGGGGAGCGCATATGACATCGGTCATCTCATCCATCGGTTGGTGTTAGCCGATGTTTCATCAAATCCTGACTGTGTTTCACACAGTTTCAGACGTTTAAGTGCCTTGAACGCGTGAAAGCGCATAGGGAAGAGCTGGTCTTTTGACCTCGCCTCCCTCCCGCCGAATTCCCTGTCGAATTCTGGCAATATCAAAAGTATTAGGGAGGTAAGTATACTCTTGATGTGAAATAAACGAAATCTAGGATTTCTTTTATCACGAGAGAGTTGATACTTACCTCCCTAGATACGGACCCGGCCTCTCCACCCCACAGAGGCTCGGTCTTCAGGCTCTTAATAGTTGCATGTGTGTCAGCCAATAAATTAGTCAGAGGAAGTAGTAGTTGGCGCATGCGCGGTGGTGGGGCTGGCATCCGCCGGACTACCCTCTGTCTACCTGCCCAGTAGGGGCACCTAACTGTTTTTAATCTGAGTGTTTATTGAGTGAACGCCAATATTTAGCAATATCAAAAGTATTAGGGAGGTAAGTATCAACTCTCTCGTGAAAAAAGAAATCCTAGATTTCGTTTATTTTGCAGGACTAGTACGCTTATCTGCGGACTAGTGTATTTAATAAATCCCTAGTCCGATGGGCTAGTGGAAAAAAGTTAAGATCTACCCCTTCTAAGGGCCATTAAAGTTTGTTCAAGGAATGTTGATAGGTAATAAACATGGCCGCCATTGTGCAGTCAAAATGTACCGCGTTTGCCGACCATATGGGATTTTTTTATTTGATGAATTTAGAGGCTGAAATAGTTTTTGTATAAGTTTTTTTGGTATTCTGATTTCAAATTTGCCATTTTCGAATCTGTTGGATAAACGGTTTGGCGGTCATCTTGCATCATTTCCCCGCCAAAAGCCTCCATGTCTTCTCGAGAGTCGAGCTGGCAGAAATACTGGTTTGTTCTCAAACCAAGCCGACTGGCCAATTTAGGAAGTGGCCATCTTGGATTTTGGCCAATTTTGAAAAATGTCTTTAAAACTCTTCTCCGAAACCGTTTGTGTTTGAAAACTCATGCAACATCATCTAGGGCAACAGCTGAACCACGTTTGTTCGAGAGAACTTAATTGGCCAAATGCTTCAGTGGCCATATTGAATGACCTAAGTTTTCTAATATGACTTCTCCAGAACCATTTAGCACATCATGCCGAAATTTGGGAGATATGATTAGGGACCAAGGGCCATTAGTAAAGTTTGTTTGAGGGAAGTTGATACATAAAGAAGCATGGCCTCTGTTCTTGTTGCGATTCTGGTCAACTCATTAGGCTTCTACTTATAGGCGATGGCCTTTCTGGTCCAAATGTCTATGTTCCAGGTGAGCGATACAGGCCTCTTGTTAAATAGTCTACTCTTGGCCTATAATTGGACATTCATTAAAGAGATGCTAATCTCATCTCAAATGTTGTATTGTACTGATAAATTATGGTTTATAGATCGTATATCATTCATATCCTGTCACATTCCCTTTATCTATATCACAATTATCATCTTTGTAATATCAAATAAATGCCGAACAGTGATCACCTCCATTTTATCTCCTCACGCGATAGCGTGTGATGTCATGTAAGTGCCTATGCATTACATTCTTTATTAGGTAATACTCATCTTGTTGATTATTATGAAACTAATTTGACTGGAAGGTGTTGCTGCCCAAGGCAGCAACAACTTCCAGTCAAATTGGTTTTAAAATATGTAACAGCTTACCTGTATACTTGCTTTTACACCACATTGTCAAACTATAGATGGCACCTCTATGACTGCGCATATATACACTAGGCTTTTTCTGATTGGTTGAAAAGTAAATCATGACAGCCATGAGAGGGTGGAGAAATGTACTTACATTTAGCTACTAAAACCTGAATATCTTTCTTTAGTGGCATGATAAAAAGCTTAAAATTACCTGCATAATTTATGAGTGCTATATTAGATTATTTGAATAGCTAACAAGAGATGAGGTTAGTTATCCTTTAAGCAAAAATCAAAAAAAAATTGACATTTTGGCCATTATAGGGTTAATACAAATAAGGCAGAGAAAAGAAATATTGGAATATGAAAATATGATGTTGAATTGTGCCTCACCAGTGTAGCAAAACACGAGACAGTTGTCAGTCATTTCTAGGCTTGTGCGATTATTGCGTTGAGTGATCGCGATCGATTATTAAAAATAATCGTAATTATTCGATTAATCAGCTTGGATACAAATTACCAAGCCATAACAACAAAGGAATATCAATTACAAAAACTGCAATGGTGTTTAGAAAAGTCCGTTTCCAGGGCAAGAGAAGACTATTTTTGAAAATGTATCACTGGAATGCCTGGCTCGATTCTCGAACCAGGCATTCCAGTAATACATTTTCGAAAATAGTCTTCTCTTGCCCTGCAAATGGACATACATTCACTAAGCAAAATGTAATTTAGAAAGTAATTGAAAGTTAGGTTTTGAAATAATCTATGCAATATAAACATTCATAATTATTCAATTATTGAATTTTTAATCATATAAATTCACGATTTAAAACATAGTCGCAATTTTCGATTGAATCACGTAATCACGCAAGCCTAGTCATTTCATCCTCATCTATGGCGATATCAACATTTCTTGATTAGAGTTAATTATTGACCTTATTATTGAGCAATGGCTCTTCAAATTTCAATTAAATTTTATCGAATGATCTATGTCATGTGGAGGTGCAATCCACATCATTACTAGCTTGAATGTCTTACATGTCTCAGTTTTTCGCCTTATCTTTCAGACCCCCCTGACTAAAGCTGACAAACTAAAAAAATTAATTAAGCCTTTGACTATTGAATTTTACAGTGTCTTCAATTCAAAACAACTATACAGGAAGGCTGAAAGTAATGCGGCTGGAACCTGCTGCCAAGTCAAATTAGTTTCAAAATATTCAACATAATATTCCTCCGTACATCAAAGAATTTGTTGTTAATATCCTGTGAGGATGAAAGGGTTAATATAATGGTAAATTGAATGAAATTCTTGACCTTTTAACCTTTTAACACCCAAATTGACCAAAAATGGCTTATACAGTGGTCATGAGAAATGTCCATTAGCAGATCAAGAGAACTCTGTTTTTTGAAAATTTACCACTGAAATGACTGGCTCGATAACCGCGCCAGTCATTCCAGCAGTAAATTGTTCAAAAATGGCTTTCTCTTGGTCTGCAAACGGACATTTTCTATGAGAGAATTGAATTTTTATTGAACAAATTCAAGGTTTAAAGTGTTTAGATTTGTCACACATCAATAAATTTAAAAGTTAATTACAATATTAACTTAAATGTTGATGTTATACGGGGCAAACTATAGAAATGAATAATTTACGCTTATCACAAATCTAGTACTATAAATTCCATAATGTCAATCATGTTTAAGGCCATGTTCGCACTAGAGACTTAATCAGGAATAACACCATACAGTATGGCGTTATTCCGGATTAACTCTCTAGTGAGAACATGGCCTACGTCTTGGTAATTAAGCTAGTAGCAGCATTTTGAACATGTTGCAGCCTCTGATTCTGTGGCACGTAATAAAGACGGGACAAGGTTGTACGGATCACCGTCGCAGTTTTCAAACACTCAAGGTATTTATTATACGTGTAGTTGCCTGCGCTGTATATACTTGCAAACAGGTTAGAACATCTGCAGTAGCATACATCTAGGTCCTATCACAATCATCTTATCATCGCTATGTGAACCACAATAGATGGACCCATCTCTCGCTATGCCCCATCCATTTCTATCTAAGCTCCATCCCTGCTTTTTCCCGTAATGTGATCGAAGTCTGAATTTCCAAGATCCCAATATCGAGGTAACTATCTAGGTAAGTTGTTGACTATTTTGAAACTAATTTGACTGGACACTCTTGCTGCCTATGCCTATGGCAGGCAACAGCACCCAGTAAAATTAGTTTCAAAATATTCAACAAAATATTAAATAGTAAATCCATCAAACACATACAATTTGTACAACTAACGGACTATTCCATCTTCATGATAGAGTATTTCTATCAATTGTGATTGTAACATCAGCCTACATGTGACATAATTGATTATGACATCATATACCTGATTGTCAGATCGTATTCATCCATCGATGTAAAAATATCATCATTTGTAGGTCTACTGATAGTTATCATTTTAGTAGACAACACAAGTCCACTCCACTAGTATCATGACACTAAATCTCTGCACTGATTTTCACTGGTTTGTTTTAGCGATTGCACACAGTCTTATAGAAGACTGGTCTTCGTGTTGAGAATGGTGTTTCTGAAATTTTTTACTGTCATAGCCCTTTAACCCTCGAATATGTTCAAGAAGATTTAAATTTTCTCATAGAAAATGTCCTTTTGCAGATCAAGAGAATACTGTTTTTGAAAATTTACCAATGAAATGACTGGCTCGGTTATCAAGCCAGTCATTTGAGTCGTAAATTTTCTAAAATAGTCGTCTCTCTGTCTGCAAATGGATATTTCTCTAGACAACTACAGAAGCCATTTTTAGCTGATCTGAGTGTTAAAGGGTAAACAGAACCCACTTGTATCCACTTCCCATAATACTTTTTCTAAAATGAGCTTCAATGGAGGGATATTATCTGTCACTCAAATATTATAAGCAAAATATGTAACTCTGTCATAAAAGTTTATTCATTTGATGAATTTACAATTAAATAAACATTCTGTTGCATATTTAGCTCACCTGGCCGGAATGGCCAAGTGAGCTTATGCCATGGCGATCGTCTGGCGTCTGTCCGTCCGTCCGTCAACTTTTCTTTAACCGACTTCTTCTCAAGAACCACTGGGCCGATTTCAATTATATTTGGCAGGAAGCATCCTTAGGGCATAAGGATCCAAGTTTGTTCAAACAAAGTTGATCGACCAATTTGACCGGTGGCCATCTTGGATTTTGGCCGATTTTAGGAAATGGCTTTAAAAATCTCCGAAACCGCTTAGTGGATCGATTCAAAACTCACGAAATATCATATAGGGCAAGAGCTGAACCAAATTTGTTCGAAGGAACTTGATTGGCCAAATGGTTCGGCGGCCATCTTGGATGACCTAGTTTTCGTGAAAGCGACTTATTCTGCAGAACCGCTGAACGGATCGGGCTGAAATTTTGGGGATATGATTATGGACTAAGGGCCATTAACGTTTGTTCATGGGAAGTTGATAGGTAAAAAACATGGCCGCCGTGGACCAATCAAATTTTAGCATGTTTGGCTGCCATATTCAATTTTTTTATTGATGGATTTTGAAGCCAAAATTGGTTTTCTTAACTCCGCTTACTTGTCAGTTAGCTGTCGTATAGCGATGACCCCATCCACCTTCTGTATATCCGTCCATCCATCTGTCTGTCCGTCACCAACAATGGCGGCTCATTTTGTTATTTCTTGATGGATTGACACCAAACTTAGTCACAATGTTAATGTCGGCATCTAATATCTGTGTTGTGAAAATGAAACTGATAGGATGTCAAATGCCAGAGTTATCACTCCTTAAATATTTGCAGTCTCACTTTCGTAGGGCAAATACAGGTTTGTTCCCACAGTCCATTGATTTTTCACCATGTCAGATTTTATTGCCAATCTAGATATTAAATTTCAATTAACAGATTAACCTTTCCAATACTGCCGAAAAATATTTTGAAATGTATTTGATTGAAAGTTGTTGCTGTCTTAGGCAGCAATGAAAGTTGTTGCTGCCTAAGGCAGTAATGACGTTCAGTCAAATTATTTTTTTAATCAACTCCAGCTCACCCTACCCCTGCTGCTAACTTGGTGATTCAGCCAGATGCGCATGTGTTAAATGGATTGTGTGGTGGTGGGGAATAACCTGCTATAAAGACTACATACCTGCCATTAGAGACCATTTTCTTCAATTGTATTTAAACCTCTGGTAACCGTCTGACTGAGTTTTTGCAGACGACATTCCAAAGGTTATATCTCTGAACCTGATAAATATTTTGAAAACAATTGGACCGAAAGTTGTTGGTGGCTTAGTTTGATAAAAATCTTACATTTTATTACAAATTTACAGGAAATTGCTTCGTCTCCTTACCAATTTAAGCAATTTCAACCAAACTTGGCTAAAATGATCCTATGACCATAGGTGCCAGAATTTCTATTCAGAATTTTGATTGGTAGATTTTCCCGAATCGTGTATATGTAAATGCAAATGCTTCAAATGTTAATGATCTAGGTGAGCGTCACAGGCCCTTGGGCCTCTTGTTTAAAATCAGGTAAAATTCCTTAAAATAATATCTATCTGGGTGAAATTTAGATCCAAACATGCGTTATGTACAAAATGAGATGCAGAAAACAATTCCTCCAAGACATTAAATAATGTAATGAAAATTATTTTCTAAGGTAATTTCCACCCAGCATCCTGTTGCGTGATATGCTTATAATGTAATATATGTTTATGAAGTATCATGTTTCCTCCTGTGTAATTTATGTCACAAATAAAAAACTACTTTATTTTCATGAGTCACCACCTACAAACATGTTCTCTGAAACAGAAAGGCATTGGACACAAAAACACACTGTCTGAAAGGATAGGCATTTTCTGATCTGAGAATATACATACAGCGCTTTGAAACATTTTCCTTTCCAATTTTTCAAGACAGAATCCATACATTCAGCAGGACTGTAACACACCGTTTTACCTGCAACTCCCTGCGAGTATAAGGCAGTCACTCTCTCTCCGTCTATCAGTTACTCCATTTGCATGTCAAGTTTTAGACATCTGACAAAACTACATATGTTGAAGCTATGGTGCATGCGCACTCCATTTAAACCCACAAGTGTAGCTTTACTAAAATGTTATTTAGTCACTGGAATGTCTTTGCTGACAGATCACAAGTTCATGGTTATCATGCACACCCGCTACATTGCCCCCACCTCACTCCACCTCTAGATCTGCTGCTGCGGTAACAATGGACGTTTCCATTTTTAGCTATGCCCCGCCCATCACTAGCTAAGCTCCACCCACACCTCGCCATGTTGGGATTGATCGATCCCCAAATGTCCTAGCTATCAATTTCATGAAAACTACAGGGAAGCTGTTGAATATTTTGTAACTAATTTGACTGGGTGCTGTTGCTGCCTATGGCAGCAACAGCGCCCAGTCAAATTAGTTTCAAAATATTTGACAGAATATTTATTAAATAGTAAAAGAAAATAATTTGTACAACAACGCATAGACCGTCTTCAAATATGCATTCGTGATGTACTTATCGACATCATTCATTATGATGTCATTGTACACATCACACAGTTCATTATGACGTCATATGATGGGTGGGATGTCATTGTACACATCACACAGTTCATTATGACGTCATATGATGGGTGGGTACTCTGGAAAGATGAATTGCATGTCATGCCCATCAACCACATAAGTTAGGCTTTCATGTTATTTATTTAACTCTTTAAAGATGAAGATCGGTCGAGAAAAACTAAAGTTGTGCTTAGTCAATGTCCATTTGCAGGCCAAGAGATACCTATTTTTAAAATTTACAACTAAAATGACTGGGTTCGGTTATCGATCTGGTAAATTCAGTTGGACGTTCTTAGCTCACCTAGGTGAGCTTATACAAACGCAATTTGTTTGTCATCAGTCAACAATTGTGGCAAGTTTCACCATTTTTTGATGGATTAAAACCAAATTTGGCAGATACGTTTCCCTAGGCAATATCTATTGAAGGCAAACTGGCCATGCCAACAAATAGCAGAGTTATGGCCCTTGCTGTATTTTCAAAGTATTGAAGCCTATGGGGAAAATACGTTTGTGGCAAGTTTCGTCATTTATTGATGGTTTAAAACCAAATTTGGCAGATAAGTTCCTTTAGGGAATATCCATTTGGGCTATGAAGATGAAGTGTCTACACCCACAAATCATAGAGTTATTGCCATCATATTATTGATGCTTTACTGGGAAAAATACATTTGTGGCACTGTTTTTCATTTATCAACAGATTAAAACTAAATTTGGCAGATATGTTTCGTTATGCAACATCTATTCGAGCTATGATTATGAAGTGGTCACGCCCTTAAACAAGCGACATAACTCTGGTTCATTAAGTCATTTTAAGTATTGACCCCTATGGGGAAAATAATTATGCTTCGTCAATTGTTCATGGATTAAAACCAAATTTAGCTGATATGTTCCTTCAGTCAAATATCTATTTGAACTATGAATATAAAGTGTCCAAGCCTTTAAACATGGGCCATAACTCTGCTTCATTAAGACAAACTATTCAGCCATATGGTTAAAGTACATTTGTTTCGTCAATTGTTTATGGTTTAAAACCAAATTTTGCAGATATGTTTCTTTAGTGAATATTTATTTGCCCTATGAATATGAAGAGGACACAACTTGAAATAAGGACCATAACTCTGGTATTTTTAAATATTGAACGCTATTTGGAAGATAATCTGTGGCACGTTTCATAACTTGTTAATGGATTAAAACAAGATTTGGCAGAAATGTTCCTTTAGTACACTTTTTATCATTTAGCAATTGTACCGGTTTCTGGGATGGCTGCCCCATTGATCAATGGTACTTTTCTTGTTGATCAATAGTACCAATATTCTTGCATTACCTTATCCAAATCTTTTATTGTGTCCTCATCATCACTGCTTTGGTATGTGTCAGTGTTTTGACACTTGAACCATTGATCAAGTGTCGTTGATGGCTACCCATTGATCACTGGTACTTTTCCCATTGGTCAATAATGTCAATGAAACCAATATTCTTTCATTTCCTCATCCAAGTGTTTTACTGCATGACCATTGTGCCGTTGGTAAATATCATCTGCTGGATCAATAATGTCAGGAGTGGCTGGCCCATTGGTCAATGGTGTTAAGGACACCAATATTTTTGTATTAGTGTTAAGGATGATTACCTCAATGGTCACTAATGATAAGGACCCTTGCCCCGTTGGTCTATGGCAACAGCTATCCTTGCCTGATGGACCAAGAGTGCTTGTTGTGCATTAATTAATGTAAAAATGTTACAGTTCCTTATCAACTGGCTAAGCACTATGGCCCTTGGGCCATTTATTAGCTCACCTGGCCAGAATGGCCAAGTGAGCTTATGCCATGGCGACTGTCCGGCGTCCGTCCATCTGTCCATCAACTTTTTCCTTTAAACGACTTCTTCTCAAGAACCACTAGGCCGATATAAGTTATCTGTGGCAGGAAGTATCCTTAGGGCATAGGGATCCAAGTTTGTTCAAACGAAGCCGATAGGCCAATTTGGCTGGTGGCCAATTTGGATTTCGGCCGATTTTAGGAAATGTCTAAAAATCTTCATCTCCGAAACCGCTTGGTGGATTGAAGCAAATCCCATGAAATATGATCTAGGGCAAGAGCTGAACCAAGTTTGTTCCAGGGAACTTGATTGGCCAAATGGTTCAGCGGCCATTTTTGTTGACCTAGTTTTAGCGAAAACGACTTCTCCAGAACCCCTGAAGGGATCAGGCCGAAATTTGGCAGGTATGATTAGGGACTAAAGGCCATTAAAGTTTGTTCAAGGGAAGTTAATCCGTAAAAAAGCATGGTGCAGTCGGCCAATCAAAATACAGCATGTTTGGCGGCCATATTGGATTTTTTTTTTTGATGGATTTTGAGGCTGAAATTGGTTTTATATAGGTTTTTTGGGTATTCTGATCACAAATTTGCAATTTTCAAAGCTGTCGGATAAACGGTTTGGTGGCCATCTTGGATCATTTTCCCGCCAAAAGCTCCCTTACTAAAGCAATGGGAAATTTAAAATGTCTACTTTTCGAGAACTTATGGGACGATTTCGATTATATTTGGCAGGAAGCATCGTTAGGTTGTAGAGATTCAAATTTGTTCAAACGAGGCCGATCGGCCAATTTGGCAGGTGGCCATCTTGATTTTTGGCCGATTTTTTTAAACGTCTTTAAAAATCTTCTCCGAAACCGCTTGGTGGATTGAAACAAACCCCATGAAATATTATCTATGGCACTAGCTGAACCAAGTTTGTTCAAGGGAACTTGATTTGTCAAATGGTTCGGCGGCCATTTTGGTTGACCTAGTTTTAGCCAAAACGGCTCCAGAACCGCTGAAGGGATCGAAATTTGGCAGATCTAATTAGGGATTAAGCGCCATTAAAGTTTATTCAAGGGAAGTTGATCCGTTAAAAAAACATGGCTGCAGTGAGCCAATTAAAATACAGCATGTTTGGTGGCCATATTGGATTTTTTTATTTGATGGATTTTGAAGCAAAAATCTGTTTAGTACAGGGTTATGAGTATACTGATTTCAACCATGCCATTTCTGAATCTATCAGATAAACGGCTTGGCGGCATGTAGTAAAATTGGCATTTAGTACAGGTGGTCTTTATAGCATGTTTAACTGCATTCTAAAACCCTTGTAATCATTTGACAGAGTGACCAAACTCACTTAGCAGCAGTTGTTCACTAATTAAAAATAATAATTTGACTGAAAGTCATTGTTACCTTAGAATGCAACAACTTTCTGTCAAATAAATATCAAAATATTCAGTCATATATGTCAGCATACACAATACATATCTTAGATATTTAGCCAGCATAGGAAAACATTTAATCTTGTAATTTAAAACCACAACGACCCAGACGTATATACTGGTCTGGCATTTTGTTAGCTTACTAAAATACTTGCCACTCAATTCACTGTTTGCTATAAGTCACCTGACTTAGATATCTCAGAAAGTTTTAACCTATTCATTCCCAGGGTGTGGGTTCCCTTGAAACAAGGGTAGCAGAGATACATCCCTCCATTGGGTAGTCTTGATAGTATCTCTCTTTAACTCTAAAGCAGTCATTGCTCTAGGGAACCGGTTCCTCTATTCCTATAGAGAACATATAAACGAGTCTGTGAGCATGCGCACTTATGCTACTATGCATGCGACCGAGTCCAAGCCGTCATTAATTAATTCCACAAATTTGTAATACTGATTTGCAATTTAACGACGCGGGGTGGCCGAAGTGGGCCACAGTGAATTGAGTGGTAAGTATTTTAGTAAGCTAACAAAACGCCAAACCAGTATATATATACGTCTGGGTCGTTTTGTAACACAACAAAAATACTAAGCCACTCAATTCACTGTTTGCTAAAACATAGAATTGGTCATAGCCGAAATACTAGGTGGGTTGGTAAATTGCAAATCAGGAATGAACGGTTAATCACCAAAAATACTAAAACCAACTAAATCGTTGAAGTGCTGAAAGAGCACGAACAAACAAATGTTCTAAATAAAATACAATAATATAATGATAATTAGAAAATCTCAGCAAAGAGAATTTAAAAACGGCCGTGAGATGGTGAAGAAGATGGCTGACTAAAGAATCTAGGCAACTGAGCCTAGGTTTGAGTGGCGAAATGAGAAATGTCAGATTGTGAATTGAATCTGATCTTTCAGATAAAAATAATGTAGAATCTGACATTTATACTGCAACTTACATAATGTCGTCCACTGATAGATCTGCATAGAATGCGAAGGAGAAGGCCATACCACGAACATTGTGTGCCTTAACACAAACTGAGTGTCTCCTGGAGATACATTCTAGTGTCAATTAATGGTGTCTGTAATCCAGTTGATGAGATGCGCGCTTACTAAACAAATTCGCATAAGTAATCTGAACGGTAGATCTGCATAGAATGCGAAGGAGAAGGCCATACCACGAACATTGTGTGCCTTAACACTTACTGAGTGTCTCCTGGAGATACATTCTAGTGTCGATTAATGGTGTCTGTAATCCAGTTGATGAGATGTGCGCTTACTAAACAAATTTGCATAAGTAACCTGAACGGTGTTTCAAAAAGATCTTTTAAATTGGGTATAGTTTTCGGAAAGGATTGAAAACAATTAATTAGGTTTTATATATATAAGATCTCTTCAAGCGCAAAGAATGAGGCCAGATCTCCTACCACCTAGAAAAGATCATTCACAAAAAGAATATGAATATCAAAATGCCATCTAACAAACGCGGCCGCTAGTACAAAAAGAATGATTTCAGAGTTATACAATTAAACAGATGGACCCAAGAATGAATTAATAGAGGAATTTATTATAGGTATTTGCCTTTGTGCTATACCCTAAAAATACCGGTACCATGGATAAATGATGTAAATACTTAATAACTCTCAAACCGGCTTCTAGAAAATAAAGAAGGATAGATGCTAGTGAAAACGATAACACCACCCCAGCATACAGAGATTTAAATCATCAAAAAATATCCCATGAATCTATGACTTGATGATGGGATGCAGAATTGGGCGAGATAATGTGTTGTTCTAACAACCATTTGAAAACCTTAAATATACTCTGGTAAATTCTCATGTAACAGATAGTTTGAATTGATTAAGAATACTAAAGTTCAGACAAAAAAATCAATTTCTGAAAAACAGGTCTTGGAAAATACCATAGATACATATTGAAGATTTGTGAAATGATGAACTGAAATCTGCTGTTAAACGAGATAGAAAATCAGCAAAATTGGTAAGATGCTTTGGATTTCCACAAAGAGGACTACGAGATCCACTGAATAACTCTCATTGGGCCAAGCAGGAGTGATTAAAGGGATAATACATTCTGCTGACAAAAGTTCTTAAAGACAATTGTACTAGAAACCGCTGACAAAAGTTCTTAAATACAATTGGCACTAGAAAGTTAAATTGAAGATATTTAAACAAAATGTGAAGTCTATGACTGGGCCAGAGCATCTACTGCCAGAGCCTAGCCTGGAGGAAGAATATGAACATCAGATCTGGACACTATACTGAGTAGAAACTTAATGGGATGTAATAAATGAGCTACAAGGAAAATCATTCTACCTGGAATGTGAGCTGCTGAAAGTTTTCCAGACATCTCCACTGCAGGAGGAAGACCAAGACTCCAGACAAAATATGATAACCTCAACTGCCCTGCTTGTTGATGAAAGTCACTACTATAGAGATGACTGCATGAGCAGATAGGTGCTTGTGAAAGAGACAATATCTCTTCATTCTCCAATATTCCAGAGTATTGAAGAGGAATACTAGAGTATTAGTTCCTGTTCTAGTTCCTGAAAAGGAAGAGAGTAGTAAGACTACTTTATCTGATTCCATAGACACAAGAACGAGAGGAAATTCTATAGCGATCCCCTCCCCCAAACACGTAAGAACAAGACATCAAACTGGACCTGCAGATGGATAAACTGGTGAATTGGTACCGATGACACCCAGCGAATGAAAATGCAGTGTATGCGGTCGTGGTGAGGGACAAAATTCTGAATTACCAGACTTGACCAAATTTTAACACAATTAAGGAACCTTCCAAGCCAGAGGAATCCCAGACTGGCCATGATGTAATTAAAAGAACCCAGATCCAGTTAGGATCAATTCTGTATGTATAGAAATATCAGAAAACACTGTCCCTTGACGAGACCAGTGATGACTAGGCAAAATGACTCCATGTCCATATTATTCCTTTCATCGATGAACTCCATTTCTGAGACAACATATCAGGAAAAGAGTTGAATATTATAAAACGATTGACTAAGTAATTTTTGTCTCAAACAGTATCAAAGCAGCCATGGGTTACAGACAAAATAATTCCAAAATATACAACAGAATTAGTATTAAATCATGAAGTGTAAATTTTTTGGAAGTTGTCAGAAAAGGATAAATATATGAGTTGAAGATAAGAGCCGAGACCCTATAAAAGATGATCTGCCAGCACCTCATAATCCTTAAAGTCTGGATTCTGCCATTCCACCACTGCATCCTACTTGAAAAGAGCAGAAAATTATTGATCAGGAACAGAAGCAGGACTAATGTCAAAGGAGACCAACATGGTTTGATAGAAAAAAGGGGGATTCAATGACTACATTGATTGTACCTTATATGTAGGAAATCTGCTACCTAAGACATGCATGAGGCTAGCTATACCCATCCCCACCCCTGATAGAGTAGAGATTATATAGAAGCGCTTAAGCATGACAGCTAGGACCAGAATAAACCTGCAGAATCTTATTTTACAAATCTAATTTTAAAACAAAGCTAGGATGATATGAGCCCAATTGTTAATATCTTTATCAGATGATTAAACAGGAAAGAAGTCCATCAAACCTGTAACCAGATCAATGATGGATAAGGACAAAGGACTGAAACTACACAGAAGGGTGAAAGGAAAAAACCATATTCCACAATCCATGCGAAGGCAATAATCCAATCATCTTGGTTAGGCCCCCTTGAGGAATTTATTTAATAATGCCTGGGAAAGTCAAAATTTGGAAGAATAAAAAATAGGCTTGAATAGATAAGGCTGAGAAGACATCTCCATATGAAAATAATAGAAATAGACATATCCCTAGCCAAGTAAAAAGATCAAAATTTCTACTGAACTCGAGAAAGGAGCGGTGTAAATCTTGATAAGACAAAAAAGATTTTGTTATTGTGACAAGCTTACATTCACCCATAGATATGCTTCATCATGACGAGGGATCCTACTGATAGAAAAGAAAGACTGAAAAACTATGTTAAAAATAAATCAGGCCAGATAAAAGATAGCAAACCACTATTCACAATTAAAATAATAAAGTCTGACGCACTTATTTGCAGATTGATATTAGGAGAATCGAAAGATGATTGATTCCAATTTTTTGAGAGAACAGGTCGAAAGATGGAGGCTGATAGGAAGAGAGTAATACATGAGAAGATTCAGGAGCAAAACGAAATCTAGTGAAATCAAAACGACAAAAGCACTGCTAGGATCATAAGAAAAAATTAAATCATTCCTAGAAGATAAATGCGAAGAGTTGGGTGTACACAGGGTTTCGAAGGATGAGGATAATTGGATGGGTTCAGCCATTGCACTAAGAGCAACTAATAAAGAATCAAAGAATTAAAAATAAGAGCCCCTGAAATAGGGCATTTAAATTGTCAAGTGATTTAGAAACAAACAATACCAACAAAACAACAGAAGTGAATTGATTTGGCATACCTAAACCAGAAGTTAAATTATAATCAGTTGCTATACCATAAAAATTGAGTTATAATCTAGGTAATAATACTGAGCACAGGACAATTAGGCCTCATGGTCATCTCTTCTTCATTTATCTCCATGCCTGTGCCGTCACTTCTGGTCATGGGTTGCGTGTACGGTGTAGTCATGCATTGCCTTGACTATGCCAAGCCTACCTAAACCATTTTCGACTGTTTTAAGAGATGGTGTGGAAACAACATGTTCAGACAAACATTTCACAGTTTACACACCCCTTAGAGAGAAATTTTTTCTAACTAGGTTAGTTCTCCCCCTCTTCTGGTAGACTTTCAGATGATTTCCACGAGTAATAGTCCATTTTCAAGCAGAATGTTATATTTGACTATAACAATTAATCGATTGAGAGCCGATAGAATGATCCATCATAGCCTGGGTACGTGCTCTATATATCCAATTTCACCCAAGTTAAGTACCCGCAGAAAGAATTTCCAAAATGATGAGATATTAGATTATACATTAAGTAGGGAAAAACCCCATCTTAGGGCTAATAAAAGTGGCTGATAGTCAAGAACTTTCCTGATCCAAAGGCTATGCTTGCTACTAAAACACTGAGATCAACACACATCTCTGATATAGTAAAACTTGGTCATCAAAGTTTGTAGCGTTTACTATCAAAATATTAACCATTTAACTCTCGAAGTTATTAGTCATAAGTTGCAACTGAAATAAGTTGAATCTGAATGAGTACCAGCAAATATGGGAGTGGCGTATTTACTTATAAATTCATAAATAGGTCGCACATTTATGCTCAATTTACACGTTCTAAAAAATTTACGCGCACTATCTACAAGGATAAAACTTATTTTCCTCTAAATTTTTAAACATCTTAATGTCTGAAGATACCATGAAAACCCCCTTCACAAATCTTGTCACCTCGCGGCTATGCTTAATGTGTACCTCAAAACATCATTCGCAGAAGTGAAATTATTAAATTGAACAGCCTAAATATTGCGTATCCTTTAATAAAGATTGTTTTTTCCATCAAAATTAATCCTAACTTGACATAAATGTCGTCTTTATAATATATAAATCAGAAGCACGTTATAATCACATGATATATAAATCACGTGTTATTATCTGACCAGATCAGGTTAAAGTAAATTTTAATGAAGTATCTTAAGCGAGTACTCAGATATAGTTATCCTGGAATCGGAAATTCGGCAATGAGATCTACGCTTCTCATCAGCGCCTCCAAACGGAGATTTACTTTGCCACTGGCTGGCTCGCTAACATTAGACGCGGGCTACCCAGTTTAATTATCGGGCGTTCATGCAATTTTTCTAGAACATCGCATTACGTTTTAGATCATTTTATGTTGGTCACTCACATTACAATATAATCAGTAATACATATGATAAATTTTAACGCTAGATTTAGAAATCAAGTGAACGCAAGTTTCTCGCTAGATTTACAAATCAAGTGAACCTGATAATCTGGCACGGGCTTAATAGCCTATCTAACAAGAGGGTTATATGATTACGAGGATTCAAATCAGTATCATAATTTTGAACATCCGGGCATTCCAAGATCGTCCAACATTTGCCAATTTACGATACACTAAAGAGGATATCCCATAGCAACGCAATGTTTACATTTTTCATGAAACTACGGGCATAAAAAATACTTGCGTCGAATAACCCCGCCAGGTATTGGAAAACATAAAATCTCGAGTAATTTTTATAAGATATTAAATAAAAGGTAAAAAGGTTTCACGGCCCATTGCTAGTAATGTTAAATTAGCCTGCAAAAACGCCGCCAATTGAAAGCGAACACCGAATCACGAATTAATACGATGGTCTCGTCTTTATTGTAATATGACTGATATGACTGATCATCATGAAGTAATTGCGAGTTTCATGTTGGTTGGTTAGTAACGGTCCTTAGAAGGACCACTCGCTTTTCTTCAGGGGATGATCATGGTGTATCCTTGTGGTGTTCATCCGGTCCACCACGCCTGTTTGCACCACTGTCACATTCTTAATAGATCCAATAACTTCCCAACCGGTATATTACATAGTTATGTAGGATACCTTATGTAGGATTCGATCCAAACCGGTATGTAGTATACCTTATGTAGGAAAGAATGACGCTCGGAAATACGTACCTAGTCAAAACTCGATCCACTAACTTCCCAACCGGTATGTTACATATGTTATGTAGGATACCTTTCGTAGGAGATGTTCCAAACCGGTATATAGTATACCTTTCGTAGGAACGGAGCCTCGTGGCTAAATTAGGATCATAGTTATTGACTTCACCTGGCTTGTAATGTGAAGCTGGCGCCATTTTCTTTCAACTTGGTCACAACGAACTTTCTGTTCATATTCACGTAAATTATAAACATTTTACATAAGTGCTATGACCTATTCAACAAAGACCGCTTGTACTGTGGTATTCATGAAAATCAAATGTGGATGTAGCTCCACAAGATTATGGAATGAATAGGATTTGTTGAGATAAAAGTTAGGTGTTTCCCGTAATACAGAAAATAAATTAATGACGGCTTGGACTCGGTCGCTTGCATAGTAGCATAAGTGTGCATGCTCACAGACTCATTTATATGTTCTCTATAGGAATAGAGGAACCGGTTCCCTAGAGCAATGACTGCTTTAGAGTTAAAGAGAGATACTATCAAGACTACCCAATGGAGGGATGTATCTCTGCTAACCTTGTTTCAAGGGAACCCACACCATTGGAATGAATAGGTTACAATTTTCTGAGATATCTAAGTCAGGTGACTTATAGCAAACAGTGAATTGAGTGGCTTAGTATTTTTGTTGTGTTACAAAACTGTAATTCTCAGGATTGAAATGAAATTAATACCCTGTGAGGTAGTGAGCTGATGAAGTGTACCATATTCACATACTGATTCTAAAAGATTTATTTAATTAATTCATAATTAACTCTTTAACACTCATATCAGCCAAAAACGGCTTCTGCAGTGGTCGTGAGAAATGTCCATTTGCCGACTAAAAGAAGACGGTTTTTGACAATTTACCA
Source organism: Chaetoderma sp. LZ-2023a (assembly GCA_034401795.1). Lineage (NCBI taxonomy): Eukaryota > Metazoa > Mollusca > Caudofoveata > Chaetodermatida > Chaetodermatidae > Chaetoderma > Chaetoderma sp. LZ-2023a. The sequence continues at coordinate 94,572,011 of CM067366.1, read as the reverse complement.
CAGGAATGACAGGCTCGATAACCGAGCCAGTCATTCCAGTGATAAATTTTCAAAAATAGTCTCTTGGTCTGCAAGTGGACATTTTCTTTGAGAAAATTTAAATTGTCTTGAATAAATTTGAGGGTTAAATGGTTAAAGCCAATTAATTCTAGCAATGAATTTAGTTGAGTATTGCGTTATTCACAGGTTTTGTTGGATAGCATGTAGCATGGTGATGGACATTTTGAAAATGGTTTTCCTGATGATGTCTGTTATTGTCAAGTGCAGCAACAGTTTTCAGCATGACCATTCAACCCTTGTCACACCAATTTCTAGAGATTAATTGTTACAAAGCCAGTATTAGAAAGGCTTGTGTACCGTTTGTAAACACCATTGCTGAAGACCATTGCTGTCATAGACACTGCTGTTGCTGTTATACAATTGACGGCAACAGCTTACACAATAGCTGTTAAGCAACAGCTTGGCGCATTATTTCCAGTTAAATGCGTTAATAAGATTCGCTTCTTATCAATTTATTACTATTAGCTCACCTGGCTATCAATATCAGAGGACACAATATCTATTTTGCTAGGTTAGGAAAGCGGTTAACCCTTTAGCCATCATATCAGCCAAAAACGGCTTCGGCAGTGGTCTTGAGAAATGTCTATTTGCAGACCAAATGAAGACTATTTTTGAGAATTTTACCATTGGAATCACGGACTTTTTAACGAGCCAGTCATTCCAGTGGAAAATTTTTTTAAATAGTCTTGTTCTGCAAATAGACATTTTCTATGAGAAAATTGAACTTTTCTTAAATTCAATGGTTAAATGGTTAATTAATGTGCAATTGGAGTTTTATTTCCCCCCATCCATTGACATATGACAGCTTTTATTACCATAATAGATAAAAACTAAATTAACAGGTTAACCTTTTCCCTGCAACTGCTGCCTAAATATTTAAGATATGTATTGTGTACTCTGATACCTATACTGTTAAAATATTTTGAAATGTATTTGATTCATTGAAAGTTGTTGCTGCCTAAGTCAGCTATGACTCAGTCAAATTATTTTTTAAATAAACTGCAGCATCGCGAACTTGGCCATTCAGCAAGATGTACACGTGTTAAAAGGATGGTTTGGAATATACTCAGTTGAACCTGCTATAAAGACCATCTGTATTAACCCTTCTTAAATTAGTTTAACGGAAAGCCAATGTTGCCTAAGGCACAACGGCTTCGCGTCAAATTAATTTCAAAATATTCAACAAAATAAGTTTTATATCATAAAGAATATACTTTTTCCGGGATTTATGGGTGAAAGGGTTAAGAGACCACCTGCCTTAAAGACTATTTTCTACATTTGCTAAATGCAATTAAGCAATGTATTTGAAACTTTATTAGCCCTTTAATGGTCAAACCAGCGAAAACCTGCCTCTGCAGTGGCCTTGAGGAATGTCGATTTGCAGGCCAGCATGAGAATTTTTTTTAATTTACCACTGGAATGACTGGCTCGATAATCGAGCCAGTTATTCCAGTGATACATTTTCAAAATGCTCCATATCTTGGCCTGCAAATAGACATAACCTGAAAGTTTTGTTTTACTGAAAAATCATGACCATTAAAGGGTTAAGAAACCAGCTACCATAAGAGGCTGTCTTCTGATTCTTACTTGTGTGGTGTCTTAATACAAGTTTGACTGCATGTCATCAATTTCTGTTGTTAGTACTGATGTCGTCTATTTTTGCTTAAATATTGTTCAAAAGAACCCTTGCAAAATCAACCATTTGACTGAAAGTCATTGGAAGTGGCACTGATTGATGTAAAACTCCATAAAAATTAGTTGAGTTGTAAATGTTCCAGGTGAGCGACACAGGCCCCTTGGGCCTCTTGTTAATAAATAGCATCTTGGCCTAGAAATGTACATATTAAAAGACCCTGCAGATGCCCAATGTAGTCAGCTTTCTCATTAAGTGGTTAGACTGTAAGGTTTTGACTAGTTTGCAAGTATATATGGTATATTGTGTCACAAATATCAATTGCAACACAAAATTACGCATGAAATTGCATGAGAAACATGTACACTGCGAGCTGCTGTTGGACTTAGCCAGACCTACAACATGGAATTGATGAAATGAGAAAAGCTGGTCAGAATCTGTTCATAATGTTGACGATCGTTGTTTTGTTGACGTATTCATCATTCAACCATCACTTGTCCAGGATTCACAATTAAACATTTAATGGTCAACGCTGACAAAAGTGGCCTTTACAGTCGTTTTTTAGGAATGTCCATTTGCAGACCAAGAGAAGAATTAATTTTTGAAATGTTACCACTGAAATGACTGGTCAGTCATTTCAGTGGTAAATTTTCAAAAATAGTTTTCTCTTGGCCTTCAAATGGACATTCACTAAGATAGGTGCATGATTTTCATGATTAATCTTGACCTTTAAATGGTTCAACCATCCAGAAACTACATGATGCTGTATGATGTAGGGAATGCTGTGTTGAATATTTTGAAACGAATTTGATTGGTAGCTGTTGTTGCATATGGCAGTAACAGATTCCAGTCAAATTGGTTTCAAAATATTCAACAGCTTTCATGAATAGTTGTCTTGAAATTGAGACAGGAATTTCAGGGGTTCGAGGGTTAAAGTTGTAAGACTGCGTCATAGGTGATACTGATTGTTATAAGGAATCATATGTTTGATGTTCACTCCACATGTCATATATTTTTATTTTTATTTCAATTTCATCTGACAATTTACAATTTAATTATAAAGTTGTGAATACTCTGTTAAATTAAATGTAATATTTAATTTTGATTACAGCATGTGTTGTTGTCAATATATTTCGTGGTTCTTAATTGTTATATATGTTAATGGTAATAACAACTGGATCTTGAAATTTATAATTGCCTGACGCTTGGTCTGTACGTATCGGATACAACAGTTTGAATCGTGTTAACCCTTTCACCGATGAATTCCCTTTATCTTATTTTCAAGGCAACCATACAGGAAAACTGTTGAATATTTTGAAATTAATTTGACTGGAAGCCATTGCTTCTTTAAGCAGCAATGGCTCCCGCTTCCATTGCTTCTTTAAGCAGCAATGGCTCCCAGTCGAATTAATTTCAAAATACTCAACAGAATAAGTTTTATATCGTAAAGAATATATTTTTTCGGGATTTGTCAGTGAGAGGGTTAAGGAATGTTTGATACTCGGTATCTAATCTCAAATGCATGTTAATGTGTATAATTATCTTATTTACATATATTTAAATTGATAGATTATGTTTTTTATACCATGACAAAATATGTGGTCTGGTATATTGTGATGGCAACTTACATCTTTGCGGGCACAGTGATTTCTAAATGATAATTAGGCCTTGGACTATGCGTAGCAAAGAAATCTATCTAAAATTGACAATGATCGGAAATTTAATATGGCTACCGGCCACTGGTGGCCATCTTCAAACGTGTTTTCTTAATGATGAAATCCACTGAGCTTCATCAGATCGCTTTAGCTCTTCAAATGTTCATTGCTTAGGAAAGAAAGCTATCAAAATTTATGATGATACACGGTTACATATGACCGCCAACCGCAGTCCACCAACTTGAATGATAACGCTGATGAAGACTGTTGCAGTGGTTTAAACTTCCAGCCATCCATATTGATCCATCAAGGGACAGATCTGTCAGCAATCATTTGAAATCCAATATGCCCTCCAGCCACCCTCTGTTGATTATTCTACACAGGTACTTGTGGTATTGCATACAATATTGATGATTATTGGAAATTGATTTCTGAATGATAAATTTGCTAAGGTCTCAGATTGATTTCAAATTTGCTAGGTGCTTTGCCATGACTGGACTACGTATATGCAGGAAAACATATCCAATTTGACTATGATGAGAAATTCAATATGATTACTAGCCAACAGTAGCCATCTTGAATTGTCTAGTTTCCCAGATATCGATCAGGAGGATGTTTAGAGGCAATTTTCATTTTCTCTACTTATCCAATTTCACTAGCTGATTTTGGTCAATTTTGCAGGGTAAAATATAGGGTATATTGTATGGAAGAGTAATGGATATGTGCTTAGCCATAGATTCTATTAATAGATATATTTTCCACATATTTTATGATTTATGGTCCCATCTTATCCAGGATTGGGAAGTGTCAAAGAGAAATCTTAGTGCTTTCTATAATGAAAGATTTGGCTAATTCGAATTGCTAGAGCTCACCTTGATTTATTAACGTCAATGCGACATGCAATAAATGTTGTAATGGTAGTTCAGTGGGGAAGAGTTACCTTTCTTGAGATGATATATAGGAAATAAAAATGTGATGATGTAGTAAAATGGAGCCTGTGGAAATGTGCAGATGTGTAATATATATATGGTAAGTTAATTTATTATCCCTTTAACCCATTAATGGCCAAAACTGGCCTCTACTATGGTCTTGTGAAATGTCCATTTACAGGTCAAGAGAAGACAATTTTTGAAAATTTACCACTGAAATGACTGGCTCGATAACCGAGCTAATCATTCCAGTGATAAAGTTACAATAATTGTATTCTCTTGGCCTGTAAATGGACATTCAATAAGAAAATATATATGGTTAACCCTCAAATTTTTCCCAGGTTATTTCAATTCTCTCATACAAAATGTCCATTTGCAGAACAAGAGAAAACTTTCTGAAAATTTACAATTGGAATGACTGGCCTGGTTATTGAACCAGTGGTAAACGTAAAAGAAATAATCTCTTGGTCTGCAAATGGATACTTCTCCAGACCACTGCAGAAGTCGTATTTGGTTGGCTTAAGTGTTAAAACATTAACAGAATAGTGTTAATTTGTGGTAAGTTGGACACTCTTGTTTCTCCAGGATAGATTCCATATATGATATCTCAACAGGCTTATTAACTCTGAATAGTGAAGCCACCCAAAATCCGCTTTGCAGTGGTCTTAATGAATGGCATCTGGCAGTAACCGAGCCAGTCATTCTATTGGTAAATCTTCAAAAATGTCCTTTAAAAAGATTTAAATTTTTCTTGACCAAACTTGACCATTAAATGTTAAAGAGCCCATCGTTCTTTAAACTGCTCGTTTAACCCTTTCACTGGTAAATTCGCTGTATCTCGATACAAAAAAACAGGAAAGCTGATGAATATTTTCAAATTAATATGACTGCAAGCTATTGTTGCCAATATTTTAAAACATTCAAAAGAATATGGTGTACATTGTAAAGAATTTATATTTTCAGGGATTTATCGCTAATGGGTGTAACTCATTTAATTAACCCTGAAATGTCAGTATCTTCATTTTAAGGCTACCATACCAAAATATCTATTGCTGTCAAAATTGGTTTCACTTTAATCCATGGATCTGACCGGTTAATCGTACATAGGTTCATTATCCAAGTTAGGATACGTTACCCTTATACTGTCCTTTAAAAAACTGTCTGAGAATTTGCCACTGGAATGACTGGCTTGATTATCGAGCCAGATATTCCAGTGGTAAATTCTAAAAAATTGTCTCCAATTGGCCTGCAAATTGACAATTCTCAAGACAACTGCAAAAGCCGTTTTGGGCCAGCTTGACAATAAAAGCTGTTAGATTCATTTAAATTAATTGATGCAACTGTGACTAAGTTAGCGGGACTTTATCACAAAAGTAGATCCCTTACTTGTTGATAAGTTTTATTTATTGTAGTTTGACAGACTGATTGCTAGAAACCTTGGTTGATGTTGTGTGTTAATAGGCTATCTCTACCCGACTGCTATGAGAGTCAGAGATGATGGGCGATTGGCAGTGAATTTCAAAAGCAAAGCCAGATTCAGAGGACAGTTTGTGCCAGGATATCCAGGTATGTGTCTGTCTGTCTGTGTGTGTGTGTGTGTGTGTGTGTGTGTGTGTGCGTGTGCGTGTGCGTGCGTGCGTGTCTGCGTGCGTGAGTGGGGTGTGCATTTAATTCTCTTGCTTTAATTAAGCCTCAGCCACAGGAAGTACATAACCCTCTGGCCAGATTATATCTAGTTTTCCAAGCTTCACTGATATGACTATCCCCTTAAGAAGTTGCTAGCAATGCCATTGCTGTGGAAAACTCAAAGCCATCAGCACGTGACACTTGATGGGAATTCTCTTTTTTCACTGATATTAAGGCAGAGACCCTGGTTTCTATTTTGAATAATACTTACCAGATGTACTATTATGATAATGTCTATTATCTAGTCTAGCTCAAAATAAACAATTAAAACTCTGCACTCTCCATGGTCCTGCCCATAGCAGCCATACCCTGTCTGCGAATTACCATTAGACTCCAGGTACCGAGCCATGCCCAACTACAGTCAGATTCGTCTATTTTGCTCGACTATACAGTCGCGTTTTTTCATAGTCTAAATTAGCTTGAATTTTTGCGGTTTGAGTACCCTGTGCACGATTTGATAGCTGGCTTAATGGAAGGGAAAGGAAAATCATCACGGGGCCAGGTTGTATCAATCTAGAATTAATGCATTCGTGCCGTAATGACTGTTTGAAATTTCCTTAAATTGGCACATTGTTTTAAAATGGTAGCCATTGTTGGAGTCGCTCCATTACCCGTTAACATTGTAATCTTATCCGGGTACTCGGTTAATTTCTCTTGCAACTCGGTTCCTGCCAAGATGGCGGCGCCCATGATTAATATTTTGTTTTGGCTTGGCGTGTCTATGCACTCTTGTTTTAAGCCGATCATTAGCTCTCGCTTCACTGTCGAGGGTCTTTGTAGCGATCGGTCTTATTTTCTTGGCCATTTTAACGCTAGTTAATTACCAAGTCGTGTTTATTAAATTTTCACTCTAAAAATTTGCAAATATATCCTGCCTAAATCTTGATTATCATTAATTTGAGAGAAAGTTAATATTAAGTAATTTTAAATTATAATCGAGTAAATTGTGCGTGTTGCTCATCATCATCTTGTCATATGGAGCGTTTTAATTCTGATTCTGTGTTTGCAGAAGGTGAAAGGGCAAGGCAAGGCCCCGCCTGATACATTATGCTCGCGCTGTAACCGTTTTATGATGCGGAACCACAGGTTTTGTACAGGTTTGTCAACTGGGTGGAGATGTCGACGTTCCGCCAGGCATTTTTCACCCGGATTTCGCTCAGCCCAGAATGCCGTCAGAGCCGTGTTATACGGCTCCCATCGGCATCGCGGATGCGGTTATGATGGCTCCACTCGGCTCCCATGCTGGAGCCGATAGATTGCGGTTATTCCGTGTCTGGTGATTCGCTAGATACTGGAGCTACAAGTAGTCGAGGCACAGATCCGCTTCGAGTGGGAAGGTTGGTCCGTAGCTCTGCATGGATCGTTGGTGGCCTTTTCATCGAAGGGTGAGAAAGAAGATGAAAATGGTAGTCCATTGATGGACGAATCATCTTTTTGCACCGGAGCTGAATGGGTGCAGTTTCTTGGCTGGATGTCCGACCCTCTCTGGTTGACATCGGTTCAGGGATCTCGTCATGATCCGGTGATGGAGCGTATGTCAGAGCGTGCGGCTAGCTCTCTGTCGAGTGGATCATGCCAACTCTTCCCTTGGACACTCAAACTTCTGACATGTTGGAAGTCGCGGCTTACCGTCTGGTTCAGCGTGAGTATTTTTTGCCCAAGGCCCCTAAGGCGATAAGAAGTAGGTTCCGCTTTCCAGAGCAGGCCTACCATCAGTATGCTCATGTTCCTCGGCTTTCAGTCAGGGAAAGAGAAGCGCTGAATAGGTCGTTAGCCAGGAAAGCCAAGGGTCGTGTTGGCTAACAAGGATCCCTGCAATGAGTTAACTATAGCTGCTCTCTCGCACGGATGCACCATCCTGCATGGTATGCTGACCTGCACTGCGGAAGGTGGTGAAGTGCCAGAGGCTGCTCCCGGAGTTGTCCGGGATGCCATGTGCTTGTCTCAAGATTGCCTGACCAGGGTGATCACTAGATCATTGGCGGAATGGAAGAGAATGGTTCTCGATTGTGTAGAACCAGGACCAGAGATGAGGGCAGCGTTATCCGCCGTGCCCTTCATTGGTCCAGGCTTGTTTGGTGTCTTGGCACGACAAGCCCTCTCCAAAGTTGCATCTGTGGTGGCAGAGCAGGAGGTTGTCGGCAAGTCGTGAGAGTCGATGAAGAGGACTCAGTCGCAACAGTCCTACAAGCAGCATCGACATGAGCAGCAGAGGCAGCACCAAAGATCGCCCTTCCGTCCTTCTGGGAATCTGATCGTCTTGATGCTATTTGCTCAGAAATCATAGATCTTCAGCAGACGAATGCGATTCTTTAGTCCGCAATCAGTCCTCCCTGGATTTCTATTCGATAGTTTTCCTCGTTCCGAAATGCACCAGAAGTTGGAGACCGATTCTCAACATCAAACCGCTGAACAAATTCATTCTTTCACCAAAATTTCAGATGGCGACTGTGGCAGCAGTGATGACAGGGATGAGAAGAGGCATGTGGGCAGTATCGATAGATCTGAAGGATGCATATTTTCATATTCCAATGTCAATTCCTTTTCAGAAATACCATCGCCTTGCGTTCCAAGACAATGTTTGGGCTACTTTTCAGTCTGTCCACAGCCCTGAGGGTCTTCATCAAAGTGGTTATCGCCATGACATCTTCGTAGGAGAAACATAGCTGTTCATACTTACATAGACGACTGGCTGCTGAAGGCAGGGAATCCAATCACTCTGCGCAACAATCTTCAGGTGGTCCTGGCCTTACTAAAGGCCCTAGGATGGATTGTGAATGTAGAGAAATCAGAATTGACTCCATCCCAGGAGTTTGTGGATTTGGGAATATTTTTCAATCTCAGGGATGGTGTAGCTTTTCCGGTGGAGAGCAGAGTCAAGAGTTTGATTGCAGTTCTGGAGTCAGTTTTTCTAGGAGCCTATCTGACAGTGTGTCAATTTCTCAGAATACTGGCTCTACTAGTATCTCTGGAGAAGATGGTTCCTTATGTGGCACTCAGACGCAGGCCGATTCAGATGTACTTAATGTCATTCTGGTCTCAGAGAACGGATCCGTAGTCTCGGAGGATTCCAGTAAAAGAACCGTTGATATTCCATCTTCAGTGGTGGTAATCAGAACAGAATCTCCTGCGAGGTGTTCCTCTACAACCTCCTCAACCGCAGATGCCCATCTTTACAGATGCATCGATGATGGGTTGGGGAGGAGTACTGGACAATCTCAGTGTCAGGGGAATGGGTTTGGACCAATGCGCAGAAATACATAAATGTTCTCGAATTATTAGCGGTGGCATTAGCACTTCGAAAATTTGAGAACTTAATCCGAGACACGTTTGTCCTAGTAAGGACAGACAACTCAACAGTGGTGTCTTGTTTGCCAAGGCAGGATGAGATTACCAGAGTTGTGCATAATGATATGAAACCTTCTGCTGTGGTACCAAGAGAGGAATATTATTCTTCGGGCAGCACACATTCCAGGAAGATTGAACATCCTAGCAGATGCTCTCAGTCGAAGGACGGTGTGTCGTCCAACGGAATGGCAGCTCAACCAGTTGGTAGCGGAGGTTCTTTTCAAACATTGGGGCAAGCTAAATGTGGATCTATTTGCGATGAAAGGAAATGCAAAGATGGTCACATACGTGTCACCGATCCAGGACTCGCTAGCTCTAGCAGTATACGCACTGGCGATAAGTTGGAAGGGAATGTAAGTGTATGCATATCCTACAACAATTCTCATCCCAAAAGTTCTGGTAAAGATAAGAGAGGGCATATGCCAAGTACTACTGATCACTCCTCATGGGCCACGCCAATCATTGTTTACGGGTCTGCTGGACCTTCTGGTCTGCAATCCAATTCCTCTTCCAGACAGAAGGGATCTGATCTCTTAGAACAAAGGTCAGTATCTTCATGACAGACCGGAGATGTTCCAATTGACTGCATGGATATTATAAAGCAGCGAGCAATTGAGGGTCGCTTTTCTGAGCAAGCAGCGAAATTTGTCGCTTCAGCCAGAAGAGGATCAACCACCAAGACATATAATTATAGAATCAACAAATTTGCAGAGTGGTGTAAGAGAAGAGATATTAATCCCTGTTCTGCATCTGTTAAACACATAGCAGATTTCATCTGTCATTTATACGAGGTTGACAAGCTTGTACCTTCAACCCTAGCAGCATATCAGTCTGCATTAGCTTCAGTTGTTCCCAGTTTGGCCACTAGGAGTGGAAAACGACACTTTAAATGAAGTTATTAAAGGAATGAGCCATTTGCGACCTAGACAGCCGATTCCTATCCCAGCATGGAATCTCTTGTTCTACAGGTTTTAGGGCATGCTCCCTTTGAACCAATTAGATCTATAAATATTAAACTGTTAACTATTAAGTCCATTTTCTTGGTCGCAGCAGCATCGGCGAGGAGAAACGAAATTCATGTGCTTTCTGCCGGACAAGACTGTTTTGTCGTTATGGGTGAAGGTTTAAGACTATTACCACGTCTTTGTTTCCTGGCAAAGAATCAGTCACTTAAATATCCAGGACAACCGATCAATTTGCGAAGTTTAATTAGGCATGACCCAGCCTCTTCTGCTTGGTGTCCTGTCAGATGTCTGAAAATGTATAAGAAACGTACTGAGGAGTGGAGAGATGACCCGAAATCTCTGTGGTTATGTCTCAAAGCTCCACATCTTCGCGCCTCGAAAGATACCATTTCTCGATGGATAGTCGATGCTATTCAGATGTCGCATAAAATCACAACAGGAAAGCAGTTTGATCGTGTGAACACCCATCAAGTCTGAGCATTAGCAGCAGCATCGGCCCTTTATACGGGTATCTCTTTTGAGGAGGTGATGTCTGTAGCACAATGGCATGCTGAGTCGTCATTCACTGATTTCTACCTTCGTGATATCTCCAGCGCACTTAATCCGGTAGCCGTCACCAATTTGTCGAATCTTAACTAAAGCCACATCCGACCACTATTTTCGCATACATCATAGGGTTCTTCCACATGCACTGAGCAATGGTGATGCACATGATCTGTGAACGATCGTGGATTGGGTGGAGCTCCTGTGATGATCAAGAAAGACCAAGCACTCAGAAAATGGTGGGTGTTTTCTTAGTTTAAGTGACTAATATTAATTTACTTACAGTCAAATTCCCAGACTGATTAAGTAAAAAGTCTAGTTCAAGAGTATCTTATTCATTGCAACAGACATTAGACTCATTCAAATTTGAACATCTAATCGATATACTGATATTTTTTTCAAAATTAGAAGTTGTAGTAGCTTCTTTGCACTCTCCTGGACTGCCCTAGCTGAGACTTGGGGCTGACATGGGTCTGGTGGGTGTTGCCTCCCCTTTTTGACAGCCCTCTGGAATTTGTGTGGGTAAATGAGGGGTGGGGAAGTGGAGTCTAGACCATGGAAGTTTAGCACTATGAGTCAGATGGCGGAACCTAAGCATATGCTATGGTTCTAGTCTCTTCACAACCTTCTCTGTCGGATGGTAGATGAGAGCTGTTTTGAGCCTCCCCTCCCACCAGAGAGGGCTTTCTTGGTTGTCTTCTTCTTTTCGTTCGCTGATCATACCGCCAGTCCTGTAAGTGACTATCGACATGATCATAATCTTGGCTGTCGAAATCCGGAGTTTATCATAATAATACATCTGGTAAGTATTATTCGAAGTAGAATCAAAAAATGCATCCACGTTTGTTTCAAAGAGAATTGTTAATACTTACCAGATGTACTATGGCCAGCCTCAGCTGCCCCGCTGAGGTGAGGCTTAGCAGCTTTCACTGTTTGTCAAGACAAATATAAGATGAATCTGACTGTAGTTGGGAATTGACTGTGTACTTGGAGGCTAATGGTAATTCCCGGACACAGTATGGGCAGGACAATGGAGAGTGCGGAGTTTTAATTGTTTGTTTTGAGCTAGACTAGATAATAGACATTATCATAATAGTATATCTGGTAAGTATTAACAATTCTCGTAGAAACAAAAGCGGATGCTTTTTTGAGACACTGACACTAAGGTACAGACCCTGGTGACACTGACACTAAGGCACAATCTATGGTGACACTGATGTTAAGGCACATACTGGAAATACTGACATTAAGGCACAGACCCTGGTGACACTGACACTAAGGTACAGACTATTGGTGACCCTGACATTAAGGCAAAGACTGGTAACACTAAGGCACAGACTATGGTGACACTGACATTAAGGTACAGACTATGGTGACCCTAACGTTAAAGCAAAGACTGGTGACACTGACGTTAAGGTACAGACTATGGTGACACCAACATTAAGGCACAGACTGGTGACACTGACACTAAGGTACAGGCTATGGTGACCCTTATGTTAAGGCACACTATGGTGACACTAAGGCAAAGACTATGGTGACACTGATGTTAAGGTACATACTATGGTGACACTGACATTAAGGCACAGACTATCATGACACTGACACTAAGGCACATACCCCGGTGACACTGACATTAAGGTAAAGCCTCTAGTGACACTGACATGAAGGTACATACTCTAGCGACACTGACATTACAGCACAGACCCTGGTGACACTGACTTTAAGGCACAGACTCTGGTGACACTGGCATTAAGGCACAGCCTCTGGTGACACTGGCACTAAGGCACAGACCCTGGTGACACTGGCATTAAGGCACAGCCCGGTGACACTGACATTATGGCACACACCCTGGTGACACTGACATTAAGGCACATACTCTGGTGACACTGGCATTAAGGCACATACTCTGGTGACACTGGCATTAAGGCACAGACTGGTGACACTGACATTAAGGCACACACCCTGGTGACACTGCCATTAAGGCACATACTCTGGTGACACAGGCATTAAGGTACATACTCTGGTAACACTGACACTAAGGCACATACTCTGGTGACACTGACATTAAGGCACATACTCTGGTGACACTGACATTAAGGCACATACTCTGGTGACGCTCACACTAAGGCACATACTCTGGTGACACTCACACTAAGGCACATACTCTGGTGACACTCACACTAAAGCACAGACTATGGTGACACCAATGTTAAGGCAAATACTCTGGTAACACTGACATTAAGGCACATACTCTGGTGACACTGACACTAAGGCACATACTCTGGTGATGCTCACTCTAAGGCACAGACTCTGGTGACACTCACACTAAGGCACATACTCTGGTGACACTGACACTAAGGCACAGACTCTGGTGACGCCAATGCTACGGCAAATACTCTGGTAACACTGACATTAAGGCACATACTCTGGTGACACTGACACTAAGGCACAGACCCTGGTTACACTGACACTAAGGCACAGACCCTGGTTACACTGACATTAAGGCGGTCTCTGGTGAAACTGACATTAAGGCACATACTCTGGTGTCACTGACATTAAGACAGCAATTATTATTCAGTAGCTATCAAATATTTAAGCTACTCTAATAATTCCTGTAAGCAACGGAGACAACAGCACTTTGGGCACATGCTTAATTTCGTAGTATATAAAAAGGTTTTGGTGATTAAATGTGTATATTTATCTCTGCATACATGTGCGACTGTGCATGCGTGTTTGTGCGTGTATTTGTGCATTTGTGTGGGCGTGCGTGTCTATGTGCGGGATATATAGTTCACTATAGTGAACGCAACAACAACAACTGAGGGGGTCTTCAAGTTTGTGTTGCTTGTTGCCCTTTGGGTCTTGAAGAGGCCTCCATGATTTTGCGACCAGCAGTGGTGATGGTAATTAAAATGGTGCTAGATGAGACAGAATTGTCCAAATACCCGTTATACGTTTGTGTTTTAGGTTCTGGTTTGGAGTCCATGATTATGTCACCTGATCATCCAGAGCTGACCTTCCAGCTGGAGTTATTGAGGAGTGAGCCGACATTTGAACATCCAGAGCAACTATGGGAATTTGTTTCTGACTATGCTGTAAGATATCTATTACATATTTTATGTCAAGTCAGCCAAAAATATAAATAACATGTACAGTGATCTAGCAAAATGTCAATTTTCAGACCAGGAGCAGAATATTTTTTTCAGCTTGGCACTATTGCAGCATCATTTTGATTGCTCATGTCTCAAAATTGCTGGTCATTTTCAGTCAATAAACAAAACAAGATTCAAGATTATTTATTTCAGGCTTATTATCAAATACGTATAACACAAAATATAAAGCAAAATATTTATTTAAATATATATTTTGTTTGTAATTGTAATTTTATTATATATGTGAAGCCCTTGTATAACCCATACAATTAGACCCATTTGTTTCTTTTAATGTAGGTCAAAGATTACTCAGGAACTTACAATGTTAAACTCATCCCTTGCACAACAACATCTGATGAGGAATACGATCTTCCACTGCAGTGTAACCCACGTGAACCTGTGACCTTTGAACTACCAATCAGATTCCAGCAAGTTAGCGATCCGGTTGGTACAGAATTTAGCTTAAATACAGACTTCTATCTTTTGAGAAAGCGGGATGTTTGGCTGTCCAATGGTGAAAATGGATTTGGTGAAGACTCCGATACATCATTTTTACTAGGTATTGAACATAATATAAACAGATTGGATCATTCATATCAATAGGTCATCAATAAGAGGCTTTAATGATACATGTATATGATGCATTGCTATGTAGATAAATCTCTACTATCTGTGCACTACAGTAGTCCTCTATTTAGCTTATGCTGTAGTCAGATTTTGACATAATTTGCAAATATTATATACAGATTGCGAACGTTTAACCCTTTACTTGCTAAGCTGGTCGAAACGGTCTTTGCAAAATGTCAATTTGCAAGCCAAGAGTTGTTTAGAAATTTTACCACCTCAATGACTGGCTTGATAATATATATATATAATCTAATCATATGACGTTATGATCAACTGTGTGACGTGTAGGACGACGTCATAAACAATTACGTTATGAGTGATGTAGCTAAGTTTGTCACGAACGCCTACTTGATGACAGACTAAGCGATGTACAAATTGTATGTCTACTATTTAACAAACATGCTGTTGAATATTTTGAAACTAATTTGGCTGGACGCTGTTGTTGACGGAGGCAGCAGCAGCACCCAGGTAAATTGGTTTCAAACTATTCAGCAACTTAGCCGTACTGTTTTCTGGAAATTGATAGTCAGGCAGTTCAAAGATGGATTGATCCCAACACGGGCGAAGTGTGGTGGAGCTTAGCTAGAGATTGGTGGGGAATAGCCAAAACTGAATTCTTCCATTGAGCCATTCATTCCAGTGGTAACATTTCAAAAATGCTCTTAAATTGACCTGCAAATGTACATCCCAAAAGTAAGCAAAAACTTAGATTTTCCTGACAGATCATGAACAATAAATACTTAACTTTTGAAACCATTGATCATATATATCTGGATTCACATGACAGAAGTCTTGAACCAAATTAGCAAGTGGTAGTTCTGATGCTAGCATTTGCTGGGATGATAATGATGACCATATAGTTAGTATATCACAACACTGACAAATCCCTGGAAAGGTATATAATCATTACAATATAAAACTTATTCTGTTGAATATTTTGAAATTAAGCTGACTGGAAGCCATTGCTGCCTTAGGCAGCAATGGCTTCCAGTCAAATTAATTTCAAAATATTCAATAGTTTTCCTGTGAAAAATGAGATATGGGGAATTTATCAGGGTTAAACTGGGAATTTGGTGAAATACTGCATGAAAATGTAATGGTACATAGCAACTTTTAACGTTGATGACACAGAATGATGGTATGATATAAAAATGTCAACAAATGACAGACTTTGCATGTGTGTACTATTAAGTGATCCATTTCCTGCTCTGCCCTGTCCATTTGTATCTACATTACACCCTATTTGTATCTACATTACACCCTGTTTGTATCTACATTACACCCTATTTGTATCTACATTACACCCTATTTGTATCTACATTACGCAATATTTCTATCTACATTGCACCCTATTTGTATCTACATTACACTCTATTTGTATCTACATTACACCCTATTTGTATCTACATTACGCAATATTTCTATCTACATTGCACCCTATTTGTATCTACATTACACTATTTGTATCTACATTACACCCTATTTGTATCTACATTACACCCTATTTGTATCTACATTACACCATATTTGTATCTACATTACACCCTATTTGTATCTACATTACGCAATATTTCTATCTACATTGCACCCTATTTGTATCTACATTACACCCTATTTGTATCTACATTACACCCTATTTGTATCTACATTACACCCTATTTGTATCTACATTACGCCCTATTTTTATCTACATTACGTCCTATTTGTATCTACATTACGCAATATTTCTATCTACATTGCACCCTATTTGTATCTACATTACACTCTATTTGTATCTACATTACACCCTATTTGTATCTACATTACACCCTATTTGTATCTACATTACACCCTATTTGTATCTACATTACACCCTATTTGTATCTACATTACGCAATATTTCTATCTACATTGCACCCTATTTGTATCTACATTACACCCTATTTGTATCTACATTACACCCTATTTGTATCTACATTATGCCCTATTTGTATCTACATTACACTATTTGTATCTACATTACACCCTATTTGTATCTACATTACACCCTATTTGTATCTACATTACACTCTATTTGTATCTACATTACACCCTATTTGTATCTACATTACACCCTATTTGTATCTACACTATGCCTTATTTGTATCTACATTACACCCTATTTGTATCAACATTACACCCTATTTGTATCTACATTACACGCTATTTGTATCTACATTACACCCTATTTGTATCTACATTACACCCTATTTGTATCTACATTACACCCTATTTGTATCAACATTACACCCTATTTGTATCTACATTACACCCTATTTGTATCTACATTACGCCCTATTTGTATCTACATTACACCCTATTTGTATCTATATTACACCCTATTTGTATCTACATTACACTATTTGTATCTACATTATGCCCTATTTGTATCTACACTACACCTTATTTGTATCTACATTACACTCTATTTGTATCTACATTACACCCTATTTGTATCTACATTACACTATTTGTATCTACATTACACCCTATTTGTATCTACATTACGCCCTATTTGTATCTACATTACACCTTATTTGTATCTACATTACACCCTATTTGTATCTACATTACACTCTATTTGTATCTAGATTACACTATTTGTATCTACATTACACCCTATTTGTATCTACATTACGCCCTATTTGTATCTACACTACACCTTATTTGTATCTACCTTACACTCTATTTGTATCTACCTTACACCGTATTTGTATCTACATTACACCCTATTTGTATCTACATTACACCCTATTTGTATCTACATTACGCCCTATTTGTATCTACATTACGCCCTATTTGTATCTACATCACACCCTATTTGTATCTACATCACACCCTATTTGTATCTACATTACACCCTATTTGTATCTACATTACACCCTATTTGTATCTACATTACGCCCTATTTGTATCTACATTACGCCCTATTTGTATCTACATTACACCCTATTTGTATCTACATTACACCCTATTTGTATCTACATTACACCCTATTTGTATCTACATTACACCCTATTTGTATCTACATTACACCCTATTTGTATGCACATCTGAAATGAGATAATCACTTTGAAACCCGAATTCCTAGAATCTCAATTTCAAGTTAATATATGCAGGTAAGATGTTGAATATTTTGAAACTAATTTGACTGGAAGCTGTTGATGTGTATGACAGTAATGGCTCTATATTCACCAAAGACATACAATTCAGACGCTTACTTTATGACCTTTGCCCCTTGCGAGTTGGACCACGTTATTTTTTATTGTAACGTCAGCTAACAGAAATCATAATTGATTATTACATCAGATATCATACATGAGTGACAGATTGGATCCCCAATCCATTGTTCTCTACTAACATTGAATGGTGTAGCGGAGATAGATATCAGATCAGTATCGTTCTAAAAGTTTAAACAAGGTTTGCCTAGATGAACCTGCTGAAGGATCATTACCGTATGCGTCAGGGACCCGAGATAGATGAGATTTAACACAGAATAAATGCTGGCCGAGGCAACAGTTTCGTAATATTCTGGAATAAGTTGCCTCCATTAGGAATATTACAGAAGTAAAATTGGTCAAATACCGAAACAGAAACCAAAATAGAAATCAATGGACCTTTCCAGTTTTAGCTATGCCCCGCCCACCTATAGCTAAGCTCCACCCACACTTCGCAGTATTGTGATTGATCTATCCCTGAATGCCATGACTATCAATTTCCTGAAAACTGTACAGTTAAGTTGTTGAATATTTTGTAACTCATTTGTCTGCGTGCTGTTGCTGCCGATCGCAGCAACAGTGCCTAGTCAAATTACTCTCAAAATATTCAACAGGATATTTATTAAATAGTAAAGACATACAATTCGTACAACAACGGATAGCCCGTCTTCAACTATGCGTTTGTGACATACTTATCTAAGTCATTCATGACGTCATTGATTGTGATGTCGTTCTATGCGTCACATAGTTGATTGTGATGTCACATGATGGATGGAGACAGTTGAAAGCTGAATTAGATAAGTTTGTTTGATAAACCGGTAATAAGACGCAGTAAACTAGTCATTGACATGTGTGTATTGAATGACTGTCTTCTAGCTACTCCACACCCATTTCTATCTAAGCTCCACCCATTTTGTACACAAGTTTGAATCGATTTTATCATCTAATTTTTTTTAACATTCCCAGAACCTCATTTTTAAGATAACTATATAGATAAGATGTTTAATATTTTGAAACTAGTTTGTCTGGGAGTTGTTGCTATGTATGCGTTGCAGTGAAATCTGATCATATTCTCCAGAGTTAGCTCCCCTAACTATCTTGATTCTGGAGGATTTTACTCTAGAAAGGCTTTATGGATTTGGGACGGACTTAGTTCATTTACACAAGGTGGCAACACCGCCAACTCCGCAAAATTTACTTTTCACACGATAACTTCACGGCTAGTGTCTTCTCTATTCATTTGCATTACTTCACATCTAATGGAAGATTTTCTACAATAATAAATGTACAGAGATTCCTCTAAATTAGCTTGATGGTTTTTATATAATTTTTCAGATGATGAGGTTCTTGGTCGAGTAAATGTGGACCCAGTCCAGAATCTTGGCTCATCTTTCCGTCTAAATATCGAGAAAGTGTTCGTATGTACCGGAAAAGACGGATACATTCCGAAATATGACCCGAAGAACCAGGAGTATGGATGTGTCGCGAACACTGGAAATCTCATGAATTCATTCAAAATTCTTGTAAGTACTTTATAAGAGAATTTTACACACTTTAACGTATTAAAATATGCACCTGGATTTGGGGTGCATTGAAAGATAATCAATGCTAACTATTTAATAGTCGAGCCAGCCAGATATGATTTCTGCGACGGTCTTGAAAAATGCACATTTGCAGGCCAAGAGAATAATATTTTAGAAAATTTATCACTTGCTAAATTTTCTAAAATATTCTCTTTTTGATAATGGATTTTATTGACAACAGATTTTGTATTAAGCCAGGTGAGTACATAAGACTAGGAGAGTATGTTGGGGTGGGGTGGAGAAGGGTGCGGGGTGTGATTTATCCATTAGCTATGAGACAACTCTTAGTTTCTTTACTAATTTTTGCCATAAGCACATTAATGGTCGAACTGCCCAAAAACTGGCCTCTGCTGTGGTCATCCATTTGCTGGTCAAAAGAAGGTACTGTTTGAAGATTTCCCCTTAGAATGACTGGCTTGATAACTAGAAATTGTGTTCTTTCGCTTCCAAATGGACATTGACGTAACAAATCGGGTTTTTCTCGGCCAATCGTCATCATTTACAGTGTGACCCTTTAACACTCATATCAGCCAAAAATGGCTTCTGTAGCGGTCTTGAGAAATATCCATTTGCAGAGCAAGAAAGGACTATTTCTGAAAATTTACCGCTGGAATGACTGGCTCGATAACTGACCCAGTCATTCCAGTGGTAATTTTTCAAAAATAGTCTTCTCTTGGTCTGCAAAAGAACATTTTCTATGAGAAAATTAAAATTTTCTTGAACAAATTCGAGGGTTAACAGGTTAAGGAGGTAAATTTCATGTACTTATAAGTCTGCTCCACGTCTATGAAGTGGGCCGGCCGCCTTTCAAGTACAATTAAAGCTTCCTGAGTAAACTAGCTATTTTCGGATCTCTGGAAAAATGTGTTATTTACAAAATTGATGGTATACTGTTAAATATTTTGTGATTAATATTATTGGAAGTCATTATTGAGGCAACAAAAGCTTCCAGTCATATTTAATCGCAAACTATTCAGCAGCTTTGATGCATGGTGGTAGCATTGTAATGAGGCTATAGGGAATTTTTCTCTGAAAGGTTTAAGTATCACCATCTTGTTTACAGGATAAAGATGCTCCGAGTAGTGTACAATCAGAGTTCCATAATGTGCCGTTTAAAGCAAGATTTGCAGCGGATGACCCAGAAGCCATTGCATTAGTGAAGCAGCCTGGAGCTGATGGCTTCTCACTGGATTCTAAGCCTCTGTTTCAGGTCGGTATTCTAAATAGAAGTATGTGGGTTTTGATAGTGAAACAATCACACATGTATAGGCACACACAATCTCCTGTAATAAAAATCAGAGATTGCCGACCCTCTCCCTCCTGGTTTTCACATTATAAATGTTTTCAGATTGTCCAGATTCCTTCAGATTTTCCACATTTTTCGATTAATGCCCAACGTTGTCGAATCCTAATTTGCTGTAACACCCTTCCTTGTGTTAAGTTTTGAACCAATTCAGACCAGTAGTTTTCGAGATATCCATAGATGCAGAAATGTATCTGATCCGTATCCGTGTTCTGGATCATCTTGAAATCTTCTTGCGCACAAGTTTCAATTTAAGCCATATCAGATCAGTAATTTTTTAGATATAGATCCGAACACGCACACATGTATGCACGTGCATACACGCCTGACTGTCAGACATATCCGCTTCAACCTGTAGGGCGATTGTAATAAACTTGCCACACCAACAAAATGCTAAAGGTAATATTGTAAATTCTCCGTCTTTACAGTGAAGTGTTAAGCATGATTTACAACAACAATGGCCTCTTTGGCATGGAGACGGAACAAACCGTAATCATCCGTAATTCATCGGCTCGTGTTATATATAGTATAATATTTTTTAAATGGCTTATTTTCGCGCAAGTTTTAGCTGGACAGATGATTACACCCATAACATAGTTTAGCATTTATGATAGTACAACTTAATATATTTTCCTGGCAAATCTCAATGTCACAAGGTGTTTAAATGTGTAAAATAAATCTACATTATCCTATTCATTCATAACATCTTCCCTTTTGCTTTCCTTAGCAGCGCTGTTGTCAATAACATTGAAAGTTCATTTCCTATCAGGGGAGACAATTCTCTCTGCTTTTAGCTATTTAAAGCTAAGAGTTGTCTCCCTTGCTCACCCCAGTCCACAATTCCAGTTGTGTAGATCTAGACATTGGCTTTCACTAAATGAACTGGTAATGAATTTTGATATAACTACATAGTCTAAATAGATTCTCTGGTGACCATTTTATTAGCATATTGGTCCATATTTAACACTAATGCTCATTCTGGCCAAACTTGATGCTACTTTTTAACTCCTGTCTCTAATAGATGAATCCAGTCTATCGATCAATCATGTGACGTCATAATAAACTACATCACGTGTAAGCTAACATCATAATCAAATATGTCGTGAATGACTTAATTAAGTCCATCATAAATGCTTAATCATCTCAAGTTGTACGAATTGTATGTCTGCGATTTGAATAAACATTCTGTTGAATATTTTGAAACTAATTTGACTGGGCGCTGTTCCAGCACCCAGCCAAATTAGGTTCAAAATATCCAACAGCTTACATATATAGTTTTCTGGAAATTGAGATTCAGAGAGTTCAGGGTTCGATGGACTCTAACACGGACAATGCGTGGGCGGAGCTTAGGTAAGATTCGTAGGGGCATAGTTAAAACTGGATTCATCTATTACAATAATTTATATTTACAGGTTGATCAGGGTCGTCAGTGGTTTCTGCACTGTATATATACACTGAACTCAAACAGAATACCACATAGAGGTAAACGGAGCGATAATGGTGAACATAATGGCGAACATCACGCAATCATGTCATCTCAAGATGTGTTCCGACATAAACGTGCCTTGAATGAGAAAGGGCTGGTTGATAAAGCAAATGAAGGCACAAACATGGCGCGAATTAAACTCGACTATGTTGGAGATAATACTGGGGCAGGAACCTATGACGTTGGCACAAATAATCACAAGAAAAAGTTTAGCTCTTATATAGTTCCGTTATTAATAGCCTTAATATCATTGTTGGTAGTCACCGTCATTGTAGCGGCTATAATTATCACTCGGCGACGGAAAAAAGCAGTACCACCACCGCCGCCATCGCCTGTAAATACTGTGACAATTATCAAGGGTGCTAAATGTAAAGTTACCTATGCAAATAATTTGAACTCTGATCAGACAGAGGTATGAAATTTTTTTTAAATGACCGATCTCAATATATGTTCATTAAATAATTTAATATGTCTCGTCATAATTAGAGGAGCTCTTTAGTGGTCAAGATTGGTCAGAAGATCAAAATATTTTATTCATGAGTGTCTGTTTGCAGACAAGAAAGCAAATTTTTCAGAATTTACTACTGAAATGGCTGGCATGTGTCTCGAGTCAGTAATTCCAACTGCAACATTTAAAATATAGGCTTTTATTGACCAGTTGCAAATGGACAATTCTGAAACCACATCAAAAACTTACCACCTTGACCATTAAAGTGGTATACTTATCTCCTTTGTGAAAGGATTTCACACAACTTCATTGGATGATTATTGACCAATAGAAATATGGGAAAGGACTTCACAAGACACCTGAAGTCCAATAATATTGGCCTTCTGCTTGTTGCCCTTAGCTAGCCTAGAAAACCTGCTAGTATGATTGTATATGTCTGGCAAGATGCACAGAGTATACCATATGCTTGTATATGTCTGGCAAGATGCACAGAGTATACCATATGCTTGTATATGTGCACAGAGTATACCATATGCTTGTATGTGTCTGGCAAGATGCACAGAGTATACCATATGCTTGTATATGTCTGGCAAGATGCACAGAGTATACCATATGCTTGTATGTGTCTGGCAAGATGCACAGAGTATACCATATGTTTGTATATGTCTGGCAAAATGCACAGAGTATACCATATGCTTGTATGTGTCTGGCAAGATGCACAGAGTATACCATATGCTTGTATGTGTCTGGCAAGATGCACAGAGTATACCATATGTTTGTATATGTATGGCAAGATGCACAGAGTATACCATATGCTTGTATATGTCTGGCAAGATGCACATAGTATACCATATGCTTGTATGTGTCTGGCAAGATGCACAGAGTATACCATATGTTTGTATATGTATGGCAAAATGCACAGAGTATACCATATGCTTGTATGTGTCTGGCAAGATGCACAGAGTATACCATATGTTTGTATATGTATGGCAAGATGCACAGAGTATACCATATTCTTTGACAAGGTGATATGATGAGAATATTATGATTTTTTAACTCTTTAATCCTCAAATTTGCAGACAAAGATCGGAGTATTTTTGAAAATGTATCCCTGAAATTGACAGGATTCTTTATTGAGCCATTCATTCCAGTGGTAAATTTCCAGAACTACTCTTCTCTTGGTCTGATAATTGATATTTCTCAATGCAACTTCAGAAGTTGTTTTAGCCTTGATTTTGAGAAGAATTGTCTTCCCTTGTTCTGCAAATGGACAGTTTCTGAACAAATTTGAGGGTTAATTAACCCTTTAATGGTCAAATTTGGTCAAGAAAATCACAATATTTCCTTTTTGAATGTCCATTTGCAGGCCAAGAGAGGATTATTTTTAAAAATTTACCCCTGGAATGACTTGCTCATTAAATGTTTGAAGCATTAAAATGATCTAAGAATCAATACCTCTCTTCATATCTTATCATATCACCTTTAAAGCTAAACAGCCAGGCTAAATGAGGAAATATTAACCCGTACCAGCTGTCAATAAGTTTTCACTTTCACGAACTCTTATGAGTACGAGTATTTTAACCCTTGTGTCAGCAGTGCCTCAATGAGCTCAAATTGCTACTCATGTCATGTACCCTTTAATGGTCAAGTTTTTGCTCAGTGATTGTCCATTTGCAAGCCAAAATAAGACTGTTTGTAAATTTACAAAGAAAGCTTTCAAATTGTTGTCCTGCAAATGGACATGTGACCACTGCAGAGGGCATCTTTAGCCGGCAAATGGACCATTAACTGTTTAGCTGCCAAGAAAATTCGAATTTTCACTTAGGCAGTGTCCATTTGCAGCCCAAGAGAAGACTATTTTTGATAAATCAAAAAAAAATATTTTCTTGGCCTGCAAATACACATTCTGCAAGACGAATGCAGAGGTTAATGTTGTCTCTTTTTAGCATGACCATTCTGCTTTAACGTCTCATTCCTACAAGGATAATAATTTAAATGAGCAAAAAAACCCGACTTGCTGAATATTTTGAAAACTATTTGGCTGAAAGTCTTTAGTGGCTTAGCCACCAATGACTTTCAGTCAAATTGTTTTCAAAATACTTAGCCGGTCCAGAAATATAACGCTTTGATATGTGGTCTGCAAAAACTCAGTCATACAGTGAATAATACAATGGCTCAAGGTTTCATTACTGCTATATATTGTACTGTTACTGATTTAAGTGCTATTATGATGTGTATATTTATATTATATAATCTCTCATCTCGTGCCAAATATATAGCGATGCTTTAATTAATTAATGCTGTCAATTAGGTATTCATTTAAAGCTAATTTTTACAGGTCATGGTGAAATGATGTTTAACCCCATAGTGGCCATATCGAAATGGTCATTGTATTGGTCATGAGAACTGTCCATTTTCAGGCCAAGAGAAGACATTTTCTAAATATTTAATACCACAACAGCTGACTTGTTAACCTAGGCTGTTATTCCATTGGTAGATGGTCAAGAATAGTTTGTTCTTGGTCGGCAAATGGACACTCTAAGGAAACATTCAGATTTTCTTGATCAGTAAGCGAGTCCATTTTTTGCATTGGCTGATAAATCTGATTTTCAAAATATTGTTAGTGTTTTCGTGATCATCACTATAGCATGATTTCAATACAACCACACAGTTAAGCTGTTGAATATTTTGAAACTAATTTGACTGGAAAGCTGATGGCTACCTCTAATCAAATGATTTTCAATAAATTCCATGAAAATGTTCTTATGGTAGATTCTGAAGAATGTGTCGTCGCTCATTTATATGTGTGGAAAAAGTGAGGTACTGAAATCTATTCTGTAGATGTTGCTTTAACATTATTTGCCATACAGTATTTGTACATTCATCATAGGTCCAGTTTCCAGATTCGATTTCTGCACATTTAGGCACAATTAATCATTCAATTTTCAAGAAAGTCAGAATTTGTCCTTATTCGATGTCCATCAGCAGAATGATATTTTCGAACATTTTCTACTGGAAGCCAGAAATATAAGGCTTTAAACTGGCTCAGTTTATCCAGCCAGACATACCAGTGGTAAGATTTCAAAAGTTGTCTTCAATCACCCTGCAAGTGGATATTTCTCAAGCCCACCGTAAAGACTGACTTGACCATTAAATGGTAACGGTTATCGCACATTGAGTGCTTCATCGGTTTCACCCTGACCTGTACAGTACAGCTCATAAATCAGTGAATGTTTCTGGGAAAAATCCCAAGAATCAAGTTTTAGTAAAAGAAGTACTTTTAAATATTTTGAACATAATTGGATTGGAAGACATTGCTGCCTTTTAAGGCAGCAATGTCTTCCAATCCAATTATGTTCAAAATATTCAACTGTGTGTTTTATTTTTAGTTGTAATCAAGTTATTTGTGAGCTGTACTGTGCATGCCATGCTGTATGTGATAGTTTGTACATCGCGTTGTGATATCAATCGCCATTTCCATTAACTATGAGAATTTTCAATGTTACATCACCATGTTAATATAAACCATTACATTATCGCCGCATTGTGAAGATATAAATATAAATATTAAATCTATAGAGATAATGTATATATGATGTTTTTCTCAGTGCTTTTTGTTGCATAAAATATATATAAAATATATTATTATATTAACCCTTTCACTGATGAATTCCCAATAGTTCATTTTCAGTGCTACGATACAGGAAAACTGTTGAATATTTTGAAATTAATGTGTCTGGAAGCTGTTGCTGCACAAGGCAGCAACAGCTTCCAGTCAAATTAATTTCAAAATATTCAATAGAACCAGTTTTGTATCTTAAATAATTTTCCTTTTTCTGGTATTTGTTGGTGAAAGAGTTAATCAAATTTAAAATGTCACATTATGTACATAAAAATTAATTAATTAATTTCGAAAGTGTATGTTTGTTAATTAACCATTTAATGGTCAAGATTATTAAAGAATATTGATATTTTATCTTACTGAATGGCAATTTGCAGTCTGGACAACAGATTATTTCTGAAAATTTATCACTGGAATGACTGGCTCGTGTATCAAATACAGATAAATTTTCAAAAATAGCCTTCTGTTGGCCTGTAAATGGGCATTGCTCAGGCCCATTGCAGAGGCTCGTTTTGACTAGCTTGGCCATTAAAAGGCTAAACAATTGTATTCTTTCTTTGTGTCCTTAGAGATGATGCCATTAATGTTCATTGACTAATAAGACAGACATAACATTCAGTCAAATTTACTTGTGTATATATATGAGTGTTCAGCCTAAGGCAGGAATTCCAACCTGTCATCGAATCTTTGTAAAAGGAAATGCTTTCTGTTATATCTGAAACATGCATATCTGCATTGATTTTAATTTAAGTTGGTGGGGTTTGTGTATCACTCAACATCCTAGCCTGCTCGGTGAAGCCACTCCCATGTATGCTTGTATTTACCTCTTAGCAAACAGGATTTTTGTGAAATCAGAATAATGAGTTTATTAGTCAAATTTGTTAAAGAAAATAAAAATCCATTTACAGACCATGAGAATATTTTTCAAAAATTTACTGCTGGAATTACTGGCTTGATTATTGACTCGGGCATTACAGTGATAAGTTGTCAAAAATAGTCTGCTCTTGTTCTGCAAATGGACATTAAACAAGACCACTAAAGAGTATAGTGATCGCGGGTTTAACAGTTAATGGGTTTAATAATTGAACCAGGAAATATAATATGCATACATGACCGAGGATTAGACTGCCACTCTGCTGTGCCATAGCTGATCTAGATCTAAATTGTTAGGAATATTGCAAATCTCAGATAGCTCAGAAATAATGTAAAAATAAAGATACTGTTGAATATTTTGAACATAATTTGATCGCCTTAGGCAACAATGTCTACCAATCCAGTTATGTTCAAATTACTCAACAGAGCATTTCTTGTATTGTTTTCAAAATAGTTTTGTCTTGGAAACATGATAACTTATTTATGTGCTGTACTGTAGTGTGAGTCAGATATCACATTTGGTATATTCGTCACACCTGGTTTATTCGGCAGGAAATTGATATTTTAATTGCTCTTCAGTAAATAGAGGGCCATATTTATGACTTGTCTCCTAAATAAGTTATAATGTCTCCAACACAAAAACAGAAAGATGATAGTACAATTTTGAACACAATGTTAGCAATGTTCATTCCGTCAGATTGTTTTCAAAAGAGTTAAACCACTTGAAAAATGTAGTCTGCAAAAATTCAGTCTGCAGTCAGGCAGTTACCGTAATTTCTCGACTAAAGGCCGCCCTCGAATATAGGAAGCTGTCTCAAATTTGACCAAAATCCGTCCAAAAAACTTATAATCAAGTATAAGACGCTGTTAAATTTAGAAAAAAACGTACCTTTAAAAAATCGAAAATTGGTATCAAAAATAACCATCACTCAGCGCTTTGTTTAATGCATGATTAAAATTATCATGGTGGAAGAGAAATTATTAAATAGGACCGCCTAAATATCGTGTATCTTCAATAAAGATTGTTAATTACATCAAAATCAATCTAATTTTCTAAAATGTCTCCTTGAAAACATACAAATCGCGTGATAGAAACAGATTGTAATGGCTCTTTCGCGTTTGGAGGCGCTGTGTGATCTTATGCGCTAACAGGAGTTGGTTAGCTGGCTCTTTTGTGATTGGAGGCGCTGTGTAATCTTAAGCGTTAACGGGAGTTGGTTCTAAAACGGGTATGGGAATACACTAGTTGTAATGACTCTTTTGCGTTTGGAGGCGCTGTGTGATCTTATGCGCTAACGGGAGTTGGTTATCTTGCTCTTTTGTGATTGGAGGCGCTGTGTAATCTTATGCGCTAACGGGAGTTGGTTATCAAACGGGTACGGGAACATTCAGTTCCTATTGCGCAATGATGATATATAGCAATTTCCGAGTCCAGAATATTTAGATCCGAGTACTCGCTCTAATTAGAATAAAGATCTTTTGCGATTGGAGGCGAATCACGTGATTTATACACGTATCTTTTCTCAACGCCATTTTATGTCAAATACTGGATTAATTTTGATGTAATAAGTGATATGTATTAAAGAATAAGTAATATTTAGGCGCCCCAATTTAATAATTTCACTTCCGCTTGGTGTTTTTTTAGTATACATTAAACATAGTCGTCAGGCGGCGCCAATTGTCTAGGGTAACATTTAGTTCAATTTCCGTGGTATAATCTGTGAATTTTTAAGAAAAATTTTGACCCAAAATGTGCGGAAGGAATGTTCTCGATTATAGGACGCAACCCCCTTTCTAGTAGATGTATTTTGACAAAAAAACTGCGTCCTTTAGTCAAATTTTTACGGTAATGGTAAAAAATGTCATGAAAAAAGTGGAATTCTCTCGGCCTCTGTCCATCGCAAGACAAGAGGAGAATAATTTAGAAAACTTCACACTGATATAACTGGCTCGGTTAGTGAGAGGGTTTCTAAAATATTTTTCTCTTGTCAAGTAAATGGATGTCTCTTTCAACATCACTGGAGAAGGCATATTTGACCAGCTTGAACAAATGTTCACCCAAGTTAGGGTACATTTAGATGGGTGGTTTACGTTCACTAAATTGACACACACACACACGCATGCACGCACGCCAGCGAGCAAGCAAGCGCGCACGCATGCACACACTAAAGCCTACATTATAGAGACACCTTGGAGAAAACCAGGAAATGGTCCCTGAATAAAGGTGGTCTGTTAATAAAAGTTATTTGCCGGATTGAATGATTTTTGGGGCCACAAGATAGTGGTTCATTAAGCCTGTCATACCATTATGTTTTATCATTAAATGCAGCAGATGGTTTTAAGAGCTGATTTCACTGATGCTAATCCGATTGACTGTTGTATCTCTGGACCTGGTAAATATTTTGAAAACAATTTGATTGAAAGTTGTTGGTGGCTAAGCCACCAACAACTTTCAGGCAAATTGTTTTCAAAATATTCAGCATGTCCAGAGTTATTGCACATGGAAATTATTATCTGTTGGCTTTCGTCAGCATTAAAGTATTAACTTAAATCATGGCTTCATGAATCAATCTGTTTCAAATCTTATGTCCTTTTTACGCATACAAGTGATCAATACTAGGATCAATGACCATACAGTAACATCACTCACATATCTATTCTATCAATTTTACTTTAATCGAAATATTCATTTAAACTCATACCAGCCTTGTCTATTTTAAGTTACATGTGCTGAAACAAATTCATGTAAACGTGGCTTTATTTACCAAAGCCAATGTGACGAGACGATGTCTGTAATAATTCTTAGACTGATGTTATTGTATATAGCTTATATTTTGTAACGGAGGAATCCAGTTTTAGCTATGCCCTGCCCATGTCTAGCTAAGCTCCACCCATGTCGAGCTTTACCCCACCCATGGCCAGCTAAGCTCCACCCATGTCGATCTTTACCCCACCCATGGCCAGCTAAGCTCCGCTCACGCTTTGTCCGTCTTTGGATCGATCACGGCACTCCCTGAAGCACATTTTCATGGAAACTATACAGATAAGCTGTTGAATCGTTTGAAACTAATTTGACTTGGTGACTATTAAGCCTTTATGATTCATTCATGATGTAATTGAATATGCTCTCAGCCTACATGTCATGACGTAGTTGATTATGACGCCGTAAAATTGATTGATAAACTGGATTCCTCAATTGTATTATCATGTATGTTCACATGTGTTTGTTCGTTCCGGCGCAAGCTGGTTTCAGTTGAGTCTGAATGCCATGTACTGTACAGGTTGTAACTTCCCTTTATGTTATTTGACAATACTGGGTGTACTTGGCTGTACCTAGCTGGCGGGGTTTGATAAGAAATTCTGGATCCATTGATGACACTGCGTGGTTCTGCTTGGCATCAATCACACTTATTGGTACGCTAAACACTTTCTATGGTAGTAAAACTTAACTTTAATTTAACCACTGGAATGACTGGCTCAATAACCAAGCCAGTCCAACGAGTCGTAAATTTTCAAAAATAGCCTTCTCTTGGCCTGTAAATTGTTGACCCAGTTCTGATTATTAGTTACTTAGGTTAGCTGGATGGATAAGCAGTTATCATAGCTTTATAGGTACAGGAAAATGTTTCTGAACTCTCCCACCCTTAGGTTTCTGAAATTTTAATGGTTCAATCTGAGCTCCTCCATCCTTAGGGTTTTAGTCGTTGATTGTCAAATCTGAACTCACTCTTCCACCTAAATGGTCAAATTTGAACTCTTATGACTTTATGTTTCTGAATCCGTGATGGTCCAATCTAAACTCTTCCACTCAATCTGAAGAAAGATTCCGATTCTTTAATACCCAAGCCGACCAGAAATGGCTTGTCCATTTGTACACCCATAGAAGACTGTTTTTTGAAAATTTACCACTAAAGTGTCTGGCTCGATAACCGAGAAAATAAATGTAGTCGTAAATTTTCAAAGCTAATCTATGGGTCGGCAAATGGACTTTTTTTGCAGAAAATTATAATTTTTCTGAACAGATTTAAGGGTTAACGGCAAAATGTTAACTGTTTAATGGTCAAGTCATTCAAAACCAGACTGTTGATGATCCAAGTGTCCATTTGAGCCACTCATTCCAGTGCTAAATGTTTAAAAATATTCTCTTGAGCAGCAAATGAACATTCACTGAGATAAAATTAAAATCTTAATAAAAAATCTCAACCATTAAAAGGTTAAAACAGGTGCCTGAATCATTGTGTACGTGTGTGCTCGCGCGTGTGTGCATGCGTGTACGTGCATGCGTGTGTGCGCGCATGCATGTCGGTGAGTGTGGCATGTGTGTGTGCACGTGCTTGTGCGTATGCATGTTGTATGTGTGGTGTACATAGTGATTGTATGCCCGCACGCATACGCATGTTTGTGCATAAAATTATTTTTAAGAATTTTAATGTAATAGTGATATGAAATCTAAAAAGCATTATAAACAAATCATGTTACATAAGTATAAATAACAGCAATTAATTGAAACTAGTTAGTTATACTAAATGTGTGTCATTGATCAATGTTGCTGATTTATAATGTGACTGATTTAATAATTAGATAGTAGAAAAAAGTTTAGTTCATGTATTTGATTAATTAATTTCAGTTTTGATATTAAATTTAAATATCTAACGGTCCAAATGTGTATACTAAACGTACTTTATCAACCCTTTCACCGAACAATTTTTACCCTTAGAAAATTCAAATTTTCTTGAGGAAATTTGAGGGTTAAAGTGTTAAATAGTGCAATGAATTTTCTTAACCCTTTCACTGACAAATCCCTGAAAAAGTGTATTCTTTACGATATAAAACATCTTCTGTTGATGATTTTGAAATTAAATTAACTGGAAGTGTTGTTGCTCAAATATATTCAAGAAAGTTTGAATTTTCTCAGGGAAACAGTTTTTTGTTTACAGACCAAGACAAGATTTTGTTTTAAATCTACCACTGGAATGACTTGTTTGCTTATCGAGGCAGTCATTCCAGTAGTAAATCTTCCAAAAAAATCTTCTTGGTCTGCAAATGGACAGTTATCAAGACCACTGCAGAAGCTGTGGCCATCTTGAGTGTTAAAATGTTAACCCTTTCAGCGAATTTCTTTACGATATAAAAGTTATTTTGTTGAATATTTTGAAATTAATTTAACTGGAAGCAGTTGCTGCCTAAGACAACAACAGCTTCCAGACTATTTAATTTCAAAATATTCAACAGTTTTCCTTTATGGTTGCCTTGAAAATGAGATATGTGGAATTCATCGTTGAAGGCGTTAATGGTCAAGGCAGCCAAATCTGGCCTCTACGACAATGGCATATCTCATTGCTAAGATTATTTGCCCTGTATTGTCAAACTCAGATTTCAACAAATGCAATTTCAAATTTCTGTGCTCAGAATGCACGAAATGTCTAAAATTCCTAGAATCAATATCTTGAGAAATATCAATTTGTGGGCCAACAGAATACTATTTTTTGAAAATTTAACAATGGAATGATAAATGAGCCAGCCATTCCAGTGGTAGATTTTCAAAAACATGGATATTGATTAAGCAAAATTTTTAATTTTCATGCTCAATTCTGACCATTAACCCAAATCCCTTAAAAAGTAACTTATTTACGATATAAAAATTATTCTGTTGATTAAAATTATTCTGTTGAATATTTTGAAATTAATTTGACTGGAAGCTATTGCTGCTAATGGCAGCAATGGCTTCGAGTCAAGTTAATTTCAAGATATTCAACAGTTTTCCTGTATGTTTGCCTTGGAAATGAGAAAGGTGAATTCATCGGTGAAGGGTCAAAGGGCTATGGAATTAAATAGCTGAAATATTCTTGTTATTTGACATTCATGTATACCACAATAATACAGGCTAGACGTCCTAGGTAATTCATTTCTACCTCAAAGGATAGTAGTTCTTTAACCCTTCACTGGTCAGGCTCGCCAAAATCGGCCTCTGCTATGCTCTTATGGAATGTCCATTTACAGACCAAGAGAATAGAATTTTTGAAAATTTACCTCCGTAATGACTGGCTCGATAACCGAGTCGATCATTCCAGTGATAAGTTTTTAAAAATTGTATTCTCTTGGCCTGTAAACGAACATTCAATAAGATATTAAAATTTTCTTGACCAAATTTGGCCATCAAAGGGTTAAGACAGGTGGCCTTTTGACCACCTCTATTAACCCTTTAACACTCATATCAGCCGAAAATGGATTAATCAGTGGTCTTGAAAAATGTCCATTTGCGGACCATGAGAAGACTATTTCTGAAAATTTTACCACTGGAATGATTGGCTCGATAACCAAGCCAGTCATTCTAGTGGTATATTTTCAAAAATAGTCTTCTTAGTCTGCAAATGGACATTTTCTAAGAGAAAATTGAAATTCTTCTTGGAATAAATTAGAGGGTTAAAGGGTTAAGGAGTCACTCTCTGTTGGTTCCAAAAGTGAGCTTATCATTTGAGATGTGACTGTGAACTTATTTTGCTCATTGGCTTTTATTCACTGCATGTCCATGTTTTATGATGATGTCTCATTCTCTTTCTTATACACTTTGCTCCAAATTGCCAAAACTTAAGTGTTACCTCAATACTGTCTCTATCTTTGTTAATATTAACACTATTAATTAACTTTTATACAATTTTAAAATGTATTTAGAATTTTTTTCTATTGAAAATAGGATATAGTGGATTTGGATTATGAGACTGAAAGGATTAGTAGACGGTCATTTTTATTGTCGGAGAAGATAACGTTACAAGTATGGGATTAATAAAGATAAAATTTGGAAGCTTATTTTCCTTTGTTTGTCTTTTAGAAATCATCTTGTGTTTTGCAGAGGTTAAATATTTGATAAATGACCCCTAAAATAGGCACTGTAGGAGTATATTGTCGCTATGCATGTGTCTCATACATTGGAGATAGAAAGAGCTGGATTCCCTAATGACTGGGTTGTATGCCGTCAGTTGTGTATTCACGCGTGGATACTCTGCTAGATCATCACACACCTCAGTCCAGATATGGTTCATTCTTTAACCTCGAATTTGTTCAAGAAAATGTCCATTTGCAGACCAAGAGAAGGCTATTTTTGAAAATTTACCACTGGAATGACTGGCTCAGTTATCGAGCAATATATCCGAGAGTGAAACTCACTTAAGAATTGAGTGATCAAGCCTTGGTAGAGGGAAGGCTGAAAGACGTAGGGCACTTTACTCCATGATGGGTGCTGGTCTACATGGAAATGGCGGACTCGCTCTGCTTGTATCTAGTCACATCTGGAAGCCTTAATGTCTCCCTCGGCTTCCATACAGCCTTGAAGTCGTTATGCTGACACGTGCAGCACTAACTCAGTAGAACTGTTTCAGAGAACTACCTTGAAGCGCCTACAAGCTCCCAACAAGCACAGCATCCTTAGCAGTCCTGAGCCTATTGGGGGTAAGACCAATACAGGCAGAACTAGATAGTAGGAAGCTAGAACTTTCTTCTCCTCAGCATCTTTGCAGACAAGAAAACCATAGAATATCAGATTGGTGCCAGGCAACTACCTGTAAATGGCATTAACAGTAACAGCTGGTTTATTGAGTGCCGCAGTATTCTGCACAAATACAACCTCTCAAGCATATATGAACTTCTTCGAAACACTCCCCCCAAAAGAGGAATGTAAGACTACTGTACGTAATCAAATTAACACCACATTCTGGATGCAATGGAGAGATGATCCCTGAAATAACACCACACTGAACTTTCTAAATATCGACTCCTGTGCTGTCGATTCCGTACACCATTGCTGGAGCTCGGTTGTGAATAATGTCAGCGATAGTGCTGCTATGAAAGCTAAACTTCTTACAGGGACATATATGCTCCAGTCAAACCAAGCACGCTTCAATCAATACAGTGTGCCTGATAGTCCGCTTTGTCTTGCGGCGCCTGAAGACAGGGCTCATTTTCTTATGATCTGCACGGCAACTGATATTTATAGGAAGCCATACATAGCTAACATCCTGAGAGTACTGAAGGAAGAAAACAAGCAGGACCAAGTTGGCAACATCATGAATGATCATGAAATGGTAGCCCAACTAATCATTGACCATGAAAATATGCCACAATTGCCAGATATACAGTTATCACCACAAAATTCTATACAAATTGCTAGAATCACCTGTTTCCTCTGCTATGCTGTACACCTTGCGAGATGCAACACATTAAGAATACCTGTACATATTGCACAGACTTGTAAACATACTCGCAAATAAGTGCTTGTACAGAACTAACACTAGGCGCCGAGAAGTGTGTTATATATCGTGCCTCTGCACATTCGGTTACAATTATTGTGACAACTCCATATTCCGGACAATTTATCTAGACTCACTAGATTCCGGACCACTACTGTGAATTCCTGCAGGTGAGCCCATTGAGGCTGGAGTTCCTACAAGAAGAAGATTGGTAAATTTTCAAAAATAGTCTTTTCTTGGTCTTCAAGGCCACTGGCCAAAGCGGTTTTTTGCTGATATGAGTGTTAATGTTAACATTAATCACACATATATGCATTTGGTTCCACCCTAGCTGTAAGATGGAGTGGGGTGGACGAGGTGATTGGGCCTATTACGAATCACTGCACATGAGTGGATAGTTCAGATGTACTTCATTTGTATATTTGCTATATGTATGTTGCAATGAAATTATCATTTCTAAACCCTCATCTCATTCTATCAACCATGCTTCGTATTCCCGGAAGCTCTTCAAACGAGCAAGGGAACCCTTTTTCCGCATTTAAATCGATTAAGAAGCGTGTGAGATATCTGTAAGTGAAAAATCTCTATTTTGGCCAATTTTTTTAAACGGCTTCACTGTACCCGCTTGGGGGATCGATTTAGAACACATAAAACATCATCTAGGGCAACAGCTGAGCCCAATTTGTTTGAGGGAACTTGATTGGCCAAATGCTTGGATGAACTGGTTTACACAAAGATGACTTCTACAGGACCAATAAATGGATTGGGCCGAAATTTGGGAGATATGATTCGCGACTAAGTGCCATAAACATTTTTTCAAGGGAATTTGATATGTCAAAAGAAATGGCCGCCCTGGATGGTGGAAACATAGGCGATTTCCTTCATTCTTCATTGCCTCTGCACGCAGGAGTATAAATGGGTAGCAGTGTAAACCTGGGGAAGTTACCAATAATAGACTGAAATATAAACCCGAATAAATATAGCGTGAATGGGACCTGAAGTCAGGGACTTGATAGATGCCAATCAAACCAATAACCTCTTATTTATCACTCTGACTGGTCTAGCTAAGCCCCTCGTCGCACCAGCGAACCTGGTTGGTATGCTGTCAAGATGCACGACAGTAGTTATCAATCTTAGTTTGTGCAATCTGTTCACACTGTGCTCCACAAGGCTCAACTATTAACAGTTGCATGAAACCAGGGTACCTTAGCAAAATACCCCCTCCTTTTTTATTAACATGACCGCCCGACAGGGGTATAAAGAACTTAATTCATGTCTAACTGAAAAAGGGATTGGGCAATAACCATCCGTAGCTGTATGTGATCTCGGCTCCACTTGCAGAATAAGGCAAGTCATTTGGGGACATTGCTCCTCTCTGCACAGCAGCATCGTGTGATATTGTGCAATGGCAACAGTCTCCGCTCTAAAGACTGTGAAATTCTATGATCCACTCAAATGTCATGATCTATTCTAAGAGCTGTGACAGCGCATCGGTTTGATGGCACTGATAATTGCGCAGCAGGCTTCCTCACCTGTTTACCATAAACCTCCCGACTCCACCTGGATACATAATCAGGTCCCTCCTGCGGCAACTTTTCCCTAACCACATGGCGTAGAATGTGTTCGATCAACACTCCATACCTCCCCACCCCACCCCACTTAGGCCTTGCTGCTACATATCCCCTATAAGGTATTAGCTACCTCCATAACTTGGCTATTATTACACACCTATGTAGGTATACTTAATGTGGTTAATAATCTGCCTTAAGGGCTGAAACTACAATAACCATTAGGTAGTTTATAGTTTAACGTAGTTGGCGGAAGCAAACTTTCTGCCCATCTCATAACCACACCGTCTCTAACACCCAGTAGGCTTGTTGGCTTGTGGAGCGACTAGCTGGGTACTGGCAGGACAGATTTCCTCCGCAGTCTCTGACTTTGCAACTATCTAGCATCGCTCCGTAAGCAGTAGGGCTCCACTAACTCTTCTTGTTTGTATATGTTTACGTCTGCGTGATAAGTAGCTCACCATTGTGGCTCTTGCGATCCATTCAATCAGGAGATCTGCAGTTTAAATTGGTATATGTTATTTTCCCGTTATGGCATGGCGACCATCCGTCGTTTGTCTGTCGTCCATCGCCTGTCGTCCATCCGTCAACCTTTAAAAACGCTACTCCTCATTAACGGCTTGACAGATTTTAACTTAATTTGGCTGGAACGACCCTAAGCTGAAAGTTCAAAGTTGTCTGTTTCATAACATATTTTACATATATGTAAATTGAACCCAGTCCATCAAAGGTACAGCCTGTGAATCGATGGACCCCCTAACATACAATACGAGACAGTGTATATGCCATAGGGGATGAGAGCTGCTATGATGCTGATGCTATGACATGTAGTACATAGCATATAGCATGTTGCTTATACTTTTGCACGCGCGCGCGCGTACACACGTGCGCGCACGCACACACCGTGTATGTATACCTGTGTGTGCATGTGTACCTATGCGCATATTTATATATATATATATATATATATATATATATATATATATATATATGCGCATAGGTACATATATATATATATATATATATATATATATATATATATATATATATATATATATATATATATATATATATATATATATATATATATGCGCATGGGTACACATGCACACACAGATACATACATACACACCTGTACCAACATATACGATTACATACATACACAACAGTTCACTTTATACGTGCACAAACATTCATACATGTATACACACTCATGGACGCATATACATGTACATGTGCATATACTAATACATTATTGTGGTATTCTATGTTGGTTTTAAATGATTTATTATTGGTATGGTATGGAGGGTGGAATGGGGAGGGAAGGGGGAAAGCTCATCACTGCCTATAGAGAATTTGAATGAAAAGGTTATCACAGATTATGTTAGATTGTTGGTGTAGTTCGGATCGACCGGACAGGTACCGGCCGTACCAGCCAAACTGGGTACGCGCCGCCCGTCCTGGATTCGTTCCCTGAACACACCCCCCTGGGTAGAGCCATATGAGCCTATGAATGAGATCGCGTTATAAAAACGACGAAGTTCGTTAAAGCGCATAGTGCGCATGCGCACGCTTAGACGCTATTTTTGACAGAGCGCGTAGTTTACGACCAAGATAGGATGACGCTTTTAGTGTAGCGACACGGTACAATGTAATCTTTTTAATCACCTGTTCCCGCCGAATCTGACATTAATCAAGACCAGAATTCGACGGGCTTTCCAAATCTGTAAACCATTTCAAGATCGGTTAAGAAATGTCTGAGTTATCCACGGAAAACCACTTGATTATCTTCAAAATATTGCTGTGACGTCATAACCACGTGTAAGCAGAACTTCTAGAATGTTCTAGAACATTCGACTGCGTTATTATTAGCTACGCGCTGATTGGCTGTTGCTTGATCGATGATTGGTTGGAGCCTGTGACGTCACGAGTAGTATAAAAGGAGACGAGATACAGAGCTCGAGAGCATCCTCGGCCAGTTGCCGAATAGTTTGGACCTGTGTCAGCTACGATCAGCACGGCAGGCATTACGCAGATCACTTCGCTTTCAGTCGGTTTCTCTCCCGTAGCCAGCAGTAATCCAACCCACCGCACTAAAGCAATTTTGTTGCCTGCGGAGCATTTTTGGAACTTTTTAGATATTGTTCACGAATATATCAGGAACTAATTCGGAACACGAACTTGCGGTGATGCCTTTCCCGGCCTGAAAATGTGATTCTACAGATGTAGAGGCAGCGATGTTCTTTGGTGGATGACTCGCCGGATCTGCCGGCCACGCCAAAAAAGTGGTTATTTAACCATCCCCGCACTGATGTCGCGCAGGTTTATCTAAACCTTTCGACCTCAGCAAGTAAACTTTGCCCGGTACGTCTTCAGAGCTGGCTGACGTACCCCGCACCGTTATGCTTAGTTATGTATCTTCATCCGCATTTAACAGCCCCCGCTTATGATCGAGTTGTTAGCAACTTCCATCCGTACCATCGGTGTACGGGAACTTTCGTCACAGCAGTAATGTTATTGTATCTCTTGTTGACTACCCGTTAGACATTCTGTATTGTGATTACAGTTCTGAGTTCGATCTGCTCCCGTCATGAGCTGCTTGCGGGAATCCTGTTTGCGAAATCCAGCTTGCGGGAACTTTCCCCCTTCCAGGGAATGCATCAACTCACGTCAACCTAAGAGTGACGTATCAATTTCAGTAACACGATAGCCCAGGTTTAAGAATGGCTACCGATTATTCAAGTAACTATACTTGACATTTTAATTATTCCGTTAATTACATTTTTGATAATTATATCGTATCTGTATAAACGGTCCCGATGACCAAAAGGCACCATAACGGTCTTAGGACCGCTAGGTATAATTTCTGTATCTGTTTATAGTTATTCTTATTTTCTGTAAGGTGTTTTCGCTAACAGCACCGTAGTAGGTGCCTTCACCTGTACTATAGATAAATTATTCTGATCATTTCACACTGTATTAATTGTTCTGGTTAGTTTATATATGGCCAGTGGCCATCAGTTCATATGTTTTGTTTAATTGTAGAAAATATATGACTGCAGCGCACGTAGGAAACACTATACAGCAACATTTATATATGCAGCACTTTCTCCCGCCACCAACAATTATTCACTGAGGTCGCCGTCCGTGCTATAACT
Source organism: Chaetoderma sp. LZ-2023a (assembly GCA_034401795.1). Lineage (NCBI taxonomy): Eukaryota > Metazoa > Mollusca > Caudofoveata > Chaetodermatida > Chaetodermatidae > Chaetoderma > Chaetoderma sp. LZ-2023a. The sequence continues at coordinate 94,531,893 of CM067366.1, read as the reverse complement.
CTGTTTAGCCCGGCCTGCTACCGACTAAAAACCTTTTCTATTCAGCTCGATAGGATAGGTTTAATATGATTAGAGACAATCTCTTCGTTAGGAAACACGTAGTGTACGCCTCTTTTCCGGTAGTTGTGATAATTTAGCCCCGCACTCCGGCAAGGTTGTGTAAGATTGGCCAACATACTTAAAGGGCCTCATATGTCTAAGTGATTGTCTCTCTTCATGTTCCACTAAGCCTTATGGCTTCTTAATTGTTTGGATGTCCCTATCCGCACCATGGACTGATCCGACCCTGGGAAACTATTGGGGTTTCCGAGCGGTAATGGCCAGGGTGTGGTGTTCACACATTCCCAGCGTTTCCTCGGATTCTCAGTAGTTAGCACCTTTGCCAATGTAGGAAAGAACTGCGAAAACATGTCTTAATTATTATTTTCTTTAATCTGCTTAACAATCCTCCCGCACCGCATTGCATAACTGGGCAACTTGTGTTTAAACCTAATGACACGTTAAAAAGTTAGTTCCATAGGACCTGGTGACGGGCGAGATGCGCATCCCCACCGAATTCCGTAACAATGTCTTGGCATGATATTCAGATCTGCCATGCCCTCATGGGAAGGACATTTACTGTGGGTATTCATCTCTCTTACCCCCACCATAACGATAGATCAGTTACCTAAAAATGCTTTTGTGAAAAGTAACCAATGTTCTGTGACATTTTATGTGGTTATGGAGCGAGATGTCCGGATTCTTATCCAGTTCGGAGATCTTACTAAGTAACATGTATGCACACTGTCTTCAATATTGATGTCTTGAGGCATCTGTTCTCAATGACAGCCGTATCTAAAAGCTAGGTGGACGCCAGCCATTTGCAGCCTAAAATAATTCTTGTGTCTAAAAACTAAACATTAGGTTAAGCATAGAAGAAGGCCCACATAAATAAAAGCGGCAACTACTAATTCAGCATACTGAGAATTACATAAGACGGTGACGTGGGAATCCTTCGGGAATCGTTCGTCCCGTCTTCACGTAAAAGAGCATGCAACCTTATAGTTATAATCTCACTAGGTATGGTCTTTTCTTTACAGCATTTTTGGTTAAATATTAGAGTGGGCCCCTTTCGACCACTACTCTTCTCCCGCTTTAAGCAGTGGCAACATTTTCCCGTGACGGAGGCCGGCGTGAGGCATTTGCCTCTCTCAAGGATTCAGTGACGACGGTTCAAGCGAGGATAATACTCCTCAACGAAACTAGCACTAGGAGTAGTACCCACGTGAGACACATGATTTTCCGTCACTACAAAGATAATTTTCTTTCCTTTCAGCTTAGAGGTATAATAGCTTATATTAAGCTAAATAGTTAAGTCTCATGTACGGGAGCCTCACTTGCGGGGATACCTCTGCGGACCTACGAGTCTGTGTGGTGCCTCCGGGAGCCCCACGTTTAAAAGTTCATCAGGCTGTCTCTATGTCTTGTATTTTCGTATGCTCATTACTTTTATCTAGCATACTTAACGGTCTGTTTAGGTAAAACTATTTTATAGACTTATTTTAATTAGGTCACCAAATCAAATCTTGTAAATCCATAGATCACGAAATTGCTATGGACAGGCATACTGGTGACACAAACTCTTGGGATGAGACTGTTGTGTTTAATGTTCGCGACGATGGTCGCACGGCCCCACCGGAACGATTGAGTTCCACCGGCCTTAGGAGCCGGTCTTTGTTACCCATAGGGCAGTATCGTACAGGATCCGTCACCCCGAGACCGGAAGCTAACCAGCATCATCATTCGTCGTGCACTTGCGGCACGGCGAGTCGACATCACTAGTAGTAGTAGTAGTAGTAGTAGTAGTAGTAGTAGTAGTAGTTGTAGTAGTAGTAGTAGTAGTAGTAGTAGTAGTAGTAGTAGTAGTAGTAGTAGTAGTAGTAGCAGCAGCAGTAGTGGCAGCGGTGGAGGTGCTAGTAGTAGTAGTAGTAGTAGTAGTAGTAGTAGTAGTAGTAGTAGTGGCGGTGGTGGAGGTGCTAGTAGTAGTAGTAGTAGTAGTAGTAGTAGTAGTAGTAGTAGTAGTAGTAGTAGTAATAGTAGTAGTAGTAGTAGTAGTAGTAGTAGTAGTAGTAGTAGTAGTAGTAGTAGTCTCATGTTTGTATTAAATATTATAAATTAACAGCTACTCTATATCAATCAGATGCAAAAATTGTTTTGGTTTAATACCTGCCCAATATAGATTATCTGGCAATTTTATAAAGGATTTCTGATTTAGGATTTTTTCGCGTATTTTTGTACTGGTGCTATTCCATAGTTTTGTGGCTGGCTGGCTGCTATTGTGATTCGTCGTTTTCCTGTTTCTGTTCTTATAAATTGTGTGTGTAGATTATGTTTGGCCCTAGTGTTGTGTTCACGGATATCAGTGTTAAGTGTGAAGTTGCAGGCGATGGAGTGTGGCAATGTTTTGGGGTGATAATCTTTAACAATGGTGTACATCTGTAGTTTGCCTATGTCAGTGAGTTTTAAAGTTTTTTCAGATTTGAATATATTCTGGGGCCCTGCTGGTTTTGAAAAAGGTTTCACTTCTTTTTTTAAGGCTGTTAAGCGTTGCTAGATTGTTCTTGTGCGTATTGGTCCAGATAGCGTTGCAGTAAGTGAGATGTGGGAGAACAAGGGTGCAGTATAGTGTTTTAACCGTATTTGGTGTCATATATGGTTTTAGTCTTTGTGTGACACCTATGCCCCTTGCTACTTTTGCTGTTACTATCTCGATTTGTTTATCCCAGGTCAGATGTTTGTCTAAGTAGACTCCCCAAAATTTTGCAAATGGGGCTTCCTCAATTTCTTTTTTTATTTATATTGATTTTTGAAGTGCCCTCTTTCGTTAATTTCAAATTTTTAAATAACATATAATTTGTTTTGTCAACATTTAGTGATAATTTCTTATTTGCAAACCAGTTGGTAATTTCTTCCATTTCCTTGTTTACCTTTTTATATAAGGTATCTATATTGTCCTCGCACAAAAGGCATTGGTATCATCGGCGAACAGTATCAGTGACATGTGTTTGCAGATATTGGGTAAGTCATTCATATATAAGAGGAACAGCAGGGGGCCAAGAATAGACCTTAATTGCCTGTTTTCAGAGCATACCTCATTATATTGTACACATTGAGTTCTTTCAATTAGATAACTCTGAAACCAGGTGAGTGCACTACCTCTTATATCATAATAGGCAAGTTTGTCTAATAAGATTTGGTGATTAATGGTGTTAAAAGCTTTTGAAATGTCCAAAAAGTTGCCTACTATGCTTTGTTTCTTTTCCAGTGATTCAATAATTTTTTCAGTCATTTCGATTGTTACATGCATTGTTGGGTGTTTTTCGCGAAATCCATATTGTGAACTGTATAGAATTGATTGGCTACTACTCGGCCGCTGATTGGCTGAGGCATGTGCCGTTGACGTCATGAGTAGTATAAAAGAAGTGAAAAACCAAGAATAAGAAGCATCGCCGGGGTGGAAGCGGCACACGTAGGGCCTCTGGACCATCAAGAGGACGGATGTAACTGCTGACCTACCAGTGATTCTCACTTCTACCGGTGTCTTACGGATCCCAGCACATCTGCGGTGGTTGGACGTCCTCGGCTTCCACCAGTTTTTGTACACTCCCGGACGGCCATCCGGGATCGGTAATAAACTAAATTTAAAATTAGACCTTCCGCATCCGGACTTTCCTAACGCAACTTCTGCCGGAGGGGCCGTGCGGGCCCGGAATGTAATTCTACGGAATGTAGAGCTACGGTGATTCTTGGTGGATGACTCGCCGAATCTGCCAACCTACGGTGAAAAGTGGACTTCAATATCCGCACTGCATGTCGTGCGTGCGTGCGTGCGTGCGTGCGTGCGTGCGTGCGTGCGTGCGTGCGTGCGTGCGTGCGTGCGTGCGTGCGTGCGTGCGTGCGTGCGTGCGTGTGTGTGTTTAATTAACTTTTTGACCGACTTTGCTAGGTGCGCCGCAAGAGCTATGCGATGTATCCCGCGCCGCGTACCAATATATGTAACTGCCTAAATATTATATACAGCCCTCTCTGTCAATGGGCAACCTTCAACGTTATTATTTCCGTCGCCGGACGGGTAACTTTCTCCACTTCAGTATAAATTGTATATACTACCCAGATAACGCATTGGTGCCGGCCCGGTATCGGCCCAGTACCGTTTGGCACGTCGGACCAACATCAGTCTGATAGTGCCGGGCCGTTACCGGTTGCCGACACTCAGCCGATACAATTTGTATCGACCCGATATCGGCAAAGTATCGGCAATGTAATATGTATCGGCACTGTGTCGGTACAGTATCAGCATCGTATCGGCATAGTATTGGCATGGTATCGGCACTGTATCGGCCGTCTGCTGGCATGCTGAGCTGGTGAAGAGTTTATTTTGAAATTGGACTGCTGAAAGCTGTTGCTTCTCAAGTTTCAGTACTATCGGCACAGTGTCGGCATGGAGTCGCCACTGTCTCGGCATTGTATTGGTACAGTATTGGTCCTCTGCTGGTACGCTGAGCTGGTGAAGTTTATTTTGAAAATGGGACTGCTGAAAGCTGTTGCTTCACAAGCTTCAGTACTCTCGGCAGTGCCGGCATGGAATCGGCACAGTATCAACATTGTATTGGCCCTCTGCTGAGCAGGTGACGAGTTTATTTTGAATTATTGGGACAGTATTGTCCCTCTGCTGGTATGCTCAGCTGGTGAAATGTTTATTCTGAAAATGGGACTGTTGAATGCTGTTGATTCTTAAGTTGCAGTTCTATTGGCATCATGTCGGCACAGTATCGACATTGTATTGTTACAGTATTGGCCCTCTGCTGGTATGCTGAGCTGGTGAAGAGATTATTTTGAAAATGGGATTGGTGAAAGCTGTTACTTCTTAAGCCGCAGTACTAGCGGCACAGTGTCTGCACTGTGTAGCAGTATTGGCTCTCTGCGGATATGCTGAGGTGGTGAAGAGATTATTTTGATAATGGGACTGCTGAAAGCTGTCAATTTTGACCCTTTCGCAGATGAATTCCCCATATCTCATTTTCAAGGCAACCATACAGGAAAACTGCTGAATATTTTGAAACTAAATTGACTGGAAGCCATTGCTGTCTAAGGCAACACTGGCTTCCAACCAAATAAATTTTAAAATATTCAACAGAACAAGATTTATATCGGAAAGAATCTATTTTTTCCCAGCTATTTGTCGGTGAAAGGGCTAACCAGCAGTACATTTAGCTAACCTGGTACGGCAGCTGTCTGCCATCCATTCATCTTATGACGCCCACCTCTATGCATTTTGAATACAAAAACTCATGATTTTTGCCAATTTCCTTGTAAACAGTGTATCGGTTAGAACCGCATGGCAGGGCTTCCACTACTGGAAGTCTGAGTCCTATACTCCCAAAGTTCATGTTTGCCCCTGCTGTTAAAATCTTAGAATAGCCATTGCGAGTTTCAGCCAGCCTGATAAAAGGTAGAAATATCATTTTCGATACAACTACATGTAAATAGAAACTGAGGCCTGTTGTTACACGTATGTCTTTAATATACTGAAGACAGGACAAGCAAAACGGATATATATGAACCATGAAATTCATGAATCCATTTCATCACTCAATCATATGGCGTCATAATCAACTACGTGACGTCATGAATGACTCGACAATAGTCCGTTTTAACGCTTAATCTGGCCACCCGTTGTACAAATTGTATGTCTTTTTACTATTTAATAAACATTCTGTTGATTATTTCGAACCTAATTTGATTTACAGAAGTTTAACAGAATAGTGAAATATTGTAAATAAGAGCTTAGATGTCCTTCTGGAACAGCAACTTCACCCGTACTACCATGATGTCAAAATTTTAAATTTTCAAATTAAATTTAAATATGAACTGGTGTTCATTTTTCAACAAAATTGGTGGAAGATGGTGCTGTCGTAGACAGCAACGTCTTCCACCAAAATTGTTGAAAAATGTACACTAGTTTCTGTGATATTGACGCAGAAAAAGATAGAATATTGACAACAGGTTGGTAAGGGTAATATATACTTTGAATCCTGAATTCCCAGAAACCCAATTTCAATTTAATTATAAAGCTAAGGTGTTGAGTATTTTGAAACTAATTTAACTTGAGGCTGTTGCTGTCTATGGCAGTAACAGCTCCCAGCCAAATTAGTTTCAAAAATATTCAACAGAATGTTTAATAAATTGTAAATTCAACAGAGACATAAAATTCGTAGACTACATGATGGAATTTTAGGTTTTCACGACGAGTTACACGTCGTTATGATTGTGGCGCTGGCTAGCTAATGCTGTATTTAATTATCAGGTCTTAGGCCTATACTTGTGTGGCAGATCGGATCCCTCCATTGTCTATATTTGCTTCCCGGTATATGCCTCTAAGCATGCTACATTTGTCTTGCGACATTCGTCTGAATATTTGCGTGATCTGAATTTTTAGATATCCTATCTAATTAGCCGTAATAGCACGATATATATGCAATTGTTGGACAAGTTCCTCAAAAAATTCATTCTGTAGCGTAGTGTGCATTGTAACGGGCAACCTTACTGAAAATATTTGTCCCATTGAACCTGGTAATGGCCAGGCTATGCCGTCAAAACGTAATGGCACAATTGGCATTTTAGTAGCGTTGGCCAAACAAAGTTCTTTATGACAAATATCTGATTCTGTATAGCTTTGTGTCACACAGGACACAAAGACACGGCTACCACGTATTCCCTTATATCTCTCAGGATACAAACTCCCTTCTGATTTTTTTCCACCCATCTCGTGAGTATCCATCCAAACTGTGTAACCTCGATCTGTTAGGTTCGTGTACAGTGATTCGATTTCCGCCTTCTTTCGCCAGTCATAGCTCAGGTAGACAGTGCCCGGTATCTAGAACGAAATATAATAATGTTAATAGTTAACTATTTCTTACCAAATTTGATGATTATGATGAAGTATGGCAGGCGTTATGATTCAATGTTACTAACTATAGCCTAATATAAATCAACAAATATCAAGATATTCATTGCTTTCCTTTATGATTTCCTTAAAATGGATGAATCCAATCTGCCACTCAAGTATATGAAGTCATAATTACGTCACATATTGCCTGACGTCATATTTAAAATGCGCAATGAATGATGTAACTAAGTCCGCCAGGAGCATTAAATAGTCCGTCAGTTGTATGAATTGTATGTCTTTACCGTTTAATAAACATTCTGTTGAATAGTTTAAAACTAATTTGACTGGGCGCTGTGTTTTGCACAGAGTCAAATTAGTTTCAACATATCCAACAGGTTAGCCATAGTTATCATGAAATTGATATTCTGGGAATTCAGGATTCAAAATATACAAATCTATTCCAACACGCGCAAAGCATGGGCGGAGCTTAGCTAAAGATGGGCCGGGCATAGCTAAAAGTGTATTCATCCATTGACATTTGTTCAAATAGAGCTGATTTGTGGAGTTGGTTTATTGCAACCATTCGGGGGAGCTACGCAAACCTTCGGGGACCTCTAAGATAGTGGCATGGTTCCGAACGAGTTAGTTTGTGTCCATATTGGATTCTGCGCTATTTTTTTTTTTTAATGCGGATAAGCGATCTTCTCCGAAACCGGTTTACCGATTAACGTAAAATGCAGGATTCCAGTTTATCCGTCAATCATATGACGACATAATCAACCACGTGACGTGTAAGATGACGTCATAATCAATTACCTCATGAATGACGTAGATAAGTTAGTTACGAGCGCTTAATTGTTGACGGATTAAACTTTGTTGTACGAATTGTATATCTTTACTATTTAATAAACATGCTGCTGAATATTTGGAAACTAATTTGACTGGGTGCCGTTGCTGCCATAGGAAATATTCAACAGCTTACCTGTATAGTTTTTTGGAAATTAAGATTCAGAGAGTGCAAGGATCGATTAATCCCAACACGGGCAATGCGTGGGTGGCGTTTAGCTAGAAATGGGCGTGCCATAGCTAAGACTGGATTCTTCCATTCCAAACACACGATCATCCAATGGCTATAGCAAGAGGTGAAGAAGTTTATTGACGAGAACCTGATTGGTCTACGAGGAGTAGACTGACTGTATAGATAGCGCCAGAGCCATTCTTTTCTATCTATTCATACTTCGCGTGTATTCATTGGTCAATTACTCAATGGACCTTTCCAGTTTTAGCTATCCCCCGCCTATCTTTAGCTAAGCTCCACCCACACTTCACTGTGTTGGATCGATCGATCCTTGATCTGCCTGACTATCAAACACAGCCTATTTTCGTGAAGAGGGATCTTTGATTCGCGAGGTAATAGCTTCCAAAAGAAATGAAAGTTTATCTTTCCAGTGATGCAGCGGGGTGAGGTGGAGTCAACATTGACCTACTTTTGTTACGATACTTACCTTAAGCCTACAATGCAGTATTTTTCAGCCAAAATAGTTTCAAAATTTTCGAAAGTCATTCAATTGCTGATTTATAAATGACATACAGTTCGTACACTTGAAAAAGGTACAAAGACAAACTGAATAGAACATATTCACAATTCAAATTAGTTTCAGAATACCTAACAGTTATTAAATTGATTTATCATAATATACAATTCGTACACACGAATGTTGTATAAAGAGAATTGAGATTAGAGACTCAATTGCTTGTTGTGGGCATTCAGACTCCACTACCCCCACCCTGCCGTAATCCTACATACGGTGACAAAGTCTTAAATTAATTACTGCAAGCTACCAGACAATACTTTCAATGAACAAAATCTCGTGACTTGCTGAATATTTTGAAAACAATTTGTCTGAAAATTGTTGGTGGCTTACAACGCCCCCCCCCCCTCCCTCACCACCACCACCACCCTCAACTTCAGTCGAATTGTTTTCAAAATATTTAGCATATTCAGAGATATAACCCCTGGAATATGTCGTCTGCAAAAACTCAGCAGCCAGACGGTTAATATGAAAATATGTCTTAATTCTTTTTAAGAAACCGGGATGGAGGGATCCATTTCTAGCTATGCCTCGCCCATTTTTAACTAAGCTATGCCCACCTTTTACGCTTATTGGACTCGATTTGAAATGTTCAAACCTGTATTCTCAGAATCTAAATTTCCAGGTAACTATACAGATAAGATGGTGGATATTTTGAAAATATGGCAACGGCAACGGCAACGCCCACTAAAATTAGTTTTAGTTTTATAATATTCAACAGAATGTGTATTCAATTGTGAATATATCAAAGACATAGTCGACGAGTACACTATGGTCACGGACCTATCGATTTCCATGACGCAGCTATGGGTCATTATGTTTGTGACGTCAGCAAACTAGTGATGTGATTGATTATGACGTCAGATACTTGAGTGACAAATATGATCCTTCCATAAGCCATTGTTTCTCAGTTTGTTTACATACCGATGTATTCACTTCCAAGGGCTTAACCTTTGGAATATGTTTTCCCAAATTCTCAATTAGTTTCTTCGTATTCTCACCACTCCATCCGTTTGATACCTCGGCGGACATGTTGGTGTAGACAGTCCCTGCGAATATCACTCCCATTGGACCAATTGGTGGCCAATCAACTTTCTCCAAAAGCAAGGGCACGATTTGTTTTTTAATATCAGCGGCCAAATTTACTTCGCGGCCACAATTGACTGATTTCATATACTGCTTCGTTACACATGACACAAAAACATGACAATCGCGAATACCCTTATCTATTTTGCCATACAACGGATCTCCTCCAAATAGCTGGTCCATATCCATCCACACTCTGAATCCATTGCCGGTTAGAACATAATATAAATCTTTCACTTGATCGCGTGACGCTGTTTCATAGCTCAGGAACACGTCTATTGACGCATCATTCTAAAACAAAAAGCGATATTAGGGAATAATAATACATACCCCACCCCTACTACGAGTCTGCTCTGACCCTGAACCGAATCTCTAACAAGTTCTCTTTATATTTCCAGGATATACAATAGCATATGGCAGTGACTCCATTTATATCATACAGTGGCGGTGGAGTAATATTTCTCAAATTAACATGGTATGTACATTGCGCCTTAGAACACTGGTACTAATGCGTGTATGTTCCAAAACCGTCTTCTTCTTCTTCTTTTCGTTCGCTGATCATACCGCCAGTCCTGTAAGTGACTATCGACATGATCATAAGCGTTAAGTGCGTGGATCCATGGTTTATTAGAGTGCGCCGTGCGGACTGGAATCTCCGTCTTCAGCACTCGAGGTTTCTGTCAGGATTACCTCACCCTTACCTCCTTTAGTCGCCTCTTACGACACGCAGAGGATACGGAAGGTGTATTCTAAACCCCACCTACAGAGCAAGTCCAAAACCGTGATCAGATAAGCTGCTGAATGTATTTTAACCAGTCCAATGGCGGCAAACTTTCTAAAGTTGAGCTTATGGGTAATTAGCGTAATGATTGACAAGGGTTAATACACAGAATAAGGATGATTGACAGGGTACATGTCTGGACTCGTGTTTTTCCGGCCTCTGGGAACTCATTCAATCACGAAGCCCCATCGACCCACCAACCCCCTCGTTAAATCAGGTGTCTCCTGGCATCCGATGAGGTGAGGTTAAGGGTAATAGCGTAATGAGGCTTGACAAGCGATAATCGATCAGTAAATCGCATAAAAGGTTTTTTTAATTTGGTCTGCCAAGCCTTAAGATTTTGATCTTGTTTAAACGGTTTGTTCAACGTTCATTATAATTATGAATACTGCATATTTTATAGGTTGTGACGTGCCAATTGGCCTCGGTAACAATGTGCACCTACGTGACTTGGAACGTAATGACGAATTTATAGTAGACATACGTGGGTTTAGTGTTGGTAGTGTTTACCCCACCAAGTGTGGGGTGTTTATGTATCGCAATACATTTAGAAAGTTTGCCACCATGATTCCAGCATTTGAAGAAACTGTGCTTAGGGCTAGGAGTTCCGATAGAGTAGAGCAGATTAACAACCTATGTGAATTAGAACATCAATTAAGTCACTATCAGCCCTAAATATCAGTACGTCAAGCTAACTTGTTATTTTACTTCGCCAGGTCAAACTGAGATGAAACCATCATGCAGAAACGTAACATTCCCTAGCGACTCGCGGAGAATATTGAAAGAGAACTTGCATGAAATTCTCGGCGTTATAACAAACTCTACGCAGGTGTAAGTGTTTTATACTCGAAAAAACATTTCTACAGCTGACCGTCAATATCTAGATAAAACTCGCGATGGTTGAAATCATGCCCTCCAAGGATTCCAGAGATCAGTTATTAAGCATTAGATTAATGGCTGATTCGTGTCGTTTGGATAATGGGCAGAGACAAATAAGTCTATGCAGTAATGTGCCTTTGCTCTCCGGCTCCAGAGTAAGCTTAAAGGTAACAGCTGACGAAGACATTTCATTTGAAATAGTCAGAACTCTAAGCAACTACACAAACATTAACTCAAAGTTAATATTGGATGGTATTATTTACTACTACGTTTGAAGACCTTAAACTAACTACAGTTTTAGTCGGTGATGCTGTAAAGACTAAAGAGTACATATTCTGAGAACCTGTATGACTTGATTACTGGGATTAACGTCTAAGCAACCAGACAACGTCGTTGAAGTAGTTGATTCTGATTCTGAAATAGACAGCGCCATTCAGAACTGTATCGAGCATGTATCCCCAGAGGATCTTGGTGCTATAGATTTCGGTATTCAACCTGGGTCTACGGATGTAGAAGAAGAAGAATAAGAAATGCCTCCGGGATTCAAACCACTGCCAGATACGTTGAGTTCTAATGATCTACCTGATCATGAAGACACATGTTTTACATCGCCAGATTCGCCCAGCGAAATTTACACTCGGCTGAAGGCTACACCGTATATGCTTAATACATTCCATCAAGATATAAATGAACGGGATTATCTGAGTTTTGACTCCAAGAAAAACATTACCCAATCTACCAGAGCCAATGTTACAGCTATTTTCACAAGCCTATTGAATTTAGCGGTCTGTAGACTAGCCGTTAGCGAATGCTATGGGTGTCAACATGACGGACCATCTCAGTGCAAACACAGTGTGTAGCTCGCGGGGTAGTGTCGGGCCATTCCGGTGTATCATGTCGACTCGCTGTGCCGCAAATTAGCATCCGGTCTCGGGGTGACGGATCCTGTTTGAGACTGCCCTATGGGTAACAAAAACTGGCTCCTAAGGCCGGTGGAACTCAATCGTTCCGGTGGGGCCATGCGTCCATGTCACGAACATTAAATACAACTGTCTTATCCCAAGAATTTGTGTCACCAGTATGCCTGTCCATAGCAATTTCGTGATCTATGGACTTACAAGATTTGATTTGGTGACCTAAAAATATAAGTCTATACAAGGATTTTACCTAAACAGACTATCGAGTATGCTAGATAAAACTAAATAAGAGCATACAAAAATACAAGACATAGAGACAGCCAGATGAACTTTTAAACATGGGGCTCCCGGAGGTACCACACAGACTCGTAGGTCCGCAGAGGTATCATATAAGTTATTATACCACTAAGCTGAAAGGAAGAAGATTTTCTCGGACGAAAAGTCATGTGCCTCATGCGGGCACTACTCCTAGTGCTAGTTTGGGTGAGGAGTATTATCCTCGTGTGGACCGTCGTCGCTGAATCCGTGCGAGAGGCAAGTGCCTCACGCGGGCCTCCATCTTGGGAAGGTGTCGCCACTGCTTAAAGCGGGAGAAGAGTAGTAGGCAAAAATGGGCCCACTGATATTTCAACCAAAAATGCTTGAAAAAGAAAAGCCCATACCTAGTGAGATTATGACTATAGGATTGCGTGCTGAAGGATTCCCACGTCATCGTCTTATGTGATTCTTAGTATGCTGAATTAGTAGTCGCCGCTTTATTTATGCGGGCCTTCTGCTTTGCTTAATTAGCTTTTAGTTTTTAGAAACAAGAACTATTTTAGGCCGCAAATGGCTGGTATCTACCTAGCTATTAGACAGGGCTGTCATTGAGAACAGATGCCCTAAGACATCAATACTGAAGACAGCGCCGATTTGTGTTACTTAGTAAGATCTCCGAACTGGATAAGAATCCGGACATCTCGCTCCGTAACCACATAAAACGTTACAGGACACAGGTTACTTTTCACAAAAGCTTTATTAGGCAATTGTCCTATCGTTATGGTGGGGGTAAGAGAGACGAATATCCACCATAAATGACCTTCGCGTGGGGGCGTGGCAGATCTAAATATCATGACCAGACATTCTTATGGAATTCGGTGGAGATACGCATCTCGCCTATCACCGAGTCCTATGGAACTAACCGTTTAACCTGTCGTTAGGTTTATATACAAGTTGCCCAGTTTTGCACTGCGCTGCGGGAGGATTGTTCAGCAAATAAAACAAGAGGCCCAATGGGCCTGTATCGCTCACCTGGAACATTGGCATTTCAACTAATCTTACTTAAGTTTTACATCCATCGGTGTCACTTCCAATGACTTTAAGTCAAATGGTTTAGTTTTCGAGATACTGACAACAACCTCTGGACTGTTTTTTGCATTAGTGATTTTGAACAATGTTTAAGTAAAAATAGATGATATCAGTGCTAACTACAGCTGGTTTCTTAACTGTCTCACTGCTGCAAGCCAGTGCAGCCAATAATTTCAATTTTCAAAAGCTCTTCACTTAGCCACCAACAATTTCAGTCCAATTGTTTTCAATATATTTATCAGGTTCAGAGATATAACCTTTGGAATATGTCGTCTGCAAAAACTCAGTCAGACGGTTATTGGAGGTTTAAATACAATTGAAGAAAATGGTCTCCAAAGGCAGGTAGGTGGTCTTTATAGCAGGTTATTCCCCACACCACACAATCCATTTAACACATAAGCATCTGGCTGAATCACCACGTTAGCAGCAGAGGTACATGTAGGGTGAGCTGGAGTCGATTAAAAAAATAATTTGACTGAAATCATTGCTGCCTTAGGCAGCAACAACTTTCAATCAAATACATTTCAAAATATTTTTAAGAGCATAGATGTCAGAGCACATAATACATATCTTAAATATTCCGGCAGTACTGGAAAGGTTAATCCGTTAATTGGAATTTAATATCTAGTTTGGCAATCAAATCTGACATAGTGATAAATCAATGGACGGTGGAAACAAACCTATATTTTCTCTATGAAAGTGAGACTGCAAATATTTAAGGAGTGGTAACTCTGGCATTTGACGTCCTATCAGTTTCATTTTCACAACACAGATATTAGATGCCGACATTAACATTGTGACCAAGTTTGGTGTCAATCCGTCAAGAAATAACAAAATGAGCCGCCATTGTTGGTGGGACAGACAGACAGATAGATGGACGGACATACAGAAGACGGATGGGGGTCATCGCTATACGACAGTTGTCTAACAAGTAAGCGGAGTTAAGAAAACCAATTTGCGCTTCAAAATCCATCAAATAAAAAAATAGAATATGGCAGCCAAACACGCTAAAATTTGATTGGTCCACGGCGGCCATGTTTTTTTACCGATCAACTTTCCATGAACAAACTTTAATGGCGCTTAGTCCATAATCATATCCCCAAAATTTCAGCCCGATCCGTTCAGCGGTTCTGCAGAATAAGTCGTTTTCACGAAAACTATGTCATCCAAGATGGCTGCCGAACCATTTGGCCAATCAACTTCCTTCGAACAAACTTGGTTCAGCTCTTTCCCTATATGATATTTCGTGAGTTTTGAATCGATCCACCAAGCGGTTTCGGAGAAGATTTTTAAAGCCATTTCCTAAAATCGGCCAAAATCCAAGATGGCCACCGAACAAACTTGGATCTCTATGCCCTAAGGATACTTCCTGCCAAATATAATTCAAATCGGCCCAGCGGTTCTTGAGAAGTCGTTTAAAGAAAAAAGTTGACGGACGGACAGACGCCGGACAGACGATGGACGGTCGCCATGGCATAAGCTCACTTGGCCATTCTGGCCAGGTGAGCTAATAAATTGATAAGAAGCGAATCTTATTACCGCATTTAACTGGAAATAAGGGTTATGTAAGCTGTTGCTGTCAATTATATAACAGCAACAGCACTGTCTATGACAGCAATGGTATTCAGCAATGGTGTTTACAAACTGTACAGCAGCCTTTCTAATAATGGCTTTGTAACAATTAATCTCTAAACATTGGTGTGACAAGGGTTGAATAGTCATGCTGAAAACTGTTGCTGCACTTGACAGTAACAGATATCGTCAGGAAAACTATTTTCAAAATGGTCGTCACCATGCTACATGCTATCCAACAAAACTTGTGAATAACGCAATACTCAACTAAATGTATTGCTAGCATTAATTGGCTTTAACCCTTTAACCCTCAAATTTATTCAAGACAATTTAAGTTTTCTCAAAGAAAATGTCCACTTGCAGACCAAGAGAAGACTATTTTTGAAAATGTATCACTGGAATGACTGGCTCGGTTATCGAGCCAGTCATTCCAGTGGTAAATTCTCAAAAACCGTCTTCTTAGTCGGCAAATGACCATTTCTCAAGATCACTACAGAAGCCCTTTTTTGCTGATATGAGTGTTAAAGGGTTAATGATGAATTAATTAAATAAATCTTTTAGAATCAGTATGTGAATATGGTACACTTCATCAGCTCACTACCTCACAGGGTATTAATTTTATTTCAATCCTGAGAATTGGAGTTGTGGTTTTAACTTACAAGATTAAATGTTTTCCTATGCTGGCTAAATATCTAAGATATGCATTGTGTGTGCTGACATCTATAACTTTGAATATTTTGATATTTATTTGACAGAAAGTTGTTGCATTCTAAGGCAGCAATGGCTTTCAGTCAAATTGTTATTTTGAACTAGTGAACAACTGCTGCTAAGTGAGTTTGGGCACTCTGTCAAATGATTTTAAGGGTTTTAGAATGCAGTTAAACATGCTATAAAGACAACCTGTACTAAATGCCAATTTTACTACATGCCGCCAAGCTGTTCATCTGATAGATTGAGAAATGGCATGGTTGAAATCAGCATACTCATAATCCTGTACTAAACAAATTTTGGCTTCAAAATCCATCAAATAAAAAAATCCAATATGGCCGCCAAACATACTGTATGTTGATTGGCCCACTGCGGCCATGTTTTTTGACAGATCAACTTCCCTTGAACAAAGTTTAATGGCCCTAATCATATCTGCCGAATTTCGACCTGATTCCTTCAGTTGTTCTAGAGAAGTAATTTCTGCTAAAACTAGGTCAACCAAAATGGACGCTGAACCATTTAGCCAAGCAAGTTCCCTTGAACAAACTTAGTTCAGCTCTTGCCATAGATCATATTTCATGGGATTTGCTTCAATCCACCAAGCGGTCTCGGAGGTTTTTAAAGACGTTTCTAAAAATCGGCCAAATTTCAAGATGGCTGATCGGCTTCGTTTGAACAAATTTGAATCTCTACACCCTAAGGATGCTTCTTGCCATATATAATTGAAATCGGCCCAGTAGTTCTCGAGACGTAGACATTTTAAATTTCCCATTGCCTTAGTATGGGAGCTTTTGGCGGGAAAATGATCGAAGATGGCCGCCAAACCCGTTTATCCGACAGCTTTGAAAATTGCAAATTTGTGATCAGAATACACAAAAACATATATAAAACCAATTTCAGCCTCAAAATCCATCAAATAAAAAAATCCAATATGGCCGCCAAACATGCTGTATTTTGATTGGCAGACTGCACCATGTTTTTTAATGGATTAACTTCCCTTGAACTTTAATGGCATTTAGTCCCTAATCATATCTGCCAAATTTCGGTCTGATCCCTTCAGCGGTTCTGGAGAAGTCATTTTCGCTAAAACTAGGTCAACCAAAATGGCCACTGAACCATTTGGCCAATCAAGTTCTCTTGAACAAACTTGGTTCAGCCCTTGCCTTAGATCATATTTCATGGGATTTGCTTCAATCCACCAAGCGGTTTTGGAGAAGAAGATTTTTAAAGACATTTCCTAAAATCGGCCGAAATCCAAATTGGCCACCGGCCAAATTGGCCGACCGGCTTCGTTTGAACAAACTTGGATCCCTATGCCCTAAGGATACTTCCTGCCAAAGCTAACTTATATCGGCCTAGTGGTTCTTGAGAAGAAGTCGTTTAAAGGAAAAAGTTGATGGACGGACAGGTGGACGGACGGACGGACGCCGTACTGACGACGGACGGTCGCCATGGCATAAGCTCACTTGACCATTCTGACCAGGTGAGCTAATAATAATTAAGATATGTTTTCGCAGTGCTTTCCTACATTGGCAAAAGTGCTAACTACTAAGTATCCGAAGATACGGAGGGAATGTGTGTGATACCACACCCTGGCCATCACCGCTCGGAAACCCCAATAGTTTCCCAAGGTCGGATCATCCCATGGTGCGGATAGGGACATCCAAACAATTAAGAAGTCACGAGGCTGAGTGGAGCATGAAGAGAGACAAAATCTTAGAGTTATGAGTCTTACCGGAGTGCAGGGCTAGATTATCGCACTGTCGGAAGAGAAGAGTATATACTACAGATTTCTTAACTAAGAAAGGGTCTCTAATCATATTAAACCTATCCTATCGAGCTGAATAGAAAAGGTTTAGTCGGTAGCATGCCGCGCTAAACAAAGTTATAGCGCGGACAGCGACCTCAGTGAAAAATTGTTGGTGGCGGGAGAAAGTGCTGCATATATAAGTGTTGCTGTATAGCGTTTCCTACGCGCACTGCAGTCCTATATTTTCTATAAATAAACAAAACATATGAACTGATGGCTACTGGCCATATATATATATATATATATATATATATATATATATATATATATATATATATATATATATATATATATATATATATATATATATATATATATATATATATTATATATATATATATATATATATATATATATATATATATATATATATATATATATATATATATATATATATATATATATATATATATATATATATATATATATATAAAATAACCAGAACAATTAATACATTATCAAATGATCAGAATTATATATATTAGTACAGGTTAATGAACCTACTACGGTGCGGTTAGTGAAAACACCCTACAGAAAATGAGAATAACTATAAACGCAGACAGAAATTATAACTAGCGGTCCTAAGTACATTTGGTGGAATAGTTAAAATGTTAAGTATAGTTACTTGAATACTCGGTAGCCATCCTTAAGTTCGGCTATCGTGTTACTGAAATTGATACGTCATCTTTAAGTTGACGCGAGTTGATGCATTCACTGGAAGCTGCAAAGTTGCAGGTTGGTTTCCGCAAACAGGATTCCTGCAAGAAGCTCCTGGCGGGAGTACATCGCTCAGGACTGTAAGCACAATGGAATGTCTAACGAGTAGTCAGCAAGAGGTACAATAGCATTACTGCTGTGAAGAAAGTTCCCGTACACTGATGGCACGGATGGAAGTTGTCAACAACCCGATCACATGCGGGGGTTGTTAGATGCAAATGAAGATACAAAACAAAGCTTAACGATGCTGGGTACGTCAACGAGCTCTGAAGACGCACCGGGCAAAGTTTACTTGCTGCGGTCGAAAGTTAGAAGAACCTGCACGGCATTAGTGCGGGGACGGTTGAAATACCACTTTTAGGCGTGGCCGGCAGATCCAGCGAGACATCCATCAAAGAATATCACTGCCTCTACATCTGTAGAATCACATATTCAGGCCGTAAAGTTCGTGTTCCGAAGTAGATATTGATACTCGTAAATGATAATTATACAGTTCCAAATTGCTCCCGCAAGTAGGGAGTTACAAAATTGTTTTAGTGCGGTGGGTTGGGTAACTGCTAGCTACGGAAGAAAAACCGACAGAAAGTGAAGTAATATGCGTAATATCTGTCGTGCTGGTAGTAGCTGCTACAGCTTCAACCTATTCGGCCCCTGCCCGAGGATGCTCTCGATCTCTGGATCGCGACTCCTTTTATACTCCTCGTGACGTCACAGGCGCAGGCTCCAACCAATCATCGTTCGAGCAAAACAGCCAATCAGCGCGTAGCTGATAATAATGCTGTCGAATGTTCTAGAACATTCTAGAAGTTCCGCGTCCACGTGGTTATGACGTCACGGCAATACTTTGAAGATAATCAAGACGGATTTTCCGTGGATAACTCAGCCATTTCTTAACCGATTTTGAAATGGTTTACAGATTTAAAAAGCGCGTCGAATTCTGGTCTTGATTAATGCCAGATTCAGCGGGAACACGTAATCAAAAAGGATTACAGGGTACCATCTCGGTACACTAAAAGCGTCATCCTATCTTGGTCGTAAACTACGTGCTCCATCAAAAATAGTATCCAAGCATGCGCATGCACACTATGCGCTTTAACGAACTTAGTCGTTATTACAACGCGATCTCTCCCATAGGCCCATATACGCTTATGGCTCTACCCGGAGGGGCGTGTTCAGGGAAAGAATCCAGGACGGGCGGCGCGTACCCAGCTTAGCTGGTACGGCCGGTACCCAACCGGTCGATCCGAACAACACCACCCCCTCCCAGCTTGACATCCATGGCAAACGATCGCGCATGGCGGATTGACGCATGGATGTACACTAGGCGGGAATTATAGACTTCCCGGGTAGGCGCGTGGCTGGAGAGGAGTAGTGACGCAATGGACGCGTATTCAAGAGACAGAGCACATAGAGGTGCCAAAGAGGAGAGGGGAGGCATACTTTTAGTTTCCAATTTTTGACCTGGAATTATTTTTCCAGGCCTTTTCTTTTTTTTGTTTTGTTTTATTAATATTACGGTGCATGCTGTAACTTTATTTAGTAAATGATTCTAAACAATAGCTCGCATGGGTGTTCTCTCTGAGTGCGGATAATCATTATCTCCGCAGAGAACACCCAAGCTCCAACGTACCACAATTTACATTTTTAAATATAATATAATAAGATAATATATATATATGTATACATACAGTCTCCCCAAAAACTATTTGTACACTTTCTTGAAATGGAATATAATTAAGAAATATACCTAGGGAGTGTAATTAACCATTGGTATTAAATAATATTTGTGTTCCTTTATTACATGAAGACATTTTTATGAATTTTCAATGAATTTCATTAGTTTTGCGGTGTATTACATAATTTTAACGAAACAAAAATTATTTGTACACTAGTGTACAGGTTTAGAGTTCAGTTCACAAAGTTAATGTTCAATACTTAGTAGGTCCCCCTCTGGCCTCAATAACTGCCTGGAGCCTCCTTGGCATGCTATGTACTAGTTTAGTGCAAACATCCTTTCCAATACCATTCCAGATACGCTGAATCATAGCCTTGAGCTCTTCCTTGTTTGAGGGCAAATCATCTGTACGGTGTCGCTCGAGTTCATCCCACATATGTTCTATCGGATTCAGATCTGGACTCTGTGGTGGCCATTCTAGTACACTGACACGCTTTCTCTTCAGAAACGCAACAATACGTTTTGCGGTATGTTTAGGATCGTTGTCATGCTGGAATGTATACCGACGGCTAAGTAATCTCGAAGCAGATGGAACCATCTTAGTGGAGAGTATTGTCTCATAGACCTCTGCATTCATGATACCTTCTATGAAATGTAGGTCTCCAACACCACTGGCTGCCATACAACCCCATACCATCACACTGCCACCGCCATGTTTCACTGTAGGGTTTAAGCACTGTGGACTGAAAACTTCCTTGGCAGTACACCAGACACGTGGTCGCCCATCGCAGCCAAACATGTTAAACTTACTCTCATCAGACCACAAAATGTCACAGACTTGTTAACATGTTTCTTTGCAAAGGCAAGACGTTTTCTCTTATTTCTATCACTGATAAATGGTTTCTTTCTTGGCACTCTACCATGCAGTCCCGTATCATTAAGCCTATTACGAATAGTCTGAGGGCACACATTTATACCAGTAGCTTTCTGTACCTCAGATGCAATTTTCTTGGCTGAAAGTTTGCGGTTCTTCATTGCCAGTTGTTTAATATATCTGTCTGCCCTATTGGATGTTTTGCTTTTCCTGCCACGCCCGGAAACATTGACAATCATACCACTTTTCTTATATTTCGTGATGATGTATTGCACTGATGTGTGTATTAAATCCAACCTAGAAGCAATTTTTCGCACAGAGAGTCCTTCCTTATGGAATTGAATTATCTTCTCTCTCACACCACAGCATATTTCAGCTGTTTTAGCCATACTGCTAACACACAGTCTGTATATAACTTGCTTGCTGTTTAGTAATTTAGTCCTTCTTAGCAGAAGAAAATGTATGGCATGCTTTCCAACTGTGCAAGTCTGAATGACTCACTCTGCATGCAAGAGTGAAATAAACATGAGAAGAAATGAATATGAAATGAAATTAACACGTTCCTGCTAATGTAAGCTGTTGATATTGACCAGAGCATGCAGGTAGTTCATGTTTACTGTACAAATAATTTTTGGGTCATGAAAATTCTGCAATGACACGCCAAGCCTAACAAATGTAATAAAATGCATAAATTTGATATTCGTGTAATAAAAAAAGCAAATGGCTTGTAAAAGCTAGAGTTGATTAAATTCACTGGGTACAAGTTTTAAATCTATTTCATTATTTGAAAGTGTACAAATAATTTTTGGGGAGACTGTATATGATCCATGTAACATACCCTCATGGGGTATTTAGTAAATTACTCCCGAATTACTTGCACACCCCGGTAAATAAAGGGGCACGCAACACGTATCTCTTATTATTTATTAAAAACATATTTGCAGCCCATTATAGCAGGTCGGCAATGGGCAGCTCTCGCTGACCCCATAGCCGTCCTGACATCTAAGACAAGAAGAAAAATAATAAGAAAAATAGAATATAATAATAACTTAACAGTTAGTTTATCAGGCAGCCCCTGCGTAGCTGAGACTGCATGACGGGATTATGACATTATTGCACTGCAGGATGTTGTATTCTTTACGTCGCACACGACGTTCTTACAACATCGGAGTCCGCAGTGCTCATTTCGTGTGGGACACAGCCAGCCACTGAAGTGTGCGGCTGTGTCGGATAACCGTAGTCATCCTAAGGGCAGGATTCAATTGATCTAACATATATAATACGAAGAAAAGTATTAAAAAAATAAAGTAATAATTAATACACTTCCATGAATCGCACCATTGATGTCTCTGCTGTATCACAAATGATCACACCTCCGCTGCAAAATTTCCCCATTGAGTCTGGGTCCCACGACTGATGGTGGTTGGTCGCGGTGGATGCACTATCATTGCTGAGATGCATTCACTATTACTGGCACTGTGGGAAATGTCTGAAGTGATGGTGGCGGAAATATGAGCATCCATAATGTTTCTCACAGTTACTGCCAGTTCTAAAATATCCATCCGTAAGGCAGCGGCGGTGCTAGTGGTTGCTAATGTCGTTGATGCTGTAGTGGTGGTACTCATCGTGGTGGCTGCTGTAGCTGTCGTGGTGATGGCGGTGAGCTGTATCGTAGGCTGAGGCAATGATGCGGGAGCGGATACAGCAGGAGATGACATCTTCCGATACTTAACATATTTTAACAAACAATTTGTGGTAACGTTAGGCACTGGCTGAATGTCCTGCGTGTGGGCGATACGTCTCTTTCCCGCGTATGGTCGTTTCGGCGTAGTTCCCTTTCTGATGGCAGGGTCAGAAAGGCTAGGAGGCAGATACTGGATAACACAGGTCGGAGTTATACTAATCGCCGCAGTCTGCGATGGTCCTGGTCCCTCGTCTATGGTCAGGTCTGGCGGAGATGGTGACTGCGGGTAACTTGGAATGTCTATTCCCGCAGGTGTCATGATTACTACCGAAATTAGCTGACTGGCTAAAACTGTCTTAGACACTACGGGTGCGCATGTAGGGACTGTAATTGGATGGCTAATTACTGATGCGGGTGTTGCCGGACTGGATTCTGTGGGAGTCTTTCGCTTCTTACTCTGCTTCAGGACCCGTGTAGATGAAGTGACTGGTAGCGGCGTAACACTTCCCAATGTGGCGGCAGGCAGGATTTCACATCAAGATGTTGGTACGTTGCTTACGGTAGCCACGGGAGGAAGATGACTAATGGGATATCTACGAGTAGTGTTCTTCGTGCAGGCCATTTTCTCAGTCGGAAAAACTTTGACCGGGAACCGAGATTCGAAACGTGTGGCTAAAACGGCATGATCCTCGTTCTCTTCCCCAGGAACTAATGTCACTTCTAACACACAGTGATGATAACGGAGCGCGTAGGTCACTCCGTAGTGAGTAGCGGTGTAGAGATACTGGCATGTCACGCAGAAAGCTGACTGGAAGAGATGATCCTTATTAACATGAAGGGTGCGGTCAGATTTTCTCATAAAAGTCCTGGTACAGGGCTCTCCGCTAGCTAATAACGAGCTGCACGGGAACCGTTTTGGAACTGGTACCGATTCTTCTTCAGACGAATCCGATAACGCTAAATCTTCAAGGAGTGACATCTCGTTCCTGCATGGTAGTTGGCTGCGGGAACCTTATTCAAAACCTAATGCCCTATTTCTTCATTGTATTTA
Organism: Chaetoderma sp. LZ-2023a; assembly: GCA_034401795.1. Lineage (NCBI taxonomy): Eukaryota > Metazoa > Mollusca > Caudofoveata > Chaetodermatida > Chaetodermatidae > Chaetoderma > Chaetoderma sp. LZ-2023a. The sequence continues at coordinate 94,508,272 of CM067366.1, read as the reverse complement.
ACTATCCAGGCCAAGTATAATAATGAAATAATAAAACAGCAGAATTTGGTTTTCGACATGAAAGAAGCCTAATGCTATCTGTTCTTTCCTGGTGTAGAGTTTTGATGGGAAGACAAAGTTTCAGAGCACGCTTCCTCCTTTAATACTATTTGGTGACGTCATATGCGGCGGATGACCACACCTGGAAGTTTTAACAGGTGATTCGGTCAGCCCTATATGGAAAGTTTCCTCTTTTTCCGCTCTAGATGTCTAGGGATTAATTCTTCCCCTATAAAGGGAGTAATTTTTAATTATAGGAAGAATGGCTCGTTAACTTTGTCCTAATTTCGTGCATTTAACAGCCTTCGATCAACATGGGAACGTGGTACTACTTTTTCTTTGCGGGGCCTCCCCTTTTAATTAGCATGAGGCGGTTCTCCAGATTGGATGCTTATAAACTTGCCTGTTTTAATATTAGGCTGGAGCGCTCGATGGGGTGTGTGGGAGCCTGGTGATGCCAGCAGTTATTACCCCGACTCACCCTCACCACTCCTCCATCACGCTGTGGTAGTCGCGGCTTTGGGCAGCTCTTGTGTTTAAAGCGTTTGATCCAATTTACTGAAAATAGAAGTAAATATTACATGGCTCTAAAAAGCACGTGGTTGACCGGAAACATATATGCTATTTATGGCAATGGCCAAAATACTGTTGCTGAGGTGTAGTCGGTTGTAAGTGCGAGATATAGAAATGTATATGTTACATCAAGAATCTTTATAATATAATGTCCCCTATTTGCGCGAGTTCTTTAACATGCGTCTTGGTATATGTCTGTAATAGGTAGTTCTCAGCCCGTCTTGATTATAGACTGGAATGCAAGGAAGAGAATTTTTGAAATTCTCTCTGTAATTATACCGTCAGATTTTTTATGCTGCTTTACCGGCCCGTGCGCAGTGCGCTAATGATTTGTAGCACAGTAGAGCAGTTGTGTTCTTAATCAAAAATTTAACAGTAAAGTTGTAAGTAACTTGATGTGTGGTTTAAACAGATCTATTCAGGCGGTAGATCAACGTTACTGATCCCGTCAAGATAGCTGTGTTTTCCGAGCAGGAGGGCTGGCCAAGCATTCTCCTCAATGGGTAGAACTAGCTCCAGCCCGGCCTAGACCAGACACATTAATACCATTTAATAATGGTTAAATTACAGTACAACTCGAAAGTGCGTGTCACAGTTATTACAATTTACAATGCCGTCATTTGGAGATTGTGAATACAGTCAACCTGAGTGTCTGTGTTTCTGACATGTTGGTGATTTGAATCTGATACGCGTGACTGGTTATCTGTGGATGATACTTGTGCTGTGGTTTATGGCCGCCAGGTGCGGGAGGGGGAGGGAGAGGCGGCGTGAAGGTCAACTTTATCGAACCCCGAGGGTATTTCACTCTGTAATGGCCGAGCCCGTGGGCGGGACAGAGTTACTTTAGAGCACAGATGACCTATCGGATGCTGTCGTAACTTTGATCAATCCATTGTCGAATTCAACTTTTCGGTAGCAAATTCCTACTCGTGACTGACGACAATGCGGGCATCTTGCTCTCTTAATAATATTGACTGTTATTACGTGTAGATGATGTATGGAGATTTAGCTGTTTCCATACGACGTCGGGAAAAGGGAAAAAGGGAGGACCGTTGGACAAACATTCCTCCCATAATGCGTACTGGAGATAGCTGTAGTTAATTTCTTATATCCATATGATCAGTTCTCCCGTAGCCAGATAAGGTGTGTGTGGGAAATTTGTCGGCTGGTGTCTGTTGATGATAATGTTGTTGTCGGGATGTCCGGGCTGCTGTATGATGCCGATGTTATAAGCGAAGTGGGCGCATTCCAGTTTTCCACGCTGGTGAACGCCAAGTCTGTTGTTATTGCCGGAGGTGGGGGTTTGCGGGAGATATTATTTCTCCCGTAATTTGTGCGGGAGGAATTGTTGCGGGAACGTTTATGTCTCTATCGGGAATTAATTAATACCGGTAGGTGCTGCTAAATGATGTTGTTGTCGATGCTCAATGTCTCTGTTATGCTGAGTATAACCGAGTAGGTATGTGATGTACGCGCAATGATGAATTGACGTATCCAGTCTTAAAGGCAGATGTGCTTTGTATGTGATGACGATCTGTCTGTTGGGTGATGTCCTGACTGCTTATGGGGGAGTATGGTAGGCCAATTGGATGGGGTGGCCTTTGGACAGGGGGATGTGGTCATCTCCCATTACACGATGGTTGGTGTCCTGTCATAGTTTTTAGACACCGAGAAAATTTGAGCTGAGAGTCTGCTGAACAGGCTGCTTCCCTGCCCACTGTAGGGGGGTGGGGGTAATGTTGGTCGGTGCGGTGCGGGATGCCACCTCCTCTGTTGCAGCAGTTTCTCTCATTTCTGAAGATTGACGGTCAACAGACGACGAGTGGAGTGTGAAATGGACTGGGCCGGTGATGTCAGAACTTGGTGTATAGATAAGGTATGCGAATTGGAGTGATGGCGGGGGTGGGACTGCGGGAGAAGATGTCCCTTGGAGGGAGCGTGGTTGCACCTCGTTGTACGGTTCTGTGGTCCTAGACACGCCAAGGCTTCATCCAGCCTCTTCACTTCCATGCTATTCACCATATGTTCTACCCCACAGGAAGCATGGCTTGGGTCAGCCTCAGCTACCGCTTGTGGTAACTCTATGGGGGGGGGGGGCATAGCATGAAGTGGGTGGGAATGGGAAGAGATCAGAGGAACAACTTTTCCATCCAGTCCCTTGGACAAAACAAACACAAAATTCTTCAGATACGACTTCCCAGATCGAGTAGACCCATGTTGAGGAGGGAGAGGGCGAATACGTATCTCGTCATCGTCGTCAGCATTAGCTGCTTGTTCACCCACATTCTGGCTTGGTAGAAGTGGGGCTGAACTGGCACCATGGTGCTCTGCGCTAACCGTTGGAATACCAATTTCCATAGAAATATCTGTCTGGGTACCGGTGTCACAAGAAATGCCCAGTCCGAGCTCTAGTGCTGGGTCATCACTGACACAAGGTTTAAGTCGATCGAAGTGGATGACTGAGGTAAGGCCATCCGAAGCACGGATACAGTAAGTCACTTCTGACATCTTACCTACTACCACATTGGGGCCTCTCCACTGGTAACTCAGTTTACTTGACATGTCTACAGACCATCGTGAATCGTGTACCCAAACCATCCTTCCTGCTTCATACGGATCTCCATGCACCCTCCGGTCGTGACATGTCTTTTGCCACTGGTGTGCAGTGGATAAGGTTTCTCTCACTAACTCGTGGGCTTGTTCTATCCTTTGCCACAGGAGTTCGACACAGAGAGATGGTGAATTTTTCTCTCCTGGTATTCGAGGCATGGCCAGATCCAGGGGTAAGGCTAATTCACGGCCTAACATTAACCGAACAGAGGTATAACCCATGCTGTAATGTACTGAAGTGCAGTAAGCCATGAGTATATACGGGAGCCCTAGGTCCCAATCTCTACAATCAAGGTGTGTTTCCTTAGTAAGCATCTCCGCGAGAGTTCTGTTGAATCGCTCTACCATCCCGTCACTCCGGGGGTGGTATGGAGTCGTCCTTGGTTTGACGATATGGAACAATTTGCAGAGCTCTGATATGAGCCGGCTCTCAAAATTACTTCCTTGATCGGAGTGCAACTCATAAGGCATACCAAAGCGTCAGAACACATTGCTGGCCAAGACCTCCGCTACGGTGGATGCCCCTTGGTCCGGCAAAGCAAATGCCTCTACCCACTTCATAAAATAATCTTGTAATACGAGGATGTATTTATTTCCATCATTCGTTGAATTCAAGGGTCCGAGCACGTCAATAGACACTCGCTCCCACGGTGCACCAACAATCCTAATTTGAGATGGTGCGATATGGTGTTGGCCAACATCACATCTTTGGCATGGGATACATTTGGCAACCCATGCCTTGACACTATCGCGAATCCCGATCCAGTGGAATCTCAATTTGATATGGGCAACAGTCCTTTCCACAGCCAGAGGCCCGGCGTTATCATGTAGTTGTTTCAATATGAGTTCATAATAACTTTCCGGGACTACCACGGTCATTAATATATAGAACGTTATTTATTAATTGACATTCTTCGAACCGGTGGTAATAATATTTTGTTATTTTCTCCGGATTCCACTCTGCGCACCTCAATTCAGGGAACTCCGGAAATGGCTGTGTTGACTGTGTCACGGTGGCGGCCTCTTTGTGCTCAGATTCCGCGTCGATTCTACAGAGGGCGTCGGTGTTCCCATGCAATTTGCCGGGACGGTGAACAACGTTAAATTTATAGGCCTGCAGGGATTCCTGCCATCTCGCTACCTGGCCCTCCGGATTTTTCAAGTTACTGAGCCACCGTAGTGAGGCATGGTCTGTACGGAGTGTAAAAGGGCGCCCATACAGAAAGTGTTTATAATACTTGATGAAATGGACTGCTGCTAATAGTTCTCGCTTGGTGGTTGCGTATCTTCTCTCCATTTTATTCAGAGTACGCGAACCATAACCCAATACTTGCTCCGTTCCATCTTCCGTGACCTGAGATAGAACCTCGCTGATAGCGTAAGCTGATGCGTCAGTATCTAAGATGAAATGGCGGTCTGGATTAGGCTGAGCAAGAATCGGGGCGGTTGCCAAGAGTTCCTTCAGCGCCCTGAAGGAGCCTTCACACTCACTCATCCACTCAAATGGTCGCTCCTTCTCGGTGATCTTGTAGAGGGGTGAAGCAATCTCGCTGAAATGTCGAATGTAACAGCGATAGTACTGGCATAAGCCAAGAAAACTCTGTATCTCTGTAACTGAAGAGGGCCGTGGCCACTCTGCTACTGCCTTAGTTTTTGACGGCTGAGCAGCCACTCCATCACCGGATATGACGTGTCCCAGGAACTCAACGCTCTGTCTAAAGAGATGACATTTCTTAGGTCTGAGTTTTAAAATGGCCATGCGGAAACGGGAAAGCACGGTGTCCACATTTAATAAGGTTTGCTCAAAAGTGGGTTTCGAAGACTATTACGTCATCGATGTAACAAAGACAGATTTCCCATTGCAGGGTAGTTAATACCTGCTCAATGAGTCGTTCAAAAGTTCTGGGAGCGTGGCACAACCCGTAGGGCATCTTGCGGAATTGGAAAAGGCCATCCCTACAAACGAATGCGGTCTTTTTCATGTCAGCTTCATCCATGGCATTTGCCAGTAACCGCTAGCTAAGTCAAGGGTACAACACCACTTGGCTCCGGACAAGGAATCCAAGGCCTGATCTATCAGAGGTAATGGATAAGCATCCTTGACACTAAGATCATTAAGGTGGCGGTAGTCAAAACCACAAGGTTCCGTCCTTTTTGCCTGCTAGTACTATTGGGCTAGCCCATGGAGATGCTGAGGGTTCAATAATACCAGTCCGCAACATGTCGTTCACCTGTTGGTGTGCTTCCGCTTCCTTGTAATGTGAAGACGTTGTACTGGTTGTCATACGGGGAGATTATTGCCCGTGTCGATGGAGTGTCATACGAGATGAGTCTCTCCGAGATCCATGTCTCCGGAGAACAAACTATCGCGATATTTATGTAGCAATTTCCGAATTTCACGTTTCTGTGATTGCTGTAATCCAACTGTGGCACATAGATACAAATCATGTAAGTGTTCGGGTAAATCATCAGTCATATGTGGTGGTGTGTCAGCAGGTGCATCTGATTCCAATGAGATTATGTCCACTAAATGGCCGCAGCGTAATCCTGGTTCCAGAGTGGTGGCATCTGCGGTACGATTGAACACTCTAAAAGGTATATTTTCCTTATTAGTAGTGTCTACTATTATTCGGAGACTTGCGCATTGAGAGGCGATCATATAATCAGGATCGGGTTCCAACATGGCGATGTGTGTGTTGCTTCCTAATTATGGTGCGGTGGTCCATAAGATTTGTTCCTGTCCAGGCTCAACTGTGGCTGTAGTGAACAATATTACAGCGCACGTGTCATATAATGACGATGCCGGTCCAAGAGGTATTCATTGGCCGTGTATGTCGAGTTCCTGTTGTTTGCAATGTATGATGGCTTCGCTGGCACTGAGGAAATCAGAGCCAAGTAGGGCATCATTATGAATAGAGGCGATGACAACTCGCTGTATGAATTGCATCTCCTCTATTTGGATTACTAAATTGACTACACCAGCTACGGGCACATCAGCTCCCGTAGCTGTCTGTAGGTAAATGTTTGTAGGCTTAAGGGGAGGCTTCTTATGAGGTGGGATACTCTCATATAAACGCTGGTTAAATACAGTAATTGAAGCACCAGTGTGAACGGTGGCACTGGTGGAAACGCCACTAAACACACAGGCACATTTGTATATTACTTTGCGGTGTACCTGTGGAAGTCTCCAATGACGCCATCTGCGACAATGGGGTCGGAGTGGAATCACTCTGTATGTAATCTGACTGTTTCCTAATTGCTTCTCTTAATGTGGTGGATGGCTGAGTGAGGAAAGGGCCAGTTCGTCGTCACCGCTGCTGTGAAGGCTGCAGTGAAGGCGGAGCTGGGGGTAGCAATGATGATGGCGATGTTGCTGTTTCCGGGTATGCTGTATTGGTGTAGACAGCGGTGTGCACAGGATGACGGATAAGTTCTACCTGTGCAAGCCATTTCTTACAATGCTTCATGGGATGTTTTGGTGAATCACAGAAGAAACAGTGATGCTGCAAGGGCCGTGTTTTTCCCTGTTTACAGCAGAGCTTGCGAATCCCTGGGGTGGAGCGAACCGCTTCTCCTGAGTCACTGTTGTCTGTGGATGCGGGAGATGATGCTGGATGGGGTGGTGTTCTGCATACCACCAAAGGACACCGAGAATTTAGTGTCTTGGTGGAGAGTAGTAGGCAAAAATGGGCCCACTCTAATATTTCAACAAAAATGCTTGAAAAAGAAAAGACCATAACTAGTGAGATTATGCCCATAGGGTTGCGTGCGGCTTTATGTGAAGACGGGACAGACGATTCCCGAAGGATTCCACACGTCATCACCTTATGTGATTCTTAGTATGCTGAATTAGTAGTCGCCGCTTTATTTATGCGGGCCTTTTGCTGTGCTTAATTAGCTTTTAATTTTTAGAAACAAGAACTATTTTAGGCCGCAAATGGCTGGTATCTACCTAGCTATTAGACACGTCTGTCATTGAGATCAGATGCCCTAAGACATCAATACTGAAGACAGCGCTCATACATGTTACTTAGTAAGATCTCCGAACTGGATAAGAATCCGGACATCTCGCTCCGTAACCACATAAAACGTTACAGGACACAGGTTACTTTTCACGAAAGCATTATTAGGCAATTGTCCTATCGTTATGGTGGGGGTAAGAGAGACGAATACCGACCGTAAATGTCCTTCCCGTGAGGGCATGGCAGATCTAAATATCATGCCCAGACATTCTTATGGAATTCTGTGGGGGTAGGCATCTCGCCCGTCACCGGGTCCTATGGAACTAACCGTTTAACCTGTCGTTAGATTTATATACAAGTTGCCCAGTTTTGCACTGCAGTGCGGGAGGATTGTTCAGCAAATAAAATAATAATTAAGATTTGTTTTCGCAGTGCTTTCCTACATTGGCAAAAGTGCTAACTACTAAGTATCCGAAGATACGGAGGGAATGTGTGTGGTACCACACCCTGGCCATCACCGCTTGGAAACCCCAACAGTTTCCCATGGTCGGATCAGCCCATGGTTCGGATAGGAACATTCAAACAATTAAGAAGCCACAAGGCTGAGTGGAGCATGAGGAGAAACAAAATTTTAGAGTTATGAGTCTTACCGTGGAGTGCGGGGCTAGATTATCACACTGCCGGAAGAGAAGAGTATACTACAGATTTCTTAACGAAGAAAGTGTCTCTAATCATATTAAACCCATCCTATCGAGCTGAATAGAAAAGGTTTAGTCGGTAGCATGCCGGGCTAAACAAAGTTATAGCACAGACAGCGACCTCAGTGAAAAATTGTTGGTGGCGGGAGAAAGTACTGCATATATAAGTGTTGCTGTATAGTGTTTCCTATGTGCGCTGCAGTCCTATGTTTTCCATAAATAAACAAAAAACATATGAACTGATGGCTACTGGCCATATATATACGTTCTACGTCCTACGTTCTATTGTTTTTGCTGGTGCTTAGCTTTTGCACAGGTGTATATATATATATATATATATATATATATATATATATATATATATATATATATATATATATATATATATATATATATATATATATATATATATATATATATACAAAACCTGTGCAAAAGTTAAGCACCACCCTATTTTTACGCACATGCGAGGGTATATTCATGTGCTATGAAGAAAGCAATAGCATAAATATTTATGTACCCATCCATCTTAGTGCAAGAGGTAATAATGCAACTAGAGGAATGCTGATTATGATGGTGGGGAAACACTGTATGTTTTTGTTTGAACTTGAAAACGAGGCCTGAATATGGTTACGTTGACACAACTGACAACTATTGCCCTACAGTTGACACACGTGGCTAGATTGTCATTAATGGTGTCTGAAAACGAAGTTTAACTTCTGTGCACGAGTTTGAGACTGTCCTTATTTATACCGGGTATATCCACCTTGTGCCTGGATGATGGCCTGGACACGACGTCTCATGCTGGTCACCAACCGACTGATACGCCATTGTGGTATTCGTTGCCATTCAAGATGGAGTGCGTCTGTTAATTCCTGTAGGTTCTGCACAGGAGGATCCCTCCTTCTCACCATGTTTCCCAGAATGTCCCAGATATGCTCAATTGGGTTCATGTCAGGACTCCTTGCTGGCCATGGTAGGGTTTCGATGGCATTCTGGCGGAGGTATTCATGCACCGCTCTAGCACGATGTGGTCGGGCGTTGTCATCCATGAATATAGGGTGGGTTCCAGGTGCATGATTTACAAAATGAGGGACCACAACTCTATCCAGTATGGAATCTTGATATCTTTGTCCATTTAGTGTTCCAGGTACAGTCAACAGATCCAGCTTACAATCAAATGAGATGCACCCCCATATCATAACGGAACCTCCACCAAATGGAACTTCTTCCATGATGTTACGTTGGTCGCGTACGCCGTGCGTCTGGACCTCCATACACGAGTTCGACCATCTGTGGCATGAAGCAGGAACCGACTTTCATCGGACCAGTGTACCCGTCTCCAGGATCTCATGTTCCAGTGTCTTCTTTCGTTGCATCACCTCAGACGCTCCTCTTTGTGGTGTGCAGTGAGGAGAGGACGTCTGACAGGTCTCCTAGCTTTCATTCCAGCAGCATACAGTCTCCTTTTGACGGTAGACATTGACACTCTATTGCGCGTTTCCCATTGCTGGCTCAGCACTCTGCTGTTGGTGAATGGAGATCTCCTAACAAGGCGTACTAGGGCTCGATCATCACGGGCAGTAGTCTTCTTCGGTCTTCCAGATCTAGGCCTGTCCTTCACCTCGTTAGTTTGCCCATGTTTTGCAATCAAACGACTGATTACAGTATGGTTAATGTTCAGCTGTCTGCCAATCTCTCTGCATGACATACCAGTGGTATGCATGCCTATGATTTGCCATTTCACACGATCACTTAACCTTCGTCTTGCCATAGCGGTTCACAATCAAGAGCTAATTCTCTCTGTACAAATAAACCACGGTCATGAACACAAAATTCCTAAGCTTGTCGCCTAAATCTGTATGTAATGTTCTACACCTCAAACTGGACTTTTACATAACTGAACACATGTGCTGTTTCCCGCCACGCACGGACATCAAGCGGCGTGAAGTCATGCATGCATGTGCATTTCGTAATTGGAATTATGTCAGCTAACGCGGGGACAAAAAGTATGGCAGCCTAGTTGTACCATCATGTTTCTACGTTCTATTGTTTTTGCTGGTGCTTAGCTTTTGCACAGGTGTATATATATATATATATATATATATATATATATATATATATATATATATATATATATATATATATATATATATATATATATATATATATATATATATATAAACTAACCAGAACAATTAATACAGTATCAAATGATCAGAATTATATATATATTAGTGCAGGTTAATGAATCTACTATGGTGCGGTTAGTGAAAACACCCTACAGAAAATGAGAATGACTATAAACATATACAGAATTTATAACTAGCGGTCCTAAGACCGGTACAGTACCTTTTTGTCATCAGGACCATTCTTACGGATACAATATAATTAGAAAAGTACATTTAGCGGAATAATTAAAATGTTAAGTATAGTTACTTGAATACTCGGTAGCCATCCTTAAGTTAGGCCATCGTATTACTGAAATTGATACATCATCCTTTAGTTGACGCGAGTTGATGCATTCTCTGGAAGCTGGAAGTTCCTACAGGTTGGTTCCCACAAACAGGATTCCCGCAAGAAGCTCATGGCGGGAGTACATCGCTAAGGACTGTAAGCACAATGGAATGTCTAACGAGTAGTCAGCAAGAGATACAATAGCATTACTGCTGTGAAGTAAGTTCCCATACACTGATGGCATGGATGGAAGTTGTCAACAACCTGATCACAAGCGGGGGGGGGGGGGGGGGTTGTTAGATGCAAATGAAGATACAATACAAAGCTTAACGATGCTGGTTACGTCAACCAGCTCTGAAGACGCACCAGGCAAAGTTTACTTGCTGCGGTCGAAAGTTAGAAGAACTTGCACAACATTAGTGTGGGACGGTTGAAATACCACTTTTAGGCGTGGCCGGCAGATCCGACAAGTTCGTGTTCTGAAGTAGATATCGATACTCATGAACGATAATTAGAAAGTTCCAAATTGCTCCCGCAAGTAGGGAGTTACAAAATTGTTTTAGTGCGGTGGGTTGGGTAACTGCTAGCTACGGAAGAAAAAACGACAGAAAGTGAAGTAATATGCGTAATATCTGTCATGCTGGTAGTAGCTGGTACAGGTCGAACCTATTCGGCCCCTGCCCGAGGATGCTCTCGATCTCTGGATCGTGTCTCCTTTTATACTCCTCGTGACGTCACAGGCGCAGGCTCCATCCAATCATCGTTCGAGCAACAGCCAATCAGCGCGTAGCTGATAATAACGCTGTCGAATATTATAGAAGATTCTAGAAGTTCCGCGTCCACGTGGTTATGACGTCACGGCAATATTTTAAAGATAATCAAGACGGGTTTTCCGTTGATAACTCAGCTATTACTTAACAGATTTTGAAATGGTTTACAGATTTAAAAAGCCCGTCGAATTCTGGTCTTGATTAATGCCAGATTCAGCGGGAACAGGTAATCAAAAAGGATTACAGGGTACCATCTCGGAACACTGAATGCGTCATCCTATCTTGGTCATAAACTACGTGCTCCATCAAAAATAGCATCCAAGCGTGCGCATGCTCACTATGCGCTTTAACGAACTTAGTCGTTTTTACAACGCGATCTCTCCCATAGGCCCATATACGCTTATGGCTCTACCCAGGGTGCGTGTTCATGGAACGAATCCAGGACAGGCGGCGTGTACCCAACTTAGCTGGTATGGCCGATACCCGACCGGTCGATCCAAACTACAAGTGCATGAGTATTGATTGTTTTTAAAGCCTCTCGACAATGTAGAATTACATTACTTAAGCACATTAGAACATGTGTCTAAAACCAATTTCTTTTGCGCATTGTCTACCGATCAGAATTTATATTGGAATGGCTATGATCTATACAATGCCTGTAAGACTTATTGGCTAAATGATGTACTATGCACTGTTTAAAAACTGCGCGCATCATATATTAAATTATAGATATAATTATAACCTAGAATTATTGACATGGTTATAACCTAGAACTCGTGAATTCGGGTTTTTTTCTCGATCAAATTTCGCTTGTATACATGCGATCGAGTGACGTGGCCACTCGTAGATACAAACCTATATCCACATGCGGCACATGCAGCCGCATTGATTTCCGGCCATACGTGTGGTCGCACCTATGGCCGCATATTTATACATGTGGCCGAGTGTGGGAGTCGCTCGTTCATACAAACCTATATCCGCATGTGCGTTCTTGCGGGCGCACAGATTTGCGGCGGTACGTGCGGTTGCATGTGCAGCCACACCTACGGCGGCACATTTATACATGTGGGTGAGTGTGGTTGTCGCACGTACATACAATCCTATACCCGCACATGTGGCCGCACAGATTTGTGGCTGCACATGCATGTGAGTGTGGCATTCGAGCATACATCCAGTCCTATAAAATGTCTCAGATTCAATCCCTTTTTTTCAGTACAGTTTAAACTACCCACAGGGTCGGACGTGTATTTTATCTACATAGTAGTTATGGGAACCTTAGCCAGTAAGACGATTTCTCCAACTACAGCCTGAAAACCCCTTCACCAATAAAATTTAGATTAAAAAAGATAGGTTTATCCTATAATCAATATGCCAAGACAAATGTGTTGAATATGATTCAACTTTTGCTAGGTCACATGACCTGGAGCGACATAAGAGCAGATTCCATAGCAATGGAGATAGCAAAAATCTAGACAGTGAAGATGAAGAAATAACAGAGATGAAGAGTGAAGATAATGAGCCAATGGAGATGGAGAGTGAAGCTGGTGATGACTCAACGGAGTCTGAGAGCGATGATGAAGGTGAAGATGAAAAAGAAGTCATAGGCAATCAGGAGCTCTTCGCCATATTCCTAAATATTACGCAGGACTTAGATGGTGAACAATCAGGTTTAGAAGATGAGGTTGGTGGCATGAACATAGACCTCAAAGGTGTAGACAATGAGTCTATTTCTGTATATGCGGATGCTTTAGTTACAAAGTGTAATGACATAATGTGCCAATTGAAAAGATTATAGAACTCAATGCTTATTAAAATAATTCATAGGGAAAATACAGATTTTATCACCGAGGGCTATGCATATGATGAAGCAGTCTTCGCAGCATTTCGCAAAAGAAAATTTCCGATCATGGAGTATGTAAGCAACAATTTAAATTCCGACATTGATGATGACGATGATGATGATTCCGGTAGTGATTATGATATATCTCGTGTGGAAAAGCATTGATATGACTGAAAGTTGCTGCTGTTACCATGAACACTGATAGGATTTGCAAGTCACCGTGTCTTCTTTAACCACATTGCAATACCGTCAAAGTCCTCATTGTTAACCCACTCATGATGAAGATGGACACAACCGGCTTATATAGTGGTCTTGAGGAATGCCCATTTGTAGGCCGAGAGAAGATGATTCTTGCCAATTTACCATTGGCATGACAGTTTCGATAATTGAGACAGTCACTCCAGTGGTAAATTTTCAAAAATATTCTTGAACATCCAATAAGCAAATAATTTAATTTTCTTGATCAAATTTAGCCATTAAAGGGATAAAGTAACACGAAAGCCAGAATTACAGCATGAAAACAATGTTGCTGGAAACTGTTGCTGTCTTAGAGAGTTTGCAGCAACATTGTTTCGAAAAAACAACAATACTTATTGTATAAAGTGGAATGGATTTGAGTATATGCCTTTATAACATCCGTAATATTCCATGTAATAGAGGGATCCATTTAACTATACCCCGCCCTATTCCAGCTATGCCCCGTCCATTTCTAGCTATGCCCCATCCATTTCTAGCTAAGCTCAGGCCACGCTTTGCGCACACTAGGGTCAATTTCGATACTTTGAACCCTGAATTCTCATAATCCCAATTAACTGGACAAGTCATGCTACCAAAATAGCACATGCACCCGGAGATTTTGTCTCCATTGTTGGGCATGACCCATCCCACCCCGGCCCCATTTGTCCTGGCTCAAAGAGAGCATCGCTTAATTACACTTATTAACCCTTGTCAAGCGTCATCATGCTAATTACTCTTACGGTCACCTGATTGGATGACAGGAGTCACAAAAGACGAGTCCAGGCATGTGCCCTGTCAATCATCCTTACGCTATGCACTAACCCTTGTCAATCATTACGCTAATTACCCTTAAGCTCACCTGATTGAATGGCAGGAGTCAATTGATTTAACGAGGAGGTGGCGCTTCGTGACTGAATGAGTTCCCAGAGTCAGGAAAAGACGAGTCCAGACATGTAACCTGTCAACCATACTTACCCTATGCATTAATACGTGTCAATCATTACGCTAATTACCCTTAAGCTCAAGTGATTGGCTGACAAGAGGCACATGATTTAGTGTGGGGTGGGTGGGGGGGGGGGCTTATGGCCACTCTCTACATCTAACATCCAATCAGAATGGGGGAGATAGGGGCCCATCAAAGGAAAGGCCGATACAAAAGTCGGTAGAGATCAAAGGAAAAATGTGCCAAAATAACAAAGGAAATAACAAGGAAACGAGCAAAAGAGAGGTGTGAAAATGGGCCCTATTGCCTCACCTCTACTTTCTGCAACATAGAGCTGTTGCTGCCAGCCTAGCTAGTGTGAGTAAAATATGATGTACCTCAAAATCAACGGTGTCCCAGTTCACTTCTTGTTCCCAATATTTGAGAATTCTGCTAATAATTATGTTCTTTGAAGATTTGCTGTCAATCACAATTTCATGATCTGTAAGGTATGTGAACAGAATGGTACATGTTATCTTTTTCCGCCCCAGTAGCTCCTTAGCGCTCTTTGAGTGTGCCAGTATCTTGTTAACAACATCTGAAAGAGAAAGACAAAAAACCAGAATGGGCCATTGTCCCTTCACGCCAGTACTGGGTAGTAATGTAACTCGATGTCCTTAGCGTTTTTGGACTTTAGGATACCTAGTGCCAAGGAAATCTTTTTCTACTGTTCTCCTATTGTTTAGAGCAATGGGAGAACAACTGAGAGGACCAGGTAGCCGGCGAGCGGATCAATGGGAGAAGGTGGTCTCGCATTGAAGTTAGAACAATGGAGTCTGTCAGAAAATTTTGAGTGGGGTGGCGTGCGAGCGAGCGAGCGAGCGTGCGTGCGTGCGTGCGTGCGTGCGTGCGTGCGTGCGTGCGTGCGTGCGTGCGTGCGTGCGTGCGTGCGTGCGTGCGTGCGTGCGTGCGTGCGTGCGTGCGTGCGTGCGTGCGTGCGTGCGTGCGTGCGTGCGTGCGTGGGGTGGGGTGGGGTGGGTGGGTGGGTGTGTGTGTGTGTGTGAGTAATTGTGAATGGAGATTTCGTGTAGGTTATCATGATCTGCATACGGTACCCTGATTTCTCACAAATGACTACTGGATTGCAACTTTTTCTGCAAGGTGCGCGCCATGCGAAAAAAGCTGCATTAAGCTATGATTACAGCTTTTTCCACATGGTTAATTGTTCACAAATGACTAATGGGTGAGTGGGGGGGGGGGGCGAATGGGGGATGATAGCACATGCATGTTAGTCTCAGTTTACTCATGTGAAAATATTCAGTATATTCTCTGACAGAATGCTTATCAGCCTTAATGTCATGCCTCTGCATTAAGCTATGATTACAGCTTTTTCCACATGGTTAATTGTTCACAAATGACTAATGGGTGAGTGGGGGGGGGGGGGGCGAATGGGGGATGATAGCACATGCATGTTAGTCTCAGTTTACTCATGTGAAAATATTCAGTATATTCTCTGACAGAATGCTTATCAGCCTTAATGTCATGCCTCTAAGTCAGTTAAATTATACGTGGCTGGCAGGAGATATAGCATCATAACCAGCCGGGTGTGTCAAATTTTGAGATGCTGGAACTGATTTGGAGGTGCACGAGCTGGGCTTGGGATGCGGTGGGCGGGGAAGGGGTTACCTCTGAGGGGATTTTGAGTGGGGTGGGGTTTCGGATGGTTTTGAATGAGTGTAACTTTGAGGGATAGGCTACTTTTTGTGGGTATTGGCGGAGGGTTTTAAGTTGGGGGTGGGGGGTGTGTGAATGAAGATTTCGTGTAAGTTATCATGATCTGCATACCGTCTTTGACCTAAAAAGAACTTGCTACTTGACCTCTCCCGGCTCTCAGTGAACCGTAACCGCGAAACCGCCTTTCATGCATTGCCTCGCCTGATGAACCGCATCGTCGCATATTATATTTGTAATGGACCTTTCCGGTTTTAGCTATGCCCTGCCCATCTCTAGCTAAGCTCCACCCACACCTCGCTCGTGTTGGGATCGATCGATCTCTGAAAACACTGACTATCAATTTCCAAAAAAATACACAGGTAAGCTGTTGAATATTTTGAAACTAATTTGACTGGGTGCTGTTGCTGCCTAAGGTAGCAACAGCGCCCAGTCAAATTAGTTTCAAAATATTCAACAGCATGTTTATTAAATAGCAAAGAATTACAAAGGCATACAATTCATACAACGTGTCGGACCATTTGAGATTTGATGACGTATATATGAACCCTTTGTGACGTAATGATTATGACGTCATCTTACACGCGGTGAGGTGATTATGACGTCATACGAGGTCTGATGATGGATGGATACTCTGAAAAGGTGAATTGTGTTTTTCACTGTTTCTCGTCTACGAACTTTGCGTCGTGAACCGCTTCGCGCTTCAGGACTGTGAAATCATTCTTCGTAAACCATCCATTCAGCTGATAACCGCCGACCTTTGTGAATGTTAAGTAACAACTTATAACCATTGAACTATTTCTTTTAAAAATTAAATGTTAAAGGAGAGAGAGAGAGAGAGAGAGAGAGAGAGAGAGAGAGAGAGCGTTACAATTATTTAAATACACATTAGCTTATATTACGATTCTCGTCAATAGCTTGTTTTCGTGGACTGATTATTGTTTTCAAAATGGAAAGCTTCACATCCCTGTCAAGCATTAGCAGGATCTCGCGGCAACCTGCGCACGCCGTCTCGTTGTCAGTCAACATTGGTATGGGCGCTTCAGTTCTTTTCATAGAGTTTGAGAAATAGCACGTCTATTCGTTCATCTAGACGAACCTCAATTTCAAGATTATTCAAGCAAATACTGACTATTCACATCTTCAAACATATGTTCCATAGGTACGTCCTGCGCGAGGAGAAAACTAGCAAGTGTGTAAATGTTAGACGCTATTTTATGTTTGCCTGTTTTAGTATTTTTTATTGAAATGTATCCAGTAACGCAAGAGATCCGGGTCTGATAATCGCAGGTGTATTACTTTTGTTGTCTGACATGCCAGCATTATCCATGTGTATAACTCCCTATGTCGATCGAAGTGGGGTGGAAATGGAACTGTCTCGCTACGGTGAATGATGCCATATCATTCTGATGATGCATGAGCTTGTCCATAGCGCATGGAGGAGCTTTCCATGTACACAGTTTTGCTAGTGGTTTACCAGTATGGCACATTGAAAATGTTAGCCATGCAGGCAAGTTGCTAGCAAAACCGCATACATGGAAATGTGCATACAACCTAGGTAGGTGTTTGTCTGGTCCGTAGTTTCAAAACGTATTCATATGTATGATCATGAAACTTGGTATGTGCATATATCTTAGAGAGGTGTGCAGGTATTAAAACTACGGTAGTCTCGTCATTTGTCTATTTACCTTCTATACGGGTTTCCATGGCATAATTATATTACTCCCTGCGCGGTATGGCTTCGAGGAGTATCAATCAGTTTACTGATATGCTTAATGAGCTCAGCCATGTCAGTTGACTAAGCTATAGCGACCACACGCCATCTACCAACCAGCCATCTGTTCGCCCAGCATAAACAAGTGCCATGTTTCGTTATTTCTGGATGGATTGAAACCAACGTTGTGGCAAAATGGTCATATTAACGTCTAATATATGCATTGTGAAAATGAAGCTTATTGGGTCTCAAACACCAGAGTTATCACCCTTGAGATTTTTCACAGTATGGGATATAATGGGGAAAGATATTTCTTCAGTGCACTTTTCTTTGTATTTAGAGCTAGAAAGTCGTAATCTGGTCCGTGGCTACAGCAGATATTTAGCTCACCTGGTCTGAAAGGCTATGTGGTCTCATGGCATGGTAACCGTCCACCCGTTGTTCATCGACTTTTGCCTTAATATGCTAGTTACTTATTAATCAACGACCTGATTTTAAGCAAATTTGGGTCAAAGGATCTTATTGTGCTATTGGTCAACTTTTCGGTGGTCATCTTGGTTTTCCAAAAATTCTCGGAAAATCACTAGGTTCCAGATAATATAGGCCAAAGGTCAGATTTGCCATTAAAATCAATGGTAAATTATTGTTAGCGTGTTCACCCATCTTTTAAACAATTTATACCAAATCGTGTCACAATGTCCATATAGGCATCTAATATTTGCATTATGCAAAGAGCCTGATTCGATGACAAAGAGCAGAGGTATGCCACTTGCAACTTTTCGAGAGACGATATTAACTAAGTGGCCCATTCCATCATATTAATAGCTATTGTGTAACTTGATGGCTGAACACGTTAAAATTATTAGCAGGGTTACAAGTAAGCATACTATATAATATTATCCCCGGAATGTAGGAAACAGAATGCTATAGCTCTCAGAACACCTCGTTTTCAAATCTCCCATGGGGAATGACCATGCGCTGTGGAAAGCAACCCCTGCCAGACCTTCCTCTATATTGGATCCATCCTATAATAGAATCTTATACAGAATGTGTTGTCAACAAACATGAGTCGGAGATTGTCTCGTGGTGTGGCTTAAAAACATTTTCCATTTTGGAACAAAAGGTCAAGGTCAAAGATATCCTAATTAAGGTAAATTATGTTCTCTAAAAACAAAGAAAACTTGTTTTCCTGGATAACTTTACAATGAGTTGTGTTACACATTGTTGTTATGCGAAATAGAGAATATGGTACATGCATATTTCATGATACTAATAACTGTTGTGTTGACTAATATGGTATCACCATAGTAATACAATGTAGTTTAATCTTGTAATGGCCAAGTCAGCCTTTTCCATTTACATTTACAGTCCGAGCGAAGACATTAAAGAATTTGTTGATTGAAGTCGCTCATGCCACTGATGAATTTAGAACGGTCTTACAGTACAGCTCGGTAATAACGTAGCATGTTTCCAAAACAAAATAAAGTGTACTACTCAATATTTTGAACATAATGAACCTTTCCATTTTTAGCTATGCCCCGCCCATCACTAGCTAAGCTCCACCCACACCGCGCCGTGTTTGGATTGATCGATCCCCGAATGCCCTAGCTATCAATTTCCTGAAAACTATACAGGGAAGCTGTTGAATATTTTGTAACTAATTAGACTGGGTGCTGTTGCTGCCATAGACTTTACAAGAACTGAAATCAGACGGAAATGATGTGAACACAGCAAAGGGCGATGCTGATACATTGATCGTGAAAGTAGCATTGCTATGTTCAGCTAATGAAACAGTGACCGTTGTAGCCGACGGCACGGATATACTCGTACATGTACACAGCAAATTTGGTCACATGTGGACGATTAGTTATGCCCCACTCATCTCTAGTTAAGCTCCGCCCATGCTTTGCGCGTGTTGGGATCGATTTATTTACTTTGAATCCTGAATTCCCAGAATCCCAATTTCATAGTAACTTTACAGCTAACTTGTTGAATGTTTTGAAACTAATTTGACTGGGGGCAGTTGTTGTGTTTTGCTATGGCAGCAACAGTGCCCAGTCAAATTAGTTTCAAAATATTCAACAGAATGCGTATTAAATAGTAAATCCATCAAAGGCATACAATCCGTACACCTGACAGACTACTCCAGATTCGTGACGAAGTATTTCAGTCAATTATGATTGTGACGTCAGCCTACATGTTGCGTAATTGATTATGACGTCATATACTTGAGCGACAGATTGTATTCGTCAATTAGATATAACTAACTTTCATTTCTTTACCAGTAATGAACATCTGTATAGACCCTGAAAAAGGTAATAGTGAAAACACATGTTTTTCACATGTCAAATAAAAAGATAAGTAAAATAATTACTTATTTCTGCTACATTTTGATGAAATTGTCAAATGTTGTGTAAAATGAAGTATCTATAGAAATAAACATGTTTTGACGACGTCACCAAAAACAACAAGTGCAGGGGAATGCAAAAAGGAGTAATTGTTAGAAATAAAATTTTTTGGTGCGATCCCCACTCAAGACCAGGTCAAAGGTCAGCACGTTATATAGCCATCGGTGAGCTAATTGAGAAGCAATATTTGGTGTAAAAATATAACATGTACATTTATTTTTGTATTTTCTAAACCTGAATAAAAGAAATAAATAATATGTCAACTGACAAACAATATCCATATGACTATGTTTAAACTTAAATAGATTTAAACAAAAACAACGTCCTACGCACATGATTTGCTGGCGATTCTCAGGCTGTCAGAATTGTGATTTTAGTGGAACACTATAAATCTTCATCATCAGATACCAGACTGTCCTCATCACATTAAGATATGTTCTCATCGTTGCACTCCTCGGTATCAATTTGTTCTCCTTCATCTGGGATCAGTTGGTCAGGGAGCTGAGGCCCATCAAACCAGACGATTGTGTAGACACCATTGCAAAGTTCCCAACCGTCATCAGCAGAAGGATGCTGAGCTATGTGAGGTTGGTCGGCCTTCGCCCATATTTTGGCCACAAAAGAAGCACGTTTCGCATGTTGTCCAAGTTCTCCTTGAATGTGAGAAGTTTCTGTCGCTTGATAGGATTCTCGAACCTCTCAGGATTTTCCTGACACTGGAATGGAGAGCAAACATTTCTTACCATCATCAGAAACATCCTTTCCAGTGTGAATGTTATACAACTTGGCCACAATGTCCTCTCTATAACTGAATGGATTACACATGTTCTCTACGTGTTGAAGCACTTTCCCCCAAGTCACTGCTGTCCCTTTTAATGCGTCCAGGTCTCAGGTCAGCTGTCACATCATCTACACTGGTAATACCAGCCATTTCATTGATTTGGTGATCATCCATCGAAGGCGTGCACTGTAATTATCAGTCATAGAAGCAATGCCTGTCAACCTTGATGCCGCATCTGCATTGATGGTCCAAGGCCACCTGTGGACATTCTACTGGACCCGCACCGAAAAGCTTTCGCGCTCAAGTTTGAGAACAAATCGCCCTGGGCTGCCTGACTAACGTACTTGCATGGACTTTAACACTGAATTCCAAATTTTACGGTATCTTTACTGGAACTTGACTGACTATGGCAGCAACAGCCACCTACCAGTAAAATAAGATTTAAAAATTCAACACAATTTTTGATTGAAATGTAAATTCACCGTGTCGCGACGGACGTTATCACTCGTGACTGATCTACTACATCATTGTGTGACGTATTTTGATTATGACGTTATTTACTTGAGTGACAGATCGGATTCCAATATTATCTAACTGTACTTATTGGTGCAATGGAAATGTAAGCCGTTATGGACAAGTACGTACTCTAATCACCGAATGGGAAACCGGATGGGAATGGAGGAATCCAGTTTTAGTTATGCCTCACCCATCTATAGCTAAGCTCCACTAACGCTTTGCCCGTGTTGGGATCAATCGATACATGCACTCCTTGAATCTCAATTTCCATAAAACTATACACTCGTCAGGTAAGCGCTTGAATATTTTGAAACTAATTTGATCGGGTGCTGCCTTTACGGACTGTTAACCCATAGGCCCCTACCACTAAGGTGCAAGAATTTAAAAATTTCAAATTAAATTAAAAGATAAACTGGTGTACATTTTTCAACAAATTTGGTGGGAGATGGTGCTGTTGTGGACAGCAACATCTTCCAGCAAAATTGTTGACAAACGTACACCAGTTTCTTTGATATTGACACAGTAAAATATAGAATATTGACATCAGAGTGCTACGGGTTAAGCCTTTAAGACGGACTAAATAGCGTCATACATGACCTAATTGATTAAGACGTCAGCCTACATGTGACGTAGTTGCATGGTTATGACGTCATACGATTGATTGATAAACCGGATTCATCTATTCCTAACGTAAACATAATGTTGAGATGATAACGCTGGTATTATATAATATATAATCAAAGGAATAAGTCTGTAACAAATCACACGCACATAGTATTATTATATCAAGTTTTGAGATTTTAATTATAATTCTCGTCAAAATTCACAAATTATAACATACATTCATACAGACTAAATGAGGCTTAATTATTAAAATTATGTCGGCTACAGGGTATTATTTGTAAATTTTAGTACAATTTATCTTTCATAGCCTAATTATCCGTGTTATACTGCAATACACAGACATATTTGTAATTGCAACTTAAGATTATATAGAAATTATTACATTTGGAATTGCAAGCTCATGACTATCCTGTCCTTGGCGCTGTTTTCACCACGCCACTGCCATCCACAAAGACTCGCACTCGGTCAGGTCTGTAGTCCATTGTCACTGGTGATTGTTCAGGCAAGATGACCACCTATAAGCGGTACAAAACAAGGTATAGTTTATCCAGTTACAGTTTTGAAAGTTGAAACCACGTATTCTTTATGATAGGCCTTTAAAAGTGCTTTAAACAGGATAATATCAGTGTCTCAATTTCAAGAAAACAAAACACGAAAGCTGTTGAATATTTTAAAACAAATTTGACTGGGAGCTGTTGCGCTGTTGCTTCCTATGGCAGCAACGGTTTCCAGTCAAGTTAGCTTTCATGTTCAGTTGTCTTGAAATCGAAACACTGAAATTATACTGTTTAACCGTTACCACTCTGGGCCGTATTCACGAAGAGGACTTACGCCCTAGAAAAGGCGTAACTAGGGCGTAAGCCCCCAAGGTGGCGTAAGTCGGTATTCACGAAAAGGGCGTAGCTTATGCATATCCATAAAATGCGCGCGCGCACGCATTCATGCACACACGTACACACAGTTTCGATGGCGGAGGTGGTGATACCAGTGCGTTGGTAGTAGTAGTAGTAGTAGTAGTAGTAGTAGTAGTAGTAGTAGTAGTAGTAGTAGTAGTAGTAGTAGTAGTAGTAGTAGTAGCAGTAGTAGTAGTAATAGAAGCTGCTTCTGCTGTCCGTCTATGTTGCCGGTGATTTATGTTGGTCTGCTGCGACATTATATATATATATATAATCTTGATAACACCCATCTACATGATATACACTGATATTGACTACGCGTTGTCCACAATTGCAGCATTTATCTATACATGCCATATAGCTAAGAAAACGTACCGTGTACGGGAAATCCAGAACCGACATTTGTCTATGCATATTATTCGGATTGAAAACTCATTTTTAACACTCTCCCAATCTCTCCCCGCACGATCTTTCTCCCTCTCAGCCCTTTCCCACGCCCTCCACCAGTATTCCATAAACTCTTGCCCATGTAGGACAAGCATCCATAGTGACTATATCATCTATACGCAGCAGTATTAATTATGCTAGCTTACTTGTAGGTCAGGAGAGTCTTTTAGGATTGCTTCCTTTGCTTCGTCACCAGTCTGGAATTGGAAAACTGCTTTCGTCAATAGTAGTATATATCATTGCCTTTATGCCCCAAAATTACGACAACAGGTCCAATATAATTAATTGACAACTTTGTGTGCAATGTATGGATCTGATCTGTCACTTAAGCAACAGGTCATAATCAATTGCATCACTAGTTTGCTGACGTCAGAATCACAATAATCACGTATAACTCCGTCATGAAAATCGAAAAGTCTGTCACTCTCTGATAAATTAACAATTTCATAAACTTCTGCTAAATACATTGCCTATTGTTGCTTTTTAAAAGAATGAATAGCTAGACATTGGTTCTAAATGTAGCCTACATCAGCAGTTAAGTTACTGGATATATGTAGCAACTAAATAAAATTACACGCCCCCCCCCACACCCCACTCCGTATTCTTGGAGTAGTGGGCGGGGGGGGGGGGGGTGATAGGTTGGCAATAGGTACGAACAGAGAGACTGACCGAAATCATAATAGGCTTCTATGCCGCGTGTCCATAACATTTCGACTTCAAATCAAATGAAAACCAAATACCGATTACACAGACGACGACGTGGTCGGCAAGAGTTACATATGGATGGACTGACACAGAAAATAATAGCAGGAGCCTGCTATTATTTTCTGTGCCACCCATTCTAGCCCCATACCCATTGGGCCATCCTGTTCATGAAGTTTCATTACCATACACCAACTAGAAGCCGCGTTATCGCGCGAAACCGCAAGGATCTATTGGGACGCGCACATGGTCTGCGAGGTGTACACTCACAGATGGAAGGATTGACCTACGACTAATCCCCATGGGCAACATAGGCATGAACTTTGATCAATCTGAGCCAAGTAGAAACCAAGTTATTAAACGAAAACCAGATCTGCATAAATGTGGGGAATGTAGTAGGAGAGTGGTGGTGGAGGACGGGGTGCTGTGTGCGTGCGTGCGTGAGGTGTGTGTGTGTGTGTGTGTGTGTGTGTGTGTGTGTGTGTGTGTGTGTGGGGGGGGGGGGGGGGGGGGGTGCGTGCGTGTGTGTGTTTTGATGACACTTTTATACCCATCCATGCCATTCTTATCTTCGTACATATACGGCAACAAGTCTCCAGGCAAATTAGTTTCAAAATTAATCAACATCATATTTAACTTGTATGGAGGCTAGTTTTCAGTCGAAAGTTTTATCTGGTGCCGACGGATTGTAGATATAGGATAACATTGGTTAAAGTGGTTAAGATTTGCTTAAGAAACAAGAGGCCCAAGGGGCCTGTATCGCCCACCTGCAATTATTGGCCACTGACACAACCGAACAAAATGAGATGGCCACTGGAACAATTTACCAATCAAATTTCTGTGAAGAAGGTCTAGCCAAGTTTGACTAAAATTGGCCCAGTGGTTAATAAGTTGTCTTTTATGATTTTCCCCAAAAAGATAAATTTAGATTGATTCATGGCGGACATATCTCAATGGATCAATCTCTAATGGCCGTTAGTCCCTAATCATATCTCCAAAATTTTGTCCCGACCCGTCCAGCATTTCTGGAGAAGTCGTTTTCGCGAAAACGAGGTCATCCAAGATGGCCACCAACACATTTGGCCAATCAAGTTCCCTTGAACAAACTCGGTTCAGCTCTTACCGAACTGATATTTCATGAGTTGGAAATCAGTCCCCCAAACGGTTTGAGAGATTTTTAGACATTTATAAAAATCGGACAAAATCCAAGATGGGCGTTTGCCAAATTGGATTGTTGACTTTGTTTTAACAAACCTAGATCTCTATGCCCTAAGAATGCTTCCTGCCAAATATACTTGAAATCGATCCAGTGGTTCTCGAGAAGACATTTTAAATTTCCCATTGCTTTAGTATGAGAGTTTTTGGCAAGAAAACGATCCAAGATGGCCAGCCAACCGTATATCTGACAGTTTAAAAAATTACAGATTTGAAATCAGAATACCCCAAAACATATACAAAACCAATTTCGGCCTCAAAATCCATCAAATAAAAACAAATCTATTATGGCCGCCAAACACGCTACACTTTGATTGGCCAATGGCGGCCATGTTTTTCGACAGATCAACTTCCCTTGAACAAACTTTAATGGCCCTCAGTCCCTAAGCATATCTCCCAAATTTCGGCCTGATCTATTCAGAGATGGTGGAGAAAAAGTAGTTTTTGCGAAAAATGCGCCATCCCAGATGGATGCCGAACAATTTGGTCAATGAAGTTCTCTTGAACAAACTTGGCTTATGTCATGTCCTAGATGATGTTTCATGAGTTCTGAATCGTTTCCCAAAGTGGTTTCCGAGAAAATTTAAAAACATATTTATAAAAATCGGCCAAAATCCAAGATGGCCGGCGGCATAATTGGCCGATCGGCTTCCTTTGAACAAACTTGAACCCCTATGCCCTAAGGATTGTTCCTGTAAAATATAATTAAAATTGGCCCAGTGGTTCTCGTGAAGAAGACATTTTAAATTTCCTATTGCTTTAGTATGGAAGCTATTAGCGGGGAAATGATCCAAGATGGCCGCAAAACCGTTTAGCCGACAGTTTCGAAAATGTCAAATTTGAGATCAGAATACGCAAAAACATATATAAAACCAATTTGGCCTCAAAATCCATCAAATAAAAGAATCCAATATGGCCGTCAAACATGCTACATTTTGATTGGCCCACGGCGGCCATGTTTTTAGACGGATCAACTTCTCTTGAACAAACTTTAATGGCCCTTAGTCCCTAATCATATCTCCCAAATTTAGCCCTGATCCCTTCAGCGGTTCTGGAGGTGTTTTCGTGAAAACTAAGTCATTCAAGATGGCCGCTTAACTGTTTGGCCAATCAAGTTCACTTGGTTCAGCTCTTGCCCTAGATGATATTTCATGACTTCTGAATCGATCCCTCAAACAGTTTCGGAGATTTTTAGAGGTTTCTAAAAATTTGCCAAAATCCAAGATGGCCGCCGGCCAAATTGGCCGATCGACTTCCTTTGAACAAACTTGGATTCCTATGGCCTAAGGATGCTTCCTGCCAAATATAATGCAAATCGGCCCAGCGGTTCCTGAGAAGAAGTCGTTTAAAGGAATAGTTGACGGACAACGGACGGACACACGACGGACGGTCACCACGGCATAAGCTCACCTGGCCTGAATAATGTAGTTGCAACAGCGGACCGGTCCTGTAAATATGTGCTATAGGCTAACAATTAATTACCTTGCCAATCAGCTCAGGCCAGGATCGCTCCATCTTTATCTGTACAGCGTCTACGAGTTAGTAAGCGGCTATTGGCATATATAGTAATGCAGGTAAGATAGGTTACACACCACCTAAAAGTGAATATATATATATATATATATATATATATATATATATATATATATATATATATATATATATATATATATATATATATATATATATATATATATATATATAAATATATATATATATCTACTTGTAGGCCAATCATCAAATATTTACATCGTATATAGAACGTAGGTGTTATTGTGAAACACGTCAATATTATTTTTTGACCTCAAATGATAGAGGGTAATGAATTAACTTTTCCTCAGGTAATTCTGCTGACAGGTAACTGTCTGACTGCTGAGGTTTTACAGGCGACCTATTCCAATGGGTATAGCTTTAGACCTGTTAAATATGTTGAATACAATTTGATTGAAAGTTGTTGGTGGCCAACAACTTTCAGTCAAATTCTTTTCAAAATATTTAGCAAGTCAAAAGATTTTACTCATTGAAATTATTGCTTTGTGCAGAGAGACAGTTAAAGGGCTGATTTTAGAGATTTACTTGTTAGTTGTTACAGGCAATTTTGAGAGGATAGCGTGTATTTTGTCTCTGCAGATTGCAGAGACTGCCGATGTGATGTACCATAGTTTCGGAAACAGCGTTCATGGTTCTGTCACAATCTCATGAAGAATAGTAGGTAGGCGTATAGACCTACTAGTTTATGTTGCCCGGGTGCGTGAATAAAATTGTTTATCTTCACATGGTGTTAGCTGGTACTGTCAATGGAATAGTATAAAATTATCGATTTACAATTTTATCATTGGCCATTTTATTACACCTTGCAAATATTACGTAGTTTATTCAGCTCTCGACCTATTAATTTTATTACCTTTTATTATCCATGCAAACACTCACAGCGTTCTGGCTGGGATGTGGTGGGGGTGATTGTATAATTGCCCTAGCCCATCCCCTAACATATTAAATAATGCCGATTCTGATAAGCGATATCAGAATCGGCATAGGGTGGAGTCAGAGAACTCAGACTAAATAAAATAAAATAGCGCCTGTCGCTTCTGGTCCTGATTATTTAATATTGATTGATTTATTAATATTGATTGGACATACATAATTACTACAGACTCTTCAATGGACGAAGCCACCTTTATCTATTCCCCGCTCATCTCTAGCTAAGGTCCACCGATGCGTTGAGCATTTTGGGATCGATTTATATATTTTGAACCTTAACCCCCCCCCCCCCCAACACACACCAAATCCCATTTGCAAGGTGAGCTGTTGAATATTATGAAACCAATTTTACTGGATGTCAATTGAGCAAATCTAATCAATTCAGTTTCAAAATATTCAACATAATGTTTATGACATAGTAAAGCGACAATTCGTACAAATGACGGATTATTCCATGTTCAGGAAGGAGTATTTATGTCAATTATGATTGTGGCTTCAACCTACACGAGACGTAATTGACTCTCTCGAGTACGACGTCATATACTTGACTGACAGATCGGATTCATCAAATGAGTAGAAGGGCGACGGATGGGCACAACTCTGATTGGTGGATAGCTGGTCACGTGACCTGTGACATCATCTCATTTGCATACCAGACTACGGAGGTGGGGTGGGTGGGGGTGGGTGATTGACCTAATATGCAACTGAGATGGTGTCAAAAATCACGTGACTAGCTCTCGACCAATCAGAATGTCAGGTTGAGACTATGGGTCATAATAAATCTATTTAATAACCCTTTAACATACAAGCCTGCCAAAAAATCGGCTTCTGCAGGGGTCTTATGCAAATATGTATTTGCAGACCAAGAGAAGTCTATTTTTGCAAATTTATCCTTGGAATCACGAGATTATCGAGCAAGACAATGCATATGTAAATTTTCAAAAATAGACTTGGTCTGCAAATGGATATTTGCTTAAAACACATGCAGAAACCAATTCTTTGGCAGACTTGTGTATGTTAAAGGGTTATTATATAGATTTGTTATGACCCATAGTCTCAGAACAGCCAGTGATTGCAGCAGTTGATTTATTGCATGGTGGTAACAGACAGCTGTGCCAGACCACCCAGTCACCCGCGCCTCCACAACCCATGTTTGAATTGACCTTTCCATTAACTATTCAGCCAGTAACAATAGATCTATGCACTGACGAATCAATTAACTTAATATGGATTGATTGTTAAGGCTTTTAGCACTTAGGTGTGATATTCATCCAGGAACAATAGATCTACATACTGAATTCCCCACCTTCCCATTTTCTCTTCATCCAGGAAAATAGATCTGTATCCACTTCATGCCTCGGTACACCTGTCAATCATCAAAACACAGATATAGATCTACATACCAAACACACGCTAATGGGATGAGCACAATTCTGATTGTTTGAGAACTGATGATGTGACCTGTGACATCATCTCATTTTCATATTAGAAGAAGTTATTGGTTTGATTGTTGGCTATCGAGTCACTGAGCCCAGGTCACATTCACACAATTCTAGACTGGTTTTATTTCAGTCTACTATTGGTAACTTCGCCAGCTTTTTATACTGGTACCCATTTACACTCGTGGGTGGAGACAGGCAGAGAGGAGTGAAGGAGATTGCCTATGTTTTGAGCAATCATCAGTTGACTGAACAGAGATGTGATCCCCGGGGCACTGGTTTCACAGCTCTGCTCAATACCACCTGAGCTAATGCCATGCCCCCTCTATTTTACCGACAAAGCTTGGCATTCTGACTCATCGAGAGCTGATCATGTGGCCTGTGCCCTCATCGCATATGCATATTAGGTCATGTTCCCATGCCCATATAAGGGCATGGGGCGTGATGGGCATGGCCTAATATTTAAACAAGATGATGTTACAGGTCATGTGACCAGCTCACGACCAAACAGAATGCCAGGCTTTGGCGGAAAGTGGATGGGTGGGGGCATGGCCTAATATGCAAATGAGATGATGTCACAGGTGACTTGACCAGCTCTCGACCAATTAGAATTGCGTCCACCGTGCCGTCCTTCTACTCATTTGCATCTTAATTATTATTCATTATACCTTGTATAGTGTGTGACCAGAGCTAGTAAGGAAATAGATTATGTCGTTGCGGCCAGCTGCTACAATTTTCACCAATAGCATGTGTCACAAAATGTCATGAATTCCCATCACTGCCCATCATGTTTCAGTGATCTAATTGACTAATCTTGGATTCCCTTGGTATGGTATACTATTGACTTTGATATGGTATGGCATGGCATGGTATGGTATGGTATGGGCGCCTGATAGGGCAGGGGATGGTATCATGTCTGTCCTGTGTAAGCTATGAGTATAATGCAAAATCACATTGAATATGATTAGTAAATTGTCACCAAGTTGAAATTACAAAAAAATATTGAAAATAAAAAAATATGGAAAAAATGTTAAAATTAATAGAATGGATACAATTATCCTAGCACAGAACAAAATCTGTAAAGTTTCATTAAAATTGGATACACCATTTGTGAAGTAAATGTTCATTTCAAAACTTTAAGATTCTATGGTACTCTATTTATTACACAGTACATAGGAGACTCAACCTGGAGATCCTTAAGCAGTGATTCCAAATTACTTACACAGCTCATTATCGACTGTACAGCCCTAACAGAACGTGGGTTGATACCAGACGACATAAACATCTGCCAAAACATAGAAATCATAGGACGAAAACCCTGCTACAGTATTCACTGTGGTAGAACTTACATACTCAACAGCATAAAACGTAGGAATCAGTCATCATAACAAAACAGAAACCATATCTATTAACTCCCATAACTGATGTTCAGCAACTATCTGTGTACAGTTAATTTACTTCTCATGAATTTTCATTAACTTTTCCGGGTGATGGGATATTTGCATGTGTGATAGTGAGACACTGAAATTTAATATTATCCACCACTTCTACGTGGGAGCATTTAGTGGAGGAATATACGGAAACAGAACAGAACAGAACTCTTGTTATGATAATGAGGAGTAACAGTTTTTTGTGGATGGAAGGGAGAAGAAACTTCTTCCAGGTGCAATAAGTGTCAACCTTCTCCACTGTGTCTTGTCCTTTGAGAGCATCCTAAAATCCTTTAGGCTATTTTTGTCTTTAGCAGTCTTAGATTAATGTTTTAGTTTTCATCACAAAACACATAACAAGTTGGTGTTCTGACGACATCATGTGTGTGACTTAGATACATTTGGGCACCCAGTATTGAAAACTCTAATACTTTCACAAAAGGCATATTCTCTGGCATGCCAGGAACAAGTCCAAACAGTGACTATCGCTTTTGTGCGACCCTCACAGATACTTGACACATGTTTTAAAGTTTGTAGTGCTGAGTTTGAGATTAAGGGCTGTGACCAGGATGATAATTGTGCCTCTATCGCTCAGCCAATCAGTTCGTGCATCCAGGTGTAATTGATAATTTATCCATGTATATCGCTACAGGGGTAATCGCTAATTTTTGCGTATCTATTGCTCAGTCAATCAGATTGCGTGCCCAGTGCTACAGGCGTAATCGATATTTTGGTCAACAGGTGCTCCTACAACTTATGTGTATCTATCGCCACAGCCCTAATCGATAATTCTGCATCTATCGCTCAGCCAATCAGATTACGCATCCATTGCTACAGGGTAATTGATAATAGGATGTTTTGATTGACAGGTGAGGTTGGTATAAATAGTGGAATATGTCTCTGCTGCTCAGTCTGCAACAAAGCGAGCTAGAATGAACATCTCTCTGTACTTGTAGTAATGGCTGTTTTCATTATACTTATAGTATTATTAGAATGAGTACTAGTAGTAATCGATCTTATAATTATTCTACTATTTGTAGTGGTACTGTGTAAATACAACAAGACATACTTTAGAGGTATATCAACAGATTTACAGGATTCAGAAGAATAGGAAGATGAAACAACGAAAATAGTTATTTTTTGAGTGGATTTTATAATATCTTAGAAGAAGTAGTATAAAACCACGGTATCCATTTAAAAAATAAAGGCATCAATAATTAGAACTGTCTTTCTCATTTCTTGGTCATCACTGACAGGTGTGAGATAGATACACTTTTTTGATTGGCTCTCACAAGTTGCTGCTATATGGAGTGCCAAGAAGGGGCAGGCTCTGGTGGGTATTTGTACAAGAACACCCACCAGAACCGGCCCTTTTTGGCACTCCCTATACGGCCAATTAAGCCCTGTCCCCTCAAAATCATGTGACTTGTGAGTGCCAATCAAAAAGCGTGTCTATCACACACCATAACCACTGACCATTACAGAAATAAAAGTTATTAACCACTTCAATACTAATCAAAAGTTTACTTCTAAACTAGTATTTCCTTTCAAAACAAATAATACAATTAAGCTGTTAGACATACTAAAGCTAATTTTAACTGGAAGCGCATATAAACATTTTACAGTTGACTTCGTTTTAAAGCTATTCAAGAGAATATTATTTACATATGCAAGCTAAGTGTATAATTGTACAAGATCTATACTGTTAAAATAGGTAGGCCTACAGGTAGGAGTGAATGAAGGAATCTGATCCTTCACTCAAGTGTCTGAAGACAACCAAATACATCAATTGTTAGCTGACATCACAAACAAAACAACGAAGTTCCATCATGAAAGTGGCTATGGTCTGATGCGAACGTGTCTAAATTGTGTCTTATGAATTTACAATTTACTAAACATTCTCTTAAATACTTTGAAACTAATTTGACTGGGAGGTGTTGTTGCCTAGCGCCCAGTCAAATTAGCCCTGCAGATTTCCTGCATAGGTAACTTTAAATTGAAATTTTGGGACCACAGCATTAAGTGTTAAAATCAATTCAAATACGCATAAAAAATTGAGCGGAGCTTAGCTAGAAATAGGTGGTGCATGGCTAGAAATTGATCCCTCTATTCCCAATAAAGGTCTGTTCGTATGTGATTTTAATCATAATCATAGCATTGGCAATCAGCAAAATTAAATACAAATAGAAAGAAACAACCTTCACTCAAAAGTCTTTTACGGTTCATATAAATTACATGTAACTCCAATAAGACAACATGTAATAACAATGAAATGAGTTTGATACATTCAGAAATGAGACATTAATAAGTAAACAGATAGCAGACGTATGGC
Source organism: Chaetoderma sp. LZ-2023a (assembly GCA_034401795.1). Lineage (NCBI taxonomy): Eukaryota > Metazoa > Mollusca > Caudofoveata > Chaetodermatida > Chaetodermatidae > Chaetoderma > Chaetoderma sp. LZ-2023a. The sequence goes on along the minus strand of CM067366.1, from coordinate 94,475,448 downwards.
TGTTTTGATCCTGGTCATATATGTAAATATAAAATAGCATTACACTAATATACACTGGCTATGAAAATTCTACAAAAGTAAATAAATGGTAGATAAATTTGTAATAAAATAAAACATTACAATATTAATACTAACCTGACTAGTATATACGTTTTCATAAAATTCATAATGGACCTTTCCAGAGTAATGATGTCATAATCAGCTAAGCGGCGTGTAGGATGACGTCATAATAATTACCGCATAAATGAGTTTAACTCTTAATAGTCCGACACGTTGCACAAATTGTATGTCTCTACTATTTAATAAACACGCTGTTGATGTTCAATATTTTGAAACTAATTTGATTGGGCACCGTCGCTGCCTGCACCCAGTCAAATTAGTTTCAAAATATTCAACAGCTTACCTGTATAGTTTTCTGGAAATTGATAGTCAGGGAGTTCAGCGATCGATCAATCCCAACACGAGCGAGGTGTCGGTGGAGCATAGCTAGAGATGGGCGGGTCACAGCTAAAATTGAAAAGGTCCATTGCAACATATGAAATAATATTAAAGAGAAGGTGAAGTTGTTAAGTTTTGTTTATGCAAAGTCTACATTAATCAGCTACAGAAGATCGATGACTTAACTTAGTCTGCTAGAAATTCAAAGAAGACTGGATGGTATTTGCATCTGTTTTCAGTTCTTCTCACATACAAACAAATACTGTACACTCAAAGGTGCATATTCACACCAGAATGCTTGAAAATAAGATTGTTAAAATTGTATACCTTTAGAGGTTTAAATTGTGTGTCTAGATGTAATGAAACGAAATTAGTCTTAGCACATGATGATTTCATTTTATATTAATTAATATAATTTTTTAAGTTGTGAAATTGAAATAGAGGCACAAGTCCCTAATTCAAATTCACAACTTAAAATATTATATTAATCTATACGCAAGGAAATCATCATATGTTAAGATTTATTTCGTTTCATTCCATCTAGACCCACACTTTAAGCCTCTAAAGGTATACAATTTAAATAAGTTTATTTTCAGTCACATTGCTGTGAATATGCACCTTTATACCTCTCTAGAATGACCAGCTGAGGGAGACCCAAACAGTCGTCAGTAAAGACATAATTTTAACCATTTAACAGTCATGGCAGCCAAAAAATGGCTCCTGCAGTGGTCTTGGGAAATGCCCATTTGTAGAGCAAGAGAAGAGTATTTTTTGAAAACTTAGTACTGGAATGACTGACTCAGTAATAAACTGACATTTTAAAAACAAATTTTAGGGTTAAAGACAGACAGGTTGACACAGGAGATGACTTGGTATCCATGTGACGTAATTGATTATGATGTCATATACGTGAGTGACAGATAGGATCTCTCCGTTATTTCAAACAAATATTTAACTCCCATATGAGAAATGTGTACTGAGAATGAGATCCACCTAATAGATTCATATAGATGGAGAACAATTGACTAGCAATGTATAGCAGTTTTGATTCTGATCACATAAATATATAAATAAATATAAATATTATATATATATATATATATATATATATATATATATATATATATATATATATATATATATATATATATATATATATATATATATATATATATTTATATATATATATATATATATATATATATATATATATATATATATATATATATATATATATATATATACTGGCTAGGAAAATTCTACAATATCAATACTGATCTGACTAGTGCATACATTTTTGATTTTAAAAAACGTTTTTATAAAATTAATACTTCATACAAATTATAATATATAAAATTGTATTAAAGAAAAAGTGCAGTTTTTAACATTTGGATATGCAAAGTCTACATTTATCAGCTACATTGTAGTGCAGAAGATCCATGTCTTACTTAGTCTTAAAAATCTCAAAGGAGATTGGATAGTATTTGCATCTGTCTTCAGTTCTTCCCACATACATAGAAAGTGTACACTTAAACCTCTTTAGAATGACCACCTGAGGGAGATCCAAACCATGGTATGTTAATACAGACAGGTTGGCACAGGAGACGACTTGATGGGACTTTATACCAGCTAGTCATTCTGACCAGCATTACCATGTCATCAGACACATCTGATGAGAGAAATTTCAATAGAAAAATTAATTAACCCTTTCACCCTCAAATCTGGTCAAGAACTTTTTTGAAAATGTACCCCTTGAATATCTGTTTATGTTATCGAAACAGTCATTTAGGTAGTGGTAAATTAAAAAAATGTCTTCAGCATGCAGACATTTCTCAATCTCACTGGCAGAAACCGGTTTTTTTATAGCATATGGATTACTCCTGCATCAAGCGAGAGTAAAAGTACACGCATACATAGACGCGTAAACCAACCACGTGATACCTTTAATCGGTGTACCTCAATAACATATCCGAACTCGGCCATACGTTCTAGAGCGGAACGCTGGACAATAATATTATCAACATACATCTGAATATAAAACTGATAAGAAAAAATTATGAATAGCAATTATTAAATGAATACATACATGTATCGTATGTGTGAACAATCAGATTATTAGCTTAAAGGTAAATTGGCCGATAGATCTAAAAATTTTACATACAGAAATAAGTGTATAAACTGCTTCTATGGTGGGTGGGGGGGGGTGGGGTCAATATTAGTATTTGATTTTCGATTCTTATAAATGCAGGCACTCAATGTACCTTTCCATTTTTTAGCTATGCCCCGCCCATCTCTAACTAAGCTCCGCCCACACCGCGATCATGTTGAGATCGATCGATCTCTGAACTCCCTGACTATCAATTTCCAGAAAACTATACAGGTAAGCTGTTGACTATTTTGAAACTAATTTGACTGGGTGCTGTTGCTGCCTATAACAGCGCCCAGTGAAAATAGTTTCAAAATATTCAACAGCATGTTTATTAAATAGTAGACATACAATTTGTACAACGTGTCAGACTATTAACAGTTAAAGCCGGTCCATATAGAATCATTTATGACGTAATGGTTATGACGTCATCCTACCAGCCGCATAGCTGATTATGACATCATATGACATCATTACTCTGGTAAGGTCCATTGCCAAAATGGGAATTATAAATTCCAAAAATATTAAAAACTTAAGAAATTTGACGGCAGATTTCACTATCATTTTACAGAGAACACCTATTCATCTACGATCATTGTCATGATTCATTGACTCAGAGTATGCCCGCTATTAAAAATATGTTTTGGTTATGTCTGACGCCAAATTTTTTTTTAAGTGTCCCTATAATTTTTTGTGGTTTGAATCCGCCAGACTGAGTCTTTTGAGGTTTTGTGAGTGACGGGGATTGTAGAACTTGTAGCGCCACTATTTTGTCTGAAATTCTCAAACTGTCTACACATATTTAAGAGTGTTTTAAGTTCTTACCAAAAGGAATGTTTCGTATTTAAAATAATTCCTTACGCGAAAAATCTGCAGCGCGCACAAATGTTTACATAAAAATAGCGAGTAATAACAGATATAGGTGACCGGTCCGGAATATCTGTATAGAAAACAGCATGTAGTAACAATACATCGAGACCATTTCATTAGCAAAATAAAATAGAATTTCCCAAAATTTATTTATATCTACCAGGGAATGTCTCTTTAACATTTGAATGACAATGACAAAAACAGTGGCAGCAAAATAAAACGGTCATTAGAGATTCACAACACATTATCAGAGAAGTTATTCTAGAAGAGTTCATGTTCATAATTAATCCTTTAACACACAAGCTGGACAAATGGCCAGTTATACACCAAGAGAAGACAACTTTTGAAAATTTCCCACATTAATGACTGGCTCGATAACCAAGCCATTCATTCGTGTGGTAAATTTTCATAATCTTTTGGTCTACAAATTGAAATCTAAGAAAGAAAAAATTTGAGGCTTAACGGATTAACCCTTTAACACTCATTATCAGCCAAAAACAGCTTTTGCAGTGGTCTTGAGAAATGTCCATTTACAGACCAAAGAGAAGACTATTTTTGAAAATTTAGCACGGAAATGACTGGCCCGATAACCGAGCCAGTCATTCCAGTGGTAAATTCTAAAAAATAGTCTTCTTTTAAAAAATCGAATTTAAGAAAAATCCATTTGAGGGTTAAAGGGTTAAATCATACTGGATACATTAATTAGCTCTTAACCAACTGAGTTGTTAAATATATATTCAGTTCCATTAAATTTGATAACTGGTGTAGATTTTGGGACCATTGTTGCATATGGAAGCTGTTTCTGTCCATACCAGCGACAGCTTTCAGCAATATTGCTTCAAACACCAGTCATTTTTCTTCAGAAAAAAGAATTTCTGACAGCATCATTAACCATTTCACTGACAAGTCGTGGAAAGAGTATATTCTTTACGATAAAAAACTTATTCTGTTGAATATTTTGAAATTAATTTTACTGGAAGAAGTTGCTGCCTAAAGCAGCAATGGCTTCCAGTAAATTGTTTTCTAAATATTCAACAGTTTTCCATGGGTGCCTTGAATGTGAGATATGTGGAATTCTTCAAACGGTTAATACAAAGCTAGACACCAGAGCCTTCAGGACATTAAAAAACCACTTTTAACCCGACCTCCGGGAGAAAGTCCATATACCTGAAAGGTCGGATTTCTGGCCCTGGACATAGCTATGATTATAGGCCAACGTCATAAGAAAGTTAAGCACATACACATGGAGGCTGGTTTTCCAGCGTTTCAGGTATATGTGTTCTCTTACTGAGGCCGTAATAATGGGCTTGACGATGCTATCACTATAAATTCAGGGTGGCTGTCCTGACCACAGAAATAAATTCATGGTTCAAAAGGTTAATTCTTGGTACAAGATAAACTAAGTCCAAACCACATAAAATATGGGATTTATTTTAAAATCACTTTCATTATGATGCAGCCTGAATGTAATGATGACATTAAACAAATCTCTAAAGTTTTATTGGGAACGATTGATTAAGTCCTTGATGAATTAAATGTCCTTCTAATTAAAAACTGTAACATTTACCTTGGCACAAGTCAGACATCTGCTGGCAGAAGCCATTTGGATCGCTATGTCCAGCCATCCTCAGCTTCACTAAGGACTCGAAAAAACCCTAAAATGGATAGTTAGATTTACTTGACGTCCATAGGTGTGGAGAACTGTCCTTGTGTAAACAAACTCCTGCTAGAGATTGGACGTCTGGATTGCGCTAAGGGAAGTAATCTGCTATTGAGCATAACTTAATTGCTCACATGTGATGAGTAGTCTCCCCTTTTGTAGAAGATAGATTATAAAACATAGGTTGACTAATTACTGCCGGTGGAAAGTGCTAAAACTTTGGGTGTGTGGCTGGGGCGGCGGTGTATACAGTAAAACCTGACTTAGTGACCACCTTATGGAGCACCATTAACTGGTCATATTAACCCTTTAAGTGTGAAGCCAGCCCAAACCGGTTTCAGCAGTGGAGTAGTGTCGGAATTAAAATGATCGGTGATCCGTGGCCCCCACAATCCCTGGGGCATAGGTTGGTGAGAACATGTGGTTGGTGTATGCCTCTAGGTGGAGGCCCCCAGGGTTGTTGAGACAGTTGGTTGGTATGCCTCTAGATGGAGGCCCCAGGGATTGAGAGGGCGGTGGGGGCCACGGAGCGCCGAACGGCTGCCAGTTGAGGGAGGTAGTATCATTTTAATTCGGACACTACTACTACCACACATAATAGGGTCTGAACGCCCATTTAGAGACAAGGTCTTGACGTGATGTCATGCTTCTCGGGTAACGGGTAAAGAGTCATAAAACAAAAAAATTACCAAAAAAAATAAAAAATAAAAAACTCCCACCTCTTCGGGATAACTTAATCCAGATATACACGTTTTGCTTTAAAATACACTCGATTAGACCAGTGTCTGTCTAATCAATAGGCCGCCGTCTATACTTGCTTGATAGGTCTAGATATTGGTCTACACGCACTTGACTAAAAATCGGTGCTCGGGCGGGCTCCCTAACATATTGACCAAAGATGGATGTTTTTGTTATTACTCAGAATTTCACCGTGAAGAATCAAATTTGCATTTCCATGATCAATGGCGCATGTGTTCATTATTGAACACATGTGTGTTATAACTCCTATTTGATTAGAGAAGTATGAGTAGTTTCTGAAATCGCGTAGGCCTAAGAGATTATGATTAGTCTGGCGCATATTATTAAATATTTGCTATCAGCTCGAAATTCCCCATGCCTCTGTGGAATGATAGGGCTTATATCCTATACGGTCATATCTCACAATGACACACTGTTTTAAAATTTGCACAAATTAGGGCAAATCCAATACTTAAGTCCCAGACTTCCTGTATTTAGAAGTTTGTTGAAACCCTGGTATGTGTGTATGTATGTGTATGTTTGTATGTTTGTATGTATGTATTGTACATTATAAGTCTGAGGCGAGACTCATATCCTTTCTAACCGAAAATCTGTATGGCTAATAAAAAACCCAAATAGATTAATTTACTCGCTAATAATCCCAGAAAGGTAGTCAAGTCCCTGTATAAGTTTTCATATCAAGGTAGCTTTTCAGCATTCTGTCACTTTGCCACTGTCTTGTGTGTCATATATATGTTAATGTATAAATGTGTTGTAATGTGTGTAAGGAGTCCATCACTCAATAGGCCATTCCTTTGATGGACTGCCTGTTTAGATTCTATTTACTTGTATAGAAAAACCATGAAATAAAGCAACTTTGAACTTTGTGAAACATAGTTGTGCATTTAGCTGACATACTCAGCTTTATAGCATTACAAGTCTCATGATGATCGTTGGCTGATTTCCAAGATACGTAGGCCTACATAAACAAAAATGCTAGGTAAAATTGTTAACTTTTTCAGTTTCATCTTCGATCCGCAATCTTTCTTACAGATTTGATTGCTCCGTAAAATTAAGTATTATCCGTGTCTTTGTAAAGCAAGCAAATATATTTCTCACAGGACCAAACTTAGAGGGAGCCCTGTGCAAAGTTTTTAAAAATTCTTGTTCTGAGCCCCCAGAGAAATATCTAAAGTTCCGGTTGTGTTTCAAACGTAAAGCCGCTTGGGGTGGGGGTGGGGGTCGGGGGGGGGGGGGGGTTCGGGGGTGTTTTACGGTCAGAGGGCTGTGGGATTTGGCCACACCGGTCTTATAGTTATGTCATCTATGTGTGTAACTTGAAGTTACAGAGGGGCAAAGAAATACAAAAACGATTTGTGTGTCACTTTGGGAGGGGGTAGGGGTGGAAATTTGAGGTCGTGTGCGAATGCACGTGTTGCACGACCTTAAGTTCGGCCCGTCCAGTTATTTCATCCGCAAAGGTTTGGTGGAATTCAACCAAATTTGTTATATTTGAGTTACCCATACACGATTCCCGTTCGTGAAATCACTGTTATATCGTACTCCCGCCTTATGGGAGGGTACAGTTGTCAGGATAAAAGGTTAATGAACGCGTGGGTATTTGCGATGGCGTGCCATCGACTGCACGTTATATGGTCGTAGCCTGCTGACGTACAAATTTTCTCAATTTAGTCAACTATTTTTCAGCAGAAACTGCGCAAAACGGGGTAAATTTGCAGGCAACAGTAGCCTATGTAGATATTTGTATCCTGAAATGCAGGAGATGGCCTTAAAATATAATGTTTACAAATGCGTGGGTGGTGGGGTGGTGTGGGGGGCCACCGCGAATACCGACCTCCTTGATCCCACTATTGGTTAAACCTCCTGATCAATTTTGATTTTACCGTCGCAAGTATTTTTTCCTTCTGCGGTCCTACAAAATTGAGTCTCGCAATCACTCACGTAAACTCACGCACACTCATAAGCACGCGCGCCGCGGCTATCACTCACTCACCTATACACGTACATAGGGAACCATTTTATGCCGATCATTCCTATACAATGTTGATGACATTATAACAACGCAAAAATATTTATTAACTAGAAGTTGCCCGGGTTAGAGATGAGCTGGTAACAATTGAGAACTGTTCAGAAAAACGGTGAATAATAATTATTATTATTAGTATTATACTACTACTACTACTACTACTACTACTACTACTACTACTACTACTACTACTACTACTACTATTACTATTACTACTGCTACTACTGCTACTGCTACTACCACTACAACTATCTCTACCGCTGCTGCTGCTGCTCGCTGCTGCTAGTGGTACTGCGTCTGCTGCTGCTGAAATTACTCAAACTTGGCCAGTAAAGTTTAAAATCTGACTCTGAAGCGCCACACTTCGCTAGCAATGCTTCTGGCAGTTATAACTGGTGCCAAAAGTACACATTATATAAAAAATTAAGTTTCCTAATTTAGAAGGGATTGACAGAGCCCGTTTGCCCCGCCGCCACACATATACAACCCCACCCACACCTACCTCAACTATAGTAGCGCCACGTTTTATTATTCCTTAAATCACTGTATATATGATACAGTGCATTAAATTTGTTTGCAGAAAAGAAATATATCTATAATTATTATTAGCAGGTGCTTATCTGCCAGAATTATTATTTTTTCCTTTTTATTTAGTTATTTTTTCTTCTTCAATGAGAATTGCACTGTTATATATTGGATAATGTCTATGATACAATGAAGTTGAAAATTTGTGACCCTGCACTTGCAACTCTTTTCTTAATGAATAATTTAAAGGGAGATGTAATATCAGGATTTCACTTTCAGCGATTGACTCCCTCCCTCCCTCTCTCTCTCTCTCTCTCTCTCTCTCTCTCGGGCAAGCCGGTGGCGGGCAAGCCGGTGGCGGGCAAGCCGGTGTCGGCCCTGACATTATTTTCTATAGTACAAAACAGGTGCTCAAAATAAGTTCCTGTATTAGCATTAACCTAATGGATGCGCGCGTCTGCGTGCGCGCGTGCGTCCATGTGCCCGCTCCATTCGTACGTATGTATGCTGTGCTTAGAATAGTGGCGTTCAAAAATTGCAGTACCCATTTTTCTTGACAATCAGATAATCTCTTCTTGCCTACACCAATTATATTCGCAATGCGTAGGCTAATGTGCATGATATTTGAAGATGTACAACCCCATTACAACCAGTCCCACCCACCCCCTATATATATATATATATTTGGTGTTAATTATAGGCATGTATAGGCATGGCGTAGCAAATAGTTGGACTATAACATGAATTTCTAACCTTTCCTTATCTTTCGGGAACTAAAAAACACAATTTTCATTCTTCCCCTTTTAATTTGTGCATCCGATCGCAGAGCCTGAGCCCCCTCAACTATGATCAGGCTACATTTTTTATCTTTTGATTTTCCACCTTTAAATTCACTGCAGCGCGCCATATCTATTTGTTTATTTACATGTTTACCTTGTTTGGCTATTTATTTATTTATTTATTTATTTATTTCGCCTGTTTCGCTTTGTTTCCCGCGTCATTCGCGTTACGAGTTAATGCCCCTGGTATAACGTCAAAGTCACGTCGTAGTCGTATGATGGCGCTGTTTTTCAATAGCGTCGCAAAGCGCGCGGGTATTTCCCATCTTGCTATATTCATTATCTTTGATACTGACACGCGGATCTGACGCGTGCGCATGCGTGCTACGCGTTCTTACGGACTTAGCCATACCTCTCTCATAGGGCTTTATACACGCGTGCGTACTATCCTATCCAGGGGGCATGCATGCGCACCGCCTCCCCACACACATCTGAACGCCCATTTAGAGACAGGCACCCACAGGGATATACACCCCCGACAGGTACTGATCGCCAGGACCACACATAATAGGGTATGAACGCCCATTTAGAGACAGGCATCCACAGGGATATACCCCACCTACAGGTACTGATCGCCACACATAATAGGGTCTGAACGCCCATTTCGAGACATGCATCCACAGGGTTATACACCACCCACGGTACTGATCGCCACACATAATAGGGTCTGAACACCCATTTAGAGACAGGAATCCACAGGGATATAAACCACCCCCAGGTACTGATCGCCAGCACCACACATAATAGGGTCTGAACGCCCAGACAGGTATCCACAGGGATATACACCACCCACAGGTACTGATCGCCACATATAATAGGATCTGACCGCCCATTTAGAGACAGGCATTCACAGGGATATACACCACGAGTACTGTTGCACAGCTTCGTGCTATTACAAAGCAATTCGGCCTTAGAGGCTACTCTAAGGCCAAGAAAGCCGACCTGCTCCAGATGATCGGACAGGTCCGTACCGAGGAGAGGCAGAAGCAACTCACCCGAGCAATGCAGACGGGAAGGTTTCCAGTACTTACCAAAGATGATCCTTTGAATCCCCACAAGAAAGCGCAGCGGATCCGTGAGTGTCGTCAGTTGGACGAGGAGGTGACTGCTACCTTGCGAGCCAAGACTGTAGCGAGGCGGATGGCGGACCATCCACAGGAGTGCTTACCTCCCCTATGCAGGATCAATAAGTGACTCATGAGGGGGCCGAGGTCTGAACCCTTAGCCTGGAGCATAAGGCGTGAAGGCGAACACATTCTCGACCAGCGTCTCGGCGAAAGGGAGACAGAGGATAGAGGATGCCGGTCAGTACGCTGGACATTCTTCAGAGGTCTAGAAGGAGACCTCACAGGCCAGATCATGCAAAAGATCCAGCAGACTGTCCAGAACGCCTTCTACCTCCGCTACACCCATACCTATCGCATCAGTCACATCGAAGACGGTAGGGTGATGCTCTTCCACAAGAATGCTCCAGGGAGCCCGTGGATGAACACGATAGGAGCAACTCAGGACTGGGTGGCTGCAAGAGAGCAAGCCCACCTCGACACAGACAATATCGATCGACCCAACACCAAGTGGACTTTCGTTCGATCGATCAATGTTGAGGTCAGGGCTGTTATCGACCGCCAATGTCTGCTTGGGACAGGCCCCCTTCCAGACTGGCTACGACAGAAGAAGAGTATGATTGCCCTCGACACCTACAGGGACAACATGTGTCTCTGAAGATGTCTAGCAGTCCACCGAGGAGCGAGAGCTGATAGAAGTACAGCTCCTGCATGAGAGCGTGCCACACAGTTCTACGGCAAGACAGTACCTGATGTCCGCAAGACGTCACTGGATCAGCTGGACAAGGTAGAGTTCTTCGCCAAGATCGGGATCCGCGTGTATGAACCAACCGAAGAGGGCACCTGGCACTTGATCAGGCAAGCGGCTCACTACCCTGACACCATGGCCATCGGAGTGTAGGACCACCACGCCTTCTACATCAAGAACATCTCCAAGCTGGCACATACGCTAGTCTGCAGTCACTGTCAGCAGAGGTTTACACAGGCATGCAATCTTCAACGTCACGCTGATCACTGTACAGGCGGCAAAACAAAAATCGTGTGTCCTGGCGAGAAGGTTGAGGCGCCACAGTCTGCGTATGTATGAGAAAGTGAGAAAGCCTTCTATCTGCCCCAACCATCCAGTTCAACGGCTACTCGTTGGATCGAGTATGAGTCGAGAAACAGAGGCATACACATACACCATGTAGAGTGTGGGCACGGTGGCGAGCGTTGGATCGAGGGCGCTCCCGTAGATGGTTATGATCCAACCACCAACACTGTTTACCAGTTCCATGGCTGTCACTGGCACGGGTGTCCACAACACCAGCGAGGTGAGGATACCGAACAAAGATACCGCAAGACAGTCCTGAGAGAGGAGAAGCTGAGAGCCTCTGGATGCATGCTTGTGGTACAGTGGGAGTGCTGTATAAAACGCTGCCCAAGCATCCCTAAACGAGTTCGGACTGTCCCATACCCACACTTCATAGTTTACGACTTCGAAGCACTCCTAGATGGTATCAAGATTCATCCTATGGAGACTCTCACGATCGAGAGTACTCACATACCTATCTCTGTGTCAGTTGGCTGCTCCTTAGAGGGCACCAAGAGTGAGCCCACTCACCTCTGCAATCCTGACCCCAAAGAACTGATCAGAGAGTTCATGCTGGTGATCCAGCGGCGAGCATCTCTAATCCGGACAAGGGTTAGGGCACAGTACACACTGACAGACCTGGACAAGCTCCCAAAGCGACAGCAGCGACTGATCATCGAGTGGTGTGACCAAGTGCGTGTACTGGGGTTCAACTCTGGGAGGTATGACCTGAACCTCATCAAGAAGTACTTTGTCGATGAGCTGACTGACAGTACAGGTACAGTGAAAGTCGCCAAGAAGGCTAGTCAGACCATGTTCCTCATAACACCTGAGCTACGATTTCTCGATGTGCTGAACTACCTCGGCCAGGAGTCTCATATGAGGTATGGGTCAAAGCTTACGGGTGTACACAGCAGAAGAGCTGGCTCCTGTATGAATGGTTTGACACACATGAGAAGCTCAACTATCCAGAGCTTCCTGACTACTCAGCATGGACATCTAAGCTCAAGGGTGGCTATCTCTTGATGCGAACAATGTGAGAACAGTGTAACCAGACATTCAGTGAGCATGGAATGCGGACATTCGCCGACTGGCTGCGATACTACAACAACCTGGACGTCAGTCCATTCATCGAAGCCCTAGAGCGGATGCGGGAGTTCTACACAGAACGAGAAATAGACATCCTCAAAGACGCGGACTCTCCCAGGTGTGTCACTGCAGTACCTCCTATGTGGAACCACTCAGAATATGCCGGATGTTTGCCTCTATTCACCGGACAAGGAAGCCTACGAGATGCTGAAGGGAGCTGTTGTTGGCGGTCCCAGCATTGTGTTCACCAGATACCACGAGGCCGGTGTGACTCGAATCCACCAGAGTGAGCGTGTCTGCTAACGTCTACTCGGCTACGATGCAAATGCTCTGTACCTGTCAACGATGACCAAAGAGATGCCATGTGGTAAGGAGAAAGTGTGCCATTGGTCCGGTGCTAGTGGGGTAGCTAGCTTTAAGGAGGCTCTCCTAGCAGACAGCTGGTTTGGGTTTGCTGAGGTGGATATAGAGGACCCCAAGGCTATGTGGGCAAAGTTCGAGGAAATGCCTCCTCTCTTCTATAACCGCGAGATCCCGGTAGAGGCAATCTCATCTGAGATGCTGGCATATCTAGGGCGAACAGGGAGGAAGCGGCCCACCACCCAGAAGCTGGTCGGTGCCCTCTCTGGCAAGAAGCGGCTGCTGTACGCCCTGACCCTCAAGTGGTATATAACCCATGGCCTGGAGATCACTGCTGTATACCGCACCATAGACTATGAGGCCAAGCGCCCATTCGAGTCGTTCGTGGAGAATGTTACGGAGGCCCACCGCTCGGGAGACGTAGATAAGAGCAAAGCGCTTTTGGCAGATCTCTTCAAATTCCTCGACAACAGTGCCTACGGGAAGCTCATCGAGGCTCTAGAACGTCATAGCAACACCAGCTTCACGAAGGATGAACGTGTGGTAGACAAGGCCCTGCGTAGTGCATGGTTTGAAGATCTCAAGGAAATCGGTGAGTCATACGATCTCCAGAGTTGCAAGTCGAGAATCACAATTCGAAGACCCTTCCAGGTGGAGATAGCCGTTTATGAGCTCGCGAAGCTGCGAATGCTGGAGTTCTACTACGACTTCCTCGATCGCTACGTAGCTCGTGACAGCTTTGAGTACCTGCAGATGGACACTGACTCCGCATATATCGCTATAGCAGGCTCTAACCTCGACGATGTCATTCGCCCTGAGATGTGAGCAGAGTACCAGGCTCATAAGCGGGACTGGCTAGCTTGGGACAAATGGTCTGGACAGACTCTGGGACTGTTCAAGCTTGAGTTCAAAGGCTCTCGTGGCATCGCTCTCTGCTCCAAATGCTACCACATGGAGAGCACAGCTCCAAGTAAGTGCTCGGCTAAGGGAATGTCAAAGCGGCAGAATGAGGTCTCTTGGCGGAGGTTCTACAGCGCCCTATATGGCGGGGTGGACAGAGCTAAAAACCGAGGCCCGTAGGCAACCAGGGTATGGTGAAATATGCGCAGGAAAAACTCGGACTCACCGCTTACTATGATAAGCGCCATGTGCTGCCAGATGGCGTCCATACCGAGCCCATCGAGTATCATGTTAGCACCCTAGGGGGTGGTAGCTGTGTGTCTTCAGGGACCAGCTGAAGCTCTTCAGAGATGGCTTGAAGTGTGACAGCGCACCTGTCTCCTTGTTGCTGAAGATGAAGCGGTACAGCTCAGCTGCCCTCTGTACACCTGCAATAAAGTCCACTTTGGTCTCCTTGAGGGTTAGGCTGTCGTATATGGTCTCGAGCAGGGCACGTCCAGACTTGGAGCTGAAGTATAGCAACCGGGCATTGTGGCAGATGTCCAGTGAGATCTTGTGGGTGTACTTCTGAAAGAGGATGAAGACAGTTATCTTTGTGTGCCAGATGCGCCTGGTGATGTTGTTGAGGTAGGTGACTGTCTTCTGGTCCATTGCAGGGTCATCGATAACTAGAACAAGTGGTTCTGTCAGTCGAGCTGCCAGCAGCTTCTCCATCAGTGTTTGCAGGTTCTGCGTCTTGGTGATTGGGCCATTGCACCATTGATGATTACTGTCAACCACATCAGGGGCAGAGTCAGACACCAGAAGGATGTATTGAGAGTGTAGATGTTTGGGCAGGAGAGCCCGCAGCAAGATGTTTTTCCCGTGTCCTGACGGGGCAATGATCAGCACCACCTGGCCAGCATCGGCCGGCCTACTGTCGAATGGTACAGACATGCATGCGGAGGATGGTTAGCACTTGGTCGGCGGTAGCCTCGTCTATATCTGGGAGACTAAACGGCAGTACTTCCTGCACCAGCTCTTTCGTCTGCAGAGCGGGGAATCCTGCACCTCCGGCGGATACGAAGGATGCGATGGAGGTGTCAAGCATGAAATCCCAGCTGCAGCTGAGAAGATAGCGTAGAGGGCCTGTGTCAGCACCCACAGTGCCTAGTACATCCAGTATCTGTATGATACATGCATGGGAAGCCATGACTATTCTGTGGTCTTAAACCTGTGTACACCTGTAAGCTTTGACCCATAACTGGGCCGAGGTAGTTCAGCACATCGAGAAACGATAGCTCAGGTGTTATGAGGAACATGGTCTGACTAGCCTTCTTGGCGACTTTCACTGTACCTGTATTTTTTTTTTGTTTCATGACAGTATTACTCTCTAAACGGCAAACCAAATAACCCTGACTTCTTCACCTCTGGTAGCACCTCTTTGGCCGTCGACAGTGATATTGTTCAGGCCGAGGGTGCCTATCTTGAGATTATCTCCATCCTGGATGAATGAGTTCCGTGGTTTCAGGAGATCCGTAACCAGGTCCTGTGCAAAGGACTCAGCCATAACCTTGATGCCTCCAGCCTCATCGACTCCGAGCATACCTCGCATCGCCGCCCTCTCCTTGATGCCCATGCCCTTGTATACAGTCTTGGCCTTGTTAATGGCCGATTGTCCTACCGTATCAGTGCTCCCGATGAGATCTCGGGCTGGGATGGTACCTCGGATCTCCTGCGGGTCTCCCTTCTCATCGAAGTCTAGGAAGGAGATAGGGGCAACAGTGTCCTCTGAACCGAGGCGTGCCAGCCCCAAGTGAGCAAGATTGCGTAGCTCTTTGCTTTCTAGGTCTGTGAGTGACAGAGTCATAGTCATATACAGACGGCTTAAACCTACTAGTCATACCCTCAATGAAATAGTTGGGCATAGGAGGACCACATAGTCGGCCAAGGGAATAGGTAGCAGTGCTCAGGGTACTGGCCCTCTGCAGGGGCATGCCTTGTGAGCGGTCCACCATTCCCGGACATTGGCGATCCTCAGTCCGCGTGCTCGACTATGGGCTACACACTGCCCTCCGGCACACCATGCCTCATATGCCGCAGGGGTCTCGTGATCCATCTCTCACTATTCAGAGGGGTTAAACGTAGGCGACGATGATCTCAGCCATTGCACTCGTTGCTAGCCCTAGAACCGCGGCCTCCATTAGTGTAACACGTTCACCCATGATCTTGGCGGCAACAGTGTAGGAGGTACCACTGAGGGTGATCTTTGGGATGGGGTGAGTTATTCCGAGATAGTACCCGGCCACCCCACTCACCACTGTAGCGAGGACAGCCACAGTGGCGGCAGGAAGAACCTCATTCCCCCCTGTCATCTTCACCATGGCCACATTCGCCGCCATGTTACTGGCAACATGGACTGCCAGAGGTTTTGCTTTGGTTAGTAACTTCTGTGTCTTGGTTCGCAGCAGGTTCTCCACCATCTGAAGACTCGCCTCATCTGGCTCTCGGGCAGTTGCTTCACGATCTATACCATTGACATCATTGTTTAAGCACTGAGTATACAACGCGGTTAAACGTCTGCGTCCCCTGTCGAGAGAGCTAATAAGATCTTCCCAGTCTGTGTCTACCAGGTGGCCGGGTTGGTACTCAGGAATATTCATCTCTCTATTGGGACATCTTAAACATGTCCGGGCTCACGCTATGCCAGAAGTACTATGATGGCTTCCGGAGGGAGTTGAAGGACTACAAGAAGAAGAAGACACCAGATGAGCTCGCTCAGCTCTTCGGTGCTGAGCTGACAGAGGAGCTGACAGCTGTGAAGCTCTAGCTAGGATTTGGCAAGGGACAGATCTGCTTCCTCGAATACCTTATCATGGGCGGGAGTATCGTCGAGCAGCTCCTGCGAGTTAAAGGTTTCTATAAGGATCGGGAGTATCTGTCAGATATGTTGCAGCAGTTGCAAACCGCCATGGCCTGACCGGATTCAGAGCTGAACAAGGCGCTGCGATATTACAAGCTGAAAAAGGATATGCTGCCAAACCCTCCAGCCCTTGGATGTGCATGTTGGCAGCGGGTATAGGGGCTGTAGGGAATGCCAAGCTGGTTCAGTGTCTCACCGTGGTCCCCACTGTAGAGAGTCAGGATAGTCTTATAGCTGATTTGCTAGCGGCGGAGTAGGCTGATCCTGAGCACCACGATAGCTAGGCCTGACACCACATGTAGAGCTACCACGGGAAGCGGTGTTGTGTCGACTGGCTGCAGTGTCGGGTGCCTGGAGCTGCCATGTCAACTGGCTGCAATGGTAGGTTCGGAATGACTGTATGGCTCGTACTACGCATAGGTGCGTTGATGGTAGTGTTGAAGCCAAAGTGGACACCGGGGGAACTCCCCTCGACTATCATGTTGTTATAGCCCCTGACTTGGAGGTCCTCGATGTTCACGATCATATTGCTCGGAATCAACCGTAGGTGTGGCGAAATAGCAAAGTCAGGTTTGCGACGGGCCTTCTGCAACCCCTGCTGGAACTTAGCAATAAGACTACTGGGGTCTGCCATCATGATCATATCCTCAACGAGACTGTTGAACATGGCCTGGACCTCTGCTCTGCTGACACGATCTATGGAATGCCGCAGCTGGGTCTGTGCCATAAGGAGGCAGTAGCACAGTGCTTCCAGGGACTGGTTGATCCAAACGATCCCTGCTGGTGTGAGGCATGAGGTGGTGTGTGGGACAAAGTACTTCCACACATCTGGATAGTCCTGCCGCAAGCCAGTGATGTGCATATTTTTCACCAGCGCTCCAGGGTCAGAGTCTGGATTGAACGAGAATGTCGCTGCTGTCTTCCGATGGCCTACTCATCGGGGGGGGGGGGGGGGTCGATAGGGGAATCCTGAGTAGTCACGTCTCGGGTCACCATACATAACCCCTAGACCGCTGTTGTCACCACCATGCCACCAATAGTCTGGGTGAGCGCTGAACTCTCTCTGTAGTCTGCTAGCCGTTGAGACGCTATGACTGTTGCACTGTGGGTCGAAGGCGTTTGTATCAGGGAGGCTTGCACCCAGCTCATGGAGGATTCATCGCACCGTGAAGTACACGTGTAATCTGAGACAGCTGGCGATGAGCATAGCTTCAGGAGTACCAGAATAGGAGTGAAGCAGGGTGGAACTTACTCCACATCCTGACGTGGCACACCACACGGCAAAGTTCAGCTGCTGATTCCAGTATGAGAGGCTTGGAGCAGCCATCCAAGTATGAGCTTGCTTCGCATCCTTGATGGTGATGGGCCGGTTGGTCAGCGGTCATGGGTTGACGGGGAAGCTGGTTCGGGACTGTCCATCCACTGTGATGGAGAATGGTGTTAGCTCTGGTATATCATCCAGTAGACCTCTCAGGCCAGTCAAGGGTGTACTCAGGAGGGGCGGTTGGCTCCGGATGACTGTCGTGAGGTTCAGTGAGAAGGCCATCTATACTGGTGTTCTTAAAGCTACCATACAGGCAGCACACTATTTTTAATCGTCTCAATTTTAGGTTTCTCCGTGCGGTACAGGGCTTGGACCTTCAATATATGGTGATACTCGTCATCGGTGACCTGGCCATCCTCGAGAGCTTTGCTGATAGTCCGTAGCATACTCTGTGCCAGTACCATGTACTTAGCATGCTTCTCCAGCCTCCTTGTGATCTGCCGCTGCCCCACGCCCAAGCCCGTGGTCAAGACAGTGGCGGCTAGTGTCATGCCACCTAGCTGGATGGCGATGATGGCCCCAACCCCTGTAGCGAGAGTGGCCACAGCTGCCACCCCAGCACTGGCTCCAATTACACTCGCAGCAGTTCTTGTACACGCGAGGATGTTGTAGGCTGTCTTATATCGCCTTATGCGTTCTGCTGTACTTTTCTGCCTCAGGGCCGAGATTCCGTCTGATGGTATCTATCTGCTGGAGTCGCCAGCCGTGGATGGTACCGCCCTCGTCAGCTGTCAGGGAGGGGTATATTTCTGGTTGCTTCCACCACTCTGATTTTGCCATAATATACCTGGAGATTAAACCTGCATCACCTGCAGATTCTGCTCATGAGCCCTAGAAGGGTACATTTTGGAGAGCCTGCTGAACCATGCCAGCTTGCTGGTTTCGAGACAGACGTCTCTTAGACAGAGGTCATCCAGCACTATGTCGGGTGCCAGTAGCTTTCTGAGATGTGACATCTGGAACTTCACCGTCTGACCAAGATAGTAGGTCCGCCGCTGGATGGCTTTCTTGGTCTTACACTTCTGCGCCATCTCCTCTTCCCACTGTATGACATCTGGCTCATCCTCATCTGTGAAGACACCTGGCTCATCATCGTATGTGAAGACATCTGGCTTATCGTCCCGTGTACTCTCTGGCTCATCCTCGTCCACGGTCTCCGCTGCATCATCCGCAGTCTCCACTACATCTGGCTCATCGTCGTATGTGACGACATCGTCCCGTTTACTCTCCTCCAGTAGGGCCTGCCAGTATCGGGAACCTTCACTGTTCCTTCGCCTCCTTGCAAAGCTCGCGTTCTGTTGATACCAGCTCTCCCACTGTAGTCGCTCTCCTTCATGTTGCAATGTGAGCATCTGTTCGTTTAAGGCCTTTATCTGTGCAGGGGTCATGAAGGGGCAACCCTGTAGCAGCCTCTTCATCATCTCGGCAAAGGTCAGATATTCCTGGTGTGATATCATGTTGTCGTCAGGTCAATGAGTAATAAGAGTGTAAACTCTAAATGGGCGTCCGATATCCCATCCGTGCTGGCATATATGTTAACAGGTGATGTACAGGTGTGAAACAGGCTAGGACTGATAGCTTTCCATAGGTTGCTGTTGGCACCTGGGAAATACTCTATCACGTCCCGGCTGACTTCTACCAGTGAGCTGCTGTGTGCACTGCCCGGAGGTTGATGTAGCACATCGGCGTGTATGTATGTTGTGCCATGCTGGGGCACCTCGAAGAGGACCCATTCTACACGGTACTGTACCACCCGTCTCCCATCTAGAGAGGGTGAGATTACATTCTCACCACCGGAGAGCAGCAGTCAGACAATCGGCATGGTTATATGTCTTGTTTAAACCCCTCCTATAGCGTGCTATGGAACCCATATTTGCTCACTCGACTGGTCTTGCTGACCTGGCAGATATGTACGCAGTTGATGCTGCCAAAGTAGAAGAGAGCGATGGCAAGTCATTCGCCCTACAGTACGAAGCAAGCTCAAAGGCATTCTCCCTCCACCCCATTGGTGGTGATGGGGTGGAGCTGCTCACAGACCTCAAGGTGACGAAGGAGCGCCTGGGTCGCAATGTAGATGACCAGAAGATCGTGTTTCGGTACGATTTCCCGAAGAGGAAGTACATCCGCGAGCCATTGATTGAGCTCTCGGATACAGAGGTGCCAGACATCAACACCCTAAATATTGACCTCAACTTTCATCTGGTCAAACCCTATTCGAGCGGTGGCCCGACGATGGCCCATGATGGCCTGACCCTGGCAAAAAACTTGCAGTTTATATTTGAGAAGAATGAAGTGTGGTACTGCGCTGGACCTTGGGGTGACTGGCAAACATGGTTGCCCCTATATAGGCCTCCCGCAGTCATTGACATAGCGGTTATTTCCCTCTCCACTGTTGTGAAAAAGGATGGGACAGTTCGAAAGCTCTACAATCGGGGATCATCCTTCCTCACCTACATATGTGAAGGTGTCTCCCTGATGAGGGTGGGTCACCGGATCGGGGTTACAGGTGGAAAGCTCCTGCTGTGTCATCCATTCGATGGACCAGAAGAAGCTGTTAACCTCCAGGAGGGCACCCTACGCATAGATGGTGTGTCACATGTCTCCAATGTCAAGGGTGCTGTTAAACTGCCTCAGCGAGTCACACTCACTAGCCCACAAACGACTCATATAGTCCTAGAGCTATGTTTCTTAGCCGCCGGCAGAGTGAAGCAGCTAGCCCCTGCCCCTGCCCCTGCCCCTGATGGGATGAAGATCACTATCGATCTGGATGGAACAGGGCTCGATCTGGCACAGATATTTCTCGAGGGGTTCACTCTGTTCAGTTTAACTCTTCATATATAGCCATTATTCTCATCATACTGCTCATGCTGGCATCTACAGGAGTGGCACAGGGCGCTGAGACTGCCATGATATTGGATGCCAAGTGGGCCCACTTCCGGGATGACCCCCAGTACAATCTTTGGGTCGACCCCTTGCTTTCACCGCTTGAAGAGATCAAGTCTGTCTGCCACTTCTATGGGGTGGAGAGGGTAGGCCGTGGTTGTCTGCTGGAGACCCCTGCTCAGCACCAGATTCTCTGCGTAACATGTGAACATGCCAGAGTCTGCCGTGGTTCACATGCTAATCACTTTAGCCTCCTCCCAGGTGAACATTGTCAAGGTAGATGGAAGCCCCTATGGGTGGTCCCATCATGCCGATGCGACTCTGGCAGAGACTACGTGTTTGTCTGAGCCTACACAGAATAGAGAGAGAGAGAGAGAGGCCGGCCCTGTGGTTGATGGCGATCAGTGGTGTAAATCATTGTGGAGGCTTGTCTCTAAATGGGCATTCAGCCCCTGGTAGTAGTAGTGTCGGGTTGATCCTACCTCCCTGGCAGCCGTTCGGGGATCTGTGGTGGCCCCCTTCTCACCAACCTATGCCCCAGGGATTGAGAGAGCAGTGGGGGCTCATTTGTCTAAATAGAAATCCAGTTGAGGGAGGTGGGGCTCATTTGTCTAAATGGAAATCCAGTTGAGGGAGGTGATATCATTTTAATTCCGACACTACTACTAGTGGTCTTCAGGAATGTCCATTAGCAGACCAAGTTATTTATGAGCTGTACTGTATAAATGGCATCTCATTAGCCCTCTAACCTTTGAAATTTCAAGATGACTGACTAAACAGCAAATCTGCTGATTATTTTGAAAGTAAGCAACATCTCCCCGTCAAATTATTTTCAAAATAGTCAACAGACTATTCCTTACATTATAAAGAATTTATCTTTTCTGATCTGTAAATCTTAAAGGGTTAAAGGCATGCTAATTTCATCACAAATGTAATATTGCATGATGGTTGCTGTTTATTGATTCCATATCATTCATATCCTGCCACTTATATGTAGCATAATTATTTGCTTTGTAATCTTGTCTAAATGTTGAACAGCGATCGCCACCATCTTGTCTCCTCAAGCGATAGTATGTGATGTCATCTAGGTGCCAAATGCATTAGTCTTTATTATGTAATACTCATCTGTGGCAGCAACAACTTTCAGTCAACTTAATTTCAAAATATTCAAACGCTTACCTCTATGATTGCCTTCATACCACGTTGCCAAATTATACATGTAGATGGCACCTCTCTGACTGAGCCGATATACTTAGTCTGACACGCCAGTTTTTTTCTGATTGGTTGAAAAGTAAATCATGAGTGCTATCATAGGCTGTAGAAATGTATCAACATTTAACTACTAAAGCCTGAATATCTTTCATTGTCATCATGATAAAAAGCTAAAATGTCAGACATGGATTATGGGTGGCAAATTCTATCACCTGAATGGTTATGATAAGATATGGTGAGATTTCCTTTAAGAAAACTGGTTTTATAATCACTTGTACCAATAATGGCATCTATGTGGACATGATTGACAGGGTTAGGTATTCTCTCATTGGTTTCATGCAGACATGGCTGCATAGGATAATACATTGCGGAAGCGGGTCCTATATTGGTGTGGTGGTGTCAGCGAAACCATGCCATATTTGGCTCAATAATACAGGTGGTGTCCTGAAATGTTTTGAATGAATAATGTATATATAATGTATGTAAATAAAGTGTTTCAAATGAGTCAAACTGGTAAACATAACAAGATTTTTCTCATGTAAATATATAAACACAGAAACGTATTATGAAGAGTATGCTAACCAAATGCTTATTTACTCAAAAGGGCCAAGGACCATATTGAACCATTTTTTGTAAACACCGTTTTACAAACTCAAACTATATGCATCAAGGCATACCACAACCTGATATATCCATCTTGTGCTGATGTCTTAAACAGAAACATGGCTTCTGCAGTAGTATTGAGAAATGCCCATTTGCAGACCAAGAGTTGACTGTTTTTGAAACTTTATCACTGAAATGACTGGGTTGATAATCGAGCCTGTCATTCCAGTGATACATTTTCAAAGGTAGTCTACTCTTGGTCTGCAAATGAACATGCTCTATGAGGAAATTGAGATTTTCTTGAACAAATTTGAGAGTTAAAGGATTAAGGCTGATATTAAAATATGCAATACTAACCAATGCCAGTACACTACATGTATCAAATTTTACATGTCTGTTTTTGGCAACGAGCCATTCAGATTTTATTACTTTGACCATGACCTGGTTAGCACTTAGCATTGCTGCCTTACACAAAGGAAGATTACATGCAGGGCCATAAAAGAAGCATGCATAACTTGCTCTGTCTTAAACCAGATAATGAACTAATTAAAATGTGCTCTACAGTTACACCATACTTACTCCAGCTTCTATCCTTAATTACTCTTAGGGAATATAGATCTAGTATTTTTAACTTCTCATTCAACAGGTAGAGCTTGTGGTGAGCTTAGTCTACCAGACATGGCACTGTACAATAGCTTGCCCCCATTAACTCTTAGCACTCTGATGTAAAAATCTTTTAATTTTCAAATTAAATTGAAAGATGAACTGGTGTTCATTTTTAAACAAATTTGGTGGAAGATGGTGCTGTCGTAGACAGCAACATAGTCCACCAAAATTGTTTAAAAATGTACACCAGTTTCTTTGCATCGTAAAAAGATAGAATATTGACATCAGAGTGGTAAGGGTTAAATTATAACTCTTAATGATAGTCAATTACCAGAAATTGACAGGCATTTGTACAATTAAATATTATTAATGATATTATTTTGTATTTAATATTTCACCATGTCACTTCAACTTTAACCAGTATTGAATGCCAACTTGGGAGGCAAGCGCAGCGTCTATTCAATATCTAAAATCATTGACGATCACGTCGTGTCAGTCGAACATGTCAGACATATACGCATCCACTTCAAAGCAGTGCAGTAGCAAATGTATCACATATTAACCAATCCTTGGAGTCTGGACAACTTTTCCTTCACCGTCAATGGGAATCCTCACCCTGACTGGATTGTAATAACGGTCAGTGTTTAACATGGAATGTTCAGGAATCACTTGAATCTAAAATGAAAAAAATTTGAACCATCTGACTGCTGAGATTTTGCAGACAACATATTCATGGGGTTATATCTCTGGACCTGCTAAATATTTTGAAAATAATTTGACTGAAAGTTGTTAGTGGCTGAGCCACCATCAACTTTCAGTCAAATTGTTTTCAAAATATTCAGCAAGTTAAAAGATTTTTCTCATTAATCTGCGATGTAAATCACAGATTATTGTTATCTTACCGGATCTTTCTTCTTTCTTTCTTTCTTTTTCTCGGTAACAATGTTCTGGAACTATCTCCTACAGTTTTCATCCAATCAACTTCAAACTTGGTCAACTTCTGGTACCCAGTGGGATCTTTATTGCTATTTTTTGTATTTTTGATCTGCTGAATGGTTTTCAAGCTACTCACCTTTGAGTGGGCCAAAAAGTCCCATAGGAAATGTATGGGGATTTTCAGCATTGCTCTTTAAACGGCTACTACACCCAGAGTTATGATTGCATCACCATCATTCTTGGTCAGTATGTTACCCTTTGGGTCCTAAAGATGTCTGCATACCTAAACGCCGACCTTGACCATTGACCTTTGACCTCTAATACATGGAATATTCCTCCATAGGGAATGAATGGCGATTTTCAGGATGGCTAGAACTGTGACTACGCCTAGAGCTTTGATCGGATCACTACCATACTTGGTCAATATGTTACCAGCGGAGTCCTGAAGGGCTTGATTCTTCTGGGAGGCAGGTGCCCAAGTAGAAGGGTACTGCTTGGGCATCAAAATTACCAGTTTTGGTTTTGGCAGAAATAAATTCTCCTTCATCAGAGAAGGTCAATGGACATATTAGAGATATCCTGTGACATCCTCTCATGTTTGTATCACCCCTGGACCACAGGCCCAGGTGGAAGGGCACCCCCATGAGCATCCAGATTTTCGAACTACAAGTACACACAGTTTTGATCGGATCACTCTCATACTTGGGTAGGATGTTACCACTGATGATTATTTCTGGAAAATTTTTTTTTTTCAAAATGGCTGGCATGGAAAAACTTTGGCCAAAAATACCAGTTTTCGGTTTTTTTCAGAAATGAACTCTTCAATTTTTTTGAAAAAGGCCGACCAGGCGCACCTTTTCAGGTCAAAATGACCCAAAAAATATTTTTGCAGAAATGAACTCTTTTTTCAAAACGCCTGCCAATATGAGTTTTGCTCCGATCGACTTAAAATTTCGTGAACTCATATTAACTTGATTTGGTGTCAAATTTAAGGTTGATCCAACCAACAGTTTTCATGAAAATCAGCATTTGGGTGCCACATATCCCCATAGTAAACCTATGGGAGCAATATTGGAACAGTGTTATCTCCTACAGTTTTCTTCCGATTCTCTTCAAACCTGGCCAGATTCTAGAACATTGAGAGATCTAACAAATTTCCAATGAAAATTTTAATGGTAAAGCTTTCCAGCTTTCATGTTTGGCATGAGTTATCTGCCTTTCATCATGCAACCTCAAAGATCATGTTAGAAGATGACATTTTAGTTTAAACCTATAGCCATTTCCAGCATGGATCTTTGAGCTCTGACTACACATAGAGTTTGTATTAGATCATCATCAGATGTGTGCAATGCCCTTAGAAGAGGCCTTATACTATTTCTTCATGGCCAGACATCGCAGATTTACAGTTACTTTAGTTAAAATTATTGTCTTGTGGTTTTCAGCACCGAGAGAGTTAATAGCTGGGCCTGTATCGCTCACCTGGAAATATTGGCCACTGGCACAAATGAACAAAATGAGATGAACACTGGAAAAATTTACCAATCTATTTTCTCTGAAGGTTTAGTCAAGTGTTATTAAAATTGGCCCAGGGCCAAATTTTGGCCTGATCCGTTCAGCGGTTATGGAGAAGTTGTTTTCGCAAAAGCTAGGTCATCCAAGATGGTCAACGAACCATTTGGCAAATCAAGTTCCCTCGAACAAACTTGGTTCAGCTTTTGCCCTAGTTCATAAGGTTTGCATCGATCCCCCAAAGCGATTTCGGAGAAGATTTTTAGAGGTTTCTAACAGGCCAAAATCCCAGATGGCTACCGGCCTAATTGGCCGATCGTCTTCCTTTGAACAAACTTGTATCCATATGCCCTAAGGATGCTTCCTGTCAAATGTACTTGAAACCGTCCCAGCGGTTCTCGAGAAGACATTTTAAATTTCAACTTTGCTTTAGTATGGGTCTCTTTGGTGGGAAAAAGATTCAAGAAGACCACCAAACTGTTTACCCGACCTTTTCTAAAATGGCAAATTTGAATCAGAATACCGAAAAAACTACATATAACCAATTTCGTTTTCAAAATCTATCAAATAAAAATATCCAATAAGGCCGCCAAACATGCTACATTTTAATTGGTCCACAGTGGCAATGTTTTTTGACAGGTTAACTCCCCTGGAACAAACCATAATGGCCCTTAGTCCCTAATGATATCTCCCAAATTTCGGCCTGATCCATTCAGTGGTTCTGGTGAAGTCATTTTTGCGAAAACTAGGTCATCCAAGATGGCCACCAAACTATTTGGCCAATCAAGTTCCCTTGAACAAACTTGGTTCAGCTCTTTCCATAGATCATATTTCATGAGTTTTGAACTGATACCACAAACGGTTTCGAAGATTTAAAAATACATTTCTAAAAATCAGCCAAAATCCAGGATGGCCGCCATCGGTTTCGTTTGAACAAACTTGACTCTCTATGCCTTAAGGATGCTTCCTGCCAAATATAATTGAAATCAGCCAAGTGGTTCTTGAGAAGAAGTCATTTAAAGAAAAGGTTAACGGACTGACAGACAGACGACGGATGGACGGTCGCTATGGCAAAAGCTCACTTGGCCATTCTGGCCAGGTGAGCTGATAAAATGTACTGTTGAATATTTTGAACATAATTGAACTGGAAGATATTGCTGCCTGTCTTCCAATTCAATTAGGTTTAAATTATTCAACAGAACATATCTTACTAACTACCATGTTTCCGTTTTTTAAAAACATGTTACCTTATAAATTCTGAGCTGTTCTGCATACATCCTAGTATAATATGAACAACAGCTTTCCACTTTCAGACATGGTATCACAGTAGGATGTTGCTTACTAGGCCAACAACTTACAAAACATGATTTTCAAAATTCATATAGCTTATCATATTTATGTCATGGATGCAAATGGAAGATGAGTATTAACCCTTTAACGGTCAAATTTGGTCAAGAAAATTTTAATATTTTGTTATTGAATGTCCATTTACAGGTCAAGAGAATAGAATGTTTGAAAATTTATCACTTGAATGGCTGGCTCGGTTATCGTGCCAGTCATTCCAGTGGTAAATTTTCAAAAATTGTATTCTATTGGCCTGTAAATGGACATTTCACAAGACCATAGCAGAGGCCAGTTTTGGCCTGTACGACCATTAAAGGGTTAAGCATTTATGACAGACTAAATCACTTCATTCATGATGTAATTAACTATGATGTCATCTTACAGGTGACGTAGTTGACTATGATTGATGAATAAACTGGATTCCTCCTTTGTCACGAGTGATCAAGAAAATACACATTTTTGCTCAATGTCAATTTTCATGTTAAAATAATATTATTTTTGAATACATTTAGTACACTGTACTGGAAGTAAAATCACTTTGATCATTTTGAAAACAGCCTGACTTTATTGCTGCTTAGTGCTGCAAACCCCTTTCAGTTAAACTTTTTTCAAAATAACCAACAGATTTCTATATTATGTTCTAATAAAAGCAGTTTTCTGGAAATTCAGAACAGAGTTAGATAGTACTTAATTGTCCACAGAGTTGACGGAGAAAGAGATGAGAGCCAAAGATTTCAGAATGCGACCCTTTTAACCCTGAAATCCAAGTATCTCAAATTTCTCTATATAAGCTTTGAGAAGCCTTCCACCCAAATTTGGTTAAAATCTGGTTGATGAGAAAATATGTCTTAGAGCAAAAGGCGATGGATGATGGGCGATGGATGATGGATGGAGGATAGACTGTTGCCATGCCATAAGCTGACTTGGCCCTTCAAGGCCAGGTGTGCTAATAACATCAATTTTAATTTTTTAAATACAAATCTTGATCATTAAATGAATAAATGGAGAAAACCATAAACAGCAATTTATTAGATTTAAAATACCAGAAGTCCACAACAGTATTAACCCTTTACTGGTCAAATTTGGTCGAGAAAAACGAACTATTTCCTCTTTGAATGTCCATTTGCAGGGCAAGCGAAGCCTATTTGTGAAAATTTAACACTGGAATGACTGGCTCGGTTATCGAACCAGTCATTCCAGC
Source organism: Chaetoderma sp. LZ-2023a (assembly GCA_034401795.1). NCBI lineage: Eukaryota > Metazoa > Mollusca > Caudofoveata > Chaetodermatida > Chaetodermatidae > Chaetoderma > Chaetoderma sp. LZ-2023a. The sequence goes on along the minus strand of CM067366.1, from coordinate 94,447,180 downwards.
GGTAAATTTTCAAAAATAGTCCTCTCTTGCCCTGCAAATATCCATTTCGCAAGACTACTTCTGCGGCCAGTTTTGGCCGGCTTGACCTGTAAAGGGTTAAGGAATTCCAACAATGCTTACTGTAATATTTGGATAGAGTCTTCTTATCATTTTCTCTGATTCTTGCCATGTCTGAAATAATAATATATATAGGTATAAACATAATCTGTTACAAGCAAATGGATGAAACCACTTTTATCTATGCTCCACTCATTTCTAGCTAAGCTCCGCCCCCGCTTTGCCCATGTGGGGATCAATCAAACCCGTGAATGACCATAATCCCAATATCAAGCTACAGCAAGCTGTTGAATATTTTGAAACTAATTTGACTCGCAGCCTGATTATGACATCATACATGTACTTGATTGACAGATCGGATTTATCCACTGCCAAGAGATTGCAGGAAACTGAATGTAACGTAGGTCTTCAGAAAAGACTGCTTCTGATTTAGGTGTTGCTGACATAGACAACAACACTTGTAAGGATCGGCTAGACGGAATAATTCAAAATGTCAAGTTAACATACATGCCAGTAGAGTGTGAATAATGTTATCAAGTCAACAATCATGTTAACCCATTCACCGATGAATTCCGCATATCTCATTTTCAAGGCAACCATACAGAAAAACTGTTGAATATTTTGAAATTAACTTGGCTGGAAGCCGTTGCTGCCTGAGGCAGCAATGGCTTCCAGTCAAATTAATGTCAAAATATTAAACAGAATAAGTTTTATATCGCAAAGAATGTATATATACATTGTCAAGGATTTATTGTTGAAAGGGATAATAATGTGGCATTACAGACTGGCAAGTTTTCACCGAACTTGTCTGTTGTCTGATGTTGCAACCAGAGGCTACCGTAACATTTACCACCTTCAAATCACAGATGATGGAACATGATTATCAGTGAATTCTATAGTATAAGAACGAATCCAGCAGTAGGCATACTGCAGCAGTGTTTTCTGACATTGCCAGTTATGGAATCATAATTCACCTTTCCAGAGTATTCATCCATCATCTGACCTCGCATGATGTCATAATCAGCTCAGAGTATGATGACATCACAATCATTACATCACAAAGGGTTCTATATAGACTGTCAGCAGATCTCAAATAGTCTGACACATTGCAGGAATTGTATGTCATTGTAATTCTTTGCTATTTAATAAATATGCTGTTGAATATTTTGAAACTAATTTGACTGGGCGCTGTTGCTACCTTAGGCAGCAACAGCACCCAATCAGATTAGTTTCAAAATATTCAACAGCTTACCTGTGTAGTTGTTTGGAAGTTGATAGTCAGGGTGTTCAGACATCGATCAATCGAGGTGTGGGTGGAGCTTTGATAGAGATGGGCGGGGCATGGCTAAAACCGGAAAGGTCATTAACTCTTTCAGCATTGCACCATCTGACGTGACAAACTGTCTGCAAACCACCCGATAATAATTTGAATCATGTCAATGGGCGCTAATTCTGGATCTGCTGAATATTTTGAAAACAATTTGAGTGAAGGCTGTTGGTGGCTTAGGCAGCAACAACTTTCAGTCAAATTGTTTTCAAAATATTCAGCATATCCAAAGGCAAATCCCATGGAAAACATAGTCTGCAGAAATTCAGCAGGCAGACATGTGGAAGGGTCTGCTGAATATTTTGAAGGAAATTTAACTGAAAATATTCAACGATATTAGTCTTGAAGTGCAACTTATACTTAAATATTTGAATGCGTGTAATACTGATAATGCAAGTTACTGGTCCAGAACTAGGCGGATACAGGGCCATATTGGCATAGTACTGGCCCAGAGACCCGCGTTATCAGGATATATAAAGTCTGGTAGAAAGTCATACATGTAAATTAATATAAATATTGATGCTGGTTGAGTATGTGTGACATTAAAATCAATTCAGAAGATTGTTAACCCTTTCACTGATGAATTCCTGTATCTAATTTTCAGCCCTACTATACAGGCAAACTGATGAATATTTTGAAATTAATTTGACTGAAAGCCATTCAACATTTTAAAATAGTCGACAGAATAAGTTTTATATCACAGAGAATATATATGTTTTGAAGGATTTCACCACCCACACCCACCCTACCCCTGTTACGTGATCCAGTAGAGTCCCTATAAATATCTGTTTCAAAATTAAATCATTCTCTTTGCATAACATCTGGTGGTAATTTTGAGAATGCCACCGATGACACTATTGTACACCAGAATTCCTACAAGCACCACATGTGTATGTGGGACAGTAGGCAGAAGAAGAATAAGTATTAACACTGATGAAATGATTTTTCTTATAAAGGCTTATATAGTACGTTCACGGCCACCTCACTGGTTGGAAATATGCTAAATTTAATTATATTGAAGAAAAGATACTCTGAACGCAGTTGCTGTAACAGTTTCCAGGTAATATAATTTCAAAATATTGAAGCGAATATTCCTTACATCGTAATTACAATATGTTGTTTATCAGGTATGTAGCGCTGAAAGTGTTAATAATAATATGGATACAAAATTTTTCGACTTCTTTTACTCACTTTGCCTATTAAATCTGGCCATTCTGAATCACTGACGCATGCTTGTGGGTATGCCATTGTCACAAGAAATTAAACTTAATCCTTCACAATCAAAAGGTCATTTTAAATTCTACATTTGATCAATACGTTGTGTTTTGAAAACAGTGAAAATCAGCAGCTGTTATCTGTCAAAAATTATAACAAGGGACGTAACTCTCTTTTATTTGTGGAGGCGAGAAAGAAACAGGATTTTATAACGTTTCACTTTGTGAAAATTTAGAGCTCTAAAACCAATTTAATATACTGAAATAACGACTTTGACAACATACTTCAGAGTTCATTGAATTTCTCTACAGCAATACGACAATAAGATACATTTATCGGCGAGAAATTAAGCTATACTCTTACATACATTTTGTGACTCCAGTTTCCGTACTTGAAAGAAGCCCTGAGGCTGTGAAAAAATGAAACGTCAAACCTATTGGGTGTTAATTTTCTTGTTGGTGAGCATGTTGCTTATCACTTTAGTATCATGTTCTGATTCCAGCTCAGAGAGAAAACGCAAGCAACACCACGATGACCACGACGACGATGATCATGATGATGACCATCACGATGATGATGATGATGATGACCATCATGATGACGAGCATGATGATAAGAAGAACAATGCTAAGAAGGTATACCAATTTCTGCTTTCTTGTAGACTACAGAAACTATAGTTTGCTTTCCATATGGTTTCTCTTCCCTGAAAATAATACACAGGGTTCGCACGGGTCATGGAAAGTCATGAAATTTGAAAATCTAAATTCCAGGTCTAGAAAAGTCATGGAAATTTGTCATTTTGATAAAAGTCATGGAATTTCAAATACTGAAAGGCATACAAACCCTGTACACATGCTTATGATAATGCACGTAGCTGAGCCAAAAATGAATTGACTGCATTGACCATCTGTTGCTGAAGGTGTGTGCGCGTGCAGTGATTTATTTGAGTGGTGCTTCCTAAGCTTGTAGCTGTGTCCACGTGTTGTGGTCGACGTTTCCAGAACCAATCCATGTAGCTCTATAGTGTATTTATTGTTGAGGAATTTGTAGGTCTCGATCATGTTACCTCAAATTCTTCGGTAGGCAAGAGTCGGAAGCTTTTAGTTGTTTGAGTCTTTCGTCATATGCCATATCGAACAGTCCCGGTAGTAATTTGGTTGCCCTCCTGTGGACTTTTTCTATCTTGGATATGTCCGCCTTGAAGCGCGGGCTCCATATTGTATTAGCATATTACAGTATGGGCTCACCCGAGATTTAAACAAGAGTCGGAACATTTCTCCATCTAGATAATGGAATGATCGCCTGATTAGCCCAGCTACCTGGTTGGCCTTGTTAACGGTCATCTCAACATGTTGGTTGAAGGTTAACTTGTCATCGAAATGGATCCCAAAATCCTTTTCATACATCGTCACTTCCAGTTGAGTCACTTTGCCTCCAGATTCAGACATTGCATATGTATAATCAGGGTTGTCCATACCAATCCTCATTACCTTACATTTCTGGGAATGGAATTTCAGTAGCCATCGTTCTGACCAGAGTTGAAGATTGTCAATATCTTTTTGTAGTATATGGCAGTCCTCTACTGATGCAATTGCCCGGAAGAGTTTAGTGTCATCGGCAAACAATTTTATGTAGCTGTGGACAACATCCGGCAGATCATTGATGTAGATCAGAAACAAGATGGGTCCTAGGACACTGCCCTGTGGGACTTCACTAATGATATCAGCCCATGGTAAATACGATCTGTTCACGCAGACTCTCTGGTGTCTGGACGATAGGAAGGCTAGGATCCAGGTAGAGACCTGGCCTCCAATTCCATAGCTCCATAGCTTGCTGAGGAGTCTTGAATGTGGCACAGTGTGGAAAGCTTTTTGAAAATCAAAATAGATTGCATCTATGCAAAACTGTTTGTCCATCAGTTCTGTCCACGTTTCTATTACTGTCAATAATTGCCTCGTGCAGGAACGTCCTGCCCTAAATCCATGCTGCTGGTCTGCGAACAGGTTGTTGAGGGTCATGTGATTGACTATGCTATCTCTGACTGAGGATTCTAACACTTTACAATAAATTGAAGTTAGACTGATAGGCCTATACTTAGCGGCTGATCTCTTGCTGCCCTTTTTGAAAATAGGCGTTATATTGCTTTGCCGCCATATATCGGGTACATTGCCTTCTAGGCTCTGAAAAGATGATATAGAGTGGCAATGATAGTGCGTCACTAAGTTCTTTTAGTACCCTTACGTGTATATTCACTGGTCCTGCAGATTTATTTGTGTTGAGTTTACATAGTTTGTCTTGAACATTATCTACTGTCAGAGTTAATTCACACAATGGTGACTGCACTGTGTGTTGGCCAGGATTGGTAAGTTTTGGACAGGTTTAAACCGTCCGCTCAAAATCGGTTTTGGACACCTGAAAAGTGTCCAAAACTGTCCAAAACCTAAAATCCTGGTCAAAAATATTTCTCCATAATCTTAAATTATATTTTAAGTTGATTAAAACCTGTTACTACCAGTCAAATTAGTTTCAAAAATATTCAGCAGTGTGTTTTCCTTATAATTGAGACTAGACTGTGATTCAGGGATTAAAACCTGGAAGACATACAACTGAATCTACTGATAGTGTATGTATTTGTCTAAACATTAAGTGCCTGTCTACCTGCTTTAAAATTGCCAACACATATATACACTGATCATAAGATCACAGCTCATACATGTAAGTGACAGTAAGTCTGTTAAGATGTTTTTACTACTATTAGCTGACTTAGCCATGATAGTTAAGTTTTCTCATTGCTTTTTGATAGCTATCATGGCTATGTTTATACTACAATATTCCTCTGATACATGTTTACACAACTAGCATACAGTGACTAACCTCTAGTCTGACAATTAATACAATTATCAGCTTATTTCATCACTATATAATTCTACTCCACTTTCTATTAGAAATCAGTTATCAAGTAAATCTTCTTAATTAAGTTCATCTGTTTAGTTCCTGTCTGGATGTTCTCTCAGTATAATATTAACTTTTGACTAGTAAGTAAGCATGAATAAGCATAGTACAAATATGCTGAAATTAGTTTTGGACAGTTTAGGACAGGTTTGGACTGGTTTAAACCCTTTAAGACAGGATTTAGACAGGTTTTGGACAAAGTCTGTTCAAAATTAGTTTTGGACAGTCCAAAACCCAACCCTGGTGTTGGCTACATTGTATATTTGCGTCGTCTTCTTTGGTGAAAACACTAACGAAGAAGTCATTGAGCACTACAGCCTTATCACTGTCAGATGTTTCTGTTCCTCCATCATAGTCTAGATCAGAGAGATACCAGCTCATGTCTTCAGCTTGTTTTTTAAATATATTTATGGAAGGCTTTACGGTTGAGTTTGGCTTCTTTCGCTATTCTTTTTTCGAACTCCTTCATTGCCTGCCGTGTAGCACAGCGAGCTTGGTTCCTTAACTTACAGTAGCGCGTATAGTCATTTCTGTCACGGCTCTTATGAAATGCCCTCCATGCCTGATTCTTCTCTGATTTTGGATAGGGCTTTGGCATTCATCCAAACGGGTTTTTGCCGGTCTGTTTGTGCACTGAAAACGCTTGGCGATGAACTTTTCTTCATCTGCTGCAATTTTGTTAGTTAGAAGGTCCCAGCTTTCATTAATGCTTTTGCCATGAAGCCCAGCCTGCCAATCCAGCTGTGATATTTATGAATTGAATGCTACATAGTCACCGTTATCCCATTTAAATACACTTCTGTGTTTAGGGTCATCAGGGTAACTACAACGGATCGTAAAGCTAATAGTAAAGTGGTGGGATGCCCCGAATGGTGGGTGTGTGATTATGTCTTCAATCATATTTTCCTCATTTGACAACAACAGAAGATCTAGGGTGTTAGGGGTATTATCACCACGGAAGTGTGTCAGGAATGTAATGTCCTGAGAGAAATAGGATTCTCCTTCGATCAATACTCACCATTCTGTTACTTCTGATATACAGCTGGCCCTGACAGCGGCTCTAGGATTATAGACTTAGAAAGCTTTACCGACTCCTGGGAACCGGGTACTCGGCTCCCAACTGCCGAGTACCCGTTTACCATAGAGCTCATTCTTGTTTGCATAGCGACAAGAGCAATACATGCTTTTTGCATTAAGGATTTTAGTGTTTTAAAATAATCTTAGTCTTTAATCAGTGATAGTTTGTGTGTTCTGAAAGGATTAACTAAGGACTATGGAGAATACCGCCCAAGACAACCAGGTTGTATTGTTCTTTATTATCCATAGTTAAAAGACTTAGGTCACTAAATTTCGTTGTGTCGCATCATGTTCCAATTTCTGACCCCATAGAATCTGGGACGTGTGCTAACAACGATATATGCCAGACGATCGCCTTCTTTAAACCCCAACAGGCGATCGGCAGATATGAAAATAGGTGTTTGCTACGGTATTTCTAACACGAATATCGGCTGACGTCGTTCTCCGTAGAATCCGAGCGGGTGACGTCACACCCGGTCGCTCGGATGTTTGTGAAGAAAAATTTTTCATTAATTCGCGCATCTTATTCTGGGTGCTGCGTACTAAAAATGGTACCGGAAACTTTAGAATGATCAAGTTTATGTGCGATCACGATCGGTTTGCAATGATCGGTGGTTTCAAAATTCTTGAGTAGATGTGTGGTCTGCGGTTTTACCGTGTGAGACAGCAGTTTTGTTATACATTTTGTTGTTTTCTTCACATATCGTGCTGCGTTCATTAGGAGTATAATTTATATTGATTAGTAAATATACCCTGAATGCTATGCGATATGATTCCTGGAGCCGTTACACATCCTGTAGGATCTATTATGGGTGTGTTGTGCCCGCCGCGTACTTGTCGTCATAATCAATGCGATCGTTGTTGTAACGTGGCGGGGTGGGGTGCGGGGAGGTTACGGTTAATTTATGAGTCAAATTATTTGAAAATTAATTGTCTGCCTTCCATCCGGGTCTCGTTCCGCTTGTTTATTGTAGGTTTGTGCTTATTTTATAGGCCAAGCCAGCCCCGCCATCATGTGATGACTGCCATAAGTTTGTCCGTGTAATGTTCAAGGATCATGTCTGTTTTAGGTGTGCCCTGTGTAATATAGATCATAGGTGTAATGTTTGTGCAGTGTGGTCCGTCGAAACGATGGTTAAGTTCCTTGCCCAGAAGGACTTGGCTGGGTCTGACGCGGGGTCAGGCGGTCCGAGAGTAAATCGTGGAGCGCCCGGTTCGGCCGGTGCGGGTGCTCCACGTCCCCAGCTGGAGGTGGCGGAGATGGCACCGCCGGCGTGGTTTGGTCCGGCTCTGCAGGGTTTTTCTGCATAGCGTTCTGACCACGCTGGTGTCGTCCCTGCTACCAAAGGTTGGGGGGCAGTTTCTCCCCATGCCTGGTACGGATCCTGTCCTCGGACAGGATTCTGGACTGGTTACCGAGGGGGCCGTCTCGTACGGCCCCCTGGCAGTCCCGTCTGGCTTCGGCCAGACGGGTTTCTGTTTCTCTGCGGCCACCTCCGGGTGGTCCAGTAGCGGTGGCCGGTCCGTCAGGTGTGGGAGCCGTCCGCCAGGACGGTTCCACGGTTGACTCGTCTAGTGACGACTCTTCGGAGTCTGAAGACGAGGAGGCCGAGGAGGAGAGGTTGCTGCGGCCCGTGAAGCCGCAGGTGGAGAATATGGAGGTTGATTCCGTCCTAGACGGAACCGGCCTCCATTTGTCTGGTTTGGCGCAAGCCAGGTCAGCGGCTCCGCCTGTGGCTGAGGCAAATCCGTTACCGTGCACCGGTTCCGTGCGGCTTGGTTTGGCACCAGCCGTCACGGGAACGGGTGTGCCGGGCCGGGCGTGGTACTCGCCTATCTCGCCTGGTCCGGCAGTCGGATGTGGGGTGCCGTGGGCGCCCGTGTCCGGCTATGGTTCCGCGACTGCTACGGGTCCGTACGGTTTTCCGTGCGGTCCTACCCCATGGACCGGAGTGTTTCATGGGGTGGCGGCGGAACCGTGTGGTACCGGAGTGCCTGGCGTGTCAGCCGTGGCTCCTTGCTGGGAGGCCGTGGCTGGCAGACCCGTGAGCACGTCAACGGGTGACGTGTTTGCGGGGGTGTCTTCATCGGAGGTAGATTGGTCAGATGCTCTGGCGTGGCTAGCCAGGGTTGACCCGTCTGTGGTTTCGGCCACGGCCGATGAAGATGCGCCCCGTCCGTCGATCAGGACGGGGATTTTGCCCGCGGCCCGGATCCAGTCAGTGGGACTGGATCCACGGTTCATAGAATGGTTGGATGCTATTTATAGCAAACAACTGATGACCAAGGGTCAGCTCCCTGCGGCCTCCAGGGAGGTGCGGGCAAGATGTCGTATTCCGCTGGGGGAATACGACAGGTATGGTGTAGTCCCGTCGATCACGGAGGATGACCGATGGGTACTGGCCGTCCAGAGTGCCGTGCCGGGTCACCCCGGTCCGGCACTTGTGGACAAGTCTCAGGTACACCAGGAAGAAGTCCTGTCCCTATGCGATGAGGGTGTGAGGGCAGCGATGAGCACTGTCAACCACTCTTATCGTCTCCTTCAGTCGGTCTGGGCTGAAGCGGGGCAGGCCACCTGTGGCGCTTTCATGTGTCAATGACGGCCTGGTGCTGTCGATGGACGCATTGGCAAGGGTGCAAGTGCGTGTGACGAAATCCAGGAGGCAAATGGTCATTGACCATATGCGTCCGGCTACGGCAGTCAGGGAGCGTCTCCTTGGGACACCCCTGACAGGGCCTAGCATCTTCGGTGGGCCATCTTAGAGGATACCGCCAGTATCGCGCAGAATCGGTTAGCGGAAACCTACAGCTAGAGCTAGTGCGGCAAGCGCATGCACTAGGGCCTGTGGGGAAACCGCTAACGGGACAACCTTCAAATGAGCAGAAGAAGCATAAGGGCAAGGCGAAAGCTAGGCCTGTTGCGACTTCTGCTTCAGCTGGGGTTTCAGAGCCGCCGCCAGCGAAATAGCCCAGGAAGGTTGTAGAGGCGCCTACCCTCCCCAATGTTGCTCCTGACCGCCCTAGAGGCGGGAAGGGGAAGGGTAAGGGTAAGGCCTCAAAGGGCGGACAGAAGGGGCCGAAGCGTACCTGAGGGTACGAAAGCTACCTTCATATCCGCCTGGACCGCGCCTGTGCGACAGGAACAGCGGTGCCAGTTATACCCGTTGTGCCTAAAACGAAATGGTTCTCTCTCTCTCTCATTAAGAAAGAGGGGGTGGGGGGGGCGGACTGCGAGCCGGACAACCCCGTTAGACGTCGAGGCGTCTATGGTGGGTGGAAGGCTCATGCGTTTCGTCGAGGCCTGGCAAGGTGTGACGTCAGACAGTCTGGTCCTGGGATGGTTATCCCAGGGTTACATGCCGGAGTGGTGGGACTTTCCACCACAAAATCTGTCTTTGGCACCTGTCTGGACACCCGTACCAAGGGAGCCAGACAAGTTAGAAGCCGTTCAAAAGGAAGTGTCAGGTTTGCTTCTGAAGGGAGCAATAAAACCAGCAAATCGAGACACTCCAGGCTTCTATTCAAACATGTTCCTTGTCCCCAAGAGCACAGGGGGATGGAGACCCATACTCAATCTCAGGCCATTAAATTGGTTTATCCATACGCCTCGGTTCCAGATGGAAACGCCGCGGTCGGTAATGCGGGATTGAGGAAAGGAATGTGGTGTGTATCGATCGATCTGAAAAATGCATATTTCCACATTCCTATGAATCGGAGTTGGCACAGGTTTCTGAGATTTGCGTTTCAGAATCAAGTATGGGAGTTTACAGTCTCCCGTTTGGCCTGTCAACAGCTCCGAGGGTTTTCACAAGAGTGGTCCTTGCGGTGACAGCGTTTCTCAGAAAAGAGAACGTGGCGCTACACACCTACATAGACGACTGGCTGCTTAAGGCAGACTCGGTTGAACGTGGATACTGCTCTGACTCTGAAGTTACTTTCAGATCTACGCTGCATAGTCAACGAGGAGAAATCCGAGTTGACGCCCACTCAACGTTTCGTTTATTTGGGGATGCGATTCGACCTCGAGGAGGGCAGGGTTTACCCGTCAGAGCCCAGAGTGGTGTCTCTGTTAGCCATCCTCAAGAGTTTTCGAGTGGGAAACCACATTCAAGGCGAGGCGGTTCCTTCAGATGCTGGGCATGATGGTCTCCATGGAGCAGGTATCCCGTACGATGCTCTAATGCGAAGGCCTATCCAGTTGTATCTGATGTCTCTGTGGAAACAGAGAACAGAACCCCTGTCAAAACTGTTGCCAGTTTTGGAGCCGATAATATCGCATCTTCTATGGTGGAAACAGCGTCAGAATCTCCTATTAGGGGTTTCGCTGCACCTACCCCGCCCCAGCTGTCCGTCTACACGGATGCATCGCTGGAAGGGTGGGGTGCCTGCCTGGGAGAACCAGGTCTCGGGCACATGGACTCTCCCGGAGAGTCAGCTGCATATCAATCTGTTGGAAATGATGGCAGTGGAACTGGCGTTGGAAGAGTTCCTTCCGATGATCAGGGGCAAGGTGATATTGATACGGTCGGTCAAATCGCCAAGGCGGGACCAGGTCGCCCACTCTGTGTATCAGGGTGTGGCACTTGATTCAATGGTGCAGGAATTACTCGGTTGTTTTGAAAGCAGCTCGTATTCCTGGCCGATTGAACATTCTGGCGGATGCTTTGTCTCGCAGACAGAGAATCCTGCCAACAGAATGGTCCCTCAACCCTCCAGTTCTGCGATGGATCTTCGAGCATTGGGGCAAACCCAACGTGGACTTGTTCGCCACAAAGTAAAATGCTCAAATCATGACATATGTCTCGCCGATTACAGATCCAAATGCCGTCGATACAGACGCTCTGGCGATAAGCTGGAGAGTACCCACCCACCATTCTTCTACCGAAGGTTTTGGTGAAGGTCAGGGAGGAACCGTGTCTGGTCCTGCTAATAGCGCCGTATTGGCCGAGCAGGGCGTGGTTCACGGATCTTCTAGATCTGCTGGTGGAAAATCCTGTGCAGTTGCCCGAGATTCCGAACATAATCTCCCAGGCCAAGGGACGCTTCCTACACGAGCGTCCCGAAATGTTCAATGACTGTGTGGATGTTATCAAACAACGTTCCACGTCGGAAGGCTTTTCTCGACAGGCTGCTGATTTCATCGCGGCTGCGAGAAGGAGGTCAACCTTCAAGTCATATAACAACAAGGTTAACAGATTTGCAGACTGGTGTGAAGAAAAGGGTATTGATACCTTTCAATCCACTATCAGCAAATAGCAGACTTTCTCTGTGAGCTGTTCTTTTGAGGACTAGCTCCCGTCACAGTTGCTGGATACAAGTCAGCTTTGGCATCAGTTATCCCTGTCTAGCCAACAGGGATAGTCCAGAGGTGGCCCAGTTAAATGTGATGTTGAAGGGAATGAGCAATCTCCGACCGAGACAACCGGTAGTTATTCCAGCCTGGAGTCTATCTTTAGTGCTTAATGTACTGGCCAAGCACCCTTTCGAACCGTTGCGTTCGGCTAGTCTAAAGCATTTGACTCTAAAGGCGGTCTTTCTATTGGCAGCTTCCTCAGCTAGAAGGTGCAGTGAGATCCATGCGCTTTCGGCAGAGAGGAACCGATTTATTGTTTCTGGAGAAGGTCTGCGTCTTCTGCCAAGAGCAGAGGTTATGTCAAAGAACCAATCTTTGAGATATCCCGGCAAACCGATCATTATACCGAAGTTAACTAGGTTTGATCGTGATGCCAGTGTCTGGTGCCCGGTCCGTGCTTTGACTAAGTACAAGAAATGGACTGACTCGTTACGGTCGAACGATAGACATCTGTGGATCTGCCATAAAAAGTCTTATGGCGCCGCATCCATGGATACTATCTCTCGTTGGGTGGTCGAATGCATTCAGACTACTCACGAGATGGCGACTGGGCACCAGGTGCAAGGCGTAAGGGCAGACAATGTCAGAGGAATAGCCGCCTCGACCACCCTTTACAATGGTGTTCCGTTATAGGACATCATGGCCGTTGCACAATGGCACTGTGAGTCCTCATTCACGGATTACTATATGAGGGATGTGTCAGACTCAGCCAATCCACTCGCTTTAGCTGTTTTGAAACGATAGTTAGTGACCACACTGCTTTTCACCCTTTTCTCACTTCGGTAAGAAAAGAACCTAAAGCAGGCATGGTCAGGCGAGAGGATGTCAACCAGATTGTGTCACTGATGGCCGAACCGGTGAATGGTTGGAGGCGGTACGTCTGAAGTCCAATTATCATAAGGTAATTCAATAGTGAGAGTTTTTTGTATTATGGATATGTATCATGTTCATTCATCTTATATATTCATGCTCATTCCCAGGCTAATACATGGAGTATGCAGGGAGCAGTTAACCCTCTTGGCATATTTGTGTTTTCAGGCGAGATACATGTTCGTTAGTTCTCTCCCTTTTCTTAGGAGGAAAAGGGGGGGGGGGACTGTGACGCGAATGTGATTCGGTTCCGTGAACTTGACGGTCCTTTTAGGTCTCCGTTAGTCAAGTTTGAAGTCTAAAATCTTTCTCCAAGGTGCAAAATTAGCATTTATGGCTTGCCCCTTCCCACCAGGTTACTGATCAAATCTGGTGTATATCAGAAGTAACAGAATGGTGAGTATTGATCGAAGGAGAATGCAGGAAATGTCAATTTCCCTTTCTCCGAGATCTAACAATACTCACCATTCTGTTACGGACCCAGCCTCCCAGCCCCACGGAGGCAAGCCATAGTTTTCTCTTGTTTGGTGGCTATGCAAACAATATGAGCTCTATGGTAAACGGGTACTCGGCAGTTGGGAGCCGAGTACCCGGTTCCCAGGAGTCGGTAAAGCTTTCTAAGTCTATAATCCTAGAGCCGCTGTCAGGGCCAGCTGTATATCAGAAGTAACAGAATGGTGAGTATTGTTAGATCTCGGAGAAAGGGAAATTGATATTTCCTGCAGTCCAATATTAGTTCTAGCAACTTTGTAGAGGCGTGACTTTCACTGCACATGGGAATATTGTTTCTCCAGTTGATGACGGAATAGGTAAAATCCCCCATGATAATAATATGTGAGTTGGATGATGCTGAGGCTTCAATTTTAAGGTTTTCTAGTAGGTTGGTATTTTTTTGGTTGCTGTTAGGGGACCAGTGAATACATCCGATTAGTAGTTTGTTACTGCTGCTTAGTTTAATGCTACACCAAGAAGAGTCTTGGTAATCATTGGCTGAGGGAAATGATCGCTCAGAAGCGTTTAAGTAGCATTTCGTATAAATAGCGTTGCCATGAACTTGAGAGTTTATAGTAAGCCAGCTGTTGTACCCTGGAAGCTCACATTCTGTATGTGTTAATTGGTGAGATGCATTTTTGTGCTTCAACTCTGTAAATCCTATAATATCGGGGGAGGTTTCCTCAATGTAAATAAGTAGCTCCTCCCGCTTGTTGTGGAAGGTGTCAAGATTGGAATACATACACGTTAGGCGATAAATATCAGGTGTGCAAAGTTTATGTACAATATTTACAGGCTTACGCCCTAAAGTTGTTAGTCTCTCTGGTCCCCTCCTCTCCTCATTGTCTTTTTTCAGGCTGTTCTAAATTTTAAGGTTGTGTTGGCATCGGGCTAGGGTTGCATGATATATCGATACCATATTGAAAACCAATATCATGGACTGATGGTCTAAAAACTGCTTATAAAATATAAATTAAAAAATATATATATATAAATTTTGTGTTTTTAATATTGCTTTTATAGTGTTAAAAATGAGAGATACTAACCAGCGGCAATCATGAAAGGTGCAAAGCGCACACTCCTGTGGGTGCTCCAAATTATTGGAGGATTATCCTCGCCCAACAACAACAATGAGTAATAATTGATGCCATTCAAAACATGTTTTTTCAGGAAATAGCTATATCGTTTAGGCCACTTCTGCTGGTCATTTGATTCCATTCCCGTTTTCTCATTGGCTAGCACACCACAATTTATCCAGTCACTATATTTTTATATGAAGAATAGTTTTTCTTACTACGAACGAACATTGTTTATCTAATCACGTCATGGCTGATGTTTTATTATCTCTGTCAAAATGAATGGTTATACTCATGTGATGTTAAAAATGTAACATACACTTTTGATAGACAGTTGAAAGGGGGAATATCATTTTTTGCCCCATTGTGGATAAAACTGAGTTGTCGGCTAGCACATGACTTTAACAGGCTAATAATAACAACTAGTTCATGCGATTGATCTATATAGAAAAGATTCTTGACATACATTGGTTGAACTATTCACAGAAGTGTTTATTAAAAAAAATCCTTACATAATATAAGTGCTACATACAGCTCAGATATTCAAAAATATTCATGTTTCAAATCCAGCTCATTTTACACATGGTTGATTAATATTTTGCTAGTCAACTTAATCAGCTTATAATGGTAACAGGATGAGATGGTAACTTGCTTTTGTTCAATTCGAGTTTGGTTAAGATTAACAACATTCTTCCTGTATTCTGAGAAAGATTCCGTAACTAAGTTAGGTACATTTGTATATATGTATATGTATTCATAGTTGACCCTGTATAGATGTGTACAAAGTATAAATATATAAGCATATAACATTAGTATTGTCAAGTTGTAGATTAGTTCAAAGTACACTGCGAAAATTTGAAAGCTAGGAAGGGCTGACAGGCCAACGGTCTATTACCCATACAGCCGAAGTTGATATGATATGATATGATAAGATGTTTTCAAATAAGCTCATTATGGAACATACTGACTATTTTGAAAATAATTTGACTAAAATTTGTTGCCTGCTTATGTAGCAATTATTTTCAGTCAAAAGGTTTTCAATATAATCAGTAGGAAAATTATAGCTGTATTATAGCTATAGTCATCTATGTGTATATAGTGTGAAATAGATTCACTTCTATTCTTCTAACTTTCAAAAGTTGTATTTCTAAGATAGAAACAACAAAGTAACATTGTTTCTCAAATGTACCTCTGTAAGAGTTAAATTTTTAACACAGGTTTGATAAGAGTTACGTATCAATTAACTGGACAATCACAATTATTTCTTTGAGGGGCATAGCAACTGCACATGTTCAGTAAACCAGCAAACTGTCTATGGTTGGCCAGTCGAATTTAACCTATGGCTTACCCCTCCCAAGTGGAGTAAATGTTGGCGTTCTAATTTGTGTGTTTTCTACTTTGCGACAGGGTGTTGGCTACGCCCTCTTTGCTTAAGTCCTCTTCCTGAATACAGGCCATGGTAGGGAGTGGCTCATCATGATTAATTTCAAGCCATGTTGTTGCATTATAATTTGTAACGCATGTTCAGGCCATCCATAAAAAAGATTTTGTTTCCTGCAAACCGGGTGGGGAAAAAAGACTTCAGGAGGGAGGAAATTTTTCTTTGTTTAATTATTAATTTATTTAAAAAAAGTAATAAATATTAGTTTTTCAGGTATTTGACTAGATGTCCATTAAATATAGTTGTAATTGCCAAATCTGTCATGTTTTTCCTAACACAATTAGCAAAAGGGATTCACATTGCATACAAATGGCATTAAAAACATTGTAATTTGTATAGTTTTACAAATGTATGCATGTTTTAACATTTATGCTGGGTAGAAAAAAATTATTTTGTTCCCGGCCGGGGGAGGTTTACAAGAAACGAAACTATTTTTTATTTTTGCCTCACAGCCCTTTTTCTTTTTATTTGTAGGACGAAGATACTTCCAAACACGATGGCTTCATGAAGAAGGTCAAGGAACGTGGTGCACAGAAGCTTGATATTGCTATGGACTTTGGTTTCTTCCATGCATTCTTTGCCACTCTAGCAATGGTGATCGTCTCAGAGCTTGGTGACAAGACATTTTTCATCGCAGCTATCATGGCAATGAGGCATTCCAGAGCAACTGTGTTTCTGGCAGCCATTTGTGCTCTGGCGTTGATGACTGTATTGTCAGGTATTTTGGTTTTAAGTTGCATGTAAAGATATTTCTCTCCGGCTACCCACCAATTTGCAGAGGATTTAAGAAACGGTTAAATACAGCAATGTCAATATATATTGCCACAGGAGATAGTCTATTCACTGGGAAAGGATGATTTTTAAATTAAATAACTGTTTTGTTTCTTAATCACTGGGTGCCTTGTTGTATTTAATGTTTTAATGGTCACGGTCGTCAAAACCACTCTGCAATGGTCTTGGAGAATGTCCATTCTTGGGGTAACATAAGACACTTTTTTGAAAATTCACCACAGGAATTGCTGGCTCAATAAGCGTAAGCTTAAAAAATAGTCTCTTGGCCTCTAAATAGGTATTTCTGAAGACCTCTGCAGTGGCTGGTTTTGAACTACTTGCCAATTAGTGTTAACCCGTAGCACACTGATGTCAATATTCTATCTTTATGGTGTCAATGGCAAAGAAACTAGTGTACATTTTCCAACAATTTTGGTTCTTCCACCAAATTTGTTGAAAAATAAACACCAGTCCATCTTTTAGTTTAATTTGAAAATTAAAATTTTGACATCAGAGTTGTAAGGGTTAAGTAAATCTAGAGCTGTAGGTCAAGGCATCTGGAGACACTAATCTTGTGATACGTGTAAATCCTGACTTTTATGGTCAAACATTTTGTCAAATCCCAAATTTTCATGGTCAAAATACAAATGAAGAAAACTGCGCAGTATATTGGGATAAAATTTTTTTTTATAAAATGCTTGGTATGTTTGATTTGGTATGTCACTAGGGTTACCCAAAAAGAACAAATCTCCAATCTCACAACCTAGCTACATGTAGAGTTAATTTCGGACGATTAAGTTATATAATGGTATATATATACACCTGTGCAAAAGTTAAGCACCAGCAAAAACAATAGAACGTAGAAACATGATGGTACAACTAGGCTGCCATACTTTTTGTCCCCGCGTTAGCTGACATAATTCCAAGTACGAAATGCACATGCATGCATGACTTCACGCCGCTTGATCTCCGTGCGTGGCGGGAAACAGCACACGTGTTCAGTTATGTAAAAGTCCAGTTTGAGGTGTAGAACATTACATACAGATTTAGGCAACAAGATTAGGAATTCTGTGTTCATGACCGTGGTTTATTTGTACAGAGAGAATTAGCTCATGATTGTGAACCGCTATGGCAAGACGAAGGTTAAGTGATCGTGTGAAATGGCAAATCATAGGCATGCATACCACTGGTATGTCATGCAGAGAGATTGGCAGACAGCTGAACATTAACCATACTGTAATCAGTCGTTTGATTGCAAAACATGGGCAAACTAACGAGGTGAAGGACAGGCCTAGATCTGGAAGACCGAAGAAGACTACTGCCCGTGATGATCGAGCCCTAGTACGCCTTGTTAGGAGATCTCCATTCACCAACAGCAGAGTGCTCAGCCAGCAATGGGAAACGCGCAATAGAGTGTCAATGGCTACCGTCAAAAGGAGACTGTATGCTGCTGGCATGAAAGCTAGGAGACCTGTCAGACGTCCTCTCCTCACTGCACACCACAAAGAGGAGCGTCTGAGGTGGTGCAACGAAAGAAGACACTGGAACATGAGATCCTGAAGACGGGTACACTTGTCCGATGAAAGTCGGTTCCTGCTTCATGCCACAGATGGTCGAACTCGTGTATGGAGGTCCAGACGCACGGCGTACGACCAACGTAACATCATGGAAGAAGTTCCATTTGGTGGAGGTTCCGTTATGATATGGGGGTGCATCTCATTTGATTGTAAGCTGGATCTGTTGACTGTACCTGGAACACTAAATGGACAAAGATATCAAGATTCCATACTGGATAGAGTTGTGGTCCCTCATTTTGTAAATCATGCACCTGGAACCCACCCTATATTCATGGATGACAACGCCCGACCACATCGTGCTAGAGCTGTGCATGAATACCTCCGCCAGAATGCCATCGAAACCCTACCATGGCCAGCAAGGAGCCCTGACATGAACCCTATTGAGCATATCTGGGACATTCTGGGAAACATGGTGAGAAGGAGGGATCCTCCTGTGCAGAACCTACAGGAATTAACAGACGCACTCCATCTTGAATGGCAACGAATACCACAATGGCGTATCAGTCGGTTGGTGACCAGCATGAGACGTCGTGTCCAGGCCGTCATCCAGGCACAAGGTGGATATACCCGGTATTAATAATGACAGTCTCAAACTCGTGCACAGATGTTAAACTTCGTTTTCAGACACCATTAATGACAATCTAGCCACGTGTGTCAACTGTAGAGCAATAGTTGTCAGTTGTGTCAACGTAACCATATTCAGGCCTCGTTTTCAAGTTCAAACAAAAACATACAGTGTTTCCCCACCATCATAATCAGCATTCCTCTAGTTGCATTATTACCTCTTGCACTAAGATGGATGGGTACATAAATGTTTATGCTATTGCTTTCTTCATAGCACATGAATATACCCTCGCATGTGCGTAAAAATAGTGTGGTGCTTAACTTTTGCACAGGTGTATATATGTGCAAAAATAACTTATTTAACTTTGACACGACTCATTAGTCTCTAGGTATATTTTAATATCCTGGCAGAGGTGAAAAATACTGATGTAAAAGTATCCCAAATCAACAGAATAACAACTTAACAATTGTGGAATAACAACTTAACAATTGTGGCTCCCATTGTACAAACATTCCTGCTTGGAAATCAAACATAAACCATTCATTTGCGTAAACTAATTATCCTTCTGCATTCTGTAGCTTGACTTCGCCAAGCCAATATGGAAACTAATAAGTTTGATACAGTGGTCTTGAAAAATGTCTACTTGCCACGCTTGTAGGCTAAGAGTTTTGGAAAATTGACCACTGAATGACAGGCTTGCTAGATTGGTTTAATGCAGGATTTGAGTCAGGCCAGACTGTTTGCCTGCAAAAGAACAAATAGAAAGTGGAAATGTTTTTACCCGTATCTGGCAAGTAATGCGTTAATTATGTTTTTGAAGTTTGCAACATGAAATGAGTATGAACGTGTTTGTTACTATCTGATCATTTCAGCTCTGTTAGGCTTTGCGACGACTGTGATACCGCGCAAGTTTACACATGCGGTAGCTTCTATTCTGTTTGCTGTGTTTGGTGTCAAAATGATACGGGAGGGTAAGTTGTGTTACATGTATGCTAGTGTATGTTAACCCCTTCACCAATGAATTCCCCTTATATCAAATTTTCTAGGCAACCATACAGGAGAACTGCTGAATATTTGGAAATTAATTTGACTGGAAGCAATTGCTGCATGAGGCTAAGCCACCAACAGGCAACCACTTTCAGTCAAATTGTTTTCAAAATATTCAGCAAGTCAAAAGTTTTTGCTCATTGAAATTATTGTCTGGTGGCTTGCTGCAGTGAGACAGTTAAACACACTTACATGCATTCTTGGATTATTTACCATTTAACACTTGAATTTGTTCAAGAAAATTTAAATTTTCGCATTGAAAATGTCCATTTGCGGACCAAGAGAAGACTTAGAGAAAATGTACCACTGGAATGACTGGCTCGGTTATCGAGCCAGTCATTCCAGTGGGAAATTGTCAAAAATAGTTTTCTTTTAGTCTGCACATGGGACATTTCTCAAGACCAATTCAGAGGCCGGTTTTGGCTGATATGAGTGTTAAAGGGTTAACCATTACAGACTAGAAATCTTTTGATAAATTCTGGATGATGACATGTACACTGTAAGCAATATGCTGTTGAATATTTTGGAACTAATTGCTGCTGTCTGTATCAAAATATTCAACTACTTTACTTACAGAACTTTGTCTTGAAGATGGGACACAGTTAACCCTTTAATGGTCCAGCCGGCCAAAAACAGCTTCAACAGAGGTCTTGAGGAATGTCCATTTGCAGGCCAAGAGAAGAAATCTTTGAAAATTTACCACAGAAATGCCTGGCTCAATGATCGAGCCAGTCATTACAGTCACACATTTTCAAAAAATCATCCTCTGTTGCCCTGCAAATGGACATTCAATAAGCAAATAGTTTGATTTTCTTGACCAAATTTGACCATTAAATGGTTAATAGTATAGAACTAAGCGATCTGAAAGATTTATAGTTGTGTATAAATGAATATTGGGAATAAGAACTTAGAGAACATAGTAGATATACATGTACATGTATGTAATTTATACTGATGCCTTTTTCTTGTATTGTTTACAGGTTGGAACATGGCTGCTGATGAAGGTATTGAGGAGTATGAAGAGGTTCAGGAAGATTTGAAGAAAAGAGATGAAGAGGTATATCACTGTTGCCAAAATTCCCATTGCTTCATTCCTCTAACAGACATAAATTTAACACAATAAACAGACTACATAATTTGTATATCTCTACCTCTACAAGATGTCAGTGCACCTCTCCTACTGTGTTCTTAACAGCTGTGGTGGGCATAGCAAGTTAGTAATAACAATAATATTCGTTTATCGTACACGTGTACCCCTTAACGCTTTAAGCCTTGAATTTGTTCAAGAATATTTCAGTTTTTAGCTCACCTGACCTGAAAAGCCAAGTGAGCTTATGTCGTGGCGACCATCCGTCATCCGTCCGTCCGTCAACTTTTCCTTTAAACTACTTGTCAAGAACTGCTACGCCAATTTCAATTATATGTGGCAGGAAGCATCCTTAGGGCATAGGGATCCAAGTTTGTTCAAACGAAGGCGATAGGCCAATTTGGCCAGTGGCCATCTTGGATTTTGTGCGATTTTTTGAAACATCTTTAAAAATCTCCGAAACTGCTTGAGGGATTGAAAGAAACCTCATGAAATATGATCCAGGGCAAGAGCTCAACCAAGTTTGTTCACGGGAACTTGATTGGTCAAATGGTTCGGCGGCCATCTTGGGTGACCTAGTTTTAGCGAAAATTACTTCTCCAGAACCGCTGAAGGAATCGGGCCAAAATGTGGCAGATATGAGTAGGGACTAAGGACCAGTAAAGTTTGTTCAAGAGAAGTTGATCCGTCAAAAAACATGGCCGCTGTGGGCCAATCAAAATATAGCATGTTTGGCGGCCATATTGTATTTTTTTGTTTGATGGACTTTGAAGCTGAAATTGTTTTATATAGCTTTTTGGGTATTCTGATTTGAAATTTGCATTTTTCGAAACTGATGGATAAATGGGTTGGCGGCCATCTTGGATACTTTTCCCGCCAAAAGCTCCCATTCTCCTTCGATCAATACTCACCATTCTGTTACTTCTGATATACAGCTGGCTGTGACAGCTGGCTCTAGGACTATAGACTTAGAAAGCTTTACCGACTCCTTGGAACCGGGTACTCGGCTCCCAACTGCCGAGTACCCGTCTACCATAGAGCTCATTCTTGTTTGCATAGCGACAAGAGAATACATGCTTTTTGCAGTTGGAAAGTCTTAAGATTGTTTACGCCTAAGTCTTTTTACTGTGATTAATTGTGATAGCTTGTGCGTTCTCAAAAGGATATTTTGGATTAATATGGACGCTTCCGAGGATATCGGGTCGTATATTTCCATGTTATTCCATAGTTAAAAGACTTAGGTCTCTAAAATTTTGTATGTGTCGCATGTTCCAATTTCTAACCCCAAAGAATCTGGGACGTGTGTTAACAACGAAATATGCCAGATGATCGCCTTCCTTTAAATCCCCAACAGGCGATCGGCAGATATGAAATTAGGTGTTGGCTTATCGGTGTTTTAACACGATGATCGGCTGACGTCATTCTCCGTAAGATCCGAGCGGGTGTCGTCACACCCGTGTTTCTCGGATGTCTATGTGAAGAAAATGTTTCATTAATTCGCGCATCTGATTCTGGGTGCTGCATACTTTAATTGGTACCAGGAAAACTTTGGAATTTTCAAGTTTTGCGTGTTATCACGATCTGTTTGCAATGATCAGTGGTTTCAAAATTCTTGATTTAGATGTGTGGTCTGCGGTTTTACCGTGTGCTACAGCAGTTTGTTTACATTTTGTTGTTTCTTCACATATCGTTTTGGCCTTCGTTAGGAGTATAATTTATATTTATTAGTAAATATACCCTGAATGCTATGCGATATGATTCCTGGTTCCGTTATACATCCTGGAGGATCAGTGTATGGGTGTATTATTGCCCGCTTCGTTCTTGTCGTCATAATCAATGCGATCTTTGCTGTAACGTTCCGGGGTGAGGTGCGGGAGGGTGACAGTTAGTTTATGGTCAATATATTTGAAAATTAATTGTCTGCCTTCCATTTTTGTTTCGTTCCGCTGGCTTATTGTAGGTTTGGTTTATAGGCCAAGCCAGCCCCACCATCATGTGTCGAGTGGCACATATCGTACGGGTTCTATGCAAGGACCATGTCTGTTTCCACTGTACTAAGTGTAGTCTTGACAGTAGGTGTAACGTTTGCGCTGTGTGGTCGGTCGATATGATGCTTAAGTTCCTTGCCAGAAGGACCAGGCAGGGTCTGACGCGGGGTCAGGCGGTCCGAAAGTAAATCGTGGAGCGTCCGTTCCGGCCCGTGGGGGCGTTCCACGTCTGCAATCGGAGGTGGCGGAGATGGCACTGCCGGTGTGGTTTCGTCCGTCTAGGCAAGGTGTCTTGCATAGCGTTCTGCCCACGCTGGTGTCATCCCTGCTGCCAAAAGTTGTAGGGCAGTCTCTCCCCATGTTTGATTTGGACCCTGTCCTTGGACAGGGTTCTGGACTGGACACCGAGGGAGCCGTTTCGTACGGCCCCCTGGCAGTCCCGTCTGGCTCCGGCCTGATGGGTTCTGTCTCTCTGCGGCCACCTCCGGGTGGTCCAGTAGCGGTGGCCGGTCCGTCAGGCATGGGAGCCGTCTGTCAGGACGGCTCCACGGTTTTCCTTGTCTAGTGACGACTCTTAGGGGTCTGAAGATGAGGAGGCCGAGGAGGAGAGGGTGCTGCGGCCTGTGAGGCCGCGGGTGGAGAGCATGGAGGTCGATTCCGTCCTGATGGAACCCGTCCTCCATCTGTCTGGCCTGGCGCAAGAACTACTGGGTCGATTTCAATTATATTAGGCGGGAAGATCCTTACGATATAGAGATTCAAGTTTGTTCAAATGAACCGGATCGGCAAATTTGGTCGATGGCCATCTTGGATTTAGGCTGATTTTTAGAAATGTCTTTAAAAATCTTCTCCAAAACCGTTTGAGGGATCAATTCAGACCTCATGAAATATGATCTATTCTAAGATCTGACCCAAGTTTGTTCAAGGGAACTTGATTGACTAAATGGTTCAGCGGCCTTGTTGGATGACCTCGTTTTCGCAAAAATGACTTCTTCCCCAGTACCGCTGAAGCGATCTGGCCGAAATTTGTGATATATGATTACGGACTAAGGGCCATTAAAGTTTGTTCAAGAGAAGTTGATTCGTAAAAAAAACTGGCCGCTTTAAAATGTCTTTAAAAATCTTCTCCAAAACTGCGGGGGTGGGGGGGTGGTGGATCAATTCAAAACGCATGAAATATCATCTAGGGCAAGAGCTGCAGCAAGTTTGTTTCAAGGGAACTTGATTGGCCAAATGATTTGGTGGCCATCTTGGATAACCTAAATTTTTGCCAAAATGGCTCCAGAACCACTGAGAGGATTGGGCCGAAATTTGGGAGATATGATTAGGCACTGAGTTTTTTCAAGGGAAGGCGCTTCATCAGAAATATGGCTGCATTGGACCAATCAAAATGTAGCGTGTTTGACGGCCATATTGGACTTGGAAAAATGTCCACAAACTCATTTATAATACTACTCTCAAACCACCCACCAACAATTGTGACAAAAATGCATAGTGCTCCAGGTGAGCGACACAGCGCCCTTGGGCCTCTTGTTCAAAAAAAAATGTCAATTTGCAGACCAAGGGAAGACAATTTTTTAAAGTTAGCACTTGAACAGTGGTAGATTTTCAAAAATTGTCTTCTCTTGGTCTGCAAATGGCCATTTCTCAATACCACTGGCGAAGTTGTTTTGGCTGATGTTAAAGATTTAAGACTAAATTTATTAATCTTTCATAATGCTTCATGAATAGGGGTGTAAATATATGGTGACTGTTTCGCTCCTGCAAGCCACGACACAATAATGTCAATGAGCAAAAACTCTTGACTTGCTGAATAATTTGAAAACAATATGACTGAAAGTTGTTTGTAGTTTAGGCACCAACAACTTTCAGTCAAATTGTTTTTAAAATGTTTAACAGGTTCGGAGATATAACCCTTGGAATATGTCGTTTGCAAAATCTCATCCATCAGGCAGTTAAGAATCTGTAAGATTCATTGGTTGAGAAAACTGAGATTTGTGTTAAATGTGAACGTGGTGAGTGTCCATGTATAGGCCAACAGAAGATTCAGTTGGGAAACTTTGAGCATAATCCTCTCTTGCCCTGTTAAAAGACGTTCCCCAAGATGTCTGCAGAAGCTGGTTATGGCTGGCTTAACCATAAGCTGTTAAAACGTTACGGTAACATCTCTGAAACAGGGTCACTTCTTGCAACAATTTCTGCAAGCAGCAGTTCTAACTCGATGCATGGATTTGTTCTATAACAATTGGTGTTCGTAAATGCTGTCAAATAACAATATCTTGGTGACACAAACCTGTCACATTGTTATTGTTGGTCTGTTATATATGACCATCCATTCCATGGTGAAATAATAGTTACCCTTATTAACTCTGACTGCCAATCATGTGTATGCATGCACAGCACGGCTATACCTATTATACCTCAATTCTCTTGAATATTTTATAGCCACCAGGAACCCATCCATTAAACTTTTGCGATTATTGCGCTAAGTGATCGCGATCGATTATTAGAAAATAATCGCGTGATTACTCGATTAATTAGCTTGGATACAAATTACCAAGACATAACAACAAAAGAATATCAGTGATGAAAGTAGTAGTGGTGTTTAGAAAAGTGCATTTACAGGGAAAGAGAAGACTATTTTTTTAAATGTATCACTGGAATGCCTGGCTCGATCAGGCATTCCAGTAATACATTTTCAAAAATAGTCTTCTCTTTCCCTGCAAATGGACATACATTCACTAAGCAAAATGTAATTTTTCATGACCGATCGTATTAAAAAGTAATTGAAAGTTAGGTTTTGAAATATTTTATGCAATAAAATATATTCACAATTATTCGAATATTTAATTTTTATACCCCGCAAAAAAATTAGGCGGGATATTATGTAATGGCACCGTCCGGTCAGGCGTGCGAGCAGCAGAGTGGTTTCCGGATGATAACTCTGCTACCGTTTATTGGATCGCATTGAAACTTCATAGGGTGGTTGGACTAGGTCTGGGGAAGAAACCTATCGAAATGGACGGTTGATCCGAAATCCAAGATGGCCACCAGCCACCGGCGGCCATCTTAAAAATTGGTTTCCTGATGATAACTTTGTTACCGTTTATCGGATCATTTTAAAACTTCATGGAGTGGTTGGACTAGGTTTGGGGAAGAAACCTATCAAGATTGACAATTATCCGAAAGCCAAGATGGCCGCCAGACACCGGTGGCCATCTTGAAAATTGGTTTCCTGATGATATCTCCGTTACTGTTTGTCGGATCACTTCCTAGGGTCGTTGGAATATGTCTGGTGAAGAAACGTGTCGAAATTTATGATAATCCGAAATCCAATATGGCCCCCCCAGTCAGCGGCAGCCATCTTGAAATTGCTTTCCGGACAATACCGCTTTGACACTTCATAAGGATGACTGGTCTGATGGGTCTAAGGAAGAAATAAGTATTTTCTAATAGCTCTCATTCATTGGTTTGTAATCATGGTAGGGTATTATGCACCATTTGCGGAGCTCTTGGTAATCATATAAATTCATGATTTAAAACATAATCATGATTTTTGATTTAATCACGTAATCGCACAAGCATACCATCCATTCTTAAGTTCACTATCTGTCTGATAGCTCTCCGTACCATAGCTTTAACCATTTGACTCATGACCATTGGAACTCTTTCAGGTGTGGCATGGGAAAGGTCTGTATCGTAATTGGTCTGGGATGAACCTGGGTCATGTGCAATTTTGAAAAGTATTTGCTGCGCAATAAGTCTTGCTAACTTTGGACAATTAATTAAAGTCTGAGCATAGTATTGAGCATAGTATAGTTAGGGTTGCGTAGGATAGTATTATAGGGACGTTGTCATTGTTCAGGTGTGCATTATAGCCTTTGCTTCATTTGTTTGAGAAGTTGGTTTGAAAAGGTCTCTAGCAAAAAAGAAATAGTGTGCCTTTAGAATCGTATCGGTTACTAATTCTTAGTTTTTTGTGTGCTGTTCAATATTCTTTAAGCAAAATCTGATTAGACATACATTGTATCATAAAATTGAATTTGAAATTGCTAATATATGTTTCGGAGGATGGCTTTGAAGCTTGCATGTAAGGTGACCATCATGGACAGTAATTAATTGTATGTCTATTGATCTCTTTCAGTACGAGAGGAGAAATGTTTCAGTTCAAGATATTGAGTCAGGTATAATTCGGAACCCGCCAAGGAGGCTACTACACGGGGTAGTGTCTGCGATTTTCATACAAGCATTCACCTTAACATTTCTAGCTGAATGGGGAGACAGATCTCAGATAACTACAATTGTTTTAGCAGCAAGAGAGGTAAGATTTTTAACCTGTGAGTTAATCAAGAGATATTTAGCACTTACCGAGTACTGGCGTGTTTTAACCTTTCTGTGCAGCATAACTACATGTAATACAACAAATTCTGTAAGAAACATTCTGCTGAGTATTTTGAAATTAATTTGCATATCCAATTGAGCGTAGTATTGTCTTCTAATAATTAGGCAGCTTTCCCGTATGTTTGCCCTAAAATTAAGATAGACAGGCGTCATCAGTTAAATCGTTTTTAAATGGATCCATTTTATGTTGTATTGGTAGAGGACTTTATACTTGTGACCAGCTTTCTTCTATTAAACCCCTTAACCCTTACCACTCTGATGTCAATATTCTATCTTTTACTGCATGTCAATAACAAATAAACTGGTGTTCATTTTTCAACAGTTTTGGTGGATGATGTTGCTGTCTACGACAGCAACATCTTCCACCAAATAATTAGTTGAAAAATGAACACCAATTCATCTTTTAATTTAATTTGAAAATTAATAATTTTGATATCATCATGTTAAGGATTAAGTAAGTGGCATTGTCTGGAAGTGCAGTGTGATGTTACTTAAATAATTTAATATTTCCTGTATTGGGTTAACACAAGTATTAATTCTATACCGTTCTAGTTAACTAGGATATACATGTATCTGTGTATATCTGTGGTATGTATCCAGCACGCAATGTTCAGGTGTCATATTATTCTATTGTCAGCTATTATTATGCGCCATATTATTTGAGTCTACATGTATTGCCTGTACTGATTAGGAATTCTCCAACAAAGGCATCTCCCAATCCTTGCAACAGATCAAAGCTCTTAGGCTGTAAGCATGTTGAATGGATTTATGTGAGTAGATCAACAGCTCATATAATGTTCAATGCAGTTTAGTCAACGTGTATAAATTTCAAGGAAACCATACGAGAAAGCTGTTGGATATTTTGACAATAATTTTCCTGAACACGTTTGCTGCCTATGGCAACATATGATTTTTCAAATAATACTTACCAGATGTACAATTGTGGTCAATTCCATGAGAATTGAAGCCAGAAGGAATGCGTCATGCAAGAGGATTTTCATTCCTTGGCTGTGATCCCGATAAAAGAATCGGGATCGGATCAAATTCTGGATCGATGGATATCTCAGAAATCACGGGTCCGATTTGTCTCAGATTCTAACACAAGAAATGGCGTGGTCATACACTATGATTCCACAATGTTGGGCGTGATCCAAAGAAATCCTGGAAAAATCGAAAAAATCCAAACATTCCAGAAAGTCTGAAAATGTTTTACAATGTAACAAAAACAGGAAGATAACGGGTCTGCAATCTCTGGTTGCTCTTCTTGCGCTTGAAAAATGCAAACTTTGATAATTTGTGTTTTTTTGAGAACTTTAAAACTAATCGGTTTTGAAGTAAATTCGGAATATAAGTAAAATGCATGTAATACAGGCGTCAAGTTCTTGTTTCGTTAATTTTTGTCAACATGTATAGGAGCTAATATTATTTATTTTTTAAAGACCATTACATGCAAGTCTCAACAGTGTGTACATGTACAATAAAAACAAGCATATCATATAATATATAACACAAAGCAGTGACACATACACATTAACTAAAATGTTGTTTAAAAATAAATGTTTTTAGGTTTGATTTAAAATGGGTAAATTTAGTAAACGATCTCAACTCAAGTGGAAGACTGTTCCACAGTTTCAGTGCCGCTACACTCATGGGGCGGTCACCATACTATTTCGAGGTTTTCTTGCCATGGGATTTATAAGAGAAGAGGGTCAGCTTCACCTCAACGCTACTCCTAGTGTGGTATGAAGGCTTTTGAACAATGATATCAGTGAGGTAGCTAGGCACTGACTCACCGTGGCGTATAACCTTGAAAATTATGCACAAAATTTTGAACAGAATCCACTGTTCGACTTGGAGCCAGTGAAGCTCTTGGAGTACCAGAGTCATATCCGCATGACGATCTAGTTTACGTCTGGTGACCAGTCTAGCAGCAGAATTCTGTATATGCTGAATTTTTTTTATCTTGTAGTCGGAAGACCATAGAACAAGCTATTACAGTAATGTAGCTTCGATGTAACAAAACCTTGCGCTAATTTCTCAGTGCTGGCCTCGTCCAAAAGATGACGGATTTTTCCTATACGCCATACTGAATGAGACGCCCGTTACATACTTTCTGGATTTTTTCATCCATGAGTCCAGCCGAGTCCATCATCACCCCCAAATCACGAACGGATGCAGATGGAGAAACATACACCTCACCAACACGCACATCACATGTGGCCACCCGAAGACCCGCTTCCTTGCTGCGTGGCGAGAACCAGACTACTTCTGTCTTACCATCATTCAATGCAAGCAAATTTGCTCGCATCCAATCACGTATCTCATCAACACAGGCCTCAATACGGCTGACTGTGGCAGCATCCATATTTATTGGACTTGAAAACCATGACCTTTGTAAATTGAATTGTCATTTTCTCACAACAAACGCCATGTATAAATAAGCATATGTATCAGTTGGGTATTGTCAGTTTACTTACATCTCGTTTCAACAAGAACGGGAAACTAAGGGATTTGTATTGTTTGCAATACCTTATTTCATATTATACCTGTTTTCAGGAAGTTGTTGGTGTTATACTCGGAGGAACATTAGGGCATGCATTATGTACGGGTCTGGCTGTGTTAGGAGGACGAATGGTAGCCCAGAAAATTTCAGTTAGAACAGGTTTGTAATGTTATTTTGCTGAACTTTACAGTTTTCACAATAAAACCAAAATTTTGACAATTCCTTCGGTTTCGTCCCATTACAAATTCATCCTATAAAGCACAGGTTTTTTTTCTGAAAACCTCATTTATTTTCCTGGTGGCTATCAATTCAAATAGCTATGGAAATCAGTAAAACATAAGTTTACATCCATATCCAATGTTTTTGGCTCTCAACATAGATATATTTGCTAGTCTGATCTGAACAAGTTTAGCTCTTCATAAAGTATTATTGGTTGAGTTTATATGGGACAAGATGGTCGCTTTTTGTTATCCTGCGATCTCTACGCAGGTGCTAATAAAAAGACAATCGCTGCACAGTTCACGGAAATAGTTGTAATTTGTAGCGCCGATTTGTGGGGATTTAATCTGTTTGGGACATGATTTAACTGAGGACAGTTATAATTTAGTGTTTAATAGTGGGATTCATCTAATTGCTTGGTTTTATTGTGAAAAGTAAAGTTCAGCGACTATTTCAGGAGCCTGATATACATTGAATATATTGGTATCATACTACCCCCAGCCCTCACTACTTTGCCCAATGCAATAATACCGATATTGAAGGTATAATGGTATAGAATTTCATATCGATATTAATTTTCATTTTTCTAATACTGTGAAGCCCTACACCCACTTCTAGCTGAATTCTGGCCACTTTTGCTATACATATTGGAAAAACTGGCCTCTGCAGTGGTCTTGAGGAATGTCCATTTGCAGGCCAAGAAAATACTTTCTTTGAAAATCTACCACGAATTCCGGGCTCGATAACCAAGCCAGTCATTCCAGTGGTAAATATGGCATGTAAGTGGCCAATCGTTGAACAGAAATGCCAATTCTTTAACCACTCTTGACCATTTAAGCGTTACATGTAGCTGACAGAAATCTCAGTCTATATTTTAACCCTTTAACCCTTCTTCTTCTTCTTTTCGTTCGCTGATCATACCGCCAGTCCTGTGAGTGACTATCGACATGATCATAAGCGTTAAGTGCGTGGATCCATGGTTTATTAGAGTGCGCTGTGCTGCCTGGAACCTCCGTCTTCAGCACTCGAGGTTTCTCCTTCGATCAATACTCACCATTCTGTTACTTCTGATATACAGCTGGCCTTGACAGCTGGCTCTAGGACTATAGACTTAGAAAGCTTTACCGACTCCTTGGAACCGGGTACTCGGCTCCCAACTGCCGAGTACCCGTCTACCATAGAGCTCATTCTTGTTTGCATAGCAACAAGAGCTATACATGCTGTTTGCAGGGAGAGATTTAAAGTCTTTTGTCTGTGATTTGATAGTTTGTGTGTTCTTGAAAGGATATAACTGGATAAAATGGAGAATACCGCCGATGATAACCAGGTTGTATAATTCCTTATTATCCATAGTTAAAAGACTTAGGTCTCTAAATTTCGTTGTGTCGCATGTTCCAATTTCTGACCCCAAAGAATCTGGGACGTGTGCTAACAACGAGATATGCCAGACGATCGCCTTCTTTAAACCCCAACAGGCGATCGGCAGATATGAAAATAGGTGTTTGCTACGGTATTTCTAACACGAATATCGGCTGACGTCGTTCTCCGTAGGGTCTGAGCGGGTGACGTCACACCCGTGATGCTCGGATGTTTATGTGAAGAACATTTTTCATTAATTCGCGCATCTTGTTCTGGGTGCTGCGTACTAAAAATGGTACCGGAAACTTTGGAATGGTCAAGTTTACGTGTGATCACGATCGGTTTGCAATGATCGGTGGTGTCAAAATTCTTGAGAGATGCGTGGTCTGCGGTTTTACCGTGTGCTACAGCAGTTTGTTTACATTTTGTTGTTTCTTCACATATCGTGTCGGCTTTCGTTAGGAGTATAATTTATATTGATTGGTAAATATACCCCGAATGCTATGCGATATGATTCCTGGAGCCGTGATACATCCTGGAGGATCAATTATGGGTGTATTTATGCCCGCTTCGTTCTTGTCGTCATAATCAATGCGATCTTTGTTGTAACGTTGCGGGTGGGGTGCGGGAGGGTTACAGTTAATTTATGGTCAAATTATTTGAAAATTAATTGTCTGCCTTCTATCCGTGTCGTTCCGTTTGCTTATTGTAGGTTTGTGCTTATTTTATAGGCCAAGCCAGCCCCGCCATCATGTGACGAGTGCCATAAGTTTGTACGCGTCGTGTTTAAGGACCATGTCTGTTTTAGGTGTACGCCCTGTAACCTAGATCATAGATGTAATGTGTGCGCAGTGTGGTCCGTCGATATGATGGTAAAGTTCCTTGCCCAGAAGGATGTGGCTGGGTCTGACGCGGGGTCAGGCAGTCCGATGTTAAATCGTGGAGCGTCCGGTTCGGCCAGTGAGGGCGCTCCACGTCCCCAGCTGGAGGTGGCGGAGATGGCACCGCCGGCGTGGTTCGGTCCGGCTATGCAGGGTTTTCTGCATAGCGTTCTGCCCACGCTGGTGTCGTCACTGCTACCGAAGGTTGGGGGGCAGTTTCTCCCCATGCCTGGTACGGACCCTGTCCTTGGACAGGGTTCTGGACTGGTTACCGAGGGGGCCGTTTCGTATGGCCCCCTGGCAGTCCCGTCTGGCTCCGGCCTGACGGGTTTTGTCTCTCTGCGGCCACCTCCGGGTGGTCCAGTAGCGGTGGCCGGTCCGTCAGGTGTGGGAGCCGTCCGCCAGGACGGCTCCACGGTCTTCTCGTCTAGTGACGACTCTTCGGGGTCTGAAGACGAGGAGGCTGAGGAGGAGAGGTTGCTGCGGCCTGTGATACCACGGGTGGAGAATATGGAGGTCGATTCCGTCCTGGACGGAACCGTCCTCCATTTGTCTGGCTTGGCGCAAGCCAGGGCAGCGGCTCCGCCTGTGGTTGAGGCCAATCTGGTACCAGACACCGGTCCCGTAACGGTTGGTTTGACGCCAGCTGACACGGTGACGGGTGTGCCGGGCTGGGCGTGGTACTCGCCTATCTCGCCTGGTCCGGCGGTCAAACGTGGCGTGCCGTTGGCGCCCGTGTCTGGCTACGGTTCCGCGTCTGCTACGGGTCCGTGCATTTTTCCGTGCGGACCTACCCCATGGACTGCTGTGTTTCATGGGGTGGCGGCGGAACCGTTTGGTACCGGAGTGCCTGGCTTGTCGGCAGCGGCTCTATGGCTGGCAGGCCCGTAAACACGTCAACGGGTGACATGTTTGCGGGTGTGTCCTCCTCGGAAGTAGACTGGTCAGAGGCTCTGGCTTGGCTAGCCAGGGTTGACCCGTCGGTGGTTTCGGCCACGGCCGAGGAGGATGCGCCCCGTCCGTCGGTTGCGTCGATTAGGACGGGGATCTTGCCCGCGGCCCGGATCATCGAGTTGTTGGATGCTATTTATAGCAAGCAGCTTATGACTAAGGGTCAGCTCCCTGCGGCCTCCAGGGAGGTGCGGGCAAGGTGTCGTATTCCGCGGGGGGAATACGACAGATATGGTGTGGTACCGTCGGTCACCGAGGATGACCGATGGGTGCTGGGCGTTCAGAGTGCCGGGGTGGGTGGCCCCGGCCCGGCACTTGTGGACAAGTCCAAGGCACACCAAGAGGAAGTCCTGTCCCTATGCGATGAGGGTGTGAGGGCAGCTATGAGGGCTGTCAACCACTCTAATTGTCTTCTTCAGTCGGTGTGGGCTGAAGCGGGGGCAGGCCACCCTGTGCCACCTGTGGTGCTTTCGTGCGTGAATGATGGCTTGGTGCTGTCTATGGACGCACTGGCAAGGGTGCAGGCGCGTGTGACCAAATCCAGGAGGCAAATGGTTATTGACCATATGTGTCCGGCTACGGCAGTCAGGGAGCGTCTTCTTGGGACGCCCCTGACAGGGCCTAGCATCTTCGGTGGCCAAGCGCGGGCCGTCCTAGAGGATACGGCCAGCATCGCACAGAATCGGTTGGCGATCAACCTACAGCTGGAGCTAGTGTGGCAAGCGCACGCACTAGGGGCTGTGGGGAAACCCCTAGCTGGACAACCTCCAAAGAAGCAGAAGAAGCATAGGGGCAAGGCGAAAGCTAAGCCTGCTGCGACTTCTGCTTCAGCTGGATTTTCTCAGCCGCCACCGGCTAAGAAAGCCAGGAAGGTTGTAGAGGCTCCTACCCGCCCCAAGGTTGCTCCTGACCGCCGTAGAGGCGGGAAGGGGAAGGGTAAGGGTAAGTCCTCAAAGGGTGGACAGAAGGGAACGGATCGTACCTAAGGGTACGAGAGCTCCCTTCATATCCGCCTGGACCGCACCTGTGCGACAGGAACAGCGGTGCCAGTTATACCCGCCGTGCCGAGACCGAAATGGTTCTCTCTCTCTCTCGTTATGAAAGGGGGGGGAGCGGACTGGGAGCCGGACAACCCCGTTAGACGTCGAGGCGTCTATGGTGGGTGGAAGGCTCATGCGTTTCGTCGAGGCCTGGCGAGGTGTGACGTCAGACAGTCTGGTCCTGGGATGGTTATCCCAGGGTTACATGCCGGAGTGGTGGGACTTTCCGCCACAAAATCTGTCTTTGGCACCTGTCTGGACACCCGTACCAAGGGAGCCAGACAAGTTAGAAGCCGTTCAAAAGGAAGTGTCGGGTTTGCTTCTGAAGGGAGCAATAAAACCAGCAAACCGGAACACTCCAGGCTTCTATTCAAACATGTTCCTTGTCCCCAAGAGCACAGGGGGATGGAGACCCATACTCAATCTCAGGCCATTAAATTGGTTTATCCATACGCCTCGGTTCCAGATGGAAACACTGAGATCGGTAATGGCGGGATTGAGGAAGGGAATGTGGTGTGTGTCGATCGATCTGAAAGATGCATACTTCCACATTCCTATGAACCGGAGTTGGCACAGGTTTCTGAGATTTGCGTTTCAGAATCAAGTATGGGAGTTTACTGTTCTCCCGTTTGGCATGTCGACAGCTCCGAGGGTTTTCACAAGAGTGGTCCTTGCGGTGACAGCGTTTCTCAGAAAAGAGAACATGGCGCTACACACCTACATAGACGACTGGCTGCTCAAGGCAGACTCGGCAGCCAGGTTGAACGTGGATACTGCTCTGACTCTGAAGTTACTTTCAGATCTAGGCTGGATAGTCAACAAGGAGAAATCCGAGTTGACACCCACTCAACATTTCGTTTATTTGGGGATGCGATTCGATCTCGAGGAGGGCAGGGTTTACCCGTCAGAGCCTAGAGTGGTGTCTCTGTTAGCCATCCTCAAGAGTTTTCGAGTGGGAAACCACATTCAGGCGACTTCAGGCGGTTTCTTCAGATGATGGTCTCCATGGAGCAAGTGATCCCGTTCGCTGCTCTAATGAGAAGACCTATCCAGTTGTATCTGATGTCTCTGTAGAAACAGAGAACAGAACCCCTGTCAAAACTGGTGCCAGTTTTGGAGCCGATAATATCGCATCTTGTATGGTGGAAACAGCGTCAGAATCTCCTAGTAGGGGTTTTGCTGCACCTACCTCGCCCCCAGCTGTCCGTGTACATGGATGCGTCGCTGGAAGGGTGGGGTGCCTGCCTGGGAGAACACCAGGTCTCGGGCACATGGACTCTCCTGGAGAGTCAGCTGCATATCAGTCTGTTGGAAATGATGGCAGTGGAACTGGCGTTGGAAGAGTTTCTTACGATGATCAGGGGCACGGTGATATTGATACGGTCGGACAATTCGACGGTAGTATCATACATAAATCGCCAAGGCGGGACCAGGTCACCCACACTTTGTATCAAAGTGTGGCACTTGATTCAATGGTGCAGGAATTACTCGGTTGTTTTGAAAGCAGCTCACATTCCTGGCCGATTGAACATTCTGGCGGATGCTTTGTCTCTCCAGTTCTACGAAGGATCTTCGAGCATTGGGGCAAACCCAACGTGGACTTGTTCGCCACAAGGGAAAATGCTCAAATCATGACTTATGTCTCGCCGATTCCAGATCCAAATGCCGTCGATACAGACGCTCTGGCGATAAGCTGGAGGGGGATGCACGCTTACGCGTACCCACCCACCATCCTTCTGCCGAAGGTATTGGTGAAGATCAGGGAGGAACCGTGTCTGGTCCTGCTAATAGCGCCGTATTGGCCAAGCAGGGCGTGGTTCACGGATCTGCTAGATCTGCTGGTGGAAAATCCTGTGCAGTTGCCCGAGATTCCGAACATAATCTCCCAGGCCAAGGGATGCTTCCTACACGAGCGTCCCTAAATGTTCAAATTGACTGCGTGGATGTTATCAAACAACGTTCCACGTCGGAAGGCTTTCCACGACAAGCTGCTGATTTCATCGCGGCTGCGAGAAGGAGGTCAACCTTCAAGTCATATAACAACAAGGTTAACAGATTTGCAGACTGGTGTGAAGAAAAGGGTATTGATACCTTTCAATCCACTATTCAGCAAATAGCAGACTTTCTTTGTGAGCTGTTCTTTTCAGGACTAGCTCCCGTCACAATTGCTGGATACAAGTCAGCTTTGGCATCAGTTATCCCTTGTCTAGCCAACAGGGTTAGTCCAAAGGTGGCCCAGTTAAATGTGATGGTGAAGGGAATGAGCAATCTCCGACCGAGACAACCGGTAGTCATTCCAGCCTGGAGTCTATCTTTAGTGCTTAATGTACTGGCCAAGCACCCTTTCGAACCGTTGCGTTCGGCTAGTCTAAAGCATTTGACTCTAAAGGCGGTCTTTCTATTGGCAGCTTCCTCAGCTAGAAGGCGCAGTGAGATCCATGCGCTTTCGTCAGAGAGGGACCGATTTATTGTCTCTGGAGAGGGTCTGCGTCTTCTGCCAAGAGCAGAGTTTATGTCAAAGAATCAATCTTTGAGATATCCTGGCAAACCGATCATAATACCGAGGTTAACAAGGTTTGATCGTGATGCCAGTGTCTGGTGCCCGGTCCGTGCTTTGACTAAGTACAGAAAACGGACTGACTCGTTACGGTCGACCGATAGACATCTGTGGATCTGTCATAAGAAGCCTTATGGCGCCGCATCCATGGATACTATCTCTCGTTGGGTAGTCGAATGCATTCAGACTACTCATGAGATGGCGACTGGGCACCAGGTGCAAGGCGTAAGGGCACACGATGTTCGAGGAATAGCCGCCTCGACCACCCTTTACAGTGGTGTTCCGTTAGAGGACATCATGGCCGTTGCACAATGGCACTGTGAGTCCTCATTTACGGATTACTATATGAGGGATGTGTCAGACTCAGCCAATCCACTCGCTTTAGCTGTTTTGAGACGATAGTTAAGTGACCACACTGCTCTTCACCCTCTTTTCACTTTGGTGAGGATGACAACCAGATTGTGTCACTGATGGCCGGACCAGTGAATGGTTGGAGGCGGTACGTCTGAAGTCCAATTATCATAAGGTAATTCATTAGTGAGAGTTTTTTGTATTATGTATATATATCATGTTCATTCATCTTATATATTCATGCTCATTCCCAGGCTAATACATGTGGATATGCAAGGAGCAGTTAACCCTCTTGGCATATTTGTGTTTCAGGCGAGATACATGTTCATGAGTTCTCTCCCTTTTCTTAGGAGAAAAAGGGGGGGGGCCAGTGACGCGAATGTGATTTGGTTCCGATAACTTGACGGTCCTTTTAGGTCTCCGTTTAGTCAAGTTGTTAAGTCTAAATCTTTCTCCAAGGGGCAAAAGTAGCATTTATGGCTTGCCCCTTCCCACCAGGTTACTGATCAAATCTGGTGTATATGAGAAGTAACAGAATGGTGAGTATTGATCGAAGGAGAATGCAGGAATTTTCAATTTCCCTTTCTCCGAGATCTAACAATACTCACCATTCTGTTATGGACCCAGCCTCCCAGCCCCACGGAGGCAAGCCATGGATTTCTCTTGTTTGGTGGCTATGCAAACAATATGAGCTCTATGGTAGACGGGTACTCGGCAGTTGGGAGCCGAGTACCCGGTTCCAAGGAGTCGGTAAAGCTTTCTAAGTCTATAGTCCTAGAGCCAGCTGTCAAGGCCAGCTGTATATCAGAAGTAACAGAATGGTGAGTATTGTTAGATCTCGGAGAAAGGGAAATTGAAATTACCTGCATTCTGTCAGGGTTACCTCACCCTTACCTCCTTTAGTCGCCTCTTACGATGCGCAGAGGATACGGAAGGTGTATTCTAAGCCCCACCTACATGGCAAGCCCTTTAACCCTCATATTAGCCAAAAACGGCTTCTGCAGTGGTCTTGAGAAATGTCCATTTGCAGACCAAGAGAAGACTATTTTTTTTAATGTACCACTGGAATAACTGGCCAGTCATTCCAGTCGTAAATTTTCCGACAAAGTCTTCTCTTGGTCTGCAAATTGACATTTTCTATAAGAAAATTGAAATTTTCTGCAACAACTTTGAGTGTTAAAGGTTTACGGTCACCATATATTGAGCCTGTTGAATATTGTGGATCTAATTTGCTTAGAGATATGAATACACCATACATTGAGCCTGTTGAATATTGTGGATCTAATTTGCTTAGAGATATGAATACACCATACATTGAGCCTGTTGAATATTGTGGATCTAATTTGCTTAGAGATATGAATACACCATACATTGAGCCTGTTGAATATTGTGGATCTAATTTGCTTAGAGATATGAATACACCATACATTGAGCCTGTTGAATATTGTGGATCTAATTTGCTTAGAGATATGAATACACCATACATTGAGCCTGTTGAATATTGTGGATCTAATTTGCTTAGAGATATGAATACACCATACATTGAGCCTGTTGAATATTGTGGATCTAATTTGCTTAGAGATATGAATACACCATACATTGAGCCTGTTGAATATTGTGGATCTAATTTGCTTAGAGATATGAATACACCATACATTGAGCCTGTTGAATATTGTGGATCTAATTTGCTTAGAGATATGAATACACCATACATTGAGCCTGTTGAATATTGTGGATCTAATTTGCTTAGAGATATGAATACACCATACATTGAGCCTGTTGAATATTGTGGATCTAATTTGCTTAGAGATATGAATACACCATACATTGAGCCTGTTGAATATTGTGGATCTAATTTGCTTAGAGATATGAATATATAGTCAGATGACGTTATTAGATAAAATAATATGAATAATGCATGGTAGAATGGATTTAGGATAGAATAGTAGAATTACTATTTTTGGAGTAGTTTTTGCACGGTAATATAACTCAGTCTATTATTACACGGCATATATTGAGAAAACGCATCAATTTTCTAGCATGGATTAACCCTTTAATCCTCAAATTTGTCTTATAAAATTTAAATTTTCACATAGAAAGTGTCCATTTGTAGACTAAGAGAAGGTTCGTTTGTCGAGCTAATCATTCCAGTGGTAAATTTTCAAAGATATTCCCTCTTGGTCTGCAAATGGACTTTTCTCAAGACCACAGCGGAAGCCATTTTTGGCCGACTTAGGTGTTAAAGCCATATATGCAGGCCAACAGAAGAGCTTGAAAGGCCAAGTGAGCTTATGCCGTGGCGACCGTCCGCCCATCGTCCGTCCATCGTCCATCAACATTTCCTTTAAACGACTTCTCAAGAACCTCTGGGCCGATTTCAATTATATTTGGCAGGAAGTATCCTTAGGGCATAGGGATCAAAGTTTGTTGAAATAAAGCCGATCAGCCGGCGGCCATATTGGATTTTGGCTGATTTTTAGAAACATCTAAAAATCTTATTCTCCGAAACTGCTTGAGGGATTGAAGCAAACCTCATGCAATATGATCTAGGGCAAGAGCTGAACCAAGTTTGTTCAAGGAAACTTTATTGATCAAATGGTTTGGTGGCCATCTTGGTTGACCTAATTTTAGCGAAAAGGACTTCTCCAGAACTGGTGAAGGGATCAGGGCAAAATTTGGCAGATATGATTATGGACTAAGGGCTATAAAATTTTGTTCAAGAGAAGTTGATCTGTCAGAAAATATGACCACCATGGGCCAATCAAAATATAGCATGTTTGGCAGCCATATTGGATTTTTTTATTTGATGGATTTTAAGGCCAAAATTGGTTTTATCTAGGTTTTTGCATATTCTGACCTCAAATTTGTAATTTTTGAAACGCTTGAATAAACGGTTTGGCGGCTATCTTGGATAATTTTCCCGCCAAAATCTCCCATACTAAAGCAATGGGAAATTTTTAATGTTTTCTTCTCGAGAATTACTGGGCCGATTTCAATTATATTTGACAGGAAGCAAGCATCCTTAGGGCGTAAAGGTTCAAGTTTGTTGAAACGAAGGGTAGCGGCCAATTTGTCTGGCGGCCATCTTGGATTTCGACCGATTTATAGAAATGTTTTTAAAAATCTCCGAGACCCTTTGAGGGATCGATTCAGAACTAAAAAAATATGATCTAGAGCAAGAGCTGAACCGAGTTTTT
The DNA here is from genome assembly GCA_034401795.1 of Chaetoderma sp. LZ-2023a. Lineage (NCBI taxonomy): Eukaryota > Metazoa > Mollusca > Caudofoveata > Chaetodermatida > Chaetodermatidae > Chaetoderma > Chaetoderma sp. LZ-2023a. Next base: position 94,406,826 of record CM067366.1, on the reverse strand, counting down.
TTCAAGGGAACTTGATTGACCAAATGGTTCGACAGCCATCTTGGATGACCTAGTTTTCACAAAAACGCCTTCCCCAAGAACCGCTGAAGCGATCAAGCCGAAATTTGTATTAGATGATTAAGCAATAAGGGCCATTAAAGTTTGTTCAAAAGAAGTTGATCCGTCAAAAAACACCAATCAAAATATAGCATGTTTGGCGGCCATATTGGATTTTTTTGTTTGATGGATTTTAAGGCCAAAATTGCTTTTATCTAGGTTTTTGCGTATTCTGATCTCAAATTTGTAATTTTCGAAACGGTTGAATAAATGGTTTGGCGGCCATCTTGGATCATTTTCCCGCCAAAATCTCCCATACTAAAGCAATGGGAAATTTAAAATGTTTTCTTCTCAAGAACTACTGGGCCGATTTCAATTATATTTGCGGCATAGAGATTCAAGTTTGTTCAAATGAAACCGATCGGCCAATTTGGCCAGTGGCCATCTTGGATTTCAGCCCATTTTAGGAAACGTCGTTAAAAATCTTCTTTTCCAAAACCGCTGGGGAAATCGATTCAAAATTCATGAAACATCATCTAGGGCAAGAGGTAAGCCAAGTTTGTTCAAGAGGACTTTATTGACCAAGTGGTTCGGCGCCCATCTTGGATGACCTAGTTTTTCCCAAAATGACTTCTCTAGAACCACTCCAGGCCGACATTGGGGATATTGATTAGAGCCTAAGGGCCATTAAAGTTTGTTCAAGGGAAGATAATCCGTAAAAAAAACATGGGCGCCATGGACCAATCAAAATGTAGCATAATTGATGGCCATATTGGATTTTTTATTTGATGGATTTTGAGGCCGAAATTGGGTTTATATATGTTAGTGGGTATTCTGATTTCATATTTGCCATTCTTGAAACTGTCGGATAAACGGTTTGGCAGCCATCTTGGATCTTTTTCCTGCCAACTAAAGCAATGGGAAATCTAAAATGTCTTCTCGAGAACCACTGGACTGATTTCAAGTATATTTGGCAGGAAGCATTCTTAGGGCATAGAGGTCCATGTTTGTTCAAACAAAGCCGATCGGCCAATTTGGTTGGTGGCCTTCTTGGATTTTGGTCCATTTTCATACGCCGCCAATTTTTGGCGGGGTATTATGTAATGGCACCATCCGTGCGGGCGGCAGAGTGGTTTCTGGATGATAACTCTGTTACCGTTTGTCGGATCGCATTGAAACTTCATGGGGTGGTTGGACTAGGGTTTGGAAAGAAACTTATCGAAATCGACGATGATCCGAAATCCAAGATGGCTGCCAGCCACCGGTGGCCATCTTGAAAATTGGTGTCCGAATGATAACTCCGTTACTGTTTATCGGATCGCTTTGAAACTTCATGGAGTGGTTAGACTAGGTCTGGGAAAGAAACCTATCAATATTGACAATGATCCGACATCCAAGATGGCCACCATCCACTGGTGGCCATCTTGAAAATTGGTTTCCGGATGATAACTCCGTTACCATTTATTGCATCGCTTTGAAACTTCATAGAGTGGGTGGACTAGGTCTGAGGAAGAAACTTATTGAAATCGACACTGATCCGAAATCCAAGATGGCCGCCAGCCACAGGCTGCCATCTTGAAAGTTGGTTTCTGAATGATATCTCTGTTACCATTTATCGGATCACTTCCTAGGGTCGTTGGAATATGTCTGGTAAAGAAACCTATCAAAATTTATGACAATCCAAATCCAATATGACCGCCAGTCAGCGGCAGCCATCTTGAAAATTGCTTTGCGGACACTACCTCCTTAAGTGTTTAGCAGATTGCTTTGACACTTCATAAGAATTACTGGTTTGATGCGTCTGAGGAAGAAATAAATATTTTCTGATAGCTGTGATTCATCAGTTTGTCACCATGGCGGGGTATTATGTGTCGTTTGCGGAGCTCTTGTTTGAAATGTCTTTAAAAATCTCCGAAACCAGTTGGGGATGAATTCAAAATGCATGAAATATCATCTAGGGCAAGAGCTGCACCAAGTTTGTTCAAGGGAACTTGATAGGCCAAATGGCTTGGCGGCCATCTTGGATAACCAATTTTTTGCCAAAACAACTCCAGAACCACTGAACGGATTGGGCCGCAATTTGGGAGATATGATTAGGCACTGAGTACCATTAAGGTTTGTTCAAGGGAAGGCGCTGCATCAGAAACATGGCTGCAGTGGACCAATCAAAATGTAGCGTGTTTGGCGGCCATATTGGACTTGGAAAAATGTCCACAAACTCATTTCTAAACCACCCACCACCAATTTTGACAAAAATGCATAGTCCCCCAGGTGAGCGACACGGGCCCCTTGGGCCTCTTGTTGAAAATGTGCATGTACCACTGGAATGACTGGCTTGATCATCAAGTCTGCTATTTCAGTGGTAAATTTGTAAGAAGCGTCTTCTTGGCCTATATATATGGACATTTCTCAAGATCATGACTGAAGCTGGCTTTGGCTGGGTTGAGCATCAAAACATTGCCATGAATTCCACGTTGAACCCAGCCACACATTTCATTGTAATACATGCTTATTTTCTCTGCTTGTTGTGCTCTTTTTCAGTTACATTGATAGGCGGCGTGGCATTTTTAATCTTCGCATTCTCATCATTTTTCGTCGGAGCAGACTGAACGTATTCATCGTATCCGGAATCATCAAATTAGATGGTGAATGTGATCGTTTACAAAATAAGAAAGTTTATTTTTATTCGCCTTGGTCTCCTCATATTGTTGGTGACATTTTGTATTTAATGAGTGAGCAGATACAGTAAACTGTTCACCGTCTACAGTACAGCTCAGAAATGAATTAACCAGTTTCCAAAACAATCAGAAACATGTTGTTTGGTACAGTTTTATACACAATGTAAAAATATTGTTTTGGAAGCAATTTTAGGCAATGGCTTCCAATCAAATTAAGTCCAAAATGTTCAACAGTACATTTTATTATGCTTTGGAAACATGTAGCCTTATTTCCGAGCTGTACTCTAACCTAACTACACTCAAACTGCATATTAACCCTTTTACACTCGAATTTGTATTTTCACATAGAAAATGTCCATTTGCGAAACTAGAGACAACTATTTTCGAAAATTGACCACTGGAATGACTGGCTCTGTTATCGAGCCAGTCATTCTAGTTGTAAATTTTCAAAAATAGTCATCTCTTGGTCTGCAAATAGACATTTTTCAAGACTGCTGCAGAAGGCATTTTTGACTGATATGAGTGTTAATGGGTTAAGGGTCGCAAGTTGGTGGTTCTTTACAACTACAACATGTGGCCGGCCATAAGACCACCTGTTTTCTGGATCTGCCATCATGTAGTCCCTAAGGGCATATGCTATGCTGAGTAACTTGTGTTAACTGTTTAATGGTCAACCCAACCAAAATCGACTCGTGCACTGATCTTGAGAATTGTCCATTTGCATTTCATGAGAGGACTAATTTTTACCATTAGAATGACTTGCTTGATAACTGAGCCAGTAATTCATTTGGTAAATTTTCAGGAATAAGTCTTCGCGGCCTTCAATTTTCTTCAGAAATCTTGACCATTAACTGGACAATCTTTACAGACCACTACTTGGTGCTTGTTAAGGTGACTGTTTAACGCATGTTTGATTGTATTGTAGATAGTTTATTAACCCATCCTGAATATTGTTGTCTCCTCTGGCTCAAAGTGTCAAGTGATCTAACATCTTATACCATGGTGTGTGCATGAATCTGTCCAGCATTTTCAATCTCATCCCCTAAGTTATTAGCCAATTTGAACAAAATTTAACCCTTCTATGATAAAGCCAGCCAAAACCGGCCTCTGCAGTGATCTTGAGGAATGTCGATTTGCAGGCCAAAAGAAGGCTAGTTTTGGAAATTTATGACGAACGACTGGATCAGTAAATGAGCCAGTCATTCCAGTGGTAAAATTACAAAAACAGTTTTCACTTGGCCTGCATATGGACATTCGATAAGGAAATAGCCTGATATTCTTGACCAACACATGACCAAATTTAGCCATTAATGTGTTAACTGAGATGACTCCTGAGCGTTGATTGTAAACTTTGCAGGTTCCATCTTGGGTAGTTCTCTATTGTAACCTTTAACACTTAAATTTCCATTTGCAGACCAGGAGAAGACTATTTTTGAAAATTTACTACTGGAATGACTGGCTCGGTTATCGAGCCAGTCATTCCAGTCGTAAAATTTCAAAAAATAGCCTCGTCTGCCAATGGACATTTCTCAAGACCCGTGCTGAAGCCGTTTTGTGATAATATGAGGGTTAAAGGGTTACAGATGAATATTATAATTTTCTCAAAAACGTCTCGAATCATCGATGCTAATTTTATGGATTTTGTCTATATCTATCAGGAAGATGAAAATTAGTTTTTATTGTTTTGTCTGCTTCGGTCCAGTCATTGTCTGATGGTGAGGACACCATTTATTTTTTATACCCTAACCCGCAGGTAGTACAGGAATTGAAATTTATTGAAGAATTGATTCTGAAAATTGGTACCATAATTTAACCAGTCCTGCCTTTTGTAGCTATATTAGATAGAGTTTGATGACACAAGTAGGCTTGTACGATTATTGCTTTGAGTGATCACGATCGAGTGTGTAAGAATAATCACGATTACTCAATTAATCACATTGGTTACAAATTATCCAATAATAGCACCAAACAGCATATCAATGAGTCAGTCATTCCAGTGATACATTTTCAAAAATAATCTTCTCTTGGCCTGCAAATGGACATATAGGCATTGAGCAAAATGTCAATTTTCGTGACTGATCTCGTTAAAACATAATTAAAAGGTAGGGTTTGAAATATTTTATGCGGGGGAAATTATTCACGATTATTCGATTATACAATTTTTAATCATATAAATTGATGATTTAAAAGAAATAATTGCGATTTTCGATTTAATCACATAATCAGACAAGCATAGACAAGATGTTTTAGTAGATTTTCTTTCAAATTTTTCACCTGTGAAAATGCGATGTATATGAGTTATATATGAGTTATATACATCGCATTTTCACAGGTGACAAATTTGAAACAAAATCTACTAAAACATCTTGTCTATGCTTGTCTGATTAGGTGATTAAATCGAAAATCACTGTCATGTATGTTTTTCTAATCAACAAACTTCCTGAAAGCTGACCAGTGGGTATCACTGAGTATGTCTTTGTCAAAAAAACCTTCATTAAGTATCTGATTGGTATAATCACTTGGTAGCCTTCTTGGGTGACCTGCATTTTAGATAAATGTATTTTCCAGAATCATTGCACATATCACTGAACTTAATGTATCTGTTCAAAAGGCATACACATATTGACATTGACTGTAAAGGGTTAATTTGTCCAATTAATCGGCATGTATTTCATGATGCATGTATCAGGGCAGGGAATAATTTAGAATTTGATATTTGCATAGCATATATGCAAATTATAAATTGTATAGTTGTCGGCCAATATGTATAGCAATTAACTCTTTCACTGATAAATTCCCTGTATCTCAATCTCAGAGCAAACAAACAGGAAAGCTTCCAGTCATATTAATTTCAAAATATTCAACAGAATATGCTGTATATTGTAAAAAATTTACTTTTTCAGTGATTTGTTGTTGAAAGGGTTAATGATAAAACGTCAGAAAATCAATGATAAATTGCAATCCTGTACAAATTTTGCAAAGCAAATACAGCTACGCATGTTGCAGAATGTATAGCAACTGTCGAAATATGTGTAACAAATTGAGATGCGATACCAGATAAATTATGCCCTGCAGGGACTGAGCATGTATCTTTAAAAATCTCTGAAACTGGTTGGGTCATCGATTCAAAAGTCACGAAATATGATCTACGGCCTTGGAAAAGCTGAACAAAATTTGTTCATCGGAATTTGATTGGCTAAATAGTTTGGTGCCCATCTTAGATGACCTAGTTTTCGTGAAAATGCCTCCAGAACCGCTGAATGAATTGGGTCGAAATTTGGCAGATATGATTAGGGCCGAAACGCCATTAAAATGTGTCCATGGAAAGTTGTTGTCTCAGAAAAATATGTCCACCATGAATCAATCACAATATAGCATTTTTGGCAGCCATTTTGTATTTTCTGCAAAATTCTGATGAAATCATAAAAAGATTTACTTATTAACCACTGGGGCAATCTTAATGAAACTTGGCTAAACTTTCTTCACAGAAATTTTATTGGTAAATTTTACCAGTGGTCAGCTTGTTTTGTTCGTTTGTGTCAGTGGCCAATAATTTCAGGTGAGGGATACATGCCCCTTGAGCCTCTTGTTTTACTGTGTTATGAATGCCATCATAATCAATCCAAACAGCATTATATTTATTTATATATATATATGTTATGTAATTTTTACCGAGCTCTACACCAAGTGGAGCATGGTAAAACAGCGATTCAGATGAAACTAGCGCAAATCCGAAAATATACATTCATGAGTCAGTTTTTCAAAAAAGTCCTGAATACTCGACAAGCAGACACAGGCCTCTAAAGATTGAACCCATTAACGCTCAAATTTGATTTTTTAAATTTCAATTTTCTCAGAAAATGCCCATGGCTCGGTTCACGAACCAGCTATTCCAGTGCTAAACTTTCAGAAATATTTATCTTTTGATTTGCAATTGCATATTTTTCAAGACTGCTGCAAAAGTAATTTTTTGGCCAGCTGGAGTGTTTAAACGTGCATATTCACGGCAAAATTATTGAAAATAAAATTGCTTAAATTGTATACTTTGAGATGCTTAAACTGTTGGCCTATATGTAATGAAAGGAAATAAATCTTAACATATCATTTCATTACGTATACATGTATAGATTAATATAATTTTTCAAGTTGAGAATTTGAATTATGGACTCGAGCCTCTTTCAATTTCACATCTTAAAAGATTATATTAATTTAGATGGAATGAAATCATCATATGTTAAGATTTACTTCATTTGATTATGGCTAGGCACATAATTTAAGCCTATAAGTATATACAATTTGAACAATTTAATCTCGAGCATTCTTGTGTGAATATACACTTTTAACCATTTAACACTCATATCAGCAAAAAACGGCTTCTGGAGTGGTCTTGAGAAATGTCCATTTGCAGACCAAGAGAAGAGATTTTTGAAAATTTATGACTGGAATCACTGGCTCGATAACTGAGCCAGTCATTCCAGTGGTAAGATTTCAAAATTAGTCTTCTCTTCAAAATACTCAACAGAATACATCGTAAAGACTCCTTTTTCACGGACTTGTCGTTGAAAGGATGAATAATTCTAATTAACGTATATCTATTTCTACGGTCACACATGTATACAGAACATTTGTGTTAGTTTCCTCAGGATTATTTGAGTTACCTCATAATGAATTGCTTACATGTATTTATTATATGCGGATGCTTAACGTTGTATGATCTGGCGTGACATGTAATGGGATTTATACACATTGCTGTACATACTAACCCTAGCATCTGGCGTGACATGTAATGGGATTTATACACATTGCTGTACATACTAACCCTAGCATCTGGCATGACATGTAATGGGATTTATACACATTGCTGTACATACTAACCCTAGCATCTGGCGATTTAAAAGGATATTATAATACTTGCATTTAACCCTTTAACCCTCGAATTTGCTAAAGAAAATGTCAAGTTTCTCATTGAAAATGTCTATTTGCAGACCAAGAGAAGACTTTTTGAAAATTTACTACTGGAATGACTGGCTCGGTTATCGCTGTCAATTCAAGCAGATCAATGGAGGAATCTAGTTTTAGCTATTCCCCGCCCATCTAGATAAGTTCCATTCATGCTTTGCCCATTTTGGGATCAGTCGATCCCTGCGCTCTCTGAATCTCAATTTGCAGAAACTATACAGGTAAGCTGTTGAATATTTTGGAACTGATTTAATTTGATTGGTTAGCCCAGTCAAATTAATTTCCAAATATTCAACCGAGTGTTTATTAAATGGTAAAGACATACAATTCGTGTAAGTTGACGAACTATTAAGTGTTTCTGATGGACTATATTGCGTCATTCATGATGTAATTGATTATGACGTCAGTCTACATGTGCCGTGCCGTCAGCCTACAGGTTATGTGGTTGATTATGACATGATTGACTGAGAAGCTGGATTCCTCCATTGTCTTAAATACTACGGTTATCCTTTTAAATTAGTCACATGATGAATCTAAGCAGAATAGGCATTAATTTTTAGCTCGCCTGGCTTGAAAGGCCAATTGAGCCATCTGGCAGGGCCTGTCAACTTGTCCTTTAAACAACTTATAAGAATGACTGGGCAGACTTCCATTTGATTTGACAGGAAACATTCTTAGAACATAGAGATTTGAGATTGTTCAAAGGACACCAATTGGTCGATTAAGGGGTAGAGATTGTTCAAAGGACGCTGATTGGTCGATTAGGGTCTATTGGTCATATTTGATTTTGTGCTAGTTTTAGAACCAATTTTAAACATCTCTGAATACGCTTGATCGTTTGATTTGTCTAACTGGCCTTCTTGGATGACCGTATTGTCATAAAAATGACCTCTGGAAAGAGCAGAAACATGGCAAATATAATTAAGGACATTGAAGGTGGATAAAGTGAAGTTGGTACATGAAAAGGCATGCCCACGATCGACCAATTAACATTGAGATTTTGTCAGCTGGATTTTGACAGTGAAAATGACAATATACAGGTTTTTGTTTGTGATAAATACTAATCTGACACTTGAATCAGATTGAGTGACATGGATGATCAAAGGAAGCTGATTGGTGGATTTGCTCATCAATCATCTTGGATTTTTCATTATTTTTAGAAACACCTTTAAACATCTTCAAAACCGCTTTGCCGATTTATTTGAAACTCAAGAAGTCTGCTTCAAATACTGCTGTTGTATTGAGAATTGTTGACTTAATGGACAATTTAGAGGAATCTAATCTGTCATTCAAGTAGATGACATCATAATCAATTGCGTCACGTGTAGGCTGTCACAGTCAACTACGTAATCAATGATGTAGCCAAGTCTGTCAGAAACTTTTACATGTCTGTCAGTTGTAAGAATTGTATTTCTTTACTATTTAATAAGCATTAAGTTGACTATTTTGAAACTAATTTGACTGGTTGGTTTTGCAAATTAGTTTCAAAATATTAAAACTTAAAACTGTATAGTGTTCTGAAAATTGAGATTCGGGGTGTTAAGGTTTGATCGATCCCAGCGCGGGCAACACATGGGCGGAACTCAGCTGGAGATGGATGGAGCATAGATAAAAGTGGATTCATCTATTCTCAGATTTAGGAAAATGATTACCATGCCACATAGGAGAGGGCGGGTGACATGGGCACATCAATGTGGAAAAATGACATATTACTCGAGGCTTCGAACATCAGGCATAACGAAAGCTCTACAGAGAATCCATGGAATTTGTGTTTTTCTAATGTTAATAACATGATCATTTGCATAACAAAAGTAAACATTTGTTGTAGAAATTAAAATGTATTATAGAAATATAAAAAAACATGAATATTTTATTTAAAGTTTTGCTTGAGGTATTCAGGCTGTAATCAAAGGTATTTGGTTATTGCGCATGAGGGCCAAGTTTCACAAAGGATATTTACCCATTTAGCACTTGAAATTCCTGTGTCACGAAGCAATTATATACGAAAGCTGTTGAATATTTTGAAACTAATTTGACTGGAACGAACCTGTGCAACACGGTCCCATCAAATTATTTTCAAAACATTTAACAGAATAATCCTAACATGTTAACAAATTTATCTTTAATGGCCTGTACGGGTTAGTGCTAAGTATAAAAAATTTTGCAGTACCCAAAATTTGTGTATGTTATATTGTAAAAGCTGTTAATTATACCACGCATAACTTACTGAGTCTTATCCCTAAACTTTTGTTCTGGAGATTTCATGGCAAAGTGTAAAAACTGTAGTTCGCTAATCGTCTAACAATCAACTAATTTGAATGAAATTCTTGATTTTATTGTGTGATTTATTTATTATCCCTTCGTAACAAAGTTTGAGTGTGATATAGAAACGCATCCATTCATACGTACGCTCATGCATATATTTATACTGATTGGTAATAATTTGTGTTTGTCAGTACCGAGTTGAACAAACTTCGACATACTGCTTACTAATATGAACTGAAACTGACATCATAAATAAGTTTTCAATATGTAAAACTTACACAAGCAATACTCTTATGGTTATGGAGCAGAGAGTAAACCCAGCCTATCTGCAAATTTGGGCTACGTGATGCACGCATGAACCCTCGCACGCACGCACCCACCCACCCACCCACCCACGCACCCACCACTGTGGGCCCATTCATTTTACTTCTGCCATTTCAGCAAAAGCGGAATTGTGAGGGGATTTGTATTGCTTGCAATGCCTTGTTCTATTTTAACCGTTTAACACTAATATCAGTCAAAAACTGCTTCTGCAGTGGTCTTGGGAAATGTCCATTTGCAGACCAAGAGAATTTTTTTTTAAATTTTACCACCCGTCATTCCAGTTGTAAATTTTCAAAAATAGTCTTCTCTTGGTCTACAAATGGACATTTTCTATGAGAAAATTGAAAAAGAAAAATTGACTAAATTCAAGTGTTAAAGGGTTAAAAAGCAGTGCTGGTGAAAGTTTTCAAAATAAGTCACAAACCGCATGCATGGGGATTGAAAATCAGTAAATACATAGCTTAGCCCTTTAACCTTCAAACTTATTCACGGAAATGTCAATTATCTCAGAAAATCCTCATTTGCAGACCGGTTATCTCACCAGTCGTTCCAGTGATACATTTTCAAAAATACTTCTCTTGGTCTGCAAACGAACATTTCTCAGGACCACTTGAAGAAGCCATTTTTAGTCGGTTTGAGTGTTAAAGGGTTAGGAATAAAATAAAGCAAATGTATTATACATAGTTTCTATCTAATATAAGTCATGGTTATTGTACATGTCATTGTCTTTCAGCAACTGCTATGATAGTACTAATGTTGCGTTATGTTTTCTATCCTTCCAAGATGGGATAATTAGCAATTCAAAGTTTTTGTTTGTTTACAATATCTTCAGCATTTAATTTAAATTGAAATTTTCTGAAAGTATGACATGGCTGGTGATTTGTTATCCATTTATATAAAAAAATGTACAGATATTTGTTATTACGTTCATTCACGATTATTAATACATGTTAATGGAAATAAACACTATCTACATGTATGTATATAATGAACCAATTGTATATATTTAAGTAAATGCACTCTGGTATGGTGAGTTAGTATATTCTCTTAGTTTTATGTCTTATAGTAAACTGCCGTATATGTTATTAGCTCACCAGGCCTGAACGGCCAATTGAGCTTATGTCATTGCGACTGTCCGTCGTGTGTTCAAGTTTGTTCAGGTGAACTTGATTGACCAAAGGTTTAGGCGGCCATCTTGGATGACCTAGTTTTCACGAAAATGACATCGCCAGAACCGATGAAGGGTTCAGGCCGAAATTTTGTGATATATGATTAGGGACTAAGAGCCATTAGTTTGTTCAAGGGAAGTTGATTTGTCACAAAACAAGTCCGCTATGGGTCAATCAAAATGTAGCGTGTTTGGCAGCCGTATTGGTTTTTTATATTTGATGGATTTTGAGTCCGGAATTGGTTTTATATAGTTCTTTGGGTATTCTGATCTCAAATTTGCCATTTTTGAAACTGTTGGATAAATGGTTTGTTGGCCATCTTGGATCATTTTTCCGCCAAAAACTCCCATACTAAAGCAATGGGGAAATTTAAAATGTGTTCTCGAGAACCATTGGGACGATTTCAATTATATTAGGCAGGAACACTCCTTAGGGCATAGAGATTCAAGTTTGTTCAAACGAAGCTGAGCGGCCAATTTGTCCGGTGGCCATCTTGGATTTTGTCCAACTTAGAAATGTCTTTAAAAATCTCCGAAACTGCTGGAGGGATCAATGCAAACCTCATGAAATATGATCTAGGGCAAGAGCTGAACCAAGTTTGTTCAAGGGAACTTGATTTGCCCAATGGTTCAGCAGCCGTCTTGGATGACGTAGTTTTCGTGAAAACAACTCCAGAACCACTGAACAGATGAAGCTGAAATTTAGCAGATATGATTAGGGCCGAAACGCCATTAAAATTTGTCCATCGAAAGTTGATACGTAAAAAAATCATGGCCACTATGGATCAATCAAAATTTAGCGTGTTTTGTGGCCTTCTTGGATTTTCTAAAAAATCATATAAAAGACTACGTATTAACAACTGGTCCATTTTTTTTTTATAAAATTGGACTAAACCTTCACAGAAATTAGATTGGTAAAATTTTCCAGTGGTTATCTCATTTTGTTCATTTGTGCCAGTGGCCAATAATTCCAGGTGAGCGATACAGGCCCTTTGGGTGCCTTGTTTATTATGTATACATGCTGGCTTTATGTGCTTAATACATGTTTGTCTGTTTGTATGTAATAAGATTTATACAGTAAAGGTCATAAATAAGTTTAAATGTTTCCAAAACAAAGACAGAAACATGTTAGTTAGTAAGAAATATTTTGTTGAATATTGTGAACCTTTGTCAGCAGTCTTCCAATCCAATTTTGTTTAAACAATTTAACGGTACTTTGTTGTTTGTTTTGGAAACATGACATGTTAAGTTATGTTAAGCTGTGCTGTATATTATAGTCTATGAAGAAACTAATAATCTTTTCATATAATTATGCTAGAGCTTCGATGTTAGTTTCTGTATGCTATGTGATTTTCACTTTTATAATTTCATGCCAATAATACAATATTAATGTGTGTAGAAAATGTCCAACAGGATTGACTGTGACTGACTTAGTTATTGAACTAGTTATGCCAGTTGTAAGGTCTTTTCTTGGCTTGCAAATAAACCTTTCTTATGACTATTGCTGAGGTTGGCGTTGGTCGGCTTGATCAGTAAAGAGTTAAATGTATGCACCTGATTACATCGCTGCATGTGGTTAATTCTTACCACTCTTATGTCAAGATTTAAAATTTTCAACTTAAATTAAAAGATGAACTGGTGTTCATTTTTCAACAAATTTGGTGGAAGATGCTGATGTCATAAACAGCAACATCGTCCATCAAAATTGTTGAAAAATGTACACCCGGTTCTTTGCCATTGACACAGTAAAAGATAGAATATTGACATCAGAGTGGTAAAGATTAAGCCTGTCTGTAAGGACCATCTACTCTTTAATGTTGTTTGTATTTATGATACAATCTTGTCATAAAGAATCTCTGTCTTATGGACTCACAAATAGGACATGATTTTAATCCATTAATGTCAAGCCAGCCAAAAATGCTTTTCCAATGGTCTTAACAAATGTCGATTGGCAGGCCAAAAGATGACTACATTTGAAAATTCATCACTGGAATTACTGACTTATTACCAGGAACCAGTCATTCAAGTGGGAAATTATCAAAAAATAGTCTTCTATAGGACTTCCTATGGTCATTCTTTAATGAAGATTTATTTCTCGCATTAATTTGACTTAGAACATTCCAGAGTATCATTGCTTGGCATCTGTATTCCCGAGAGTCCATTAGCATGATCACGTAAGGTGCATAATTAGATTGCTAATATATCATGTATAAACAATTATTTATAGTGTACCATATGCATTACAGCATTAACTAGATTGCTCGGTCGATGACGCACCATCGCAAATCACCACGTTCACTGCTTTGACCTTTTGACCCCACTCTTTGGGATGGGGCCAAATGTAATTGTCCTCCTGCACTCCCCACTCATGAGTAATTCAGATACCAAATTTGGTTGAATTCTGTCCAAAGGTTTCGGAGGAGTTGGGTTAGAATCGATTTTCACACAGACAGACACATGGGTGGGGCGGCTTAATCCACACTTTTCTTCAAAAAAGGTCGTGATAAAATTAACGTGGTTCTAAAGTTTGCATGAATGAATGTCAAGATGCACCTGTATGATGCTACATGTATCTCAGTAATGCTATCGTGTCACAGTAGGGGTCCTAACTCACTGTTGATAGAAACATGGTTGATAACCTTTACTCCTCATTGCCTCTCCAGCCTGCACTATAAATGGGTACCAGCGAGGTATGTCTATTTGTAGGTCACAAGACAATTTTTGAAATTTTACCACTGGAATGACTGGCTCGATAACAGAGCCAGTCATTCGAATGGTAAAATCTCAAAAGTTTCGATTTTCTTGAATAATCTTGACCATTAAATAGTTAAATATGATCCTCTTGGTCTACAAATGTCCATTCCTCAAGACACTGTAGAAGCTGTTTGTGGCTGGCTGGAGTGCTAAAGGCTTAGGGAAGTCTCAGTAGCTCAATCTCATTACAGCCTGTATGGGTACACTGTTGAATATTATGACCTAATTTACCTATTAGCTGTCACAGAGTATTTCTTACATCGTATTATTATCTCTTTGCTAGTGTTGAGAGTTTACAATGTGAACCGTTTACGGTCAAATTAGTTCTGAAATATTTAACAGAATTTCTTCTCCAAAGGTATGTTGTAGCTGGTCTTAACCCTTTCATCCATAAATTCCCCATATCTTAATTTCAAGACAACAATACACAAAAGCTGTTAAATATTTTGAAATTACTGATTGGAAGCCATTGCTGCCCAGCAATGGCTTCCCGTCATATTAACTTCAAAATATTCAGCAGAATATGCTACGAATCGGAAAGAAATTACTTTTTCAGGGATTCATCAGTGAAATGGTTAAAGACTAAATGGCATGTTAAGAGTTGATGAACTTAACAGCATAAATTAAAATTAGTTATGATATAGTCAGCAAAACCATTCTTACAGTATATTTTAAGTACTTGTTGTGCCGTGACTTATACTGATTTAACCGGTTTCTCATGTTCGTTCACCCCAGTTTATGTATTATATGTTGTTTATTTATTCATAAATGTGCTGAGAATGCATGCGTTGTGGCGGGATATGAAAGGTACGCTAAATGTCATTAATACATGATATTTATTCCACAACTGTTAATTGACTAATATATGGTGATGTTGCTTAATAAAGTATGAAATCATTTATTTACAACAATGTTTTGTTCTTTAATATCCGGTGAGTATGTGGTGGGATATCATTACTAGACTCCACTAGGTGGTGGGGTGGTAGCGGTCGCTGACTCACGCCATTGCCAATGCGCTTAATGATTTCATGACCTAGATTTTTCACCGTTACCTCAGACTCAAAACAATTCTAAGCAGTTAGAATATGACGGTCTGGGTTTGTAAAATTGTGTGGTTCTACTTTCTCGCATTCCAGACTTATGGTAAAAATTTTATTCATGTATGCACTTAATTAGAAAGATAAATAGATAGATAGTGCATTTATATTGCGCTGAACTCCATGCGATTGCATGCTGTAAGCGCCATGCATCTGATCCACTGTTCATTTGATAGTCTAAGCCCGGCAGCCACTTACGGCACACAGAGAGCTGTGTTATCTCGGGTACCTATTTACAGCTAGGTGGACTTGAGCAATGCAGAGTTAAGTGACTTTCTCAAGGAGACAATGCGGCTGATTAGTAGGGAAGCGAACTTGCGAACCTAGAGTTACGAGCTCAAATCCCTAACCACTCGTCCACCGCGCCTCTAAGTAACTCAATGAGGTAGATATTTGACACTTTGATCTGAAATGATCTGATAATCTATTATTCTCGAGCCAACCACAACATGAATGGTTGTGCTAAATTTTGTGTCTCTTGCATTCTTGCATACAGAAGATATGGTGCCAATAAACAGTTGTAAGATGGATGGATGGACAGATGGATGGCTGGACCGACAGATACTGACAGAGAGGCAGACACATGCATGCACGCACAGGCAGGTGGCATAATCTCCACTTTTCTTAGAAAAATGTGATCATAATTACCAACAATAGCCATATATAGTAATGTAGCTTACAACACACAAACAAAAATAGTGAAAATGTTTTGTTGAGATCGACAATAGACCTTCCCAGGTCTTCTAATTATGGTGATGATCATTATAACGACAACTGTGATGATAGGTTTCTTCCACAGACCTCCTCCAATGGACTTATGAATTTGAAACTGATGCAACAAACAGTAGTGTAGTTAACCATCTGCACGCCGATTTTCAAGATAGTTACCTATGAGCTGTGCTTCGCAGCTACAATGTATTTAAGATAACTGTTCCAACATTTGATCGCAGTGTTATCATTAGGAAAGCAATCTTCAGAATGGTAGGCCATGACTGTCAGCCATACTGAGTTTAGAGTAAGTGCCAATTTTCATAGGGCCCTTCCTCAGACTTAGTTCAATGAAACTATGAGTTTTCACACTGTTCACACAAAATGAATGTTATCATCCGGAAACCTATTTTCAAGATGGCTGCATCTGGATGAGGGCCATATTGGATTTTGGATCATCATAGATTTTGATCGGTTACAACCTTAGACCCAGTCCAGTGAGTTATTTGTGTAAAATGTGTGGATGAAGACATTTTACCCTCGCCCTGTAATGAGAAGAGTGTAAGCATTCGTGTATGTGTGCATGTTTGCGCGTGCATATTTGCGCATGTATGCAATAATGCGTGTGTGTCTCCAGAGCTTTATCTCAACAGGAGGTCCACGGTCCTTCACAAATGTCTAACACTTAAACATCTTGCGCTTACATGCATGCCATGTATTTTATTCCAAATTGATTTCTATATATTTGGTATAAATAGCTGAAAATAATACAAATTATACAGGTTGAATGTTTATTATTGCTTCTCATAAGGAAACTAGAATTTTAGTGATGCGTTGCAGCACAGAGCGTGATCCTGCACCAGACTCAACTAAATCTTTCTGGCATATTGCGCGAACCATGAAATGGATCTTTCCAGTTTATCCGTCAATCATATGACATAATAATCAACTACGTGATGGGTAGTATGATGTCATAATCAATTACATCATGAATGATGTAGCTAAGTTCGTCACAAACGCGTAATTGATGATGGACTAAGCATAGTACGAATTGTATGTCTACTCCTTAACCCTTTAACCCTCATATCAGCCATAAATGGCTTCTGCAGTTGTCTTTGGAAATGTCCAGTTGCAGACCAAGAGAAGACTGTTGTTGAAAATTTACCACTGAAATGACTGGCTCGATAACTGAGCCAGTCATTCCGGTCATAAATTTTCAAAAATAGTCTTCTTTTGCTCTGCAAATGGACATTATCTATGAAAAATTGCCATTTTCTTGAAGTGTGGGTGGAGCTTAATTAGAGGTGGGCAGGGCATAGCTAAAACTTGATTCATCTAGTGTTGATACACCTCACATCTTTCACATAAGATGCAACAACATCCCACATATGGCAACCATATGTGGAATCTGAGTACTGAGAAAACACACCAGACAAAGAATAATTTTGATGTTCATCTAACGATGAGATGTTGGTGACCTAAATATGATCGATACTCAACAGACCTTTAGCCCAAGATGCATCGATATACCCAGATTGGTGACTATACGAAAAATTCTTGAAACTACAGGCCGGATAAGAATATATGGTGTGCACTGAACCATAGGGCAGATTAACCTGGTTTTTTTTATACATGACACACCTTTCACCTATGATGAGAGTCTCGAAACTATGATCTGGACAGGAATTCTCTATGATGTTCAGTGAACCGTGAAAAGGTTGCGTTGACCGACACTTGATATACAACACACCATTAGCCTACAACTAATGCATCCAAACTGCTGCCTGAATAATTTACTACTGATTCCATTGGGAAAATGGACCATTGAGCCATGGTATCAAGAAACTAGGTCAGACTGACCTAGTCCTTATGTTGATTGTAGCTTACAACCCAAGAATAACTAAACTTGACGAAACATGCCACCGGAGTAATACGGGGTTCACACAAATTTGAGAAGTAATTGAATTGTGGCATCAGTCCTTGAAAGTGCTTGAATTTGAATTTTGCCTTGAAAAGTACTTGAAAATATGTTTCCCAATATAGGAATAAGATACACACGATATAAGGCTGCTAATTATCATTCAGCACGGCATGAGCTGGCGTTCCAGAACATCTATTTAGAAAATTTTCTACACCCCCTAAAGATAGCCCAGTTTTAGAGTCCTTGAAAACAAGAGACATAATCCGTGAAAAGTGCATGAATGAATCAGTCAAATTCTTGTATGAACCATGTAATATCTTTCCAGGTTGGTCCCCATACATGTGTAAAGAGGGATTTATGTCATGATACTCATACAAATACCCAGATCCTGATTTGATCAAATGATGGATTTACGGATATCTCGTAAACTACTGATCTCACTTGGCTCAAGTTTTAACACTAGAAAGTAATATTTTGAAACTAATTTGACTGGACACTGTTTGCTGCCATAGGCAGCAACAGCACCCAGTCAAATTAGTTTCAAAATATTCAACAGCTTACCTGTATAGTTTTCTGAAAATTGATAGTCAGGAAGTGCAGAGATCGATGGACAGACCATAGCTAAAACTGGAAAGGCCCATTGTTGCATGAGACCAGATTGCAGTAGTGACATGCATGAAATAACACTCGCAGCAAGAATCACATTTACCAAACCAGGCCAATGAGTAATGTAGGGATCAGATCTGTCACTCATGTATCTGACGGCAGGATTAACTACGTCACTAGTTAGCTGACGTCACAATCATAATGATATATTATAACTCTATCATGAAAATCGAAAACCTTGTAAGCTGTACGCATCGGACTATATAAGACTGTTTTGGTAGTTTCAAGCTGTGGCATCTATTGAAATCAATGTGAATTACTTGTTACTTGTCCTGTAGATACCGCTTCTCCACATCTAGGTGAACCATCAGCCGGGACTAGACTGACATAAACTGTATGTTGGTCATGTCATTGTTATTTCAATCTCGTACCATGCCTTTTTAGTCGTAAACGGGTATGTTGCAATGTTCCGCTGAGTTTTGATGCACGAGCGTGGTGTAGCTTGAAGCAGAAATCCTGTGATACTTCTTCAAGAAGGATTCTGAGCGGATTGTTTATCTCAACGAAGTGAGTTGTATCTAGGATTAGTTTAATCGCATCTTCCTCTGTTAACTGTCTCAGCTTTGGTGTGCCAGTTGTTTGGCATATATTATAATTATATTAAATATTATCTATTCTACTGAGAATCTGAGATAAGCATTGTGAACATCCTCAAGGCTTGGACAGGACAAGATGAAGTGAACAACTGTTTCTACTGCGGATTTGCACAGGGGCCAGTTGGTACTCAGGGAACGATTACAGTTAGATCCACTGAACAGGTTATACCTCTGTGTAAGTAACTTGGCTTTCACTGTTGCTTTGAGGACCGTTAGGTATCTGTATTCTCCAATTCCCAAACAGGATGGCATCTGGCGATCGTGCACGCTTTCAGGTTGATGAATGATAATGTTATTTTAGAACTAGCTTCAGTTACCAAGTGGTCCCTCCAATAATCGTTCACCTTCTGTTTTAGTAAAACTTTCCAGGAGTACTTGGATGGTTGACTTTTCAGTAGCTGAAACGCTGACAGAAGCTGATATTGAGAAAGGAGTTTTCTAGTCATTATCACTCATGCAGCTAATTGAGCTGTAATCTTTGACTGCCAATTGACGTCTGATAACCTGGGCCTCAATAGAACCTGGTCAGCGAAGCTTGTTGACGAGCAGGGCCAAAATTATTTTGTGTAGCTGCCCTTCAATTGGAATAATTCCAAGAAGAAGATAGGTAGCTGCATTTGCAGTTGACGCTGGAAGATGTATCTGCTTCATGGAACCTCTGTGGGTAGTAGTCTTCTATCAGTTAAATCTCTGTCTTGGAAAGTATCAATTAAGCTTCCAATCCATGTAGGAGAGCTGGTTGAATTGAATTGAATTAATTTTTTACTCAATGGCTGTATTCGACTGAGTGAAAAGTTGGAGTAAATTGGTTCCATAGAGTATATTTTTTAGTCGACTGGTATTTCCCGGGAAAAAATAGAGCCCGAAACAAGCCTGGACCAAAACGTGTGGCATGTTTCGTGAAGTATGTCACGTGATGCAAAATATGGAAATGCAGGACTTAGAAGCTGAATTTGACTATTATTCAGCATTATTCAGCATTCACTATGTCTGAAAAAAGTGCTGAAAGGTGGATTTTATTTTCAAAAATGTAAAGTTTAAGTGATTTAGACAGTTTCTGCACCTTCCATGCTGCTAACTAGGGTTTTTTCATTCGACTGGTACGTTTTCGACTAGGAATCTTCCGAAGAGGAAATTTACTCATTCAGTTGTTAAAATGTTCTCTATTTTCCTCAACAACTGAACGAGTAAATTTACTCTTCGGAAAATTCCTACTCGAATACAGCCATTGTCATATCATTTATATAATGAACGAAGGGATGCACTGGAGCCATAGACTATATATATTTGTTCAATGCAAGGCAATACAATACACCGTGTTCGTATCTTTCATTAATGTACGAGAACTTTAAAGTATGTTCGTAGATTTGTTTTCCATTTACTTCGGGAATGTTTTGCCTGACAAAGTCATTGGCTAATTATGGTTACTGAAGCTAATTGACCAATGAGATCACCAAACAACTCTTCTGAGAAGAAAGGAAAACCCGAAAGGAATAAACGCGTAATGGCTGCTCCCATGTTTATAGATTTCAGTAAATTTGGTCGATGCCATAAATCAATGCCATGGCTGATTTGAAGAGCATTTTCCTCAAATAACTAAGAAGAGATCGAGTATTTCGTCCCTACGTCGGGTGTTTGTCGAGTGTGAAATGTTTACATGCGGTTTTGTTGGAGAAAATAACGGGTAATTTTAGGTTATATTTTCGTGGTATTTTCTTTATTTGTAATATGAAAATAGGCGTTGCCTATAAACGAACGGACTATATCGTCGATAATGCCAGCGAACGCAGACACCATTTATTGCTTAAATAAATAGGATGAATTTGTACATGGTCGAAATGTCCTAAATACGTATGCCCATGTATAGTACATTTGAAGCTAATTTTTAATCAAGCGTGGAGGGCATTCTTGTAAATCCAGTCCACGATAGTCACAACAATGTGTCTGCGCATTGTCAGTGATATCCGCCAGCATTATTGCATCTTTTACCAGGGCCTACACCATTAAATCATTGCGCCAGTCCAATCATCAAGGACGTTATAAAATTTGTACCGATGTATCGCGGTGCTTGTCGCTATTTAGGGAAATACGAACAAGTTCATAGTAACTATGACGTCATAATGAAATGTTATCTGCTAGAATTTTTAGATCGCATTTATCCAGATATAAGCTACAAAAAACAGGAATTAATCCATGTAATACATGAATGTACATTCCATCCGGGTGCGAATCGCGTGGTACCCAGCCTTAAATTTCCTTCTATCGGCGCTAAATACATACCACATTGACAACAACGACTTGCCATGGCCATAAGTGTTATTAATACGAGACACGTCAACCAAACATATTGCATTTACAGACGCATGAATAGGTATAAATAAAGCTAAAGTAAATGTATGCTATTTCGTGATAACAATATCACGTAAATTTTGGACATTGAAAATGCGCAGTAGGTTGCCCTAAAACAACTATGGGAACATACACAAACTGAAGAACCATATCCCATAATGCAATGGGGCCCGTGAAGAAACAACAAAAGCTATACCATACATCGAAACCGGAACCAAACAAATCTTGCGACCGGAAATGGAGCTTTCTGAGTCACCTGGTATATGTGTTTTAGCCTGGTTCCCTGTCTCATTTTCTGTTGATTTTTTCCTCATTACACCTACGTGCATGTTATCTATACGATCAGTTCATTCGTTATTAATTTCGCAGGGACTCCTATCTATTCCAAAAATTGACATTACATATAATATGAAAATAGGCATTGCCGATAAGCAAATGCAGGCATCATTTGTTGTTTTAAGGATGGGACAAATTTGTATAGGGTTGTGAGATGGGTGGTTTAAAGCCAGTCCGGTGAAAGAGGATTATTGTCCTCTGGATGCTAGTCTGAATGCTAGGCGACATGTGCCATAGAATTGCCATGTTCGAACCCCACTCGGGGGAGTCGGGTCGAAAAGAATTGAATAAGATAAACTTACATTCCAGATGATGAATGAGCTAGATCCTAGTGCCAGTAGCCCAGTATGTCGTCAAAGACGGTTCATAGAACTAATGCTTGACAATAATAAAAACTACACACTTGTCAGTGCCTAGTGATCTAGCAGGAGGTATCTCATAAATGTAAAAGTAAGAATATCTGGAATGTTCACCATCAAAATTCCAGTCAATTCGTGTGGTTGTGAGACGGGCGATTGAAAGCCAGTCCGGTGAAAGGCGATTATTGTCCTCTGGATGCTAGTGTGGTGATAGGACACTCGCCTGCCAAACGCTAGGTGAAAGGTGCCATAGAATTGGCAGGTTCGAACCCCACTCGGGTCGAAAAAATTTGAAAAAGGTAAAATTACATTCCAGATGATGAATGAGCTAGATCCTAGTGCCAGTGCATCATCAAAGACAGGGTTCCTTGAACTAATGCGTGACAATAATAAAAACTATACATATGCCCATATATAGTTACATAGTAAGGTCGGTGATCCAAACGATGTGGTATTGATAGAATCATGATGACATCATAAATAGATCGCCGCAAAAGTGGGGCCTAAATATCTCCACCACGCAAAAATATGTGGGTATGTGTGCCCATTCCTTGAGACTATGTCCATAATATACTAGTCATTAAGCCTCTAATGCAGCACATACACTGGTCTTCTACATTATTAACAGGTCTGCGTGACACAATGAAAATCATAAACTGGTGGCTATTAGTCTTAGTAGTGGCTATCAAACGTAAAACTCATGAAAACTGGTAACGCAATGTAAGTGTTGATTTACCAGGCAGTTTCTGGGATAGTCAAGATTTATGTGATCATAATAAATAAATGTGTATTTCCCAAATAAAATATACAAGTTTTATGATAAATACCTGTAAAATATAGAAAAATTGTTATCTAAACAACAAAAGCATAGGGAAACCTGTCTTCAAGTGACCCCTTTGCGGGCACCAAAAAATTAGCAATAAAACGTCAGTAAATAGCCGATGTACGTCGATGATCATAAATCTCATTAGAAAGTATGTTGATGTTATTCCGTGACACCTGGGTCATCATTCAACCTCCTATTTAAAGAAAAGATAGTTTTCTTTGCTCCCAAAGCAGCTGTCCGTAGAAGCAGGCTTATCTGTATTTTGTATTCTGCATGTAAATAGGTGTCGCGGAATAAAATCCATTCATTTACATGAGTTCATCTTTCAAAAAGTCTCGCGAGCCTCTTAACATTTCTATTTGTTATACGCTCATAGGTCTTTTTATACGGGAGACAACTACTCATAGTAATACACAATTAAAGTAATACTAAGTTATTTCCCCTGAACCGCAGTAGTGTTGCAGGATAAATAATATAATACTGTCAATTATGAAATATTGCCTGATATGCCAATTGTTTTTTGTGTGTCCCATATATCGTGGCTATCTTTAGAAACATTTATTGCTTATATTTCAGCTAATAACTATAATCCTTTCACACTGGCCCCAGACTCCACCAGTGGCATCAGCCTTTTGCTGACTGCTAGAAGTTCATGAAACTTATTATTCATGAGTTCATTGAGTTGGGGTTAGTCAAGTCTTTATCAATTGATGAACTTGGTCAATGACAGAAAGGTCATGGAAAAGACAAATGAGCATTTATGTTGTCAGGAATATTCTGATGAATATTTTGAAATAAACATGAAATAAGCAGTTGCAGTCAAAGTATTTCAAAATAACCACCACCCATTCTGTCTGAGAACAGTCCCACTATCTTGAATTCTAACTAATACCTCCCTATCAACCTAAGTAAGCTGAAATCTGATTGGCACAAACCTTGTATTCGCTGTTAATTGGCTCTGTAATCATAAATTATGTTACCTCACATGGCAGGATATCAAAAGTCTGCAATAGGGTTCATACACCTAGACTAGACAGACATTACTCGGATAGTATCTACTCGGCCAACTTCCCAACCATGCCCGTCCGCACCCAATACAATGTCAAAAAGGGTACAAGACACCCAAGAGGAAAATGAAGACAGTGACAGTTAATATAGCCTAACAGGCAGAAGAGGACTATGTAACTATGTATCCTCCTGCAGAATGAAATTCCAGAGCCTTTCCAGAGGTAATTAGTAGAACTTGAGAGAGTAAATATTTGGAATATTATCGACATAACAGTGCTGTAACTTAACATTTAGAGATGAATGCCATCAGAATAAATTGGTACACATACAATTTGCATTATAAAATATTGTATGAAGATGCTTTTTATCAAGATTCAGTGACCATCAATTTGAAATTGCATTTGTATTACACAATGATATGAGAAAAATCTACAAACTATGAATTTATAAATATTCAAAGGGCATTTTTCTAAGCACAGAAGATTGGCATGCTCATGAGGGCATTCGACTGTTGAGATTCATATTCCCTCAGTGATTTTTAATTGCATTTGCATCAGGGCACTCACTAAGTTACAGCACTGCATAATTTTGTAATTGAGACTCACACTGGAACACTATTTAAATTTTCCATGCATTTCCCAAACCTTAATAGCAGAAGTTGTTGAACTGGACTGGAAATTGGCCTTCACATACTATGAAGAGGACACGGTGACTCTCACTCCAGTCTCAGAAACAGGCCAAATTTAGAACTAATGCTTGACAATAATAAAAACTATACGTATGCCCATATATAGTTACATAGTAAGGTCGGTGATCCAAATGCTGTGGTATTGATAGAATCATGATGACATCATAAATAGGTCGCCGCAAAAGTGGGGCCTAAATATCTCCACCACGCAAAAATATGTGGGTGGGTGTGCCCATTCCTTGAGACTATGTCCATAATATACTAGTCATTAAGCCTCTAATGCAGCACATACACTGGTCTTCTACATTATTAACAGGTCTGCGTGACACAATGAAAATCATAAACTGGTGGCTATTAGTCTTAGTAGTGGCTGTCAAACGTAAAACTCACGAAAACTGGTAACGCAATGTAAGTGTTGATTTGCCAGGCAGTTTCTGGGCTAGTCAAGATTTATGTGATCATAATAAATAAATGTGTATTTCCCAAATAAAATATACAAGTTTTATGATAAATATGTGTAAAATATAGAAAAATTCTTATCTAAACAACAAAAGCATAGGGAAACCTGTCTTCAAGTGACCCCTTTGCGAGCACCAACAAATTAGCAATAAAATGTCAGTAAATAGCCGATGTACGTCGATGATCATAAATCTCATTAGAAAGTATGTTGATGTTATTCCGTGACACCTGGGTCGTCATTCAACCTCCTATTTAAAGAAAAGATAGTTTTCTTTGCTCCCAAAGCAGGTGTCCGTAGATGCAGGTGTATCTGTATTTTGTATTCTGCATGTAAATAGGTGTCGCGGAATAAAATTCATTCATTTACATGAGTTCATCTTTCAAAAAGTATCTGAAAAAAGGCCATTTCAAAATTAAATGGGACTGTTTAAGTGCATTGATCCTTCAGCAAATTAACTGTGCCCGATGACTGGTCATACTAGGTGAGTGTAGTGAACGAAATTTCTACTTCGAATAATACTTACCAGATGTACTATTATGATAATGTCTATTATCTAGTCTAGCTCAAAATAAACAATTAAAACTCCGCACTCTCCTGGTCCTGCCCATACTGTGTCCGGGAATACCATAGCCGCAGGTACCGAGTCAATTCCCAATCACAGTCAGATTCGTCTATTTTGCGCTTATTGAAAGTCGCGTGTTTTGTGCTCTCTGTATTAATTGGAATTAAGCTAGTTTAGCGTGTTTTTTCGATAAACCATCGCTGGCTTCATGGAGGAACTTGGGAAATCATCACAGGGGCAGGTTGTATCAATCTAAAATTTATACATTCGTGCCATAATGACTGTTTGAAATTTCCTTAAATTGGCACATTTTGTATAATGTTAGCCATTGTTGGAGTCGCTTCTGTACCCGTTAACTTTTAGTTTTAATTCGGGTACTCGGTTAATTTTCTCTTGCGACTCGGTTCCTCTAAGATGGATGCGTCCTTGGCCAAGATGGCGGCGCCCATGAATTATGTCGTTCTTGTCTTGGTGTATCCAGGCACTCTGTTGTCGCCGATTTTAGCTCTCACTTAGTTGTCGAGGGTGTTTGTAGTGATCGGCGACTTATTCTTGGTTGTTTTAACGTTAGTTAAAGGCTGAGTTGTGTTTTTAAAAAAATTTTCACTCAAAAAAGTTTCAAATATTTCCTGCCTAAGACTTGTTATCATTAAATTGAGAGAAAGTTAATGTGTTTAAGAAATCTTAACTAGCAAGTCTATTGTGCGTATTGCTCGTTATTGGTTGTCATGTGCAGCGTTTTAATTCTTCTCTGTGTTCGCAGAAACCGAAGAACTCGGACTCGTTGTGCCGCAAGTGCAACAGGTTCATGAAACGGAAGTACCTGGGTCATCACTGTGTGGCGTGCGCTAAGTGTAAGGTCGGGAGCCCTTGTGATGTGTGCGTCAAGTGGTCGTCGGAATTGGTGGCGGAGTTTGACAAGGATCGACGGGCGAGGCTGGAGCGTATCGAGAAGGATAAGGCAGTGAAGCTGCAGCAGGTTTCGTTGCTGGGTCTGGAAGGTCGGCTGAATGAGAGGATGGATTCAGCACTGGGCGTATGGGCGGCCCAGTTCAAGGCTATGTTTGACTCGTTGCAGTCCACGGTCCCGGTGAGGCAGGCTGGTGCAGGACAACCATTAGGTGGTCCGGCTAGTTCTGCTGAGGGTCATGCACCTGCCCCTTCTCTGTCCTTGGCTCAAGAGCCGACGATAGAGGAGGAAGATTTGCTGCTGAGGGAAGATTCCGGAATGCCGGATCTTTCAATGACGGCGATGCCTAGTACGTCCCAGGGGTCGCCCTCAGGATTTGTACGGGTTTGCCAGGCGGATGGTGATGTCGACGTTCCGTCGGGCATTTTTCATCCGCGATTTGTGCAACCGGATATGCCGGCGGAGCCGTGGTTTGCGGTTCCTGCGGCTATCCCGGCGGCGTTAGGTGCGGCTCCTATCGGAGTGACAGTGCCAGCCGTAATTGAGGCCGTCGGAGTCCCGGATCCCGTGTTGGAGCCGATGGACTGCGGCGAATCCGTATCTGGCGATTCGTTGGATACTGGTGCCGCTGGTAGTCGCGCTATGGATGCTCTCTGTCCTGGCAGAGACGTGTATCGTAGCGTTCAGCAAGGATCGTCGGTGGCCCTCTCATCTAAGGGAGAGAGGGAGGATGAAAACGGGAGTTCTTTGATGGACGATTCCGCTTTCTGCACCGAAGCTGAATGGGTGCAGGTTCTTGGATGGATGACCAATCGTCTCGGGTTGGCATCTGATCTAGGATCTCAGCGCGATCCGGCAATGGAACGGATGTCAGAGCGTGCGGCTAGTGCTCTGTCCAGTGGCTCTTCTGCCATGCCTACACTCCCGCTGGACACGCAAACTTCTGACATGTTGGAAGTTGCGGCATACCGTCTGGTTCAGCCAGACTATGCGTTGCCCAAGGCCCCGAAGGGGATAAGGAGTAGGGTCCGGTTTCCGGAGCAGGCTTATCATCAGTACGCCAGGGTTCCGCGGCTTTCCGTTCTGGAACGTGAGGCGCTGAATAGGCCGTTGGCTGGAAGGCCAAGGGGCGGTCACGTCCTTTGGTTTCTCAGACCAACAAAGACCCGTTCAATGAGCTCACGCTCATTGAGGATGCGGCTAGGGCAGCCATGGCTGCGCTGTCGCACGGGTGTACCGTCTTGCAGGGTATGCTGGACTGCACGGCGGAAGGCGGACAGGTGCCAGAGGCTGCTCCCGGAGTTGTTCGGGACACCATGCGCCTGTCTCAGGATTGCCTGGCCAGGGTAATCACGAGAACTTTGGCAGAGCGACGGAGAATGGTTCTCGATTGTGTGGAACCAGGACCAGAGATGAGGGCTGCGTTATCTTCTGCGCCTTTCATAGGTCCAGGCTTGTTCGGCGGCTCGGCACGACAAGCGCTCTCTAAGGTTGCGTCAATGGTGGCGGAGCAAGAAGTGGTCGGCAAGTCGTGGAAGTCGACCAAGAGGACTCAGCCGCAACAGTCCTACCGTCAGCACAGGCAGGAGCAGCAGAGACAGCGTCCTAGATCGCCCTTCCGTCCTTCTGCCCCTGATGCCCATAGGCCATCCGGAGCACAAGGGCCTGGCCGTTCGTCCGCATACAAGCCCTCTAGTAAGAGGCCGTATGAGGACGACAGGAAGGGTGGCGGTTCGGGCCGAGGCGGCTACCGTAAGGATAGCCGTGGCGGCGGTTCCGGACCGTCATACCACAAGAAGCCGCGAGGCGGCCGTGGGGCTCGTTCCTGACGGGTTTCCGGCGGAACCAATACCGGCGGCTTTGGAAACAAATGGAGTCGAGAATCTTCACCCAAACGATTTAGCGTCTTGTCGGCTAATCTCGACCGACAACTGTGTGCAGATTCCTTCCGTCGGAGGCAGACTTCGGCTATTCCTAAACCAATGGGAACAGGTCGTGCGCGACTGTTTAGTCTGTCAGTGGATAAGAAACGGCTACGATCCGGACTGGCTCATCCATCAATCGTTAGTTCCGTTAACCTCGACTCCAATATGGACTCCTATTCCAAGGGAATTAGACCGTCTAGTCGCCATTCAGTCAGAGATAGAATCGCTTCGTCAGAAGAATGCGATTCATCTAGTCACCGATCAGTCATCGCTGGGCTTCTATTCGATCATGTTCCTAGTTCCGATGCGTACCGGAGGGTGGAGACCAATTCTCAATCTCAAACCGTTGAACAAATTTATCCTTTCTCCCAGATTTCAGATGGAGACGGTAGCAGCGGTAATGACAGGGTTGAGGAAAGGCATGTGGGCGGTATCGATAGATCTGAAGGATGCTTATTTTCATATTCCAATGTCAATTCCTTTTCAGAAGTACCTGCGATTTGCATTCCAAGACAATGTTTGGGAATTCAATGCTCTTCCCTTCGGCCTGACCACGGCTCCGAGGGTCTTCACCAAGGTGGTTCTCGCCATGACTTCTTTACTTCGCAGGAGAAACATAGCTGTTCACACTTACATAGACGACTGGCTGCTAAAGGCGGGGAATCCAGTCACTCTGCGCAGCAATCAGATAGTAGTCCTAGACTTGTTAAAGAAGCTAGGATGGATTGTGAATCTAGAGAAATCAGAACTGACTCCATCCCAGGAGTTTGTTTATCTGGGAATCTTTTTCAATCTCAGGGACGGCGTAGCTTTTCCGGCGGAGAGCAGAGTCAGAAGCCTGATTGCAGTGTTGGAGTCGGTTTCTCTAGGAGCCTATCTGACGGCGCGTCAATTTCTCAGAATACTGGGTTTGCTAGTATCTCTGGAGAAGGTGGTGCCATATGCGGCACTCAGGCGCAGGCCGATTCAGATGTATTTGATGTCGTTCTGGTCACAGAGAACAGATCCGTTATCTCTGAGAATACCAGTAAAAGAACCATTGATATTCCACCTTCAGTGGTGGTTATCGGAACAGAATCTCCTGCGAGGTGTTCCTCTACAACCTCTTCAACCTCAGATGTCCATATTCACGGATGCATCATTGACAGGTTGGGGAGCGGTATTGGACAATCAGTCAGTGTCAGGGGAATGGGATCGGACCAATGCGCAGAAACATATCAATGTGCTCGAGCTATTAGCGGTGGTATTTGCACTGCAGAAGTTCGAGAGTCTAATTCGAGACAAGATTGTCCTAGTAAGGACAGACAACTCAACAGTGGTGTCTTATTTGAACCGCCAAGGCGGGACGAGATCACCAGAGTTGTGTATGATGGTTTGGAACCTTCTGCTGTGGTGCCAAGAGAGGAATATTATTCTTCGGGCAGCACACATTCCAGGAAGATTGAACATCTTAGCGGATGCTCTCAGTCAAAGGACGGTTTGTCGTCCGACTGAATGGCAGCTCAACCAAGTGGTAGCGGAGGTTCTATTCAAATAATGGGGCAAGCCAAATGTCGACCTATTTGCGATGAATCAGAACGCAAAGATGGTCACTTACGTGTCACCGATCCCGGACCCGTTAGCTCTAGCAGTAGATGCACTGGCGGTAAGTTGGAAGGGAATGTACGCGTATGCGTATCCTCCAACAATTCTCATCCCGAAAGTTCTGGCAAAGATAAGAGAGGGGATGTGCCAAGTACTACTGATTGGCCGTTATTGGCCAGGCCGATCATGGTTTACGGATCTGCTGGACCTTCTGGTCTGCAGTCCAGTCCCTCTTCCAGACACAAGAGATGTAATCTCTCAGAACAAGGGTCTGTACCTTCACGACAGACCAGAAATGTTCAAATTGACTGCATGGATGTTGTCAAGCAGCGTGCAATTGAGGATGGCTTTTCTGAGCAAGCAGCGAAGTTTGTTGCTTCAGCCAGAATACTTTCAACCACAAAGACATATAATTATAGAATCAACAAATTTGCACAGTGGTGTGAGAGAAGAGATATTGATCCCTTTTCTGCATCTGTTCAACACGTAGCAGATTTTGTCTGTCATTTATACGAAGTTGACAAACTTGTACCTTCTACCCTAGCAGCATATAAGTCTGCATTAGCTTCAGTCATTCCTAGTCTCACCATTGAGGGAGTGGAGAATGACACCTTGAATGAAGTTATCAAAGGAATGAGCAATCTGCGACCCAGACAGCCAGTTCCTATCCCATCATGGAATCTATCTCTTGTTCTACAGGTTTTAGGGCATGCTCCCTTTGAACCGATTAGATCTATTGACATTAAACTGTTAACTATTAAATCGGTTTTCTTGGTTGCAGCAGCGTCGGCGAGAAGGAGAAGCGAGATTCATGCGCTTTCTGCCGAACAAGACCGTTTTGTCGTCACGGGTGAAGGTTTAAGATTACTTCCACGTCTTTGTTTCCTGGCAAAGAATCAGTCACTTAAATATCCAGGACAGCCGATCAATTTGCCAAGTTTAACTAGACATGACCCAAATTCTTGTGCTTGGTGTCCTGTCAGATGTCTGAAGATGTATAAGAAACGTACTTCTGAGTGGAGAGACGACCCGAAATCTCTGTGGTTATGTCTCAAAGCTCCCCATTTACGTGCTTCGAAAGATACTATTTCTCGTTGGATAGTTGACGCTATTCAGATGTCGCACAAGATCGCTACAGGAAAGCAGATTGATCGTGCGAATGCCCATGAGGTCCGAGCACTAGCAGCAGCATCGGCCTTTTATAAGGGTGTCTCATTAGAGCAGGTGATGTCTGTAGCACAATGGCATGCCGAGTCGTCATTCACTGATTTCTACCTTCGAGACATCTCCAGCACACTTAATCCAGTAGCCGTCGCCAATCTGTCAAACCTAAACTAAGCCACGTCCGACCACTACTTCGCACACATCACAAAAGTCTTCCGATTACACTAACCAAGCGCTATGCACATGACTGAGTACGACCGTGGATTGGGCCTAGCTCCTGTGATGATCAAGAACAGATCGACCACTCAAAAATGGTGAGTGTTTACATTAATTAAGTGACTATAAATATGTTTACTTCCAGTCGAAATACCAGACTGAGTAAGTGAATAGTCTGGTACAAGAGTATATTTATCCTCTCATACAGACATGAGACTCATTCCAATTTGAAAATCTAATCGATATACTGATAGTTTTTTTCAAAAATTGAAGTTGTAGTAGCTTCTTTGCACTCTACTGGACTGCCCTAGCTGAGACTTGGGGCTGACACGGGTCTGGTGGGTGTTGCATCCCCATGGACATCCCTCTGGTTTTGTGCGGACAAAAGAGGGGGGGGAGCGCGGTCTAGACCATAGAAGTTTAGCACTCTATGAGTCAGATAGCAGAACCCAAGCGTATGCCAGGGTTTTAGTCTCTTCACAACCTTCTCTGTTGGATGGTTGATGAGTGCTGGTTCGAGCCTCACCTCCTCCCACCGGCATTTCCTGGCTGGCGAAATCCGGAGTTTATCATAATAGTACATCTGGTAAGTATTATTCGAAGTAGAATCAAAAAAGCATCCGCTTTTGTTTCTACGAGAATTCTTAATACTTACCAGATGTACTATGGCCCTGCCTCAGCCGCCCCGCTGAGGTGAGGCTGAGCTGCTTTCGCAGTTTGCCAAGGCAAATATAAGACGAATCTGACTGTGATTGGGAATTGACTCGGTACCTGCGGCTATGGTATTCCCGGACACAGTATGGGCAGGACCAGGAGAGTGCGGAGTTTTAATTGTTTATTTTGAGCTAGACTAGATAATAGACATTATCATAATAGTACATCTGGTAAGTATTAAGAATTCTCGTAGAAACAAAAGCGGATGCTTTTTTGAGTTTATGTAAAAATGTGTCAATTTCTGCACCTACGGTTTGTCAGTCACCTGATCATTTTGTCACATCACCACGA
The DNA here is from genome assembly GCA_034401795.1 of Chaetoderma sp. LZ-2023a. Taxonomy (NCBI): domain Eukaryota; kingdom Metazoa; phylum Mollusca; class Caudofoveata; order Chaetodermatida; family Chaetodermatidae; genus Chaetoderma; species Chaetoderma sp. LZ-2023a. The sequence continues at coordinate 94,374,262 of CM067366.1, read as the reverse complement.
GCTGGAGTTTCAGACCTACATGTACATGTACCTCAATCATTGGCATAGCAAAAGGAGGCAATGTCAGCTTCTATCTGCCGTGACTTACATCTCTAGGATATATAGTATTTATGCATTTTGCCTTTATCAGATGTAAACAAAATGTGTTTTTTTACATTTAGACCCCACTTTAATGGGGCGCGATTCGGGTACCCGGATGTGCGATTCTACGAATACCAAACTCTGTGGCAAGGCTTTGCTTTCAAGCTACAGTGACATGTCACACACAATAATAATGATTTGTTTATATTTTGAAGCTTCTTATATGGCAAATTTAATTTTACCAAAACAAGCTCAGATGCACAATATTTTAGTTTTAATTACACACGATGGCTGCTTTTGAAAAACACTCGGAAATATTGACTAAGTTTTCAAAGGACTCATATTTTATTATCTAGTAGCCAGATATACATTTTTGGAGTTCTGGCTGCTTAGATGGCTTCTCAGCATCAGTTCAATCACAATCACCATACTCCCAAAAATTCTATTAAATTGTGACCTAATTCCGTGGTATTGCAGATTGCCTATTATAAAATTAAACAACAGGTATATTTTTTGTCCTGGTCTTAATTTTGTAAAAGTAAATGTTAAAATCTCAATGATTTAAGCATTTTGACGAATTCCGTGAATTATTTTTGTTAAAGGGGCAGTCCGAACATTTCCAAACTGGTCCTATTTTAAAGATGGCTCTAACATATCACTGTTTTGTACTAAAACATCTTCTGTGCCTCCAGTGCAACCCCAGAATAATAAACATATGTGGAATGCATGGTTTGCTTCATTTATTGGCATTTTAGGATTTTAGACAAGTATGTTATTTTGTGCATTGGCAGGTAGTTCAGCAGCCTTAAGTTGCCAGATAGCTTGTAAATTTTCATGGAGGTTCAAAACTCTGTTGTCAGATACTATCAAGATTTTATAATATGAGTGATTGCCCCATCCTACATTTGGAGCTTATTCACAACAATACGTATTGGCAGCGATACCAAGAGCATCTTTTACGTACAGCATTTTGGCTAATATAATTGCACCAGTCCAATGACGTTATAAAATTTGTAGCGACGTATCTCGGTTCTCCTTGTCATTGGGGGAAATACAAACAACAATGTGCTTAGTAACAATGACATCATAATGAAATATCATCTGTTAGAATTTTTAAATCACGTTTATACAGTTATAAGATACAAAAAAGGTGAATTAGTGCGTACCCATGAGTAAATACATGAATGCACATTTCATCCTAGAGTGAAAGACATGATAATGGGCCTTAAATTTCATGTTACAACGATAATTACATGTACAAAATTGACAACCACAACTTTACACAGTGATAGGTGTTAAAAATAATACTAGACAGTGAACGATGCCTTGTATTCCGCTTCTATATGTATAAATAGTAATGGGCATCAGTTTTGCCTGGTGTGTGATATTATTTAATCTTTTTACCTTCTGAAGTAAATGTATCCTATTTCATGATAGCAATATCACACAAATTTTGGACATTGACAATGCGGAGTAGGTTCCCCTAAATAAAATTGGGAGAACATATGCATCATGAAGGACCATACCCCATAATGCAATGGGGGCCCATGAAAAGAAACCACAAAACCTATATCATAAACCGGAACCGGAATCAAAAATTCTCGTGACTGGAAACCACGCTTTCTCCATCGATCAATACTTACTATTACATTACTTATTGATAATGACCACCTTGGTGTTTGTGCGCTAAGAGTCTTAGACTTACCCACCCCAACAACCGGGTACCCGTTACCATGAACCCTCACTCTTGTTTACATAGCTGAGCAAGAGTGATGTCCATTTTGAATTTTGCAAATTTCCAAACTTTTACTTTATTTGTGTGAATCTGTGCCATTAGATTCGTATAATTCACCTACGGATTGGATTACTATGGAGAACGCATCTGGAAGCCAAGTCGTATATATATCTCTACTAGTTATACCCCGCCAACAAATTTGGCAGGGTATTATGTAATGGTGCCATCTGTTCGGGCGGGTGGGCGGCAGAGTGGGTTCCGGATGATAACTCTGTTACCGTTTGTTGGATCGCATTGAAACTGTATAGGGTGGTTGGACTAGGTCTTAGGAAGAAACATATCGAAATCGACGATGATCCGAAATCCAAGATGGCCACCAGTGGCCATCTTGAAAATTAATTTCTGGACGATACCTCCTTGACCGTTTAATGGATCGCTTTGATACTTCATAAGGATGAATGATCTGATGGGTCTGAGGAAAAAATAAACATTTTCTAATAGCTCTCATTCATTGGTTTGTCATCATGGCAGGGTATTATGCGCCGTTTGCAGAGCTCTTGTTTTTAGTTGTAGTGGCGACTAGGGTCTCCTATTTCCGCTTGTATCAAATGCTTCATTTTTTAGCTAAACTGGAGTGTATGAAAACGATGAAATGTCATTTAAGATCGCCTCCTTTAACCCCCAACGGCGATCAAATATTTTTGTAGGTATTCCCCGGACAAAATTCATGGTTACAACACTAAATCAGCTTTACGTCGTAGATTGTGGTTAAGTCTGCGTGGGTGACATCACACCCTTACGTCCAGGTTATTTCGTTATAAAATCTTTCTTAAGTCATGCATCTTTCGTTAGTCGCTGCATTCTTGAGTAGTTGCAGTAATGTAATGAACTTTTTAGTCAAGTTTTTTGCAGTTTGTCCGTTCAGTTTTTTAACGGTTTTGGAAAATTTTGTGACTAGATGTGGCACTGCACCTCTACAGTGATATACAGCTGTATGGTTAATTTGCTTAATTTATCTGGGGTTTTTTTCTTGTGTCGATACTTAGCTGGCTTACATGTAGCTGAATGTCTGTCATTCGTTTCAGAGTTAATTTATTAGCAGAGCTTATGCCATGGCGACCGTCCGTCGTCCATCAACTTTTTCTTTAAACATCTTCTCAAGAACCACTGGGCCGATTTCAATTATATTTGGCAGGAAGCCTCCTTAGGAAATAGGGATCCAAGTTTGTTGAAACGAAGCCGATCGGCCATCTTGGATTATGGCTGATTTTAGGAAACGTCTTTAAAAATCTTTGAAACTACTTGAGGGATTGATTCAAAATTCATGAAATATCACTTAGGGCAAGAGCTGAACCAAAGTTGTTCAAGAAAACTTGATTGGTCAAATAGTTTGGTGGCCATCTTGGATGACCTAGTTTTCCCAAAAACAACTCCAGAACTGCTGAAGGGATCCGGCCAAAATTTGGCAGATATCAGGGACTAAGGGCCATTAAAGCTTGTTCAAGAGACATTGATATGTCTAAAAACATGGCTACCCTGGACCAATCAAAATGTAGCGTGTTTGGCGGCCATTTTGGATTTTCTTATTTGATGGATTTTGAAGCCGAAATTATTATTATATATGTTTTTGGGTATGCTGATTTTGAAGTTGCCACTTTTGAAACTGTCAGATAAATGGTTTCGTGGCCATCTTTGATCGTTTTCCTGCCGAAACTCCCATACTAAAGCAATGGGAAAATTAAAATGTCTTCTCGAGAACTACTGGGTCGATTGCAATTATATTTGCCAGGAAGCATCCTTAGAGCTTGGATCCCTATGCCCTAAGGATGCTTCCTGCCAATTATAATTGCAACCTATTAAGAGCCTACTCGATAACCAATGGGCCGATTTCAATCAAATTTGGATGGAAGAACCCTTCAGGCCGAAATTTGGGAGATATAATTAGGGAGTAACGGCCATTATGATTAAAGTGTTCAAGAGAAGTTGATACGTCAAAAAACATGGCCGCCCTGGATCAATAAAAAAGTAGAGCATTTGGCAGCCATTTTGAATTTTTTTATTTGGTGGATTTTGAAGCCGAAATTGGTTTTATATATGTTGTTGAGTATGCTGATTTCAAATTTGCCACTTTTGAAACTGTCAGATAAATGGTTTCGTGGCCATCTTTGATCGTTTTCCCGCCGAAACTCCCATACTAAAGCAATGGGAAAATTAAAATGTCTTCTCGAGAACTACTGGGTCGATTTCAAATATACATGTATTTGGCAAGAATCGTCTGTAGGTCATAGGGATACAAGTTTGTTCAAACAAAGGCGATCTGCCAATTTGGCAGGCAGCCATCTTGGATTTTGGCCTATTTTGAGAAATGTCTTCAAAAATCTTCTGCTCTGAAACCGTTTGGGACATCGACCCTTGTCACACTGATGTCAAAAGATTAATTGTTAGCTCACCTGGCCTGAAAGGCCAAGTGAGCTTATGCCGTGGTGACCGTCCATCCATCCGTCGTCCATCAACTTTTCCTTTAAGCGACTTCTCAAGAACCATTTGGCCGATTTCAATTATATTTGGCAAGAAGCATCCTTAGGGCATAGGGATCCAGGTTTGTTCAAATGAACTCGATCGGCCAATTTGGCTGGCAGCCATCTTGGATTTAGGCCGATTTTAGGAAAGTCTTTAAAAATCTTCTCCGAAACCGCTTAGGGGATTGATGCAAATCTCATGAAATTTGATCTAGGGCAAGAGCTGAACCAAGTTTGTTCAAGGGAACTTGATTGATCAAATGGTTCGGCGGCTATCTTGGTTGACCTAGTTGTAGCAAAAATGACTTCTTCAGAACCGCTGAAGGGATCGGGCCGAAATTTGGCAGATATCATTAGGGCCTAAGGGCCATTAAAGTTTGTTCAAGAGAAGTTGATCCATCAAAAAACATGGCCGGCATGGGCCAATCAAAATATAGCGTGTTTGGTGGCCATATTGGATTTTTTTATTTGATGGATTTTGAGACTGAAATTGGTTTTGTATGTGTTTTGTGGTATTCTGAGCTCAGATTTGAAATTTTTGAAACTGTCGGATAAACGGTTTGGCGGCCATCTTGGATTTTTTTTCCTGCCGAAAGTTCCCATACTAAAGCAATGGGAAATTTACAATGTTTTCTTCTCGAGAACTACCAGGCCAATTTCAATTATATTTGGCAGGAAGCATGCTTAGGGTGTAGAGATTCAAGTTTGTTCAAATGAAGCCGATCGGCCAATTGGGCCGGCGACCAGCTTGGATTTTGGCCGATTTTTAGAAACGTTTTTAAAAATCTCTGAAACCGCTTATGGGATTGATGCAAACCTGATGAAATATGATTTATGGCAAGAGCTGAACCAACTTTGTTCAAGGGAACTTGATTGGTCAAATGGTTGGGCGGCCATCTTAGTTGACCTAGTTGTAGCGAAAACGACTTCTCCAAAACCGCTTCAACGGAAGGTGATTCATCAAAAAACCTGGACACCATGGGCCAATCAAAATATAGCGTGTTTGACGTCCATATTGGATTTTTTTATTTGATGGATTTTGAGGCCGAAATTGGTTTTATATGTGTTTTTGAGTATTCTGATATCAAATTTGCTATTTTCGAAACTGTTGGATAAACAGGTTGGTGGCCATCTTGTTGATAAATAGCATTCCTATGGTCCAGGTGAGCGATACAGGCCCATTGGGCCTCTTGTTACAAACAGGTTTGGTGTCAGTTCCGATTGGAATTGATGCCGTCAATTCCAATTCAATAGGACTCCGGAATTGGAATTGATAAATTTTAAGACACATAAATTGGAATTGGAATTAATAGTTTGAATTGAGTGGAATTGATCAATTCTACTTCAATTCCAGTTAAATTTGTCATGAATCTTTATAGGCCTTCAATCCAGATATATATATATATATATATATATATACTTCAGTGATGAGAGGTTAACCATTAACTTTTAACACCCAAAAGCGGCTTCTGCAATTGTATTGAGAACTGTCTGTTTACAGACCAAGAGAAGACTATTTGTCTTTAATTTAGCACTAGAATGATTGGCTAAATAACAGAGCCAGTCATTCCAGCGGTCAATTTTCAAAAATAGTATTCTGTTGATCTGCAAATGGACATTTTCTATAAGAAGATATTTAATTTCTTGAACAAATTTGGGTGTTAAAGGGTGAATGGTCAAGCCGTGCAAAACTGCCTTCTCCTTCGATCAATACTCACCATTCTGTTACTTCTGATATACAGCTGGCCTTGACAGCGGCTCTAGGATTATAGACTTAGAAAGCTTTACCGACTCCTGGGAACCGGGTACTCGGCTCCCAACTGCCGAGTACCCGTTTACCATAGAGCTCATTCTTGTTTGCATAGCAACAAGAGCAATACATGCTTTTTGCATTAAGGATTTTAGTGTTTTAAAATAATCTAAGTCTTTAATCAGTGATAGTTTGTGTGTTCTGAAAGGATTAACTAGGGACTATGGAGAATACCGCCCAAGACAACCAGGTTGTATTGTTCTTTATTATCCATAGTTAAAAGACTTAGGTCTCTAAATTTCGTTGTGCCGCATGTTCCAATTTCTGACCCCATAGAATCTGGGACGTGTGCTAGCAACGATATATGCCAGACGATCGCCTTCTTTAAACCCCAACAGGCGATCGGCAGATATGAAAATAGGTGTTTGCTACAGTATTTCTAACACGAATATCGGCTGACGTCGTTCTCCGTAGAATCCGAGCGGGTGACGTCACACCCGGTCGCTCGGATGTTTATGTGAAGAAAAATTTTTCATTAATTCGCGCATCTTATTCTGGGGGCTGCGTACTAAAAATGGTACCGGAAACTTTAGAATGATAAAGTTTACGTGCGATCACGATCGGTTTGCAATGATCGGTGGTTTCAAAATTCTTGAGTAGATGTGTGGTCTGCGGTTTTACCGTGTGAGACAGCAGTTTTGTTATACATTTTGTTGTTTTCTTCACATATCGTGCTGCGTTCGTTAGGAGTATAATTTATATTGATTAGTAAATATACCCTGAATGCTATGCGATATGATTCCTGGAGCCGTTACACATCCTGTAGGATCTATTATGGGTGTGTTGTTCCCGCCGCGTACTTGTCGTCATATTCAATGCGATCGTTGTTGTAACGTGGTGGGGTGCGGGGAGGTTACGGTTAATTTATGAGTCAAAATATTTGAAAATTAATTGTCTGCCTTCCATCCGTGTCTCGTTCCGCTTGTTTATTGTAGGTTTGTGCTTATTTTATAGGCCAAGCCAGCCCCGCCATCATGTGACGACTGTCATAAGTTTGTCCGTGTAATGTTCAAGGACCATGTCTGTTTTAGGTGTGCCCTGTGTAATATAGATCATAGGTGTAATGTTTGTGCAGTGTGGTCCGTCGAAACGATGGTTAAGTTCCTTGCCCAGAAGGACTTGGCTGGGTCTGACGCGGGGTCAGGCGGTCCGAGAGGAAATCGTGGAGCGCCCGGTTCGGCCGGTGGGGTTGCTCCACGTCCCCAGCTGGAGGTGGCGGAGATGGCACCGCCGGCGTGGTTTGGTCCGGCTATGCAGGGTTTTCTGCATAGCGTTCTGCCCACGCTGGTGTCGTCCCTGCTACCAAAGGTTGGGGGGCAGTTTCTCCCCATGCCTGGTACGGATCCTGTCCTCGGACAGGATTCTGGACTGGTTACCGAGGGGGCCGTCTCGTACGGCCCCCTGGCGGTCCCGTCTGGCTTCAGCCAGACGGGTTCTGTCTCTCTGCGGCCACCTCCGGGTTGTCCAGTAGCGGTGGCCGGTCCGTCAGATGTGGGAGCCGTCCACCAGGACGGCTCCACGGTTGATTCGTCTAGTGACGGCTCTTCGGAGTCTGAAGACGAGGAGGCCGAGGAGGAGAGGTTGCTGCGGCCCGTGAAGCCGCAGGTGGAGAATATGGAGGTTGATTCCGTCCTGGACGGAACCGGCCTCCATTTGTCTGGTTTGGCGCAAGCCAGGTCAGCGGCTCCACCTGCGGCTGAGGCCAATCCGTTACCGTGCACTGGTTCCGCGCGGCTTGGTTTGTCACCAGCCGTCAGGGGAACGGGTGTGCCGGGCCAGGCGTGGTACTCACCTATCTCGCCTGGTCCGGCAGCCGGACATGGGGTGCCGGTGGCGCCCGTGTCCGGCTATGGTTCCGCGACGGTTACGGGTCCGTACGGTTTTCCGTACGGACCTACCCCATGGACCGGAGTGTTTCATGGGGTGGCGGCGGAACTGTGTGGTAGCGGAGTGCCTGGCGTGTCAGCCGTGGCTCCTTGCCGGGAGGCCGTGGCTGGCAGACCCGTGAGCACGTCAACGGGTGACGTGTTTGCGGGGGTATCTTCTTCGGAGGTAGATTGGTCTGATGCTCTGGCGTGGCTAGCCAGAGTGGACCCGTCTGGTTTCGGCCACGGCCGATGAAGATGCGCCCCGTCCGTCGGTTGCGTCGATTAGGACGGGGATTTTGCCCGCGGCCCGGATCCAGTCAGTGGGACTGGATCCACGGTTCATTGATTTGTTGGATGCTATTTATAGCAAACAACTAATGACCAAGGGTCAGCTCCCTGCGGCCTCCAGGGAGGTGCGGGCAAGATGTCGTATTCCGCGGGGTGAATACGATAGGTATGGTGTAGTCCCGTCGGTCACGGAGGATGACCGATGGGTACTGGGCGTCCAGAGTGCAGGGTCGGGTGGTCCCGGTCCGGCACTAGTGGATAAGTCCCAGGTACACCAGGAAGAAGTCCTGGCCCTATGCGATGAGGGTGTGAGGGCAGCGATGAGCGCTGTCAATCACTCTTATCGTCTACTTCAATCGGTGTGGGCTGAAGCGGGGGCAGGCCACCCTGTGCCACCTGTGGCGCTATCGTGTGTTAATGATGGCTTGGTGCTGTCAATGGACGCATTGGCAAGGGTGCAAGCGCGAGTGACGAAGTCCAGGAGGCAAATGGTCATTGACCATATGCGTCCGGCTACGGCAATCAGGGAACGTCTTCTTGGGACGCCCCTGACAGGGCCTAGCATCTTTGGTGGCCAAGCGCGGGCCATCTTAGAGGACACCGCCAGTATTGCGCAGAATCGGTTAGCGGTAAATCTACAGCTAGAGCTAGTGCGACAAGCGCACGCACTAGGGGCTGTGGGCAAACCGCTAACGGGACAGCCTTCAAAGAAACAGAAAAAGCATAAGAGCAAGGCGAAAGCCAGGCCTATTGCGACGTCTGTTTCGGCTGGGTTCTCGGAGCCGCCGCCGGCGAAGAAACCCAGGAAGGTTGTAGAGGCGCCTACCCTCCCCAATGTTGCTCCTGACCGCCCTAGAGGTGGGAAGGGCAAGGGGAAGGGTAAGGGTAAGGCCTCAAAGGGCGGACAGAAGGGGCCGAAGCGTACCTGAGGGTACGCAAGCTCCCTTCATATCCGCCTGGACCGCACCTGTGCGACAGGAACAGCGGTGCCAGTTATACCCGTCATGCCTAGAACGAAATGGTTCTCACTCTCTCTCGTTAAGAAAGAGGGGGTGCGGACTCTGAGCCGGACAACCCCGTTAGACGTCGAGGCGTCTATGGTGGGTGGAAGGCTCATGCGTTTCGTCGAGGCCTGACGAGGTGTGACGTCAGACAGTCTGGTCCTGGGATGGTTATCCCAGGGTTACATGCCGGAGTGGTGAGACTTTCCGCCACAAAATCTGTCTTTGGCACCTGTCTGGACACCCGTACCAAGGGAGCCAGACAAGTTAGAAGCCGTTCAAAAGGAAGTGTCGGGTTTGCTTCTGAAGGGAGCAATAAAACCAGCAAACCGGAACACTCCAGGCTTCTATTCAAACATGTTCCTTGTCCCCAAGGGCACAGGGGGATGGAGACCCATACTCAATCTCAGGCCATTAAATTGGTTTATCCATACGCCTCGGTTCCAGATGGAAACGCTGAGGTCGGTAATGGCGGGATTGAGGAAAGGAATGTGGTGTGTATCGATCGATCTGAAAGATGCATATTTCCACATTCCGATGAATCGGAGTTGGCACAGGTTTCTGAGATTTGCGTTTCAGAATCAAGTATGGGAGTTTACAGTTCTCCCGTTTGGCCTGTCGACAGCTCTGAGGGTTTTCACAAGAGTGGTCCTTGCGGTGACAGCGTTTCTCAGAAAAGAGAACGTGGCGCTACACACCTACATAGACGACTGGCTGCTCAAGGCAGACTCGGCAGCCAGGTTGAACGTGGATACTGCTCTGACTCTGAAGTTACTTTCAGATCTAGGCTGGATAGTCAACGAGGAGAAATCCGAGTTGACGCCCACTCAACATTTCGTTTATTTGGGGATGCGATTCGACCTCGAGGAGGGCAGGGTTTACCCATCAGAGCCCAGAGTGGTGTCTCTGTTAGCCATCCTCAGGAGTTTTCGAGTGGGAAACCACATTCAGGCGAGGCGGTTCCTTCAGATGCTGGGCATGATGGTCTCCATGGAGCAGGTTATCCCGTACGCTGCTCTAATGCGAAGACCTATCCAGTTGTATCTGATGTCTCTGTGGAAACAGAGAACAGAACCCCTGTCAAAACTGGTGCCAGTTTTGGAGCCGATAATATCGCATCTTCTATGGTGGAAACAGCGTCAGAATCTCCTAATAGGGGTTTCGCTGCACCTACCCCACCCCCAGCTGTCCGTTTACACGGATGCTTCGCTGGAGGGGTGGGGTGCCTGCCTGGGAGAACACCAGGTCTCGGGCACATGGACTCTCCCGGAGAGTCAGCTGCATATCAATCTGTTGGAAATGATGGCAGTGGAACTGGCGTTGGAAGAGTTCCTTCCGATGATCAGGGGCAAGGTGATATTGATACGGTCGGACAATTCGACAGTAGTATCATATATAAATCGCCAAGGCGGGACCAGGTCGCCCACCCTGTGCATCAGGGTGTGGCACTTGATTCAATGGTGTAGGAATTACTCGGTTGTTTTGAAAGCAGCTCATATTCCTGGCCGATTGAACATTCTGGTGGATGCTTTGTCTCGCAGATAGAGAATCTTGCCAACAGAATGGTCCCTCAACCCTCCAGTTCTACGACGGATCTTCGAGCATTGGGGCAAACCCAACGTGGACTTGTTCGCCACAAAGGAAAATGCTCAAATCATGACATATGTCTCGCCGATTCCAGATCCAAATGCCGTTGATACAGACGCTCTGGCGATAAGCTGGAGAGGGATGCACGCGTACGCGTACCCACCCACCATTCTTCTACCGAAGGTATTGGTGAAGGTCAGGGAGGAGCCGTGTCTGGTCCTGCTAATAGCGCCGTATTGGCCGAGCAGGGCGGGGTTCACGGATCTTCTAGATCTGCTGGTGGAAAATCCTGTGCAGTTGCCCGAGATTCCGAACATAATCTCCCAGGCCAAGGGACGCTTCCTACACGAGCGTCCCGAAATGTTCAAATTGACTGCGTGGATGTTGTCAAACAACGTTCCACGTCGGAAGGCTTTTCTCGACAGGCTGCTGATTTCATCGCGGCTGCGAGAAGGAGGTCAACCTTCAAGTCATATAACAACAAGGTTAACAGATTTGCAGACTGGTGTGAAGAAAAGGGTATTGATACCTTTCAATCCACTATTCAGCAAATAGCAGACTTTCTCTGTGAGCTGTTCTTTACAGGACTAGCTCCCGTCACAATTGCTGGATACAAGTCAGCTTTGGCATCAGTTATCCCTTGTCTAGCCAACAGGGATAGTCCAGAGGTGGCCCAGTTAAACGTGATGTTGAAGGGAATGAGCAATCTCCGCCCGAGACAACCGGTAGTCATTCCAGCCTGGAGTCTATCTTTAGTGCTTAATGTACTGGCCAAGCACCCATTCGAACCGTTGCGTTCGGCTAGTCTAAAGCATTTGACTCTAAAGGCGGTCTTTCTATTGGCAGCTTCCTCAGCTAGAAGGCGCAGTGAGATCCATGCGCTTTCGGCAGAGAGGAACCGATTTATTGTTTCTGGAGAAGGTCTGCGTCTTCTGCCAAGAGCAGAATTTATGTCAAAGAACCAATCTTTGAGATATCCCGGCAAACCGATCATTATACCGAAGTTAACCAGGTTTGATCGTGATGCCAGTGTCTGGTGCCCGGTCCGTGCTTTGACTAAGTACAAGAAACGGACTGACTCGTTACGGTCGAACGATAGACATCTGTGGATCTGCCATAAAAAGCCTTATGGCGCCGCATCCATGGATACTATCTCTCGTTGGGTGGTCGAATGCATTCAGACTACTCATGAGATGGCGACTGGGCACCAGGTGCAGGGCGTAAGGGCACACGATGTTAGAGGAATAGCCGCCTCGACCGCCCTTTACAATGGTGTTCCGTTAGAGGACATCATGGACGTTGCACAATGGCACTGTGAGTCCTCATTTACGGATTACTATATGAGGGATGTGTCAGACTCAGCCAATCCACTCGCTTTAGCTGTTTTGAAACGATAGTTAGTGACCACACTGCTTTTCCCCTTTTTTCACTTTGGTAAGAAAAGAACCTAAAGCAGGCATGGTCAAGCGAGAGGATGTCAACCAGATTGTGTCACTGATGGCCGAACCGGTGAATGGTTGTAGGCGGTACGTCTGAAGTCCTGTTATCATAAGGTAATTCAACAAGTGAGAGTTTTTTGTATTATGTATATGTATCATGTTCATTCATCTTATATATTCATGCTCATTCCCAGGCTAATACAAGCGATATGCAGGGAGTAGTTAACCCTCTTGGCATATTGGTGTTTTCAGGCGAGATACATGTTCGTTCGTTCTCTCCCTTTTCTTAGGAGGAAAAAGGGGGGGGGGGGCTGTGACACGAATGTGATTCGGTTCCGTGAACTTGACGGTCCTTTTAGGTCTCCGTTAGTCAAGTTTGAAGTCTAAAATCTTTCTCCAAGGGGCAAAATTAGCATGTATGGCTTGCCCCTTCCCACCAGGTTACTGATCAAATCTGGTGTATATCAGAAGTAACAGAATGGTGAGTATTGATCGAAGGAGAATGCAGGAAATGTCAATTTCCCTTTCTCCGAGATCTAACAATACTCACCATTCTGTTACGGACCCAGCCTCCCAGCCCCACGGAGGCAAGCCATAGTTTTCTCTTGTTTGGTGGCTATGCAAACAATATGAGCTCTATGGTAAACGGGTACTCGGCAGTTGGGAGCCGAGTACCCGGTTCCCAGGAGTCGGTAAAGCTTTCTAACTCTATAATCCTAGAGCCGCTGTCAAGGCCAGCTGTATATCAGAAGTAACAGAATGGTGAGTATTGTTAGATCTCGGAGAAAGGGAAATTGACATTTCCTGCATTCTGCAGCGGTGTTGAGATATGGCTAAGAAGACTATTTTTGAAAAGTTACCACTGGAATGACTGGCTCAATAACTAAACCAGTCATTCCAGTGGTGAATTAAAAAAAAAAATCTCTTGGTCTGTGAATGTACAAAGTAAAGATTTGATAACCTTCATGTTTAATATGCTGTATGTTGAATACCTAAATTTACCTGACATTGACTGTTTTATCATACTGTCTCCATATGTGATTTTTGTAACTCTTGTATTTCCAAAGCCAATGAACTTCAACTTATTTCATTCTGTATTGCTTTGTAACAGGGTTTCCTTTCTATGATACCATGTTATCTGTGAAATCACATTAGTTTAAATGATTTCAAATATATTTATTCCCCAAATAACCAAATTGTGTTCAAAATATTCATCAAGATGTTAGCAATAGTATTCAGTAAAGTAATAACTATAATCTGCGTGGAATGAAATGGGTCGGGACACAAGTACATTACAAGATAACTGCCCTGTAATTATACCTGCAGACCTAACAAAAGCCGGGTTGAACACCAATCTGTGAAAACTATTTCAGCATTTAAAACACAGATGCCTGAAGCAGAGGTGTTATTCAAACATGCTTGAAGAACTACAGAATTCAATCTTTACTGTGCTATCCATTTTCTCACAAGATTGCCTTAGATCCAGATGAGCTTTAAATAAAATCCACTTCATATTCATAAAGTTAGTAACTGAAAGTTATTGTTGTCTAAGGCACCAACCACTTTCAGTCAGATTGTTACACATATTATCTACATGTACTTCTTGTATTTGAACTTCAGAATGAATAGTTTTTTCTCTTTAAAATAATTTAACTGGAAGATATAGCTGCATAAAGCTGCGTTTATCTGGCACGCAGAATGTGGAAAGCGGGTTGCGGAAACGGAATGCGGAATATACTTTAGATCGCTTTTTACTATTTTCCGCGGTGAGCGGAACGGCGGGATGCAGAAAAACCAATCACTCGGTGTAGCGATTTTTCCGGATGGAAAAGATTCCGTTGTGGCATAGAGCACATGTAACCTAGCAACGAAATGTTAATCCAAGTAGTTACAGCTGATGCATCGTCTAAAATTATAAGAACTAATTAGTCGAACAAATTATTAAATCTGTAATATTATATTTACATGTTGTTAGATTAGCCCAAAGTATCATTTTGAATCTAGTCGTCAGTATCCACCCATTTTGGATCTACACCGCTCGCCTCCATACATAAACATTTTGTAATGGTCTCAGTGGAAAACTAGATATCAAAGCGTAAAAAAATGTGTTGTCGCGTTTGAAAGAAATTTGATAGAAATATCACCAATAGAAATGCAATAAAATAATGCAATGATACCGCGTGTAGGTAAATGGTACACACGATATTTTAGCCGCATTCCGCATACCCGCTTTGCGTTCTGCATTCGTCACCCCGCGTGCCGGGTAAACACAGCTTAAGGCAAAAATTATTTTTATTCCAATTCTTTTGATGAGTTAGCCAGTCATTGCAGTGGTAAATTAAAAAAAAAAGTTCTCTTAACCTGCAAATGGAAATTTTCTTATCTCTGGCCCTTTATGGAGTGCAATTTTCACTTAGGAGAACAACATCATTGATATCTGTAAATATTGCTATGGAATGTGAATTGGACTTGGAATTGATGAGATGGAATTGGAATTAGACTTGGAATTGAACTTGTCTGGGTGGCATTGGAATTGATAAAATGAATTGATGTTGAAATGGAATTGGAATTGATAAAATGAATTGAGGCGGAATTGGAATTGATAAAATGGAATTGACCCCATTCCTGGTTACAAAGCCAGTATTAGAAAGGCAGTACAGTGTGTGAATACTGTTGCTGAAGGCTGTTGCTGTTATAGACAGTGCTGTTGGTGTTATATAATAGATAGCAACAGCTTACAATATACAGCTTACAATATAAAAACTTGGTTCTTATCAAGGTGAACAATAGAACCATTTTATGCCCTACGCGGAAGCAAAAGTGCTTTTCTTTGTTAGTTCACCTAGCCTGAAAAGCGAAGTGAGCTTATGGCATTGGCAACCATCCTTCGTCTGTCTGTCCATTGTCCATCCATCATCCGTCCATCAACTTTTTCTTTAAACGACTTCAAGAACCACTGGACAGATTTGAATATTTTGCAGAAAGCATCCATAGGGCATAGAAAGCCAATTAATTGTGTTCAACGTAAGCCGATGGACAAATTTGGCCCGTGGCTATCTTGGATTTAGTTAATGTTAAAAATTTTTTTAAATTATGAAAGCGCTTTGGGGATTTATTCAAAACTCATGAAACATATTGGGCAACAGCTGAAACCAAGTTTGTTCAGGTGAAGTTGATTGGCCAAAGGTTTGGTGGCCATGTTGGATGACATAGTTTTCGCGAAAATGACCTCCAAACCGCTGAATGGATCGAGCCGTCTTTAAAAATCCTCATTAAAGATCGATCATCTAGGATAACAGCGGAACCAAGTTTGCTCGAGGGAACTTGATTTGCCAAATTTAGTCGGTCAATTTTTTTAGCGTCCATCTTGTTAAAATGGTTCTATTGTTCACTTTTGCCAGTGGCCAATAATTCCAGGTTAGCGATATAGGCCCTCTTGTCATTTTGTACTAGTACTGTGCGAAATATTGCACAATTATACCATCAAATAATATCACAATTACCAAGTATGTCCATGTAGTTACTTATTTGCAATATGTCCCCATTGTAAGATAGTTGGTTCACGTTCATCTTATTAGTCACATTCGGATAGCTGTCGATCTTTCCTGGCATATCACTTGTAATAGGTTCGGCCCCAGAATTTTACCCATTACATGTTCTACAATCACAACCACCATCAGCATTACATGGTACAAATAAGAAACTGTAAATGAAAGTAAGAACTTACCACTTCTCTCTGTCATGCAAATATGTTGTCAATTTATCACATGTCTATTGTCTATGTCTTTATAGTACATTAAGCTAAACTTGAAGCTCATGTCTTCTTCTATTATATAGACCTGTACCAGTTCTACATGTATACTCTATTCTTTGTTCCATGTAGAGGTCCAAGGTCTAGATATAGTCACTCTCACCGGTTGTGCTACTGCAAACTGTATATTATACATAATAAAAGTGAATTTGAAGTTCAACTTAAATTATACTAATATCCGGCCACACTATTTATCATTGATGCCTTGCATCAATTGTGTGCTTGTCTATGTTATGGGTTTTCAGGTAATGAGCCAGCCAGCAATTTCCAGGAAATTTTAAATCTATATTTAGACCAGAGGATTATTCAGTTCTCGCTAAGTTGATCTAACGCCAGTAGCTGTCACAGGTTTATATCATTGATTTACATCATGCATCAAGGGATTTATTTTTAATGTTTTTAAAACTGTTTGACGGGAGGTTGTTGCTGTTAGTAAACTAGAGATTATTGCTAAATATAATTAGCTATCCCTCTTTTAAATACCAGATTCTAACCATGTCACCGTTGGTAGCAACAGCTTTCAGTCAAATTAATTTCAAAATATTCAACAGAATAAGTTTTATATCGTAAAGAATATACTTTTTCAGGGATTTGTCGGTGAAATTGTTATGGTTTATTTGTGAGACTACTAGTTTCTACAGATATTTTAGATACCCTTGTGGTTTTTATTTTGTGCCTATAGGGTCAAAATTACGAGACTGGCCTGGACTGGAATGAACACTGACAGTAGTTTTGCATGGTTTCTGGAACTTCATTGACTTCTGGATCACCAAGCCAATGGACCTTTCCAGTTTTTGCTAAGTCCCGCCCACTTCTAGCTAAACTCCACCCACACCTCGCTCGTGTTGGGATCGATCGATCTTTAAACTCCCTGCCTATCAATTTCCAGAAAACTGTACAGATAAGCTGTTAAGTATTTTGAAACTAATTTTACTGGGTGCTGTTGTATGGCAGCAACAGCACCCAGTCAACTTAGTTTCAAAATATTCAACAGAATACTTATTAAATAGTAAAGACATACAATTCGTACAACAACGTGTAGAAAGAAATCTGGAAAATCAAAAAAAAAATCCAGAAAATCTGAGAACTTTACATTGGGACAAAAACGGGATAGTGAGGGTCTGTAAACTCTGATAGCCCAGCCTCTTGTATTGCTTGTATTCTACTTATTGCAGATTCAAAATGTGTGTCTCTCCCTGAGAAATTCTTGCTGGACATTGGTCACCCAACACCACAATGATAACTCTCATACTGACATCAGTGCTGTTTGGGATTTTGTTGACCCTCGCTGTCCAGGCGCTCTGGCTGCGGAAACGATTTGGTGACTTACCAAAGCTGACCATTCCTCAGAGGTCACAATTTGATCGATTTAGATTGCCGCAGGTAACTGTAAATTACAGGTAGAGCTTCAGGTCTCATGCATGTGTAGAATTTATGATGATGAAACTCTTACCCAATTAAATTCATCATACACTCATTTCACAGAGTAATCTAGCATTTTAACCATTGAATAACCAAGTCGGCCAAAACCTGGCCTTTGCAGTGACCTTGAGAAATACCAATTTGCATGCCACGTGAAGATTGTCTTTGAAATTCTACCACTGGAATGGCTCGATAATGGAGCTAGTCATTCCAGTTGTAAATTTTCAAAAATTGTTTTCTATTGGATTGCAAAGTGACATTTACTAAGCATACAAATTTCAATTTTCCTAATGTATCTTAACTATTAACTGTTTTGCTGCTGCAAGCCACCAGCATATTATTTGAATGGCAAAAAGCTCTTGACCAGCTGAATCTTTTGAAAACAATTTAATTGAAAGTTGTTGGTGGCTTAGCCATCAACATCTATCAGTAAAATTGTTTTCAAAGTATGTAACAGGTTCAAAGATATAACTACTGGAATATGTTGTCTGCTAAAACTCAGCAGTCGGGTGGTTAAAGGGTTAATTATTTAACCATCTACTTTGTGCTTTCAAAAATCATATCCTTTATTATTTTCCCGCCAAAGGCGCCCATACTAAAGCAATGGGAAATTTAAAATCTCTTCTTCTGGAGAACTACTAGGCCGATTTCAATTATATATAGCAGGAAGCATCCTTAGGGCATAGGGGTCCAAGTTTGTTGAAATGAAGCCAATCGGCTAATTTGGCCGGCGGTCATCTTGGATTTTGGCCGATTTTAGGAAATGTCTTTAAAAATCTTCTCCGAAATCGCTTGGGGAATCGATTAAAAAGTTTTGAAACCTCATCTAGGGAAAGACGTAAGCCAAGTTTGCTGAAGATGCCTTGATTGACAGAATGGTTTTGCGGCCATCTTTGATTACCTGGTTTTCCCGAAAACAACTCCAGAACCGCTGTAGGGATCAGGCCGAAATTTTGGAGATATGATTAGGGGCTAAGGGCCATTAAACTTTGTTCAAGGGAAGTTGCTCTGTCAAAAAACATGGCCACCGTGGGCCAATCAAAATGTAGCCTATTTGGCAGCCATATTGGATTTTTTTATTCGATGGATTTTGAGGCCAAAATTGGTTCTATATATGTTTTTGGCTATTCTGAGCTAAAATTTGCAATTTTTGAAATTGTCAGATAAACAGTTTGATGGCCATCTTGGATAATTTTCATGTCAAAAGCTCCCATGGATGCTAAAGCAATGGGAAATTTAAAATGTCTTCTTGAGAACTACTAGGCCGATTTCAATTATGTTTAGCAGGAAGCATCCTTACGGCATAGGGATCCAAGTTTGTTCAAATGAACCCGATCGGCCAATTTGCCCGGCCACCATTTTGGATTTCGGCCTATTTTAGGAAATGTCTTTAAAAATCTCCGAAACTGCTTGGGGAATCTTCATCTAGGCCAAGAGGTAAGCCAAGTTTGTTCAAGAAGACTTGATTGACCAAATGGTTTGGCGACCATCTTGGATGACCTAGTTTTCCCGAAAATGACTCCTCCAGAACCGCTGAAGGGATCAGGCCTAAATTTGGGTGATATGATTAAGGACCAAGGGCCATTAAAGTTTGTTCAAGGGAAGTTGATTCATCAAAAAAATCCTGGGCGCTGTAGGCCAATCAAAATGTAGCGTGTTTGGCGGCCATATTGCACTTGCAAAAATGTCCACAAACTCATTGAAACGACTACTAAACTACCCACCAACAATTTTGACAAAAATTGATGGTGCTCCAGGTGAGTGACACAGGCCCCTTGGGCCTCTTGTTAAATCCATTGGGTCTAATTTGGGAAGGATTCATATAAAACTTTCTCCAAATGCAAGACCCAATATTACAATTATGCAAGCATTTTCATAATTTGTTTGCATATATGATAACTGTATGCAACTATAACCAATTGATTCAAAACATTGAAAATCCATTGTGTATGTCAAGGAGTGGATTGATATTAATATGTGAGTGAAATGCGGTATGGCCACCTGGCGACTGGAAAATTGGTTTCCATGCAATACTGACTGTTATTAGCCCTCTGATGTTAATATTTGATCTTTTACTGTGTCAATGACAAAGACATCTTTCACCAAATTTGTTGAAGAATGAACACCATTTCATATTTTAATTTAATTTGAAAATCTTTATTTTTCAACATCGGAGTGGTATGGGTTAACTTTCATCATACCTGTAGTAATGGGATGATCATATAGGATAGTATTATAAAGAGACGTTCACATTATAATTACAGTTTATTGATATAATCAAGGTGGGTCTGATGGCCCTCATGATGCCCCTTGGGCCATTTACAGTACATTGTACAGCACAGAAACTATTTAACTTGTTTCCTAAACAAATTAAAATGTACTGTTGAAAATTTTGAACAAAGTTGGATATAAAGACATTGCTGTCTTAGGCATGTTAGGCAGCAGAGTCTTCCAATCCAATTCACCTTTCCAGAGTATTCATCCATCATCTGACCTCGTATAACGTCATAATCAGCTCAGCGCGTGTATGATGACATCACAATCATTACATTACAAAGGGTTCCATCAAATCTCAGAGTCTGACACGTTGTATAAATTGTAAGTCTTTGTAATTCTTTGCTATTTAATAAACATGCTGTTGAATATTTTGAAACTAATTTGACTGTGCGCTATTGCTGCCTTTGGCAGCATCAGCACCCAGTCAAATTAGTTTCAAAATATTCAATAGCTTACCTGTGTAGTTTTTTGGATATTGATAGTCAGGGTGTTTAGCGATCGATCCCAACACAAGCGAGGTATGGGTGGAGCTTAGCTAGAGATGGGCGGGGCATAGCTAAAATCAGAAAGGTCCATTACAGTACATGTATGTGTTAAAAATATTCAACAGAACATTTTTTACATCGTGGTAAAAATCTATCATGTTTCTGTTTTCTTTCGGAAACATGTTAGCTTACATGTATTTATGAATGATACCGTAAACATTCACATACGAACATATATTGATTTGTATTTCAGTGAGTAACACACGTTTCTATTAATTAGTTACCTGTAATAATGTAAACTAGGTCAGTGTGACCATGTTTCTGTAGAATCTATTTTAATCCTTGCATTTGTTTTAAAAAAATCAAATTTTGTCATTGAAAATGTCCATTTGCAGACTAAGAGAAGACTGATAACCGAGCCAGTCATTCCAGTGGTAAATTTTCAAAAATAGTGTTCTCTTGGTCATCAAATAGACATTTCTCAAGACCACTGCAGAAGCATTTTTTGGCTGATATGGGTTAACAGTGATTTATTTCTCTCGACACCAAGGCATCTAGCATATGAATGGACACGATTAGTAAAAAAATATATATATATTTTGCTTGGTGGATATCCCTTTGCTAGCAAAAATATTGGTTTTGAAAATTGACTCCTGAAATGACTGGCTCGGTTATTGAAACAGCTATCCTAGTGGTCAATTTTTAAGGAGATAGTCATCTTATGGCATGCACATTTTTTGGAGATTCCTCATGACCACTGCAGAGACCTGACCTGACCATTAAAATTTTAACCGGCTGAGCAATAGTGAGCATCAGATTTCTAGGAATTCTTGTTCTGCATAAATTTATCACGTCAAAGATTGAAAAAGATGTTGTATGTACATGTAGGTATTAGTGTACATGCCTGTCCATCCATCTGTCAGTCTATCATGCTATCTCCGAAACCATCTGGAATTCAACCACATTTGTTATGTCAGTTACATGGACCCTCATGATCATGATGATTGGGGATTGTGAGATAACATTTATTTTGGAATCCATCCTCTAGGGGTGGGATACAGGGTGGGATTGAATGGCTAAATATCAAAGGGTGGGAATTTGCAATGTTGAGTGACTTTGTAGTCTAGTTATTTTATTTTTCTGGAAAATATGGATGTTGCAAACTACGATGTAGGATTGTTTACAGAACAACTGTGTTAGCAAAATCTTCCCATCTCTTAAAACTAAACCCATTAATCCTCTAGATTTTTCAAGGAAATTTGAATTTTCCCATAGAACATGTCCATTTGCAGTTCAAGAGAAGACTACTTTATATAATTTAGCACCGGAATGACTAGCTCGTTTATTGAGCCAATCATTCCAGTGGTAAATTTTCAAAAATAGTCTCATGGTCGGCAAATGGATATTTCTCAAGACCACTGCAAAAGGCATTTATGGGTGATATGAGTGTTAAAGGTTATTGTTGTACCGTACAATGCTGTGTAACTGTAATTTATGTCACTAAAACTTATTATTCCCATGTACTTTGAAAAATCGAAGGTGATATTGCAATTGCCGCCATCCATCTGTCCATCCGCCTCTCTGTCTGTCCGGATATCTCCTCTGAAACCATTTTGTGGGATTCAGTCAAATTTGTTATGTGAGTAGCCCATGTGATTGGGGATTTCGTAGCAACATTTATGTTAGGCTCCGATGTGGGTTTGGGCAGGGTGGAGATGGGGCACAGAAAATCAAATTTGGAAGAATTCAATCAAATTCGGTACATTAGTTACCCATCTGTTACGTGAGGTGATGTTTAGCGTTTACATTAGGCTCCGCCTTGGTTTCATGGTAGGGGGCAGGAGTGGCGAACAGCAAAGTTGGTGAAAGTGTGTAAATTTGTAATGGCGTACCATCGACTGCACATTTTAGTTATTGTTTTACAGGAACTAATTAAACTGCTGTCGGACACAGATCTAAAGTCAAGGAAAGAGTCATGTCTGTTTATGAATCTCATCTGCCAGTTCTTGTTTCGTGAGCTCAAGGACACGACACCCGTCAGAAAGTAAGCTTCTTCACACCACATGCTGCAACACATTCTGTTCAATCCCACAGAGTAGATACATTCCTCATGCAAGATTTTCATTCAAATCTAAGGAACAGTTTCCAGTCATAGTTTCAATATAAGCAATGGTTTGAATGGGTTAGCTCTTCAGTTCTTAATATTTGTCAAGAAAATTGAAATCTTTGCTTGGTAAATTCCCATTTGCTGGCCCAAGAGAAGACTATTCTAGAAAATTTAGCACTGACAGGGTTAAATTTTCAAATATGGTCTCTGCAGATGGACATTTTTCAAGACCACTGTAAGGGCTGGTTTTGACCAGCTTGAGCATTAACCCTTTAACACTCATATCAGCCAAAAACGGCTTCTGCAGTGGTCTTGGGAAATGTCTATTTGCAGACAAGATATTTTTTTTTGAAATTGTACCACCGGAATGACTGGCTCGATAACCGAGCCAGCCATTCCAGTGATAAATTTTCAAAAATAGTCTTCTTAGTCTGCAAATGGATATTTTCTATGAGAAAATTTGAATTTTCTTGAATAAATTTGAGGGTTAAAGGGTTAAAGACATTACACTGTTAACTTGTGTGACACAATGGAAGATTCCAGTTTCTCAACTAAGTGACGTGTATGCTGACGTCATAATCAATTACATCATGAATGACTAGCTAAGTTCGTCACAAATGCTTAATTGATGACTGGCTAAGCTTTGTTGTACTAATTGTGTCTTTACTATTTAATGAGCATCCTGTTGAATATGCGGCAACCGCATCCAGTCAAATTAGTTTCAAAATATTCAACAGCTTACCTGTATAGTTTTCTGGAAGTTGATAGTTGAGTAGTTCATGGTTCAATTGATCCCAACACAGGTGTAGATTGGGTGGAGCTTAGCTAAAGATGGGGGCAGGGGTGGTGGTGGGGGAATAGCTAAAATTGGATTGCTCCATTGACAAGGTATACATTTTCTGTATAAAAATTAGTTTTATGTAGCGATTTACTAAATGGTGTTTCAAGTACATATTTGTAAATACATATGGTACCATATTCTTGTATTGTAAGGTACATAAATAATATTAATGTTAATAATAATAATAATAATAATAATAATAATAATAATAATAATCATTTCTCTGTTTTGCAGGTGGGTTACAAAGAAGATTAACCAAGAGTTTGAGGAATTGTTACAAACAACATCAGGGAAACTCCTTGAACAAATATCTGTGAGTCAAGCCATTAATAAACTGTACACTAAATCACATCTCAATTTGACTGCAATCATATAGGTGTAAAAGGTCTTTGATGTGGTGTAGTGTTAGCTGCTCCAAGTCAAATTAGTTTTCTTAACATACTACTTCTTTGTTCAAGCAGATCTTACTATTGTGTGTGGTCTGTAACATGTCTAAGGTTAACTACATTTATTTAATTGTCAACTTGACCAAAACAAACTTCTACAGGGGTCTTGAGGCATGTTTATTTACTGGCCAAGAGAGGGCATTTTTGAAAATTTACTTGTAAATGACTGACTTAATAACCAAGCCAGTCTTTCCAGTGGTCATTTTCCAAAAATAGTCCTCTTTTATTCTGTAAATGGACAATTACTAAGCAAAAATCTCAGGTTGTTTTTTTGGCAATCCCATAAAGGGCTTAAAATTATTATCAATTATTTTAGTTAGCACTATTCAGAGGCTGTCAAACTGTCTTCAAAGATAACTCTAGCTACTTTTAGGCATCTTGTTTTATTCAAATATGCGTTCTATCCCATTAGGCAATTTCAGAATTGACCTTTCAGAACGGTAAGGCTACATTGTATCATCAAACCTGTCTGTAACCCTGGGCAACAGAATGTTTTCGCTCACCACAGGTGGACAATTGTTGTTTAGTAATTGTATTAAAACAACCATACCATTAGTGCCACAAGATGGTGAGTAATTAACTTTAATGTTCCAGACAATAAGCTATTTAGTTAATGCCCATATAAGGCCAAGAGAGGAGTATTTTTGAAAATTTAGCACTTGATTGACTGCCTTGTTTATCGAAACCAGTCATTTCAGTGGTAAGTTTTCAAAAAAATTCTCTTGGCTAGTAAATGGATATTCCTCAATACCATGGCAGGTAACAGTTTTGGCGGGCTTGACCATTAAAGGCTTAAGACCGGTGGTAGCTATTCCCATATATTGATAAGCTTTCTTCCGATATTGCTGATCCATTAATGGACCCTTTCAATTTATCCATCCATCATATGACGTCATAATCAACTACACGATGTGTAGAATGACGTCATAATCAATTACAGCATAAATGACTCGATTTAGTCCGTCTTAATCACTTAATAAGCTGACACATTGTACGAGTTGTATGTCTTTACTATTTAATAAACATTAATAAACACTCTGTTGATTACATTATTTTGAAACTAATTTGACTGGGTGCTGTTGCTACCATAGGTAGCAACAGCACCCAGTCAAATTAGTTTTAAAATATTCAACAGCTTACCTGTATAGTTTTCTGGAAATTGATAGTCAGGTTATTCGGGGATTGATCGATCCCAACACGGGCGAAGCATGGGTGGAGCTTAACTATGGATGGGCGGGTCATAGCTAAAACTGGAAAGGTCCATTGTCATGTACTCGATGTCAACCAACAAGAAACCTAGGTGCCAACTGACATGTACTAAGCCTAGTGGAATGGCTACCTCTAGACTGCCATTCTATATGACTGTTAATATACATTCTATACATGTTACAAATATTGCAATTTATCGGCCACATCGCATGACTGAAGTTGATCAATCAATGTGTGCTGCTTCTAGTACATGATGGCTCGGCTAAGCTAGGCTGTCCATCAGTTGGTACATGTTATATGACAGGTAAATGCGGACTATGGGAACTCAGAATTTGTACTGAGTAATGCATATATTTTAAGTATATACATTAGCCCTTTAATCTTTGACAAATTCTCTATAATGTACGGAATATTTTTCTGTTCAATGTTTTGAAACTAATTTGTGTGTGAGTGCTAACAGATTACAGCCAAATTACTTTTAAAATATTCAACATTTCTCCGGAAATGTGTTAAAGGCATATCAGAATTATTAGCTAGAGGGTGTCTTTGAAAGGTAATTGATCTTTCGAGAGTGCTTGAATGTAATTCTACTAGCATGACTCTACTGATTTACGTTAAACCTGTTTTCGATTCCAGGTGCGAGATTTGAACTTTGGTACAACATTTCCAATCATCCACTCGGCATCAGTGAAGAATGTGGTTACATCTGAAGATGACCAATGTCTTGAGGTATATTTAGTCCCCTATTTTACGAAAATGGAAGGATTATGTTTCTGAATTTGTCTGTCCAGATTTTGATTTGTGTTTTGTAACATATCGATAGCTTCTCGTTGGACATGTTGGAATACCGTAGCAAAAGTTAATGATGCTCCCCACATCTCTGTCTGTGCAGGTTTTATATGTGTTTCTCTTTCAGTAGTTTCGCTGAACTACATGTAGTATGCTAATGATAGTTAATGGATATGTTAATGATATATCTCTGAACTATGGTAACCCATTTAAACCGTTTAATGCTCAAATTTGTTCAAGAAAATTAAATTTTTCTCATAGAAAATCTTCATTTGCAGACCAAGAGAATCCTATTTTTGAAACTCTTTCACTGGTATGACTGGTTCGATTATTGAGCCCGTCATTCCAGTAGTAAATTTTCAAAAATGGTATGCTCTTGGTCTCCAAATGGACATTTTGCAAGACCATTGCTGATGCCATTTTTGGCTGATATGGATGTGAAAGGCTTGATGGTCTAAAGCAATAAAATTTCAGTTTTCTCATAGAAAATGCCTACTTGCAGACTACAGATAAATTATTTTTGAAAATTTATAACTAGCATTCCAATGGGTAAATTTTCAAAAATATTCTCTTGCGCTTTGAACGGACATCCCTCAAGACCACTGCGGAATCTGATTTTCGCCGGCTTGACCATTAAATTGTTAAATCTTGTATCAATAGGTCAGAGGTCAATATTTGCGCCATTTCAGATTGTTAACACTTTCATGTCTGTTAACTTATACATTTTAATGTAATTATTCATATGCAGGAGTTGGATGTGAATTTTGACATTGACTATCGCGGCGGTATTCATCTCGCAGTAGAGGCAGACCTGTTGTTCGGCAAGTGTGCATATCTCTCTGTGAAAGTAATGCGCTTGAAGGGTGATGTTCGGCTACAGCTGACCAGACAGCCATACTCTCACTGGTCCATGGCTTTCTCAGACGTAAGTTACCTCTTTAACCTAGAGCACACTGATGTCAATATTCTATCATTTACTGTG
The DNA here is from genome assembly GCA_034401795.1 of Chaetoderma sp. LZ-2023a. Lineage (NCBI taxonomy): Eukaryota > Metazoa > Mollusca > Caudofoveata > Chaetodermatida > Chaetodermatidae > Chaetoderma > Chaetoderma sp. LZ-2023a. The sequence goes on along the minus strand of CM067366.1, from coordinate 94,347,565 downwards.
TCAATAGCAAAGAACCTGGTGTTTATTTTTCAACAATTTTGGTGGATGATGTTGCTGTCTATGACAGCACCATCTCCCACCAAATATGTTGAAAAATAAACACCAGTTCATCTTTTACTTTAATTTGAGAATTTTAAACTTTGACATCAGGGTTAATAGACAAACTTTCTCAATAAAAATTGAAATTTTTATGTAGTGAATATCCAGTTACACATCCAGAAATTAAAATTTTTGGAAATTTACCATTTCACTGACTCCAGTCATTCCAGCGGTTAATTAAGAAAAAAATAGTCTTGGGCTACAAATTTCACAGGACCACTACAGAGGCCGATTATGGCCGGCTTAACCATTAATGAGTTAAAAAAGATATAGATTTTCTGTGGTTTGTACATGTGAGCCAACATTGATCTTCTCTCACCATAACCTAAGATAAGTGAATAAGCCGAATTATCATAAACAGCGGCTTTTAGCCCATTCTATATTAACAAATGAACCTGCTTAATAATGCAACGACGTATTTTCATTGGTTGTTAGCGTGGGAATGTAATTTTAAGTTGACCAATCAGATCATGACATAACAATGCCACTTGTGACATCCAATAGTATATAAGATGTTTTTGTAAGTATATACTGTTAGTTATGTAAATAAATAAACTTTAAGTAGTACTTTTAAATTGTTCTCTTAATTCAAATTGCAAGTACTTTATTTTTTGGCATAAGACATCCAATATGCTTGTTGTCAGGGTGGGTTTAGCTAATGGAAAATCTAAGCTTGTGTTTCAGGGATTGACATCACTGGAAAATATGTCACAGTTTCAGTTTATACGCGAAACAAACTCAAACTCAGTCCCATTTAATGTTACTATTATCAATCTCGTTAAAAATTATCACTGCATTGGCTACAGCTTGTGCAATATGATAATTTTAGCCTCGGTTGACAATGGTGATATTACATGTAAATGGTTGACCTCAATCAAGATCCTCTCTATCTCAGCACTACAATGGTTAAATGTTACCATATCTCACTGCATCTATCTCTATATGTATATTGTAGGAACCTCTTGTGGAATTTGAAGTGGAATCCCGATTTGAAGGCAGACCGATTCCTCAACTGACTTCACTAATTGTCAACCAGGTACTTATATTTTTGAGGAATTTTTACATCTGAGAATCTATTTTGAATCCAAATTGTAATATATATATATATATATATATATATATATATATATATATATATATATATATATATATATATATATATATATTTAGAGTATTGGTTGAATTGTAAATTCGAAACAAGGCAATCTGATTTAAAGGAGAGCAGCAATATAACTGCAATTAGTAATACATCTATATGGCAACTATAGAAATGGTAAATTGACGAGTATTATATGAATGAACACACACGCACCCACGCACGCACACACGCACGCACACACACTGTGATAAGCCAGTAGTGCTCCATAAGGCAACTATGGCAGCTGTTTGACTATATTAAATTATGTATATTATAAATAATCACCTCAACATTCTTGGATAACATAAATAAATTGACCTCCATTTTCAGATAAGACGATCTATACGAAAGAAGCACACCCTACCAAACTATAAGATGCGATTCAGGCCGCTGTTTACAATGCCAAACTACTTCAGCCAGGCCAAAGATCTGTATTTCCATGGAAACCTGATAGGTTTAGGGTCAATGGAGGTCACAATCCTAGAATGCAGTCGGCTTATCAAAGTTCCGCCAGAGTCACTATTATACTGTACTATAGGTGTAGGTAAGTAGGGTTAGGGTTAGGGTCAATGGAGGTCACAATCCTAGAATGCAGTCGGCTTATCAAAGTTCCGCCAGTGTCACTATTATACTGTACTATAGGTGTAGGTAAGTAGGGTTAGGGTTAGGGTCAATGGAGGTCACAATCCTAGAATGCAGTCGGCTTATCAAAGTTCCGCCAGAGTCACTATTATACTGTACTATAGGTGTAGGTAAGTAGGGTTAGGGTTAGGGTCAATGGAGGTCACAATCCTAGAATGCAGTCGGCTTATCAAAGTTCCGCCAGAGTCACTATTATACTGTACTATAGGTGTAGGTAAGTAGGGTTAGGGTTAGGGTCAATGGAGGTCACAATCCTAGAATGCAGTCGGCTTATCAAAGTTCCGCCAGAGTCACTATTATACTGTACTATAGGTGTAGGTAAGTAGGGTTAGGGTTAGGGTCAATGGAGGTCACAATCCTAGAATGCAGTCGGCTTATCAAAGTTCCGCCAGAGTCACTATTATACTGTACTATAGGTGTAGGTAAGTAGGGTTAGGGTTAGGGTCAATGGAGGTCACAATCCTAGAATGCAGTCGGCTTATCAAAGTTCCGCCAGAGTCACTATTATACTGTACTATAGGTGTAGGTAAGTAGGGTTAGGGTTAGGGTCAATGGAGGTCACAATCCTAGAATGCAGTCGGCTTATCAAAGTTCCGCCAGAGTCACTATTATACTGTACTATAGGTGTAGGTAAGTAGATCACTATTAACCCTTTCATGGCCAAGCCGGCCAAAATCAGCCTCTGCAGTGGTCTTGAGCATTGTCCATATGCAGGCAAAAAGAAGACTATTTTTGAAAATTTACCACTGGAATGCCTGGCTTGATAAACGAGCCAGTCATTCCGGTGGTAAATATTCAGAAATTGTTTAATCTTGCCCTGTAAATGGACATTCATTAAGCAAAAATATAAGTTTTCTTGACAAATCTAAACCATTAAAGGGTTACTATGGCGATATGTTTGTTGGTGGTAGGGTATATGATGCCATTATTATATTATTATTATTATTATTATAATTCAGTAAACTGATTACTTAGATTAAAGGTCAGGTCATTATATTAAAAAGAGATTATTGACTATCCATATGATAACGAAATTCTTCTCGACTGATTACAATGAAATCTTAGATGTACAGTCAAAGTGTGTTAAAAAAAAAAAAGCATTAAGAGACTATCTGGTTTACGTTTCTTCAACTCTTAATGCATATTAAACAATATAATTAAACCTCTATTAAGAAATCACCAGACTTAAGAGACACCTTTCGATAAAGGTGGTCTCTTATCCCGTACCACACTGATGTCAAAGTTTTTTATTTTCAAATTAAATTAAAAGGTGAACTAGTGTTCATTTTTCAACAAATTTGGTGGAAGATGGTTATGTCGTAGACAGCAACATCATCTACCAAAATTGTTGAAAAATGTACATTTCTTTGCTATTCACACAATAAATGATAGAATGTTGACATCAGAGTAGTAAGGGTTAATACCTGTAGGTTTTACTGTATTCCCAGAGCGTAAAGAAAATATGATTACTTTAACCCTTTAACACTCAAATTTGTTCAAGAAAATTTCAAATTTCTCATAGAAAATGTCCATTTGCAGACCAAGAGAAAACTCATTAAAAAAATGTATTCACTGGAATGACTGGCTCGGTTATTGAGCCAGTCATTCCAGTGGTAATTTTTCAAAAATAATCTCTTGATATGCAAATGCGCATTTCTCAAGACCACTGCAGAAGCCGTTTTTTGCTGATATGAGTGTTAAAGGGTAATACAGTTATATTTCAGTAGATCAAGCTACATGCTCACATTGCTATGTAATGTAATATCTCAGTGCCTGGATTCTGTGCATGTGATAATGGTAGGAGGAATGTATGGCTGGCTCAAATTATGCGATGCTTTTTAGCACTTCCGTGATCAAGCCGGCCAAAACCAGATGCTGCAGTGGTCTATGTCAATTGCAGGCCAAGAAAGGATTATTTTTGAAAATTTCCAACTGGAATGACTGGCACGATAATTCAGCCAGTCATTTCAGTGGTAAATTTAAAGAAAAATAGTCCTATGTTGATTTTCTGCCACTCATCTTGACATGTGTTGTTATACATCCTTAGATTCTCTTCCATGGTCAGAGCTGGTCACAGTGAGGAAGAAGTACATGACTCATGATGTAGATATCAACCGAAGTCAAGGACAGTCTATTGGTCTCACATTTAAAGAGGTATACATTCTATATAAAATATATTCTTTGACATAATTATTATGATGATGTTATCTCAGAATGAAGAAGGGTTGCATTTGTAAAGTAGTGTGCATGCATACACAAATGCACACACATGCGTGCATACATACATGGATGCGACACGCGTGCACGCACACGCGCACGCACGCACGCAATCATGCACGTGCACGCACGCACGCACGCACAGAAACTACTTAGATTCTTATACATTTAACCCTTTAACACTCATCAGCCAAAAATGGCTTCTGCAGTGGTCTTGAGAAATGTCTGTTTGCTGACCAAGAGAAGACTTTTTAAGAATTTACCACTGGAATGACTGGCTCAATAACCGAGCCAGTCAATCCAGTCGTAAATTTTCAAAACTAGTTTTCTTGGTCTACAAATGGGCATTTCCATGAAAAAATTGCAATTTCCTTGAACAAATTTGAGGGTTAAATGGTTAACATTCACTGGGAAGGCAGAAGTTAAAAATTGGAGTTGTAATATTTCTACTTTTTCTCAGTAATCTGAAAATAATCTAACTAAAATTTGTTGCTGCTTCAGACACCAATAGTTTTAAGATAAATTATTTTAAAATTATTGAGCATATTTCTCCTAACAGACATTTACTAAGATTCTCTCCATAGTAAGGCGCTATGTAAACAGTGGATAAACCGCGCTCTTCTGAGAGGAAGTTATTTAAGCTTGAAGAAACACATCTAACACTGATCGAGTGGTGATTTCGGATCCTAATTTCCAACGGTCACTCACTTTATATAATGTTGTTCTGTTTAAATGCTGTCTACAATGTGTATGTTGCTGCCTAGAAACAGATTGATCATACATGTCTGCAATGGAATCAATGACTTCATAGCTGATTGTTCTCTGTTGTCTGCACTTGACTTCTGTAGGGACAATTACATCATCATAACATCATGGAAAGATTCTCATTGATATTCGCAGATGTCTGCTTAGGGCCTATGTGGTATTATGTCATCACCATATATTAAGGTCTGCAGTATTCCACTGCCTATTTAATAGTAAAATCTGAATAGAGACCCCCTGTGTTAGTTAATCATTGTGGTACTGACTGTCATCTGTCTTTTCTTTGTTTTCATGTGAATCAGTGTATAGATTTATGGAAATCATTACGCAGCGGCAACCAATTGCTGTACACACAGACTAGCACAACCAACACTACCATAAAGTAGTATTGTTGGATATCTTTTTGCTCGAAGCATCTGTTCTTGTTTAAAAACGAGTAGTATGTTTATGTAGCGGCTTAGTTGCATAATACCTGGTGATGGTTAGCCTTTTAACCCATGGAATTGCAGTTTCCCAATTTGCAAGACAGCTGCGCGGGTTAGCTGTTGAATATTTTAAAAGTAATCGGGGCAGTCAAATTACTTTCAAAATATTCAACAGAATATTCCTTACATCATAAAGCATTTGTAAATTCTGGTCTGTAGGGGTTGTAGGATTAAATCTATGGCTGAAGTGTCTGGAGAACCATGCACGCTTTATTACAGTGTTTAACCCTTTACCAAGCAAGCTGGCCAAAAACAGCTTTTGCAGTAGTCTTAAGAAATGCTCATTTGCAGACCAAGAGAAAACTATTTTTGAAAATTTACCACTGGAATGAGTAGTTTGATATCTGAATAATCTGCTCTTGGTCTGCAGTTTGGCATTTTGTTTGAGAAAATTGAAATTTTCTTGAAGGAGCCGAAAATGGAACAAGAATGGATTTTTAATGTGCTATGCGCATGCGAGCATTTCTGTGTGCAGGCACATTGTCCAGGAATGACAAACCTGGGCCCATGTTCCCGAAGCTATCGTTAGCTAACGATATTGTTACACCCATTGCTTTAGTATAGTGTAACGATATCGCTAACATAACGAGAGCTTCGGGAACATGGGCCCTGTTTAGCATTTTCAGATAATGCCTTTATAGCTGTAATAGTATATGTGGGATGACAGATTTAGTTTCCAATGCTGATTCTGTTGACAAAATCTACTCTGAATATACAGTAAGAGATATTCTGACTGATCTAAAGAGGACAAATTTAAAATGCATATATATTACATTCAGAGTCAGGTTCTGGTTAGGATGTTATTAGTCCTCTACCGGTAAAACCGGGGGGAACTATAGGTTTGCACTCCGTCTGTCCATCCATCCGTCCGTCCATCTGTCTGTCTCTGTCCATCCATCCATCTGTCTGTCACAGTTGGTTTTCCGCACTTTTTTTCGCAGGCCTTCAAGTTATTTAACTGAGAATTAGTTTATTGCTTTGTTGTGAGAAGTTACAGACCAAGTTCGAGTTTCAGGCCTATGTGTCAATTTTTGATGGAGTTATGCCCCTGTTCAACTTAAGAAATATGAAAAATATCAGCTTTCGGCACTTTTTTTCACACTCCAAGATATTTAGGCGAAAATCGATGCATTGCTTTAGTATAAGGAGTTACAGAGCAAGTTCGAGTTTCAGACATTTTTGTCAATTTTTCATGACGTTATGCCCCCTTTCGACTTATGAAATATGAAAAATATTAGTTTTCCGCACTTTTTTTAACAGTCTTTCAAGATATTATACTGAGAATTGCTACATTGCTTTGTTATGAGAAGTTACAGACCAAGTTTGAGTTTCAGTTGCCCGCTTTCGACGAAAAATATTAGTTTTCCGTACTTTTTTCGCAATCCTTCAAGATATTTAAGGGAAAATTGGTACATCGCTTTAGTATAAGGAGCTACAGAGTAAGTTTAAGTTTCAGATATTTTCGTCAGTTTTTCATGTAATTATGTCCCCTTTCGACTTAGGAAATACGAAAAATATTAGTTTTCCAACCTTTTTCTCACAGTCTTTCAACGATATTCAACTGAGAATTTGTACATTACTTTAGTATGAGAGTTACAGAGTAAGTTCGAGCTTCAGGCATTTGCGTAATTTTTTGATGGAGTTATGACCCCTTTCGACTTATGAAATACAAACATATCAGCTTTCAAAACTCGTTCTCCTTCACCATATATAACTGAAACTTGGTTTATTGCTATATTATGAGAAGTTGCAGATCAAGTACGAGTTTCAGCTGCTTCTGACAATTTTTTATGAAATTTTTTACTGTCAATCTCTAAAGATTTATATCACCAGGTAGAGGACATGTATTGCAAAGCAATACTTACAGAATGCTTGTTTCTGTGTAGTTGGTGATCAATATGTGATAGCGATCGAGTTTATCTACCTTATTTATTTCAATTGTGTCCATTTTTGTTAAGTGAATTCAAACATGATCCCTCATACATTCACATTTCTAATGCGTCTGAATTCTGATGTGTTTTTGATCCATTTTGATTGCGTGTTTGTGTTGCTTTAGGCATGTTTCTGTCTCTGGTGACAGGTTATGTTATTACTGACCTGTGTGGTATATTTAACCCTTTAACACTCATAGCCAAAAGCGGCTTCTGCAGTGGTCTTGAGAAATGTACATTTGCAGACCAAAAGAAGACAATTTTTGAAAATTTACCAATGAAATGATGGGCTCCATAACTGAGCCATTCATTCCAGTTGTAAGTTTTGAAATGTCTTCTCTTGGTCTGCAAAGGGACATTTTCTAAAATAAAATTGAGCATTTAAAAAAAATAAATTCGAGTGTTAAAGGGTTAATGATCAAAGGTTATCCAGAAAATTGACATTTCACTTCAAGAGTATACTTACCTCCCTAATACTTTTGATATTGCTAAATATTGGCTTTCACTCAATAAACACTCAGATTTAAAACAGTTAGGTGCCCCTACTGGGCAGGGAGTCAGAGCGTAGTCTGGCGGATGCCAGCCCCACCACCGCGCATGCGCAGACTAGCACTACCTCTTTGCTAGATTATTGGCAGAGAGATCACACATGTCTTTTTGTAGCAATAGCTTTTCCTTAATCTTAGACTGTTTAAGTGGTGTTTTTTGGAGTGATAGTCACTGATTTGGATGGCAGGACGGAACAATTCGCCAAAGGGGGACTTAGGACCTTTAAATCAGGTGACTTCTAGTAAAATTAGCGAGTTTTCTTCCCGGTGTATTGTGTTTCCGGGACTCGCGGTTACCGTGATAAGCGCCTTGGTTGGTTGGTTTATGTCAACTCGGTGCTACCTATGACTAATTTCTCTTTCTGTTTATGTCCACAGGTCTGTATGACGCTAGGTGGTCGCATCACAGCAGCAGAGAGTTAGTTTTCTCTCCACCATGGTTCCATTTCCTACTAACACTGTTAGGTTATCTAACCAAATGAGAAATTAATGTCCAGTGAGTTGGAGGCCTAGTATAAAGGTCTTCTCACTTTGCCCTCTTGATCCAATTCCTTCCCCATGAGGTGGAGAGAGTTAAGAGGCGTGCAGATGGTGGAGTTCTCCGGTTCGTCACGTTGGATGGTTTGTCTATACAAAGTGTCAGGTATCTAGTTATTGATAATGTGGTGATGTTAATTATAGTAAGCAAAGGGAGATAATTAACATTTTTGCCAGAAAAGAGTTATCTATATGTATCTGATGGTTGTGTAGTCGACGTATCCATTCAGCATACAATTCGTCCTTGCACTTGGATGTTTTGTTGGGATCGAATTTTTCCTGTCACGGGATTAATGACGTCATAATCAGCCTGACTATGTATTTATCAGCAATTCAAATCGCTATGCTGGTTTCTGATGTATATTGATCTGTATGATCGTTTTCCTTCTCTTTGAGTTGGTTTGAGTGTCTAAGCTTAACTAGTTTGCTCATACTCCTTGTCCTTTGCCCTGTTTCAGGGACCGGGTTGCGCGTCCTGTGGACGTTTTCTACCGGATAAGTTCTGGCCTCATCGTTGCTATCGATGTAGCCCTTGTGGTCCCTTGGTTAATTGTGACATATGTAAGCACTGGGGGGGCGAGTTAATGTCCGAATTCTTGTGCTGCTTACAGGCGACGGACAAGGTGGTAGAGGAGGAGAAGAAGAAGAAGCGGAAACGAGAGGTTGTAAGTAGGAAGGGTAAGGGGAAGGTCTCGTCCGCGGTGGATATGGAGGCCTTCCGGACCGAGATGTTGGGAGAGATGAAGAGGACAATAAAGGATTTGGTTCCAGGGTTGCTTCGTGGCATGCTTCCTGGACCAAATCCTTTACTGTCCTCATCATCGGCTTCGGAGCAGGTAATCCCCGCCTCTGGATCGGTTTTCCTTAGACCGCTTCCGTTGTTCGACGATTCAGAGGTGGCCCCATTAGAGGGGGCGTTCCACGACCCTGGCAGCAGGCTTATTGCCGCGCCGATAGGGGACCGTGGACGGTTGTCGCTGGAACCCGCGGGCTGCTTATCAGTCCAGGGGTATCCGCACGCTGCGGTGGCCAGTACCTCCTATGGCACCGTTCCTGGTCAGCCCGGGTTAGCTCTCTTTGCTGACCCGGGGTCTAATCTTTCTGACCAGGGTGATGAGGATTACCTGCTAGGGTCGCCGTCTGACGACGTGGACATGGATGAAGACGTTTGTGCACCCCTCGCGGGGAATACAGGCGCCTTATTCCACGGTTTTACTCACCCTGGAGTAGAGTCCGCGGCTCAGGTGGTGGCCCAGGGCGCTGCTGATGGCCAGCGGTACCGCATACCTCGGCTTGCCGAGGGTGTTGCTGGTGCTGGCCGGGCCCGTGGTGGGGCTATATATACCCCGCGCTCTGCCACGGTGCCTGCTCCTGGTCAAACCAGTGATATTCTCATGCCGGTGCTGTCAGGCCCGCATGTTTTCCCTGGCTTGCCAGGTGTATCAGCGTACCCGCCGTCAAGCTCTACTGCTTGCGCTCAGGAGGAAGACGAAGGCCCCCGTCTTGTAGAGCGCTCGCAGCTAGCCACGGAGGAGGATTGGTATGACGCTTGCCAGTGGTTGGTGAGCGTTAGGCCTGATCTGCCCGTGGAGCAGTCGGCTAGCCAGCGTGTTCACACGCCGTGGTTAGCTGGGAAACCGACTGCTAACGCTATGCCTTCTCTGCCGCTGGCGGAGCATGTCGTTGACATGTTCAAGGCGGCGGAGTCGTCCATTAAGTCGAGTGGACGTCTCGCGAAGGCCCCTCGCGAGGTGGCCAGGCGTTGTCGCATTGTGCCCCTGGATTACCAGTGGTACGGTGTGGTACCCAAGCCCAGCGTGGATGACCGCGCGGCTTTGGGTGAGGATGCGCGGCCAGGCTCCCGTTCTGACACGGGTGTCTTGTGCTCGAACGCGTTGCGTTCGGCGAATACCGCGTTGCGTGATGCGGAGGAGAGTGGGAGGGCTTCGATTGCCGCTCTGTCCCACGTCTCCCAGCTGTTACAGGGGGTAGTAACGGCATCCGCATCGCGCCAGCCAAGTCCGGTCACTGTCCAGCGAACCATCCAGGATGGTATTAACCTGGCGCTGGACTGTATGACTCGGGCGGTGACCAGGAGTGTCCGGGCAAGACGCACGTTTGCCCTGGACAATCTGTGCCCGTCTCAGGACCTGTACAATAGGCTACTGCGTACGCCTATGACGGGCCCTGGTCTTTTTGGAGGTGAAGGATGTCGACACCTCCAGGAGACGGTCACCCTGGTGAATAACCAGAGGGCGCTGCGCGAGCAGTTTGATGTGCTGCGTCGTGCTAACGTTCGCGCCGCGGCCCCGGCGTATCGTCCCCTGCAGGCTCGAGGTGGTGCTGGCCAGGTCAGAGGCCAGCCACCGTCGCAGCGTCGGCCTCGGCCGCGTGCGATTCGGCCAGCAGCGAGGGGGGCGCAGGTTCCTCAGGCGCCGTCAGCCAGGCAGCCGCCCGCGCACCAAGGTGCGCGCGGGGCGGGGCGGGGCGCGCGAGGATCTGGGCGTGGTTATCGGTCCTGACAGGACGCTTACCGCGGTAAGAACCACTCCGGTGTGTATGGCGACGGAGACAGTGCCGCTCTTGCATGCCTCGTGTCCACCGCGGTCCCTAGGTGGACCGGTGGGAGGCCGGCTAGCCGACCACATGCAAGAGTGGGAACGGTTAACTCAGGACCGTTTAGTCTTGCGATGGCTTTCCGTCGGGTATCATCCAGAGTGGGTGACAGGCCCGCCGTCGCGACTGTCTCTAGTGCCAGTCTGGACTCCCATTCCGAGAGATCCAGAGCAAAGGTTGTGTATCGAGGAGGAGATAAATTCCCTCATACAAAAGGGAGCTATTCAGCCGGCACAAAGGTGTCCGGGCTTCTATTCAACCCTGTTCTTAGTAACAAAACGCACCGGAGGGTGGAGACCGATTCTCAACCTCAAGCCATTGAACAAGTTCATCGAGACGCCCAGTTTCAAGATGGAAACGGTGCGCTCGGTGTTTGCGGGGTTGGAGAGGGGGATGTGGACGGCGTCGATAGATTTGAAGGACGCTTATTTCCACATCCCCATCCACGGGAGTTTCTGTCGCTTCCTGAGATTTGCATTCCAGGGCAGACAGTGGGAATTCAGGGTGTTGCCCTTTGGAATTTCCACGGCTCCTCGGGTTTTCACCCGTGTGGTTCTTGCGATCACAGCATACCTCCGCAGGAGAAGCATAGCAGTCCACACGTACATAGACGACTGGCTGTTGAAAGCGCACACCCGGGAAAGTTTGTCGGCCAATCTGGAGATTGTTTTGAAAACTCTCACAGACTTAGGCTGGATGATCAATTTCCCAAAATCAGAGCTGACTCCATCCCAGAAGTTTGTTTACCTGGGGATGTTCTTCGATCTAGAGACAGGATATGTTTATCCTACTCAGGAGAGAGTTCAGAAACTCATCTCATTAATTCAGTCAGTGTGCGACAGTCGTCATGTCCTGGCACGGGTTTACTTGAGAATGCTGGGGTTGATGGTTTCATTGGAACCAGTCATTCCTCAGGCCGCCTTACGCAGGCGGCCGATCCAGTTATTTCTCATGACACAATGGACCCAGAGTACAGGTTCGCTGGACTCGAATGTGTCAGTGTTGGCGCCTCTGATTCACCACCTGCAATGGTGGTTGAATACAGAGAATCTCTTGCCGGGGGTTTTGCTAACCCCTCCCCACCCTCAGGTGACTGTGTATACAGATGCATCGATGGAGGGCTGGGGAGCTTGCCTGGAAGAGTCCACGATATCAGGGCTTTGGAATCTGGAACAGTCAAAGGAACATATAAATCTACTGGAGCTAAAAGCAGTAGTCCTGGGCCTGGAACATTTCTTACAGAAAGTTCAGGGCAAGATTGTTCTTATTCGTTCAGACAACTCAACAGTTGTGACTTACATAAACTGCCAGGGCGGAACGAAGTCGCCCAGTCTCTGTATGATGACATGGACACTGCTTTGTTGGTGCCTGGATCACCAGATTACCTTGAAAGCAGTTCATATTCCGGGAAGGTTGAACCTGCTAGCAGACTCATTGAGCCGAAGGATGAGTGTTTTACCCACGGAATGGCAACTAAATCAATGTGTGGTGGATCGTCTGTTCGACCATTGGGGGAAACCCAACATCGATTTGTTCGCAACGAAGAAGAATGCGAAGATGACGACGTACGTCTCTCCGATTCCGGATCCAAGCGCTTTCGCAACAGATGCGTTAGCTATATAGCTGGGGGAGAATGTATGCATACGCATTCCCTCCAGCAATCCTGATTCCAAAAATTCTTCAGAAAATCAGACAAGAGGAATGCCAAGTGCTTCTGATCGCCCCGGATTGGCCAAGCCGATCATGGTATACGGATCTGCTGGACCTTCTGGTCTGCAATCCGGTTCCTCTGCCTCTGATGGACGATATTATCTTCCAGGGCAAGGCCCTTCACAACAATCCGTCAATGTTCAGATTGACTGCGTGGATGTTGTCAAGGAATCTAGAATTAAGGAGGGCTTTTCTGAGCAAGCAGCCATGTTTATGGCCAAAGCCAGGAGGGGGTCAACCTCCAGAGCATATAATTATAAAATCAACAGATTTGCAGAATGGTGCTCAAAAAGATGTATTGATCCAATGGATTCATCTATTCAAGTAGTAGCTGATTTCCTCTGTCACCTCTATGATGCCTATAGCCTCAAGCCTAACTCTATTGCTGGTTATAAGTCAGCATTAATGTCTGTTATTCCTTGCTTGGCTAAGAGGGGAAGTGATGAAGTAAATACATTGAATGTATTAATTAAAGGCATGGGCAATCTAAGACCAAGGAATCCACCTGTGATTCCGTCTTGAAGTTTATCGCTAGTGCTTCAAGTACTAGGTGATAAGCCTTTTGAACCACTTAGTTCCATTTCTATGAAACTATTAACACTGAAGACTGTGTTTTTAATTGCTGCGACCTCGGCTAGGCGTAGGAGTGAAATTCATGCCTTATCAGCCGAGGATGACCGTTTTGTGGTTTCAGGGGAAGGCCTTAAGCTGCTACCTAGGATTAATTTCTTGGCTAAAAATCAGTCGTTGAAATATCCAGGTCAACCTATTATTTTGCCTGCTTTAACTAGATATGATCCTAATTCTAAAGCATGGTGTCCCGTCCGGGCGCTGCGCCGGTACAAACAACGTACGGCGGCATGGCGCACCGACCAGTCAGCGTTATGGTTGTCATATATTGAACCCCATGGGAGGGCTTCTAAGGACACCATTTCCAGGTGGATTGTGGAATGCATTCAGTTTTGCCATAAATCCGCCACCGGGAAGCAGGTTGACGTGGCCAAGGCTCACAGTGTCCGCGGCGTAGTGACATCCACGGCCCTATTTAATGGGGTCCCTGTGGATGATATTATGTCGGTGGCTCAGTGGCACTGTGAGTCAAGTTTTACAGACCATTATCTCCGTGACACCTCTAATCCTCTCGCCTTGTCGGTTTTGAAAAAATAAATCGGTTTATATTTTTTGAGGAGGTTTTTCCTCATTACTTATATATTTCACAATTAATTTATGGAAACACCCACTTTTTTGGGCCTGCATCAGTCTTTACCAATGGGAAGATGATGTCAGCAGCCATTTCAACAAGGTCAGTCTTGTTCATGTGTTGTCCGTTGTTGATTGTATTGTCACGATTACCCGTTATTAATATGGTGATGGTTTGTGTATTTGTGTGGTTCATTGTTGAGAGTTACGAAAATGGAGCTTTTTCGTCTCTGTCCTGTAGTACATGGCACTTGTACGTAGAGAGCGTATAGGACATTGAGGTCAGTCGACTCTTCCTCCCAGGAAGGAGGGGGGGGGGGGGGAGCGCATATGACATTCGGTCATCTCTCATACATCGGTGGTGTTATCCGATGGTTAGTCAAATCCTGACTGTTTTTTCTTACAGTTTCAGAAGTTTAAGTGCCTTAAACGCAGAAAAGCGTATAGGGATGAGCTGGTCTTTTGACCTCGCCTCCCTCCCGCCAGATTCACTTTCGAATTCTGGCAATATCAAAAGTATTAGGGAGGTAAGTATACTCTTGAAGTGAAATAAACGAAATCTAGGATTTCTTTTTTCACGAGAGAGTTGATACTTACCTCCCTAGATACGGACCCGGCCTCTCCACCCCACAGAGGCTCGGTCTTCAGGCTCTTAATAGTTGCATGTGTGTCAGCCAATAATCTAGTCAGAGGAAGTGCTAGTCTGCGCATGCGCGGTTGTGGGGCTGGCATCCGCCAGACTACGCTCTGACTCCCTGCCCAGTAGGGGCACCTAACTGTTTTAAATCTGAGTGTTTATTGAGTGAAAGCCAATATTTAGCAATATCAAAAGTATTAGGGAGGTAAGTATCAACTCTCTCGTGAAAAAAGAAATCCTAGATTTCGTTTATTTTGCTTAGTTATTGAATGTCTTTTCCTAGGCCAAGAGAAGAGTATTTTTGAACCATGGATAAATTGTCAAAAATATTTTTTTCTTGGCCTGAAAATATACATTCCTCAAAGCCACTGAGAGGCCGGTATTGGCCTACTTGCCCATTACATGCTTAAACATCATTGCTTTGACCAATTCAAACTCGTAGCACAAGGCCACCGAGTCTAAATGATGTAGTCACTGATGTGAAGCAATAGAATGTGGGGTAATTATCCCCCGCTTTGAAAATATGGGGGTGGGGGGGGGGGGGGGGGTGTGTGGGAATTGCTTTTGCGTCCATGCATACATCCGTGCGTGTGTCCGTCCATCTGTGGTTTTCGCTCAGTGACATATACAGGATGGATTCATTTCAACTTTGGTATGTTAGCTTGTGATGGCATGTCGTTCGTTGGTGGTAATTGAGTATCAACGAAATGTGTCTAGATTCACCATAGTTATCTCCCTTGAAATATTTAAAATTGGTAAAAAAAATGTCCACGCATTTGATTAGTCAATAACTTCATGATATGATGAATGGATTCATTTCAAATTGGGTATATCAACTCCTGATGACGTACTGTTTGTGGAGATTGCATATCGGCGAAAGGCATCTAGATTTAATGTGGTTATCTCCCCTGAAATACTTAAAATTCTCGTAATAGCATCGCTTTGCCTACCTAACTATTTGTTTATTTGTGATGTATGCTTGGGTTTGATGGTACTAGATGCTTCTCCATTAGCTGTCCTCAAGAGGCACTGGTCTCACAAGCAGACAGAGCTGTATTCGGATAATATTACATTCATTTCTAGGATTTTCTGCTAGAGCGCTATGAAGCTGTAGTGGTGGTGGATTCTATGGCACCTGACTCTCCTGCTGCCCAAAGTAACATTAAAAAGGTACATGTGGATAAAGTAATGCTTTTTTAATTCTTTGCTTACACCAAATGCCATGTTCTGCTATTTTCTATTTTGTTTTCTTAGCATTATTAGCTTATAGCATCTTGTGTTAACACTTTGAATCTGAATAACTAAATATAAAAGTTCCTTTAATCCTTTAACACTCAAATTTGTTCAAGAAAATTACAATTTTCTCATAGAAAATGTCCAATTTGCAAACCAAGAGAAGACTATTTTTGAAAATTTACCACTGGAATGACTGGCTCGATAACCGAGCCAGACATTCCAGTGGTAAATTTTCAAAAATAGTCTTCTCTTGGTCTGCAAATTGACATTTCTCAAGACCTGCCGAAGCCATTTTTGGCTGATGTGAGTTAAAGGGTTAATATGGAAGAAGTATTGTGTGTGACTATTTTCAAACTAATTTCGCAGTAACAGCTGTCTGTCAAATTAGTTTTAAAATATTCAACTTTTATGATTGTCTTAAAATTGAGGTTCTTGGATTCCAAGGTTCAAAATGTTAAAGGGATTAAAAGCAAAATACCTGGTATACCCTTCCATAGATAGATTATACCATACCATGCGGCATACTATACCATACGATAGCATAGTGTACCATGTCGTGCTGTGCCATGCCACGGATGTAGCCATGTCATGCCATATTAGGTCTTAAACTTGTTATCATACCTTGCCTTTCCGCAGGCCTGTGACTAGCGCTCTCTAATATTTCCCTGTGCTACCCTAGCTGGCAATGCCACTACAATATCCTTTATTTACATACAGACATAGGCCTCATCTCAAAACTATAGTCACATAGTTTGCAAAGTTTCACAGCAAGCTGTTAAAGTTACAAATAGGTATCTCACAGAAACTGATGTTCAAGATGGCAGCCTCGTGGCTGTATGGGATTTTGCATGCAAGCAAATAACATTGATTTTTATAGAAATTGACTCTTATCTAAATGTATTGGTACATGTAATATTCTTTAAGCGGCCTTGAAAAATCTATGTTTTCTAATACGCAGTATATAGTGTTTGGTGATCCATTGTATTTGCCAAATGAGTACAATATATTCAGGAATTGTACGAAATTTCTTCCAATTTCCAGAATGATATCTTGATCGCAGTAGGAGGTCATCGTGTGACATCAATGAAGAATGCTGCTAAGCTGCTGAGAAATGCTGGAGAAAAGTAAGTAATGACAGATTACATAAATATTTCTATAGCAATGTTTCATAGTGAATTATATATTGGACTTTTCCAGTTTTAGCTATGTCCTGCCCGATTCTAGCTAAGCTTCGTCCACACCTCACTCGTGTTGGGATCGATCGATCCCTGAACTCCCTGACTATCAATTTCCAGAAAACTACAGGTAAGGTGTTAAAAATTTTGAAACTAATTTGACTGGATGCTGTTGCGACAGACTAAATAGAGTCATTCATGACATCATGATTATGATATCATCCTACACATCACATAGTTACTTATGACGTGATATGATGGATAGATAACCTGGAATGGTCCATTCTGCACTGTGTGGGTCGGAAAAGGGTTGGTGTTCATAAGCTTATAGTCTGTTTACAGAGCAATAACAGGTTATGTGCTATCCAGGGCACCATGTAGCAGTAGACAATTTTGTGATTTTGCGTGTTCTAACAGTAGAGAGAATTGTATAGAGTACACATGTTATGATGATGTCAGCATTCTATGATCACAAATACATACAATAGCTCAGGCAGAAATGTGCTGACCTAGGAAACCAGCTACCTGGGGTTCATGCCTCGGGTCGTCTGTCTGGCAAACATTTGTAGCTTGAGCAATCCACATCCTCTGCCCCTCTACCCAGAAACATAAATGGGTACTAGTGTATAAACTGAGGTAATCTACATTGGACCGACACCCTGTCAAGGTAGAGGAGGAATTATTGTCACTGGAAATAATATGCACCAGTGGTGTAGTGGGGTCGGAGCATACTGGAACGTCGCTCCACCTGTTCACTCACCTGCCACATAGGGATAGTATTAACACTTGTGCACCTACTGCGCTCCAGGCTCCAGCTGCTCAAAATTTGCCACCACCACTGATAAGCACTAACCTGATGCTCTCTCTTGGAGCGAG
This sequence comes from Chaetoderma sp. LZ-2023a, assembly GCA_034401795.1. Classification (NCBI taxonomy): domain Eukaryota; kingdom Metazoa; phylum Mollusca; class Caudofoveata; order Chaetodermatida; family Chaetodermatidae; genus Chaetoderma; species Chaetoderma sp. LZ-2023a. Next base: position 94,329,756 of record CM067366.1, on the reverse strand, counting down.
TACACTACTCAAAGTAATGGTAGGCTAACTAGGCATGCTAGTTTGATAATAATGATAGCAAGATCCCAATGTCCTCATAGGACATAGGACTAACTTCATTAATTTAATAATTTTAGCTAAAACTTTTTTCAAAATTAATCAAGTTTTTCTTCAAATGTACTACACTTGAATGGTGTTGTTGTTTTCCTGTCGTATTTCAATGACCAGTTTCATTTACATCACTAATGATCAGACATGGGGCAATTACATTGCCAAAGTAATTAATTACAATTACTTAGCAAAACATTCAATTAAATTACAATTACTCCATTTTGTGAATGTAATTAATTTTAATTACAATTACAATTACTTTGCAAAGTAATTAATTACAATTACAATTACTTTTTACCAATATGTGCGTGTGTATGAATTTGTATGCAGTCATATTTTATTTTGAAATAAACTGAACAAATGAAGAATTATATAGTTATTATATTAACCCTTTAACACTTAAGTTGACAAAAAACGTTTTTATGCAGTGGTCTTGAGAGATGTCCATTTGCAAACCAAGAAACAATTTTCAAAAATTTACCACATCTGGATTCTGGAATGACTAACTCAATAACAGAGCCAGTGGTAATTTTTCAAAAATAGTCATCTCTTGGTCTGCAAATGTATATGTTTTATGAGAAAATAAGTCTCCATGTACTCTTTCATTAACTCGTAACCTTTACCACTCTGATGTCAAAATTTTGAATTTTCAAATTAAATTAAAAGATGGACTGTTGATCATTTTCAAACAAAATTTGGTGGAAGATGCTGTCTATGACAGCAACATCGGCCAACAAATTTGTTGAAAAATGTACACCAGTTTTCACTTCAAGAGTATACTTACCTCCCTAATACTTTTGGATATTGCTAAATATTGGCTTTCACTCAATAAACACTCAGATTTAAAACAGTTAGGTGCCCCTACTGGGCAGGGAGTCAGAGCGTAGTCTGGCGGATGCCAGCCCCACCACCGCGCATGCGCAGACTAGCACTTCCTCTTTGCTAGATTATTGGCAAAGAGAACACACATGTCTTTTTGAATCATAAGCTTTTCTTACTCTTAAACTGTTAATTGGTGTATATTTTGGAGTGATAGTATCTGATTTGTATGGCAGGAGGGAACACTTCGCCACAGGAGGACTTAGGACCTTTAAATCAGGTGACTTCTAGTAAAATTAGCGAGTTTTCTTCCCGGTGTATTGTGTTTCCGGGACTCGCGTTTACCGTGATAAGCGCCTTGGTTAGTTGGTTTATGTCAACTCGGTGCTACCTAGGGCTAATTTCTCTTTCTGTTTATGTCCACAGGTCTGTATGACGCTAGGTGGTGACATCACAGTAGCAGAGAGTTAGTTTTCTCTCCACCATGGTTCCATTTCCTACTAACACTGTTAGGTTATCTAACCAAATGAAAAAATATGTCCAGTGAGTTGGAGGCCTAGTATAAAGGTCTTCTCACTTTGCCCTCTTGATCCAATTCCTTCCCCATGAGGTGGAGAGAGTTAAGAGGCGTGCAGATGGTGGAGTTCTCCGGTTCGTCACGTTGGATGGTTTGTCTATACAAAGTGTCAGGTATCTAGTTATTGATAATGTGGTGATGTTAATTATTGTAAACAAACAAAGGGAGATAATTAACATTTTTGCCAGAAAAGAGTTATCTATATGTATCTGATGGTTGTGTAGTCGACTTATCCATTCAGCATACAATTCGTCCTTGCACTTGGATGTTTTGTTGGGATCGAATTTTTCCTGTCACGGGATTAATGACGTCATAATCAGCCTGGCTATGTGTTTATCAGCTATTCAAGCGCTATGCTGGTTTCTGATGTATATTGATCTTTATGATCGTTTTCCTTCTCTTTGAGTTGGATTGAGTTTCTAAGCTTAACTAGTTGCTCATACTCCTTGTCCTTTGCCCTGTTTCAGGGACCGGGTTGCGCGTCCTGTGGACGTTTTCTTCATGAAAAGTTCTGGCCTCATCTGTGCTATCAATGTAGCCCTTGTGGTCCCTTGGTTAATTGTGACATATGTAAGCACTGGGGGGGCGAGTTAATGTCCGAATTCTTGTGCTGCTTACAGGCGACGGACAAGGTGGTAGAGGAGGAGAAGAAGAAGAAGCGGAAACGAGAGGTTGTAAGTAGGAAGGGTAAGGGGAAGGTCTCGTCCGCGGTGGATATGGAGGCCTTCCGGACCGAGATGTTGGGAGAGATGAAGAGGACAATAAAGGATTTGGTTCCAGGGTTGCTTCGTGGCATGCTTCCTGGACCAAATCCTTTACTGTCCTCATCATCGGCTTCGGAGCAGGTAATCCCCGCCTCTGGATCGATTTTCCTTAGACCGCTTCCGTTGTTCGACGATTCAGAGGTGGCCCCATTAGAGGGGGCGTTCCACGGCCCTGGCAGCAGGCTTATTGCCGCGCCGATAGGGGACCGTGGACGGTTGTCGCTGGAACCCGCGGGCTGCTTATCAGTCCAGGGGTATCCGCACGCCGCGGTGGCCAGTACCTCCTATGGCACCGTTCCTGGTCAGCCCGGGTTAGCTCTCTTTGCTGACCCGGGGTCTAATCTTTCTGACCAGGGTGATGAGGATTACCTGCTAGGGTCGCCGTCTGACGACGTGGACATGGATGAAGACGTTTGTGCACCCCTCGCGGGGAATACAGGCGCCTTATTCCACGGTTTTACTCACCCTGGAGTAAAGTCCGCGGCTCAGGTGGTGGCCCAGGGCGCTGCTGATGGCCAGCGGTACCGCATACCTCGGCTTGCCGAGGGTGTTGCTGGTGCTGGCCGGGCCCGTGGTGAGACTATATATACCCCGCGCTCTGCCACGGTGCCTGCTCCTGGTCAAACCAGTGATATTCTCATGCCGGTGCTGTCAGGCCCGCGTGTTTTCCCTGGCTTGCCAGGTGTATCAGCATACCCGCCGTCAAGCTCTACTGCTTGCGCTCAGGAGGAAGACGAAGGACCCGTCTTGTAGAGCGCTCGCAGTTAGCCACGGAGGAGGATTGGTATGACGCTTGCCAGTGGTTGGTGAGCGTTAGGCCTGATCTGCCCGTGGAGCAGTCGGCTAGCCAGCGTGTTCACACGCCGTGGTTAGCTGGGAAACCGACTGCTAACGCTATGCCTTCTCTGCCGCTGGCGGAGCATGTCGTTGACATGTTCAAGGCGGCGGAGTCGTCCATTAAGTCGAGTGGACGTCTCGCGAAGGCCCCTCGCGAGGTGGCCAGGCGTTGTCGCATCGTGCCCCTGGATTACCAGCGGTACGGTGTGGTACCCAAGCCCAGCGTGGATGACCGCGTGGCTTTGGGTGAGGATGCGCGGCCAGGCTCCCGTTCTGACACGGGTGTCTTGTGCTCGAACGCGTTGCGTTCGGCGAATACCGCGTTGCGTGATGCGGAGGAGAGTGGGAGGGCTTCGATTGCCGCTCTGTCCCACGTCTCCCAGCTGTTACAGGGGGTAGTAACGGCATCCGCATCGCGCCAGCCAAGTCCGGTCACTGTCCAGCGAACCATCCAGGATGGTATTAACCTGGCGCTGGACTGTATGACTCGGGCGGTGACCAGGAGTGTCCGGGCAAGACGCACGTTTGCCCTGGACAATCTGTGCCCGTCTCAGGACCTGTACAATAGGCTACTGCGTACGCCTATGACGGGCCCTGGTCTTTTTGGAGGTGAGGGATGTCGCCACCTCCAGGAGACGGTCACCCTGGTGAATAACCAGAGGGCGCTGCGCGAGCAGTTTGATGTGCTGCGTTGTGCTAACGTTCGCGCCGCGGCCCCGGCGTATCGCCCCCTGCAGGCTCGAGGTGGTGCTGGCCAGGTCAGAGGCCAGCCACCGTCGCAGCGTCGGCCTCGGCCGCGTGCGATTCGGCCAGCAGCGAGGGGGGCGCAGGTTCCTCAGGCGCCGTCAGCCAGGCAGCCGCCCGCGCACCGAGGTGCGCGCGGGGCGGGGCGGGGCGCGCGAGGATCTGGGCGTGGTTATCGGTCCTGACAGGACGCTTACCGCGGTAAGAACCACTCCGGTGTGTATGGCGACGGAGACAGTGCCGCTCTTGCATGCCTCGTGTCCACCGCGGTCCCTAGGTGGACCGGTGGGAGGCCGGCTAGCCGACCACATGCAAGAGTGGGAACGGTTAACTCAGGACCGTTTAGTCTTGCGATGGCTTTCCGTCGGGTATCATCCAGAGTGGGTGACAGGCCCGCCGTCGCGACTGTCTCTGGTGCCAGTCTGGACTCCCATTCCGAGAGATCCAGAGCAAAGGTTGTGTATCGAGGAGGAGATAAATTCCCTCATACAAAAGGGAGCTATTCAGCCGGCACAAAGGTGTCCGGGCTTCTATTCAACCCTGTTCTTAGTAACAAAACGCACCGGAGGGTGGAGACCGATTCTCAACCTCAAGCCATTGAACAAGTTCATCGAGACGCCCAGTTTCAAGATGGAAACGGTGCGCTCGGTGTTGGCGGGGTTGGAGAGGGGGATGTGGACGGCGTCGATAGATTTGAAGGACGCTTATTTCCACATCCCCATCCACGGGAGTTTCTGTCGCTTCCTGAGATTTGCATTCCAGGGCAGACAGTGGGAATTCAGGGTGTTGCCCTTCGGAATTTCCACGGCTCCTCGGGTTTTCACCCGTGTGGTTCTTGCGATCACAGCATACCTCCGCAGGAGAAGCATAGCAGTCCACACGTACATAGACGACTGGCTGTTGAAAGCGCACACCCGGGAAAGTTTGTCCGCCAATCTGGTGATTGTTTTGAAAACTCTCACAGACTTGGGCTGGATGATCAATTTCCCAAAATCAGAGCTGACTCCATCCCAGAAGTTTGTTTACCTGGGGATGTTCTTCGATCTAGAGACGGGATATGTTTATCCTACTCAGGAGAGAGTTCAGAAACTCATCTCATTGATTCAGTCAGTGTGCGACAGTCGTCATGTCCTGGCACGGGTTTACTTGAGAATGCTGGGGTTGATGGTTTCGTTGGAACCAGTCATTCCTCAGGCCGCCTTACGCAGGCGGCCGATCCAGTTGTTTCTCATGACACAATGGACCCAGAGTACAGGTTCGCTGGACTCGAATGTGTCAGTGTTGGCGCCTCTGATTCACCACCTGCAATGGTGGTTGAATACAGAGAATCTCTTGCCGGGGGTTTTGCTAACCCCTCCCCACCCTCAGGTGACTGTGTATACAGATGCATCGATGGAGGGCTGGGGAGCTTGCCTGGAAGAATCCACGATATCAGGGCTTTGGAATCTGGAACAGTCAAAGGAACATATAAATCTACTGGAGCTAAGAGCAGTAGTCCTGGGCCTGGAACATTTCTTACAGAAAGTTCAGGGCAAGATTGTTCTTATTCGTTCAGACAACTCAACAGTTGTGACTTACATAAACCGCCAGGGCGGAACGAAGTCGCCCAGTCTCTGTATGATGACATGGAAACTGCTTTGTTGGTGTCTGGATCACCAGATTACCTTGAAAGCAGTTCATATTCCGGGAAGGTTAAACCTGCTAGCAGACTCATTGAGCCGAAGGATGAGTGTTTTACCCACGGAATGGCAACTAAATCAATGTGTGGCGGATCGTCTGTTCGACCATTGGGGGAAACCCAACATCGATTTGTTCGCAACGAAGAAGAATGCGAAGATGACGACGTACGTCTCTCCGATTCCGGATCCAAGCGCTTTCGCAACAGATGCGTTAGCTATCAGCTGGGGGAGAATGTATGCATACGCATTCCCTCCAGCAATCCTGATTCCAAAAATTCTTCAGAAAATCAGACAAGAGGAATGCCAAGTGCTTCTGATCGCCCCGGATTGGCCAAGCCGATCATGGTATACGGATCTGCTGGACCTTCTGGTCTGCAATCCGGTTCCTCTGCCTCTGATGGACGATATTATCTTCCAGGGCAAGGCCCTTCACAACAATCCGTCAATGTTCAGATTGACTGCGTGGATGTTGTCAAGGAATCTAGAATTAAGGAGGGCTTTTCTGAGCAAGCAGCCATGTTTATGGCCAAAGCCAGGAGGGGGTCAACCTCCAGAGCATATAATTATAAAATCAACAGATTTGCAGAATGGTGCTCAAAAAGATGTATTGATCCAATGGATTCATCTATTCAAGTAGTAGCTGATTTCCTCTGTCACCTCTATGATGCCTATAGCCTCAAGCCTAACTCTATTGCTGGTTATAAGTCAGCATTAATGTCTGTTATTCCTTGCTTGGCTAAGAGGGGAAGTGATGAAGTAAATACATTGAATGTATTAATTAAAGGCATGGGCAATCTAAGACCAAGGAATCCACCTGTGATTCCGTCTTGGAGTTTATCGCTAGTGCTTCAAGTACTAGGTGATAAGCCTTTTGAACCACTTAGTTCCATTTCTATGAAACTATTAACACTGAAGACTGTGTTTTTAATTGCTGCGGCCTCGGCTAGGCGTAGGAGTGAGATTCATGCCTTATCAGCCGAGGATGACCGTTTTGTGGTTTCAGGGGAAGGCCTTAAGCTGCTACCTAGGATTAATTTCTTGGCTAAAAATCAGTCGTTGAAATATCCAGGTCAACCTATTATTTTGCCTGCTTTAACTAGATATGATCCTAATTCTAAAGCATGGTGTCCCGTCCGGGCGCTGCGCCGGTACAAACAACGTACGGCGGCATGGCGCACCGACCAGTCAGCGTTATGGTTGTCATATATTGAACCCCATGGGAGGGCTTCTAAGGACACCATTTCCAGGTGGATTGTGGAATGCATTCAGTTTTGCCATAAATCCGCCACCGGGAAGCAGGTTGACGTGGCCAAGGCTCACAGTGTCCGCGGCGTAGTGACATCCACGGCCCTATTTAATGGGGTCCCTGTGGATGATATTATGTCGGTGGCTCAGTGGCACTGTGAGTCAAGTTTTACAGACCATTATCTCCGTGACACCTCTAATCCTCTCGCCTTGTCGGTTTTGAAAAAATAAATTGGTTTATATTTTTTGAGGTGGTTTTTCCTCATTACTTATATATTTCACAATTAATTTATGGAAACACCCACTTTTTTGGGCCTGCATCAGTCTTTACCAATGGGAAGATTATGTCAGCAGCCTTTTCAACAAGGTCAGTCTTGTTCATGTGTTGTCCGTTGTTGATTGTATTGTCACGATTACCCGTTATTAATATGGTGATGGTTTGTGTATTTGTGTGGTTCATTGTTGAGAGTTACGAAAATGGAGCTTTTTCGTCTCTGTCCTGTAGTACATGGCACTTGTACGTAGAGAGCGTATAGGACATTGAGGTCAGTCGACTCTTCCTCCCTGGAAGGAGGGGGGGGGGAGCGCATATGACATTCGGTCATCTCTCATACATCGGTGGTGTTATCCGATGGTTAGTCAAATCCTGACTGTTTTTTCTTACAGTTTCAGAAGTTTAAGTGCCTTAAACGCAGAAAAGCGTATAGGGATGAGCTGGTCTTTTGACCTCGCCTCCCTCCCGCCAGATTCACTTTCGAATTCTGGCAATATCAAAAGTATTAGGGAGGTAAGTATACTCTTGAAGTGAAATAAACGAAATCTAGGATTTCTTTTTTCACGAGAGAGTTGATACTTACCTCCCTAGATACGGACCCGGCCTCTCCACCCCACAGAGGCTCGGTCTTCAGGCTCTTAATAGTTGCATGTGTGTCAGCCAATAATCTAGTCAGAGGAAGTGCTAGTCTGCGCATGCGCGGTGGTGGGGCTGGCATCCGCCAGACTACGCTCTGACTCCCTGCCCAGTAGGGGCACCTAACTGTTTTAAATCTGAGTGTTTATTGAGTGAAAGCCAATATTTAGCAATATCCAAAAGTATTAGGGAGGTAAGTATCAACTCTCTCGTGAAAAAAGAAATCCTAGATTTCGTTTATTCCCTGTCATTGACACAGTAAAATATAGACACCAAAGAAGGGTTAAATGACCAAGCACAAATGGCTTGAGCAGTGGTCTTGAGCAGTCCATTTTGTGAGGTTTATAGAAGACTGTTTTCTTCAAGTTACCGCTGGAATGACTGGTTTGCTAACCAAGCCAGCCATTTCAGTGTTGAATTTTTTTAAATAGGACATGCATATGGATAATCACTGAGCAGATTTTTTCATTTATTTTCTTGACAAATCTTGAGCTTTAACAAATTAATGAACTGCGCCCTATAGAAAACAGTCCAAGAGGTATTAACCCATTTCAAAGAGAAATTTCTTTAGGATGTCTGAAATATTCGGTTTGAGATTTAGAAAATAATTGGACTGGAAGCTGTTGCTACCTACATGTATGTAACCAATGGCATCCAGTTAAATTATTTTGAACATATTCAACCGAATAATTTTTATATTGTACGTAGAATTTGCAATATCTCAGCTGTATAGTTCAAAGGGTGTCTAGAAAACCTTCAATAAAATCATCAAAAGACTGGATAAATTCACACCTCCCAACAGATTGATGGCCACTAGTGGAGTAACCCACACAATAATACTTTTCCCCCATGGTAAATTACATATCTATACTATGTTAGTATTACTTACACGATATGAATTAAGTTCTTTAAAATAATTTGGCTGCAAGTTGGTGATGTTAAACAGCTCTAATTTTAAACTTATTTTCAAAGTAATGTGCAACTCTCATCAGACATAGTACCTTCCTGAAATTTAGAGCGAAAAGGGTTAGGCTGATCTGGGCTCAATAGAAAAACACAGGCCATGAGGTGGTGATATGTTTGTATACAGTTAAAGCATGGGGACACCCTGCTGACCATGCAGAGAACTGTCCTTTACACACAGTAATTTGACCGAAAGCTGTTAAAATGATTCTAAAATTTAAATAGCTTTCGTGACATTTTTTTGTCGGTTTTTCAAAGTGTATGCAAAACAAGATTTATAATAAAATAAAATTTCACTTAACCAACTTGAGCCTGAAAGAGAAAATATGAAAAAGCATATACATTTTCCCAGATATCCTGTTTAATATTTTGAAACTAATTTGACTGGAAATAGTTGCTGTCTAAGGCATCAACAGAGTCAGACAGCAAGCACTTTCAGTTAAGTTCATGTTAATAGGCCTTTGAGCCCAAAGAACAATGTGATTTGTTATACAATGTGTACTTTCCTAACATTGCTTAAATGCATTGGTGTTGCTGTGGAAAATTAAGCATCATACAGACAGGCAATTTTGTATGTAATTGATAAAGTAATTGAAATTACCAATTACAAATTACATTTTCAAATGTAATTAATTACAATTCAATTACAATTACTTTTGTAGCTACTCAATTACAATTACAACCAATTACTTGAAAAATGTAATTAAATTACAGCCAATTACAATTACAAATTACTATTACCCCATGTCTGCTAATGATTTGCGATAACTATTAAATGGGGCTGGGAAAACATTTTATGATGATGTCAGCATTTTGTTGTCGTGATAAAATGTGGTCATGAAAATATTGCAGAATGGTGTTAAGATTTCGGTAACATTTTATTCTGCGATAAATACATGTATCATACTATCACGGAATGGTAAGAAAAATGAGTGTGAATTGATTTGAAAGAAAGATATAATAACATAAGGCTACAAGCAAAATAGGGATCCATTTCCTGCCAATTCTAGCTAAGCTCCATTCACCTTTTCCACATGTTGGACTCAAGCTGAAACTTTGAAATGGATGAGTGACTTGTAATGCTTCTTAATGGGCCTTTCCACTGTACTCATCTATCAATCTGACGTCATAATCAACTACTTGATGTATAGAATGACATCACAATCAATGACGTCATTAATGACGTAGATAAGTATGTCACGAACACTTAGTTGAAGACGGAGTATGCGTTGTTGTACGAATTGTATGTCTTTACTATTTAATAAATATCCTGTTGAATATTTTCAAACTAATTTGACTGGGCGCTGTTTGTGCCATAGGCAGCAACAGCTCACAGTCAAATTAGTTACAAAATATTCAACAACTTAACTGTATAGTTTTCAAGAAGCTGATAGTCAGAGCATTCGGGTATCGATCAATCCCAACACGGCGAAGTGTGGGTGGATCTTAGCTGGAGGTGGGCGGGGCATAGCTAGAGATGGGTGGGGCATAGCTAAAACTGGAAATCTCCATTCTAGTTGTTCTCTTTCTATCTTTAAGATATATTCTGATTTGTTGAAATTGAAAGAGGACTTTTTAATCCCTAAAGGTTTTCTATTCGAGTGGAGCGAGCCATGCTTGGTAGGACGATGGATATGACTGAAATAAAGTTTTCTGAGGACATAACAACTGCTGTGGTAAGATACTTAATCTATGGAAATAATTAAATACAAATTTAAGTTGTCTTTCATAAATCAGGGGAGGTTATTTCATACTGTGGCATCTGACTGAATATATTCATCTATCTGCCTATACACTTGACAGATAAATGCTTGTTGGGGTGGGGCAGGGGGGGGGGGGGGGGTTGGTGTCCAACCATGCAGTTATGAAGTATCCCAGACGTCCACTAAGCCTATAGTCATGATAGTGAACACATATTTCTGTGGCCAAAAACATGGCGATTCTTTAAGATGACGTGTCTTAAGGAACCATCATCAGTTGGCCCCACTATTTACCATCTCCAATGATCTGTGTTCTTGAACCATCTTTCTTTGGTGATCGCTTTTACATGTCACATTGATACAGCGTCAATGATATATAGGTTTTACAGTATGCGATCAAGTTCAAAATGACATGAATTAACAAAATGAGGTTCACAATAGTTACAACTGTGTTCAAATTATTATCAGTATGTTTAATAAATAATTATTTTAATATACCAATGGTCAAGATTTTTAAAAGGTGAAATTGAAATTTTTGTTTAGAAAATATCAATTTGCAGGCTGAGGGATTATTTAAAAAAATTTACCTCTAGAATGACTGGCTCGATTATCTAGCCAGCCAGCCATTCCAGTTGCAAATTTCTTTCTAAGGGTCGTGTCTTGCCCTGTAGATGGACATTGCCCAAGTCGACTCTATAGGCCAATTTTGGCTGGCTTGACCATTAACCCTTTAACACTCATATCAGCCAAAAACGGCTTCTGCAGTGATCTTGGGAAATGTCCATTTGCAGACCAATACATGTAAAAGACTAATTTTGCAAATTTACCACGAGAATGACTGGCTCGGTTATCGAGCCAGTCATTCCAGTGGTAAATTTTCAAAAATAGTCTTGGTCTGCAAATGGACATTTTTCACATCAAGAGTATACTTACCTCCCTAATACTTTTGATATTGCTAAATATCGGCTTTCACTCAATAAAACACTCAGATTAAAAACAGTTAGGTGCCCCTACTGGGCAGGGAGTCAGAGGTAGTCCGGCGGATGCTCGCCCCACCACCGCGCATGCGCCGACTACTACTTCCTCTTTGCTCATTTATTGGCAAAGGGTTACATGCGGTTTTGTGTTTTTCATACTTTTCTGCGCGTTGCCTTGTTTTTCGCTCACGTTTGACGATTATTTTTTGGTGGAAGCATGTCGGAAAGGGAGGATTCGCCTCTAGAAGGAGCGGGATCGCTTTATCAGGTGAATTCTTTGATATGCTAGCGTGTTTTGTCCCGGTTTAATGTATTTCCGGGACTCGCGCTTACCGTGATTAGCGCCTGATTATGTTGGTTTTTTACAACATGGTGCTTCATATGTCTCATTTCTCTTTGTGTTTTGTCCACAGGTATCGCATAGAAGCTTTGGTGGACTTTTCGGCACAAGAGGATATGTTTTCTCTCCACCACGGTTCCATTTCCTACTAATACTGTTAGGTTATCTAACCAAAAGATCTATGTTCAGTGAGTTGGAGGCCTGTTATAAAGGTCTTCTCACTTTGCCCTCTTGCTCCAATTCCTTCCCCTGAGGTGGAGAGAATGTAGAGGCGTACTATGGTGGAGTTCTCCGGTTCATCACGTTGGATGGTTTGTCTATACAAGGATCAGGTATCTAATTATAATGTAAACAAAAGGGGAGATAATTTCCCTTTTTGCCAATGCTAGAATTGGAAGGAGTTATCTCTGTATATCTGATTGTTGTGTACTCGAAATGCCAATTCAACGGAAATGTTCCGTTTACTTATACAATTCGTTCTTGCTCTTGGTGCTTGTTGCGGATCGATTAATTTGGTCACGAGAGTGATGACGTCATAATCGGCCTTGGCCTTTTTATTAACAATTAACGTTTTGTCCATGGCTGGTTCTTCTTGATTTCTGATCTTGATGATCCTGTCCTCTCTTTTTAGTTGGTTTTGAGTTTGCTAACCTTAACTATCTTGCTCATTGTCCCTGTCCTTTGTCCTGTTTCAGAGACCTGGTTGCCCGTCCTGCGGGAGGTTTCTTAAAAGCCGCTTCGTCCCGCACTTGTGCTTCAGCTGCAGTCCCTGTGGACCGTTGCTGAAGTGCGACGTATGTAAGCTGTGGGGGGGCGAATTAATGTCTGATTTTCTCGCATTGCAGGCAAGGGAGAAGGTAATGGAGGAAGAGAGGAAGAAGAAGGAGAAAGTGTGTAAGAAGGGTAAGAAGAAGGCCTCATCCGCGGTGGATATGGAGGCCTTCAGGTCCGAAATGTTGCAAGAGATGCAGAGGACAATAAAGGATCTGGTCCCAGAGTTGCTTCGTGGCATGCTCCCTGGGCCAGCTCCTTTGTTGTCCTCGGCATCTGCTTACGAGCAGGTGATCCCCGCCTCTGAATCCGGTCTCTTTAGGTCCGGTCCGGTTGTGGATTCAGAGGTGGCCCCTTTGTTGGGGGCAGTCCAAGGCCCTGGCAGCAGGCATGGCGCCGCGCCGAGGGGCCGTGGACAACGGTTGTTGCTGGGACCCGCGGTCTGCTCATCAGACCCCGGGTATCCGCGCGCCGAAGGTGCCAAACCCTCCTATGGCACCTTTCCTGGCCAGTCCGGGTTAGCTTTCTTTGCTGACCCGGAGTCTAATCTTTCTGGCCAGGAAGAAGAGGATCTCCTGCTGGGGTCGCCTTCTGAGGACGTGGCCATGGAATACGACGTCTGTGCACCCCTCGCGGGGAATGCAGGCGACGTGTTCCATGGTTCTACTCACGCAGGAGTAGATTTCACGGTCCAGAGGGTGTCCCCGGGCGGTGCTGTTGACCACGGATACCGCATACCTCGGCTTGCCGATGGTATGGCTGGTGCTGGTCAGACCCGTGGTAGAGCGGTGTTTACCCCGCGCTCTGCCACGGCGCCTGCTCCTGGTCAAGCCGCGGATTTTAGCATGCCTGCTCTCTCGGGCCCGCATGCTTTTCCAGGCTTGCCAGGGGTATCAGCTTACCCGCCGTCGACATCAACTGCGAGTGCTCTGGAGGAAGACGAAGGCCCTCGTCTAGTAGAGCGCTCGCAGTTAGCCACGGAGGAGGATTGGTCGGACGCTTGCCAGTGGCTGGTAAGTGTTCGGCCAGATCTACCCGTGGAGCTGCCGGCTAGCCAGCGTGACCATAGGCCGTGGTTAGCTGGTAGGCCGGCGGCTACCGCTATGCCATCTCTGCCGCTTGCTGAGCATGTCGTGGACATGTTCGAAGCGGCAGAGGCGTCCATTAAGGTGAATGGACGTCTCGCGAAGGCCCCTCGCGAGGTGGCGAAGCGGTGCCGCATCGTGCCCCTGGATTACCAGCGGTACGGTGTGGTGCCAAAGCCGAGCGTTGATGATCGCGCGGCTTTGGGCGAAGATGCGCGGCCGGGCTCCCGTTCTGACACGGGAGTCTTGTGCTCGAACGCGTTGCGTTCGGCAAATGCCGCGCTGCGGGATGCGGAGGAGAGTGGGAGAGCGTCGATTGCCGCTCTATCCCACGTTTCCCAGCTGCTACAAGGGGTGGTAGCGGCTTCCGCATCACGCCAACCTAGCCCGGTGACAGTCCAGAGAGCCATTCAGGATGGTATCAACCTGGCTTTGGACTGTTTGACGCGGGCGGTAACCAGAAGTGTCCGGGCGAGGCGCACGTTTGCGCTTGACAATCTGTGCCCGTCCCAGGACCTGTATAATAGGCTGCTGCGGACGCCTATGACAGGTCCTGGTCTCTTTGGAGGTGAGGGATGCAGGCACCTCCAGGAGACGGTCACTCTGGTTAATAACCAGAGGGCGCTGCGGGAACAATTTGAGGTGCTCCGGCGGGAGCGTGTTCGCGCGGCACCCCCTGCGTATCGTCCTCTGCAGGCTCGAGGTGGTGCTGGCCAGGTCAGGGGCCAGCCACCGTCGCAACGTAGGCCTAGGCCACGGGCGATTCGGCCAGCAGTGAGGGGGGCGCAGGCTCCCCAGCCGCACCCAGCCAGACAGCAGCCCGCGCACCGTGGTGCGCGCGGCGCTGGGCGGGGCGCGCGGGGATCTGGTCGCGGTAATCGGGCCTGATGGCCTGGTTACCGCGGTGGGAACCACTCCGGTGTTTCAGGCCGAGAGAACAGTGCCACTCTGGCCCTCCTTATGTCCACCTCTATCCCTAGGTGGACCGGTGGGCGGCCGTTTGGCCGCCCGCTTGCCAGAGTGGAAGCGGTTGACTCAGGACCGTTTAGTCTTGCGATGGCTTTCGGTCGGGTATCGTCCCGACTGGGTGACAGGCCCGCCATCGCGACTGTCTCTCGCGCCGATCTGGACTCCCATTCCACGGGATCCGGATCAGAGGTTGTGTATAGAGGAGGAAATAAATTCCCTCATACTAAAAGAAGCCATTCAGCCGGCACAGAGGTGCCCGGGCTTCTATTCAACCCTGTTCTTAGTAACAAAAAACACCGGAGGGTGGAGGCCGATTCTCAACCTCAAGCCGTTGAACAAGTTCATCGAGACACCCAGTTTCAAGATGGAGACTGTGCGCTCGGTGTTGGCGGGGTTAGAGCGAGGGATGTGGACAGCGTCGATAGATTTGAAGGATGCTTATTTCCACATTCCCATAGAGAGGAGTTTCCGTCGATTCCTGAGATTTGCATTTCAGGGCCGGCGGTGGGAATTCAGGGTGTTACCCTTCGGAATTTCCACGGCTCCTCGGGTCTTCACCCGTGTGGTTCTCGCGATCACTGCATACCTCCGCAGGAGAAGCATAGCAGTCCACACGTACATAGACGACTGGCTATTGAAAGCACACACCCGGGAATCGTTGTCAGCCAATCTGGAGATTGTTTTGAAAACTCTCTCGGACTTGGGCTGGATGATCAATTTCCCGAAATCAGAGCTAACTCCATCCCAGAAGTTTGTTTACCTGGGCATGTTCTTCGATCTGGAGACGGGGTATGTGTACCCCACTCAGGAGAGGGTTCAAGTACTCATCTCGGTAATTCAGTCGGTGTGCGACAGTCGTCATGTCCTGGCACGGGTTTACTTGAGAATGCTGGGCTTGATGGTTTCTTTGGAACCAGTCATTCCACAGGCCGCCTTGCGCAGGCGTCCGATCCAGTTGTTTCTCATGACACAGTGGACCCAGAGTTCAGGTTCGCTGGACTCGAACGTGCCGGTGTTGGCGCCTCTGATTCACCACCTGCAATGGTGGTTGAATACAGAGAATCTCTTGCTGGGGGTTTTGCTAACCCCTCCCCACCCTCAGGTGACTGTGTATACAGATGCATCGATGGAGGGGTGGGGAGCTTGTCTGGAAGAGTCCACAGTATCAGGGCTTTGGGATCTGGATCAGTCCAAGGAACATATCAATCTACTAGAGCTAAGAGCAGTAGTCCTGGGCCTGGAACATTTCTTACAGAAAGTTCAGGGCAAGATTGTTCTAATTCGTTCAGACAACTCAACAGTAGTGACTTACATAAACCGCCAGGGCGGAACGAAGTCGCCCAGTCTCTGTATGATGACATGGGGACTGCTTTGTTGGTGCCTGGATCATGGGATCACCTTGAAAGCAGTTCATATTCCGGGGAGGTTAAATCTGCTAGCAGACTCATTGAGCCGAAGGATGAGTGTTTTACCCACGGAATGGCAACTAAATCAATGTGTGGCGGATCGTCTGTTCGACCATTGGGGGAAACCCAACATAGATTTGTTCGCAATGAAGAAGAATGCGAAGATGACGACGTACGTCTCTCCGATTCCAGACCCAAGCGCTTTCGCAACAGATGCGTTAGCTATCAGCTGGGAGGGAATGTATGCATACGCATTCCCCCCAGCAATCCTGATTCCAAAGGTGCTTCAGAAAATCAGGCAGCAGGAGTGCCAAGTGCTTCTGATCGCCCCGGATTGGCCAAGCCGATCGTGGTATACGGATCTGCTGGACCTTCTGGTCTGCAATCCGGTTCCGCTGCCTCTGATGGACAACCTTATCTTCCAGGGCAAGGCCCTTCACGACAATCCGTCAATGTTCCGATTGACTGCGTGGATGTTGTCAAGGAATCTAGAATTAAGGAGGGCTTTTCTGAGCAAGCGGCCATGTTTATGGCCAAAGCCAGGAGGGGGTCAACCTCCAGAGCATATAATTATAAAATCAACAGATTTGCAGAATGGTGCTCAAAAAGATGTATTGATCCAATGGAATCATCTATTCAGGTAGTGGCTGATTTCCTCTGTCACCTATATGATGCCTATAGCCTCAAGCCTAACTCTATTGCTGGTTATAAGTCAGCTTTAATGACTGTTATTCCTTGCTTGGCTAATAGGGGGAGTGATGAAGTAAGTACATTAAATGTATTAATTAAAGGCATGGGCAATCTAAGACCAAGGAATCCTCCACTGATTCCGTCTTGGAGTTTATCACTGGTGCTCCAGGTACTAGGTGATAAGCCTTTTGAACCACTTAGTTCCATTTCTATGAAAATGTTAACTCTTAAAACTGTATTTTTAATTGCTGCGGCCTCGGCTAGGCGTAGGAGTGAAATTCACGCCTTATCAGCCGAGGTTGACCGTTTTGTGGTTACAGGGGAAGGCCTTAAGCTTCTACCTAGGATTAATTTCTTGTCTAAAAATCAGTCATTGAAATATCCAGGTCAACCTATTTTTTTGCCATCTTTAACTAGATATGATCCTAATTCTAAAGTATGGTGCCCCGTACGGGCGCTGCTCCGGTACAAACAGCGTACTTCGGAGTGGCGTACCGACCAGTCAGCGTTATGGTTGTCATATATTGAACCCCATGGTAGGGCGTCTAAGGACACCATTTCTAGGTGGATTGTGGAATGTATTCAATTTTGTCACAAATCCGCCACCGGGCGACAGGTTGACGTGGCCAAGGCTCACAGTGTCCGCGGTGTCGTGACATCCACTGCCCTTTTTAATGGGGTCCCTGTGGATGATATTATGTCAGTGGCTCAGTGGCACTGTGAGTCTAGTTTTACAGACCATTACCTCCGTGACACCTCTAACCCTCTCGCCTTGTCGATTTTGAAACAATAACCGCTTTATGTTTGTGAAGAGTGCCTCCGCATTGCTTATATACTTCGCCATTCAGCGACGGTGACAACCACTTGTCGGGACTGTATCATCCTTCTCTACTGGATTCATGATGACAGCTTCCTAGGACAACAAGGTCAGTCTTGTTCATGTGTTGTTCATTGTTTGTATTGTCACGTTACCCAGTGTTATTAATATGGTGATGGTTTATGTGGGTTGTGGTTCTTTATAGAGAGTATACGAAAATGGAGCCTTTTCGTCTCTGTCCTATAGTACTTAGCACTAGTACGAAGAGAGCGTGTAGGACATTGAGGTCATTTAATCTTCCTCCCAAGGGAGGGGGGGGGGAGCGCATATGACAAATCGGTCATCTCTCAGGCATCGGTTGTGTTATCCGATGGTTTATCAAATCCTGACTGTGTTTTCACACAGTTTCAGACGTCATAAGTGCCTTAAAACGCTTGAAAGCGTATAGGGAAGAGCTGGTCTTTTGACCTCGCCTCCCTCCCGCCAGATTCACTTTCGAATTCTGGCAATATCAAAAGTATTAGGGAGGTAAGTATACTCTTGATGTGAAATAAACGAAATCTAGGATTTCTTTTTTCACGAGAGAGTTGATACTTACCTCCCTAGATACTGACCCGGCCTCTCCGCCCCACAGAGGCTCGGTCTTCAGGCTCTTAGTAGTTGCATGTGTTAGCCAATAAATGAGCCAGAGGAAGTAGTAGTCGGCGCATGCGCGGTGGTGGGGCGAGCATCCGCCGGACTACCTCTGACTCCCTGCCCAGTAGGGGCACCTAACTGTTTTTAATCTGAGTGTTTTATTGAGTGAAAGCCGATATTTAGCAATATCAAAAGTATTAGGGAGGTAAGTATCAACTCTCTCGTGAAAAAAGAAATCCTAGATTTCGTTTATTCTATGAGAAAGTTTTCTTGAATAAATTCGAGGGTTAAAAGGTTTAAATGTTTTCAGGACCCTGAAACTGAGATGAAAACTGAAAGCGCAGAGTCTCTGGCTAAAGAGGAAGAGTTTATAAACATCAGCATCAAATCATGTAATGGTGATGTAAAGGAGAGCAAAGACTCTGAAGAGAAGGTCAACAAGAAATCCACTGTAGCTTCTTTACTGCGACGACGTGTTAAGCCGTTTTCACCAGATGCTAGTCCACAAGATAGCCCTGAACGACACAAACACCGACATATAACGTCGTCTGCAAGCGCCAGCGTGTTGATGAATGTCGGTGCAGATAGGTCACTGTCCAAACAAGCAAACAGTGAAATTGATGGCGACTTATCTAGTGAGTCATCACCAGCAAGACACCCTAAGGTGATTTACATAGTTATATAGTGCAGGAACTGATATAGTCACAAGCCATTGGACCTTTGCAATTTATCCATCCGTCATATGATGTCATAATCAACTACGTGACATGTAGGATGACGTCAGAATCAATGACGTCATGAATGACGTAGATAAGTACGTCACAAATACTTAATTGAAGACGGAATAAGCAAATGTACAAATTGAATGTCTTTCCTAATTAATAAACATTATGTTGAATATTTTGAAACTAATTTGACTGATGGCTGTTGCTGCCATAGCACCCAGTCAAATTAGTTTCATAATATTCAACAGGTTACCTGTGTAGTTTTCTGGAAACTGATAGTCGGGGAGTGCAGGGATTGATGGAGTCCAACACGGATGAAGTGTGGGTGGAGCTTGGCTAGAGATGGGCGGGGGATAGCTAAAACTGGAAAGGTCCATTAGCCAAGTGTTATTAAAATCTACGCTTGCTAAAACTTTGTTTAAGGATTAAAATTATTTTATTATATATTATCTCCTAATATTGGTTTTAGGTTACATGTGGTTACTGTTGACAAATTAATATGTGCGAACATGTGCTAGTTGTGACGTGGGCGACTGTAAGAACTAACACAAAATTGTACAGGTAGACCGACCGACTGAATGACACAGACACACAGGCAGACAGACAGACAGACAGGCAGGCAGGCAGGCAGACAGGCAAGCAGGCAGACTTATACGAGTTACGAGTAAACATAGGGTTATTCTTACCATTGACTACAAGCTATGTACTGCATGATTATATCAACTTGCGAAAAAGAAAATAAACGTAAGATTTTACTGTGTCCACGCTCGGTACTGGTTGAGTAACCCCTAGATGCAAGGTTTCTGCTTATTATCGGCCATTGTTAATCTTTAGGGGTAACATCTCTCTTTAAATTTCATGTTATGTAACCTCTGTGTACAAGTTCTGTATGGTTCATCTACTTTGGTTAACCATTAGGAGCAGGGTCCAGTTCTCAAAATACTGTAAGCTCATCCAGGGAAAGCAAATAATTATTAGGAGATTGTTTTTTTCACATCAAGAGTATACTTACCACCCTGATACTTCATGATATTTCCTAAATATCGACCTAGCTTCAATAATATTCAGAATTAAAAAGAAACCACCCCCACTGGGCAGGTTACACAACTGACAGTCCAGCGGATGTGCAGCCCAAACTCGCACATGCGCGGGGCTGACTCATTCTCTTCTTAAAATATTGACCTGCCATTGCAACACGCTTTTTAGCCTTGCTTTTGCTTTCTGTCTTTTTGAAGCTTTGAGTTGTTTGACTGTTATATTAGTATGTCTGACGCTGCCAAGTCACCGGAGGATGCTCCCGGTCCTAGCCATCAGTTGTACTTTAGTAAATTTATTGACTCGGATGGTATTTCCGGGATTCGCGCTATCTCGTGGATACGTCTTTATTAGGCTAGCTCTTTTATGGGGGAGGCCTATATATTAGCTAACACATGTTGTGCTTTATGTTTCAGACACATGAGCTGATATTTGAAGGGTATCCTTTTATTTAAACAATATTTATACTTGGTTTCTGGGTCCTTCTATTTTATTATGAGTTTGCTGAGGGAGTTATTATCATAAGAAGTAATTTCTCTGCATTCTCCCCCCACCACAGGGTATTTGGACTCAGGATCAGGTATTCCTGTGTTGTTTGTCAGACTTCACTCGTCCTCAGAAGTCATCTTATGAGGTTATTTAGGAGAGAGAAAAAACCCATTTTAGAAGTTTTTTGACTGCGTGTTGAGTGATTTATCTCTCTTGATGGTTTGCATAGGTTCATTGTCTTATAGAAGTATAACAAGGTTTTACGATTTGTTTACTTTTTGTCAGGCCAATAGTTTTTCTATGGGCCTGGCTTATCTTTCATTTGATGGTCAAAAGTTTTCCTTATGGATCTTATTAGCCTTCTGCAATTGGTTTTTTGGTTCGTCGTAACTAAAAACTAATTGTTTCCATTAGTGTCTTTTCAGAGGGTTATTGAGAACAAATGCCCTTCCTGCCACCGTTTTGTGAAGGCCCGCTTTTTCCCTCATGACTGCACTAGTTGCAGTACATGCGGGCCTCTTCTAATATTGCCAGGTGTGTGAGTCATGGCCGGTGGAGGTTTTAACTGATTTTTTAAATCAGCAGGTAAAGGACTGGGCGGCAGACGAGAAGAGGCATCTGGAAAAGGAGTGTGGTAAGAAGAGGAAGGCGTCCATGCCAGACATGGAGGCCTTCCGTCTTGAAATGATGGGAGAAATGAAGAAGACGATCACAGATCTTGTCCCGGAGTTGCTTCGCAGCTTGCTTTCCGGGTCAAGTTCGTCATTGTCTTCTTCATTTGCTCCGGGGCATGGCCTCGGGCGCTCGCTTATCGAGTGCTTTAGAGCAGCCTAAGGCTAAGGGTATCAGCGCCTCACGCGATATCCCTCCTGCCCGGGCCGAGCTTGATCCCTTTTCATGCTTGGCGTCTAATCTTTCTGGGCAGGAAGAAGAGGACACTCTGTTATGGCCTACCAATGAGCCGATGGCCATGGAAATGGATTCCCATGGGCCCCGACGGGGGGGCCATGGGTGACCTTTTCCATGGAACTACTTCTTCGGGAGTGGGTTTCACGGCTCAACGGCTAGACCGCCTAGGAGCCGATGGCCGTCCATACCGTATCCCTCGGCTTGCCGAGAGTTACCATGAGGAAGGCCCGGACTGTGACGTCATGTTTTTAGCCTCCCATGACCCCGTAGATCCGGCTCCTGGAATAGCCACGGCGCAAGCCCCTTGCTTTCCAGGAGTATCTTCAGCTCCGGCCATTACTCGACCAGTGAATGTGGTTGAGGACGAGAAGGCCCTAGGCTCGTCGAACATTCACAGGTGGCCACCGAGGGAGACTGGCTGGATGCTTGCCAATTGCTGGTGAACATCAAGCCAGAACTCCAGGTGGATCCACCGGCTTCCCAGGGGGACCAGCGCCCGTGGTTGGGAGGGAAACCGGTGACGAGCACCATGCCATCTCTGCCGTATGCGGAGCATATCGTTGATATGTTCGCTGCGGCAGAGACATCCATTCTGCCGAAAGGACGCCTTGCGAAGGCCCCCCGCGAGGTGGCACGGCGCTGCCGTATAAGTTGTGATCTATATCAGAGGTATGGCATCGTTCCAAAGCCTTGCTTTGGACGAAGACACGCGGCCTGGGTCCCAGTCTGACACAGGACCCTTGTGCGCTAGCACTCTGCGCAACGCTAATTCCACGCTGCGGGACACCGAGGAAAGTATGAGAGGAGCCATCTCGGCTCTCTTGCACGTTTCCCAGCTGCTACAGGGGTTAGTAGCAGCATCCGTGGCCCGCCAAACCTCTCCTTTTGCAGTCCAGAGAGCCATCCAGGACGGCATTAACCTGGCTCTGGACTGCATGACGAGATCCGTAACCAGGAGTTTACTGGCGAAGCACACATTTGCCCTTGACAATTTGTGCCCCTCGCAGGACCTGTACAATTGGCTTCTTCGGACGCCGATGCCAGGTCCAGGGTTGTTTGGAGGTGAAGGATGTCTGCACCTCCAACAAACTGTAAACCTGGTGAACAACCAGAGGGCGCTGCGAGAGCAGTTTGAAGTGCTCCGCAGGGAGCGTGTTCGAGCAGCGCCCCCTGCCTTCCACCCTCAGCAGGCTAGAGGTGGTCGTGGCCTTGTCAGAGGCCACTAAGCCAGCTAGGGGGTGAGCGCAGGCTCCTCCAGCGCAACCCGCCAGACAGCCTGCATACCGAGGTGCGCATGGCGCTGGTAGAGGAGCGCAGGGTTCTGGTCGTGGGAGCCGAACCTGATGGGTCGCCTCTCAAAAAGACCACACCAGTGCTGCTAGGACAGCCACCAGAGACCGGGCTTCTCTTGCACTTCTCGGGTCCACCTCAGTCCTTAGGTGCACCTGTGGGAGGCCATCTGGCCTTCCACATGCAAGAGTGGGAGCGGGTTACTCAGGACTGCTCAGTCTTGCGATGGCTTTCAGTCGGTTACCATCCCGACTGGATTTCAAATCAGCCATCGCGCCTGTCTCTGGTTCCGATCTGGACTCAAAATCCAAGAGATCCAGATCAACGGTTGTGTATAGAGGAAGAAATTCAATCCCTCATACTAAAACACGTTATTCAACCGGCACAAAAATGTCCGGGTTATTATTCAACCTTGTTCCTAGTAACAAAAAGCACAGGAGGGTGGAGACCAATTCTCAACCTCAAACCTCTCAACAGGTTTAACCTCACACCAAGTTTCAAAATGGAAACTGTGAGAACGGTGTTAGCAGGGTTGAGGAAGGGAATGTGGACAGCATCGATAGATCTAAAAGATGCCTATTTTCACATTCCCATTGCGAAGAGCTTTCGTCGGTTCCTGAGATTTGCATTTCAGGGCCACCAATGGGAATTCAGGGTTCTTCCATTTGGTATATCGACGGCTCCTCGGGTCTTCACTCGAGTGGTCCAAGCTATGACGTCATATCTCTGCAGGAGACACATAGCAATCCACACGTACATAGACGACTGGCTGTTAAAGGCACACACTCAAGAAAGTCTATCAGCAAATCTGGAGATAGTTTTGAAAACTCTTACAGATCTAGGCTGGATAATCAACTTTCAAAAGTCAGAGCTGACTCCATCCCAGAAGTTTGTTTACCGGGGCATGTTCTTCGATGTAGAGATAGGATATGTTTATCCATCTCAAGAGAGAGTAGAAACACTCATCTCAGTCATACAGTCAGTGTGCAACAGTCGTTATGTCCTGGCACGGGTCTACTTGAGAATGTTGGGGTTGATGGTTTCTTTGGAACCAGTCATTCCTCGGGCAGCCTTACGCCGGCGGCCAATCCAATTATTTCTCATGACAGTGGACCCAGAGTACGAGTTTCCTGGACTCAAAAGTGTCAGTGTTGGAACCTCTTATTCACCACCTTCAATGTTGGATGAAGAGAGAAAATCTCCTGGCGGGGGTGACCTTGTCACCTCCCCACCCTCAGTTAACGATGTACACAGATGCATCAATGGAGGGATGGGGAGCTTGCCTGGAAGAAAACAAAGTATCAGAGCTTTGGAATATGGATCAGTCAAGAGAACATATCAATCTGCTGGAAATGCGAGCGGTAGTCTTAGCCTTGGAACACTTCCTAGAGAAGGTCAAGGGCAAGAGTGTTCTGGTTCGATCAGACAACTCAACAGTAGTGACTTACATAAACCGCCAGGGCGGAACGAAGTCGCGCAGTCTCTGTATGATGACGTGGAAACTGCTTTGCTGGTGCCTAAATCATGGGATTTCCCTGAAAGCAGTTCATATTCCGGGAAGGCTAAATCTATTAGCAGACTCATTGAGCCGAAGAATGAGCATTCTTCCCACGGAATGGCAACTAAGTCAATGTGTGGCGGATCGCCTGTTCAACCACTGGGGCAAGCCCAACATAGATTTATTCGCAACGAACAAGAATACGAAGATGATGACGTACGTCTCTCCGATTCCAGATCCGTGCGCTATCGCAATAAATGCATTAGCTATCAGTTGGGAGGGAATGTATGCATATGCATTCCCGCCAGCAATCCTGATTCCAAAAGTTCTCCAGAAAATCAGGCAGCAGGAATGCCAAGTGCTTCTGATCGCCCCAAATTGGCCACGCCGATCATGGTATACGGATCTGCTGGACCTTCTGGTCTGCAATCCTGTTCCTCTGCCTCTGATGGACAACATGCCCAGGCCTTGCACAACAACCCGTCAATGTTCCAATTGACTGCGTGGATGTTGTCAAGGAATCAGCAGTTAAGGAGGGGTTTTCTGAGCAAGCAGCCATGTTTATGGCAAAAGCCAGGAGGGGTCAGAGCATATAATTATAAATTCAACAGATTTGCTGAATGGTGCTCAAAAAGATGTATTAATCCAATGGAAGCATCTATTCAGGTAGTAGCCGATTTCCTCTGTCACCTTTTTGATGCCTATAGCCTCAAGCCTAACTCTATTGCTGGCTACAAGTCAGCTTTAATGTCAGTTATCCCTTGCTTGGCTATTACGGGAAGTGATGAAGTATGTAATCTAAATACTTTAATCAAAGGCATGGGTAATCTAAGACCAAGGAATCCTCCAGTGATTCCGTCTTGGAGTTTATCGTTAGTACTTCAAGTATTAGCAGATAAACCCTTTGAACCACTAAGCTCCATTTCCATGAAAATGTTGACGCTTAAAACAGTTTTTCTGATTGCTGCAGCTTCAGCCAGACGAAGAAGTGAAATACACGCTTTGTCAGCAGAGCCAGACCGTTTTGTGGTGACAGGGGAAGGCCTTAGGCTTCTACCTAGAGTTAACTTTATGGCGAAGAACCAGTCTTTAAAATATCCTGGTCAGCCTATAGTTTTACCCGCTTTGTCTAGGTTTGATCCTAATTCAAAGGCTTGGTGTCCAGTCCGTGCATTAACGTGTTATAAACAACGTACACAGGAATGGCGGACGGACCCTAGTGCTTTATGGCTATCTTACATTGAACCCCATGGGAGAGCTTCTAAAGATACCATTTGTAGGTGGAATGTGGAATGCATCCAGCATTGCCACAAAGCCGCCACGGGTAAACAAGTTGACATGGCCAAGGCTCACAGTGTCTTGGCGTAGTGACATCCACGGCTCTGTTTAACGGAGTGCTGGTGGATGACATTATGTCAGTAGCACAATGGCACTGTGAGTCTAGTTTTACAAATCGGTACCTACGTGACACGTCAAATCCACTTGCCTTATCGATTTTACATAAACGTTAAATCTGTATATAAATTTGTAAATATTGTACATAAGGCCGTTGACTCACGTTCAGTGCAGTTTAGTGGGGGGAATCCCCGCTTTTCTGTACTGTACCTATCATCGCCAGCGGTGATCAAAGGGGAATCTCGTCAAAATAGGTTAGTCCTATATTTGGTGATGGTTATTTTTTGTCACGCTTTTTATATTATTTACTAAAATGGTGATGGTTTTGTTTTCTTTGTGTTTCCATCTGAGAGTATACGAAATGAAGCTTTCGTCCGATGTCTTATAGTACTTTAGCACGAGTACATAGAGAGCGTATAGGAGATTGAGGTCATCGCTCCCTCTTTAAAAGAGAGGGGGAGCGGATGTGAAACGGTTATTACTCTCAACATTGGTCGTGTTATCCGATGTCCAAGTCATTTCCTGATTGTGTTTACATACGCAATTTCAGATGTTTTTTGTGCTCCAGAAGCAAAAGAGCTTGCTCTTCCAGGGATGAGCCGGTCTTCTGACCTTTGCCTCCCTCCCGCCGAATTCTCTTACGAATTCTGGCTATATCATAGAGTATCAGGGTGATAAGTATACTCTTGATGTGAAATAAACGTTATCACGGATTTCTTTTTTCACGAGAGAGTTGATACTTACCACCTTGATACGATCCCGGCCTCTCCACCCCACAGAGGCTCGGTCTATCGACATTTTATGTTGCAATTATGTCGGCCAATAATTTGGAATAGAAAGAGACATCCCCGCGCATGCACGAGTTTGGGCCGCACATCCGCTGCATTGTCAGTAGAGTAACCTGCTCAGTGGGGGCGATTTCTTTTTAATTCTGAGTCTTATTGAAGCTAGGTCGATATTTTGGAAATATCATAGAGTATCAGGGTGGTAAGTATCAACTCTCGTGAAAAAAGAAATTTGTGATTTCATTTATTAAATAGTAAAGACATACAATTCGTACATTTTGATGGACTATTAAGTGCTTCTGATGGACTAAATTGCTTCATTCATGATGTAATTGATTATGACATCAGCCTACATGTGACATAGCTGATCATGACATCGTATGATCGACTGAGAAATTGGATTCATCCATTCCAGTCCTGCAATGCATGGAGTAAACTATTGCTGAACTTAGCATGAATAGGAAACTTCACACTTGCAAAAGATCACACGTTTCAAATGACCATCTGGTAACGAATATTTGGGCTCTCGGCCCAAACGTATAAAAGAAGCTGACCAGCAGAGCTTTCAGGCCATTCAGACTTTAGGTCTAGCCAGATCTTTGACTATGTTGTTATTACTGTAAAAGACATTTACTATGGTTATGCTTGATGACATATTAAGTGTTCATCCATCCTTTGTGACCACGTTGTAATGGTGACATTGTACACTAGGGCTGGGGTGAACATTCGAACCTTTGAACAATCGCGAACTCTAGGAAGCCGAATCATATTCAAACATTTATTGGGCGAATTTTGTGGTTCGCGAACCATACATTAATTTTTTTTTCCTAAATATTTTCCATCTCTCTCTAATGCAAATATATGGCAATCATGATGAAGACGGTTTGCTAAGCACTTAATTCTAGCTGTAGACAAGTTTTGAATGATACACCTTAATTACGGTTTACGACAATACCTTCCGAGTAAGTTCAACCCACACCCATGATAGTGTAATCGTCCTAGAGTAACACATACCTTCCTCGCTTAAATAGTTTAATTTACCAGCAAATATCGACATTACAAGCCAAGAAAATGTTGTTATCATGTGTAGTATACCATCTCAACATATTCCAGGCTTATAAGGTCTACGCATGTTTGGCCATGTGCTAAGGATGCCAGAAGAGACACCAGCACAGAGAGCCTTGGAATTTGCCCTACTCAGAGCCAGCAAATACAAAGCCAGGAGAGGACGTCATTGCATAAATCTGCTAAGCATGCTACGAAGTGACCTCAAGAAAGCAGGACTCGGTACACTCAAGTCAAGAATAGGCCTGAGGAAGCTAAAGATTTTGGCTGAGGACAAGACTCAGTGGGCAAAAGCGAAGAAGGACTGATTGCAGCTGTAGGATGTTTCTACTACTACAGCCACAGAATACAGTAATCATACATAAGGTCTACGCGGCATGCATCTTCTGTCAAAGAAAAGGCGAACGCGACATATTTTCTGTGTTATTTGCAAAATCGGCCATAATTTCCGAGAAATGATAGTGTTCAAATTATTCTTCTAATCATTCTTCAATTACGTTTTCATTGGCTACTGTAATGAACACCTGCCAGTAGATCCAATCAAAATGCGATGTGCATTCTCTGATTAAAATCGAGGATGTTCAGCACGTAATTGTTACTGCCGCAAATTGGTCAATGTCGTAAAACGCTAGATATAGATATATAGAATTACAGTATAGATCGCAATAATGAACTACCAGTAAAGCCGGTGTTTAGAACAGTTTTATCGGCCTACTGCGTTTATATGGGCGTATTTTTTTGGCAAAATTTTACTCATTCTAAGTATCTAGTAATATCTTGATACAAAATCCAGTTCAAAGTAGCCGAGAATTTGTATTCAGCAAAATTATTTTAGCTGTTTAAACTCAAGATCTCCCAAATCTAGATGTCTGGGTTGTTGATGAGGTTCCCGTACTAGCCTGGTACCTGATATCATCAGTTAAGATTTTGAATATTAGATGGTTCGCATGCATATCGCGAACTGGTTCGGTTCATGAAAATCTTCACGAACCACAACCATATTGTACACAATTCATGCATCCATTTCCTCAGCCAATAGTATGATGTTATAATCAACTTTGTTATATTTAGGCTGATGTCATAATCGTTACGTCATGAATGACTTGATTTAGTCTATCCTTAAACGTTTAATAGGCCGACATGTTGTACGAATTGTGTGTCTTTACTATTTAATAAACATTCTGTTGAATATTTTGAAACTAATTTTGACTGGGTTATTTTCAAAATATTCAACAGCGTACCTGTATAGTTTTCTGGAAATTGATAGTGAGGTGTGGGTGGAGCTTAGCTAGTAATGGGCGGGGCATAGCTCAAACTGGAAAGCTCCATTACAGTGTCTGTTATAGACATGCTTGAGTATACATGTATACACGCCAAAGTATCTCTGTGGTTCAGTCATTAATCATTTGTTTTCTCTGATTTAATCAATAGATGCCGGCAGCTCCTAGGAGTTACCCAGACTTACTCGCTGAGGCGTACAATTCCTCAGATGATGAAGATGATGTGAAAGATTTAAGGAAGACAAAATTTGTGAAAGGATGTCAGGTGAGAGAGGATAGGCATTCGAACAATGCTACTGAAACATATACATGCTTAGAAGTAATGTTACAGACACACATATAGCAATTTACAAATTTTGTCTCAATGAATACCATATAAAGTTGTGAAGTTACACAATAGATAAAAATACTTAACATTAGAGGTCATTTCCACGAATTTTAAATTTCTAATTATGGGTCCACTGTGAGAGGTTACCTATGATTTAGAGTTACATGAGCGAGTTAATACGATACTTTCATTGAAAGAATCATTTTAAAGTGTCAGCCAATGTCATCACATGATTTAGAGGTACAGAGCAGATTCCATGGGCATCCATTATTAGCAGTCAGGCGAGTTTGTTATTCATCTAATTTCACCTTTATGAACACTAAAAAGAGGATTTAAGACTGTTAATAAGTACAATGACTAATTCTTATACATGTTATATATATATGTACATTTATAAAATGAAAGGCTAACACATTCTACTTCGAATAATACTTACCAGATGTACTATTATGATAATGTCTATTATCTAGTCTAGCTCAAAATAAACAATTAAAAACTCCGCACTCTCCTGGTCCTGCCCATACTGTGTCCGGGAATTACCATAGCCGCAGGTACCGAGTCAATTCCCAATCACAGTCAGATTCGTCTATTTTGCGCTTTTGTCAAGTCGCAATTTGTAGTGTGCTCAAATTTGTTAAATTTAAGAGGTTATCGGTTGTGAAAAGGATTTTTATCGGTGGCTTCATGGAGGAACTGGGAAAATCATCACAGGGGCAGGTTGTATCAATCTAGAATTTATACATTCGTGCCATAATGACTGTTTGAAATTTCCTTAAATTGGCACATTGTTTTAAAATGATAGCCATTGTTGGAGTCGCTTCTGTACCCGTTAACTTTTAGTTTTAATTCGGGTACTCGGTTAATTTCTCTTGCGACTCGGTTCCTCTAAAGATGGATGCGTCCTTAGCCAAGATGGCGGCGCCCATGAATTATGTCTTGCTTGGCTTGGCGTGTCTAGGCACTCTGTTTTCGCCAATTTTTAGCTCTCGCTTCATTGTCGCGGGTGTTTGTAGCGACGGCGTTGTATTCTTGGTTGTTTAACGTTAGTTAACTGCTAGGTTGTGTTTTTTAATTTTCACTGAAAAAAGTTTCAAATATTTCCTGCCTAAAGGCTTGATTATCATTAATTTAAGAGAAAGTTAATGTGTTCTAAGAAAATCTTTTAACGATCAAGTCAATTGTGTGTATTGCGCGTCATCGTTTGTCATGTGCAGCGTTTTAATTCTTCTCTGTGTTCGCAGAAACCAAAGAACCTGGATACTCTCTGCCAGAAATGCAACAGGTTTATGAAGCGCAAGTACTCAGGACATCACTGTGTAGCGTGCACAAAGTGTAAGGTTGGAAGCCCATGTGATGTGTGCGCTAAGTGGTCGTCGGCAATGGTGGCAGAGTTTGATAGGGATCGACATGCGCATCTGGAGAGGATCGCGAGGGACAAGGCGGCGAAGCTGGACCAGGCGTCTCTGAAGGGACTGGAAGGTCGTCTGAATGACCGCATGGATTCAGCTCTGGGCGTATTGGCGGCCCAGTTCAAGGCAATGCTCGATTCATTGCAGTCCACGGTCCCGTTGATGCAAGCTAGAGCAGGACAACCCTTAGGTGGTCCGGCTAGTTCTGCGGAGGGTCAAGCACCTGCCCCTTCTCTGTCCGTGGCTCAAGAGCCTACGATAGAGGAGGAAGATCTTCTTATGGAAGATTTCGGCATGGCGGATATTTCGATGACGGCAATGCCTAGTACCTCCCAGGGGTCTCCCTCGGGATTTGTACGGGTTTGCCAGGCGGATGGAGATCTCGACGTTCCGTCGGGTATTTTCCATCCGCTGTTTGTGCAACCAAGGGTGTTGGCGGAGCCGTGTTTTGCGGTTCCTGCCGGTATCCCGGCGGCTTTGGGTGCTGGAGCCGATGGACTGCGGAGAATCCGGGTCCGGCGATTTGTTGGACACTGGTGCCGCTGGTAGTTGAGCTACGGATGCGATCTGTCTTGGCAGAGAGGTGTCTCATAGTTCTCAGCATGGATCGTCGGTGGCCCTCTCATCTAAGGGAGAGAGGGAGGATGAAAACGGGAGTTCTTTAGTGGACGAGTCCATTTTTTGCACCGAGGCTGAATGGGTGCAGGTCCTTGGATGGATGTCCGATCGTCTCAGGTTGTCATCTGTTCTGGGATCTCAGCACGATCCGGCGATGGAGCGGATGTCAGAGCGTGCGGCTAGCGCTCTGTCAAGTGGCTCTTCTGCCATGCCAACACTCCCTTTGGACACGCAGACTTCCGACATTCTGGAAGTTGCGGCATACCGTCTGGTGCAGCCGGAGTATGCATTGCCCAAAGCCCCGAAGGGGATAAGGAGTAGGGTCCGTTTTCCGGAGCTGGCCTATCATCAGTATGCCCGGGTCCCACAGCTTTCCGTTGGGGAACGAGAGGCGCTAAATAGGCCATTGGCTGGGAAGGCTAGTGGGCGGTCTCGTCCTTTGGTTTCACAGATCAATAAAGACCCGTTCAATGAGCTCACGCTCATTGAGGATGCGGCGAGGGCAGCCATGGCTGCGCTCTCGCACGGGTGTACCATCCTGCAGGGTATGCTGGCCTGCGCGGCGGAAGGTGGACAGGTGCCAGAGGCTGCTCCCGGAGTTATTCGGGACACCATGCGCCTGTCTCAAGATTGGCTGGCCAGGGTGATCACAAGGACATTGGCAGAGCGACGGAGAATGGTTCTCGATTGTGTAGAACCAGGACCGGAGATGAGGGCTGCATTATCTTCTGCGCCTTTCATCGGTCCAGGCTTGTTCGGCGGCTCGGCACGGCAAGCTCTCCAAGGTTGCATCAATGGTTGCGGAGCAAGAGGTGGTCGGCAAGTCATGGAAGTCGACTAAACGGACACAGCCGCAGCAGTCCTACTGCCAACATAGACAGTAGCAGCAGAGGCAGCGTCCAAGATCGCCCTTCCGTCCTTCTGGCCGTGATGCCCATAGACCATCCGGATCACAAGGATCTGGCCGTTCGTCCTCATACAAGTCCTCTAATAAGAGGCCGTATGAGGATGATAAGAAGGGTGGCGGTTCGGGCCGCAGCGGCTACCATAAGGATAGCCGTGGCGGCGGTTCCGGACCGTCGTATTACAAGAAGCCGCGGGGCGGCCGTGGAGGTCGTTCCTGACGGGTTTCCGGTGGAACCAGATCCGGTAACGTTAGGAGCGAATGGAGTCGAGAATCTTCACCCAAGCGATTTAGCGTCTTCTCGTGCAATCTTGACCGACAGCTGCGTGCAGATTCCTTCCGTCGGAGGCAGACTTCAACTGTTCCTAAACCAATGGGAACAGGTCGTGCGCGATTGTTTAGTCTGTCAGTGGATAAGAAATGGCTACGATCCGGACTGGCTCATCCATCAATCGTTAGTTCCGTTAACATTGACTCCAATATGGACTCCTGTTCCAAGGGAATCAGATCGTTTGGACGCCATTTGCTCAGAAATAGAATTGCTTCGTCAGAAGAATGCGATTCATCTAGTCCGCAATCAGTCTTCTCTGGGCTTTTATTCGATCATGTTCCTCGTTCCGAAGCGTACCGGAGGATGGAGACCAATTCTCAATCTCAAACCGTTGAACAAATTTATTCTTTCTCCCAAATTTCAGATGGAGACTGTAGCAGCGGTAATGACAGGACTGAGGAAAGGCATGTGGGCAGTGTCGATAGATCTGAAGGATGCATATTTTCATATTCCAATGTCAATTCCTTTTCAGAGATACCTTCGCTTTGCATTCCAAGACAATGTTTGGGAATTCAATGCGCTTCCATTCGGCCTGACCACAGCTCCGAGGGTCTTCACCAAGGTGGTTCTCGCCATGACTTCTTTACTTCGCAGGAGAAACATAGCTGTTCACACTTACATAGACGACTGGCTGCTAAAGGCGGGGAATCCAGTCACTCTGCGCAGCAATCTTCAGGTAGTCCTAGCCTTATTAAAGGATCTAGGATGGATTGTGAATCTAGAGAAATCAGAACTGACACCATCCCAGGAGTTTGTTTATCTGGGAATATTTTTCAATCTCAGGGACGGCGTAGCTTTTCCAGCGGAAAGCAGAGTCAAAAGCCTGATTGCAGTTTTGGAGTCGGTTTCTCTAGGAGCCTATCTGACGGCGCGCCAATTTCTCAGGATACTGGGTTTACTAGTATCACTGGAGAAGGTGGTTCCATATGCGGCGCTCAGGCGCAGGCCAATTGAGATGTACCTAATGTCATTCTGGTCTCAGAGAACAGATCCGTTATCTCTGAGGATACCAGTAAAAGAACCATTGCTATTCCACCTTCAGTGGTGGTTATCAGAACAGAATCTCCTGCGAGGTGTTCCTCTACAACCTCCTCCACCTCAGATGTCCATCTTCACGGATGCATCATTGACGGGTTGGGGAGCGGTATTGGACGATCAGTCTGTCAGGGGAATGGGATCGGACCAATGCGCAGAAACATATCAATGTACTCGAACTATTAGCGGTGGTATTTGCACTTCGAAAGTTCGAGAGTCTAATTCAAGACAAAATTGTCCTGATAAGGACAGACAACTCAACAGTGGTGTCTTATTTGAACCGCCAGGGCGGGATGAGATCACCAGAGTTGTGTATGATGGTTTGGAACCTTCTGCTGTGGTGCCAAGAGAGGAATATTATTCTTCGGGCAGCACACATTCCAGGAAGATTGAACATCCTAGCGGATGCTCTCAGTCGAAGGATGATTTGTCGTCCGACGGAATGGCAGCTCAACCAATCGGTAGCGGAGGTTCTATTCAAACAATGGGCCAAGCCAAATGTCGACCTGTTTGCGATGAATCAGAACGCAAAGATGGTCACTTACGTGTCACCGATCCCAGACCCGCTAGCGCTAGCGGTAGACGCACTGGCGATAAGTTGGGAAGGAATGTACGCGTATGCGTATCCTCCAACAATTCTCATCCCGAAAGTTCTGGCAAAGATAAGAGAGGGGATGTGCCAAGTACTGCTGATCGCCCCTTATTGGCCAGGCCGTTCATGGTTTACTGGACCTTCTGGTCTGCAATCCAATCCCTCTTCTAGACAGAAGAGATCTAATCTCTCAGAACAGGGGTCTGTACCTTCACGACAGACCGGAAATGTTCAAATTGACTGCATGGATGTTATCAAGCAGCGTGCAATTGAGGGTGGCTTTTCTGAGCAAGCAGCGAAGTTTGTTGCTTCGGCCAGAAGAGTTTCAACCACAAAGACATATAATTATAGAATCAACAAATTTGCACAGTGGTGTGAGGGAAGAGATATTAATCCCTTTTCTGCATCTGTTCAACACGTAGTAGATTTTATCTGTCATTTATACGAAGTTGACAAACTTGTACCTTCTACCCTAGCAGCATATAAGTCTGCATTAGCTTCAGTCATTCCCAGTCTGGCCATTGAAGGAGTGGAGAATGACACCTTGCATGAAGTTATTAAAGGAATGAGCAATCTGCGACCTAGACAGCCAATTCCTATCCCAGCATGGAATCTATCTCTTGTTCTACAGGTTTTAGGGCATGCTCCCTTTGAACCAATTAGATCTATAGACATTAAACTGTTAACTATTAAATCAGTTTTCTTGGTTGCAGCAGCATCGGCGAGAAGGAGAAGCGAAATACATGCGCTTTCTGCCGAACAAGACCGTTTTGTCGTCACGGGTGAAGGTTTAAGACTACTTCCACGTCTTTGTTTCCTGGCAAAGAATCAGTCACTTAAATATCCAGGACAGCCGATCAATTTGCCAAGTTTAACTAGACATGACCCAAACTCTTCTGCTTGGTGTCCTGTCAGATGTCTGAAAATGTATAAGAAATGTACTGATGAGTGGAGAGATGACCCGAAATCTCTGTGGTTATGTCTCAAAGCTCCTCATTTACGAGCCTCGAAAGATACTATTTCTCGTTGGATAGTTGACGCTATTCAGATGTCGCACAAAATCGCTGCAGGAAAGCAGATTGATCGTGCGAATGCCCATCAGGTCCGAGCACTAGCAGCATCATCGGCCCTTTATAAGGGTGTCTCATTAGAGGAGGTGATGTCTGTAGCACAATGGCATGCCGAGTCGTCATTCACTGATTTCTACCTTCGCGACATCTCCAGCGCACTTAATCCGGTAGCCGTCGCCAATTTGTTGAATCTAACCTCGGCCACTTCCGACCACTACTTCGCACACATCACGGTCTTTCACCTACACTGAACAATCGCTATGCACATGACTGAGTACGACCGTGGATTGGGCCGAGCTCCTGTGATGATCAAGAAAAGATCAAGCACTCAAAATGGTGAGTGTTTACATTAATTAAGTGACTATAAATATGTTTATTTACAGTCGAAATACCAGACTGCTTAGGTAAATAGTCTGGTACAAGAGTATTCTTATCCTCTCAAACAGACATTAGACTCATTCCAATTTGAAAATCTAATCGATATACTGATGTTTTTTCAAAATTCAGAATTCTTAATACTTACCAGATGTACTATGGCCCTGCCTCAGCCGCCCCGCTGAGGTGAGGCTGAGCTGCTTTCGCTGTTTGCCAAGGCAAATATAAGACGAATCTGACTGTGATTGGGAATTGACTCGGTACCTGTGGCTATGGTAATTCCCGGACACAGTATGGGCAGGACCAGGAGAGTGCGGAGTTTTTAATTGTTTATTTTGAGCTAGACTAGATAATAGACATTATCATAATAGTACATCTGGTAAGTATTAAGAATTCTCGTAGAAACAAAAGCGGATGCTTTTTTGATGCCTTACTATATTCTAGGTCGAATAAGCATGTAATTTTAACCCTTTTAATAACAAATTCCGTAAAAAGTAAAATCTTGATAATGTACCACATATTCTGTTGAATATTCTGAAATTAATAACACTGGAAACTGTTACTGCCTGAGGCAGCAGTGGCTTTCAGTTAATATAATATTAAGTTAATATTAAACAGCTTTCCTGTTTATTTTCCCTGAGATTGAGATATGGGGAATTTATGGATGAAAGGATTAATAGATATCTGTGCCTGTATTGCAATAATATCTTTATTTCAGGAGCCGATTTGGAATGAGAAGTTTAAGTTTGACATCGAGGAACAGCACAAGTACTTGAATATTTGCCTTTGGTGTAAAGCTGCTGAGAAACAGGAGAAAACAGAGAAAGTGGTCAAGCCTCGCAAGGACTTTCTTATGGGACATGTAAGGATTGTCTGAGATAATAGAAACACCTGATTACCAGAGTGATTTTTTCCTAATGATAGGTTAATCACTGAATGTGTTTATTTTAATTGTCAAATTGGCCAAAAATTGCTCCTACATTTGTCTTGAGGCATGTCCTTCTGCATACCAAGATAAGAATATTTTTAAATATTTAGCACCGGATGGCTGACTCAGTATTTGAGCCACCCAATACAATAGTAAGGTTTAGGTAAATTTAGTATAATAGATATGATTAGGGACTCGGTGTCAAGATATATAATGTATCAAGCTCACAATCATTTTGATATTTGAACTATTCTTAAGATATTTCTTAACATATATGGATACCATTATAACAACATGAATGTCAGTAATATTTCCTTGCCCTGTAGGTGGGGCTTAGAATACACCTTCCGTATCCTCTGCATGTCGTAAGAGGCAACTAAAGGAGGTAAGGGTGAGGTAACCCTGACAGAAACCTCGAGTGCTGAAGACGGATATTCCAGGCCGCATGGCACACTAATAAACCATGGATCCACGCACTTAGCGCATATGATCATGTCGATAGTCTGGCGGTATGATCAGCGAACGAAAAGAAGAAAGAAGAAGTAATATTTCCTCGTAATTTTATTCTTATTATTTTCTATCTTTATGCAGATCAGTCTTGCTATTTCTGACATATCATTAGAGTGCCTGACAACACTTCAGGGAGACACACAGAGAACCATCCACCTGTTACCCGTCGAGTCTAAGGCCTGGGCAATGTAAGGCATATTTAGCTCAATCATTACGTATCATAGGAAAATCTCTGAATGAGTAACTGTCCATCCAATAAAATACAAATTTCTCTCCGAAAAATCTGATATTGCATCGTCGTCATCATGGAGCTGTGTGAAGTGTCACAAGCATATATATTTTCCGCCTGATATGTAAATTATCTCGGTATTTACCAGAAATATCAAGCCCCGCAGAAAATGGCATATTAGGGCAGATATGCTCAAAGATGATATATGTTAGTATGTTTGAGTCTAGCTAATGTAATAGGCTTTCTACTATTCAAACTGCTACACAGGTAAAAAAAAATGTATGTCAGTCGTGTAGATGGTATTTATCATGTTCACTTGAAAAGACATTGTAGCAGATTGTTCACTACC
The DNA here is from genome assembly GCA_034401795.1 of Chaetoderma sp. LZ-2023a. Classification (NCBI taxonomy): domain Eukaryota; kingdom Metazoa; phylum Mollusca; class Caudofoveata; order Chaetodermatida; family Chaetodermatidae; genus Chaetoderma; species Chaetoderma sp. LZ-2023a. The sequence continues at coordinate 94,292,588 of CM067366.1, read as the reverse complement.
TGACACTGTTACAGAGTCAGTCACTTGACTAGTAAATTTTCTAAAATATTGCTCTCTTGGCCTACAAATGGGCATTTGTTACGACCACTGCAGAAGTCATTAACGGATTAACCAATTTAAAATGTCTATTTCTGCTCTTTACTCAAGGGAAGCAGTGCTTCACACAAGAGCTTGCATTCTCTATCCAGAATGTCCTCCCTTTATTTCTCTGAATTCATAGTGTATTTACTTGTATTCACTTTTTTAATCAAACAAACCAAATAATCTTTCCTTGCAGTGTAAGAAAAATAATGTTGATTAATTTTAATGTAATTTAAGATAACTATAGCAGAAACATTAGTACTCAAATGAGATTCAAACTAAAAAACAATTACACCACCTTAATTGTTTGCATGCTTCGAAATTGACATACTGATACTTTCGATTTAATTTTTAGGCGTGTAAAGTTGCCGAATCTCGGAGGTCATCCAGGCTTTGAACCTCATATGTGCTATGGTGATATAACCATAGCGGCCCGATACTCACCAAGCAAGATGCCAGCAAGAGACAAGAAAAAACTAACCAAAGAACCACAGTTGGATATCGATGAGGATGAAGACATAGACCAAAGACTAGACGCAGTGGCATTAGAGAGAAAGTATGATAATATTAGATTCACATCTGATCGGGGGACAACTTTGGGAGCCGCAAGATCACTGCTGTTAACCCTTACCACTCTGATGTCCATATTCTGTCTTTTGCTGTGTGTACATTTGTACACTGGTGTATTTGTATACTTATACTGGTGTAGTTGTATATTAATGTATATTATTATAGTAAATTTTTCAACAGTCTTGGTGGACGATGTTGAACATCTTCCACCAAATTTGTTGAAAAATGAACACCACTTCATCTTTTAATTTAATTTGAAAATTTTAATTTCTGACATTAGAATGGTAAGGTTTAACCTTTAAATGGTCAAGCCGGCCAAAACCGACCTGTGCTGTGGTCTTATGGAATGTCAATTTGCAAAGACAGCTTTTGAAAATAGACATACAATAAGCAAACATTTAGATTTTCGCAAACATTCTTAGCCATTAAATCAGTAAGAGAGTTGATTGAAGCCTTCTAACCACAAAGGCAACCTTTATTATGACCACCTGCCTATAGAGACCACTTTGTGATACTAGCTTAGATGTTGTTTAAACCGTTAATACTCAAAATGGTAATAATTCAATTTTCTCATGGAAAATGTCGATTTTCAGACCTAGAAAAGTTTATTTTTGAAAATTCATCACTGGAATGACTGGCTCTTATCGAGCCAGTCATTCTAGTCATAAATTTTCAAAAACAGTCTTCTCTTGGTCTGCAAATATACATTTCTCAAGACAACTGCAGAAGCCATTTTTGGCCAGCTTAAGTGTTGAAGGGTTAATGCATAGTTGAAATATTTACCAATGGAATAAAATTACCAGCCGCTGGGTGTGCGCTTTTTTGCATAGTTGAATGTTAGCAGAAACAATGACACATGCACAAACATGGCATGTGTACAGTAATGTGCTCTCCGATTTTCTTTGTTGTTTGTATACATGTGACCGCGTGTGCCCCGCATGTGTGTGCATGCATGTGCATAGTGCATTCATGTGTATCTGCATTCTTGCCGTTTACTATCTGTCCGAGTGTAAATGTCTGATCTACCGATGAGATGTATTCAGAAAAGAGGGATCCATCTCTTGTTATGCCCCGCCCATTTCTAAATAAGCTCTGCCCAATTTCTACGCATGTGTGAATCAGTTTTAACACTTTAAACTTGGTGTTCTCAGAATCTCAATTTCAAGGTATCTATACATGTAAGCTGTTGAATATTTTGAAACTAATTTGAGTTGACTGTGTTCCAGTTAAATTAATTTCAACGTAATCAATAGAAAGTTTATGAAATTGGAAATTCACCCAAGACATAAGATTTAGATGATTAGTGTCAGCCCTTTGCCCTTCTTGTGTCAGACCTACATCATTTGATTGTGATGTCACCTAACAAGTGATATATTTTGATTATGACATCAGTTACTTGAGTCACAGATCGGATCCCTCTTTGTGCTACCAAGGTTTCATGATTCTGTAGGATGGGGGAATAAAGAATGATAGACACTTACTAAATAACTTTGCTTAGTTCCATTTCTTTGATAATGAACTATTTGACATCTTAGAATTGGAAAAGTTAGGTTTTAATATTTTCTGTTTTTCAGATTGGAGGAATGCACACATGATTTTGTGAGCACACAATTTCATTCTGCAACTTACTGTCATTTCTGTAGCAAAAAGGTAAGCTCACGTTACAGTCTTGTTACCTCATCAGTTTGGCTGGTTGTTGTCAAGTGTCTCTTGGAACAGATTCTCTTCTGAAGCCATCAAGCTACAGTACTGTATTAACAATTAGCAACAACAAATTTTACTTAAATTCAATATCCAGTCATACCACCAGCTCAATCAGTCACCTGCTTGAAGGACCACCTGCTGAAATGCCCTCCTGTCTGTTATGGTTTCTACAGGCAGACTTGAATTTATGTCTGATCTTGATTTGCAAAATTGAAATAAATCTTTGATTATCCCTGTTAATGCTTTCACAGAATTTGATATTTTTGCTTATTAAATGTCAATTTACAGTCCAAGAGAAGATTATTTTGAAACTTTACCACTAGAATGGCTGGCTCCCGCGCAAGTCAATCTAGGGGTATTTTAAAAAAAAGAGGTAATCTCTTGGACTGTAAATGGCTATATATTCCTAAGATCACTCATGAGGTTGGCTTTGGCCGGCTTGACCATTAAAAGGTTAACAGTTTGAGGGTATCTCTGAATGGAATATTCCCATGGACCTTTCTGGTTTTAGCTATGCCCCACCCATCTCTAACTAAGCTCCACCCACACCTCGCTTGTGTTGGAATCAATCGATCTCTGAACTCCCTGACTATCAATTTCCAAAAAACCACACAGGTATGCTGTTTAATATTTTGAAACTAATTTGACAACGCCCAGTCAAATTAGTTTCAAAATATTCAACGGCATATTTATTAAATAGCAAAGAATTACAAAACCATACAATTCATACAACATGTCGGACCATTTGAGATTTGATGACGGTCTATATGGAACCCTTTGTGATGTAATGATTGTAACATCATCATACACGCGCGGAGCTTATTATCATGTCATACGAGGTCAGATGATGGATGGATACTCTGGAAAGGTGAATTAATTTAACGCCAATTTATTCAACAGCTAATCAACATTGTGCTTTAAAACTGAGATACCAGTATTTCGATATTTAAATTGTCAATAAAAACATGTTTCGCCAATAATATCTTACATTTTTGTGTGTTGTAATTGATTGGTGACAGATCTGGCTGAAGATGGCGTTTCAGTGCAACACATGTGCGATGATTTGTCATAAGAAGTGTACAGAAAAGTGTCAGGCACAGACTCTGTGTACAAGGTATGATTAAGTTGTATAGTGTGCTCATGAAATGAAGTATTCTGTCATTGACGGCCTGAAGCATTCTCTGAATCATGCAGGCCAGTGATCAAGAGCATGATGATCAACTTGTTGCATTTCCAGAGGAGTAATCGTCACAAATTGTAGTTTGCATGTTGTCTGTGATGCCATGAAGATCCGAGTTGAATTTAGTATCAAATTCTCAAATGTCTCCAGTCATAGTGACTCAATTCTTGAAATTGTGTTTCGGAATGATAAATTCAGTTCTACTGAAGGGATTTTCAATAAAACTAGCCTGCTTGAGGCCTTAGGAGCATGGTTGATTTCAGTTTCAAAAAGGTCTTCCGCCTCTTCCGCAACTTTGACCTGCACATTGCTTTTTGGGCCAAAGAACACTTGATTTGTACATCACGAGGTCAAAAGTGGACGTTGGGTGAGGCAATTTCCAGTTTTAGCTATGCCCCACCCATCTCTAGTTAAGCTCCACCCACACAGTGATCATGTTGGAATCGATCGATCCCTGAGTGCCCTGATTATCAATTTCCAGAAAACTATACACGTTCGCTGTTAAATATTTTGAGACTAATTTGACTGGGTGCTGTTGCTGCCTAAGGCAGCAACAGAGTCCAGTCAAATTAGTCTCAAAATATTCAACAGAATGTTCATTAAATGGTAAAGACATATTAAGCATTAAAGACTGACTATATCGAATCACTCATGACGTCATGATTATGACGTCATCCTACATGTCACGTAGTTGATTATAACGTCATATGATTGAGTGAGGAAATGGATTCATGAATTATTCAAATTGGCCATCAAAAAACTGATAATGTGGAAACTAGTTTGTGTTGAGAGTGCATACTGATTTCACATCAAGAGTATACTTACCTCCCTAATACTTTTGATATTGCTAAATATCGGCTTTCACTCAATAAACACTCAGATTAAAACAGTTAGGTGCCCCTACTGGGCAGGGAGTCAGAGCGTAGTCTGGCGGATGCCAGCCCCACCACCGCGCATGCGCAGACTAGCACTTCCTCTTTGCTAATTTATTGGCAGAGAGTCTACACATGTTTTTGTGCTAGAGCTTTTCTTGACTCAATTCTTAGTATTTTTGTGTAAATTTGTAAGTGTTTATCCCTGATAAAGATGGCAGGAAGGATGACTTCGCCAGAGGAGGGCCCAGGACCTTTAAATCAGGTGACTTCTAGTAAAATTAGCGAGTTTTGTCCCCGGTGTAATGTGTTTCCGGGACTCGCGCTAAACGTGATAAGCGCCTTGTTTAGTTGGTTTATTTCAACTAGGTGCTATATAAGACTAATCTCTCTTTGTGTTTATGTCCACAGGTCTGTGTGAAGAAATATAATGGACATCACATCAGCAGAGGGTTTGTTTCTCTCCACCATGGTTCCATTTCCTACTAATACTGTTAGGTTATCTAACCAAGAATTCTATGTCCAGTGAGTCGGAGGCCTAGTATAAAGGTCTTCTCACTTTGCCCTCTTGATCCAATTCCTTCCCCTATAGGTGGAGAGAGTTAAGAGGCGTTCAGTTGGTGGAGTGCTCCAGTTCATCACGTTGGATGGTTTGTCTATACAAAGTGTCAGGTATCTAATTATTGATATGAGGTGATGTTAATTATTTAGAGGAAAGGGAGATAATTAACAGTATTTGCCATTGTTATCAGTATATATCTGATGGTTGTGTAGTCGAAATGTCCATTCTGCACATGTTCTGGTTAGAGATACAATTCGTCCTTGCACTGGGATGTTTGTTGGGGATCGATTTTTTCCTGTCATAGGATTAATGACGTCATAATCAGCCTTGCTCTTTATTAACAATTAAAGTTGTCCGAAGCTGGTTTTCTGATGAATATTGATCTTTATGATCATTTCCTTCTCTTGAGTTGGTGAGTTTCTGAGCTTAACTAGATTGCTCATACTCCTCGTCCTTTGCCCTGTTTCAGAGACCTGGTTGTGCGTCCTGTGGACGATTTTTGAGGGACAAGTTTGGTCCTCATCTCTGTTTTCAGTGTAGCCCCTGTGGTCCCTTGCTTAATTGCGAGATATGTAAGCACTGGGGGGCCGAGCTAATGTCCGAATTCTTGTGCTTGCAGGCGAAGGACAAGGTGGTGGAGGAGGAGAAGAAGAAGCTGAAAAAAGAGGTTGTAAGTAAGAAGGGTAAGAGGAAGGCCTCGTCCGCGGTGGACATGGAGGCCTTCCGGACCGAGATGTTGGGAGAGATGAGGAGGACAATAAAGGATTTGGTTCCAGAGTTGCTTCGTGGCATGCTTCCTGGACCAAATCCTTTGTTGGCCTCATCATCTGCTTCGGAGCAGGTAATCCCCGCCTCTGAATCACCGTTCCTTAGTACGCTTCCGTTGTTTGAAGATTCAGAGGTGGCCCCATTAGAGGGGGCGTTCCACGACCCTGGCAGCAGGCTTATTGCCGCGCCCAATAGGGACCGTGGACGGTTGTCGCTGGAACCCGCGGGCTGCTTATCAGTCCAGGGCTATCCGCACACCTCGGGTGCCAGTACCTCGTATGGCACCTTCCCTGGCCAGTCCGGGTTAGCTCTCTTTGCTGACCCGGAGTCTAATCTGTCTGGCCAGGAGGATGAGGATTACCTGTTGGGGTCGCCGTCTGAGGACGTGGCCATGGATTATGACATCTGTGCACCCCTCGCGGGGAATACAGGCGCCTTATTCCACGGTTCTACTCTCCCAGGGGTAGAATCCACGGTTCAGACTGTGGCCCTGGGCGCTGAAGGCCAGCGTTACCGCATACCTCGGCTTGCCGAGAGTGTCGCTGGTGCTGGCCGGGGCCGTGGTGGGGCGGTATATGCCCCGCGCTCTACCACGGCGCCTGCTCCTGGTCAAGCCAGTGAGATTAGCATGCCGGTATTGTCAGGCCCGCATGCTCTCCCTGGCTTGCCAGGGATATCAGCGTATCCGCCGTCAAGCTCTGTTGCTTGCGCTCAGGAGGAAGACGAAGGCCCCCGTCTTGTAGAGCGCTCGCAGCTAGCCACGGAGGAGGATTGGTCTGACGCTTGCCAGTGGTTGGTGAGTGTTAGACCAGATCTGCCCGTGGAGCAGTCGGCTAGCCAGCGTGATCACAGGCCGTGGTTAGCTGGTAAGCCTACTGCTAACGCTATGCCTTCTCTGCCGCTGGCAGAGCATGTCGTTGACATGTTCGAGGCGGCGGAGACGTCCATTAAGTCGAGTGGACGTCTCGCTAAGGCCCCGCGCGAGGTGGCCAGGTGTTGCCGCATCGTGCCCCTGGACTACCAGCGGTACGGTGTGGTACCTAAGCCGAGCGTGGATGACCGCGCGGCTTTGGGTGAGGATGCGCGGCCAGGCTCCCGTTCTGACACGGGAGTCTTGTGTTCGAACGCGTTGCGTTCAGCAAATACCGCGTTGCGTGATGCGGAGGAGAGTGGGAGGGCTTCGATTGCCGCTCTGTCCCACGTCTCCCAGCTGTTACAAGGGGTAGTAACAGCATCCGCATCGCGCCAGCCAAGTCCGGTCACAGTCCAGCGAGCCATCCAGGATGGTATCAACCTGGCGCTGGACTGTATGACGCGGGCGGTGACCAGGAGTGTCCGGGCAAGGCGCACTTTTGCCTTGGATAATTTGTGCCCGTCCCAGGACCTATACAATAGGCTACTACGTACGCCTATGACAGGTCCTGGTCTCTTTGGAGGTGAGGGATGTAGGCACCTCCAGGAGACGGATACTCTGGTCAATAACCAGAGGGCGCTGCGCGAGCAGTTTGAGGTGCTTCGTCGTGCCAACGTTCGCGCCGCACCCCCTGCGTATCGTCCCCTGCAGGCTCGAGGTGGTAGTGGCCAGGTCAGAGGCCAACCACCATCGCAGCGTCGGCCTCGGCCGCGTGCGATTCGGCCAGCAGCGAGGGGGGCGCAGGCTCCTCAGGCGCAGTCAGCCAGGCAGCCGCCCGCGCACCGAGGTGCGCGCGGTGCTGGTCGTGGCGCGCGAGGATCTGGGCGGGGTAATCGTTCCTGATGGGACGGTTACCGTGGTGAGAACCACGCCGGTGTTTCTGGCAAAGGAGACAGTGCCGCTCTTGCACTCCTTATGTCCACCTCTATCCCTAGGTGGACCGGTGGGAGGCCTGCTAGCCGACCACATGCAAGAGTGGGAACGGTTAACTCAGGACCGTTTAGTCTTGCGATGGCTTTCAGTCGGGTATCATCCCGATTGGATGACAGGCCCGCCATCGCGACTGTCTCTAGTGCCGATCTGGACTCCAAATCCGAGAGATCCAGATCAAAGGTTGTGTATCGAGGAGGAAATAAATTCCCTCATACAAAAAGGAGCTATTCAGCCGGCACAGAGGTGTCCGGGCTTCTATTCAACCCTGTTCTTAGTAACAAAGAACACCGGAGGGTGGAGACCAATTCTCAACCTCAAGCCATTGAACAAGTTCATAGAGACGCCCAGTTTCAAGATGGAGACTGTGCGCTCGGTGTTGGCGGGGTTAGAGAGGGGAATGTGGACAGCGTCGATAGATTTGAAGGACGCTTATTTCCACATCCCCGTACACAGGAGTTTCCGTCGCTTCCTGAGATTTGCATTCCAGGGCAGACAGTGGGAATTCAGGGTGCTACCCTTCGGAATTTCCACGGCTCCTCGGGTTTTCACCCGTGTGGTTCTTGCGATCACCGCATACCTCCGCAGGAGAAGCATAGCAGTCCACACGTACATAGACGACTGGCTGTTGAAAGCACACACCCGGGAAAGTTTATCGGCCAGTCTGGAGATTGTTTTGAAAACTCTCACAGACTTAGGCTGGATGATCAATTTCCCAAAATCAGAGCTGACTCCATCCCAGAAGTTTGTTTACCTGGGGATGTTCTTCGATCTAGAGACAGGATATGTTTATCCTACTCAGGAGAGAGTTCAGAAACTCATCTCATTAATTCAGTCAGTGTGCGACAGTCGTCATGTCCTGGCACGGGTTTACTTGAGAATGCTGGGGTTGATGGTTTCATTGGAACCAGTCATTCCTCAGGCCGCCTTACGCAGGCGGCCGATCCAGTTATTTCTCATGACACAATGGACCCAGAGTACAGGTTCGCTGGACTCGAATGTGTCAGTGTTGGCGCCTCTGATTCATCACCTGCAATGGTGGTTGGACACAGAGAATCTCTTGGTGGGGGTTATGCTAACCCCTCCCCACCCTCAGGTGACTGTGTATACAGATGCATCGATGGAGGGCTGGGGAGCTTGCCTGGAAGAGTCCACGATATCAGGGCTTTGGAATCTGGAACAGTCAAAGGAACATATAAATCTACTGGAGCTAAGAGCAGTAGTCCTGGGCCTGGAACATTTCTTACAGAAAGTTCAGGGCAAGATTGTTCTTATTTGTTCAGACAACTCAACAGTTGTGACTTACATAAACCGCCAGGGCGGAACGAAGTCGCCCAGTCTCTGTATGATGACATGGAGACTGCTTTGTGGTGCCTGGATCACCAGATTACCTTGAAAGCAGTTCATATTCCGGGAAGGTTAAATCTGCTAGCAGACTCATTGAGCCGAAGGATGAGTGTTTTACCCACGGAATGGCAACTAAATCAATGTGTGGCGGATCGTCTGTTCGACCATTGGGGGAAACCCAACATCGATTTGTTCGCAACGAAGAAGAATGCGAAGATGACGACGTACGTCTCTCCGATTCCGGATCCAAGCGCTTTCGCAACAGATGCGTTAGCTATCAGCTGGGGGAGAATGTATGCATACGCATTCCCTCCAGCAATCCTGATTCCAAAAATTCTTCAGAAAATCAGACAAGAGGAATGCCAAGTGCTTCTGATCGCCCCGGATTGGCCAAGCCGATCATGGTATACGGATCTGCTGGACCTTCTGGTCTGCAATCCGGTTCCTCTGCCTCTGATGGACGATATTATCTTCCAGGGCAAGGCCCTTCACAACAATCCGTCAATGTTCAGATTGACTGCGTGGATGTTGTCAAGGAATCTAGAATTAAGGAGGGCTTTTCTGAGCAAGCAGCCATGTTTATGGCCAAAGCCAGGAGGGGGTCAACCTCCAGAGCATATAATTATAAAATCAACAGATTTGCAGAATGGTGCTCAAAAAGATGTATTGATCCAATGGATTCATCTATTCAGGTAGTAGCTGATTTCCTCTGTCACCTCTATGATGCCTATAGCCTCAAGCCTAACTCTATTGCTGGTTATAAGTCAGCTTTAATGTCTGTTATTCCTTGCTTGGCTAAGAGGGGAAGTGATGAAGTAAATACATTAAATGTATTAATTAAAGGCATGGGCAATCTAAGACCAAGGAATCCACCTGTGATTCCGTCTTGGAGTTTATCGCTAGTGCTTCAAGTACTAGGTGATAAGCCGTTTGAACCACTTAGTTCCATTTCTATGAAACTATTAACACTGAAGACTGTGTTTTTAATTGCTGCGGCCTCGGCTAGGCGTAGGAGTGAAATTCATGCCTTATCAGCCGAGGATGACCGGTTTGTGGTTTCAGGGGACGGCCTTAAGCTGCTACCTAGGATTAATTTCTTGGCTAAAAATCAGTCGTTGAAATATCCAGGTCAACCTATTGTTTTGCCTGCTTTAACTAGATATGATCCTAATTCTAAAGCATGGTGTCCCGTCCGGGCGCTTCGCCGGTACAAACAACGTACGGCGGAGTGGCGCACCGACCAGTCGGCGTTATGGTTGTCTTATATTGAACCCCATGGCAGGGCTTCTAAGGACACCATTTCCAGGTGGATTGTAGAATGCATTCAGTTTTGCCATAAATCCGCCACCGGGAAGCAGGTTGACGTGGCCAAGGCTCACAGTGTCCGCGGCGTAGTGACATCCACTGCCCTATTTAATGGGGTCCCTGTGGATGATATTATGTCGGTGGCTCAGTGGCACTGTGAGTCAAGTTTTACAGACTATTATCTCCGTGACACCTCTAATCCTCTCGCCTTGTTGATTTTGAAAAAATAACTAGGCATATATTTTTTGATGGGGTTTCCTCATTGCTTATATATTTCACAATTAATTTATGGAAACAACCACTAATTTGGGACTGCATCGTTCTTCACCAATGGGAAGAGGATGTCAGCAGCCATTTCAACAAGGTCAGTCTTGTGTATGTGTTGTCCATGGTTGATTGTCTTGTCACGTTACCCGTTATTATATGATGATGGTTTTGTGTATTTATGTGGTTCATTGTTGAGAGTATACGAAAATGGAGTTTTTTCGTCTCTGTCCTGTAGTACATGGCACTTGTACGTAGAGAGCGTATAGGACATTGAGGTCATTCGACTCTTCCTCCCAGGAAGGAGGGGGGGGGGAGCGCCTATGACATTCGGTCATCTCTCATACATCGGGGGTGTTATCCGATGGTTAGTCAAATCCTGACTGTTTTTTCATACAGTTTCAGAAGTTTAAGTGCCTTAAACGCAGAAAAGCGTATAGGGATGAGCTGGTCTTTTGACCTCGCCTCCCTCCCGCCGAATTCACTGTCGAATTCTGGCAATATCAAAAGTATTAGGGAGGTAAGTATACTCTTGATGTGAAATAAACGAAATCAAGGATTTCTTTTTTCACGAGAGAGTTGATACTTACCTCCCTAGATACGGACCCGGCCTCTCCACCCCACAGAGGCTCGGTCTTCAGGCTCTTAATAGTTGCATGTGTATCAGCCAATAAATTAGTCAGAGGAAGTGCTAGTCTGCGCATGCGCGGTGGTGGGGCTTGCATCCGCCAGACTACGCTCTGACTCCCTGCCCAGTAGGGGCACCTAACTGTTTTAATCTGAGTGTTTATTGAGTGAAAGCCGATATTTAGCAATATCAAAAGTATTAGGGAGGTAAGTATCAACTCTCTCGTGAAAAAAGAAATCCTTGATTTCGTTTATACAGTCCTAACTTTGTTAAATGATATTCCAGTGAAAATTCATTGTTCAACTATTCAAGAATGATGCAAATTATTGTTAGGTATGTTTCAATCATCACTTTTAATAACAGGGATGGCGTACGTTGTAGAACAGAACCAGACTCGGCATGGAAGCCACCAATTAACCAATCAGAAGGTGATAAAAAGAAAGATGAGAAGGAACCGCTCCAGCAGAAATCCAGTTCTAGCAGTGTTACGGGTGGAGGCCTGTTTGGAAAGTTTAGGAAAGGTATGTCACATTTTCAAGGTTTGATTGACCTTGATTTTCTATTCAGAGTTGTTAGCATACTTCTGTTAACTGCTTTAATTAATTAAATTGGTCATAATACTTTTACGGTTATGCTAAAAGATTTTAGTATTTCTTGTGTTCAGTTTGTGTATCGACAGCGATGTATGCATGCACACATGTACAGACACACACGCATGCACGCACGCACGCACGCACGCAAGCACGCAAGCACACACACTTTCTTGGTTTATAACTAATACGGAATATGTAATTGTCACTCGTGTTCAGGTAAAAGCCCACACGGCAGTCCAATTGTTGATCGGAAAAAGAAACACTCCGATGATGACAGTGAGGCATCATCTACATCATCAACTTCTCAACGAAAGCGGCGCAATTCCGCCCCTGATGAAAATGAAAATGGAGCAAATAGCGGGAAATTTCTGAGTGTATCATCAATTCCACGTACTCGATCTTCCACCTCACTGCAGGACTTAGTCGACCAGAATGCTGCACCAGCATTAACATCAGAGGAACTAAGGAAGGTAGTATTCATAGAATCGCGATTACGTCATCACAATTAATTTTCCCATAATAACCTGCGAGCGACGCCATTTTTGGAGGGGCTAATTTAACATTACGAGCAATGGGCCGCGAAACCTTAATTACATTTTCTGTATTATCTTGCAAAATTCATTTGTGATTTTATGTTTTCTGATACTGGGCGGAGTATTTACAGATTTTCAGATACAGAATTTTATGGTTTGGGCTTCATGGAAAATGTAAACAATGCATTACTATCGGCAATCCTCTTTAGCATGTAGTAAAGTTGCCCGAACTTTAATGGTGGCCGATCACCGGATGTGCGAAATACTAACGGATGGAATCATACCCATCTATAAAGAATTTAAGTCAAACATGTTTTAGCCCATTAATGACTAAATTTGTTCAAAAAATTAAAATATTTACTTATGGAATGTCCATTTGCAGGCCAAGAGAAGACTATCTTTAAAAATTTATCATTGGAATGACTGGCTCAGTTACCGAGTCAGTCATTACAGTGGTAAATTTTCAAAAATATTCTCTTGGCCTGCAAATGGACATTCCCCAAGACCACTACAAAGGCCGGTTTTGGCCGGCTTCACTGTGAAAGGGTTAAACTTTTAATGATCAAGATTTATTATAAGAACTCAAATCATTGCTAAGTGAATATCCATTTGCAGACCAAGAGAAGGCTATTTTTGAAAATTTACTACTGGAATTATCATTTCTACTTCGAATAATACTTACCAGATGTACTATTATGATAATGTCTATTATCTAGTCTAGCTCAAAATAAACAATTAAAACTCCGCACTCTCCTGGTCCTGCCCATACTGTGTCCGGGAATACCATAGCCGCAGGTACCGAGTCAATTCCCAATCACAGTCAGATTCGTCTATTTTGCGCTTGTTGAAAGTCGCGTGTATTTAGTGCTCTCTTATTAATTGAATAAGCAGTTTTAGCGTGTTTTTTCGGAAAACCATCGTTGGATTCATGGAGGAACTGGGGAAATCATCACATGGGCAGGTTGTATCAATCTAGAATTTATACATTCGTGCCATAATGACTGTTTGAAATTTCCTTAAATTGGCACATTATTTTATAATGATAGCCATTGTTGGAGTCGCTTCTGTACCCGTTGACTTTTAGTTTTAATTCGGGTACTCGGTTAATTTTCTCTTGCGACTCGGTTCCTCTAAGATGGATGCGCCCTTAGCCAAGATGGCGGCGCCATTGAATTATGTCGTTCTTGGCTTGGTGTATCCAGGCACTCTGTTGTCGCCGATTTTAGCTCTCGCTTCATTGTCGAGGGTGTTTGTAGTGATCGGCGAGTTATTCTTGGTTATTTAACGTTAGTTAAAGGCTGAGTTGTGGTTTTTTTTAAATTTTTCACTCAAAAAAGTTTCAAATATTTCCTGCCTAAGACTTGTTATCATTAAATTGAGAGAAAGTTAATGTGTTTAAGAAATCTTAACTAGCAAGTCTATTGTGCGTATTGCTCGTCATCGGTTGTCATGTGCAGCGTTTTAATTCTTATCTGTGTTCGCAGAAACCGAAGAACTCGGACACGTTGTGCCGAAAGTGCAACAGGTTCATGAAACGGAAGTATCTGGGTCATCACTGTGTGGCGTGCGCTAAGTGTAAGGTCGGGAGCCCTTGTGATGTGTGCGTCAAGTGGTCGTCGGCATTGGTGGCGGAGTTTGACAAGGATCGACGGGCGAGGCTGGAGCGTATCGAGAAGGACAAGGCAGTGAAGCTGCAGCAGGTTTCGTTGCTGGGACTGGAAGGTCGGCTGAATGAGAGGATGGATTCAGCACTGGGCGTATGGGCGGCCCAGTTCAAGGCTATGTTTGACTCGTTGCAGTCCACGGTCCCGGTGAGGCAAGCTGGTGCAGGACAACCATTAGGTGGTCCGGCTAGTTCTGCTGAGGGTCATGCACCTGCCCCTTCTCTGTCCTCGGCTCATGAGCCGTCGGTAGAGGAGGAAGATTTGCTGCTGATGGAAGATTCTGGCATGCCGGATCTTTCAATGACGGCGATGCCTAGTACGTCCCAGGGGTCACCCTCGGGATTTGTACGGGTTTGCCAGGCGGATGGTGATGTCGACGTTCCGTCGGGCATTTTTCTACCGCGATTTGTGCAACCGGATATGCCGGCGGAGCCGTGGTTTGCGGTTCCTGCGGCTATCCCGGCGGCGTTAGGTGCGGCTCCTATCGGAGTGACAGTGCCAGCCGTAATTGAGGCGGTCGGAGTCCCGGATCCCGTGTTGGAGCCGATGGACTGCGGGGAATCCGTATCTGGCGATTCGTTGGATACTGGTGCCGCTGGTAGTCGCGCTATGGATGCGCTCTGTCCTGGCAGAGACGTATATCGTAGCGTTCAGCAAGGATCGTCGGTGGCCCTCTCATCTAAGGGAGAGAGGGAGGATGAAAACGGGAGTTCTTTGATGGACGATTCCGCTTTCTGCACCGAAGCTGAATGGGTGCAGGTTCTTGGATGGATGACCAATCGTCTCGGGTTGGCATCTGATCTAGGATCTCAGCGTGATCCGGCGATGGAACGGATGTCAGAGCGTGCGGCTAGCGCTCTGTCCAGTGGCTCTTCTGCCATGCCTACACTCCCGTTGGACACGCAGACTTCTGACATGTTGGAAGTTGCGGCATACCGTCTGGTTCAGCCAGACTATGCGTTGCCCAAGGCCCCGAAGGGGATAAGGAGTAGGGTCCGTTTTCCGGAGCAGGCTTATCATCAGTACGCCAGGGTTCCACGGCTTTCCGTTGCGGAACGTGAGGCGCTGAATAGGCCGTTGGCTGGGAAGGCCAAGGGGCGGTCACGTCCTTTGGTTTCTCAGACCAACAAAGACCCGTTCAATGAGCTCACGCTCATTGAGGATGCGGCTAGGGCAGCCATGGCTGCGCTGTCGCACGGGTGTACCGTCTTGCAGGGTATGCTGGACTGCACGGTGGAAGGCGGACAGGTGCCAGAGGCTGCTCCCGGAGTTGTTCGGGACACCATGCGCCTGTCTCAGGATTGCCTGGCCAGGGTAATCACGAGAACTTTGGCAGAGCGACGGAGAATGGTTCTCGATTGTGTGGAACCAGGACCAGAGATGAGGGCTGCGTTGTCTTCTGCGCCTTTCATAGGGCCAGGCTTGTTCGGCGGCTCGGCACGACAAGCGCTCTCTAAGGTTGCGTCAATGGTGGCGGAGCAAGAAGTGGTCGGCAAGTCGTGGAAGTCGACCAAGAGGACTCAGCCGCAACAGTCCTACCGTCAGCATAGGCAGGAGCAGCAGAGACAGCGTACTAGATCGCCCTTCCGTCCTTCTGCCCGTGATGCCCATAGGCCATCCGGAGCACAAGGGCCTGGCCGTTCGTCCGCATACAAGCCCTCTAGTAAGAGGCCGTATGAGGACGACAGGAAGGGTGGCGGTTCGGGCCGAGGCGGCTACCGTAAGGATAGTCGTGGCGGCGGTTCCGGACCGTCATACCACAAGAAGCCGCGGGGCGGCCGTGGGGCTCGTTCCTGACGGGTTTCCGGCGGAACCAATACCGGCGGCTTTGGAAACAAATGGAGTCGAGAATCTTCACCCAAGCGATTTAGCGTCTTGTCGGCTAATCTCGACCGACAACTGTGTGCAGATTCCGTCCGTCGGAGGCAGACTTCAGCTATTCCTAAACCAATGGGAACAGGTCGTGCGCGACTGTTTAGTCTGTCAGTGGATATGAAACGGCTACGATCCGGACTGGCTCATCCATCAATCGTTAGTTCCGTTAACATCGACTCCAATATGGACTCCTATTCCAAGGGAATTAGACCGTCTAGTCGCCATTCAGTTAGAAATAGAATCGCTTCGTCAGAAGAAGGCGATTCACCTAGTCACCGATCAGTCGTCACTGGGCTTCTATTCGATCATGTTCCTAGTTCCGAAGCGTACCGGGGGGTGGAGACCAATTCTCAATCTCAAACCGTTGAACAAATTTATTCTTTCTCCCAGATTTCAGATGGAGACGGTAGCAGCGGTAATGACAGGGCTGAGGAAAGGCATGTGGGCAGTGTCGATAGATCTGAAGGATGCTTATTTTCATATTCCAATGTCAATTCCCTTTCAGAAGTACCTGCGATTTGCATTCCAAGACAATGTTTGGGAATTCAATGCTCTTCCCTTCGGCCTGACCACGGCTCCGAGGGTCTTCACCAAGGTGGTTCTCGCCATGACTTCTTTACTTCGCAGGAGAAACATAGCTGTTCACACTTATATAGACGACTGGCTGCTAAAGGCGGGGAATCCAGTCACTCTGCGCAGCAATCTGAAAGTAGTCCTAGACTTGTTAAAGAAGCTAGGATGGATTGTGAATCTAGAGAAATCAGAACTGACTCCATCCCAGGAGTTTGTTTATCTGGGAATTTTTTTCAATCTCAGGGACGGCGTAGCTTTTCCGGCGAAGAGCAGAGTCAGAAGCCTGATTGCAGTGTTGGAGTCGGTTTCTCTAGGCGGCTATCTGACGGCGCGTCAATTTCTCAGAATACTGGGTTTGCTAGTATCTCTGGAGAAGGTGGTGCCATATGCGGCACTCAGGCGCAGGCCGATTCAGATGTATTTGATGTCGTTCTGGTCACAGAGAACAGATCCGTTATCTCTGAGAATACCAGTAAAAGAACCATTGATATTCCACCTTCAGTGGTGGTTATCGGAACAGAATCTCCTGCGAGGCGTTCCTCTACAACCTCCTCAACCTCAGATGTCCATATTCACGGATGCATCATTGACAGGTTGGGGAGCGGTATTGGACAATCAGTCAGTGTCAGGGGAATGGGATCGGACCATTTCACATCAAGAGTATACTTACCTCCCTAATACTTTTGATATTGCTAAATATCGGCTTTCACTCAATAAAACACTCAGATTAAAAACAGTTAGGTGCCCCTACTGGGCAGGGAGTCAGAGGTAGTCCGGCGGATGCTCGCCCCACCACCGCGCATGCGCCGACTACTACTTCCTCTTTGCTCATTTATTGGCAAAGGGTTACATGCGGTTTTGTGTTCTTCATACTTTTCTGCGCGTTACCTTGTTTTTTGCTCACGTTTGACGATTATTTTTTGGTGGAAGCATGTCGGAAAGGGAGGATTCGCCTTTAGAAGGAGCGGGATCGCTTTATCAGGTGAATTCTTTGATATGCTAGCGTGTTTTGTCCCGGTTTAATGTATTTCCGGGACTCGCGCTTACCGTGATTAGCGCCTGATTATGTTGGTTTTTTACAACATGGTGCTTCATATGTCTCATTTCTCTTTGTGTTTTGTCCACAGGTATCGCATAGACGCTTTGATGGACTTCTCGGCACAAGAGGATATGTTTTCTCTCCACCACGGTTCCATTTCCTACTAATACTGTTAGGTTATCTAACCAAAAAGTCTATGTTCAGTGAGTTGGAGGCCTGTTATAAAGGTCTTCTCACTTTGCCCTCTTGCTCCAATTCCTTCCCCTTAGGTGGAGAGAATGTAGAGGCGTACTATGGTGGAGTTCTCCGGTTCATCACGTTGGATGGTTTGTCTATACAAGGATCAGGTATCTAATTATTGTAAACAAAAGGGGAGATAATTTCCCTTTTTGCCAATGCTAGAATTGGAAGGAGTTATCTCTGTATATCTGATTGTTGTGTACTCGAAATGCCAATTCAACGGAAATGTTCCGTTTACTTATACAATTCGTTCTTGCACTTGGTGCTTGTTGCGGATCGATTAATTTGGTCACGAGAGTGATGACGTCATAATCGGCCTTGGCCTTTTTATTAACAATTAACGTTTTGTCCATGGCTGGTTCTTCTTGATTTCTGATCTTGATGATCCTGTCCTCTCTTTTTAGTTGGTTTTGAGTTCGCTAACCTTAACTATCTTGCTCATTGTCCCTGTCCTTTGTCCTGTTTCAGAGACCTGGTTGCCCGTCCTGCGGGAGGTTTCTTAAAAGCCGCTTCGTCCCGCACTTGTGCTTCAGCTGCAGTCCCTGTGGACCGTTGCTGAAGTGCGACGTATGTAAGCAGTGGGGGGGCGAATTAATGTCTGATTTTCTCGCATTGCAGGCAAGGGAGAAGGTAATGGAGGAAGAGAGGAAGAAGAAGGAGAAAGTTTGTAAGAAGGGTAAGAAGAAGGCCTCATCCGCGGTGGATATGGAGGCCTTCAGGTCCGAAATGTTGCAAGAGATGCAGAGGACAATAAAGGATCTGGTCCCAGAGTTGCTTCGTGGCATGCTCCCTGGGCCAGCTCCTTTGTTGTCCTCGGCATCTGCTTACGAGCAGGTGATCCCCGCCTCTGAATCCGGTCTCTTTAGGTCCGGTCCGGTTGTGGATTCAGAGGTGGCCCCTTTGTTGGGGGCAGTCCAAGGCCCTGGCAGCAGGCATGGCGCCGCGCCGAGGGGCCGTGGACAACGGTTGTTGCTGGGACCCGCGGTCTGCTCATCAGACCCCGGGTATCCGCGCGCCGAAGGTGCCAAACCCTCCTATGGCACCTTTCCTGGCCAGTCCGGGTTAGCTCTCTTTGCTGACCCGGAGTCTAATCTTTCTGGCCAGGAAGAAGAGGATCTCCTGCTGGGGTCGCCTTCTGAGGACGTGGCCATGGAATACGACGTCTGTGCACCCCTCGCGGGGAATGCAGGCGACGTGTTCCATGGTTCTACTCACGCAGGAGTAGATTTCACGGTCCAGAGGGTGTCCCCGGGCGGTGCTGTTGACCACGGATACCGCATACCTCGGCTTGCCGATGGTATGGCTGGTGCTGGTCAGACCCGTGGTAGAGCGGTGTTTACCCCGCGCTCTGCCACGGCGCCTGCTCCTGGTCAAGCCGCGGAATTTAGCATGCCTGCTCTCTCGGGCCCGCATGCTTTTCCAGGCTTGCCAGGGGTATCAGCTTACCCGCCGTCGACATCAACTGCGAGTGCTCTGGAGGAAGACGAAGGCCCTCGTCTAGTAGAGCGCTCGCAGTTAGCCACGGAGGAGGATTGGTCGGACGCTTGCCAGTGGCTGGTAAGTGTTCGGCCAGATCTACCCGTGGAGCTGCCGGCTAGCCAGCGTGACCATAGGCCGTGGTTAGCTGGTAGGCCGGCGGCTACCGCTATGCCATCTCTGCCGCTTGCTGAGCATGTCGTGGACATGTTCGAAGCGGCAGAGGCGTCCATTAAGGTGAATGGACGTCTCGCGAAGGCCCCTCGCGAGGTGGCGAAGCGGTGCCGCATCGTGCCCCTGGATTACCAGCGGTACGGTGTGGTGCCGAAGCCAAGCGTTGATGATCGCGCGGCTTTGGGCGAAGATGCGCGGCCGGGCTCCCGTTCTGACACGGGAGTCTTGTGCTCGAACGCGTTGCGTTCGGCAAATGCCGCGCTGCGGGATGCGGAGGAGAGTGGGAGGGCGTCGATTGCCGCTCTGTCCCACGTCTCCCAGCTGCTACAAGGGGTGGTAGCGGCTTCCGCATCACGCCAACCAAGCCCGGTGACAGTCCAGAGAGCCATTCAGGATGGTATCAACCTGGCTTTGGACTGTTTGACGCGGGCGGTAACCAGAAGTGTCCGGGCGAGGCGCACGTTTGCGCTTGACAATCTGTGCCCGTCCCAGGACCTGTATAATAGGCTGCTGCGGACGCCTATGACAGGTCCTGGTCTCTTTGGAGGTGAGGGATGCAGGCACCTCCAGGAGACGGTCACTCTGGTTAATAACCAGAGGGCGCTGCGGGAACAATTTGAGGTGCTCCGGCGGGAGCGTGTTCGCGCGGCACCCCCTGCGTATCGTCCTCTGCAGGCTCGAGGTGGTGCTGGCCAGGTCAGAGGCCAGCCACCGTCGCAACGTAGGCCTAGGCCACGGGCGATTCGGCCAGCAGTGAGGGGGGCGCAGGCTCCCCAGCCGCACCCAGCCAGACAGCCGCCCGCGCACCGTGGTGCGCGCGGCGCTGGGCGGGGCGCGCGGGGATCTGGTCGCGGTAATCGGGCCTGATGGCCTGGTTACCGCGGTGGGAACCACTCCGGTGTTTCAGGCCGAGAGAACAGTGCCACTCTGGCCCTCCTTATGTCCACCTCTATCCCTAGGTGGACCGGTGGGCGGCCGTTTGGCCGCCCGCTTGCCAGAGTGGAAGCGGTTGACTCAGGACCGTTTAGTCTTGCGATGGCTTTCGGTCGGGTATCGTCCCGACTGGGTGACAGGCCCGCCATCGCGACTGTCTCTCGCGCCGATCTGGACTCCCATTCCACGGGATCCGGATCAGAGGTTGTGTATAGAGGAGGAAATAAATTCCCTCATACTAAAAGAAGCCATTCAGCCGGCACAGAGGTGCCCGGGCTTCTATTCAACCCTGTTCTTGGTAACAAAAAACACCGGAGGGTGGAGGCCGATTCTCAACCTCAAGCCGTTGAACAAGTTCATCGAGACACCCAGTTTCAAGATGGAGACTGTGCGCTCGGTGTTGGCGGGGTTAGAGCGAGGGATGTGGACAGCGTCGATAGATTTGAAGGATGCTTATTTCCACATTCCCATAGAGAGGAGTTTCCGTCGCTTCCTGAGATTTGCATTTCAGGGCCGGCGGTGGGAATTCAGGGTGTTACCCTTCGGAATTTCCACGGCTCCTCGGGTCTTCACCCGTGTGGTTCTCGCGATCACTGCATACCTCCGCAGGAGAAGCATAGCAGTCCACACGTACATAGACGACTGGCTGTTGAAAGCACACACCCGGGAATCGTTGTCAGCCAATCTGGAGATTGTTTTGAAAACTCTCTCGGACTTGGGCTGGCTGATCAATTTCCCGAAATCAGAGCTAACTCCATCCCAGAAGTTTGTTTACCTGGGCATGTTCTTCGATCTGGAGACGGGGTATGTGTACCCCACTCAGGAGAGGGTTCAAGTACTCATCTCGGTAATTCAGTCGGTGTGCGACAGTCGTCATGTCCTGGCACGGGTTTACTTGAGAATGCTGGGCTTGATGGTTTCTTTGGAACCAGTCATTCCACAGGCCGCCTTGCGCAGGCGTCCGATCCAGTTGTTTCTCATGACACAGTGGACCCAGAGTTCAGGTTCGCTGGACTCGAACGTGTCGGTGTTGGCGCCTCTGATTCACCACCTGCAATGGTGGTTGAATACAGAGAATCTCTTGCCGGGGGTTTTGCTAACCCCTCCCCACCCTCAGGTGACTGTGTATACAGATGCATCGATGGAGGGGTGGGGAGCTTGTCTGGAAGAGTCCACAGTATCAGGGCTTTGGGATCTGGATCAGTCCAAGGAACATATCAATCTACTAGAGCTAAGAGCAGTAGTCCTGGGCCTGGAACATTTCTTACAGAAAGTTCAGGGCAAGATTGTTCTAATTCGTTCAGACAACTCAACAGTAGTGACTTACATAAACCGCCAGGGCGGAACGAAGTCGCCCAGTCTCTGTATGATGACATGGAGACTGCTTTGTTGGTGCCTCGATCATGGGATCACCTTGAAAGCAGTTCATATTCCGGGGAGGTTAAATCTGCTAGCAGACTCATTGAGCCGAAGGATGAGTGTTTTACCCACGGAATGGCAACTAAATCAATGTGTGGCGGATCGTCTGTTCGACCATTGGGGGAAACCCAACATAGATTTGTTCGCGATGAAGAAGAATGCGAAGATGACGACGTACGTCTCTCCGATTCCAGACCCAAGCGCTTTCGCAACAGATGCGTTAGCTATCAGCTGGGAGGGAATGTATGCATACGCATTCCCCCCAGCAATCCTGATTCCAAAGGTGCTTCAGAAAATCAGGCAGCAGGAGTGCCAAGTGCTTCTGATCGCCCCGGATTGGCCAAGCCGATCGTGGTATACGGATCTGCTGGACCTTCTGGTCTGCAATCCGGTTCCGCTGCCTCTGATGGACAACCTTATCTTCCAGGGCAAGGCCCTTCACGACAATCCGTCAATGTTCCGATTGACTGCGTGGATGTTGTCAAGGAATCTAGAATTAAGGAGGGCTTTTCTGAGCAAGCGGCCATGTTTATGGCCAAAGCCAGGAGGGGGTCAACCTCCAGAGCATATAATTATAAAATCAACAGATTTGCAGAATGGTGCTCAAAAAGATGTATTGATCCAATGGAATCATCTATTCAGGTAGTGGCTGATTTCCTCTGTCACCTATATGATGCCTATAGCCTCAAGCCTAACTCTATTGCTGGTTATAAGTCAGCTTTAATGACTGTTATTCCTTGCTTGGCTAATAGGGGGAGTGATGAAGTAAGTACATTAAATGTATTAATTAAAGGCATGGGCAATCTAAGACCAAGGAATCCTCCACTGATTCCGTCTTGGAGTTTATCACTGGTGCTCCAGGTACTAGGTGATAAGCCTTTTGAACCACTTAGTTCCATTTCTATGAAAATGTTAACTCTTAAAACTGTATTTTTAATTGCTGCGGCCTCGGCGAGGCGTAGGAGTGAAATTCACGCCTTATCAGCCGAGGTTGACCGTTTTGTGGTTACAGGGGAAGGCCTTAAGCTTCTACCTAGGATTAATTTCTTGTCTAAAAATCAGTCATTGAAATATCCAGGTCAACCTATTTTTTTGCCATCTTTAACTAGATATGATCCTAATTCTAAAGTATGGTGCCCCGTACGGGCGCTGCTCCGGTACAAACAGCGTACTTCGGAGTGGCGTACCGACCAGTCAGCGTTATGGTTGTCATATATTGAACCCCATGGTAGGGCGTCTAAGGACACCATTTCTAGGTGGATTGTGGAATGTATTCAATTTTGTCACAAATCCGCCACCGGGCGACAGGTTGACGTGGCCAAGGCTCACAGTGTCCGCGGTGTCGTGACATCCACTGCCCTTTTTAATGGGGTCCCTGTGGATGATATTATGTCAGTGGCTCAGTGGCACTGTGAGTCAAGTTTTACAGACCATTACCTCCGTGACACCTCTAACCCTCTCGCCTTGTCGATTTTGAAACAATAACCGCTTTATGTTTGTGAAGAGTGCCTCCGCATTGCTTATATACTTCGCCATTCAGCGACGGTGACAACCACTTGTCGGGACTGTATCATCCTTCTCTACTGGATTCATGATGACAGCTTCCTAGTACAACAAGGTCAGTCTTGTTCATGTGTTGTTCATTGTTTTGTATTGTCACGTTACCCAGTGTTATTAATATGGTGATGGTTTATGTGGGTTGTGGTTCTTTAGAGAGAGTATACGAAAATGGAGCCTTTTCGTCTCTGTCCTATAGTACTTAGCACTAGTACGAAGAGAGCGTGTAGGACATTGAGGTCATTTAATCTTCCTCCCAAGGGAGGGGGGGGAGCGCATATGACAAATCGGTCATCTCTCAGGCATCGGTTGTGTTATCCGATGGTTTATCAAATCCTGACTGTGTTTTCACACAGTTTCAGACGTCATAAGTGCCTTAAACGCTTGAAAGCGTATAGGGAAGAGCTGGTCTTTTGACCTCGCCTCCCTCCCGCCAGATTCACTTTCGAATTCTGGCAATATCAAAAGTATTAGGGAGGTAAGTATACTCTTGATGTGAAATAAACGAAATCTAGGATTTCTTTTTTCACGAGAGAGTTGATACTTACCTCCCTAGATACTGACCCGGCCTCTCCGCCCCACAGAGGCTCGGTCTTCAGGCTCTTGGTAGTTGCATGTGTTAGCCAATAAATGAGCCAGAGGAAGTAGTAGTCGGCGCATGCGCGGTGGTGGGGCGAGCATCCGCCGGACTACCTCTGACTCCCTGCCCAGTAGGGGCACCTAACTGTTTTTAATCTGAGTGTTTTATTGAGTGAAAGCCGATATTTAGCAATATCAAAAGTATTAGGGAGGTAAGTATCAACTCTCTCGTGAAAAAAGAAATCCTAGATTTCGTTTAATGCGCAGAAACATATCAATGTGCTCGAGCTATTAGCGGTGGTATTTGCACTGCAGAAGTTCGAGAGTCTAATTCAAGACAAGATTGTCCTAGTAAGGACAGACAACTCAACAGTGGTGTCTTATTTAAACCGCCAAGGCGGGACGAGATCACCGGAGTTGTGTATGATGGTTTGGAACCTTCTGCTGTGGTGCCAAGAGAGGAATATTATTCTTCGGGCAGCACACATTCCAGGAAGATTGAACATCTTAGCGGATGCTCTCAAGCGAAGGACGGTTTGTCGTCCGACGGAATGGCAGCTCAACCAAGTGGTAGCGGAGGTTCTATTCAAACAATGGGGCAAGCCAAATGTCGACCTATTCGCGATGAATCAAAACGCAAAGATGGTCACTTACGTGTCACCGATCCCGGACCCGTTAGCTCTAGCAGTAGACGCACTGGCGATAAGTTGGAAGGGAATGTACGCGTATGCGTATCCTCCAACAATTCTCATCCCGAAAGTTCTGGCAAAGATAAGAGAGGGGATGTGCCAAGTACTACTGATCGCCCCTTATTGGCCAGGCCGATCATGGTTTACGGATCTGCTGGACCTTCTGGTCTGCAGTCCAATCCCTCTTCCAGACACAAGAGATGTAATCTCTCAGAACAAGGGTCTGTACCTTCACGACAGACCAGAAATGTTCAAATTGACTGCATGGATGTTGTCAAGCAGCGTGCAATTGAGGGTGGCTTTTCTGAGCAAGCAGCGAAGTTTGTTGCTTCAGCCAGAAGAGTTTCAACCACAAAGACATATAATTATAGAATCAACAAATTTGCACAGTGGTGTGAGAGAAGAGATATTGATCCCTTTTCTGCATCTGTTCAACACGTAGCAGATTTTATCTGTCATTTATACGAAGTTGACAAACTTGTACTTTCTACCCTAGCAGCATATAAGTCTGCATTAGCTTCGGTCATTCCTAGTCTCACCATTGAGGGAGTGGAGAATGACACCTTGAATGAAGTTTTCAAAGGAATGAGCAATCTGCGACCCAGACAGCCAATTCCTATCCCATCATGGAATCTATCTCTTGTTCTACAGGTTTTAGGGCATGCTCCCTTTGAACCGATTAGATCTATTGACATTAAACTGTTAACTATTAAATCAGTTTTCTTGGTTGCAGCAGCGTCGGCGAGAAGGAGAAGCGAGATTCATGCGCTTTCTGCCGAACAAGACCGTTTTCTCGTCACGGGTGAAGGTTTAAGATTACTTCCACGTCTTTGTTTCCTGGCAAAGAATCAGTCACTTAAATATCCAGGACAGCCGATCAATTTGCCAAGTTTAACTAGACATGACCCAAATTCTTGTGCTTGGTGTCCTGTCAGATGTCTGAAGATGTATAAGAAACGTACTTCTGAGTGGAGAGACGACCCGAAATCTCTGTGGTTATGTCTCAAAGCTCCCCATTTACGTGCTTCAAAAGATACTATTTCTCGTTGGATAGTTGACGCTATTCAGATGTCGCACAAGATCGCTACAGGAAAGCAGATTGATCGTGCGAATGCCCATGAGGTCCGAGCACTAGCAGCATCATCGGCCCTTTAT
Source organism: Chaetoderma sp. LZ-2023a (assembly GCA_034401795.1). Classification (NCBI taxonomy): domain Eukaryota; kingdom Metazoa; phylum Mollusca; class Caudofoveata; order Chaetodermatida; family Chaetodermatidae; genus Chaetoderma; species Chaetoderma sp. LZ-2023a. The sequence continues at coordinate 94,266,965 of CM067366.1, read as the reverse complement.
AAGGGTGTCTCATTAGAGCAGGTGATGTCTGTAGCACAATGGCATGCCGAGTTGTCATTCACTGATTTCTACCTTCGCGACATCTCCAGCACACTTAATCCAGTAGCCGTCGCCAATCTGTCGAACCTAAACTAAGCCACGTCCGACCACTACTTCGCACACATCACAAAAGTCTTCCGCCTACACTGACCAAGCGCTATGCACATGACTGAGTACGACCGTGGATTGGGCCTAGCTCCTGTGATGATCAAGAACAGATCGACCACTCAAAAATGGTGAGTGTTTACATTAATTAAGTGACTATAAATATGTTTACTTCCAGTCGAAATACCAGACTGAGTAAGTGAATAGTCTGGTACAAGAGTATATTTATCCTCTCATACAGACATGAGACTCATTCCAATTTGAAAATCTAATCGATATACTGATAGTTTTTTCAAAGATTGAAGTTGTAGTAGCTTCTTTGCACTCTACTGGACTGCCCTAGCTGAGACTTGGGGCTGACACGGTTCTGGTGGGTGTTGCATCCCCATGGACATCCCTCTGGTTTTGTGCGGACAAAAGAGGGGGGGTGGAGCGCGGTCTAGACCATGGAAGTTTAGCACTCTATGAGTCAGATAGCAGAACCCAAGCGTATGCCAGGGTTTTAGTCTCTTCACAACCTTCTCTGTTGGATGGTTGGTGAGTGCTGGTTCGAGCCTCACCTCCTCCCACCGGCATTTCCTGGCTGTCGAAATCCGGAGTTTATCATAATAGTACATCTGGTAAGTATTATTCGAAGTAGAATCAAAAAAGCATCCGCTTTTGTTTCTACGAGAATTCTTAATACTTACCAGATGTACTATGGCCCTGCCTCAGCCGCCCCGCTGAGGTGAGGCTGAGCTGCTTTCGCAGTTTGCCAAGGCAAATATAAGACGAATCTGACTGTGATTGGGAATTGACTCGGTACCTGCGGCTATGGTATTCCCGGACACAGTATGGGCAGGACCAGGAGAGTGCGGAGTTTTAATTGTTTATTTTGAGCTAGACTAGATAATAGACATTATCATAATAGTACATCTGGTAAGTATTAAGAATTCTCGTAGAAACAAAAGCGGATGCTTTTTTGATTCAGTGGTAAATTTAAAAGAAATAGTTTTCTCATCGCATGCAAATGGATATTCGTCAAGACCATTGCAAAGGTGGGTTTAGGCCTTCAATAACCTTTCAAAAGTAGTGTTCTTTTGGACTCTGAATAGGGATTTCTTAATACAGCTGCAAAAGTTGGATTTCGTTGGCTTGGCCATTAAAGGGCTATGGGATAGTTGTGGTATCCATGGTAATCTGGTGAAAATAACATACCACAGTTTATCTATTATCATTCTTAACCGTTTGATCCTCAAATTTGTTTAGGAAAATTAAAACTTTCTTATAGAAGTCAATTTGCATAACAAGAGAAGACTATTTTTGACAATTTACCAGTGGAATGATTGGCTCGAAACTGGAATGACTGGTTCGATATTTTCGATGCAGTTATTCCAGTGGTAAATTTGAAACATATTCCTCTCTTATTACACAAATGTACATTTCTCAAGAATACTCCACTAGCCATTTTTGTCTCGCCTGCGAAGTAGAGCTGGGCGGTATTGATATTTACATGACGGTATCGGTACCATGAAAAAATACTGCAGTACCACGGTATACCGTCATCTGAGCTTGAGGCATGCCACAAAATTAGAACAATTCTTTCCATTTCCTTTTCACTGCCATCTCCAATCAACGGGAAATATAGGTAAAAATAAATAAATCGGCTTCCTGATTTAGAGAAGAAAAACATGGCTACTGCGACTGTTTAGTTTCACGATTTTATTAGGTCACTATTTTTATTGACGTAGTATCATTCACAGGATTTTATTTTGGCAGTCGAGCGCTTTGATAAACAGAGTCCAGACAAAATCCGCGCGTATTTAAACGCGGCGAGTTGTACTCTTTTATTTCTGTTGGAGGCGTATATTCTGTTACTCGCGAAAACAGGCCTATACACATACATATAACACGACATTGAATATAGCCGATTCCAAAGCTTCTGATAATTACCGAGTACCCGATGTGCAGACTAGTTACTCGCCATGCTTCACGTGAACAATGCGTGTAAAAAGCTATTTCCGCGAACTTCTGACGTGTAGCCAGTTGAAAAATGAATTACAAAAAATAAAACACTATAATTTTTATGTGTCGTTACTTAAACTGGATTTAATCATTAAAGAAATTTCTTTAAACAAGCCAAAAAAAAAAAAAATAACGACTTCAACGCTGCTCGTTGTTAATAAACTAGCACGTGATCAAAACGGCGCGAGCAAATACTACATTTTAGTAAATTCTCATTGATAATTTCAGCATAGTAATGTATTTTCCCACGGTCTAGTTCATGAACAACCAATCAGATACGTCTGCGAGATTGCTTTTGCGTTTGAATAGCACGCAGTTTGTATGTTATTTTGTTATTCTAGCGTGTTTGTTTGGTGACAAAATGCTTGGAGTAATAAATTACAAATAATAGAAACGGGAATAGGGAATATATTATAGTGTAATTACTACCGGCGAACGGCCAGAGAATGAGTTTAGATGTTTTAAATAAAGCCTTTCAAGACGTACGTTTGACATACAATTCTGCCTGTCATTATTTTGTAATTGACATCTTGTTGTTTGTTTTTACAACAACCCTTTTACCTCAACTCGGCTGATAGTTAGGGATGCCTGTATTTTTGGTACTATTAGCACTTATTTACCCTTGGTCAAGTCAGATTTTATGAATATATTTCTCAAATATTGCTCAAACATTATGGACGGTATTCACGGTATTTGGAAATGTCAACGGTCACAGTATCGGTTCACGGTATACCGCGGTCCTCACGGTACTACCGTCAGACCGCCCAGCTGTACTGCGAAGCAGAAAGCGAGACATATGTGGCACTTTTCTGGCGGCGACGACAGCCACGGCTTAATGTTTTGCATTTAGCAAAATGTCTTGGCTTATATTTCAGGACCAGTTAATCCTATTGGAACTAAGCTTGGCTATGTGGTTGCCTATGCTGTTTAGGAAGCAGCATGATGCTGCTAAGGTCAAAGGTCAATGTCACTGTGACCTTGTTACAAAACTGTTTTTCCAATGTTATTTTTTTGCATTTAGCAAAATGTCTTGGTTTATCTTTCAGGATTGGTTACTACATTGTTACCTATAATGTTAGGAAGCAGCATGCTGACACTGATGTCACAACCTCGAAGGTCATGGTCATTCTGACCTTTACAAAACTTTGTTACTTTTCAATGTTAAGTTTTTAGGCTTAGCAAATCTTATCATGTTATATTTCGGGATTGCTTAACCCTAATGGAACACAACTTGGGTACGTGCTTGCTTATGCCAAGAGGATACAGGATGGTGACATGGAGGTCAAGAGGTTAAAGGTCAAGGCCATTCTAAAGTTGCTATTTGACCGCTGCTTTTTCAACCATAAATTTTTCCATTCAGCAAATCATTTATATTTCAGGATTGGTTAATTAAATTAAACTTGAATACATGGTTACCTATAATGTTAGGAAACGGCATGATAACATGGAGGTCACAAGGTCAAATGTCAATGCCACTGTGACAAACAGGAGACAGGTGAGATATTTAGTTCCATGGAATTCTTGTTTACCAGATTACGTCTTAAAGGATTAAGGCTTGTAATCTTAGAACATTGGTAATATTGTTATAATTTCTACAGAGTGAAAGTTGCAGCCAGTGCAATAGCTCCGATGATGATTCAGATTCCAGCGAGTCTTCACATACAATGAAGCGCCTGGTTCAGGAACACAAACGGAGCGGAGGGCACAATGTCGAGGAGATGACCGTTATGGCGGCTAAGGAGATGGGCAAGGAACTGTTTGCACATTTAAATATGACAGAGCGGAAGGCGAAACTAGATTATATGGTGAGTGCTTTATAATAACGTGTATTAGATCATAGATAAGAGAAATTATATATTATATCCAAAATATTCCATACCATTTGATTTAAATGGAAGCAGTTGTAGGTTAGATTATGAGTGAAGCTGATGGGTACTGTATGTTATTGCGTCCCCTGACCTGTGCATTGGGGTAGCGTTCGAGTCCCTTCTTAGAACGTGGATACGGCAGAAAGAAACGAGGATTTAAATTTTCCTGATAAATCTTGACCATTAAACCATTTAAGGAATAAATTTCATAAGAAAAATCTAAATATTTCCGCACTGAATTTCAATTTGCAAGCCAAGAGAAGACTGTTTTTTTTAATTTACCACTGGAATGACTGGCTCGATTATGACGGGCCAGTGGTAAATTAAAAAGAAATTTTCTTGTCTTGGCCTACAAATGGACATTCAATATTTGATATTATTTACAAAATTTAGCCATTAACCCTTTAACACTTAAATGTCTTCAAGAAACTTTCTATTTTGTTCTTAGAAAATGTCCATTTGCAGACCAAGAGAAGACTATTTTTTTTAATTTATCATTGGAATGATTGGCTCGGTAATCGAGCCAGTCATTACTGTGGTAAATTTTCAAAAATGGTTTTCTCTTGTTCTGCAAATGGGCATTTCTCAAGACCACTGTAGAAGCCGTTTTTGGCTGATATGAGGGTTAAAGGGTAAAACAATAGCCTGTCTATATAGACCACTAATTGTCCATTTAAAATGTTCGACTGTACGTGTAAATCTTCTTAATTTATCATATTTAATGTTTATCTGCAGGTGTGTAAACTACAACAAGAAATTGATCACGAATCAGAACACAGAACAGGACTCGGTAATACTGAGCGGATAGTTACAGATTCTAACAAACTAATTCATATTCAATCTAAAATTGTGAAATCCGATGAAAAGGTTCAAGCTTTAATGGTTTTAATGCTACACTATTGTGCTGGTTTACAACACTGCCTGGATCTAGAGGCGGAGGAGGGACAGCAGCAGCGACTAGGCCAGAGCGGTGTTCCTGATCAGGGGAAGCAACTCCAGGATCAACCCTCGTATACATTTGCTGGTCACCATGCAAATAATCGTAGTAAAGCGATGGAAGCGAATCAGAGTATGAAAGTTAAGCCAGAAGATCTGTATTCAATAGAACAAATTGAAGGTGAAATAGACTTTATAGATAATGAGTCTGGTGTATCTGTAATGGTGTCTTGTAGTAATGAAAAAACTGACAATACAAAGGTGAATAGATATGGTAAGGCCGGTGAAATGCCAACATGATGTTGGTGATGCGTCTCAGTCACATGGTTACAAAATGTATTATACTGATTTGCTCCAATTTTCTTCTTCGGCAGTCTACTTTACTTGCTACCTCGTCCAAGTGAGCTAAATATAGAAACTGCTAAGTATTTAGAAAACAATTTGACGCAAGGTTCTTGTGGCCTGGTACAGCAGGAACTCGCTCAGATTGCTTTCTGAATAATTCTGTCATCAGGAGTTTACGTTAACATGGGTTATTGTGTGGGAAGAGTTTCAGGGTAGGCATGGTGATTCATAGCGTCTGTGAATTCATGAATCCATTTCCTCACTCAATCATATGACGTCATAATCAACTACGTGACATGTATGCTGACGTCATACCGTGACGTCATGAAGGATTCCATTAAGCCTGTCCTTCATGCTTAATAGTATGAATTGTATGTTTGCTATTTAAGAAACATGCTTTTGAATATTTTGAAACTAATTTGACTGGGCAATGGCGCCATAGGCAGGAACAGCACCCAGTCAAAATAGTTTCAAAATATTCAACAGCTTACCTGTGTAGTTTTCTTAAAATTGGTAGTCAGGGGCTTCAGAGATCGATCGATCCCAACACGAGCGTGGTGTGGGTGAAGCTTAGATAGAGATGGGTGGGGCATAGTTAAAAATGGAAAGGTCAATCCTACGCAAAGCAGACGATGACTCACCTTGCAGTCGATCTCAGAAATCTGTTAATCATGCTTCCAAAACAAAAACAGAAATATGTCAGTTAATAAGAAGTGTTTTGTTGATTATTTTGAATATAATTCACCTTTCCATAGTATCCATCTATCATCTGACGTCATATGACCAGGGTTTCTCATAAGGGTCCTTTTGAGCATATAAACCCCCAAAATGTAACTGGGGACCTCCAGAACTTGTGGTAGTTAGTCCCATGGGATCCATGAAAATCTTGCATGATTGTTAAATACTAATTGGTTGTATAGGTCTTTGCACAAACATACCCACAACATCTAGCCTGGGACCCACGTAATTCATAGCTGTGAATCCATGATACTCTAATTTTAGCATGGATGAGAAAAACTGCATGGGTGTCCTAAATTTCAGTTTGGGACCCCCAGATTTCTGATTGGGACCCCTAGAATTCTAGGTGTGGGGTCTCTGGGACCTTCAGAATTTAGATGCCATGAGAAACACTGCATATGATGTCATAATCAGCTAAGCGGCGTGTAGGATGATGTCATCATCATTATGTCATAAATGATTCTATTTGGCCCGTCTTTAACTCTTAATAGTCCACGTTATACGAATTGTATGTCTCTACTATTTAATAAACATGTTGTTGAATATTTTGAAGCTAATTTGACTGGATGCTGTTGCTGCCATAGGCAGCAACAGCACCCAGTCAAATTAGTTTCAAAATATTTAACAGCTTACCTGACTTAGTTTTCTGAAAATTGATAGTCAGAGAGTTCAGGGATCGATGGATCCCAACACGAGTAAGGGTTGTGTGGAGCTTAGCCCGAGATGGGCAGGGCATAGCTAAAAGTGGAAAGGTTGATTGTATGGGAAGACATTGCTTCCTAAGGCAGCAGTGTCTTCCAATCCAATTATTTTCAAAATATTCAACAGTACGTTGTGTTTTGGAAACATTCTAAGTTATTTCTGAGCTTGACTGTACTGATCAATGTGAAATGGTGTGAGGCAAGTGATGTATGACCTGCGGGGGGAAATAAAAGGGATCGCCCCACAGCTCACAACCTTTCTAGTTTCACAATGATATCTATTCTCACCTGGTTAAATTTCTTTTTAAATTGGTGTTTTTTGAAAATGTTTTTTATTCTTAAGTACATCTGTATCCAAGTCTTACAGTTAGGGGACACCAAATATAAACTGTTCATTTATATATGGCTGACTTGAGTGTACAAAATGTAGAAATTTTCTGTGTATGAGTATATAATTTTATTTTTTATTGTCAGCTATTATAATGCTTGCTGGTGGGCGGCTGTAAAAAATCTTAAAACTTAAATGTGCTGACCTCATGTCTATTTCAACTTTTCTGTGAACATTACTAAACTTAAAAAACTTATTATTAAATTTTTTTCTTAATTTAAAAAATTAATTTATAAATACTTTATTTTAAGTTATTATCCTCGCCTCATGGGGAAAGAAAGGTATTGCATATGGGCCTTATGTTTGTTTGTCTGTCCTGGTGAATTTTCTTTGAGATTATTGCTCTGATCTGATTCAAATCGTACCACAAAAGGTTGTTCCTATAAACTAGGATTTCCTCTAAAATGGAGTGAGCCGATTCCTCACCCAAGATCTGACGTCATAGTCAAATATGTCCCTTGTTAGCTGATGTCACAATCCAAATGACGAAGGTCCATCATCACAAAGGTCTGTCACAAAAATGTCTGAATTGTATTTCTACTTCGAATAATACTTACCAGATGTACTATTATGATAATGTCTATTATCTAGTCTAGCTCAAAATAAACAATTAAAACTCCGCACTCTCCTGGTCCTGCCCATACTGTGTCCGGGAATACCATAGCCGCAGGTACCGAGTCAATTCCCAATCACAGTCAGATTCGTCTATTTTGCGCTTGTTGAAAGTCACGTGTATTTAGTGCTCTCTTATTAATTGAAATAAGCAGTTTTAGCGTGTTTTTTCGGAAAACCATCGTTGGATTCATGGAGGAACTGGGGAAATCATCACAGGGGCAGGTTGTATCAATCTAGAATTTATACATTCGTGCCATAATGACTGTTTGAAATTTCCTTAAATTGGCACATTGTTTTATAATGATAGCCATTGTTGGAGTCGCTTCTGTACCCGTTGACTTTTAGTTTTAATTCGGGTACTCGGTTAATTTTCTCTTGCGACTCGGTTCCTCTAAGATGGCGGCGCCATGAATTATGTCGTTCTTGGCTTGGTGTATCCAGGCACTCTGTTGTCGCCGATTTTAGCTTTCGCTTCATTGTCGAGGGTGTTTGTAGTGATCGGCGAGTTATTCTTGGTTATTTAACGTTAGTTAAAGGCTGAGTTGTGTTTTAAAAAAAAAATTTCACTCAAAAAAGTTTCAAATATTTCCTGCCTAAGACTTGTTATCATTAAATTGAGAGAAAGTTAATGTGTTTAAGAAATCTTAACTATCAAGTCTATTGTGCGTATTGCTCGTCATCGGTTGTCATGTGCAGCGTTTTAATTCTTCTCTGTGTTCGCAGAAACCGAAGAACCCGGACACGTTGTGCCGAAAGTGCAACAGGTTCATGAAACGGAAGTATCTGGGTCATCACTGTGTTGCGTGCGCTAAGTGTAAGGTCGGGAGCCCTTGTGATGTGTGCGTCAAGTGGTCGTCGGCATTGGTGGCGGAGTTTGACAAGGATCGACGGGCGAGGCTGGAGCGTATCGAGAAGGACAAGGCAGTGAAGCTGCAGCAGGTTTCGTTGCTGGGACTGGAAGGTCAGTTCAAGGCTATGTTTGACTCGTTGCAGTCCACGGTCCCGGTGAGGCAAGCTGGTGCAGGACAACCATTAGGTGGTCCGGCTAGTTCTGCTGAGGGTCATGCACCTGCCCCTTCTCTGTCCTCGGCTCAAGAGCCGTCGGTAGAGGAGGAAGATTTGCTGCTAATGGAAGATTCCGGCATGCCGGATCTTTCAATGACGGCGATGCCTAGTACGTCCCAGGGGTCGCCCTCGGGATTTGTACGGGTTAGCCAGGCGGATGGTGATGTCGACGTTCCGTCGGGCATTTTTCATCCGCGATTTGTGCAACCGGATATGCCGGCGGAGCCGTGGTTTGTGGTTCCTGCTGCTATCCCGGCGGCGTTAGGTGCGGCTCCTATCGGAGTGACAGTGCCAGCCGTAATTGAGGCGGTCGTAGTCCCGGATCCCGTGTTGGAGCCGATTGACTGCGGGGAATCCGTATCTGGCGATTCGTTGGATACTGGTGCCGCTGGTAGTCGCGCTATGGATGCGCTCTGTCCTGGCAGAGACGTATATCGTAGCGTTCAGCAAGGATCGTCGGTGGCCCTCTCATTTAAGGGAGAGAGGGAGGATGAAAACGGGAGTTCTTTGATGGACAATTCCGCTTTCTGCACCGAAGCTGAATGGGTGCAGGTTCTTGGATGGATGACCAATCGTCTCGGGTTGGCATCTGATCTAGGATCTCAGCGCGATCCGGCGATGGAACGGATGTCAGAGCGTGCGGCTAGCGCTCTGTCCAGTGGCTCTTCTGCCATGCCTACACTCCCGTTGGACACGCAGACTTCTGACATGTTGGAAGTTGCGGCATACCGTCTGGTTCAGCCAGACTATGCGTTGCCCAAGGCCCCGAAGGGGATAAGGAGTAGGGTCCAGTTTCCGGAGCAGGCTTATCATCAGTACGCAAGGGTTCCACGGCTTTCCGTTGCGGAACGTGAGGCGCTGAATAGGCCGTTGGCTGGGAAGGCCAAGGGGCGGTCACGTCCTTTGGTTTCTCAGACCAACAAAGACCCGTTCAATGAGCTCACGCTCATTGAGGATGCGGCGAGGGCAGCCATGGCTGCGCTGTCGCACGGTGTACCGTCTTGCAGGGTATGCTGGGCTGCACGGCGGAAGGCGGACAGGTGCCAGAGGCTGCTCCCGGAATTGTTCGGGACACCATGCGCCTGTCTCAGGATTGCCTGGCCAGGGTAATCACGAGAACTTTGGCAGAGCGACGGAGAATGGTTCTCGATTGTGTGGAACCAGGACCAGAGATGAGGGCTGCGTTATCTTCTGCGCCTTTCATAGGTCCAGGCTTGTTCGGCGGCTCGGCACGACAAGCGCTCTCTAAGGTTGCGTCAATGGTGGCGGAGCAAGAAGTGGTCGGCAAGTCGTGGAAGTCGACCAAGAGGACTCAGCCGCAACAGTCCTACCGTCAGCATAGGCAGGAGCAGCAGAGACAGCGTCCTAGATCGCCCTTCCGTCCTTCTGCCCGTGATGCCCATAGGCCATCCGGAGCACAAGGGCCTGGCCGTTCGTCCGCATACAAGCCCTCTAGTAAGAGGCCGTATGAGGACGACAGGAAGGGTGGCGGTTCGGGCCGAGCTGGCTACCGTAAGGATAGTCGTGGCGGCGGTTCTGGACCGTCATACCACAAGAAGCCGCGGGGCGGCCGTGGGGCTCGTTCCTGACGGGTTTCCGGTGGAACCAATACCGGCGGCTTTGGAAACAAATAGAGTCGAGAATCTTCACCCAAGCGATTTAGCGTCTTGTCGGCTAATCTCGACCGACAACTGTGTGCAGATTCCGTCCGTCGGAGGCAGACTTCAGTTATTCCTAAACCAATGGGAACAGGTCGTGCGCGACTGTTTAGTCTCAGTGGATAAGAAACGGCTACGATCCGGACTGGCTCATCCATCAATCGTTAGTTCCGTTAACATCGACTCCAATATGGACCCCTATTCCAAGGGAATTAGACCGTCTAGTCGCCATTCAGTCAGAAATAGAATCGCTTCGTCAGAAGAAGGCGATTCACCTAGTCACCGATCAGTCGTCACTGGGCTTCTATTCGATCATGTTCCTAGTTCCGAAGCGTACCGGGGGGTGGAGACCAATTCTCAATCTCAAACCATTGAACAAATTTATTCTTTCTCCCAGATTTCAGATGGAGACGGTAGCAGCGGTAATGACAGGGCTGAGGAAAGGCATGTGGGCACTGTCGATAGATCTGAAGGATGCTTATTTTCATATTCCAATGTCAATTCCCTTTCAGAAGTACCTGCGATTTGCATTCCAAGACAATGTTTGGGAATTCAATGCTCTTCCCTTCGGCCTGACTACGGCTCCGAGGGTCTTCACCAAGGTGGTTCTCGCCGTGACTTCTTTACTTCGCAGGAGAAACATAGCTGTTCACACTTACATAGACGACTGGCTGCTAAAGGCGGGGAATCCAGTCACTCTGCGCAGTAATCTGAAAGTAGTCCTAGACTTGTTAAAGAAGCTAGGATGGATTGTGAATCTAGAGAAATCAGAACTGGCTCCATCCCAGGAGTTTGTCTATCTGGGAATTTTTTTCAATCTCAGGGACGGCGTAGCTTTTCCGGCGGAGAGCAGAGTCAGAAGCCTGATTGCAGTGTTGGAGTCGGTTTCTCTAGGAGGCTATCTGACGGCGCGTCAATTTCTCAGAATACTGGGTTTGCTAGTATCTCTGGAGAAGGTGGTGCCATATGCGGCACTCAGGCGCAGGCCGATTCAGATGTATTTGATGTCGTTCTGGTCACAGAGAACAGATCCGTTATCTCTGAGAATACCAGTAAAAGAACCATTGATATTCCACCTTCAGTGGTGGTTATCGGAACAGAATCTCCTGCGAGGTGTTCCTCTACAACCTCCTCAACTTCAGATGTCCATATTCACGGATGCATCATTGACAGGTTGGGGAGCGGTATTGGACAATCAGTCAGTGTCAGGGGAATGGGATCGGACCAATGCGCAGAAACATATCAATGTGCTCGAGCTATTAGCGGTGGTATTTGCACTGCAGAAGTTCGAGAGTCTAATTCAAGACAAGATTGTCCTAGTAAGGACAGACAACTCAACAGTGGTGTCTTATTTAAACCGCCAAGGCGGGACGAGATCACCGGAGTTGTGTATGATGGTTTGGAACCTTCTGCTGTGGTGCCAAGAGAGGAATATTATTCTTCGGGCAGCACACATTCCAGGAAGATTGAACATCTTAGCGGATGCTCTCAGTCGAAGGACGGTTTGTCGTCCGACGGAATGGCAGCTCAACCAAGTGGTAGCGGAGGTTCTATTCAAACAATGGGGCAAGCCAAATGTCGACCTATTTGCGATGAATCAGAACGCAAAGATGGTCACTTACGTGTCACCGATCCTGGACCCGTTAGCTCTAGCAGTAGACGCACTGGCGATAAGTTGGAAGGGAATGTACGCGTATGCGTATCCTCCAACAATTCTCATCCCGAAAGTTCTGGCAAAGATAAGAGAGGGGATGTGCCAAGTACTACTGATCGCCCCTTATTGGCCAGGCCGATCATGGTTTACGGATCTGCTGGACCTTCTGGTCTGCAGTCCAATCCCTCTTCCAGACACAAGAGATGTAATCTCTCAGAACAAGGGTTTGTACCTTCACGACAGACCAGAAATGTTCAAATTGACTGCATGGATGTTGTCAAGCAGCGTGCAATTGAGGGTGGCTTTTCTGAGCAAGCAGCGAAGTTTGTTGCTTCAGCCAGAAGAGTTTCAACCACAAAGACATATAATTATAGAATCAACAAATTTGCACAGTGGTGTGAGAGAAGAGATATTGATCCCTTTTCTGCATCTGTTCAACACGTAGCAGATTTTATCTGTCATTTATACGAAGTTGACAAACTTGTACCTTCTACCCTAGCAGCATATAAGTCTGCATTAGCTTCGGTCATTCCTAGTCTCGCCATTGAGGGAGTAGAGAATGACACCTTGAATGAAGTTATCAAAGGAATGAGCAATCTGCGACCCAGACAGCCAATTCCTATCCCATCATGGAATCTATCTCTTGTTCTACAGGTTTTAGGGCATGCTCCCTTTGAACCGATTAGATCTATTGACATTAAACTGTTAACTATTAAATCAGTTTTCTTGGTTGCAGCAGCGTCGGCGAGAAGGAGAAGCGAGATTCATGCGCTTTCTGCCGAACAAGACCGTTTTGTCGTCACGGGTGAAGGTTTAAGATTACTTCCACGTCTTTGTTTCCTGGCAAAGAATCAGTCACTTAAATATCCAGGACAGCCGATCAATTTGCCAAGTTTAACTAGACATGACCCAAATTCTTGTGCTTGGTGTCCTGTCAGATGTCTGAAGATGTATAAGAAACGTACTTCTGAGTGGAGAGACGACCCGAAATCTCTGTGGTTATGTCTCAAAGCTCCCCATTTACGTGCTTCGAAAGATACTATTTCTCGTTGGATAGTTGACGCTATTCAGATGTCGCACAAGATCGCTACAGGAAAGCCGATTGATCGTGCGAATGCCCATGAGGTCCGAGCACTAGCAGCATCATCGGCCCTTTATACGGCTGTCTCATTAGAGCAGGTGATGTATGTAGCACAATGGCATACCGAGTCGTCATTCACTGATTTCTACCTACGCGACATCTCCAGCACACTTAATCCAGTAGCCGTCGCCAATTTGTCGAACCTAAACTAAGCCACGTCCGACCACTACTTCGCACACATCACAAAAGTCTTCCGCCTACACTGACCAAGCGCTATGCACATGACTGAGTACGACCGTGGATTGGGCCTAGCTCCTGTGATGATCAAGAACAGATCGACCACTCAAAAATGGTGAGTGTTTACATTAATTAAGTGAGTATAAATATGTTTACTTCCAGTCGAAATACCAGACTGAGTAAGTGAATAGTCTGGTACAAGAGTATATTTATCCTCTCATACAGACATGAGACTCATTCCAATTTGAAAATCTAATCGATATACTGATAGTTTTTTCAAAGATTGAAGTTGTAGTAGCTTCTTTGCACTCTACTGGACTGCCCTAGCTGAGACTTGGGGCTGACATGGGTCTGGTGGGTGTTGCATCCCCATGGACATCCCTCTGGTTTTGTGCGGACAAAAGAGGGGGGGAAGCGCGGTCTAGACCATGGAAGTTTAGCACTCTATGAGTCAGATAGCAGAACCCAAGCGTATGCCAGGGTTTTAGTCTCTTCACAACCTTCTCTGTTGGATGGTTGGTGAGTGCTGGTTCGAGCCTCACCTCCTCCCACTGGCATTTCCTGGCTGTCGAAATCCGGAGTTTATCATAATAGTACATCTGGTAAGTATTATTCGAAGTAGAATCAAAAAAGCATCCGCTTTTGTTTCTACGAGAATTCTTAATACTTACCAGATGTACTATGGCCCTGCCTCAGCCGCCCCGCTGAGGTGAGGCTGAGCTGCTTTCGCAGTTTGCCAAGGCAAATATAAGACGAATCTGACTGTGATTGGGAATTGACTCGGTACCTGCGGCTATGGTATTCCCGGACACAGTATGGGCAGGACCAGGAGAGTGCGGAGTTTTAATTGTTTATTTTGAGCTAGACTAGATAATAGACATTATCATAATAGTACATCTGGTAAGTGTTAAGAATTCTCGTAGAAACAAAAGCGGATGCTTTTTTGAGTCTGTCTGTTGAATGTTTTGAAACTAATTTGATTGGAAACTTGCTACCATAGACAGCTACATCTCCCAATCGAATTAGTTTCAAAATATTCAACAGCTTACCTCTATAGTTACCTGGAATTCGAGATTCCAGTTCAGAGTTAAATTTGAATCAAACACATTCAAAGTTGGCAGGACGTAGCTAGAAATGGGTGGGGCCAAGCTAGAAATGGATGCTCTATTTGGATGCAATAACTACGTAACGCTCAAATTTGTTCAATAAAATTAATTTTCTCATAGAAAATGCCCATTTTGCAGACCAAGAGAATACTATTTTGGAAAATTTACTACTGAAATGACTGGCTCGATTATCAAGCCAGTCATTCCAGGGGTGAATTAAAAAAATAGTCTTCTCTTGGTCTGAAAATGGACCTTTCTCAAGACTATTGAGAAGGCATTTGTGGCTGGCTGGAGTGTTAAAGTGTTGAATATGTGGTGTGTCTGTGAAGAAATAAATTTGTAAATTTAATGTGAAGTCTGTATGAAGCAAAGCAATATATTGTAGATCACAGTTATTTTATGTAACCCTATCAACCCTGCAAACAAGAAACTACCAATTCTTGGCAATTTATCACAGCACCATTGTCATCTGTTCTAATACCTTCCAGTCAAGTTTGTTTCAAAAGATTCAACAGCTAACCCGTGTGTTTGATTTGAAAATGAGATATGTTGTGGTGTTAACATTGAGTGATGACCGAATCTATTTATCCCTTTAATGGTCAAGCCAGCAAATACTGACCAGTAGAATGGTCTTGTGGAATGTCCATTTCTAGGCCATATAGAACTGTTTTTGAATATTTACCACTAGAATGTCTGGCTCGACAATATACAATGTAGCAAGTTATTCCAGTGATAAATTTCTTTTTAAATGTCTTCTCTTGACCTGTAAGTGAAATGCAGGAAGCAAAAATCTACATTTTCTTGACTAATCATGACCGATAATGGTGAAAGCCAACTGTCTGGCTGAACGGTACCTGGAAATGCAAATTTGAAAAGTAAAACTTTTCCAATGTCGATAGCTTAAAATCTTTAAGGCTAACTAGCTTGGTATCTTCTATACAAATTACATATGATTATTTTACAAATTACTATCTGATTTTGAACGCCCTGCTAATATATAGGCCTATGTATAATGTTATCATATACAACAAACAATCCACATATGTATTTCATAGTAAACATGTACATATCAAACCCAATAATATAAGACTGTGTTTGGTAGTAATATATATGAATATTATTTATTTATGTGCAATAATCTGTTTTAATATCTTATCTCTGAACCCTGAAGCAAGAAGATTACGAAATATTTAGAAACATTCAGTGTCTATCGTCTTCTTCAAAGCCATCATTTAATTTTATATTTGCAGTCATCATTATTTGGTCTTCTATTGTTCTCTCTGTTGCGCAATGCTCAATATAAATCCATTCCTGTACTGTTGACCAAGTTTAGGTCTCTTAGAGGTGCATATTCACACCAAAATGCTTAAAAATAAAATTGTTAAAATTAAATACTTTTTGAAGCTTAAATTGTGTACCACAATGTAATGAAGCGAAATAAATCTTAACATATGATGAGTTCATTCCGTAAATTTTAATATATTTTTTTTGTTTTAAATTTGAATTAAGGACTTGTGCCTCTAATTCAATTTCACAACTTAAACAATTATATCAATTTATGTGTAAGGATATCATCTGTTAGGATTTAATTCATTTCCTTACATCTAGGCACAGAATGTAAGCCTTTAAAAGTAAAAGATTTTAACAATTTTATTTTCTAACATTTTAGCGTGAATATGCACCTTTAAATGCGTATGTGCTCAACTTGCTATAGAGTTAACCGTTTAATGGTCAAGTTAGCCAACACTGGCCTCTACTGATCTTGGGCATTGTCCATTTACAGGTCACGAAAAGACAATTTTTTAATATTTCCCACTGGAATGACTGGCTTAGTAACCAAGCCAGTCATTCCAGTTATGAATTTTTTTAAATAGTCTTCGCTTGCTTGCAAATGGATATTGGCTAAACAAAACTAATGTCTTTTCTTGACCACTCTTGACCATTAAGGGTTAAGTATAAATGATCATTGTTCACATCCTTTGCCTGTGGCAGAGGTTAGCCGAGTGTATGCAGAGCTTTAGGATGGCAAGGATGGTAGTCAGGGGTGCATTCAGGAGCACAAATATTTTTAGTTCGACTGTGGTAGGCCATCGCATCCAAGTTGTAATTTTTATGTTTAAAAATTCTATCCAACTAAAATCATGATAACTACAAATAAAAACATACGTAAGCCCTATCACACTGATGAGAAAAGGTGTTTTTTTAACGAGTAAGTTGAAGGGTTGGTGAACAAATCGGAAACAATATTACTGAAAGCTGTTGTTGCCTTAGACAGCAACAGGTTAGAGCCTCACTGCTTCCAAAATAAACATCAATAGTCCTATGAAATGCAATAGAATTTAGGAGTTATTGAACATAGTTGGAAACTTAATAATTTATTGTGGAAGGTGTAGAGAATTGGCCAAAAAATGGGTTTAATACGCAACTCAATGATGTAGCAGGTTAACCCCTGAAATTCCAGGTAATTAGCTAAACATGAATATTTTGAAACTAATTTGACTGGAACCTGCTGCTGCCGTAAAGAGCAATAACTTCCAGTCAAATCAGTTTCAAAATATTCGACAGAATGTTCCATGTATCATAATGAATTTGTCATCTGTGGTCTGTAAAGGGAAAATGGCTATTTTTGACAGTATTGTTACTGAAAGTTGTTGATGAATTAAACAGCAACTCAACATTTCCTTTCTTCAAAATAATCATGTCTGTAATCAAATGGATATAGCAGTAGCTGTGTATACTACTAACCGGTGAGATACAGTACTTAAAGCCAGTGATGTGTTGACTCTATGCTTTCATCAATGTATATATTATATTATACAAATTTATTTATCTCAGGTTTTTTTATGCTACTCATTTTGAATTAAATGTATGATAGTCTTAGCTGTATTGCTGTTACACCATTGTGGGTAGTCGTAGGTTATAATAATGTATTTTGCACAGAAAATGTATGCACGCATTTGCACATAAATTTGTGTACATGCTCATCGATATATGGTTATAATCGCGGAATCCAGTTTTAGCTATGCCCCGCCCGTTTCTAGCTAAGCTCCACCCACGCTTTGCCCGTGTTGGGATCAGTTGATCCCTGCATTCTTTGAATCTCAAATTCCAGAAGACTATACTGGAAAGTTGTTGATTATTTTGAAACTAATGTGACTGGGTGGTGTTGCTGCCTGTGGCAGCAACAGCGCCCAGTCAAATTAGTTTCAAAATATTCAACAGAATGTTTATTAAATAGTAAAGATATACAATTCGTACAACTTGACAAAATATTGAGTTTTTATGATGGACTAAATCGTGTCAGTCATGCAGTACCCGGTAATTGATCATGACGTCAGGCTACATGTGATGTAGTTGATTATGATGTCATATGATTGACTGAGAAACTGGATTCCTCCATTACATTGACATATAGAGCGATGAACGCAGATTTGCATTGCTCATGTGTGTATACTTGCAAGCAAACAATGAAGGATAAACTATAATTTTAACAATTAAGCATTAGAATTCCAATGTTGAATGTAGCATTAATAAGTATAATTTAACACCTGTTTTTGTGGTTGTCATAGAAATGTGTCCACAAGCTAGTCGGTCCTAGTCCAACTTTTGTATATCTTTATATATCTTTGTCCAGATTTATATCAATTATAGTTAATCAGGAACTTACAGGGACATTATTCAGTTAGTTCTGATGTATATTGTGATGTTCAACTCTTTACCCGTTTGCCAATCAAGCCGGCTTGAAACGGCTTCGGGAGTAGTCTTGGAAAATGTCTATTTGCAGCCCAAGAGATGAATATTTTTGAAAATTTACTACTGAAATGACTGGACAGTCACTCCAGTGATAAGTTTTCAAAATCAATCTTATTTTGGTCTGCAAATGGACATTTTCTCTGAGAAATTGGAAATTTTCGTCCAAAAAATTTTCTTCAAAAGGTTTTAGTGTTAAAGTGTTAGCGGTCATGATTATTCAAGAAAATTCAAATTTTTCTTTCGTTCTTTCTTTCGAATGTCCGTTTGTAGATTACTTTTGACAACTTACCACAAGAATGACTGGCTTGTCTCTCAAGCTAGGCAGGCATTCCAGTGATAAGTTTTAAAAAATATTCTCATGAACATTCTTTAAAGCCATTGCATAAGTGGTCTTTGGCTGACTTACTATTAAAGTGCAAGTATTTGAATCTAGTACACCAAATGGTTTTTAAAGTGTAATTTATTCTACAATTTAATATTTTTAGAGGTATTATATAAGGAAATTTGCAATATTGCCATGTAATTTAATACCATTAATATGTAATGTAGATTCACTGTTGATCATTAGACCTCTCTTAAATGATATGTCATGGAGCATCAAAAGTTGATCATAGATGCAGATGGTCTCATAATGCTAGTCAATTCTCAGCAAATACATTTTATGACCAGACTCATTATAACTTAATCTAAATTGTTAAATAATTTCATATTTATATAATTTTTACCCAAGTTCTTATGATCATCATAGCGGTAGAGTATATCCAAACTTCAGATTGATAAATATTGAACTATTAATAAGCAGAAAAATTCATAGATAAATATGATAATAATCAGATACCTGAGGAGCAATAATATTAAAAGCCAGTAATTTATTTACTATTGGCTATCAATAATATGGTAACTTCATTTACCATGTTTTTTGCATGGACACACACACACACACGCACGCATGCACGCACACATACGTGCACGTGTATGTAATTTTGAATGAAGAAAATATAAATTCCTGCCCATACCTGTTTCAGTAACACCTGTGTCACACTGTCACCTTAGTACTCAATGGATCTTTCCATTTTATCTATCCATCATGTAACGTAATCAACCACGTGACATGTAGGTTGATGTCATAATCGTGATGTCATGAATTACTCGATTTAGTCCATCTTAAATGCTTAATAGTCTGACACATTGTACACAAATTGTATGTCTGCTATTTAATAGCCATAGGCAGAAACAACACCCAGTCAAATTAGTTTCAAAATATACAACAGCTTACTTGTATAGTTTTCTGGAAATTGATAGTCAAGGAGTTCAGAGATCGATCGATCCCAGCACGAGCGAGGTGTGGGTGTAGCTTACGTAGCGATGGATGGGGCAAAGCTAAAACTGGTAACGTCCATTTTGCTTACTCTACAGCAATGCTGATGGTTAGAAATGCCTTTGGTGTGTATAAGAGTGTGGCTCCTATAGACAGGTGGCTCTTTAGACAGGTGCTGTTTCAAACAACAGCTTTATTTAATCATAGTTCCAAAAATTGAAATTGTTGTTTAATGAAGGTCCATATGCCGGCCTGACTAAAATTTACCCCAGCAATGAATAGGTTTGATTATCGAGCCAGTTATTGTAGTTGTAAAATCTCCAAAGATTCCTTCTCTTGGCTTTCAAATTGGTATTCATTAACCCTTTAATGGCCATGCCAGCAAAACCCGGTCTCTGTCATGGTCTTATGGAATGTCCATTTACAAGCCAAGAAAATACAATTTTTGAAAATTTACCACTGGGATGACTGACTGGCTCGATAACTGAGCCAGTCATTATTGTGGTTAATTTTCAAAAATTGTATTCTCTTAGCCTATAAATTGACATTCAATAGGTAGATATTTAAATTTTCTTGACCAAATTTGACCATTAAAGGGTTACGGTGAGTACAGACGTCTGTTTTGGCTGGCTTCACTAGTATAGTGTACCCACAGCAACAAGATGATTCCATGAATACACATTCCAATAATAATAATAATAATAATAATTTTGTCTATATGCGGTAAATATTCATTTTTTAATAGTAGATATATATTATAATACATCTGTATTCTCGATAAGTCGATTAACGGATATTTATTCTACCAAAGTCAATGTGATGAAATCATGCTGTGATTGTGTGAATAATGAATATTTATTCAAATGTTTTAGCAACTGTTAGCTGAACTGTTTATTCAAGGTTTTGGGACCATCTTTGCTAGTCGCTGGTTAGATAACATTTTATCCATCCTAACCTTTTAAACCTCAAATTTGTCCAAGAAAATTTCAGATTTCTCATGGAAAATATCCATTTGCAGACCAAGAGAAGCCATTTTTGACAATTTACCACTGGAATGACTGGCTCGATTATTGAACCAGTCATTCCAGTGGTAAATTTTCAAAAATAGACTTCTCTTGGTCTGCAAATGGGCATTTCTCAAGACCACTGCAGAAGCCATTTTTTGCTGATATGAGAGTTATAGGGTTAAAGATAGTGTTGTTGAATGATGGTACGGTCTTCACCGCTATTATCTCTGGTTCCACAATGTAATTTTCAAAGTAGCTTGTGGATGTGATCCCTCTAGGAAGAAACTGTTTTGTGTGAAAGATTGAATCCCTCTATTGTCTCCAAATACTGCGACAGCATGGTTCCTCAAAATCCATTATGGAAGCTGGCTTGTTATTTTGAGAACAATTTGACAGAATAGTTGCTGGCTTAGTCATCAACAACTTATAGACTCGCATAATATGGCATCTGATATTTGAAACGAATCATCTGAAGATTGCATTCTGGGTAAATTGCACATTACTTATCGGGACATCAGAGCTTTAAGTCATTATCTCGCAATATTTATGGTTTCCTCACCTTGGCTGGTGATAGTGAAATCAGATATTCCTGTTGTACCATTAGATGCTAAATCCATTGCATTTGTGCATTTACTCTCAAGGCCAGCAATATTTAAATGAATCTATATGACTAATTAATCAAACGTAGTAAGCTACGATGCTAGAATTCATGCCTGACACTTGTTCTGACATTCAGAATGAATGTCAGAAGTCTGACACTAACTTCTCATTTCCTGTTCATGTACGCCCCATCCCGTGATTGTGTTACCCTTGTGTCCAGATAAATTGACCTTTCAAGTTTCAGCTATGCCCTGCCCACCCCTAGGTAAGCTCCACCCATGCTTTCCCTGTGTTGATATCAATCGATCCCTGAACTCCCTGACTATCAATTTCCAGAAAAGTATACAGGTAAACTGTTGAATATTTTGAAACTAATTTGACTGGGTGCTGTTGCTGCCCAATGGCAGCAACAGCACCCAGTCAAATTAGTTTCAAAATATTCAACAGAATGTTTATTAAATAGTAAAGACATATAATTTGCACAATGTTTTGGACTATTAGTATTAAGCATTTAAGACGGACTAATTCGAGTCATTGATGCGTTAATAATTTGACCTCATCCTGCACATCACATAGTTGATTATGACGTCATGGATAAATTTCATAAGAAATCCATATGATGGATGGATAAGCTGAAAAGGTCTGTTGGCCCTAAGCCTTTGGTCCCAGCCACAGTGCAGTGATATGGACCCAGCTTGGGTATCAGATCATCCGAACCCAATGGCTGGTTGGACCCAAGCTTGGATGAAGTGTATTCTACACCACCACTTTACCTCCCCCTCCCCTCCCCCATCAGACGTTATAAATTGAATGTATATATGATGACCACTGAAGTGTTGAATAATCTTCACTGACCTTCTTGCCTTATTAGAATACTGAGTGTATTATAGAGTGTGTCAAACTGCTGAATGTGAAGGAGTTCACACTTTAAAACTTACATACCAGAAAAGACAAAATATTTCGGACTTACAGACTATTTTGTTAAATATTTTGACCCTAATCTGACTGGAAGCTGTTGCTACTTGTGGCAGCATCAAGTTCCAATCAAATTATTTTTATAATATTCAACATCTTTCCTGTATGCTACTGAGAGGTATTTTAATAACTGGCAAAATGAAACATTGAACTGTTGTCAACCTGGTTTTTCGAACTAAACTATAGTGGTTCTTTAAGACAGGTGGTCTAATGTGGTCATTAGACCACCTTTCATAAAGAGCCACCTTTCTTTGCGAAATTATCTATCCTATATCAAGTTGGTTGTATAAGGAGACAAGCTAGCTATGATAATTATCTGCTCATGTTTCATGGATGATGGCTAAAGAAGGCTTCAATTGTATTGCCTTTCTTACCTTTAAAATGAGAGCCATCGTAATGGATTTAATTTCTGTCACTGATCTTATCATCTAGGTCCGTTGTTTTAAATTCTGTAGAGCGCAGCTAAAAGAGTCTGTTCGAGGGTGGTCTACCTACGACGCAGCCACAAAGCTGTCCAGCTCTGATGCTGTTTGCTTTGATAATTGTCAGTACGTAATCATCATGTTTGTCATTTGATTAATTATATTATTTTCTCTACATTCAGCCTCATATCCTTTATAAAGAAGTTAGCGCTTTCATGGCGAAGCCGGCTAAAACCCGCCTCTGCAGTGGTCATGAGGAATGTCCATTTGCAGGTCAAGAGAGAACTATTTTTGAAAATTTACCACTGGAATGACTGGCTCGGTTACCGAGCCAGTCATTTCAGTGGTAAATTTTCAAAAATAGTCTTCTCTTGGCTTGCAAATTGAAATTTAGTGCGGAAATATTTAGATTTTTCTTATGAAATTTATTCCTTAAATGGTTTAATGGTCAAGATTTATCAGGAAAATTTAAATCCTTGTTTAGTGAACATCCATTTGCACGCTAAGCGAAGACTATTTTTGAAAATTTACCACTAGAATGACTGGCTCTGTTATCGAGCCAGTTATTCCAGTGGTCACATTAAAAAAAAAGGTATTTGTTGCCTGTAAATGTACATTCCTCAGGATCACTGTAATCAGTGTTTCTCGTGGTATATAACTTTTGGAGGTTCCAAGGAACCACACCCTGAAATCTGCGGGGCCCTCTGCTGAAATCTGCGGGGCCCCAGATGAAAATTCCCGAGCAGTATTTCTCACCCGTGCTAAAATTACAGGGCATTATGGACTCACAACTATGAATGATGGTAGCCTCTTACTAGATTGTGTAGATCTTTTTGTGCAAAAACCTATAAAACTACTTAGTATAACACAATCATACAAGATTTTCAGGGATCACATTAAGTCTGCCACGACTTTTGGGGGTCCCAAGCTGGAATTTTGGGGTACATACACTCAAAAGGACCCTTATGAGATTCCTTGACTGCAATGGCTGGTTTTGCTCGGCTTAAAAATTAAGGATTTAATCAGGAAGCTGATTGGCCGTCCTAGATGCTGGTTCTCAGATTATGTCATTAAGATACATTAAGGATTTAATCAGGAAGCTGATTGGCCGTCCTATGCTGGTTCTCAGATTATGTCATTAAGATACATTAAGGATTTAATCAGGGAGCTGATTGGCCATCCTATGCTGGTTCTCAGATTGTGTCATACATTTGCCAATGTTTATGCTTTATTATGTATGGTGATATTATATACATTTTTAGCTCACCTGGCCTAAAAGGCCATGTGAGCTTATGCCATGGCGGCCATCCGGCGTCTGTCCATCCGTCAAATCGCATTTTCTCCTTAACGGTATGACCGAGTTCAACCAAATTTGGCTGGAATGATCCTAAGCTGGTGCCCTCCAGAATCTTTTTTTCAGAATTTTGATTGATCAATTTTTTGGGTGAAAATCTTAGATTTTATGAAAAATCTACCAGAAATGGTCAAAATGCTACTCCTCCTTAGCTACTTGACATATTTCAACCAAATTTGACTAGATGTATTCTATGGTGTTAGGCTCTAGAATTTCTTTTCAGAATTTTGATTTATCAATTTATTGGGTGGAAATCTGAGATTTTATGAAAAATCTACCGGAAATGGTCAAAATGCTACGCCTGCTTAGCTACTTGACATATTTCGACCAAATTTGACTAGATGTATTCTATGGTGGTAGGCTCTAGAGATTCTTTTCAGAATTTTGATTTATCAATTTTTTGGGTGGAAATCTGAGATTTTATGAAAAATCTACCAGAAATGGTCAAAATGCTACGCCTGCTTAGCTACTTGACATATTTCGACCAAATTTGACTAGATGCATTCTATGGCGGTAGGCTCTGGAATGTCTTTTCAGAATTTTGATTTATCTATTTTTTGGGTGAAAATCTAAGTTTTTATGAAAAAGCTACTGGAAATGGTCAAAATACTACTTCTTAGCTTCTTGACATATTTCAAAGAAATTTGATTAGATGCATTCTATGGTGGTAGGCTCAAGAACCTTTTTTCAGAATTTTTGATTTATCAAATTTTTGGTGAAAATCTAAGTTTTTATGAAAAAGCTACCGGAAATGGTCAAAATACTACTTCTTAGCTTCTTGACATATTTCAAAGAAATTTGATTAGATGCATTCTATGGTGGTAGGCTCAAGAACTTTTTTTATGATTTTATGAAAAATGTGCCTGAAATTGTCAAAATGCTTCTTCTCTTTACCATTCGGAGCAATTTCAACCAAATTTAGCTGAAAGGACCATATGGTCATAGGCTCCAAAGCCTCCATTCAGAATTTTAATTCATGTATTTTTTGGGTGAAATTCTGAGATTATATGAAAAAAGTACCGAAAATTGTGAAATTGCTTCTCCTTACCACTCTGAGCGATTTCAACCAAAATTAACTGAATGGACTCTATGGTCGTAGGCTCCAAAACTTCCATTCAGATTTTGATTCATCAATTTTTTGGGCGAAAATCTTAGATTTTATGAAAAATGTACCGGAATTTGTCAAATTTCTTCTCCTTAGCATTCTGAGCGATTTCAACCAAATTTGGCTGAAAGGACCCAATGGTCGTAGGCTGCATCTTCCATTCGCAATTTTGATTCATCAATTTTTTGGGTGAAAATTTGAGATTTTATTTTGAATGTACTGGAAATTGTCAAATTGCTTCTTCTTACCATCTTGACCGGTTTTGACCAAATAAAGTTGAAAGGCTCCTATGGCCATAGGCTCTAAAATTTCCATTCAGAATTTTGATTCATCAATTTTTTGCGTGAAAATCTGAGATTTTATGAAATATTTACCAGAAATTGTCAAAACGCTGCATCTCCTTAGCTGCGTGACATATTTCAACCAAATTTGGCTAGAGTGACCCTATCAAGGTAGACTAGAGTTTCTATTCAGAATTTTGATTAGTAAATTTTTTGGGGGACCTGGATTTTCCAAAAATTATCCATCATATCTATTTGAATGCAAATGGTTCAAATGCTAATGGTCAAGCTGAGCACCACAGGCCCCTGGGCCTCTTGTTAAGGAATATGTTTACGTGTTAATGGATAGTGTAAGCATCTATTTAATAATTGCTTATTTTAATTATTATGGTGTTATGTCGGCTACTCTGCTGGAATTGTATAAGCTGTTCTGCTTCTTGATTATGGTCACTGCTTCTGTGTAATAAGAAGATGACGCATGTATGCATAGACACGCATACAATGCATGTATATTAGCCATCCATGCTTGCATGATTATGCACACGCACGCACGCAAGGGCGGACACACACACAGCATACACGATTTGATGGTGATTTGCACATTAACCACAGCAAATGCCCGTCAAATTAGTTTCAAAATATTCAACAGGATTGAGAAAGTTACACGCATGCACACATATGGTGTACATGATTATTATGATGGTGCTTATGACATTAACTCCATGACCACTGAACTTACAGCGTCTCAATTTCAAGATGATTTTACAGGAAAACTGTTGAATATTTTGAATCTAACTTGACATCTCCCAGTCAAATTAGTTCCAAAGTATTCATGAGAATATCCATACATCATAAAGAGTTTGTCATTTCTGGTCTGCGATCATTAAAATCATAATCGCTGAAATTTCAACTTCCACGTTTTCTTTCACTTTCATATGATAACTGGTGTTTATTTTGAAAACAATTTTCTTTTGCTTTTCTTGTCTTTCAGCAACATTATTTCTTCTACTGACTCTATTACAATTAAACCCTTCCAGTTTATCCATCCATCATCTGCCGTCATATGACATCATAATCAACTAAGCGATGTATAGGATGATGTCGTAATTCATTATGGCATGAATGATTGGTTTAGCACTCGATTTAGTCCGTCTCTAATGCGTAATAAGTCTGACGAATTGTATGTCTACAATTTAATAAACATTCTGTTGAATATTTTGAAGCTAATTTGACTGGCGCTGTTGCTGTCTATGACAGCAACACCACCCAGTCAAATTAGTTTCAAAATATTTAACAGCGTAACCGTATAGTTTTCTGGAAATTGATAGTCAGTACGTAATCATCATGTTTGTCATTTGATTCATTCTATTATTTTCTCGTTATGCATTCAGCCTCATATCCTTTATAAAGAGGTTAACTCCCTTCATGGTGAATATAATGGCTCTCAAACTGACATCACTGACACTAGAGGGACTACACTGCTATGGTCCTAATAACAACAATCAGGGATTGATCAATCCCAACGCGAGCGTGTTGTGGGTGGAGCTTAGCTTAGAGATGGGCGGGGCATAGCTAAAACTGGAAAGATCCATTAAGCCTTCGATATTTGTGTGATATAGTTTAATCATTAATTCTTGGAAACCATTCCATTTTTATTCCATGATTATATTCTATTGGATTTTTGTGCTCTTATAAACTCTCGATTTATTATTAATATCTTCCATATGTTTTTAAGTGGAAATTGCCATAGTCCAAGTGTGATTAAGTATGTAATTAATGCACTGTTAAACCAGTATGTCCTGTAGGGATACGTTATGGCATCGTCATTATCACATGGTCACAAACAATAGAGGGATCCAATCTGTCACTCAAGTATCTGATGGCATAATAAAATATGAGACATGTTAACTGATGATGTTCATTCAAAATCGAAATGTCTCAGACATAAAAGCGTAACAGTTGTATGTTTTTGATGAATTAGCAATTTAATACATTATGCTGTTGAATATTTCGAAACTAATTTGACTGAGAGCTGTTGCTGCCATAGTCAGATACAGCCACCATTGAAGTTAGTTTCAAAATATTCAAAGCTTACCTTTATCGTTACCTTAAAGGTGCATATTCACAGCAAAATTACTGAAAATAAAATTGTTTAAATTATATGCTTTGAGGCTTAAATTGTGAGCCTATATGCAATGAAACGAAATAAATCTTAACATATGATGATTCCATTCCATCTAAATTAATATAATTTTTTAAGTTGCGAAATTGAAATAGAAGCACGAGCCTCTATTTCAGTTTTGCAACTTAAAAAATTATATTAATTTATACATAATGAAATCATCATATGTTAAGATTGATTTCGTTTCATTACATATAGACACACAATTTAAGCCTATAAAAGAATACAATTTTAACAAATTTATTTTCAAGCATTCTGGTGTGAATATGCACCTTTAAATTTTAGATTCGGGCCCATCCAGGATTTAAAGGTTAAATCGATTCCAATACATGTAAGTAGTGGGTGGAGCTTAGGTGAAAATGGGCGGGGAATAGCTTCAAATGGAACGCTTCATCGCATCGGTAAAGCATGATGCGTAAATCATTGAAAAATTTCACAGTGATATAGTTTTTGGAAATTCTCTCTAAGGCTCGTATTAGTATTGTGAAAATAACAGCTGTGATTGAAGATGATAGCAAACTGATTTATTTATTTTTATGCGATTTTATTTATAGGGCTACATGCAATGGTTGTGTATGTGTTATGTGTTACTTAGCTTTCATGATGTCATGGAGTCATTCATATATTAACAATAAAATGATAATTCTCTGATCTCGAGCTGTCTTAGCTTTATATTCCAAGCCTCAAGGATATCAGATAAAAATAAGATTGACAGCAATCATATATTCAACATATATGATTATTATCTCACTGTCTCATCAGAATCCTCAACAGCTTATCTGCTACTACTCAAATTAATTTGTAATGGAGGAATCCAGTTTTAGCTATTGCCCACCCATCTTTACCTAAGCTCCACCCACACTTCGTCTCTCTCTCTCTCTCCTCTCCTCCTCCCCTCCCCTCCTCTCCTCTCCTCTCCTCTCCTCTCCTCTCCTCTCCTCTCCTCTCCTCTCCTCTCCTCTCCTCTCCTCTCCTCTCCTCTCCTCTCCTCTCCTCTCCTCTCCTCTCCTCTCCCCTCCCCTCCCCTCCCCTCCCCTCCCCTCCCCTCCTCTCCTCTCCTCCTCTTCCCTCCTCTCCTCTCAGAGCCTGGTGAAACACACTGGTGTAACTAATACTATCCCTATAGACAACATACTTTGCACTTTGATTTATGAACAGTACATGGATTAGTGTGGTGTAGAATATATGTTAATGTGTATGGCACTTTCGAAATTGCCATAGAAACCATTTGGTGCTCATCTGTTTTCCTGCCAAAATTCCTATAGAAAATCAATGTGAAATTTTAAGTGTCTTCTATACGATGATTAGGATTAGTCCACATAAAAAAGAAATCGACTCAAATTTTTTTGAGCGTTTGAACTTTGATTATTTTAGGGCTGATTTTGTATGCAGGTTATACGTCCAGGTATAGAGGGTTTTGCTGCTCTAAGCTTTTTATACCCCGCCAAAAAATTTGGCGTGGTGTTATGTAAGGGCGCCGGGCAGGCGGCCGGGTGTGCGGGCGGCAGAGTGGTTTGCGGATGATAACTCTGTTACCATTTGTTAGATCGCATTGAAACTTCATAGGGTGATTGGACTAGGTCTTGGGAAGAAACCTATCGAAATCGACGATTATCCGAAATCCAAGATGGCCACCAACCACCGGCGGCCATCTTGAAAATGGTTGTCCAGATGATAACTCAGTTACCCTTTATCGGATCGCTTTGAAACTTCATGGAGTGATTGGACTATGTCTAGGGTAGAAACCTTTCGAAATTGACAATGATCCGAAATCCAAGATGGCCGCCAGCCACCAGTGACCATCTTGAAAATTGATTTCCAGATGATAAATCCGTTATCGTTTATCGGATCGCACTGAAACTTCATAAGGTGGTTCGACTACCTCTGGGGAAGAAACCTATCAAAATCGACAATGATCCGAAATCCAAGATGGCCGCCAGCCACCGGTGACCATCTTGAAAATTGATTTCCTGATGATAAATCTGTTATTGTTTATCAGATCGCTATGAAACTTCATAGGGTGGTTCGACTACCTCTGTGGAAGAAACCTATAGAGATTGACAATGATATGAACTCCAAGATGGCCATCAGCCACCGGTGGCCATCTTGAAAATTGGTTTCCAGATGATAACTCCATTACCGGTTTGAAACTTCATAGGGTGGTTGGACTAGGTGTGGAGAAAAAACCTATCGAAATTGACAGTGATCTGAAATTCAAGATGGCTGCCAGCCACCATCTTGAAAATTGGTTTCCAGATGATAACTCTGTTCCAGTTTATTGAATCGCTTTGAGACTTCATTGGGGTCTGGAGAAAAAATCCTATCGAAATTGATGATGATCCGAACTCCAAGATGGCCACCGGCCACGGGCTTCCATCTTGAAAGTTGGTTTCTGGATAATATCTCCGTTACTATTTATCGGATCTCATTCTAGGGTCGTTGGAATGAGTCTGTTGAAGAAACTTATCGAAACTTACAATAATCCGAAATTCAATCTGGCTACCAGTCAGCGGCAACCATCTTGAAAATTGGTTTCCGAACGATACCTCCTTGACCGTTTAATGGATCGCTTTGACACTTCATAAGGATGACTGGTCTGATGGGTCAGGAAGAAATAAATATTTTCTAATAGCTCTCATTCATTGGTTTGTCATCATGGCGGGACATTATTCCAGATGTAATATGAAGGATTAGAGCCCAAACCAGAAAACGGTGGCCATTATTTGCGACCATATTGATTTAATCTCCGAATGTACTTATAAATTGTTTCAATGGATTCATTGGCCCATAAAAATATATATATATATCATATATATATATATATATATATATATATATATATATATATATATATATATATATATATATATATATATACACCTGTGCAAAAGTTAAGCACCAGCAAAAACAATAGAACGTAGAAACATGATGGTACAACTAGGCTGCCATACTTTTTGTCCCCGCGTTAGCTGACATAATTCCAAGTACGAAATGCACATGCATGCATGACTTCACGCCGCTTGATGTCCGTGCGTGGCGGGAAACAGCACACGTGTTCAGTTATGTAAAAGTCCGGTTTGAGGTGTAGAACATTACATACAGATTTAGGCGACAAGATTAGGAATTTTGTGTTCATGACCGTGGTTTATTTGTACAGAGAGAATTAGCTCTTGATTGTGAACCGCTATGGCAAGACGAAGGTTAAGTGATCGTGTGAAATGGCAAATCATAGGCATGCATACCACTGGTATGTCATGCAGAGAGATTGGCAGACAGCTGAACATTAACCATACTGTAATCAGTCGTTTGATTGCAAAACATGGGCAAACTAACGAGGTGAAGGACAGGCCTAGATCTGGAAGACCGAAGAAGACTACTGCCCGTGATGATTGAGCCCTAGTACGCCTTGTTAGGAGATCTCCATTCACCAACAGCAGAGTGCTCAGCCAGCAATGTCAATGTCTACCGTCAAAAGGAGACTGTATGCTGCTGGCATGAAAGCTAGACCTGTCAGACGTCCTCTCCTCACTGCACACCACAAAGAGGAGCGTCTGAGGTG
The DNA here is from genome assembly GCA_034401795.1 of Chaetoderma sp. LZ-2023a. Lineage (NCBI taxonomy): Eukaryota > Metazoa > Mollusca > Caudofoveata > Chaetodermatida > Chaetodermatidae > Chaetoderma > Chaetoderma sp. LZ-2023a. Next base: position 94,235,869 of record CM067366.1, on the reverse strand, counting down.
GTGCAACGAAAGAAGACACTGGAACATGAGATCCTGGAGACGGGTACACTGGTCCGATGAAAGTCGGTTCCTGCTTCATGCCACAGATGGTCGAACTCGTGTATGGAGGTCCAGACGCACGGCGTACGACCAACGTAACATCATGGAAGAAGTTCCATTTGGTGGAGGTTCCGTTATGATATGGGGGTGCATCTCATTTGATTGTAAGCTCGATCTGTTGACTGTACCTGGAACACTAAATGGACAAAGATATCAAGATTCCATACTGGATAGAGTTGTGGTCCCTCATTTTGTAAATCATGCACCTGGAACCCACCCTATATTCATGGATGACAACGCCCGACCACATCGTGCTAGAGCTGTGCATGAATACCTCCGCCAGAATGCCATCGAAACCCTATCATGGCCAGCAAGGAGCCCTGACATGAACCCTATTGAGCATATCTGGGACATTCTGGGAAACATGGTGAGAAGGAGGGATCCTCCTGTGCAGAACCTACAGGAATTAACAGACGCACTCCATCTTGAATGGCAACGAATACAACAATGGCGTATCAGTCGGTTGGTGACCAGCATGAGACGTCGTGTCCAGGCCGTCATCCAGGCACAAGGTGGATATACCCGGTATTAATAATGACAGTCTCAAACTCGTGCACAGATGTTAAACTTCGTTTTCAGACACCATTAATGACAATCTAGCCACGTGTGTCAACTGTAGGGCAATAGTTGTCAGTTGTGTCAACGTAACCATATTCAGGCCTCGTTTTCAAGTTCAAACAAAAACATACAGTGTTTCCCCACCATCATAATCAGCATTCCTCTAGTTGCATTATTACCTCTTGCAGCATTATTACCTCTTGCACTAAGATGGATGGGTACATAAATGTTTATGCTATTGCTTTCTTCATAGCACATGAATATACCCTCGCATGTGCGTAAAAATAGGGTGGTGCTTAACTTTTGCACAGGTGTATATATAGGCAGCAAAATGACATCCTAGATATAATGTGAAGGATGTTATAGCCGAAAACATCAAATGGCGGTCACCTTAGATGCCATCTTGGATTTCTCAAAACGTTCAAAGGCAGATTTTGATAGAAGACACCTTCCCTGCAAACAATGCTATGTTGGGCCAACGTATTCGTTGGCCCAACATATTCGTTGGCCCAACATAGTTTTGCTCGTTAGGATAACATTGGCCCAATGTATCACGTAGTTTTCCCACGTAAAATCTACGTTTGTCCAACATAACTAACTTACCATCAGCCAGCCAACGTAAATACAACGTGGGCCCAACGTAACTAATTTTCTATTAATCAACCACATGTAAGGCCAACAAAACCATACGTTGGGCCAACGAGCAAAACTATGTTGGGCCAATAAATAAAACTTACGTTGGGCCAACGAAACAATGTTTGCTGGGTTGGTTTTAGACAAATCAATCAAACGAAGAAAAAAAATGCAACATTTCCAGGCTCAGTAAAAAAAAATCTCATTTGACTGCCAGACTATCGACTTGACAATCAAAACAGATGGGCAGACAGACGTACGTATAGACAGACGGATGGCCTCATTTTCCTAACTGCCATAATTCTCATCTTCCGTGGTGGCAGAAACTTTATATATGTAAACCCTAGTAATTGTGTGATGTAAAGAACCATTAGGCCTAAACATTGCGGATTTAAAATTAATGCAAAATATGACAAAAACAGATAACTAAAAAATGAAATTTTCAATTCTCTATCAGATGCAACAAAAAAGTTTGTTGCCAGGACCGGACCACCAACTCAGTTTTAGGGCCTTTTTCAGATTGACAACTAGCCTACTTCTAGCCTACTGAATAAATAATCTTGAATCTTGTGCAGATTACAGTAGATTGGAACCAGCTGGAGGAGTCTGTTGTCTGTACATCCTTAGTGGAGGACTTCCAATCTAGACTCCAGGCTACAAACACATAGACATTGCTTTCTGACCAGGATAAGGATCAACAATCTTATGTAAATTTCCAATGGCAATTCCTCCACTTGATTGTGCCCGTTTTCAGTGAAGTGCTGAAGGGATACCTCTGTTTGGACATTCCATTGAAAATTCTAGGGTTAGAATTTACACAAAAAAATGTTTCTTTCATCAAAAAACTTAGAAACTTCCAGACAGAAACTGGCCATTTTGCATTTTAGCTTAGTTCAGGCTATCTGAGTAGTACAATGGAAAATGTGTTACCGTTTTTCGTTTAGGCTAAACAATTTTGTTTGCTCACATGCGGTCTGATTGTGGCACAGCAGCATTTAGAAGGGATACTAATTCAAAACATAATAATAATTCATTTAATAAATGCAAATGTGCCAAGAACACTGATTTTTAACCGTTGATATATTAAAACGGTTATCAAAAGATACAGTAACTGTAAATCTGCGTGTTACATAATAATTAGAAGAAAGATCCGTAATCGTAAATGGTGCGTTAGCATACTTAAAACTTAGATTTGTAATACTTAGAAAGGAAACCTGAATAACAAACAAGGTCCTGGCTATATATCACAAAAGTATCTGGTACGCTGGTACTTTCTTGGTGATAATGTGAATTGTGACTCAGAAGCCCATCAACTATTCCACCCGCTTCTATCTACTTAGGCAAGAATCCGCGAATTACCAAGTTAACGTCTATCGATTGACATCGAGTTACCTCCCTTGTGGAAAATGTTTTCGAAGAAATATGCCTAAAACTAAAATTGTATCTCCAGTAATTATGCTTATTATTCAGTTTGTGCGAAAAAATGGTATGATCGTTTTGTAAAGAATATCACCATATTTATTTATTTAGGCCTATATAGTCATATTTATTTCAACTAGGTGTGCAGTGGTCCTGCCATTGTTACCAATAACGCCCAGTCAAATTATAGCTTGAAGCGTCACAATATTCAAGAAGTAGTATAGCCGGAGTCAAAATGATACCACGTCCCTGAATAACGGGGGAAATCGAGAAATTCGCCTCCCAGGCCCTTAACAATTGAGGGCCTGGGAGGCGAATTTCCCGATTACCCCCCCCCCCCCCCCCCCCCCCCCGTTATTCCGGGGCGTTGTATCATTTTGACTCCGGCTATACTACTTAGCACATGGTCGTAACGTCCATTTAGAGACAAGCATACTCACCGGTATACGAGCTGATCAAGCCCGCATTACATGGCGTCCAGACAAGCATACTCAGTGGTATACGAGCTGATCAAGCCCGCATTACATGACGTCCATTTAGAGACTAGCATACTCAGCGGTATACGAGCTGATCAAGCACGCATTACATGGCGCCCATTTAGAGACAAGCATACTCAGTGGTATACGAGCTGATCAAGCACGCATTACATGGTCTGAACGTCCAGACTAGCATACTCAGTGGTATACGAGCTGATCAAGCACGCATTACATGGCGCCCATTTAGAGACAAGCATACTCAGTGGTATACGAGCTGATCAAGCGCACATTACATGGTCTGAACGTCCATTTAGAGACAAGCATACTCAGTGGTATAGCACACATTACATGGTCTTAACGTCCATTTAGAGACAAGCATACTCAGCGGTATACGAGCTGATCAAGCGCACATTACATGGTCTGAACGTCCATTTAGAGACAAGCATACTCAGTGGTATACGAGCTGATCAAGCACACATTACATGGTCTTAACGGCCAATTAGAGACAAGCATACTCAGCGGTATACGAGCTGATCAAGCACGCATTACATGGCGTCCATTTAGAGACAAGCATACTCAGTGGTATAGCACACATTACATGGTCTGAACATCCATTTAGAGACAAGCATACTCAGTGGTATACGAGCTGATCAAGCACGCATTACATGGTCTGAACGTCCATTTAGAGACAAGCATACTCAGTGGTATACGAGCTGATCAAGCACGCATTACATGGTCTTAACGTCCATTTAGAGACAAGCATACTCAGTGGTATACGAGCTGATCAAGCACACATTACATGGTCGTAACGTCCATTTAGAGACAAGCATACTCAGTGGTATACGAGCTGATCAAGCACGCATTACATGCGTCCATTTAGAGATAAGCAACCACAGTGATATACCAGCTGATCGCCTTGGTCTGAACGTCCATTTAGAGACAAGCATACTCAGCGGTATACGAGCTGATCAAGCACGCATTACATGGTCTGAACGTCCATTTAGAGACAAGCATACTCAGCGGTATACGAGCTGATCAAGCACGCATTACATAGTCTTAACGTCCATTTAGAGACAAGCATACTCAGTGGTATACGAGCTGATCAAGCGCACATTACTTGGTCTGAACGTCCATTTAGAGACAAGCATACTCAGTGGTATACGAGCTGATCAAGCACGCATTACATGGTCTGAACGTCCATTTAGAGACAAGCATACTCAGTGGTATAGCACACATTACATGGTCTGAACGTCCAGACAAGCATACTCAGTGGTATACGAGCTGATCAAGCACGCATTACATGGTCTGAACGTCTATTTAGAGACAAGCATACTCAGCGGTATACGAGCTGATCAAGCACGCATTACATAGTCTTAACGTCCATTTAGAGACAAGCATACTCAGTGGTATACGAGCTGATCAAGTACACATTACATGGTCTTAACGGCCATTTAGAGACAAGCATACTCAGCGGTATACGAGCTGATCAAGCACACATTACATGGTCTGAACGTCCATTTAGAGACAAGCATACTCAGTGGTATACGAGCTGATCAAGCACACATTACATGGTCTTAACGGCCATTTAGAGACAAGCATACTCAGCGGTATACGAGCTGATCAAGCACGCATTACATAGTCTTAACGTCCATTTAGAGACAAGCATACTCAGTGGTATACACCATGATTACTGTTGCACAGCTTCGCGCTATGGCAAGGCAATTTGGCCTTAGAGTAGCCTCTAAGGCCAAGAAAGCAGACCTGCTCCAGCTGATCGGACAGGCCCGTGCCGAGGAATTCATTGCTCGACTGAGCCGATCAGTGAAGATGGGACGGTTTCCCGCGACCATCAGAGATGATCCTTTGAATCCCCACAAGAAAGCGCAGCGGCGGCGGGAGCTTCATCAGTTGGATGAGGAGGTGACGGCTAGCTTACGAGCCAAAGCTGTAGCGACGCGGATGGCAGACCATCCACTGGAGCGCCGACCCGCCCTACGCAGGATCGCTAAGCGAATGATGAGAGGCCCGAGGGCTGAACCCTTAGCCCGGAGCATGAGGCGAGAGGGTGAGCAGATTCTCAATGAGCGTCTGGGTGAGATGGAAGATGAGGAGAGAGGAAGACGGACAGTACGCTGGGCGTTCTTCCAAGGCCTCAATGGGGACATTACAGGGCAGATCATGGGTAAGATCCAGCAGACTGCCCAGAACGCCTTCTACCTCCGGTATACCCACACCTATCGCATCAAACACGTCGAAGATGGTAGGGTGATGCTCTTCCACAAGAACGCTCCAGGGAGTCCGTGGCTGAACACGATAGGAGCAGCTCAGGACTGGGTGGCGGCAAGAGAGCAAGACCGCCTCGACCCCGACAACATCGACCGCCCCAACACCAAGTGGGCTTTCGTCCGATCAATCAACGTTGTGGTCAAGGCTGTCATCGACCACCGACCTTTGCTCGGGACAGGCCCGCTCCCAAACTGAAGAAGAGTATTGCGGCACTTGACACCTACAAGGATAACATGTGTCTCTGGAGGTGCCTAGCAGTGTATCAGGGGGCGAGACCCGATAGAAGTACCGCTCCTGCGCGAGAGCTCGCTAGACAGTTCTACGGTCTCGCCGCCGGCAAGCCGGTGGATGACATGCCAAAAATCTCTCTGGATCAGCTGGACAAGGTAGAGTTCTTCGCGTGTATGAACCAACTGAAGAGGGCACCTGGCACCTGATCCGGCAAGCGGCCCACTGCCACGATACTATGACCATCGGGGTGTACGATCACCACGCCTTCTATATCAAGTACATCTCCAAGCTGGCCCATACACTAGTCTGCAGTCACTGTCAGCAGAGGTTCACAAAGGCCCCGAATCTTCAGCGTCATGCTGACCGTTGTACAGGCGGCATAACAACCATAGAGTGCCCTGGGGAGAAGGTTGATGCACCGCAGTCTGTGCATGAGAAAGCCTTCTATCCACCCCAACCAGCCAGTTCGGCGGCTACTCGTTGGGTCACGTATGAAGCGAAAACCCAAGGTGTCCACATACACCATGTAGAGTGTGGGCATGGTGGCGAGCGTTGGATCGAGGAGGCCCCTGTAGATGGTTATGATCCGACTACCAACACCGTTTACCAGTTCCATGGTTGTTTCTGGCATGGATGCCCTCAGCACCAGCGAGGTGAGGATGCCGAACGTCGGCACCTCAAGACAGTCCGGAGAGAGGAGAAGCTGAGAGCAGCTGGATACACGCTTGTGGTACAGTGGGAGTGCGGGATAAAACGCTGCCCAAGCATCCCTAAACGAGTTCGGACCATCTCATACCCGTACTTCATCATCTATGACTTCGAGGCGCTCCTAGATGGCGTCGAGACTCATCCTACGGAGACTCTCACGATTGAGAGTAACCACATACCGATCTCTGTGTCAGTCGGGGACTCGTACGACGGCGCCGCCAGTGAGCCCACTCACCTCTGCAATCCTGACCCAGAAGCTCTGATCAAGGCTTTCATGGAGGAGATTACCAGGCGAGCACACAGCATCCGTACAGAAGTCCGGGCACAGTTCATCCCTTCAGACATGGACAAGCTCCCAAAACGCCAGCAGCGACTGATTACCGAGTGGTGTGACCAAGTCCCGGTGCTGGGCTTCAACTCTGGCCGTTATGACCTAAACCTGATCAAGAAGCACTTCGTGGATGAGCTGACCAACACTGGCACAGTGAAAGTCGCCAAGCAAGCTAGTAAGACCATGTTCCTCATAACACCTGAGCTACGGTTTCTCGATGTGCTGAACTACTTGGGGCCAGGAGTCTCCTACGAGGCATGGATCAAAGCCTATGGATGTACACAGCAGAAGAGCTGGCTCCCGTATGAATGGTTCGACACCCCAGAGAAGCTTAATTACCCCGGACTCCCCGACTACCCAGCGTGGTGGTCCAAGCTCAAAGGTGGCTACCTCCTCGAGCTATCGGAGTGGAAACAGTGCAAACAGACATTCAGAGACCAAGGCATGCAGACGTTCGCCGACTGGTTGCGATACTACAACAACCTGGATGTCAGTCCATTCATCGAAGCCCTCGAGCGGATGCGGGAGTTCTACACAGAACGAGAAATAGACATCCTCAAGGATGCTGTGTCTCTCCCAGGAGTGTCTCTGCAGTACCTTTTACGTGGAACCGCTCAGCACATGCCGGGTGTTAGCCTCTACTCCCCGGGCAAGGAGGCCTACGAGATGCTGAAGGACGCGGTTGTTGGAGGGCCCAGCATCGTGTTCACCAGATACCATGAGGGAGGTGTGACACGCATCCGCCAGAGTGAGCGGGTCTGCCAATGTCTACTCGTCTATGACGCAAATGCTCTGTACTTGTCTACGATGGCTAAAGAGATGCCATGTGGTAAGGAGACAGTACGGCAGTGGTCCGGTGCTAGCGACGTAGCATGATTTAAGAAGGATCTGCTGGCCGACAACTGGTTCGGTTTCGCCGAAGTGGACATAGAGGTTCCTAAGGCCCTGTGGGCGAAGTTCGAGGAAATGCCACCTCTCTTCTACAACAGAGAGATTCCGGCTGAGGCAGTATCTGTTGAGATGCTCGCATACCTAGAGAAAACAGGTAGGAAACGCCCCACAACCAGTAAACTAGTCGGCACCCTCTCGGCCAAGAGGAAGCTCTTGTATGCGCCATCACTCAAGTGGTACCTCGCCCATGGGCTAGAGATTACAGCTGTCTACCGCACCATAGACTACAAGCCGCAGAGACCCTTCGAGTGGTTCGTGAACAATGTAACCGATGCTCGCCGTACAGGAGATGTTGATAAGAGCAAATCGCTCTTGGCAGATCTGTTCAAGCTACTAGGCAACAGTGCCTATGGGAAGCTCATCGAGGCTCTAGGTCGCCACAGCAACACGACCTTCACCAAGGATGAACGAGTGGTAGATAGATCCCTCCGCAGTGCATGGTTCGAAGATCTCGAGGAGATCGGCGAGTCCTACGAGATCCAGAGACGCAAGGCAAAAATCACCATTCGCCGGCCCTTCCAGGTGGGGATAGCCGTATACAAGCTCGCGAAGCTGCGGATGCTGGAGTTCTACTACGACTTCCTGGATCACTGTGCCTCGTGACAGCTTTGAGTACCTCCAGATGGACACAGACTCTGCGTACATCGCAATAGCTGCCTCCAGCCTCGACGAAGTCATTCGCCCTGAGATGCGAGCGGAGTATGAGGCTCATAAGCGGGAGTGGCTAGCTTGGGACAAGTGGTCTGGACGGACTCCGGGACTGTTCAAGCTCGAGTTCGAAGGCAACCGTGGTATCGCTCTCTGTTCCAAGTGCTACTACGTGGAGAGCCCCGATGGGAAGGTGAAATGCTCAGCCAAAGGTATGTCTAAACGCCAGAACGATGTCTCTTGGCAAAGGTACGTCAGTGCCCTAAACGGTAGCGTGGACAGAGCTACAAACCGAGGCCTACGCATGCGCCACCAGGGCATGGTGACGTATGAACAGGAAAAACTCGGGCTCTCAGCCTACTATGATAAGCTACATGTGTTGCCAGATGGTGTCCATACCGAACCAATCGAGTACCATATCCCTCAGGCATCTGACGATGGGGGTAGCTGTGTGTCTGGAGGGACCACCTGAAGCTCCTCCCGAACAAACGGGCGTTTGGGACAGCTCTCCGAGCGTGCCAGATAGTACAGCGTAGGCTGCCCCTCCATCTCGACATACCTGTCAAGTCTGTGGACATCTAGCGACCAGTTAGGATCTGTTGCACGTCGTCGCCCACCTTCCAACTCACCAGGTTCATACAGGTACCGAACCAGAGCATAAGATGGCACCTGTTCCTTGTCCGCTCCTCCGGAAGGTTGGGCAACAGAGGATCGTTGGATAGCCTCTACTGTCTTCTTACCAGTTAACCGAGTTACCTCAGTATTGGATCGCTCTACCACCCGGGGCAAACCTTTCATCCACACCCTGGACCTCTCTCCGGCCTGTGCCATTTCCTGGGCGTATTGGTGTGGGAACAGTCTCTCTGCCAGTGTCTGATTCCACTGCTCGACGATTGCCTGGGCACGGTGGTGACCAACTTCACCTCGTCTAATTGCCACACCATGTTTCCGCATGAGGGCCGTGGTCTCGCCTCTGAACTCCTTACCCTCTCATCCACCTGCAACAATTCTGGCCACTGGAGGGGATTTTCCGGATCCTCGTAGGCACCCTGGAATGCCTGGGCCACCTGGCCAGCTGACTTGTCTGTGAGCGGTGCTGCGGCCTTGTACCTGCTGGCGACGTCGACGATGGTGAGGGCATACTTGTAGGTCTTTCGACCAACCGAGTCGTGTGGAAGGAATAGAACATCTGCCTGGTGAACTCTATTCGGGACAGTTTCATCGAAATGGGCATACCTGATGTGCCGTGGACGAGGTTTGTATATCTGCCACATCGCCTGGCGGCTGAGCCACTGGCTAATTGTCTCCAAGGTGAAGTTGTGGCCCTTGCGACGTACAGCCTCGAGTAGTTGGTGGTGCTCACGGTAATATCCACTAGGCTGATAGTAGAGTTCCTCAAGAAAGACCCCGGATTTCATCGCTGACGTCCACTCCCGTCCTGTCATGCACGGTCTGGGTGAGGGTATCACTGACGTCCACTCCCGTCCTGTCACGCACAGCCTGGGCGAACTCTACACAGACGAACAGACGGCCGTTATGCATTCGACTATCACTGAAGACCTCCTCAAACACCTCCGTACACCGGCGTCTAGTCTCTGCTGGATCTTCGCTGAGCGGTAGCTTATCGACTAACCCTCGGAAATTAAGTGTCTTGACTAGGTCATACAGAGACGCCATCCTTATATAGTATGGCTTAAATGTTCGGCGGCCCAGATGGCCGCGAGTGCCATGGCAACATATGGTAGCCAAGGGCCTGCGACTCCGAAGAACGTACCTACTCCTGAGGCGATGGCTGGTATGGCTTCAGAAATCTTCTCCACACCCTGGAGAGCATTGTTGGCGATCTTGCAGACCGTCTCGCCCGCCTTCGTTGTGAACAGAGCGATCAGATCCCCAACTGCTGCCAGCGGACCGATAGAACCTTTTACATAAGTGCGATAGATTCCTTTTGCTCTGTGTATTAGTTTGAGGGATTCATCACCCACGGTCTCCGCTACATCGTAGTCGTCTGCATCATAGTCCTTGTCTGCATCATAATCCTCCTCATCTATATCCTCGATTGGATCTTCATAAGCCTCTGGTTCATACATATCCATATATAGTAGCTTTAAACTGTAGTCTATAGCATGGCCTCCGCAATCTTGAATGCGGGCGTGTTTGCCTTAGCAAACTGGGGACTCAGCTTCGCCGACAAGAAGGCGGCAGAGGTCGAGCGTGAGCGTCATAACCAGGCGATGGAGAAGCTGTCTACGGAGAAGTTTGAGTACAGCAAAGCACTCGAGCATATGCGCCAGAGGGAGGCACGCCGACAACAACTCCGAGCTCAGGCCAACCAGAGCATCAAAGAGGCAGATGAGAGTCTCGATGAGTACTACGAGGCCGTATCTGAGCCAACGCTCGACTATGAAGCATCGACAGGTCAGAAAACAGCAGAGCTTATAGTAGTAGTGGCAGCTGCAGCGGTGACGACAGGGGTCGTGCTCTACGCACGCTCAAGCTGAATACCTGATGTGTTCGATACGCATACCTTAGCATAGCCAAAGTAAAGTACCGTCACACCTAATGAGCGAGTCCCAGCTATGAGGTTTCCGATGTTGAAGCTGAGCCGGTTGCCCTGATTAGGTGGGATGTTCCTGCCACCGACGTGGTGACGGCCCTTGAGTGCTGACTCGAGGTCGTCGCTTCCACTGGTTAGTCGCAGAAGTGCATATGACTTAGTTTTCTGTCTGTAGAGTTGGCAGTCAGCCAGCTCGCGTACCTCACCAAGAACATTGGTCCCAGCAACCACAAGTTTGAAGTCGTCCAGCTTACCCACCTCCTGGATGACGGCTCCCTTCTGAACCAGGACCGCAACAGCGACACAGTCCGATGCACCACGATGCAATGTCAGCTCTACCTCTTGGTTAGCTGTGGCTTGGACCTGCTGGTGTTCTCGCTCCACATGCACGATCCGCTGTTTGGATCCCGTTTGCTTCAGTTCCTGGTCATTCTCGTCATGCCAGACATGAAGTCTTGGAGCATTCATCGACACATCTGCGAGAGGCTCAGTGTACACCCGGAGGAACAATCTATCCTGCATGGCAGCTGGATTCACGTGTGTGTTCTCGAGGAGGGTGAAGAGTGGAACTGCCACAGGCTTCTCGACACCTACCAGTAGTTCGAATGCTGTGAACCCCTCACCCACAGCGTAGTACCCCTTTCCCTTCGCATAGAAGGTTGGGTCACGAGCCAGCGGACCTAGGACTCGGTACTCATCATTCACATAGGTGGTGTCCATGGTGCTGTTGCTCTGTACGATCTCCCACCTGTTCAGAACCTGCGGGAGTTCTACCGTCTGTTCTGTTGTGCTCTGAAGCTTGAACTCGAGTGTCATGCTCTTGATCTCGTGGATCTGTGCTGAGATTGCAAAGTCAATGTACTTCCCAGCAGCGGACAACGGGTTATCATCATGTATACTGGGTCGAATGACCATCAGGCAGTCCTTCCGGGGATCAGTACAGTGCGATGACGTGGGTTCAACGGCCCCATCTGGATGTTGCACATACTGCAGCATGTTTAAGGCCTGGGTATATAGAGGGGTTAAACGGCTGCCATGTTTGGTAAAGTTCTCCAGCAGATTATCTTTGGGCAGCAGGCCAAGTCGGCACGACAGCCGCGGCGTGCACTGTCCCACAGTGACAGGGTCCGAGGCCTGCTTCGTGACATCAACATTATCCATGAGCGAGTCAAGGTTACATCGCCGATGGATGCGGAGATACTGGCCACCATAGAGGAAGGAGCGCCAGCTCGTAGTACAAAAGAACTCCTGACTCGGATACTCTACCGGAAGTTTGACAGCACCCAGGGCAGGACACTCGACCTACCTGTGGGCCAAACCAACAGTCCTGTTATTCTAGCTCTCCAAAAGGCGAGGGTCGACCCCAAAGATGTACTGACGGTCGGGAAGTGGGCTGCCGTATTTAGCCTTCATAGCCAGGAGGAGCGAGAGATGCTGGATAGCCTCCAGTCTGGGGCAAATAACTACTTCAGGGAGGAGGTCAGTGCCGCTGTAGCGGAGAGCCATGACACTGGTCATGCAAAAGGTACTCAAGAGGGGTTCACTGTTGGTAGCAAGGAGGCTGTTGAGCATATCTTCAATGAAAGAGACCGTAGGAAATTGGTCAAGAATCTGTCAGCATTTCTGAAATTCACAGATAACTACCAGGACTACCTCATCAAAACGTCTCGCAAGACAGATGCTCATCGCGCATGGAAAAAGTGGGTCTTCCGTGAGACGTTCCAGACGAAGAGAGTCCTACCATCTGACCCTCGGTGGATAGAGTTTCAGCGACAGGCTTCTGACGAAGTTCCTCAAGCTTCTGACGAAGTTCCTCAAGCTTCTGACGAAGTTCCTCAAGCTTCTGGCGAAGTTCCTCAAGCTTCTGACGAAGTTCCTCAAACTTCTGGTGAAGTTCCTCCAGGCTTATGACGACGTTCCTCAAGCTTCTGACGAAGTTCCTCAAGCTTCTGACGAAGTTCCTCGAGCTTCTGACGAAGTTGCTCAAGCTTCTGATGACGTAGCAGAGACCGCGCAGCCTGAACGAAAAAAGTTGCAACCGCGGACAGTCTGTCAGCGATGACGCGTAGAGCAGGCTAGTTTCCTGGCTGGATTCAGCTTGTAGGTGAAGGTCTGCGCCTTTTCCAGAAAGGGCTTGAAGTGTGACAGCTCACCTGTCTCCTTGTTGCTGAAGATGAAGCGGTACAGCTCAGCTGCCCTCTGTACACCTGCGATAAAGCCCCCTTTGGACTCCTTGATGGTTAGGCTGTCGTATATGGTCTCGAGCAGGGCACGTCCACACTTGGAGCTGAAGTATAGCAACCGGGCATTGTGTTTGATGTCTGGTGAGATCTCGCTGGTGTACTTCTGAAAGAGGATGAAGACAGTTATCTTTGTGTGCCGGATGCGCCTGGTGATGTTGCTGAGGTAGGTGACTGTCTTCTGGTCCATTGCAGGGTCATCGATAACTAGAACAAGTGGTTCTGTCAGTCGGGCTGCCAGCAGCTTCTCCATCAGGGCTTGCAGGTTCTGCGTCTTGGTGATTGGACCATTGTACCATTGATCATTACTGTCAACCGCCTCAGCAGCGGAGTCAGACACCAGAAGGATGTATTGAGAGCGTAGATGTTCGGCCAGGAGAGCCCGCAGCAAGATGTTTTTCCCGTGGCCTGACGGGGCAATGATCAGCACCACCTGGCCAGCATCTGTCGAATGGTACAGACATGTGCGCGAAGGATGGTTAGCACTTGGTCGGCGGTAGCCTCGTCTATATCTGGGAGACTAAACGGCAGTACTTCCTGCACCAGCTTTTGCGCCTGCTGTGTGGGTAGCGTTGTACCTCCGGCGGATACGAAGGATGCGATGGAGGCGTCAAGCATGAAATCCCAGCAGCAGCTGAGAAGATAGCGTAGAGGGCCTGTGTCAGCACCCGCAGTGTCTAGCACATCCAGTATCTGTATGATACACGCGCGGGAAGCCATGACTATTATGCGAGCTTAAACGGCAAACCAAAGAACCCTGACTTCTTCACCTCTGGTAGCTGGAGGCTGTCGGTAGCACCTTTTTTGCCATCGACCGTGATATTGCTCAGGCCGATGGTGCCTCCCCTGAGATTCTCTCCGTCTTGTTGGAAAAAGCTCCGCGGTTTTAAGGAGATCCTTAACCAGGTCTTGTGCATAGGACTCAGCCATAACCTTGATGGCACCAGCCTCGTCGACTCCGAGCATACCTCACATCGTTGCCCTGTCTTTGATGCCCATCCCCTTGTATACAGTCTTGGCCTTGTTAATGGCCGATTGTCCTACCGTATCAGTGTTCCCGACGAGATCTCGGGCTGGGATGGTACCTCGGATCTTCCGCGGGTCTCCCTTCTCATCGAAGTCTAGGAAGGAGATAGGGGCAACAGTGTCCTCTGAACCGAGGCGTGCCTCGCCCAAGTGAGCAAGATCGCCTAGCTCTTTGCTTTCTAGGTCTGTGAGTGACAGAGTCATAGTGCTATATGCACGGCTTAAACCCACTAGCCATACCCCCAGTGAAATAGTTGGGCATAGGAGGACCACGCAGTCGGCCAAGGGAATAGGTAGCAGTGCTCAGGGTACTGGCCCTCTCTGCAGGGGCACGCCTTGTGGGCGGCCCACCATTCCTGGGCATTGGCAATCCTCAGGCCGCATGCTCGACTATGGACTACACACCACCCTCCAGCCTGCCATGCCTCATATGCTGCAGGGGTCTCGTCATCCATCTATTCAGACGGGTTAAACCTAGGCGACGATGATCTCGGCCATAGCACTCGTTGCTAGCCCTGGAACCGCGGCCTCCATTAGTGTAACACGTTCACCCATGATCTTGGCGGCGGCAGTGTAGGCGGCACCACTAAGGGCAATCTTTGGGATGGGGTGAGTTATTCTGAGACAGTGGCCGGCCACCCCACTCACTACGGTAGCGAGGACAGCTGCAGTGGCGGCAGGAAGAACCTCATTTCCCCCTGTCATCTTCACCACAGCCACATTTGCCGCCACGTTACTGGTGACATGGACTGCCAGAGGTTTAGCCTGTGTCAGTAAATTCTCTGTCTTGGTTCGCAGCAGGTTCTCCACCTTCTGAAGACTCATCTGGCTCTCGGGCAGTTGCTTCACGATCTGTACCGTTGATGGCATTGTTTAAACCCTGAGTATACAACGCAGTTAAACGCCTGTGTTCCCTGTCGAGTGAGCTAATAAGATCTTCCCAGTCTGCATCTGCCAGGTGGCCGGGTTTGTACTCAGGAATATTCATCTCTCTATTGAGGCATCTTAAACATGTCCGTGCTATGCGAGAAGTACTATGAGGTCTTCCAGAGGGAGCTGAAGGCCTACAAGAAGAAGACGCCAGATGAGCTCGCTCAGCTCTCTGGTGCTGAGCTGACAGAGGAGCTGACAGCTGTGAAGCTCTATCTAGGATTTGGAAAGGGGCAGATCTGCTTCCTCGAATACCTTATCATGGGTGGGAGTATCGTCGAGCAGCTCCTGCGAACTAAAGGTTTCTACAAGGATTGGGAGTATCTGTCAGATGTGTTCCAGCAGTTGCAGACCTCCATGGCCTCACCTAACTCAGAGCTGAACACGGCTCTGCGATACTACAAGCTGGAAAAAGGATACACTGCGGAACCCTCCAGCCCTTGGATGTGCATGTTGGCAGCGTGTATAGGGACAGTAGGGCAGGCCAATCTGGCTCAGTGTCTCACTGAGGTCCCAGCCGAGATAGCTGATTTGCTAGCGGCGGAGTAGGCTGATCCCGAGCACCATGATAGCTAGGCCTGACACCACTCGTAGCGCTGCCACGGGAAGTGGTGTCATGGCGACTGGCTGCAGGGTTGGCGCTGCCATGGGAAGCGCCGTGTCAACTGGCTGCAGTGTGACTGTATGGCCCTGTCTAGGTGTGTTGATATCCGCGTTGAAACCGAAGTGGACACCGGGGGAACTCCCCTCGACTATCATGTTGTTATAGCCCCTGACTTGGAGGTCCTCGATGTTCACGATCATGTTGCTCGGAATCAACTGTAGGTGTGGTGAAGGAGCGAAGTCAAGTTTGCGATGGGCCTTCTGCAGCCCCTGCTGGAACTTAGCAATATGACTGCTGGGATCTGCCACGATGATCATATCCTCAACGAGACTGATGAACATGACCTGGACCTCTGCTCCGCTGTCACCATCTATGGAATGACGCAGCTTGGTCTGCGCTGTAAGGAGGCAGTAGCACAGGGCTTCCAGGGACTGGTTGATCCGAACGATCCCTGCTGGTGTGAGGCCCGAGGTGGTGTGTGGGACAAAGTACTTCCACACATCTGGGGAGTCCTGCCTGATTCCGGTGATGTGCATATTCTGCACTATCGCCCCAGGATCAGAGTCTGGATCGAACGAGAATGTCGCTGTCTTCTGTCGGCCTACTCGTCGGGGTGTTCGATAGGGGAATCCTGAGTAGTCACGTCCCGGGCCACCGTACATAATCCCTAGACCGTGGTTGTCGCCGCCATGCCACCGATAGTCTTGGTGAGCTCTGAACTCTCTCTGTAGTCTGCTGGCCGCTGAGACGCTATGACTGTTGAGCTGTGGATGGAAGTCGTTTGTATCAGGGAGGCTTGCACCCAGCTCATGGAGGATTCGTCGCACAGTGAAGTACACATGGAATCTGAGACAGCTGGCGATGAGCACAGCTTCAGGAGTACCAGAATAGGGGTGAAGCATGGTGGAACTTACTCCACAGCCTGCCGTGGCACACCACACGGCAAAGTTCAGCTGCTGATTCCAGTATGAGAGGCTTGGAGCAGCCATCCAAGTATGAGCTTGCTTCGCATCCCTGATGGTGATGGGGCGGTTCGTCAGTGGTCGTGGGTTGACGGAGAAGCTGATTCGGGCCCGTCCATCCACTGTGATAGAGAAAGGTGTTAGCTCTGGTATATCATCAAGAAGGCCTCTCAGGCCAGTCAAGAGTGTACCCAGGAGGGGCGGTTGGCTCCGGTTGACTGTCGTGAGGCCCCGTGGGAAGGCTATCTATACTGGTGTTCTTAAAGCTAACGCAGCACATTATTTGTAGTCGCTCCAGAGACCGGCGAGGTGACCTCGCCGTAACATCTCGTTTTTTAACTCCTCCATATCAACCCGCCCGCTGAGGTATTGCTGTCGTACTTTAGGTTTCTCAGTGTGGTACAGGGCTTGGACCTTCAATATATGGCGGTACTCCTCATCGGTGACCTGGCCATCCTCGAGAGCTTTGCTGACAGACTCGTCGATAGTCCGTAGCATACTCTGTGCTAGTGTCACATACTTAGCATGCTTCTCCAACCTCCTTGTGATCTGCCGCTGCCACACCCCCAAGCCCGTGGCCAAGACAGTGGTGGCTAGCGTCACGCCACCCAGAGGGATGGCGACGAGGGCACCCACCCCTGTAGCGAGAGTGGCCACAGCTGCCACACCAGCACTGGCTCCAATCACGCCCGCAGCAGTGGTTGTATGCGCGAGGACGTTGTAGGCTGTCTTATATCGACTGCGCGTTCTGCCGTACTTTTCTGCCTCATGGACGAGATTCTGCCTGATGGTATCTATCTGCTGGAGTCGCCAGCCGTGGATGGTACCGCCCTCGTCAGCAGTCAGGGAGGGGTATAGTTCTGGTTGCTTCTGCCACTCTGATTTTGCCATAATATACCTGGGGATAAACCGACATCACCTGCAGAATCTGCTTATGAGACATAGAAGGGTTCATTTTGGAGAGTCTGGCAAACCCTGCCAGCTTTTCGGTCTTGAGACAGATGGCTCTTAGAACGTGGTCATCCAGCACTATGTCGGGTGCCAGTAGCGTTCTGAGACGTGACATCTGGAACTTCACCTTATCACCAAGATAGTAGGTCCGCCGCTGGATGGCTTTCTTGATCTTATACTCTGCGCCATCTCCTCTTCCCACTGTATGACCTCTGGCTCATCCTCGTCCGTGAAGACACCTGGCTCATAGTCGTAGACATCTGGCCGATCGTCGTCTGTCAAGACTCCTGCATCCCGCTTACTCTCCTCCAGGAGGGCCTGCCAGTATCGGAAATTCCCCCCGTGCCCCCCGCGCGCGCATGTTCTGTTGATACCAGTTCTCCCGCTGTAGGCGCTCTCCTTCTTGTTGACAGATCTGTTGCTGTGCGAGCATCTGTTCGTTGGTCATGAAGGGGCAACCCTCTTTCTTCAGCATCTCGGCAAAGGACAGATATTGCTGGTATGATATCATGTCAGGTCAATGAGTAATAAGAGTGTAAACTCTAAATGGACAGTCAGACCCTGTAATGCGTGCTTGATCAGCTCGTATACCACTGAGTATGCTTGTCTCTAAATGGGCGGCAAAGGCCAGATATTGCTGGTATGATATCATGTCAGGTCAATGAGTAATAAGAGTGTAAACTCTAAATGGGCGTCCGATATCCCATCCGTGCTGGCGTATATGTTAATGGAGGGCTTGTCAAACAGGTGATTTACAGGTGTGAACAGGCTAGGACTGATAGCTTTCCATAGGTTGCTGTTGGCACCTGGGAGATACTCTATCACATCCCGGCCGACTTCTACCAGTGAGCTGCTGTGTGCCCCGCCCGGAGGTTGATGCAGCACATCGGCGTGTATGTATGTTGTGCCCCGCTGGGGCACCTCGAAGAGGACCCATTCTATACGGTACTGTACCCCCTGTCTCCCCTCTAGAGAGGGTGAGATTATGTTCTCACCACCGGAGAGCAGCAGTCGGACGACCGGCATGGTTATATGTCTCGTTTAAACCCCTTTATAGCGTGCTATGGAACCCATATTTGCTCACTCGACTGGACTTGCCGACCTCGCAGATGTGTACGCAGTTGATGCTGCCAAGGTAGAAGAGAGTGATGGCAAGTCCTTCGCCCTACAGTACGAAGCAAGCTCAAAGGCATTCTCCCTCCACCCTATTGGGGGTGATGGGGTGGAGATGCTCACAGACCTCAAGGATGTGTCGAAAGGGCGCCTGGGTCGCGATATAGATGGCCACAAGATCGTGTTTCGGTACGATTTCCCGAAGTGGAAGTACGTCCTCGAGCCGTTGATTGAGCTCTCGGATACAGAGGTGGCAGACCTCAACACCCTAAATAACGACATCAGCTTTCATCTGGTCAAACCCTATTCGAGCGGTGCCCCGCCGATGGTCCGTGATGGCCTGCTATTGACCCTGGCAAAAAACCTGCGGTTCATATTTGAGAAGAATGAAGTGTGGTACCGCGCCGGACCTGGGGGGAACTGGCAAACATGGTTGCCCCTATATAGGCCTCCGCACTCATTGACATAGAGGTTACTCCCCTCTCCACTGTTGTGGAAAAGGATGGGACAGTTCGAAAGCTCTACAATCGGGGATCATCCTTCCTCACCTACATAGGTGAAGGTGTCTCCCTGACGAGGGTGGGTCACCGGATCGGGGTTACAGGTGGAAAGCTCCTGCTGCGTCGTCCATTCGATGGACCAGAAGAAGCTGTGCAGGAGGGCACCCTACGGGTCGATGGGGTGTCACATGTCTCCAAAGCCAAGAGTGCTGTTAAACTGCTTCAGCGAGTGGGACTCATTAGCCCGCAAACGACTCATATAGTCCTAGAGCTACGTTTCTTAGCCGGCGGCAGAGTGAAGCAGCTAGCCCCTGCCCCTGAGGGGATGAAGATCACTATCGATCCGGATGGAGCAGGGCTCGATCTGGCACAGATATCTCTTGAGGGGTTCACTCTGTTCAGTTTAACTCTTCATATATAGCCATGCTTCTCATCGTATTGCTCGTGCTGGCGTCTACAGCAGTGGCGCTGATAAGACCATGTAATGTGTGCTTGATCAGCTCGTATACCGCTGAGTATGCTTGTCTCTAAATGGACGCCATGTAATGCGTGCTTGGTCAGCTCGTATACCACTGAGTATGCTTGTCTCTAAATGGGTGCCATGTAATGCGTGCTTGATCAGCTCGTATATACCGCTGAGTATGCTAGTCTCTAAATGGACGTCATGTAATGCGGGCTTGATCAGCTCGTATACCACTGAGTATGCTAGTCTCTAAATGGACGTCATGTAATGCGTGCTTGATCAGCTCGTATACCGCTGAGTATGCTAGTCTCTAAATGGACGTCATGTAATGCGGGCTTGATCAGCTCGTATACCACTGAGTATGCTTGTCTGGACGCCATGTAATGCGTGCTTGATCAGCTCGTATAGCGCTGAGTGTGCTAGTCTCTAAATGGACGTTAAGACCATGTGCTAAGTAGTATAGCCGGAGTCAAAATGATACAACGTCCCGGAATAACGGGGGTAATCGGGAAATTCGCCTCCCGGGTGCTTTCATTATGGGGGGTGTGGCGTCGCACTACGTGCTGGCATAGTAAAGGGGGGCCCCTAGGGGGCGGCAGTTTTTAGAGGCCTGCGCTACCTACGCCAAAAAACACCTAAAAAATGCGGCCCTCAATTGTTAAGGGCCTGGGAGGCGAATTTCTCGATTTCCCCCGTTATTCAGGGACGTGGTATCATTTTGACTCCGGCTATACTACTTCAAGAACTTACCTCTGCAATAATTACTTTTAAAATTATTTTGAGAATTGACCAACGTTTTTAAAGTTTCAAATCCATTCTAACACGCGTAAAAATGTACGAGCCTGAATTCATATGGGTCAGGTTAATTATGTGGTTGTAATTCTTGCGGTGGTGGGTTTGATGCGTGCGTGCGTGCGTTCGTGCGTGTGTCTATGAGTACGTGCATCTTTAAATGGGGGTATGTGGGCGGAGTGTTGCTGCGCGCAGCTGGGTGACTGGGTAGCCATGTTGTATGTTTGAATGGATAGTATAAGGTTACTGGTGAGAGGTGTTAAAGTGCTTAGGGAGACTGGTGTGTTTGGAAATCAAATTAATAATATCCATATCCAGATGGTCGTTAGAACTTTTTGGAGACCCTTAGAGAGAGAGAGAGAGAGAGAGAGAGAGAGAGAGAGAGAGGGAGGGAGGGAGGGAGGGAGGGGGGGGGGGGGGGGGGTAGGGAGGGAGGGAGAATTTGTGTCCCCACGATTCATGTTTTTCAATTTTTTTTACGTTTTTTCATTTCTCTCACCTTCTCTCACATTGAAATGTCCCCACAAAATTATCTCACACTCTCATGTAAAAAATATATTGCGTGAGGCATACGAACACGTGATGTGATAAACACTCACGTGCACAGACAAGGCGGCGGTGTAATCTCCCATCCACATACTGCTGCTAATGCATGAACTGCCAACCAAAGAGTATTGCCCCACACTGTTTCTCACATTTGTGGGGACTCTCTCACTAGGTCCCCGCTCTGTGTGGGGACCGTCCCCACAGTGTTCTCTCACTTTTTTTAGTTAATGGTAATAATCGCTATCCATCTTAGAAGTATTTTTTTTATTTTCCCAACGCACACAGAAACACGAAGGAAATGAAAATCAAAAAATGAGAGAAATAAGTGATGTCCCCACAGTTACGGTAAAACCGTCCGAGAGAGAGAGAGAGAGAGAGAGAGAGAGAGAGAGAGAGAGAGAGAGAGAGAGAGAGAGAGAGGGAGGGAGGGAGGGGGGGGGGGGCGGAGAGAGAGTTTATTTAGAATGTGTGTCCCCACAATTCATGTTTTTCCTTCTTTTTTTTTTTTACGGTTTTTCATTTCTCTCACCTTCTCTCACATTGAAATGTCCCCACAAAATTATCTCACACTCATGTAAAAGAAATATTGCACGAGGCATACGAATACGTGATATGATAAATACTCACGCGCGCAGACTATAGGCGGCGGTGTAATCTCCCATCCACATACTGCTGCTACTGCATGAACTGCCAATCAGAGAGTATGTCCCCACAGTGTTTCCCACATTTGTGGGGACTCTCTCACTAGGTCCCCACTCTGTGTGTGGACCGGCCCCACAGTGTTCTCTCACTTTTTTTTAGCTACGTCACGTATGACTATCATGGGGTGTATCCTCATGGGATCTGTTTCTAACAGGGATCTATTTCTAACAATTTGACCTTTTTGTTTTCTCCCGCACTTGTTGTTTTGATGACATCGTCAAAGCATGTGCATTTCAATAGATACTTCATTCTTCCACGGCATTTGAAGATTTTATCAAAATGCAGCGGAAATAAGTAATTATTTTACCTAGCTTCTTGTTTGGCATGTGAAAAACGTGTGCTTTCATTATTACTTTTGTCAAGGTCCTTAAAAATGTTCCTAACTAGTAATGAAATGAAACAAACTGGTCGAGTTTTCGTGTCAGACGACATCTGCCAGTTGCTGTCAAATACAGCGTGTTGATTTCACCAACATAACAATTTTTTTTGTACGGATACAAGATTCAAGATTCAAAATTCAAGATTATTTTTTTCATGCTTAATATACAATATACAAACATCACAATTGGGCAGTGCACCAAAGGCAGAGCCTATGATTCGACGGACCCCATACACACAAAACAAAATATAACAATATGTAGGGTGATAGTTAATTATACAAACATCCGTGAGTAAACACAGAACACAGGACGGCACAACATCTATTTGTTGTACCATATTGGCACGATTGTTCTACATGTAGCGTATTCTAATATATAAAGGATCTTCATATTTAGATTCCAACGAAGATTTTTATTGTAGATACAGGATTTTTAATATGGCACATTGAGGTGGGTGGGTACGGGGATGGGGGGGGGGGTTGCTAAACAAAGTTACAGTAGTATTGCATGTGGTGAGAAAAGTTGTCGGTAGGTGTGACTTAGACAGATATTGTATAGGAGAGTGTCGGCATCTGATATATCCATTGAGAAGACGAATATCAGATGAAGATTCAAGATGATTGAGAATCTGATTAGGTCCATCTATTTTGGCGCATTTCATGCTTTTCAGCGTGGTATATCTATCCTAAGTTTGATAATTTCTACCACTCTGATGGCAATTTTCCAGCTTTTATTATCTCTATAGCAGAGAAATTGGCGTCCAATATTCAACTATTTTGGTGGACGGTGTTGCTGTCTACGCAAAGGGTTAATCCGGCACGTCGGCAGTTGCATTAATGGTGATTAGTGTATTGTGCATGGTTACGGTGTGTCGGATACCATAGAGGGTCTATGTGGTCAGCGGTAGTAGTAGTAGTAGTAGTAGTAGTAGTAGTAGTAGTAGTAGTAGTAGTAGTAGTAGTAGTTGTAGTAGTAGTAGTAGTAGTAGTAGTAGTAGTGGTAGTAGTAGTAGTAGTAGTAGTAGTAGTAGTAGTAGTAGTAGTAGTAGTAGTAGTAGTAGTAGTAGTAGTAGTAGTAGTAGTAGTAGTAGTAGTAGTAGTAGTAGTAGTAGTGCTTGATGTTCTTTAGTTAGGGTTGATTACCAGCGAGTCGATACATTGACGAGTACATATGTACTACACATCAGGATCCAACAATTATGGACTCCCAGACAATTTTCTTGAAGGATTTTCTATTTGGGATCTATTCCCGTATCTTTGTGCTGGTGCTGTTCCATAAATTTGTGGCTGGTTTCATGTACTGCTTTAGTCTTGCGTTGTACTCCTGTTTCCGTTCTTGTGAATTTGGTGTGTAGATTATGTCTATTTCTAGTATTGTGTCTATGGATGTCAGTGTTGAATGTAAAGTTGGAGGCTACGGTTTGTGGCAATGCATTGTGGTGAAAGTCTTTTACAATATTGTACATCCGATATCTTTGAGTTTAAGTAATTTCGGCGTTTTGAATATATTCTGGCCCACTGCCGGTTTAGTAAAGAGTTTTATGCATTTTTTCTGAAGGTGTTGGAGTTTTGTTTGTTTGCTCTTGCGTGGTGCAGTCCAGATAGCATTGCAGTAGGTGAGATGAGGGAGGATAAGTGTACAGTACAGAGTTTTAACAGTGGCTGGTTTCATGTATGGCTTTAGTCTTTGAATAACACCTACGCTCCTGGCCACTTTTGCCGTAACTATTTCAATTTGTTTAGCCAAGGTCGGATGTTTGTCCACGTATGACCCAACAAATTTAACAAATGGGGCTTCTTCGATCTCCTTATTGTTAATGTAGATTTTTGGAAGTTCACTTTTTTAGTTTCGTCATGTTTGTAAATAATATATAATTAGTTTTATCGACATTTAGTGATAGTTTAGTTATTGAGAACCAATTTGTAATTTCTTCCATTTCTTTATTTACTTTTGCATATAACCTATCTATATTCTCATCGCAGCAAAATGCATTGGTGTCATCAGCAAACAGTATTAGTAACACGTGCTTACAGAGGTTTGGTAAATTATTCATATATAAAAGGAACAACAAAGGGCCAAGAATAGATCCCTGAGGAACACCACAAGTTAGTTGCCTGGTTTCAGAGCATGTTGCATTAAATTGTACGCATTGAGTTCTTTCACTTAGATAGCTCTGAAACCAATCTAGTGCACATCCTCTTATGCCATAATAGGCAAGTTTATCTAATAGGATTTTATGGTTAATTGTGTCAAAAGGCTTCGAGAGGTAAAACAAATGCCTATTATGCTTTGCTTTTTTTCTAAGGATTCAATCATTTTTGTGTTTTTCACGAAATCCATATTGTGATTTATACAAAATTGATTTTTGCTCCAAATCGTTTATACATTAAACGTTCTAAGAGTTTTGAGTAAAGGGGAAGTATGGAGACTGGTCTGTAATTTGAAAAGTTATTAGAATCCTTGGCTTTGTATATTGGTGTAACACGGGCTATTCTTTGTTTTGGCGGGATGATACCTTGCACTAAGGATAGATTGCAGATGTGGCTGAGTGGAATAAGCATATCTTCAGCACAAGTTTTAAAGATACGCCATTTAAAGACATCGATGCCGGCACCTTTTGGGTTGAACGTGTTTAAAATGTTAAGAATTTCTTCTGTATTAGTAGAAGAAAGATGACTGATAGCTGAGGTAGTCGGTAAAATCGCTGTTAGAAGTTGAATGAATTTTATTTGAAAGTTCTGGACCTATATTGACAAAATAATCATTAAATACATTAGCAATTTCGAGTTTGTCTGTAATGATCGACCTTGTCATTGCTGAGAAATTGTGTTTGTTGC
The DNA here is from genome assembly GCA_034401795.1 of Chaetoderma sp. LZ-2023a. Classification (NCBI taxonomy): domain Eukaryota; kingdom Metazoa; phylum Mollusca; class Caudofoveata; order Chaetodermatida; family Chaetodermatidae; genus Chaetoderma; species Chaetoderma sp. LZ-2023a. The sequence goes on along the minus strand of CM067366.1, from coordinate 94,210,926 downwards.
GCTTTGTTTGTCTTATTTAAAAGTGATGTGATAATTTTCCATGTCTCATTTATGTCGTTTTTTGACTGCTAAAATTTACTATGGTAATATGTTTTCTTAGCTGTTTTCATTATTTGATCTAGTTTATTTAGGTATTTTTAATAGGATTTCGTTATGCTTTGTTTGACACTTGATGAACGTTAAATATAGTTGATGTTTTTATGGCAGGCAGCTATAAGTCCATTCGTGACCCACGGCTTAGTAGGATTGTGCTAATACCGTTTCTTTTCTTTCATAGGGAAGCTGTGCTCAAATAAGGTTGTACACATATCATGGAATTTGTTGTAGGCACGTTCACAAGAATGTATGTCTATTATTGTACACCTGTCAACCTCTGACATGGACCTTTTGAAACTTTCAATATTCACCCGAGAGTAATCTCTGCATTCAAATTTTTGACGCTCAAATTGTTTTTGAAATGTTTGTTGTTTTTCTAGTAAAAATATTGGTAGATGATCTGAAATGTCAACTAAAAAATTCCGACCTGGGTTTTGTTAATGTTCTGATTAATGTTATTGCAGAATATGTTGTCAATGACCGTGGCCGTGGATTCGGTTAATCTAGTCGGTTTAGTTATCATCGGATAGTATAAAAACAAAATAAAATGGTTATGCTCAGCTGATAATACCTAGCAAGTGATTCATAGCAGGTATTTTCGCATATACGTACAGCTGAGTGAAGGGCTTGCAGGCACAAACCAAAGCAAAACAAAAATAGTAATGCCTGACATAGAAAAAAACAAAAGTAAAAAATATAAAAAATAGCAAGAGGTTTTTGTTCAACTGATAATAATGTCAAACAAGCAATAGTGAGCAGATATTTACACACATGTGTACACGGTATATTAATGTTACCATGTAAAGATTGCTAGCAGATTCCTGCGCACTAGATGTGCCTATTTGCTACTATCCTTAAAATGGATCAGCAGATTGGTAACCTAGAAAAGATAAGGAGGTGTAATATAATATAATATGCAGTGTGTGCAGCTCATAAATATATCAACATTCCTGTCAACAAGGACAGAAGCATGTTAGTTAGCGAATTGGGCCGACTGCCACTCAATATAACTAAAAAATGTAATATGGTCAGGTTCTGGGCGGGGTTGGTAAACGCTGGGTATGGGAAACTGTCATCAACACTGTACTACTTAGCATTAGAATTCTCAAGAGAACGAAATATTGAAATCAAATGGATTAAAACCATCAAATTCATTCTAGAAATAACTGGTCAGGCAGACTTGTTCTACCAGGAGGAAATAAACACCGCACAAGTAATCACCAAAACAAAAAGAGTCCTCGAACAACAATATACCGATGAGTGGAAAGCAACCATAAACCAATCGTCACGTCTGACATTCTATAAACAGATCAAAGAGAATATAGTTTTTGAGAAATATTTAAAAATCCTACCGTACCGAGAAGCCCTTATCTTATGTCATTTCCGAACACTCAACCACAAACTAGCGATTGAATCCAAAAGATGGCTAGGTATTGACAGATCAGAAAGATTGTGTTCTGAATGCAACTGCATAGAAGATGAGATGCATTTTCTTTTCTCATGCTCTAAATTCAATAGACAAAGGCAGAAATTCATACCACGATTCTATACAGAAAACCCTAATACCGAGAAAACTAAAGGATTGTTTGCAATATGCAATAAACCGCTCCTTATCAAACTCTCCAAATACTTGTTAGCATCAAAAAAATTAAACAGCTAGACGAATTCATCCATCTTCTCACCCAATCATACACCCGAGTTATCTATCAACCCAAGTATCCATCGCCATCATTGTTAAAGCGATGCTAATCTCATCTCAAATGCGATAGATTGTACGATAGATTATAGTTTATGGATTCCATATCATTCACATCCTGTTACATTCCCTTACATGTATCACAATCATTTGCTTTGTAACATGGTGTAAACATTGAATAGTGAGCACCGTGATTTTGTTTACTCAAGCGATAGTGTATGGTGACATGTAAGTGCCAATGCATTACATTCTTTATTATGCAAATCATTTTGGTGAATATTTTGGGGATAATTTGATTGGAAGTTGTCATTGCCTATGGCAGTAACGGCTTCCGGTCAAATTGGTCTCAGAATAGTCATCAGCTTACTTGTATGATTGTTTTCATATCATATTGCCAAATTATATGTGACACCGCTATGCCTGAGCGTATTGACCAAGGCAGATACGCTAGTTTTTCCTTCTGATTTGTTGAAAAGTAAGGCATGACAGCCACCATAGGCTTTGGAAATGTACCAACGTTTAAACTACTCAAGCATGAATAGCTTTCTTTAGCGCATGATAATAAGCTTAATATTATAGTATAGTTTACGAATGACGTGTTAGATCAGCTGAACAACTATTATATGAAGTTAGTTTTCCTTTAATACTGCCTGAAACACTGCAGGGGCAAGTGGCCCAAAAAGAGTTAATAAATTGATTATTGTTGTTATCATTATTATGTAAGCGATCCCACTGTCGTAGCCCTCGTCGGCAGCGCGGCGGAGATGGTATGATAATAATAATAATAATAATAATAATAATAATAATAATAATAATAATAATAATATTGTATTTCTACCGCCATTGTCAATGTACAAATAATCCTCATATGCCGTTGTCACGGCCTGAGTGTAATAAAGAAAATACGAAAATACGAGGAATGTTATGTCGGGTACCCCGAGCCTGATTGGACTGAAAGACACTGCTGTATTACAATAATATCGTACAATTCAATCACTCCCAAGGTACGCAGCAGTACATTTATTGTTTGCCCTGGAAGCGTTGACACGGAATACTCATGTTGGGTGTATCATATCTGAACCTGATGTCATCAGGACTGGAATGCTTTTGCAGACAAAGACATTGTACGATACATGTGTTAGTATACAGAGTTAACAGTATCAATGTGTTTTGGAGAACTGAAGCATAATTCACATTCAGATTGTCAGAAACCGAGGCAATGTAGTTCATCTAATGACCAAGACAATGACGAGCTGACCAAGCTGTTACATGACATGTATTGTATGGGGATATATCAACGGATGCGGTAACCGAGCCAGCCATTCTAGTGGTAAATTTTCAAAAATAATCTCGGCCTGCTGGTAGACACTGGCTACGTAAAACTTAAATTTTCTTTACCATTACCCATTCAATGGTCAAGCCGGCGAAACAAAATTCAGTGGTAAATTTACAAAAATAGTCTTCTAAAATTAAAATATCTTGAAAAATATTGACCATCAAAATGTTTAATTGATATATCAAGTAGTATTCTGAGCGCTTTGAGGCGCTGTTGACACAGAAGGGGTTAAGGGCTATTTAACCCGTCTTATCTGAAAACACCAGGAATGAAAATTTCTTTAGAGTGATTTTTGTTTGTGTTACATTTGATGAAGCAATTACAGACAAAAATTTGTTTTACAAATGTATAACTGAAATCATTTTTGAGCATTAAAATGCCCTTCTTAGATAAAAATGCCTGACAATTTAATTTCTTAAGTTGCATTCTTATCATCACTGATAATCTGAATATTAATAAACTGATTGTCATAGATGTACGCCAAAGTGTAATTGAACATTTGGTTTTTTTGTTTGTTTGTGGGGTTTTTTTTGTTTGTGGGGTTTTTTGGGGGTGGGTGGGGGGGGGGGCGGGTACATATCCTCTTATCGCCAGGAATGTGAGACTTAATAACGGGGGTTCTTTGTTACCGTCTTCACTCCTATAGATAGCAGTCATCAAACCTTTTGTACGCGATAGTGTAATTGAACTCGAGCTAGCGCTCTAACTTATTTGCGTCAACGTCTGTCTAGGGCTACTCATGTTTATTTTCTGTTTGCTTTTTGTTGGTGGACTAATTCCGTCTCTAATGTCTCTACATGGTCTACAGAGCAGGAGACCATTTTTATGCGTTTGCAAGTCTGGTCCACCAGTTGTACAGAAACGCAAGTAGGTAAAACCGTCAAATTTGGCGCATCCGTTCATATCGCTAGAAGTTCTACGAGTTTCAGGACAAGGTATTATGTTACGGGCTCAAGAAGCGCATACCTGAATACACATTTTGGCCATAACTCTGGTCTGCAAGAAGCTGAAATCACAAGTCTTTGCACACACCATATGACGACAGTTTATTATTGTTTTGAGGGTGAGGTCAACGGATCAACTATCTAGGTCACGGGAGGTCACTTAATGCATTATTAAGACAGAGCGCATAGGCGTGAGTTCATTTCAGTTTCTTTTCACCATAGCTCATCTTTACAAAGCGTGTATAATAACGCATTTTCATTGATAATAAAATATTTCTTTAGCAATTAATTTCTAAACATATATAGCTTACAAGTAGGCCTATTCGGTCTTCAGCTCACATCCCACAATTCATTGCGCTTACTACAGTTTAACGTTAACCAGAACACTGTTCCTGGTACAGGTTCCGGTTTAAGATTAAACAGTAGTAAGTGCAATGCATTGTGTGATGTTGGCTGGAGAACGAATATGGTATGCTTGAATTTGGTTGTGTTAAAGGGGAACACAAGAAGTATAACTTTTCAAGTGCACTCCCCATGTTCAATTTGTATTAATTCAATTCACCTTTCCAGAGTATCAATCCATCATCTGACCTCGTATGACGTCATAATCAGCTCAGCTGATTTTGGGACCCCTTGTATTTGGGGGCCCCTTGTGTTTGGGGGCCCTGGGACTGTGGCGCCGTTAGCCTTTGCCTTAATCTGGCTCTGGATATATAGATATGGAACATGCAGATATACAGTATATGATTTGTCACGAGGATGATGACGATGAATCCAGAGCCCTGAATCTCAATTTCAATGTAAGCTATTGGATATTTTGAAACTAATTTGACAGGAAGATATTGCTGCCATAGGCAGCAAAAGCTTCCAGTCACGTGATTTTCAAAATATTCGGCAAAATAATTATTCAATTGTTTCAATTCAATTTATGTTTAACCTTTCGGAATAATATGGTTAAGCGCCTTGAGTCACACGAAATCAGCACAAAAACTTTTCCAATAACACTTTTATCATACAAACTTAGGGTCAAGTTCGACTAGCTAACTACGGTCAGTTTGCTGGTTTACTAATCATGCGCAGTTGCTATGCCCAGTCGAACTTGATCGTAGTCGACTATAGTTCGTTGGTACCCGGTTCCCTATTAAATTACTACAGCCGAAAATTTGGAGCCGGGTACCAGTCTCTATTAACCCTTTCTGTCGTCTGTTTTGATAACCAACGAAAATGGGTTATTTTTGTCCGCTAAGACGTCAAAAAGCGTCCATGTGGCATAAAGTGGGAAGGAATATGGGGTTGGGAACATTGACATACAATGGAAAAGCATAACTTCATCAAACCTAAGTTATTTAGTGAAATATTTACACTTTTAGGCTATATGCATTTATTCGTGGCAAGCGATCGGTGCCCGCCATTTAGAAATTTACGCAAATACCGCACTAACCATCTGACCCGAGGTCGCATTAGGCTTGCGCGATTTCACGATTTAATCGAAAATCACGATTTTCTACGATGTAATTGAAAAAACACCAAAAAATCGTGAAAAAATTTAGCAGACTAAGATTTTAAAACTCATCATTCAGCAGTAAACGAATACAGTTATAATCCATTCGCGCATGTATCCATTGTGTTTTTTCTTGATCACTTCACGCATGTGTTCACTAAGTCCTAATCAAAACACAAAGCTCTAAGGTAAACCAGCTAACAATAGCGAGGTAACACCTTTCTCATTGAGAACACCAGCTAGTTACTCCATCGAATCGCCATATAGTTTTCTTTCTCTCGCTGCAGACCCCGAGTCTGTCGTGAAATACCACGTATATTGCAGAGTGTTAGGCAATAATCACTGAACATAATTCTTTTAAATTCTTTTAGCAATTTCAGGCTGTGTACTAATTTTTCCCTTTTGATTCGGTTGTCATGCCTAATTAAAGAAAATAACGCAACAGCATTCCAGATTGTTGTATTTTGAACTGTGCGCACTGTTGATTACTCTTAAATGTAAATCGTACATTCTGAAAGCAACTATAAACCGCATTATAGGACGAGTTTACGCCGTTACTATCGTAGCTACTCAAAGCTACCGTCCCATGTATATGGATTGCGTAGTATAATATTAGCGTCTTCGCGCTACTCGGGTAACTACTTAAACTCGTTGTACAAAGGGAGGCTATAAGCGGAAGCGGGATTTATATTTTTACTCAACATTTTATGTCAAATTGTGATGAAATAAACGATGTTTATTAAACTATGCGCAATATTTAGGCGGTCCCAATTAATAATTTCACTCCCGCGATTATGGATATAAGGTATACATTAAGCATAGACGTAGGATAGTAAGAATTTGTCGCATGAAATTGTGTTCTAATTTCGTGCTATTTTTTGTATCATTTATTTCAACTTTTTCTAGAAATTCAGTCCCAGTTTTGGTGACTTGTCACGTTACCCTGGTTTATACTTTTGGGAATTTGGACCTACGATTCAATCTAAAATCCCGATTTTTAAAATAAAATCGATCGCGTTGTTTCAAAGCAAAAATCGTGCAACCCTAGGTCGGGTGCTCGGTTGACTATAGTTGACTAGCCAGTTAACTATTTTAAGTTCGACCAGTACTCAAGTTAGCTATAGCTAACTATGATTAGGAATCGAACTTGATCTTGGATTTTAGCCTGTTTAATATTTCTCGATATGAACACACGTGTAATATTTAATGAAAGATTTTCATTGGTTAGATCACATGTAAGTAATATTTTCCTTGCTTAGATAACTTATAATAATTACATGCCCGATGACACAGCGATAGTATTAACTCACTGGAAGCGTGTTATAGACATGGTGCTAACTCAGCTATAACCTCCTTAACCCCTCTTGTGTCATCAGCGCATTAAAGCGCTCAAAATATTATTTATTTCGACTAACCATTTAATTTGCCTATGCTTCTCAAGGAAATCTGTATTTTTGCAGCCATGAAGAGTATTTTTGTAAATTTATAACGAAAATTTACCAAAAAATTGATTTCGGTTATCCTTCAAATGGACATTTAGCAAACGTGTAGGCCTAATGGTCAAGGAAATTCAAATTTCTACTTACCCAGTGTTTAATTGCAGACCTTGAAGAGCATTTTTGAAAATTTATCATTCCAGTGGTAAATTTTCAAAAATATTCTCTTAGCTTGCAAATGGACATTTCCTAAGATCACTGCAGAGGTTGTTTTTTGACCAACTTGACCATTAAAGGGTGAAGTTGACGCAAGAGGGATTTACTAATCCAAGTATGTTGCACATGTCACGTACACTTTCAGGTCCGCTAGCATTTTTCAATGCCCTGACCCTATTTGGATCAGGAGATATGCCAGGTGGAGATAAAACCATAGAATTCAAATGTTCTTTTTATTAAACTGACACTTAACTTTATCCACAGTCAGATAATCAGATTCTGTTCTCTTAGTCTTTGCAATGTACGTCTATGGTTACAGTCTTGTTCAGGTTCTGACTTATTGAACACGAGAATGTCATCACTTATGGTTAATATACCTGGTACGCTTTCTTGCATTTGACGAATTGTGCTTTGAAATATTTCCGCAGCTGATGATATTCCAGAATTTAACCCATTTAGATCTTCGAAGGCCTACATGAGTGGAAAACATCGTGATGTATTTGGACTCTTGTGCTAATTCAAGTTGCTGATGTCCATTGTTTAAATCTAGCTTACTGAATAGTTTAGCGCAATGTAGATTCACTAGCAGATCATCAACAGTAGGTGTGATGTGTCTGTCACGCTTCACTGCTCTGTTGGGAAGTCTATTATCTATATGTATTCTAATTTCGTTCAGATGTTTACGCTTTGGTGCGACTACGATCGGTGATACCCAAGGGCTAGGTCTATCTACCCTTTCAATGATGTCCAGGGTCTCTAGACATTCTATTTTATCTTCGGTGTGGCCGTACACTTGGCTATACTGACTTATAAATGTGTAATGACCATCTTTCAACTTCCATAACCCTCTAAACAAGGAAGCATACTTTTCAAATATTTGTTAAATTTTGCACTCGTTAGCTTGAGATCTGTTCAATATGTGTGCAATACCCAATTCCTTGGCTGTGTTGTAGCCATAATAATAAACAACTAGCATCGTCAAACACGTATAGCAAGGCATTTGTAATTCTTTGTTTTATTTCGACCTCTTTATTGAATTTGCCACAAACTGGAAGTGGTTTATCTTATCTATATGGGAATGGTGTAGATGTAGCGTGTAATAAGTGCGGGCGATTATCTAGAGTTTCATAACACTTCTGGTCAAGAATGTTTACTAACGTACCAGTGTCTATAAGAATCTTATACGTGTATTTTGTATTTTGATTGTCACCGTAGGTGATGATGTTCCCACTTCATTTTGATGCTTGTCATGATCCTTAACTGTTACTTTTGGACGTTTCTGCGTCTCTCATAAGCTCACATACATAATCGTTATCAGAATCATGTGACTCGTTTGTATCAGAATCTATGTTCACATCCTGAAGAGTTGTTTTATCATTCGCATGCATCCATCTATCTGGAAGCTTTTCTGCTTTTCTAGGCGATCCACAACACTTAGCAAAATGTCAAAATTTATTGCAGGTCATACAATGTTTACCTTTGGTTGGGCAGTCAAATTTGTGGGGATAATTTTATCCACATCTGATACACTTTGTCTTGGTACTTTGATTACACTGAGATGAACTATTTGGCGGTCCAGGCATCTTTGACTTATAAACTTTTGTTTGTCAGTGCTGCTGTTTCCGTGTTTGGATTGCGATTACCAATTCGTCTGTTGCATCTTCCATGCGATGCGCTCGCGATTCTGACAGTTCTGTCATTCTTACTAAATCGAGCAATTGTTTCAACGTAATAGCTGAGTCTTTTAATGCTTGGCAAAGGAGAGTCTGTCACCAACAGCAATGCCATAAACGGGTCTGATACAAACATAGAACTTAATTTATAGTTGTAAATCCAGTTCAGATCGGTTCAAATTCTGCTTTTCGTGATAACCGGGTAGCAGGAAACTTCAGCCAAAAAGAAAAAAAATTACAATCTTTTGCCTGCTGGAAACCAAGACAAATATCGAAATTTATATCCTAGAATCTATGTGGTAACTAGGGCCTGTTTGAATCAGCATTCGGGTAAAGAAAAATCATTATAGATCAGAAACGTTACATAAGCACCACATGTGGTCATAATCGAGTAATAGGCCGTAGAGATTGCATGTATTTCTTATTTAATACACATTATGTTGAATAGTTTGAAAGAAATTTGACTGGGAGCTGTTGCTCAGTCAAAATTAGTTTCAAAATATTTAACAGCTTACCTGCATAGTTTTCTGGAAATTGACATTCAGAGAGTGTATGGATCGGGCAAAGCGTGGATGGCGCTTAGCTAGAAATGGGTTGGCCATATCTAAAACTGGATTCATCCATTAGCCATGAGTCCCAAATATGCTTAATCTGGCACCGCATACATCTCATTATCTTCTTTATCTGGTGTTATTACATGAGGTCTGTATTTGCAATCAGCCGTATCCCCACATGTGCGTGCGTGCGTGCGTGCGTGCGTGCGTGCGTGCGTGCGTGCGTGCGTGCGTGCGTGCGTGCGTGCGTGCGTGCGTGCGTGCGTGCGTTAATTAATAATGGCAAAATAGCCATACTCGGAAATGAATAACAAATTTAAAAATGCACCCACCCCACTCCCCGATTAATGGATGAATCCAGTTTTAGCTATGCCCCGCCCATCTCAAGCTAAGCTCAGCCCACACCTCGCTCGTGTTGGGATCATCAATCGATCCCTGAACTGAATCTCAGCTTAGAGAAACCGATACAGGTAAGTTGTTTACTGTTTTGAAACTAGTTGGACTGCGTGTTGTTGCTGCATATGGCAGCTGCCTAGGGCAGCAACAGCTCCTTGTCATACAATTCGAACAAGTTGATAGACTATTAAGCGTTTATGACTGACTAAATCCAGTCAATCATAACGTAATTAATTATGACGTCAGTCTACATGTGACATTGATTATGACGTCATATGTTTGATCGATAAACTGGATTCATCAATTCAAAATATCCATAATGGAATGATTTAAATGAATATATTGTTGACACATATTGTTTTTATTTTATTTTATTTTATTTTATTGAAACAGAAAAATATTGAGAGTATTGGCAATAACAAGTTTGAATAGCTATAAGTCTAGATAGACCTATATTATGATGGCTTGAAATACCGCATCGGGCGATGAAGGCTGGAAGTATATCTGAAAATGAATAAAACAAATTGCTTATAATTTCTATTATCAGTTAGTAAGCAAATAACACAACATTCTAACAACAAACAGGTGAATGAACAATATAAAGAAATACGTGTACAAACTTGAAACGCGCAACATATCCAAGAATTATTCAGGCTGTGAACAGCAGACACATCTCTAAGCCACGTTTGCGTGGCATCTGAGGCTTTGCCCTCTAATTATTACTAGTAATCTGTTATCTCACATGGCCAATAGAGCAAAACATGCTTGCGGATTATCTACGTGTTCGTTAGTCACATGTGGTTATTTAACCCTCAAATTTGTTCAAGAAGATTTAAATTTTCTCATAGAAAATGTCCATTTGCAGAACAAGGGAAGACTGTTTTTGAAAATTTTACGACTGGAATGATTGGCTAGATTATCGAGCCAGTCAGTCCACTGGTAAATTTTCAAAAATAGCCTTCTCTTGTTCTGCAGATGGATATTTGCCAAGACCACTGCAGACACCGTATTTGGCTGATATGAGTGTTACAGGGTTAATATATACCATTTGATATTTGAAATGTGACCAGGGTTTACAAGATGGTGGTGGTTACATAAGACAGGTAGTCATATGAACACTTGTCTTTAAAACATTTAATCGTCTTAAAATCCACCATCTTCTGGCCCCAAAAGCTAATGTCCGTTATAGACTGGATTGTCAAACAGTTTGACTCAAAAGTCAACATTTTATTTAGAGCTATCAAATACTATTCGTGTTCATAACTGTGTGTCTGCTGAATTTCTGTAGATTACATTTTCCATGGAGTTTGACTCTGGATATGGTGAATAATCTGAAAACAATTTCACTGTAGGTCCAGAGTTATTGCCCATTGTACTTATTGTCTGTTGTCTTTCAGTAGTCAGACAATTAAACATAAATATGTTGATATTTTGGAACACAGTTAATAAAGACAGATGGGCGAATAGCAATAACAGCATATCTGTGCTTATGAAACGTGATATAAAATTTATGATATTGCAATAGAACATAGACGTACTTATAAACAGGAAGTAGCTGAAACGTCTCTGAACTATCAAACTGACTCTTTATGAAGCCCACACAGCCTGACAAGTTCTCAAAGAGGTACATTATCACCTCACTCGCTGTGCTGGTCAATACTAGTACTCGTTCATCGTTATGCTCGGTTCCCTTATTAAACGTAACTCGCATAATGGCATGCACAGTGTCCGCGCACCACATAACAGCTCCGATATTACCACACAATTTGAAAATCAGTCTGAGTGATGCGAGGAGTTCATATGTTGCAGAACGTGTGTGGTACTTTGTAGGCGAGCTCTCCAGAGAACCTCTAATAATTTGTTTGACGCCAAGACGCAGTGACTGCGGGCCGGAAGGTAAACAGTCAAACATGATCTCCAGGTTTTGTGGGAGTTGATCCATATAGCAATTCTCCTGAAAGCGAAACAAATAACAAATTGCAATTTAGAGAGATGATAACGTTAGAGGCAACTCAATACAAATAGGTCAAACACGCAGCTTGACTGGCCTGTCTTTTCATGCTAAACAATGGCGGTTCAATGGGACATATAGTACTCAGATGATTGCTACAGAGAGAGCTTGATGCTAATATAATCCATTGGGTGACTCCAGTTTATCGATCAATCATATCAAGTCATAATCAAACATGTCACATATAGGTTGACGTCACAATCCAATGTCATATAATCCACTATCATAATTCACAGAAATAGTCCGTCATAAACCTGGAATAGTCCGTCAAGTTGTACGAATTGTATGCCTTTCCTTTTTAATAAACATCATGTTGAATATTTTGAAACAAAGTAGACTGGTCGCTGTTGGTGCCATAGGCAGCAACAGCACCTAGTCAAATTAGCTTCAAAATATTTAACAGCTTACCTGTACAGTTTTCTGGAAATTGATATTACGGGAGTTCAGAGCTCGATTGATCCCAACACTGACCAAGCGTGGGCGGAGATTAGCTAGATCTGGATTCATCAATTGGTGACTAAGCCCTATTACATAATCAATGAAAAGCTGATATCAGCTGGTAATGCGCTGACATTGCCTGACAACACGAAGCCTCAGCTGGAATAGTCCCCGTGCACTTGTAAATAGAAATGCTGCGTAATTATGTTTCCACGGTGAGTATATGGGTTTGACACGGACAGTGATCTAGTACGGATGAATGAGGATACGATCATGTATTGCGAGTATGGCCATTATGTCATATAGTCCATTAGCAATAAGCCCACAATCTACTGTTCCAACACGCCAATCAGAAGACAGGAATTCGGCCTGTTGTACAAGTATCTGACGTCGTGACCAAATAGCTCACTCGTTAGTTGAGGTTGCAATCAACATGGCGCAGGACCGTCGAAAAGGTGGCAATAGTTCATCACGAAAGTGCCTAAACTGCATTTCTTTGATGTATTTATGATTTAAATATTTTGAGACTAATTTGACTGGGAGCTGTTACTGAACGGGCAAAACCTCATAGGTTTTAAAATATTCAACCTTATAATTACCTTGAAATTGAAGTTCTGCGAATTGATGTTTCAATGTTTCAAATGGATTCGTATGCGCATACAGAGGGCTAGAAATGGGCGGACACAGCTAGAAATGAACCCGTCTATTGGACTGCCAGGAACCAGCATATGCATGCGCAATAGAAAGCCATTTAGCTACACACACATATTTGATTGGTGATATAATTTGTATCAAGTTGGGAGCAATGAGTAGCTAGGTATTAGATGTTTGACGTGGGGTGAGAGGGCATACAAGCACATAATACCTCATTGAATTTTAACAAGCAACCGATGAAAAACTTTCTTTGAAACTATCGTAGGTTGTGTTCACATTAGAGAGTTAATATAATCCGACGTAACTCCATAAGCCAGTATGGAGTTAACCTGAATTAACTCTCTAGCGTGAACATGGACGTAGCCAGTTTGAACCGTTGAAATCAATTAAGTAGACTCTTACCATTTTAGTACATTGGAGAATGGTAGCCTCGATTCCTGCGGCATCCTCAAACGTGAGGTCAAGCCGCTCTCTATCCCACCTTTTAGGGGTCGTTGTTGACGCGAAGGCCAAAGCACATAGGGAAATGGCTGTATCATGCAGTTTGGTCTTCTTCCTGGTCCTGTGGTAGTTACTCTTCGTATGTAGTATGAACAGAGGCGCGGCATCCATACTATGCCACGATTTTTCAAATATATCAGGCATACATGGGTTGCTAAAGGTTAGGTAGCGGCCATCTGGCCTTGATTGAAATGAGCTGCTATTGTCTGCCACTGAAAGAGAGAATTGTAAAAGATTAAATTATATTGACAATGTGAAATTTCTCTAAGTACTTCATGCTAATTCATCTGTGATAGAGGCACAATGAGTGTGGATCACATTGTCAGATGTCAATGCGTGTGGGTTTGCGAGCACACGTGTGTTTGTGTATCTTACTGACAGGAATCCAAAACGTGTTGTGAGGCAACATAGAACTGTTTCATTGTCAGATCTATTATGCATACCTGTGAGTAAAGCAGTGCGCCGGTTCTGTTCCTTTGGCGGAGGATCGCTCGATGCGTGGAGAATGGCCTTGGGGTGTGTCTTCACCAATGGGACATTCTCAGATTGGCACACTTCGTTCAAGCTGTCCACATGGTTGATGAAATCATCAGAAGCCTTGTTCTTATACATAGCATCGACCTCTTTATGAGCCTCAACTGCCAGGACGACGTCAATATCGCTGATGGCGTCATGGTTGGCGTTGCTAACATTGGCAGACCGGGTCTTGCATTCGATATTTTCAACTACCAAGCTATCTTTATGCACATCATCGTCGTCATCGTTACAGTCATCATTCTTGATGTTTTGATTCACACAATTGATAGCATCTGAAATGTAAAGATATTAAAATTGATCAAAGCCTGTAAGATCTTAACAGAACCGACTAGAAAGCTGTTGCTGTTGCGTCTTAGCATCTGATCGCAAAATTGGCATACGACTTCGCACCACTACAGGCACACACCCACTCAAGTTTGGAGAGAATTTGATTAGAACCGGCAACAATGACTATTGATAAACGTGTTTAGGAATGTCTGTTGTGAAAGCTGTTGCTGTTACGCTTTAGATTTTGATCTAAAATTGGCAGACGTTTTCAAGGCCTTACGGACATACATCCACCAAAGTTTGGAAAAGATGGCTTCAGTAGAACCAGAGTCATTGAAGAATGTCTCAAAATTGCCATGTACTCCTTTGAAACCGCACATGCAAACTCACACCACAGCTTGGAGAAGATCACTCTAGTAGAATGAGAGTTATTAAAAAATCCCAGAAGAAAAAGAAGAAGAAGAAGAAGAAGAAGAAGAAGAAGAAGAAGAGGAACAACAACAAGCACTCCAAGCTCGCATTTACCACTACGTCTAACGAGTAGTATAAACGTAGCAGTGTGTAGTTAGATCTATGTTGATCCTGTGATGTCATGAGATCAATTGAAATAATAACACCGAGGAATAATAGAATTCAGATGTCCGGAAATTATAATCCAAGACAATTGATGAATCCAGTTTCTCAGTCAATCATATGACGTAATAATCACATACGTCAAATGTAGGCTCACGTCATAATCAATGACGTCATGAATGATGATTTAGTCCGTCATCAACGCTTAATAGTCAGCCACCGTATACTAATTGTATGCAGGAACAGCACCCATTCAAATTAGTTTGAAAATATTCAACAGCTTACTTGTATATTTATCTGGAAATTGAGATTCAGAGAGTGCAGGCAGTGATCGAGTGTTCCCAAAATGGGCAAAGCGTGAGTGGAGCTTAGCTAGAGATGGTCGGGGGATAGAAAAAACTGGACTCATCCATTAAGATTGAATAGCAAGAGAACAAATTTAAAGTTACTCACCTGACAATGAATTCTTAGTGGCACTGGACGCCAGGATCTGTTTGCTGGCTGAAAGACCCACCAAAGCTGGTATAGTCCATATATCTTGCAGAAGCTGTATGGGTGACGATAAGAAGGCTGTATAAGGCATGAGATGCTTCCACTTTGGTAGCGCAGTAGGAAGGGCTGTGATAATTTTGACAGACTCTCTAAATGGCATGAAGTGTCCCATCTGTGGATTAATAGCGCGGGGTGGCATAGCCACTGTGATTTGGAGACGCCCTGACCTGGATGTTTGAATAACGTTGTACAACACGAGCTTGCGCCTTGGTAAAGCAATAGGCCTGGCCATGGTTTGTATTGCATCTCTATATGGCATGAGCTGTAAACCGGGTGAAGGAATGAGTGAAGTATTCATAAGCTTAGAGTACTGCATACGATGCCCTCTGTATGATGGAAGTCCTATGTATTCAAACTTCATGTCACCGTATCTACTTGTTGCGAGAACCATGTTCTGGATAACCACAACAGGAACTCCATAGCTATATCCTACCTTTCTGTAATACAGATGACCGAAGATGGCTTTGAACAAAGCTGGGTGTGCTGGAACAGAGACGACAAACACGTCGATCGTGTACTGGTTGTCCATCACAACGTTACTAGCCTCTTTTGTATGACTAAGTTTAGACGCCACCATCAAGAAGTTCCTTAGCACGGCTCTGCCACTTAGAGAGACACCCCGACATACGTCACGATTTTCACTCGGTTCAATTTGTGCATAGTCCTGCCACCGGAGATAGAGCTGCCATAGACAGATGGCATAGTACAAGAGTGATGTTGGATATCCATGCATACAAGAAACAGTACTGCATGTGCTTGAAGGGGACGTGAAAATAAGACAAGGAATATCTTCGCCCTGGTACATGTGCTGATCCCAGGATGGTAGACTGTCCCATAAACCGGGTGTCATAATGACTAGGAGAGCATCTGGCGGTATAACCGTGTTGGTCATTAATTTCCGTTTAGGGATCCATTGTCTTGGGGAATAGTCTTCATCGCCACACTGGACGTACTCTTCAGATCCAGGAGATGACTCATCCTGGTCTAAAGTACACGCTGTGTCATCCGCGCATGTCTCCAAATCATCTGACTGGGTCTGCCCGGAACTGAAACAAAAATTAGCTATCTTAATATGGAATAGTAGAAGTCTTATTAAATACATCTGAGGAATAACAGGATCATATGCACGCTGCCACGCACGTACGCGCGCACGCACGTACACATTAGCGTATGCGTTAATAAACTTATGAGAAATTATCTTGGAATAAGTGAAGACATTGACCTTTGTGCTATCTTAAGCTGGATGAGAATTTCAATGACCTTTATAATGTAAAATAAACAGAGTCATTAGATCGGTCTCTCATGTAGCTGGTGTCATCAATTCATAAATTCGCGATGATGTTATCACAATCACATTTCCCATAATACACTGGGAGCGATGCCGTTTTATTGGGGGCTAATTTAACATTACGAGCAATGGGCCGTGACACCTTAATTATATTTCCTTTACTATCTTGGAAAATTCACTTATAATTTGATGTTTTCAGATACCGGGCGGAGGTATTATGTGTAACAGATTCTCAGATACAGGATTTTATGGCTTGAGCTTCATAGAAAATGTAAATAATGTGTTGCTATGGGCAATAATCTTTAGCATGTAGTAAGTTTCAACCCCCCCCCCCCCCCACACACACACACACACACACACACAACACACACAACACACACACACACACACACACACACACACACACACACACACACACACACACACACACACACACACACACACACACACACACACACACACACACACACACACACACACACACACACACTTGAGTGAGACACAATAATGACCTCTGGAATATTGATGAGTGAGAAATGAACTTTGAAACTTTAATGACTGAATTTGGTGAAGATAACCCAAATATTTCCGTATTGACGGTCCATTTGCAGGCCAAGAGAATTCTATTTTAGAAAATTTATCACTGGACATTTCATGGATAATTTTTCTAAAATAGTATTCTCCTGGCCTGCAAATGTAAATTCCTCAAGACCACTGCAGAAGACGGTTTTAGCCGGGTTCGTCATGAAAGGGTTTACAATGCCTTTTTCAGCTGTGTTAATAAAGTGAGACATAGCTTTCACCCCTATAGCATTATTAACTGAGCGTCAAGTTACCCTGGGCTAAATCTTTATATACATACGCAAGAAATGGCATTGATCATTGTCTAATTACGCGATCAAAACAATTATACAGACAGATGTTTTGGAATTACATGTAAATGGTATTATGGCATTTCAATTTCCTTTATTGACTGAATGATAAATGACATTTTCTTTTATCTCAGAAAGTTAGTAGTAAATGGCGTTGACATTGAAATATTAGAGTGAGAATTGACCATAGCCTGTGCAGTATTAACTGTGCAGTAGGCCTATTATTGTGACTAGTGTCCTTGGAAGTAAGTCAGAAATAAACTCAGAAATATTCTTTGCATTGCTAACTTACTGCCATATATCATTAGCCATTGTCTTAATAATTAACCATATATTACCGTGGGAATTAGGCTTTGAACGTCTTACTAAATGAGTGATATTGAAGCCAAGCATAAACAATAAGTAAATAGCATAGAGTAACTTACCCGAACTGAACCTTGAGATCATCACTGTCAGATTCAATCTGGTAGGGATATGTTCTCTTCTTTCCAAATGGAAACTGTAGATAGAAAGATAGATAGATAGATAGATGGATAGATGGATAGATACGGTCGTGCTGACGCACGGACGGACGGATGGATGGATCGATGGATAGAGGATGGATGGATGGACGGACGGACGCACAGACGGATGGATGGATGATAGATGGATGATGGATAGAGGATGGATAGAGGATGGATGAATATATGGATGGAGCGATGGAGGGAGGATGGAGGATGGGTGGAGGAGGGATAGAGGATGGATGGATGGATGGATGGTTGGATGGATGTATGGATGGATGGATAGAGGATTGATTGAGGATGGATGGCGAATGGTGGAGGATGAGTGGTGGATGGATAGAGGATGGTTAAATGATGGGCGGATTGATGAATCGATGGATGGTTAGATGGGGGGAATGAATGGATGAATAGATAGATGGATAGATGGATAGATGAATATATTGATGCATAGATGGGTAGGTGGAAGGGCGGTTTGGCGGGCAGGCTGACAGACAAGACGGTTTTAGACGGTATCACACACCAAAAATCTGTGTCTACTATACATTGGAAGGACACTTGATGACTTGATAGCAAGTCACGTGACAGTTCCCGCAACTCACCCAGTACAGTATGCGTAAATGGTCAGGGCCGGATTAACCACTAGGCTAACTAGGCTGCAGCCTAGCGCCTCGCTCCTAATGGGGCCTCGCTCTTTAACCATTTGCTGCCTAAGCCAGCCAAGAACAGCCGTTAAATTTGTCTTGAGAAATGTCCATTTGCAGACCACGAGAAGACTATTTTTGAAAATTTACCACTGGAATAACTGCCTCGGTAACCGAGCCAGTCATTCCTGTGGTAAAGTTCCAAAAATAATCTCTTGATCTGCAAATGGACATTCTTATAAGAAATCTGTTTAGTTTTTCTGACACATTTAGACATTAAAGGGTTAAACCAAAAGGCATTTAGGCTTTTTTCTATATACTACGTAACGGAAAGCGTGTTAAAACCACATTTTGTCCTCAATATTAATTACTAATATTATGCCAAATTACGCATCTGAATGCATCTCATAGCATCTAGATTTACACATTTTCCAGGGGGGCTTCCGTACTTCCCCGACGAGAGGGGACATGTCTTATGCTCTCTCCCCCACCTTTGGGTATCCAGCGTAGGGCCTCGCGACAGCTTAATCCGGCACTGTAAATGGTAGCGCCTTCTTATAAGAAAACAATCTCCTAAAATTTGATCAGGTATCCCACAACGTAATCACTTATATAAAACATCAGAATACCCTAAGCGTAATAATCCAGGCAAATAAAATAAACCATTATCATAATAAACTTAACAATAACATATTTGGATGAGCTTAGATGATACAATCGCAGGGATTATTCTGACTCAGGCAGGCAACGTCATAATTTCATGACCAGCAATACCTGGCACGAAGAAGCCCAAACGTATATTCTTAATACAGATGGAGAACACAGGATCTGCAGCTCACTTGCGAGAATCGCGTCAAAGTTTCTAACGCTCGATAACTATTGTAAAAACCAACACCAAAGAATTTCACTTGAGATGAAGAACATCACTATTCTTTAAGCTATGTTCATTACCAAGTCATCGTAATCTTTACCTCCAGGACAAGTCCAAATATGAGTTTCACATATGTGAATCAGATTCTCCTGAGAGCAGATTGTACACTGATGCATTGTACAAGCTAATGGCAGCGTGACTGTGTTAAGACACTTATTAATGCAGCCCCAGAAACCGAATCGACCTTTGTACGCGCTGAAAATAACTACCGTATAATATTATAGGTGTGATAGTTATAGTGCAAGTACTCGTGCATGCATGGTTTATATAGGTTTTGGCTATGCTGCCTCCAAATTTACCGTTTTCGAAACTGTGGGCTAAACGGTGTGGCGGCCATCTTGGTTTGTTTTCTCGCAATATGAAAATATAAGAAAACGACTTCTCCTGAATCGCTAAATGAATCGATTCGAAATCTGGGAAATATGTCTACGAACTAGGGCCATTTAAGTTTGTCAAAGGGAAATTGATATTTTACGAACATGGCTGCCGTAGACCAATCAAAATGTAGTGTGTTTGGCGGCCATATTGGGTTTTTTATTTGATACATTTTGAAGGTGAAATTGTCACTGCACTCGCTAAAGCTTGGCCAAAAAGATAATTTTCGACTCCGTTGATAATAGTGGTATTAAATGGGACCTCGTTTCTTATCCTCTATATAGTCCTACTGTACTAAATGTTTCTATGCAATGCTTCCACAAATAAATAAGGCCGTCCACAATTTAAACAAGTGTGCATATAAGTATAGCCTACATAGCGCTATTTCGCGGGGCTCGCCCTCCCACTCTGTTCACCTATCGAGTACATCGGAGGTATATGAGTCCGCCTATGTTAGTACAATGATGCAATTATTGCTTAATCGTGAAATTCAATTCCCGAAAGAGAAAATCCATGTAATCTAGTATACTTACGCAAAAGCACAACAACCGAGTAATATTTTTTAAACGGAATTTTTTCCGTTTTCCTCTAGGCATTGTATTATTTATCTCTGAAATATTCAGTGAACATGGCTGTCTTCATTTCTGAAATCGCAATGAGTTGCTAAGCATTCTTATGACGTCATCAGAAAATGTGCCCACAATTTAGTTTTTCACCTGTGACGTCATCAATAACTATGCTCAATATTTGGCATTTAATGCCTGACGTCATCAGGAATGTGCACAACAGACTAATAATTAATAGAGGCTATGGCCAAACATTATAAAAGATGAGGAAGTCTACAGATAAAAAACACCGGTGTGGCACAAGCCAAATCCGACCACGCTGGATTAGACATCTAAGTCATAAAACTCAATTTGAAATGCAGTCTACCTCTGTAGTTATTCTTGCAAAGTATATATAGTATCTGCAGCCAATGCAGTTTCCTCAAGGAAAACGGTGCGTAAAAGCCATCCACCTAGATTATGGAACCAGGATATACCGGAAGCTCTCAGTGAGAAGAAAGCAGCACACCATGATAGGAAAGCAAGTGGATACCACTGGTAAGCGCAAGAAGTCTAGCCTTAAACTGCGCCAAGTACAGAGGAAAGTGGCAGCCTATGCAAGAGAGAAAGACCTGCATACACTCATGGGAACCCACTCATCTGATAGACAACTTTTCTACAAGATGGTGAAAAAGCAAAGAAACACGCAATCCACTCTAACTGATTTAATCAGAGTCGAAGATGTGGCATACAGTAGCAAAGACATCTTGACAGGATGGCACTCTCACTTCATTAACCTAAGCTCAGTAAGAGACGAACCAAAGAATCAAAGTCTAGTTGCAGAGGTAGAGTTTGATGAACTAGCAATAACAAGTTACTGTAAATCTCAACAATGTTACCAACCTTTAACTATCACAGAAAGAGAAGTCCAAACAGCCATGAACACGCTCAACACCAATAAATCCCCAGACTCCAATGGCATAACAGCAGAGCATCTCAAGTATGGAGGACTGATACTCACTAGGATCTTAACCAAGCTCTTGAATACCATACTATTGCAGGAAATGCTACCAGAGCAGATGAGATCAGGAATACTCACACCAGTCTATAAGAAGAAAGGTGATCGTTGTCAATCTAGCAATTATAGAGGAATCACCGTAACTCCAGTAATTACAAAGCTACTAGAAAAAGTTCTCCGTTGCCGTATTAAGAACATGATAGATCAGTCACAACATCAACTACAGTTCGGATTCACAGAGACAGCCTCACCAACATATAGCGCTCTAGCGCTACAAGAAGCTGTTCTGGAATCGAAATCCAAAGGACTACACTCCTATGTTGCTCTGCTCGATGCGAAAGCCGCATTTGACACAGTATGCCACAAGAACCTCTTCAGGAAATTGTTCCTAATTGGGATGGACAGCTCCCTCTGGCTCATCACTACTGACATACAGCGCAATGCGTAAACTCGAGTCAAGTGAAATAATCAGCTATTTCAGCCATTCCAGATAGAGCAAGGTGTACGGCAAGGAGGAGTGCTGTCAACCGATCTCTACAAGATCTTTATCAATGGTCTCCTAACCCAGAGTACAGAGTCCAGACTAGGTGCGACCATCGGAACGCAATCATATGCCTGCCCAACCTGTGCAGATGACGTTTCCATGATAGCGAACACTGAAGAAAATCTACAAGGGCTGTTAGACATCGCTGCAGAATATAGCTCAGACCATCGCTACCAACTCCAACCAGCAAAGAGTGCAGTCCTATCTAATGACAAAAGTGTATCACATGAATTCAATATCCATGATCGCGTAATTCCCCTTGCTGAGTCAGCGACTCACCTTGGCATACATAGAGACAACTCACGTATAAGCGGCAGATTAACCATTCAATCTAACATCAAGAAAGCCAGAAGAGCCATGCACTCATTACTAGGAGCAGGGCTCCATGGGGTTAACGGACTAAACCCAGTAACCTCCACACACCTGATAGATATATACGTAATTCCAATTCTAATCTATGGAATGGAGTCATTACTCCTGACACAAAGTGACATCGAGCTGATGGAAGTCGTCTACAGGAAAGCATTGAAGCAAATTCTCTCACTTCCGGACAGAGTTGCGCAACCAGCACCATACCTACTTCTAGGAGTCTTACCTATAGGAGCGAGAATACACCTCCAAACACTGACGCTTCTAAGGAATATATGCGCGAATGAATGCAACATCCTTCATGATTTGTGTATCCGGCAAGTAACGATGAAGGGGTTTGAGAAAAAGAGCTGGTTCAGTGAAGCTAGAAAGACCCTAGCACTTTATAGCTTACCATCTATCCATGCACTACTTGATTCCCCACCCGGTAACCACACCTGGAAGACCACCAAACACGCTGTGTCTCACTACTGGCATGAGAAACTCTACCCATCCCTCAGATACATGAATGTTGAGACACCAGGCCTGGATCTATCCACCCAGCAATCATATCAGTCTCCGCAAGTCAAACAGACATAAGGGCATTACCGGTACAGATGCGCCTGCTTACTGGTACATACATACTCCAGGCTAATAGAGCAGCCTTCAACCAGTATGAGGTGGATCCAGAATGCCAACTCTGTCATGAAGATGCCGAGACATACTCACACTTTCTAGTAGACTGCGTGACCTTAGATGATGTCAGGATGAAATATCTCTCATTGCTGCAGTCAGCAATCTGCAGTAGATGCCAAGAGGAGACAAAACACCTAGCCGCAACAAGTGAAAAGATGGCAATGCTGCTTATTGAACCCTCGCATGGCCTGAGCAAATGCTGCCTCGCAATAGCTGAAACCATCATCCGCCGTTACCTGTACATAGTACACCACAGACGATGAGAAATAATTAACTCCGAATACCAACCAACGTCTTAAAACGAGAGCAGAAGCGTCCATGGGCACGCAGTCTGATTTGATGCACACACCTCAATTACCATTAACTTACATGCAGTTTCGGCAAGTTCAGTCTACATATGTCTATATACGTTCATATTCAGACTACAGAACTCACTTTACTCCAATCCGGAGGTGCCCCTTTATACAGGAGGATTTTACGATAATAATAATAATAATAATAATAATAATAATAATAATAATAATAATAATAATAATAATAATAATAATAATAATAATAATAATAATAATAATATGGCGAAATGGAATGGCGGGATCCTTTTCTAGCTATGCCACACCCATTTATAGTTAAGCCTCGCCCACTTTTTACATGTGTTGTGATCAATTTATGTACTTTGAATCCTGAATTCCCAGAATCCTAATTTCAAGGTAATCATAGGCTACAGCTAGGTAAGTTGTCGAATATTTTAAAACTAATTTAACTGGGTGATTGTTGCTGCATATCGCAGCAGCAGAGCCTAGTCAGATTCGTTCCAAAATACTCACCAATAATATTTATGAAATAGTAAATCCATCAAGGATATACAATTTATGCACTTGGCGGAATTTTCCATATTCATGACAGAGCTAGATATGTCATTCATTGCAGATTTTGATTGTGACGTCAGACTACATGTGACTTCATTTACTATGACGTCATGTAGTTGAGTGACCGACCGGGTCCATCCATTGCTTTGTTATTACGCGCATAGAGCCGTCTGCTTACTGATGTCCTTCATTATCCATGAGTGCACTGTTGGTCAATGAACTCGCAAGATAACCACGTGTGCTACTCTATTGCTATTCAATGTCACCAAACATCTAATGTTAGTCAATTTAACTACAACCAATTTCAATTTGAAATACAATTTGAAATACAATTTCAAGCCATTCACTTGATTTATTAAGACACATTGGACCAGCATGAACAAGAACTCTCACCACTTCTGTGCTTTCAGATTTCCCTATCTGTGTACAATCTGGCATGTTAGCAAAAAGTAGAATTCGCTAATTGACATTTTATGATCATACCTTCCCCTCACAGACACGTCTTCAGCAAATGATCTGTTTGGCAATGTAGATGGAATGCAAGCAATGTTAGCAGCAAGGAGACATAAACATTTGTATACTTGGTTTTAGCATTTTAGCATAATTTCTTTAGGCGTCACACTCTTGAACCTGATTCATAAATCAGGTTGTTGAGATAATTGGTCAGTTTTATTGGCAGACATCTTGGCTTTTGTGCTATTTTCCAGCTACAATTTGCGCATTTAATACAGATTTCTCTGTTCATGTCAAATTCGTTCGGTCTCTATTTGTAGGCCTTAGCTTTCTAGTTCCAATAGTCATCGTGGAATTTCTTGAAAGTTTATGAGAAATCATATAAAAGTTTTATTATATGAAAATCTCACTAGCCAATCTTCAAGGTTTGCGAAGCAGGTTCCTTGCGCCACTTGTTTAAATGTCACTCATGATTTTCCAAAGCAAAAATTGTCATGCCCTACTTGAAGCCACCAGAACCGTGTTGTCATTTAGAGTAGAAGTAGTACATATTAGACAAAAAAAATTATATTTGCAGCCATTTTGTATTTCAAGATAGCCACCATTATATGGCGAACCAAAAAATGTTATAAATATATCTTTTTAGGAGTGTCTTAGGAAAATACAAATGTATGTTATACCAACCTGAGCAAAAAGGCCGCACGTTTGCATAACAGTTCATACTAGTTAATGGATAGGCAACTTACAGTGACTAAGTTTTAATGATTATTTTATCAATATTGGAGATACTCTATATTTAGAAAATCAAACAAATATAGCCTCCAGGATAAATTGACTGGCAGCTTCCAACCCTCAATCAAACCAGTAGCGATTAAACATGAAATATCAACTACTATATTGAGCTAAACGCAAAATGTTAATGTTGAACAAACCTCAGTTTTTACCAATATCATAATAATATTGAACTTTGACCCCAAAGATCATTGTGTCACGCCCTCTCTTTATAAGGAAGTGTGTGTCCAAGTTTGTGTGCAAAACATTAAGCAAACATGAGATATGATGTTACTGTTGAACAAACCACACAGGTGTTACCAATCTCACAATAACCTCGTCTTTTTCACATCATTGTGTCTTGCCCTCCAATTATGAGGACATGTGTGTACAAGTTTGGGTCCAGTATACTTAACCAAAGATGAGATATGAACTGCTAAGTTGAGATAAATGCAAAATGTTAATACTGACGAAGCAGTTTTACCAATAATGGTCTATTGACTTTGGCCTTTTGACTTCCGAGATCATTATGTGATGTCCCCTCATTATACGGAAGCATGTGTCCAAGTTTGAGTCCAGTATGAGTAACCACAGTTGAAATATGAACTGCTAAGTTGAGCTAAATGGAAAATGTTAATTTTGAAACAAACTAACTTGGTTTATTACCAAGGTCACCATGACCTTGCCCTTTTGACCTTTGTCCCAACGTTATGCCGTGCCACTATAAGGTAGCATGTGTCCAAGTCTAAGTCCGCTATGCTTAAAGACCAAGTACTATACGCAGCGAGATTTGTGTTCTGATACGTGCAAATAACGCAACATATACTGACTAAAAGAATTACATTATCATATTGTCAAAGGATACAGATAATTCAGTAAATACTTCGTCGAAAGCGACCATTTTCGTACCCTCCCAAAAACGAAATTGAAACGGAAGTACTAGCGTCAAAAGGGGATGTGACGTCATCAGAGGGACCCGTCTTTCTCTTCTCTTTCCTCGATAAAAATGGAAATTTACTCAAATAACGTGCATATTTCTCGGCATATTTTCCAAGCAGCATTCACTAGAACGAGTATGAACTCATATCTGAGGGAAATAGTGGCTACGGGCCTGAAGATGGCGTCTATATGGATAACAGCCTAACCTGGGGGAAGCATATAGCAATAGTGAGATCCAAGGTAGCAAAGAACATCGGTATCATGCGCAGACTTAAGCCATATCTTCCCCCTTACATTCTAAAAACTCTATATTGTACACTGATCCTTCCACATATCACATATTGCAATGTAATATGGACTAACACGCATACAACTAAACTAGCACATCTAAAATCACTACAAAAGCAGGCAATCAAATTATTCGCACAGCCAGCAGAGGGCCAGGATGTCTTTAAAACCGAAGAAATGCTAAAACTTGAAGACATTGGAGCTGTCCAACTATACACTATCTTAAGGGACTACTATAATGGCAATCTACCCTCCTCAGTATCAAACATTTTAGAAACAACTCCGATGGCATGAATGCAGAAGTCACCACCATGGCAGTGCAAAGACAAGTATGTACCCAGTTGCCAGGATAACAACTAGAATGTAAAATACACATCTGCAATAATAATAATAATGCATCCGTAATTGTTGATGTGGATGATGCAGTTGTGTATTATAATAATAATAATAATAATAATAATAATAATAATAATAATAATAATAATAATAATAATAATAATAATAATAATAATAATAATGTACCCCGAAATGTTGATACAAATTAGGCCGTATGGTTATATATGACAATAATAATAATAATAATAATAATAATAATAATAATAATAATAATAATAAAAATAATAATAATAATAATAATAATAATAATAATAATAATAATAATGTTATATATAATAATAATAATAAAAATAATAAAAATAATAATAATAATAATACTGTAAACAAGATATGCATGTGTTTTCCCCCCATTCCCATGCGCGCGTGCGTTAATTGTCTATTGTCTTAAATGTATACATGTAAATATTATATTATCTTCACCCATGATCCAACTATCACTGAATTATGTTTATTATATGTTAAATGTAAGGGTCCACCGCTGTATAGGCTCAGCCTTTTGTGGACTGTCTGTTGTGTAATTGTAAAATCTATGTGTTATATGAAAATAAATAATTTTGAATCTTGAATCTTGATGATGTGCCGAATTGAGGCGTAGATCATACTAATTTGAACCGTTACCAGATTTCGAACATGCACTAGCAGACGAGTTGAACTGGCATGGACGACAGAAATGCGCAACTTCAGACGTAGACTGGCCAGTAAATTACAAACGAGTTATTGTTTTTTCTATATGAGCTAATATTGTGTTATATCTGCCGTATTAAATTATAAAGTATCTATATATAGGCTGCGTATCAGAAAATAGACAATAATTTGCACCGTTTGTTTTAGTTTTAGTCAAAACTTACAAGTTGTGATAGGACAATGGTTGCTGTTGTAGTGACAAATACAACACCTCCATACATGTAAGGGCCATGCTTAATTATTACAAACCAAAAACTAATTAATTGTTGTTTACAAACCGAAAACTCGAAGCGCTGCAAACACGGCCTGGGAAGTCGCTACGCTTTGTCTTACTACAATTACTGAAAATATGGATATACTGGAGCCATACGCATGTTCAAGACAGATGCTGTCCCGACGATGTCCCGCCTGGTTTATCATTTGTAGCGGAGCATACCTGAAGTCTGTGTAACCGTTTAGGCAAATCTGCAGGAGAAGTCGCCTTCAGATCCAGTATTTGAATCCCCTTGTGTACAACCGTGTATATGAAACTGTCAGGGATTGTCAGTACCTAGTAGAATGCATAGCCTATTTTGTTTCCATGATCTAAGCACAGGTGGGCATGTATGTTTTTCATGCGCCTTGTACTGTCTAGAAGTGTAAATGTGTATATATGTATAATATGTTATTATGAATACATAAGATGTATAGATATATGTGTCCATCATATCTACATGACAAGTCACAAACGTTCCTTAACCGGAAAAGGTGACGGTTAGTTTTAAACTCAAATATTTTGACCAACAAAGGCCATACAGGCCTTATACGTCCTAATGATTCCGTAACCAAACCGTACCGGTCAATCCGTACCTAGCCTATTGGAGAGTCTATACCCTAAATCTGGTTGATGATGATTTGGATGGCTAAAAAGGACAAAGAGGCTGTGTCATTAAAACGGACAAAGAGGGCGTGTCATCTAACATAAATCATCATCATCATCTACGAGGCATATGACAAAGACATTGGCCTGTTGTGTCCTCGGTGGTGTTTGTCATCTTGTTTCTTTATGTTTTATAATGCTGTCACTTTTGCTGTGTCACTGTGATAATAAAACTACAATCTACATTGACATTTTCACAGGTAGGCCTACTTACAAAATATAAAGAATTTTCTGTCCAATGCATAATAACTAAAATTATATTCCGTTGAAGAATTTGAAAATAATCTTTTTTGATTTTTAATTGTTGTCATTTAGAGTAGAAGTAGTACATATTAGACAAAAAAAATTATATTTGCAGCCATTTTGTATTTCAAGATAGCCACCATTATATGGCGAACCAAAAAATGTTATAAATATATCTTTTTAGGAGTGTCTTAGGAAAATACAAATGCATTTAGAGTAGAAGTAGTACATATTAGACAAAAAAAATTATATTTGCAGCCATTTTGTATTTCAAGATAGCCACCATTATATGGCGAACCAAAAAATGTTATAAATATATCTTTTTAGGAGTGTCTTAGGAAAATACAAATGTATGTTATACCAACCTGAGCAAAAAGGCCGCACGTTTGCATAACAGTTCATACTAGTTAATGGATAGGCAACTTACAGTGACTAAGTTTTAATGATTATTTTATCAATATTGGAGATACTCTATATTTAGAAAATCAAACAAATATAGCCTCCAGGATAAATTGACTGGCAGCTTCCAACCCTCAATCAAACCAGTAGCGATTAAACATGAAATATCAACTACTATATTGAGCTAAACGCAAAATGTTAATGTTGAACAAACCTCAGTTTTTACCAATATCATAATAATATTGAACTTTGACCCCAAAGATCATTGTGTCACGCCCTCTCTTTATAAGGAAGTGTGTGTCCAAGTTTGTGTGCAAAACATTAAGCAAACATGAGATATGATGTTACTGTTGAACAAACCACACAGGTGTTACCAATCTCACAATAACCTCGTCTTTTTCACATCATTGTGTCTTGCCCTCCAATTATGAGGACATGTGTGTACAAGTTTGGGTCCAGTATACTTAACCAAAGATGAGATATGAACTGCTAAGTTGAGATAAATGCAAAATGTTAATACTGACGAAGCAGTTTTACCAATAATGGTCTATTGACTTTGGCCTTTTGACTTCCGAGATCATTATGTGATGTCCCCTCATTATACGGAAGCATGTGTCCAAGTTTGAGTCCAGTATGAGTAACCACAGTTGACATATGAACTGCTAAGTTGAGCTAAATGGAAAATGTTAATTTTGAAACAAACTAACTTGGTTTATTACCAAGGTCACCATGACCTTGCCCTTTTGACCTTTGTCCCAACGTTATGCCGTGCCACTATAAGGTAGCATGTGTCCAAGTCTAAGTCCGCTATGCTTAAAGACCAAGTACTATACGCAGCGAGATTTGTGTTCTGATACGTGCAAATAACGCAACATATACTGACTAAAAGAATTACATTATCATATTGTCAAAGGATACAGATAATTCAGTAAATACTTCGTCGAAAGCGACCATTTTCGTACCCTCCCAAAAACGAAATTGATACGGAAGTACTAGCGTCAAAAGGGGATGTGACGTCATCAGAGGGACCCGTCTTTCTCTTCTCTTTCCTCGATAAAAATGGAAATTTACTCAAATAACGTGCAGATTTCTCGGCATATTTTCCAAGCAGCATTCACTAAAACGAGTATGAACTCATATCTGAGGGAAATAGTGGCTCCGGGCCTGAAGATGGCGTCTATATGGATAACAGCCTAACCCGGGGGGAAGCATATAGAAATAGTGAGATCCAAGGTAGCAAAGAACATCGGTATCATGCGCAGACTTAAGCCATATCTTCCCCCTTACATTCTAAAAACTCTATATTGTACACTGATCCTTCCACATATCACATATTGCAATGTAATATGGACTAACACGCATAAAACTAAACTAGCACATCTAAAATCACTACAAAAGCAGGCAATCAAATTATTCGCACAGCCAGCAGAGGGCCAGGATGTCTTTAAAACAGAAGAAATGCTAAAACTTGAAGACGTTGGAGCTGTCCAACTATACACTATCTTAAGGGACTACCATAATGGCAATCTACCATCCTCAGTATCAAATCTTTTTAGAAACAACTCCGATGGCATGAATGCAGAAGTCACCACCATGGCAGTACAAAGACAAGTATGTACCCAGTTGCCAGGATAACAACTAGAATGTAAAATACACATCTGCAATAATAATAATAATAATAATAATGCATCCGTAATTGTTGATGTGGATGATGCAGTTGTGTATTATAATAATAATAATAATAATAATAATAATAATAATAATAATAATAATAATAATAATAATAATAATAATAAAAATAATAATAATAATAATAATGTACCCCGAAATGTTGATACAAATTAGGCCGTATGGTTATATATAACAATAATAAGAATTATAATAATAATAATAATAATAATAATAATAATAATAATAATAATAATAATAATAATAATAATAATAATAATGTACCCCGAAATGTTGATACAAATTAGGCCGTATGGTTATATATGACAATAATAATAAAAATAATAATAATAATAATAATAATAATAATAATGTTATATATAATAATAATAATAATAATAATAATAATAAAAATAAAAATAATAATAATAATAATAATAATAATAATAATACTGTAAACAAGATATGCATGTGTTTTCCCCCATTCCCATGCGTGCGTGAGTTAATTGTCTATTGTCTTAAATGTATACATGTAAATATTATATTATCTTCACCCATGATCCAACTATCACTGAATTATGTTTATTATATGTTAAATGTAAGGGTCCACCGCTGTATAGGCTCAGCCTTTTGTGGACTGTCTGTTGTGTAATTGTAAAATCTATGTGTTATATGAAAATAAATAATTTTGAATCTTGAATCTTGATGATGTGCCGAATTGAGGCGTAGATCATACTAATTTGAACCGTTACCAGATTTCGAACACGCACTAGCAGACGAGTTGAACTGGCATGGACGACAAGAAATGCGCAACTTCAGAACGTAGACTGGCCAGTAAATTACAAACGAGTTATTTCTATATGAGCTAATATTGTGTTATATCTGCCGTATTAAATTATAAAGTATCTATATATAGGCTGCGTATCAGAAAATAGACAATAATTTGCACCGTTTGTTTTAGTTTTAGTCAATACTTACAAGTTGTGATAGGACAATGGTTGCTGTTGTAGTGACAAATACAAAACCTCCATACATGTAAGGGCCAT
Organism: Chaetoderma sp. LZ-2023a; assembly: GCA_034401795.1. NCBI lineage: Eukaryota > Metazoa > Mollusca > Caudofoveata > Chaetodermatida > Chaetodermatidae > Chaetoderma > Chaetoderma sp. LZ-2023a. The sequence continues at coordinate 94,179,115 of CM067366.1, read as the reverse complement.
GCTTAATTATTACAAACCAAAAACTAATTAATTGTTGTTTACAAACCGAAAACTCGAAGCGCTGCAAACACGGCCTGGGAAGTCGCTACGCTTTGTCTTACTACAATTACTGAAAATATAGGTATACTGGAGCCATACGCATGTTCAAGACAGATGCTGTCCCGACGATGTCCCGCCTGGTTTATCATTTGTAGCGGAGCATACCTGAAGTCTGCGTAACCGTTTAGGCAAATCTGCAGGAGAAGTCGCCTTCAGATCCAGTATTTGAATCCCCTTGTGTACAACCGTGTATACGAAACTGGCAGGGATTGTCAGTACCTAGTAGAATGCATAGCCTATTTTGTTTCCATGATCTAAGCGCAGGTGGGCATGTATGTTTTTCATGCGCCTTGTACTGTCTAGAAGTGTAAATGTGTATATATGTATAATATGTTATTATGAATACATAAGATGTATAGATATATGTGTCCATCATATCTACATGACAAGTCACAAACGTTCCTTAACCGGAAAAGGTGACGGTTAGTTTTAAACTCAAATATTTTGACCAACAAAAGGCCATACAGGCCTTATACGTCCTAATGATTCCGTAACCAAACCGTACCGGTCAATCCGTACCTAGCCTATTGGAGAGTCCATACCCTAAATCTGGTTGATGATGATTTGGATGGCTAAAAAGGACAAAGAGGCTGTGTCATTAAAACGGACAAAGAGGGCGTGTCATCTAACATAAATCATCATCATCATCTACGAGGCATATGACAAAGACATTGGCCTGTTGTGTCCTCGGTGGTGTTTGTCATCTTGTTTCTTTATGTTTTATAATGCTGTCACTTTTGCTGTGTCACTGTGATAATAAAACTACAATCTACATTGACACTTTCACAGGTGACTTACAAAATATAAAGCATTTTCTGTCCAATGCATAATAACTAAAATTATATTCCGTTGAAGAATTTGAAAATAATTTAACTGGAAGCCATTGCTGCCTTAGACATCAATGCCTTCCAGTCAAACCTTTTCCAAAATATTCAACAGATTGCCTTTATGATTGACCTAAGATTGACAAGGATTGCGATTTCGTTGAATCGATAATCTACTTTATGATAGATTATCTGGGCTGAAAATTAAGTAACATTTTTAGGCTACCTAAATTTGTCTAAATTTAAAGTTTGCATCATCATTGTTGCTGTCATCATGGTCAGCATAAATTTGAAACCATCATAATCAGCATCATTATTGCTATCATTGTCCGCCATCATTATTACCTTCATTGTTACTTAAATCATGGTCACCATAAAACTGTAACTATCATAGTTGTCACCGTCACCATTGTTAGGCCCATCATTATCACCATCATTACGGATGACTCCGATCTGTCGTTCAAGTATATGGCGTCATAATCAATTACATCACATGTAGGATGATGTCACAATCATAATTGAGATAAATACTCCGTCATGAAGCTGGAATAGTCCACCAAGTGTACAATCATAATTGAGATAAATACTCCGTCATGAAGCTGGAATAGTCTGTCAAGTGTACAAATTGTATGTCTGATAGATGTACTATTTAATAATCATTCTGCCGATTCTATTGACGATTTTGAAACTAATTTGGCTGTGCGCTGACTATGGCAGAAGCAGCACTCAGTCAAATTAGTTTCAAAATATTCGTCAGGTTAGCTGAGGTTACCTTGATAATGGTATTCTAGGGATTCATGGTTCGATCGATTCCAGCACAGGCAAATCTTGAGTGGAGCTTACCTAAAATGGACACGGTATAGCTAGAAATGTATCTCTCTGTTATTGGTACCCCCACCGTTATCTCCATCAGCCTTTTTTACTGTCATCATTATCGGTCATAATCAACATTGTAAGCGCCATAATTGTTACTTTCATCATGCCAATGTTGTCATCACCATCATTGTCACTCATCGTCATAGTACGATAGTCATCACCATCATCACAATCATTGCCACTGGCTTCGGTCTTATCATCATCATTGTCACTCTCTTGATAGAACTTTACTATCATCCTCAGCATCAGCTTAATTGTTACCATCATTATTGTCAACACTAACACCGTACACGCATTGTGATTGAGCTCATAAAATTGTGATATATTTATTTCAAGCGTTTCAAGCCGTTGCTTGGTGTGAGTATGCAACATGTGTCACTGTGTGTGTGGACACAGTAGATAATTAGGTGGTGCTTTGGACTTCGGGGGATAACAAAGGAAGTTCGGATTGGCTGCTCATAAACCAGTCAGTCATTCGTTCTCTCTTTAATTTCACCTGGGTTCACTTTCTGCGGAGACCTCCACGTATCAGAAATGAGGTTGGTGCCAATGACTCGGGTGTGCGTGCGCCGTCAAGATGTTTTATCCTATTAGGAAGAATCATTGATTTAAACAAAATGGATTCATTGTACCTCTCTGACTTCTTTCATTTTCTCTAGTATTGGGCTCAATGAGAAATGATATTACCATTGTGGCACGTTTGGCCATACTTAGAGCTATTGACTTCAAACTTGGTGAGTGAGTACCTCTGGGCAGAAGCTACCATCCATATAATTACTAGGTCAGTCTGATCTACTTTCTGGATAATATAGGTGGCTAATAAAAGTTTATGCCATATATTTTGATAACTTCATCACAAATTGACATTATAAATTTAGTGATGTGAAATGATGATGTCGGAAACAAGATGAATCAAGAAACAATGTAACAATTGGTGTCGAGCATGCGCATAGAACGCAGTTCTTACTTTCTATTTCCTGGATTATAATCCGTTTCAAATTGAAAGGAATTAAGAGTTTTTAAGACACGGGAAGCTTATGTCAATGAAATATGCAGCAGTATTTATTCATGTAATTATTTTTCATATGTTTTCATTTCATACATTTCTTCATATTTCAGAGTGATAAATTGTACAAGTTGTGAATAATGACAAGATGCAACTTGAAATCAAGGACAAAATATAAGCCCATGATATTAGGCCTATAATAAAGTAAAACTTGTCTAGATAGCATGGATTGGCACAGATTAGCAAATGCTTAGCGAAAGATGAAAAATTTAATGTTTATTTGCAAACCAAGATGACTATTTTTGACAATTTACCAATGATATCACTGGTTCCATAAACTAACCAGTTATTTCAGCGGTAAATTTTCTAAAATAGTCTTCTTGGTTTGCAAATAGGCATTTATGAAGAGGACTACTGGTCCACAAAGACTAATGGAAATATTGCAACATCTAGTATAGGCTATTGAGAGCAATAGATACTGGGATTGCCTGAGCGAACTGGGTCATATACAGTGTATGTCCATTTGCTGACCAAGATTCCAGAAGACACTTTTTGAAGATTTACCAATTTAATGACTGTTTTGGTAATCTAACCTGTCATTCCAGTGTTAAACTTTCAAAAATAGTCTTTAGTTGGTCTACAAATGGAGATTATCAAGGCAACTACAGACATGACAGAATGATGCAACGGTAACATTTTAAATATATATTTATTTAAATATATATTGGGGTGAGGGAACTAAGCTATAAACAGTGTACTGGTGTCCATTTGCAGACCAAGACTCCAAGAGATTATATCTGAAAATTTACCACTGGAGAGACTGGTTTTGTAACCCAACCAGTCATTCCAGTGGGAAATTTTCAAAGATAGTCTGTTGATTTGTAAATGGACATTTATCAAGACCGCTGCAGAAGCGCTAATGATGGAAAGGTTGACCAGCATCTAGTATATTTATTAATCATGAGGCAATGAGCACAATACACTAATTAATACATATATTGGGATGCGTAAAATGAGTTATATTTTAAAGAAATTGTTCATAATACATTGGTTGTCAATTTGGGGACCCAGATTCCAAGAATATTTTTTTTTAATTTACCACCGTAATGACTGGTTCAGTAATCTAGCAAGTCATTCCAGTGGTAAATTAAAAAAAAAATCTTGGTCGGCACAAAAACATTCTTCAAGATCACTTCAGATGACGTCTTTGATTGCCTAGACCATTAAAGGGGTTACTTTAGCTATTAAATTATTACTAGGCTACCGAGGTGTGGTCAGTCACAAATTATAATTCACACTTGTCAATTTGCCTTGCTAGCTAACGGTGGTAACAGGTTAGTGTTAATTTCTGTGAATGACACATGTAGGTAAAACTTCTCACTTTGTGACCAAGGATGCGTCACATCCACCTTGCAAATCTTATGCCGTGGCAACCATCCGCCGTCCGTCCATCAACTTTTGTTTTCAAACACTACTCCTCATTAACCTCTTGGCCGATTTCAACCAAATTTGGCTGGAAGGACCCTATGGTTGTAGGCTCCAGAACCACAGTTAAGAATCTTTATTCATTAATTTTTGGGGTGAAAATCTGATTTTATGAAAAATGTACCGGAAATTGTCAAAATGATAAAACATACTTTTGTAAAAACACAATCTTAGATTTCATGAAAAAAACCTATAACTGCTTGACATATTTCAACTAACTTTGGCTAGAGTGACCCTATCATGGTAGAATCCAGAACTTCTATTCTGAATTTTGATTGATCAATTTTTTGGGCGAGTCTTAGATTTTCCAAAGATTATCCATCATGTCTCTTTAAATGCAAATGGTTCAAATGCTAATGGTCCAGGTGAGCGCCACAGCTCCTTGGGCCTCTTGTTTTTTTAATTCTGGGTGTGGTGTGGACTGTAGGTGAAGCGTGTGTGTGTCGTGTGTGTGCGTGCGTGCGTGCGTGCGTGCGTGCGTGCGCATTGAAGGGGGTTGGATGGGGGCTGTGGCTTGTCGGTTGTTAAGCCTACTCTTCCTGGCAGCAACCAATTTCATTAGGATCAGACATACTCAAACTGATGATCAGTGTAATATTTCATTACTTAACAGAGAGGTCAGTGTTCTCTGAAAAAAAGAGAGGAAGTATGACGACTGCACAGGAAATCTGTTGAATATTTTGAAAATAGTTTTAATGGAACCTGTTGCTGCACCAGCTACCAGTCAAACATTTTTCTAAATATTCAATATGTTTAAATTCTGGTGTAACTAATAGGTCACAATGCATAATTATGCCCCTCCCCTCCCTTAGCACCCTCGTTGCATCTTGCAACTTCTAGAAATCATAACCTCCTTCGTAGGAGAACCGCACTCACATGCGTAAGAATCCTAACGCCTAAACACTGTCATCACAGTTTTTAACACTTTACACTTAATACGGTTGTCCGATTTAGAACGGTTGTCCGGTTTAGGACCACTAGTACGATGACAAGCTGACTATGTACAGATCTATCATTGATCATTAGGACTGTCACCGGGAAAGAAGACTTAGAAGTCTTTATAAAACATCCACCTTTTAATTAGTACTGAAGCACACAACAGCCATATATTATGTATGAGTAGAAGAATCCAAAGTATGGGTAGGAAAATGTAACTTAAGAGTTAGGCATTAGAAGATAGCTATAATGTAGCGAATGTGGCCAGATTTGGGCTGCTAAGTAAAGTGAACCTGTGAGTGTGTAAAAGATATGTCAGCCGTCTCGCATGATACCCTAATGCGCCCAGGAACTCTGTTGTTAAAAGCTCGGGATCTAGCGTCCTTGTACAATCCAGAATCAGTTGGACTACTTCTTCAGCTGAGTAGTTAGCAATGCCGGTCTGACAATATTTCTTAAGGCATGCGTCTATAGACTCGATAGCTGACAGCCTTACAGGTTCTAGAGAGGGACATCTGATTAGAAAGTGTTCCGGTGTCTCCTGTTCTGATTTGCACAACAGACATAGCGAATCCGAGGTCTCCTGTTTAAATCTGCACTGGTTCGCTTGTAGTTAGTACGTCCCAGTAAGGAGCTTCAGTTTAATGGAGATACGGGCCACATCTCTTTCAGAGGAATAATCTGCTTCTAGAACAAACAGGATGCAGCTTTCCTGGAACAAAGACAAGCTCGTTCAAGTACCTAAGTGAGTTGTACAGTGGTACTGTGCTTGTAATCTCATCTTTCCTGTATTGCTGTATAGCTCTTCTAATCAGGGCCTTCCACTTTGCTTTCTGAATTGGATCATCCAAGTACACATCAGGATCTTCTAATCCGTCATTTGTTTTAGCTCTATGAACCAACTGTGACTGTCAATAGATTTAACTAACAGCTGCCGCCTTGCTATTTTCTTTTCTGTTCAGGATTCTGGTAAACTGCAGATGGAATTAAAGAGCATCAGCGCTTTTGATGCACCTGAGCCTCAACAGGAAGAACGCCCGATAAGATATATACTGCTGGGTCGGCAGTGTTCTTTGGTAATGACAGAAGCTGTTTCAGGAGTCGCTTTTGGTACATTTCCAGATTAGTCAGTTGTTGCCCCTTAGGAAGTATAACTTCGAGCCCGTAAGTTAAAACTGGTGCTATGTAGATCTTAAAGAGATGGATAATTGTCACTGGGTCTAGGCCGTTATGGCCATGAAATCCAGAGGAAAAAAGACTATAGGCTGTACGTCGAGCCTTCTTTATGTTTTTATCTACATTCTCAGCTGTATTCTTTTTAGTGAGGAAGCTCTGGTTACTCCCCAATGAACGCTGGTAGTTTCGCTTGGCATTTCTTGGTCTTCTAAGAAGAATGCTTCTACGGACTTGTGTTTACTGGAAGGGCAGATCGCAATTGACACAGTTTTTGTTGGCTGAAGCTGGTATTGCTCCGTGTTGGCAAAGTCAACTGCAATATTCGTAAGATTCTGCACATCGACACTTGTATTACTCATCAGAGAGATGTCGTCTGCACATGCACTATTGTTACTTAAGGTGTTTCCAATACATGCTCCCATATTGGTTGCTCTTAACCTGTGTAGTAATGGATCGATATACAGCTTATACAGGTCTGTGCTAAGTATGCCACCTTGCCTGACTCCTTGGAGTATCTCAATGTGGACTGACTGTACGCCCTTCCATTTGATCTGTGATGTGGCTCCTAGATGGATACTTTGTATGAGCTTCCAGTGTTTATCATCCACGCCTACATGAAATAATCTCCGGAGAAGATGGTTATGGTCAACCACATCGAAGGGTGCCTTTGCATCAAGAAGGATTAGATGCGCTGAATGGTTATTATCATGTGACTCTCTGTAAAACTCTTCCACCATGAGCGAAGCATGCATGGGAGACACCCCTGCTGTAAATCCTCTCTGAGATGAACATTGACTTCTCTCAATCTTGTCTTTGATCCTACTCCTGATTACGGGCAAGACTGTAATACCTCTATAGTTCTTTGCTTCTGTGGGAGTTCCTTTCTTCTTATAAACTGGTGACAAGAGTCCTACTTTCAATGAGTCTGGAATATGACCATTTTTGAATATCTGGTCGATCAGTTTTCGCAGGCATAGGAGGAGATCTTCACCAGCATGAATAATGTTCTCGATCGTAACTCCAGAGATGTCTGCCGCTTTTCCTTTGTTAATAGCGGAAACAGCCTCTCTCACCTCTACTAAAGTAACTTCTGGGACGTCATTATTAACTACTATCTGCTCTATAACTGAGACTTCCCTCTTGACAAGGTCATGATCAGATTCGTCGTAGGATTTATTGCATGTGTTAGGAATGGCTAGTTTTTCAAAATAAATCCTGAAGCCTTCAATTACACTGTCTCCGGAGTAGTGATGGGCATCCACATAGAGGCCATTGACAAACACATTGCCCTTCTTTCGCTGTTTGTTTATCAGCATATGAAATGTTTTACTGTCGAACTGACGAGCCTGTAGAATGTTGGACTTGTTTCGCATTCTGCCGCGCGAGTTCCACCCTACAAACTCTCCTAAACTCTTTCTTACATTCTTTCTTCCCTATACAGGATATGCTGTCGTTATCTTTTGGCCTTCCTTCTTGAATCCATAGCTTGCCTGCTGGTCGCAGTTTCTTCATGGCATGAGCAATCTCAGTGTTCCAGACTTTTAGCTTTAGCTTGCTGTTGAAACGCTCCTTTATTGTTGATTTTTTGGCCAGCACTGACATTAACATGCACAGTTCTGAGACTATACTACTGATCTGTGAGGGGTCTTCGAGTTGAAGATTAGTTCTAATGACGTTCATACCGCTAGATATCAATGCAGCGTATCTGTGTTTATCGGTCTTTTCCCGTTTGATTCTTGGGTGATTAGCATGCGAAGTTGTCTCAGCTACTTTACTTGTGGCAAAATCAAAATCAAATGACATCTGTATTGGCATGTGGTCAGAGGTATTACATGAGCTATCTACAAGAACCAGCTTATGTGTACGCATAAATGGCTGCGGGATATTGTGGAGGAAATAATCTTCGCCTTTTTGGTTTAGGAAGGTCTTTCCGGTAGTAGAATACTTCAGTTGGCACGCTTTGATGAAATTCACCAGGTAGCGTCTGCGTTTTGAGTTGTCAGCTTTGGAGAGATCTTCATTTAGATCACCTCCAATAACTATGTAGTGGGTTTCTGTATATTTCTGACAGATTTCGAACAGTTGGTCTACAGTTTTGCAGAATTCATCTATATGATCCTTTCCTCCACCCCTTGTTGGTAGGCAGACCGAGGCTATAAGACATTTCTTGTTTTTGCCATCAGTTAGTTCTATGCATTGAATTCTCTTTTCTCTCCTGGAGCGGCAAGATCTGGTTAGTCAGCTCGAGACTCCAGAATATGGCTACTCCGCCGTAGCCTCGTGGCAAATTGATTGGGGGTAGAGGATTGTTTATGTCTACTCCTTTTCCGACGTAGCCAGCTTTTTTGTGACCTCACTTAATGTATCAATCTGTGACTCAAATAACCAATGTTCTTGTATCAATGCAATCTGGTTAGCTTGCAACAGACTATCGATGGCATAAGCTGATGTTTTTATGTTCTTACAATTGAAGGCAACTACATTCAGGGGTGAAGATGATTTAACTAAGGTTGATCGTTGTGGTGCTCTCCCAGGCCTAAAAAAGAATGTTCAGATAGTTCTGCGGGAGGCTGTGTTTGTTTCTCTACTGTATTCGGTGCCATAGATGGTGATTGTATAGACATAGTCGAACTTGTGACGGGTGGCTGCGGTTGATCTGAAATCCCTGCTCCATCAGTTTTCTGGAGCTGCAGTCAGTTGTTGACTCAGACCTGTGTGTAACATCTGGTTAACTACTGGCTTCATCTTTGACGTGTCATCACTCTTTCTAGTTGCTAATGCAGGAGGCGGGTGACCACCATGACTTAGTCAAACTGGTATATGTGGTCCACGATGGGGGACCTGGAAGCCGAGGGGTTGCTGGTGAGTTCCCAGTGTAGTTAGGTGGGAGTTGCTGGCCATTGTAAGTCATGGGTGGTGGCAGCAGCACAGCGCTCAGTGTCTCTGCTGCAAATTACTCTAGACGATTGGCCCAAATTACTGGTTTGAACTAGATAGATGAGCTAGACAGCTGTTTATAATTCTTGATGTCGTGATTTGACGTTACCCGGCCTTATATTTAGACAAAGGGCGTAAGTAGTATTAGGCCAAGTAGTATTTTTTGTTTTCGTTGACGAGAAAGTGGGAGGCGGGGGGGGGGGGGGGGGGGGGGGGGGGGAGGGACATACGGGTCACATCTCTTTCAGAGGAATAATCTGCTTCTAGAACAAACAGGATGCAGCTTTCCTGGAACAAAGACAAGCTCGTTCAAGTACCTAAGTGAGTTGTACAGTGGTACTGTGCTTGTAATCTCATCTTTCCTGTATTGCTGTATAGCTCTTCTAATCAGGGCCTTCCACTTTGCTTTCTGAATTGGATCATCCAAGTACACATCAGGATCTTCTAATCCGTCATTTGTTTTAGCTCTATGAACCAACTGTGACTGTCAATAGATTTAACTAACAGCTGCCGCCTTGCTATTTTCTTTTCTGTTCAGGATTCTGGTAAACTGCAGATGGAATTAAAGAGCATCAGCGCTTTTGATGCACCTGAGCCTCAACAGGAAGAACGCCCGATAAGATATATACTGCTGGGTCGGCAGTGTTGTACTGCACCATCTTTGAGTTCGCGGAAATTGGCTCTCTGTGCGTAATTTACCCACTACACCGTAGCCTATAAATTTTATTTGTCCGTGAAAATATGCAGCGAAATTCCATTTGTTTTGTTTACAGTATTACCGCAGCTATAAGCCACACAACGGTTAGGCATATTTGACAATCTGCGATCGCGCAACAGGGTCACAATCACTTATTTGCACTGTCGAGGCGCACGATAACGATAGGTCCCTCAGATGACATCATACGCTATAGAGCTTTTCTATTTCGTTTTTTTCGAGGACAACACAGAATTGCAAAATACAACGTAAAACAGTAATATTTTAAAATAAAACATTTTATTATATTATTTATTGCACAATCTTGTATATTAAACCTACGTTTGCTACCGTTGTGCTTGGTCTTTAACCAAAGATGAGATAATCATATAGACTGCTAAGTTGTACACGGAAAATGTTAATGTTGAAGAAAACATTTTTACCAAGGTCACAGTGACATTGCCCTTTGCCATTTTGACCCCAAGATCATTATGTGATGCCGTGTCAATTATAAGGAAGCATATGTCCAAGGTTAGGCCCAGTATCATTACGCAACCATGTGATATCAACAGAAACAGGTTTTACCAAGGTCACAGTGACCTTAACGCCAAGGTCATTGGGTGATCCTGTATCATTATAAGGAAGCGTGTGTCTAATTTTGGGTGCAGTATGATTAACTAAACATGAGATATAACCAGAAAAGTGGAGCTAAATGCAAATTTGACGCGGGGTCGACGCTGCCACTGGACGACGTCCACGGTATCACAATTGCTTGTTTTACTTCGTAAAGTTGAGCTAAAAAGTACCATGAGCACGAATATGCCAAATGTGGGTGGATATATCGTGCATTCGCATAGTGGGTTAAACCGATGTGCCACACATGCTTGAAATTCCAATTTAAAGAACCAGGTTTTGATCGCAATTCACATGGGAGGGGGAAAGTATGATCATTGATAGATACCTGACTTCCCAGGCTATCAATTTCCAGAAAAGTATACAGGTAAGCTGTTGCATATTTTGAAAATAATTTGACTGGGTGATGTTGCTGCCCAGTTAAATTAGTTTCAAAATATTCATCAGAATGTTTATTAAATAATAAAGGCATACAATTCGTACAATGCTTAATCCGTCTTCAACTAAGCGCTTGTGACATAATTACCTATGTCATTCAGGACATCATTGATTATGACCTCATCTTCAACATCACATAGTTGATGATGACCTCATATGATATATGGTCCATTGCCAGCCTAGGGAAGTTCAATAAAGGAGGTTAAGATAGAAACAGAAGATACTCCTCAATATACGATGCTGTTTCCATAACTTATATCCCATGGAGAGGAGGGAAACAGTATAAAACACACACAGCTTCAAACCACTGTCATATTAGGCATCTGTAAAATTAGATTTGGAGGAAAAGGGTGGAAAAAGTGTAGACAGACTATGGTATGCAGCAAGACCAAAACTTGGATCATTATGCAAAACGTATTTATTATAAAACAATTACATATATATATATTTTATTAATTTCAAGTACACAATTTATTGAAAAGATGTTTATGATTGGAATGATAAAATATCACTATATTGCAGTTTAATAAGACAGTGCAGCTCAGAAATAACTTTAAATGTTTCCAAAAAAAGCAACAACGTACTGTTGAATCTTTGAACATAATTGGATTGAGGTTCAAAATATTCAACAGGACACTTCTTACTACCGTAACTAAAATGATTGTGTTTTTGTTTTGGAAACACGTTAAGTTATGGCAGGGCTAGACTGTACATAGAGTATCTTGATTGAGTTGCCATTAATGTATCAAATTCATCACAAAAACATAAGAAAATCTCAGATGGAATTGAGGAATCCAGTTTCTCAGTCAATCATACGATGTCATAATCTTAATAGACTTGCTGATGTCATAATCAATTACGTTATGAATGAAATCGATTTAATCCATCTTAAATGCTTGATAGTATGTAGGGTTGTACGAATTGTATGTCTTTACTATTAAATAAAAATGCTGTTGAAAATTTTGAAACTAATTTGACAGGGTGGTGTTGCTGCCTATGACAGCAATAGCACCCAGTCAAATTAGTTTGAAATATTTAAGATTCAAAGCGTGCAATGATCGATCGAATTCAACATGTTCAAAGCATGGATGGAGCTTATCTAGAGATTGGCGGGGCTCAGATAAAACAGGATTCCTCCATTGGATTGGATTTAGGTTCTGAATGAGATCCCACTAAGCAACTGACAAATTTGATATGAAATTACATGAGTTTTGAGATTCTATTTATCACATAGGCTATTGTTTCAAATTTTAACTTTGATTCTCGTCATTTAATTTCTACCTTACATATCTTTTACTGGGTTAAAGATGTATATTCACAGCAGATTGCTTGAAATTAAAATTGTCAAAATTGTATAGTTTTAGAGAGTTATATTGTGGGCCTAGATGTAAGGAAACGAAATCAAAATAATTTTTGAAGCTGTGAAATTGAATTAGAGAAACAAAATTTTAGCTTCATTACATTGTTGTACACAAATTAAGCCTCTAAAAGTATACAATTAAAAATTTTTTATTTTCAAACATTCTGCTGTGAATGTGCACCTTTAAGCTTCACCGGCCTAATAAATATCTAAGAATATTTCTGAAATTTACTACTGAAATGACTGGCTCGGTTATCGAGACAATCTTTCCAGTATTAAATTTTTTTAAATAGTCTTCTCCTGGCCTGCAAATTGCCATTCATCAAGACCACTACTGAGTATATACCATCTTTTATTAAAATTTACCAGTATATTTAATTTCATGATATTTTAGCAGACAAGCGCTATATCTACGTTATCACTGATGGGTGTAGCACTTAATGCATGCACATTGCTTGTAACACATTGTTACTAGCATCAATGTATGAATCTACGTGACGTTAACACACTATTTGGACATTCAAGGAAAGGTAATGAGTTAAGCCTTTTAACCCTTTCATGAAGAAACCGACCAAAGCCAGCCTCCTCGGTGGTCTTGAGGAATGCCCTTTTATGGATCAATAAACTATTTTTGAAAATTTACCACTGTAATGACTGGCTCGATAAACGAGCCAGCCATTCCAGTGTTAAATTTTCAAAAATAGTCTTCCTTTGGTCCACAAATGGACATTCAATGAGCAAATATTTTATTTTAATTTAAATGTAGTGACTAACGGGGTAATGGTCAAGTCAACCAAAATCTGCCTCTGAAACCATCTGTGGCATTTTGTAGATCAAGAAGAACATTTTTGAAAATTTACCACTGGAATGATGAACTCTGTAACCGAGCCCTTCATTACGGAGTTAAATTTTCAGCAATAGTTTTCTCTACCTGCAAATGGACATTGACTAAGCAAAACTCTTGATTATGTATTTATCAATTTTGACCAGTAAAGGGTTAACACTTTCACTGATGAATTCCCCCTATCTCATTCTCATGGTAACCATACAGGAAAAAATGTTAAATATTTTAAAATTAATTTGACTGGAAGCCATCGCTGTTTTAGGCAGCTATGGCTTCCAGTCAAATTAATTTTAAAATATTGAACAGAATAAGATTTTATATCGCAAAGAATAGTTTTTCAGGATTTGTTGATGAAAGGGTTACTGACATACATGCCTGCTTATCTGATCAATAGAGGATCTCAAACAAGTTACATTTCATATCAAATTTACCAAATGTTGAGTTTAGTAAGATCTCATTTGGAATGAGCTTTGGTAAGGTCCAACTGAACTCTTACTATATGAGTGTAATAAATTTAATATGAAATGTCAATGTGTGTGATATTCTATTTATCACATAAGCTTTTATTTCGCCGTTTCCCACTGATTCTGGCCATTTCCATGCCATTGCACAATATATTTTCTTCATCTTTGCAGCACCTCACTACCACAATTTCTTATAAATACGGAACAAAGTATAGTAACAAATGCAACACCTTATTATCTCAGGTCATAAATACATTTTTAATTGATCTTCTAAAATTCCTGCGCTTTCTATTAAAACTGATCAAGATGTTGCATTCTACAACATTTTAACAGTAGAAAAATAACCTTACAAATGGTATTGATATGCTATCGTTGCTAGTTGGCAACTGGCGAAGAAATATATTGCGTGTGATGTATGTCACTAACGTGTGACTGTATTACACTAGTGAGATATAGTGATATGTAACAGATGAGTGTTATGCGATGGAATACCAGTTTGTTTATGTGATAAAGTATGTATCACATCATGTACTAGCCACTGCTGAATCATGCGCCAGTATCTAGTATTCAACTATTATTTATCATAGTCCCCGTTTTTGCGCTTGGCCGGGTCCTTTCCGTTTTTAGCCATGCCCCGCCCATTTCTAACTAAGCTCCCCTCCATACCTCGCACGTGTTGGGATCGCTCGATCTCTGAACATTTTGAAACTAATTTGATTGGGTGCTGTCGCTGCCATAGGCAGCAACAGCGCCCAGTCAAATTAGTTTTAAAATATTCAACAGCATGTTTATTAAATAGTAGACATCCAATTCTTATGTGTCGGACTATTAAGAGTTAGATATGGGCCAAATAGAATCATTTATGAGCTTAGCTGATTATGACATCATATGAGGTCATTACTCTGGAAAGGTCCATTAGTCCTGGAACTATGAATGTACTATGGTAACCAAAAATTAATATAAAATGCAGCTTAATACTATTAAAAGATGGCCGAACATGCCCAATGGGACACAATCCCAACATGTTAGCCATTCTGGATATACACAAATGTAAATACTGAGCAAGCGTAGAACACAATTTTACATATATATATATATATATATCTTCAGTTATTTGTACTTAAAGGTGCATATACAATGTAATTAAAAATAAAACAAACAGGGACTTAGAATTACTCATCCAAGCAGCAAATTTGTTCAAATAACTCTTAGACATTTGACATTCAAGATATTTGACATTCATAGTTCTAATGTATGTTCCATGTCAGAAGCGAGAGGCTCAATGTACTTGTTGTTCATCTGCTAAGGATATTACAGTTTCCGTGTATGAGTGATGTGCTAACCTGCCCAGCCATAGTGTGTTTATCTAGCGCACTACAATTAGGGACTTTCATGCATGCATGCATCTTAACACTTAATGATAAAGGTATGTAGATTCGCTACGATATAAAACTTATTTTGTTGAATATTTAGAAATAAATTTGACTGGAAGACATTGTTATTTCAGGCAGCAATGACTTCCAGTCAATTTAATTTCAAAATATTCAACAGTTTTCCTGTATTGGTGCCTTGAAAATGAAATGTGGGAGTTTCATCCGTGAATAGGTTAGTTTTATCATGTGCAAAATTACCTTTCCTGATAAGTGATTGACCAAGATCATATGTGACCACAAATGATGCCTTCCCCGCACTATGCAACTATGATATAGCATCTGTATCATAGTCGCAATGGGTTTTCAATAGCTACTTAGGCCGTGTTCTCATTAGAGACTTAATCAGGATTAACGCCATACTCACGTATGGCGTTAGTCCTGATTAACTCTCTAGTGAGAATATGACCGTAGATAGATTGGTTAAACTCCTAAGATGGCTCCTACGGTAACCATTTCACACTCATTATTTTGATGAATGATGCATTACAGGGTACATGGACATTGCTCAGGACCACTGCAGAAGAGGATACTTTTGAAAATTTACCCATAAAATGCCTGGCTCTATAACCGAGCCAGCCACTCCAGTGACAAACTGTAAAAAATAGTCTTCGCTTGACTTGCAAATAAAGATTCACAATGAATTTGATTTCCTTAACAAATCTTGCCCACTGTCAGACATGAACTGCCCTCTTTTGGCTTTAAAAGGCGCACAGACTATTGGGCAGGTTTGATGCTACACTCTCATAATATTAACAAAATAATTGTTCATCAAATTTATGTATAATTAAAATATTGAAATATTAATTTTAAGTTTTCGTTGAGATATCATCACTACGATAAGTTGTTTTCTCCAAGTTCAAATACTGTCAGTTCTGAAAAAAAAGAAGAATGCAAAATAAAGTTTTTTAATTTATGAACTGTCAGCCACTATTTTCAACTTAAGTACAAGGCATGAACCGAAGGTGAGACCACTTGAGGCTAAATGTAGTGCAGTAGTTTGTCATGGTAAGTACTGTTAGCAGATTAACGAGATAGGAGAGTGAACCTGGTAATAGTAGTCAAACCTGCTAAAAGTGGTCACTGCATTCTACAATTGTCCTGAGGAATGTCCATTTGCACGTCAAGAGAAGATTATCATTGAAAATTTATCCGTGGAAGGTTGCAATGCAACCATGAAGCGCGACTTTATGACTTTGCAATGAACTATGAAGCTTGACTTCAAACATAAAAAATAAATATAGAAGGCCTTATTACCAAGAGGTCCAAGGGCCTGTAACGCTAACCTGGACCATTAGGAATTGAACCATTTGCATTTAAATAGCAGTAGACATGAGGGATAATTTTCGAAAAAATCCAAGATGGCCACCAAAGAAACTGACCCATCAAAATTCCTGTTTTGATATGTTGAAGCCTACCTCCATAGGATCATTGACTAGAAGTTCTAAAGCCTACCACTATAGAATCCTTCCAGCCAAATTTGGATAAAATCCACTACGCGGTTATGGAGAAGACACATTTTGACAATTTCCACTAAATTTTTCATTAAATGTATGATTTTCACAAAAAGAATTGACCCATTAAAATTCTGAATAGATGTTGTGGGGCCTACCGTGATATGGTCTGTCTAGCCAACTAGTGTTGAAATCTTTCCACCAGTTAATGATGAGTAGCGTTTAGACAATTTCCGCTAAATTTTTCATAAAATCAAAGATTTTCACACAAAATAAATTGACGAATCAAATTCTGTATACATGTTCTGAAACCAAAAGCATAAAGCTAGGATTCCATTAACGTGTATCCGCACCTGAATTTTCTGTTGCAACAATTACAAATAGATAGAAGGATTCCATATGTCCGTATGCGAAACCTGTCTGTATCTGAATCCGATCGCTAATGTAGCGATTTCATTCGAATACGGACAGCATTTGGATGTGGGATTCCTTGAAAATGATGTTTTATTGCATAAACTCATAGTAAGTGCACTGGAATATGAAAGGCTGATAGAATTATTTAGAAAATATGCATGCCTCTTTGATGCCAGCAATCCAGACCATAAAGATGCCAATTACAAACACAGATCAGACACGTAGCCGGCGGAGATGGGTGTGGGGTGGTAGTAGTAGTATTAGTAGTAGTAGTAGTAGTAGCAGTAGTAGTAGTAGTAGTAGTAGTAGTAGTAGTAGTAGTAGTAGTAGTAGTAGTAGTAGTAGTAGTAGTAGTAGTAGTAGGTCCAATTGATTGGCCTAGAATTCACTATATAATTACTGCTTTTGGACACGTATACGCATATATACAAATGGAATCAACTCAATTGGATACGCATAAGCCATACTCATACGGATACGCACACGGATATGCGTTAATGGAATCCTAGCTTTAGGGTTCTTCCAGCCAAATTAGGTTTGAAGTCTGCCAAGTGGTTACTGAGTAGTGTTTTGACAATTTTAGGTAAATTTTGCATGTCTTCCGAAACAAGAACTACATGTGTGCTTTACATGTTCTAGAAACATTCGACGCCCATGTCTACGCGTTATCTGCTGACACGATTGTAACAAAAACATTTCGCGTAAGCAATCATTCTCGGCGCGTGTGTAATTTGTGCGCGTTTTATTTCTGTCACGATTTTAAAATGTCCCAGACATTTTGTTCTATGTAACCAAAATCTGTCATGCCAATTGGTGCTTTTCTGACGAGCTCAAATTTTCGGCTCGTTTTTCGTGTGTGTAAATCACGCAAAACCATTAGTTCTAGCCTGTACCAACACAGATACAGAATTTGATCCAATCTGAGTTCTTTTATCCAGATCATGGCCAAAGTCAGGAAAGTCTTGCACCGCAAGTTCCTTCCTTGTCTTAAAATTTGAGACAAAATCGGATCAGCACTTTTTTAGATACAGTCCGAAATATGTTATTGTGACTGATTGAGTGACTGAGGGACATGGGCGGTTTATTGAGCAGCTACATGCAGCTAAAACTATACAGCGATGCAGAAAGCATGTAGTATACATTACATTGAACAATGAAGTAATTATATTGTCGAATAAGACATCTGAAGGCTAATTAAATTTATGCATAGTACTCAATCCTATAAACATAGGGTCCTTCCAGCCAAGTTTGATTGAATCCGGAATAGTAATTAATGAGTGGTTGATGTTAAAAAATTCTCGGAACATTTTTCATTCCAAGATGGCCACCAAAAGAATTGACCAATTAAGATTCTGTAAAGGAATTCTGTAGCCTGCTACCATCTTAGCGCCCATCAAGTGACGTGTTGCTAAGATCAGGTCATTTTCTAACCATTTAACTGATGAATTCCCCATATCTCATTTTCAAGGCAATCATACATGAAAACAGTTGAATATTTTGAAATTAATTTGACTGGAAGCTGTTGCAGCAAATTAGTCCAATTAATTTCAAAATAAGTTTTATATCATGAAAGATTTACTTTTTCAGGTATACGTCAGTGAAAGGGTTAATTGTGAAGCTGGCCAAACCGATCCTCTGCAATCATCTTTGACAATGTTCATTTGGCTATCGAGGCATTCATTTCAGCACTGGTAAAATTGTCAAAACAAGGCTCTTAGGCTGCAAATTTATTGACATTCCTGAAGACCACTACAATGTCAGTTCTTGTCTACTTGGCTACATGTATTAAGGCATCACATACTTTCTACATGCAGTCAGAGTATGGAGGAATCTAGTTTGTTTATCGATCAATCCTATCACATCATAATCAACAAAGTCATATGTAGACTGATGTCATAATCAATTACGTCATGAATGGCGCTATTTAGTCTGTCATAGACGCTTAATTGTCTGTCAAGTTGTACATGTATGGATTTTTGTCTTTACTATTTATTTAACATTCTGTTGAATATTTTCCAACTAATTTGACTGGGCGTGCAACATCACTCAGTTAAATTAGTTTTAAAATATTCAACAGCTTACCTGTATAGTTTTATGGAAATTGAGATTAAGGGAGTGCAGGGATCCATCGATCCCATCCCAACACTGGCAATGTGCTGGTGGAGGTTAGCTAGAGATTATCCTACTACATGTAAACCTCAAACCTTTTTCAAGACAATTTTACAATTTTCGCATACATGGCGTACAAAATGCCAATTTGCAGACCAAGAGATTTACCACAGTTTGAATGACTGGCTCGGTTGTCGAGCCAGGCATTCCAGTGCTAAATTAAAAAAAATAATCTCTTGGTCTGCAAGTTAACATTTCTCATGGCCAGCTTGAGTATTAAAGTGTTAAAGGCTAGCAATAAAACACTGATGTGTCTATAGAGCAACACAGCAATATTTACCTCTTCATTGTTTATAAAGTGCCGATGTAAGACACAGGTTTGCCAGTCTTCTTTAAGGTTTCTAGTAACTCATCTGACGCGAGTGCAGAAGTCACATATACCCTCTGCTTTTCCATGTCAATTTCAATATTAGAAACACCTGAAAAAATTAACACAAGAAGGTACATTGTAATTAGCAATGACAAAAAGAGGCCCAAGGGCCTCTGATACACACCTGAACCTTTTGCATTTAAATATGACATGTTGGACAATTTGCGGAAAATCCAAGATCATCACCAGAAAAATTGACCTATCAAGATTCTTGTTTAATATGTAGAAGCCTAGCGTCATAGGATCATTCCACCCAAGTTTTGTTGAAATTGGGCCATTGATTAAGGAGTACCATTTTTAAATGGTTCCATAACATTTGCACAAAATCATAGATGGCTGCCAAAACATTGACATATCAAAATTCTGAATAGAAATACTAGAGGCCACCACAATTGGATCCTTCCAGCCAAATTTGGTTGAAATTGTCCAAGCACTTAATGAAGAGTAGCGTTTTAAACGAGTTCCCACTTTTTGGAAAATTTAAGACGGCCACCAAAAAAAATTAAACAGTTAAAATTAAAACAATAATTTCGCAGAATTAAATGTCTCGCCTGTCTCATGTTTGTTACAGCAGCATTGACCTTTGACCTTGTGACCACCGTCTTATCATGCTGCTTCCTAACATTTATAGGCAACCATGTATTCAAATTTAGTTCCAAAAGGATTAACCTGAAATATAAATGATTTGCTGAGTGGAAAAACTTAAAGGGATGCCAATCTTATCTCAGATCTTGTATTGTACCGATAGATTATGGTTTATAGATTCCATATCATTCATATTCTGTCACATTCCCTTATCTGTATCACAATTATCTGCTTTGTAATATCGCGTAAATGTTGAACAGCGATCGCCACTATTTTGTCTCCTCAAGTGATAGTGCGTGATGTCATGCAAGTGCCAATGCATTACATTCTTTATTATGTAATACTTATCCCATTGAATATTTTGAAACTAATTTGACTGGAAGTTGTTGCTGGCAGCAACAACTTCCAGACAAATTAGTTTCAAAATATTCAACAGCTTACATGTATGATTGCTTTTATACGAAATTGCCAAACTATAGCTGGCACCTCTATGACCGAGCGTATTTACCGAGACGGGCACGATAGGCTTTTTTCTGATTGGTTTAAAAGTAGATCATGACAGCCATCATAGGCTGTAGAAATGTACCAACATTTAGCTACTAAAGCCTGAATATCTTTCTTTAGTGGCATGACAAAAAGCTTATAATTACCTGCATAGTTTATGAGTATCATATTAGATCACATGAATAGCTATTAAGAGATGGGGTTAGTTATTCTTTAAAGTTGAAAAAGCAGAGGTTAATATAGCAATATTAGAATGGCTTTGACATTTGACCTGGTGAGCTCCATCCTGTATCCTCTTGGCTAAGCAATCATGTAACCAAGTTATGTTCCATTAGCGCTAAGCAATCCCAAAATATAACATGATAAGATTTGCTATGCCTAAAAACTTAACATTGAAAAATAACAAATTTTGTAGAGGTCAGAATGACCTTAACCTTCGACATTGTGACTTCAATGTCAACATGCTGGTTCCTAACATTATAGGTAACGATGCATCCAAGTTTAGTTGCATTAGGATTAAACAATCATGAAAGATAACATTGAAAAAAACCCAGTTTTGTATCAAGGTCAGTGACCTTGACCTTTGATTTTGTGACCTCAGTATCATCATGCTGCTTCCTAATAGTATAGGCAAACCACATAGCCAAGCTTAGTTGCAATAGGATTAATTGATCCTGAAATATAAGCTGAAAAGTTTTGCTGAATGCAGCTGTTGACGCAGTCGCCATCTGCCAAAAACTTGATTCTTCCATTGTAGATACGCTTGTTTTTCTGGCATGATGGTGAGGTTTTGTGTTAACTTAAGAAATCACAAAGTCTATAACTTGAGGAAAACAGACACCTCTCCCTAGCCCAGGACAGAACATTATATGCTTTCCGTTCATATTTTAAGATTGAACAGAAAATCAGTTTTATATATCTGTTGACTCTATTGCAGGTAGAGGCAGTTTCATTAACCCTTTCAATCCTTAAATAGTAAATATACTACAACAGCTTCCAGTCACATTAATTTCAAAATATTCAACAGATTTTCTGTGTATTTTCTGTGAAATTGATAATTTAACACATACATTCAGGGTTCATACACATTTTTTGTGTTTGATATTCCCTGACGTTTCCATGACATCTCAGGACAAAAATTAACAAAGTCCATGACCACCAAGAATTAATATCTAGGAGATTTGTGTTTATGACATAGCTCCAAAAATAAGACCTGAGTTATTCTGTTACAAGTAAATGTCTAAATATTGCCTCTTGCAACAACCAAGCTACAGTCTTGTTTTGATAAGCTGTTAGGGCGTACTATAAATTTATTGCGTAGAGGTGATTTATGCCAACAGAGTTCTTTTTATTTTACATGATTACCATTTTCCATGACGTACATATATCCATGACATATAATGAAGAAACACTAATTTTCCATGACAACCCACACCTGGAATTTAAATTTTCAAATTCCATGACTTTCCAGGATTTCCACGACCAGTACAAACGCTTTACATTAGTAAATCCTAAATTATTATATCGTTTGTTTTTAAATGTGGAATCGTGTGTGCCAATGCATCATAATTATAAGATTGGGCCCTTTAAAAATTGACTGGGCCCCTTAAGTTTTGCTTTTAGGAGCCCAGGTGCCTACATACTTAAAAAGCTTTATCACTGTTGCTGCACTGCAGGAAAGCATTTGAACAAACCCAAGAGGTTTGCAAGAAAGTCTGCATGGGCCCTGGATAAACAGTGACCAGGAAAAAACTGCATCCTTTATGCTTTTAACGTGTAAAAAGATTTGATTGAATTTGCCATAGTACCGGTGAAGACAAAATCAGGCATGTCAGATTAAATCATGTAAGTTAATTATAAGATTTCCTACGTTTAACCCTTAGCACACTGATGTCAATATTCTGTCTTTTACAGCGTCAATAGGAAAGAAACTAGTATACATTTTTCAACAGTTCACCTTTTTTAAATTTGAAAATTTTAAATTTTGACATCAGAGTGCTAAGAGTTAAATACCTTCAAGTTTGCCAAGCACCCTCTTAGCAGCACCACTACATCCCTCACATGTCATCTCCATCTGAAACTCATGTTTCTGAAAATGATAAGACATAGATATATATACATGTTCTTCTCATAATCACGTCGCCGTCCTGGTGAATATTATGAAGGAAACAGGTACAGGCAAGATATTATAGTGTAAACAATACTGATCAATATTTCTTGATCAGTGTTTAGTTCATCTATTACGGCAAGGTAACTCATATAAATATTTTAAGAATTTTTATCGTACAGTAAAAATTCTGTCCGTCCGCCAACATTTCCTTTAAATGACTTCTCAAGAACTGCTGGGACGATTTCAATTATATTTGTCAGGAAGCCGCTTTAGGGCACATGGATCCAAGTTTGTTCAAACGAAGCTGATCGGCCAATTTGGATGGCGGCCATCTTGGCCAATTTTAGGCAACGTCTTTAAAAATCTTCTCTGAAACTACTTGAGGGATCGATTCAAAACTCATGAAATATCATCTAGGGTAAGAGCTGAACCAAGGTTAAGTGAACTTGATTGGCCAAATAGTTCGGCAACCATCGTGGATGACCTATTTTTCCCAAAAATGACTTCTTTTCCAGAACAGCTGAAGGGATCGGGCCGAAATTTGAGAGATATAATTAGGAAGTAAAAGCCATTAAACTTTGTTCAAGAGACGTTGATACATAAAAAAATATGGCCGCTCTAAACCAATCAAAATGTACCGTATTTGGCAGCCATTTTGAATTTTTTCTATTTGATGGATTTTGAAGCCAAAATTGGTTTTATATGTTGTTGAGTATGCTGATTTCAGACGTGCCACTTTTGAAACTGTCGGATAAACGGTTGGTGGTCATCTTGGATCAATTTCCCGTCTAAACTCCCATACTAAAGCAATGGGAAAATTAAAATGTCTTCTTGAGAAGCCCTAGCTCGATTTCAAGTATATTTGGCAGGAGTCATCCGTAGGGCATAGGGATCCAAGTTTGTTCAAATGAAGCCGATCGGCCAATTTGGCCGGCAGCCATCTTGGAATTTGGCCTATTTTGAGGAATGGCTTTAAAAATCTTCTGGGGGCATCGATTCAAAACTCATGAAATGATGCTAGGCGAATAACTGAAACAAGTTTGTTCAATGGAATTTGATTGGCCCAATAGCTTGGCGGCCATGTTGGATGACTTACTTTTCACGAAAATTGCTTCTCCAGAACCGTTGACCGGATCGAGCCGTAATTTGGCAGATATGATTAGGGACTAAGGGCCATTAAAGTTTGTTCAAGGGAAGTTGATACATAAAAAACATGGTCACCATTGACCAATCAAAATGTAGTGCTAGGCAGCCATATTTGATTTTTTTATTTGATGGATTTTTAAGCTAAAATTGGTTTTATATACATGTAGGTTTTTAGGTATTCTGATTTCAAATTTGCAATTTTCAAAACTGTCGGATAAGCAATTTGTCGGCCATATTGGATCTTTTTCCTAACAAAAACTCACATACTAAAGCAATGGGAAATTTAAATCCCTGCAGCATTCCGCTGACAACATTTGTCCAATGGGACAATGACCCATTTACAGACACCATTTGTCTTCGTCTAACTAGAAATGATTTCAACCATCTAAGCAGTGCACCTTGTACCCGGTAGCCTCAGATTTTCTAGCAATCGTCTATGAGGAACAGTATCAAATACCTTTTTGAAGTCCAAGTACAAAATATCCACTGCCACATTTTAGTCCATAGCATGAGACCAATCATTAATTGTTTCAAGCAGATTGGTTACACATGACTGACCTTTTCGGAATCCATGTTGGCTATCTGAAAATAGGTTGTTTGCATCCATATATTTGAGTATAATTTCTCTTAGTACTATAGACTCCATGATTTTGCAGACAACAGATGCTAAACTGATCGGTCTATAATTTCTGGGTTGGTCACAAGTCCCTTTCTTGTAAATGGCTGTTACGTTCGCTTCTTTCCATTTTCCTGGTAATCTACCATTCTCTAATGATTTATTGTAGATACAAGCTATTGTCTCTACAATTTCATCTTTTAACTCTTTCAGTATCACAGGATATAGTCTGCCTGGCTCACTTGACTTGGAGGACTTGAGATGTTTTAATTTCTCAAGTACCATATCTGGCATCATCATAACGTTAACAATTGGGTTTGTGTCATTTTTGTCCACAAATTTCGGGACTTGGACAGTGCTCTGTCTGGTAAAGACTGTACCCCTCCCTCCCATCCCCACACACCCCTGGTAGTTTACTTACCCCTTGTGTGTGAGTGCATCCGTGTGTCCCAAATCATCATCATCATCATTTTATGAGGCATAAGCCATTGGCTTGTTATTGCATTCAGTGTTTTTTATTATAGTATGGCTAGCTCAGTCAAATTCAAAAGATTGTTCTTTGAAATAGATCTATCTAGTTTGTTGTTGAATGATTTGACCATTGTCTCTTAATTAAGTCACCTCGAAACCGTCAGTATATCAGTGATACTAGATTTAAAACATTAGCTCTGTTTTGGGAAATGCTATGCTGCAGATGGGTGTTCCCCACATTAGCTACAGTATGCCGCCTACACTCATGGTCGCACCCTGCTGCCTAGCATTTGTTTGCATGTTCACTTGTGAAGGCCGTGGTTGGTCTAATTTCTGTTATTTTCATTTTCTGTGTTCCTCGCTATTCGAGTCTCCTCCTCTATGCAAGTGTCTCTTCATGCAACCACAAACTGCGGATGTGGAAGCAGAGATTATCTCCCGGTAATTGGAATCACTACCGAGCATGTTCTTGTCTATGCAGAGGCTACTCCAAGATCAGTCCACTGTATTGGCAGAATTGCAGTATGACTTTGCGATGGTCTGATACACAGGGGTCTGATAAACATATGGCCTGTTCAATGAGTTTATCGATATCCGGGTCTCCTTCTCTACGCTAGTGTCTCTATGCAAATCATGTTTAGTCCACACTGGGTAGTCCATATTTTTACAGGGGTTGAAAGGTAGTCCACACGGGGACTACGATGGAATCGCCATGCTGGTGTATGACGATAGCAGCCTCTGTCGAAAACAGCCGCCGGTAAATCAATAACAGCCGCCAGGTTATAGCCCGGCCTATTCTTATAGGCGTATTGATCTTACTATTATTACTTGCTATGTATGGCTCACTATATTGTTAATCATTTAATACTCAAGTAAAGGTCCATTAGAAGACGAAAGAAAAGGTTATTTTTGAAAATTTATCATTGGAAATGACTGGCTTAGTTGATCGAGACACTCAGTCCAATGATAAAATTTCATTGAACAAATTTAGATCAATAGTGGTTTCTAACTTAACTTCCTATTCCTAACTTATTGTTCCCATTCTTTTTTGAGCCAGTCATTACAGTGGTAAATTGTCAAAAAAATATTTTCTTTGGTCTGTAAATGGACATTTCTCATGCTCACACCTATCACATTGCACTGCTTGTTGCCTAGCTCTTACTTCACTACTGCAAACTAGACACGGAAACTTCATTGCTTATCTATGCCTAACACTTGAAAACTATTTCTTTGACACTATCCAATTTCACAGACATATACTATTTTAAAATTAATTAACGAGACTTCCCTCTTCAGCTGCAAGAATTATGATGTAAAGCACTTTATTGACATTTAATTTGTTCATTTGGGTTATATAGATGTTTTGGGCAGAGGGTGTTGTTCTAGTATTTTAATTGTTTCAATTTATAGTAAGCTTGATGTGTTTAGAAATGCAGGAAATATATCAGTTGTTTTTCTACCGAAATTAAATCAACCTTAACCCTTTGAATCCGAATTACTGAAATACAAAAAACAGTTTTCAATTTGATAAATACTTTGTTGAATATTTCGCATCTAATTTGATTAGTTGTTGCTGTCAATGGATGCAACGGCTTCCATCAAATACGTTTTTAAAATATTCAACATACTAGATGTGTTTAATTGTTTTGAAATTGTTTTATGGCGTTAATAAATCCTTGTATTAAGTCCTCATTAAAAGTGTTAGTTGGTAAATGATTAAGCAAACATCAGCCTATCATCGCAATGGCAGTTCTAATGTTTTAGTCTGAAATGTAACTTATTTCTAGGATGAATGGGTAAATGATTAAACAAACATCAGCCTATCATCGCAATGGCAGTTGTAATGTTTTAGTCTGAAATGTAACTTATTTCTAGGATGAATGGATTAATGATTAAACAAACATCAGCCTATCATCACAATGGCAGTTGTAATGTTTTAGTCTGAAATGTAACTTATTTCTAGGATGAATGGGTAAATGATTAAACAAACATCAGCCTATCATCGCAATGGCAGTTGTAATGTTTTAGTCTGAAATGTAACTTATTTCTAGGATGAATGGATTAATGATTAAGCAAACATCAGCCTATCATCACAATGGCAGTTGTAATGTTTTAGTCTGAAATGTAACTTATTTATAGAATGAATGGGTTAATGATTAAGCAAACATCAGCCTATCATCGCAATGGCAGTTGTAATGTTTTAGTCTGAAATGTAACTTATTTATAGAATGAATGGGTTAATGATTAAGCAAACATCAGCCTATCATCGCAATGGCAGTTGTAATGTTTTAGTCTGAAATGTAACTTATTTCTAGGATGAATGGATTAATGATTAAACAAACATCAGCCTATCATCGCAATGGCAGTTGTAATGTTTTAGTCTGAAATGTAACTTATTTATAGGATGAATGGGTAAATGATTAAGCAAACATCAGCCTATCATCGCAATGGCAGTTGTAATGTTTTAGTCTGAAATGTAACTTATTTATAGGATGAATGGATTAATGATTAAACAAACATCAGCCTATCATCACAATGGCAGTTGTAATGTTTTAGTCTGAAATGTAACTTATTTATAGGATGAATGGATTAATGATTAAACAAACATCAGCCTATCATCACAATGGCAGTTGTAATGTTTTAGTCTGAAATGTAACTTATTTATAGGATGAATGGATTAATGATTAAGCAAACATCAGCCTATCATCACAATGGCAGTTGTAATGTTTTAGTCTGAAATGTAACTTATTTATAGGATGAATGGATTAATGATTAAACAAACATCAGCCTATCATCGCAATGGCAGTTGTAATGTTTTAGTCTGAAATGTAACTTATTTATAGGATGAATGGGTAAATGATTAAGCAAACATCAGCCTATCATCGCAATGGCAGTTGTAATGTTTTAGTCTGAAATGTAACTTATTTATAGAATGAATGGGTTAATGATTAAGCAAACATCAGCCTATCATCGCAATGGCAGTTGTAATGTTTTAGTCTGAAATGTAACTTATTTCTAGGATGAATGGATTAATGATTAAACAAACATCAGCCTATCATCGCAATGGCAGTTGTAATGTTTTAGTCTGAAATGTAACTTATTTATAGGATGAATGGATTAATGATTAAGCAAACATCAGCCTATCATCACAATGGCAGTTGTAATGTTTTAGTCTGAAATGTAACTTATTTCTAGAATGAATGGATTAATGATTAAGCAAACATCAGCCTATCATCACAATGGCAGTTGTAATGTTTTAGTCTGAAACGTAACTTATTTATAGAATGAATGGGTTAATGATTAAACAAACATCAGCCTATCATCACAATGGCAGTTGTAATGTTTTAGTCTGAAATGTAACTTATTTATAGGATGAATGGATTAATGATTAAGCAAACATCAGCCTATCATCGCAATGGCAGTTGTAATGTTTTAGTCTGAAATGTAACTTATTTCTAGGATGAATGGGTAAATGATTAAACAAACATCAGCCTATCATCGCAATGGCAGTTGTAATGTTTTAGTCTGAAATGTAACTTATTTATAGGATGAATGGATTAATGATTAAACAAACGTCAGCCTATCATCACAATGGCAGTTGTAATGTTTTAGTCTGAAATGTAACTTATTTATAGAATGAATGGGTTAATGATTAAACAAACATCAGCCTATCATCGCAATGGCAGTTGTAATGTTTTAGTCTGAAATGTAACTTATTTATAGGATGAATGGGTAAATGATTAAACAAACATCAGCCTATCATCGCAATGGCAGTTGTAATGTTTTAGTCTGAAATGTAACTTATTTCTAGAATGAATGGGTTAATGATTAAACAAACATCAGCCTATCATCGCAATGGCAGTTGTAATGTTTTAGTCTGAAATGTAACTTATTTCTAGAATGAATGGGTTAATGATTAAACAAACATCAGCCTATCATCACAATGGCAGTTGTAATGTTTTAGTCTGAAATGTAACTTATTTCTAGAATGAATGGGTTAATGATTAAACAAACATCAGCCTATCATCACAATGGCAGTTGTAATGTTTTAGTCTGAAATGTAACTTATTTATAGAATGAATGGGTTAATGATTAAGCAAACATCAGCCTATCATCGCAATGGCAGTTGTAATGTTTTAGTCTGAAATGTAACTTATTTCTAGGATGAATGGGTTAATGATTAAGCAAACATCAGCCTATCATCGCAATGGCAGTTGTAATGTTTTAGTCTGAAATGTAACTTATTTCTAGGATGAATGGATTAATGATTAAACAAACATCAGCCTATCATCGCAATGGCAGTTGTAATGTTTTAGTCTGAAATGTAACTTATTTATAGGATGAATGGGTAAATGATTAAGCAAACATCAGCCTATCATCGCAATGGCAGTTGTAATGTTTTAGTCTGAAATGTAACTTATTTATAGAATGAATGGGTTAATGATTAAGCAAACATCAGCCTATCATCGCAATGGCAGTTGTAATGTTTTAGTCTGAAATGTAACTTATTTCTAGGATGAATGGATTAATGATTAAGCAAACATCAGCCTATCATCGCAATGGCAGTTGTAATGTTTTAGTCTGAAATGTAACTTATTTCTAGAATGAATGGGTAAATGATTAAACAAACATCAGCCTATCATCGCAATGGCAGTTGTAATGTTTTAGTCTGAAATGTAACTTATTTCTAGGATGAATGGGTAAATGATTAAACAAACATCAGCCTATCATCGCAATGGCAGTTGTAATGTTTTAGTCTGAAATGTAACTTATTTCTAGAATGAATGGGTAAATGATTAAACAAACATCAGCCTATCATCGCAATGGCAGTTGTAATGTTTTAGTCTGAAATGTAACTTATTTATAGAATGAATGGGTTAATGATTAAGCAAACATCAGCCTATCATCGCAATGGCAGTTGTAATGTTTTAGTCTGAAATGTAACTTATTTATAGGATGAATGGATT
Source organism: Chaetoderma sp. LZ-2023a (assembly GCA_034401795.1). Taxonomy (NCBI): domain Eukaryota; kingdom Metazoa; phylum Mollusca; class Caudofoveata; order Chaetodermatida; family Chaetodermatidae; genus Chaetoderma; species Chaetoderma sp. LZ-2023a. Next base: position 94,149,107 of record CM067366.1, on the reverse strand, counting down.
AATGATTAAACAAACATCAGCCTATCATCGCAATGGCAGTTGTAATGTTTTAGTCTGAAATGTAACTTATTTATAGGATGAATGGATTAATGATTAAGCAAACATTAGCCTATCATCACAATGGCAGTTGTAATGTTTTAGTCTGAAATGTAACTTATTTCTAGAATGAATGGGTTAATGATTAAACAAACATCAGCCTATCATCGCAATGGCAGTTGTAATGTTTTAGTCTGAAATGTAACTTATTTCTAGGATGAATGGGTTAATGATTAAGCAAACATCAGCCTATCATCGCAATGGCAGTTGTAATGTTTTAGTCTGAAATGTAACTTATTTCTAGGATGAATGGATTAATGATTAAACAAACATCAGCCTATCATCGCAATGGCAGTTGTAATGTTTTAGTCTGAAATGTAACTTATTTATAGGATGAATGGGTAAATGATTAAGCAAACATCAGCCTATCATCGCAATGGCAGTTGTAATGTTTTAGTCTGAAATGTAACTTATTTATAGAATGAATGGGTTAATGATTAAGCAAACATCAGCCTATCATCGCAATGGCAGTTGTAATGTTTTAGTCTGAAATGTAACTTATTTCTAGGATGAATGGATTAATGATTAAGCAAACATCAGCCTATCATCGCAATGGCAGTTGTAATGTTTTAGTCTGAAATGTAACTTATTTCTAGAATGAATGGGTAAATGATTAAACAAACATCAGCCTATCATCGCAATGGCAGTTGTAATGTTTTAGTCTGAAATGTAACTTATTTCTAGGATGAATGGGTAAATGATTAAACAAACATCAGCCTATCATCGCAATGGCAGTTGTAATGTTTTAGTCTGAAATGTAACTTATTTCTAGGATGAATGGGTAAATGATTAAACAAACATCAGCCTATCATCGCAATGGCAGTTGTAATGTTTTAGTCTGAAATGTAACTTATTTCTAGAATGAATGGGTTAATGATTAAACAAACATCAGCCTATCATCGCAATGGCAGTTGTAATGTTTTAGTCTGAAATGTAACTTATTTCTAGGATGAATGGGTAAATGATTAAACAAACATCAGCCTATCATCGCAATGGCAGTTGTAATGTTTTAGTCTGAAATGTAACTTATTTCTAGGATGAATGGGTTAATGATTAAGCAAACATCAGCCTATCATCGCAATGGCAGTTGTAATGTTTTAGTCTGAAATGTAACTTATTTCTAGAATGAATGGGTAAATGATTAAACAAACATCAGCCTATCATCGCAATGGCAGTTGTAATGTTTTAGTCTGAAATGTAACTTATTTCTAGAATGAATGGGTAAATGATTAAACAAACATCAGCCTATCATCGCAATGGCAGTTGTAATGTTTTAGTCTGAAATGTAACTTATTTCTAGGATGAATGGGTTAATGATTAAGCAAACATCAGCCTATCATCACAATGGCAGTTGTAATGTTTTAGTCTGAAATGTAACTTATTTCTAGGATGAATGGATTAATGATTAAACAAACATCAGCCTATCATCGCAATGGCAGTTGTAATGTTTTAGTCTGAAATGTAACTTATTTATAGGATGAATGGATTAATGATTAAACAAACATCAGCCTATCATCGCAATGGCAGTTGTAATGTTTTAGTCTGAAATGTAACTTATTTATAGAATGAATGGGTTAATGATTAAGCAAACATCAGCCTATCATCGCAATGGCAGTTGTAATGTTTTAGTCTGAAATGTAACTTATTTCTAGGATGAATGGATTAATGATTAAGCAAACATCAGCCTATCATCACAATGGCAGTTGTAATGTTTTAGTCTGAAATGTAACTTATTTCTAGGATGAATGGATTAATGATTAAGCAAACATCAGCCTATCATCGCAATGGCAGTTGTAATGTTTTAGTCTGAAATGTAACTTATTTATAGGATGAATGGGTTAATGATTAAACAAACATCAGCCTATCATCGCAATGGCAGTTGTAATGTTTTAGTCTGAAATGTAACTTATTTATAGGATGAATGGATTAATGATTAAGCAAACATCAGCCTATCATCGCAATGGCAGTTGTAATGTTTTAGTCTGAAATGTAACTTATTTATAGGATGAATGGGTTAATGATTAAGCAAACATCAGCCTATCATCACAATGGCAGTTGTAATGTTTTACGATCAGTCTGAAATGTAACTTATTTATAGGATGAATGGATTAATGATTAAACAAACATTGAATGAATTAATAAAAATAAGGAGTGAGTGAGGCTAACCAACAAACAAACAATTAATTATACAACACCACAAAGGGCGTATACAGGTCTGTCTTACCCTACCATGTATTGATTATTTATTTATTTATTGACCGGTTGGCTATGCATGTGTTGCTCTGGACATTACACCCTTGTGACTAATTGGTTACAGTTACATGTTGATGATGGTGGTGGTGTGTGTGTTGGGGGGGGGGGGGGGGGGGGCATAAGTGCAGTGCGGAATACAGGCATATGCTTGACTTTAGGCTGCAAATATGCATATTATAGCCTTTAATATGTGTACAAGGCTGTGAACATAGGCCCTGTTTAGCCATGTGTTGGTGTCTCATTTTCACTGCGATCTTCAAAATATTCGCCTATATTTTCTTGACCCATATACTTAGTCATTGCGTCTTTACAAGACCAACGAAAGGAAATTGATTTTATATGCGATCAATCAATAAATATGTTGGACATGATTACGAGACTATAAATAGGATGAATCGCCCCGGGGCGAAACAACCCTGGTACGAAACGTCCATGGGACGAACTGTTTCGTGAAAAGGGAACGAATTGACCCATATGAAAAATGGGACGAACCGACCCGGATGAATCGTCCCTGGTACGAACCGTCCCCGACCCGCTCAGCCACTGCTGTGTGGACTATTCTAGACTAAAGGGCACTTGTGTTTGTGATCATCTTTGGGTTTGGTTTCCCGGTTAACTTAAGCCGACTCTATGGGAAACAGCCGGTAGAGGGCTGGGGGGGGGGGATTTATTATTTCTTTATTTATAACAAAAAATGATTATGATATTGCCGCGCGAATATGAAATGGGAGGCGGGAGTATGCATGCATTCTTGACCACTGTCACTGTGTGACTGAATTAGTGAATTATTTATTATACCACGGAATTAGAAGACAATTTCAAAAGAAATTATATTACACTCATGGATGTCGTAAAAATAAAACAATATGGAAACTGCAATTAGCTTACCTTTGCGTCTGACATATTAAGACGTTAAACTCGGTTACGTATACAGGAAGGGAGGGGGCGGATTCTCGAAGTCTGACATCCGGGTACTAGTCACGTGATCGACCGAAGCAACCATAGATATCCATATATGTGTACAAGGCTGCGAACATCGTAGGCTGGTACCCGACTCCTCATACCCTCGCTGACGACATCGTCCCTGTTTAGCCATGTGTTGGTGTCTCATTTTCACTGCCATCTTCAAAATATTCGCCTATGTTTTCTTATTAATGGAAAACTCCAGTAATTGGCGGATTCTAGAGATTCCCGGATAATACACCGACAGGTGGTGCACCAGACATTGGCGGAAACTCCATAGCAAAATAGAGGCAATCTCACCTGGGTTATAGAGCCATTATATGTGCCCCCTGACGCCCCACCCGCAAGAAAATATATCCGTCATAGACAAGTTAGAACCTGGTTACCTGTTTTCTTCAACGAATGGATCCAGAAATGACATTAATTCAAAATACGGCCACTTCTTTATGCTATCTGCTGCTTGCCCGCTTTTCTTGGCTTTCAGCTCCTTCTTAACATACACGTCTCAAATTTTTCCATTTCTTCTTCCAGTCTACTCCTATAAGTATATAAAGCAGAAACATTTGCAAATTATAATATTAATTATTTAAACATTAAATTGTTCTAGTGAATAAGTACACGCACGCACGCACGCACGCACACACACAGTGCACATGCAGACATGCAGACCGACTGACAGGCATGCAGGCCCACCGACCGACCGACAGAGAGAGAGAGAGAGAGAGAGGAGAGAGATAGAGAGAGAGAGAGAGAGAGAGAGAGAGAGCCGACCGACCGACAGAGAGAGAGAGAGAGAGAGAGAGATGTATCGCACATGCTAGCTTATACCGGTCATTGTGACATAAAATTTGCTCAGGCAGCACTTTCCCAGATGTTGCTGATCATTTGGGAATCTTTGTGAACAGGACTCGAAGCATCATGCAAACAGCTAGGGATTTCTGTGTACGATATTGATTAATTTCTCGTACTCATCCATACATAGATACGTTTTTATTTTGGGCATTTTGCTTATGTCTAACTATGAGCAAATCCATGTGCTAAGGGACAGGAATATGAGATGGTCACGTGACAATTCTCGCGCTTAAAGTACAGGAATGTCGTCTGTCTACCTTTGACGTAATTTTATTGATTCACCCAGGCAACGCGAGTGTGAGCGGCCAGCGTCTGGATCATAGTGATCGAGACAGTCGTTTCCGCACACACGCGTGTTATTCCGCGTCCGCTTCCGTGCATATGGAATCACACATATTGAATTCAATGATATTCGATTTTTACCGCATCCGCGCTTATGGAATCCGCCTACTATTGTAGGATCAAGCCACCCACGTTTCGTTGAAATTGGACCATTGATTAAGGAGTAGCATTTTAAATGATTTCGGGAAATCTTTCAGAAAATCCGACATGGTATCCAGAAAAATTGTCCAATCAAAACTGTGAATAGAAGCCCTGTAGCCTGCCACCATAAGATCATTCCAACTATGATGAAAATCTGCCAAGCTGTTTATGAGAAGATACGTTTTAAAGCATTTCTGGAAAATTTCTGGATAATCCATGATAGCTGCTGAAAAGCATTTACAAATCAAAATTCTTATTAGAACAGTTTAAGCCTACTTCCCAGTACCATACTGTCATTCCACCCAAGTTTAGTTGAAATTGGGCAATTGATTTATAAGGAGTATCATTCTAAATTATGAAAAATCCAAGGCGATCGACTATCTAAAATAGATGGCCCAAGGCCATAGTGCTCACCTAGCTGATTAGGAACTGTACACTTTTTTACATTAGTTAATGCACAACAATCACCACTTGTCTACCAGGAAAGCATAATTGTTGGCATAGACCAATGTGGGCAATGGCCCTTATCATTTGAACAATGAGGCAATCACCCTTACCACTAATGCAAAAATATTGGCGTCCTTGACAATATTGGCCAATGGGAAAAGTATCATTGATCAATGGGGCAGCCATTCCTGACATTATTGACCCAGCAGATTGCAATGGTCACAGTAAACAATTTGGATGAGGAAATGCAAGAATATTATTGGTGTCATTGACATTATTGGTCAATGGAAAAAGTACCACCGATCAATGGGTAGCCATCGTTAACACTATTGGCCAATGGGTCAAGTAACACAACACTGACATTTACCAGAGGCGATGGTGACGTCACAGTAAATAAATTGAATGAGGAAGTGCAAGAATATTGGCATGATTAACCAATGGGGCAGCCATTCCTGACACCAATTTCCAAAATGAGTAAAGTGTACTTAAAGAACTTTTCTGCCAAATATTGTTTTAGTCCATTAAGAATTTCTGAAAAGATTATTTCCGCAATATGATTCAATACCTAAAACTGAAACAACTTAAAGAGCCTGAGTTATGGCCCTTGCGTGACCTCTTAATATCCATAAAGCAAATGGATATTGCCTTTGCTAAATTTGGTTTTAATCCATCATATCAGAAATTGACGAAACTTACACGAACTTACACGGTTCCTCTACTGACAACAGGCATCAACAAGCGTCAAACGTCAGGACTGAGCTGCATATATTTATGGTTCATTGGAATGTTATTAAGTTGTCATTAGCAAATACATTGGCTATGTTATAATGCTTCTGGGATATACATATTACAGATAGGTTCACAGTTGTAGTTATAGCGCAATGGATGGCTTTCCCATAGCCAGTCTAGTCTAGATTTGAAGGAATTCATTGAGGAGGCACTGATAACGGATTCAGGTAGTTTATTCCATTGATCAGTACAGCGCAATGGGAAAGAACACTTTCACATAGTGAGCCTTGGTCTTATTTTCTTAATTTTTAGACTGTGACCTCGGATTATGCTAGCTGTGTCCTGTCGTTCAACAAGGTCTGCAGTAAGGTGATTATATTTATTGCTGGTAATTGGTCATTTTAACATTTGTAGGCGTACATGATATGGTAGATTACGCATACCAGGAACAAGTTTGGTTGCCCATCTTTGGACATGTTCAATTGCACTTATGTGCTTTTTCAGATACGGGGCCCAAACCACATTAACATATTCAATATGCGGCCTAGCAAGAGATTTGTAGAGATGTTTAAAGTTTTCTTTATCTAGATAGTCAAATGTTCTCCTAATCAGTCCCATTATTTGGTTAGATTTGCTTATTTCTTCGTTTACATGTTCATCGAAGCATTGTTTATTGTCTATTATGACACCTATATCTTTTTCACTAGACGAATGGGCTAGAGCATAGTTAATAGATTCCATTGTATAAGTGTGTGGAGATGTTTTTCTTGTTGACATCCGCATATGTTTGCATTTATCTCTGCGGAACCTCAATAATGAATTATCAGTCCTAGAACACATAGAGTTAAAAACATTTTACAGGGTCTCACTATCTTTTGGGTTGAAGATTGATCTAAAGAGCTTAGTGGTATCTGCAAATAAAACATATTTCAGACCAACTACTGATTATATCAGGAGGATCATTAATGTAAATTATAAACAGCAGTAACCCTAAAACTGAGCCATGTGGTATACCACTTGCTACATCGGTTGGTTTAGATATGATTTCATTTATACCTACTTGTTGCTGCCTTCCAGTTAGAAAAAACCCAAACAGTGTTGGTGCGTGCGTGCGTCGCGTGCGTGTGTGTGTTGGTTTATTGGCCGCTTACGCCGAGATGTATTTGAGCAATGACATTATCTTGAGGTGCTCCGGGTTGCTCGGACGACGGCTTTACACCCCCTCGAAGGCCATGTCATGTGAATGATGCAGCATCATGGAGTGAAGGAGATTGCCTATGGTTCCGGCCAATTGCCCCCCTTTTAGCGAATCTCCATCTGTATAGTGGAATGGTCACTTTTGCGTGCATACATGCATGGTTATGTATTTTCTTTCCTAACATTTTATATGGCCTTGTTAACTCTGACTCGGAGATACCGAAATGCGCATATATTAATATAATTCTTACTGTTTATATGGTCCAAGTGCCACATCCGGATAGGTACATGCATTCTTTTTTAATATTCTGTACTAGCAGAAGTCCATTGGGAGTTACAGATCAGCGTGGTTGATACCGACAGCGTCCATCATATGTAGCTGATAGATCCTGTAAGATTCACAGTCCTTATGGAATGTGCTGCTTTCCTTGCATTCAGGATTGCATGGCAGGACGTCTATTACACGGTGTTGGACACATGTGTGAAGATGCCCAGCGAGATTAACACGCCTATATCGACTGGCGACTCTGGTTTTTAAAGTCCCTTAATAGAAGCTCTTTGATGTGTTTTTGGAATTCACATAGGCTTTCCCAATCATACTGTTTTTGAGTTTGAGGTTAGCAGATGAACTACAGTGCCAGTGTTGCAATAAGTGCATACTTTAGTTTGTATTTCAGATTGTGTGCGTGCGTGCCTGCGTGCGGGAGTGCGTGCGTGTGTGTGCGTGTACATGAGCGTGCGCGTGTGTGCGTGCGTGCGTGCGTGTGTGTACATGAACAGATGACGTTTGTTCTGTTTTGGCAGATTTGCTTTCTCACAGGGGACAATTCTATTTGCGAGTATGTGGCCTTGTATTACCATTAAATTAAGTTACATGAAATTGGCTCTGGCCCTGATTCGAAGGTGGGATTCTTCCCAATCCAAACAGGGGTGTTTGTTTAATTGTTTCCCATGGCCAATGTTTGACGATTGTTTTCTTAACGAAATGGCAATGTGAATGGTATTTGCTGATGAAAGGGGGATAGCGCTTCTTTTGACGTTTGTCCTTTGGTGGTAGTAGTGTTATTCACATTGGTGCGAGCGCTCTGTTATATCAGTTTATAACCTTGTCCAGTGGATATCCTCTATGGGTGTGGTGTATAATTGTTCCTTTAGCAGGTACTGTTCTTGTCTTCGCTGGAGATACATCATAGTCTCATGAATTTACCTGGGTTGATGACAGGTCGGAGCCCAGTGTGATCATCTTTAAGGTAGACTAGTGCATCCCACAACCTGTATCCTCCCCTGTGGAGCATGAATTTAGCAGTGGCTATGGTACTTTCTTTGTTGACGCTGTTCGTGCATAGAGATGTCATGCCAATGGTGACTAGGAGAACGTTTTATGATAGTGTTCCAAAATTGTCGCTCATTGATAAAATCTGTGATGTCCAAGACATAAAATATGATTTTTGACAGATGTATCTGATATGATCATTGAAACTACTGATGAATTCAGTAAGGTTGCCATTACCGCTGATAATTGGTTGGTCCTCTTGTAGTGTTTTGTGGATTTTGGCTAATAGATACAAGCACGAGGTACGAGGTTCCGAGAACATTGGCAATATCTGTTGAAATCGCACCATTAACCACCATGGATGTAATGCCCATTTCTACTATTTCCGCGTGTGTCTGTGTTACATATGTGTGTTCTTTGACATAGAATTTAGTGTCATTTAATTGTTAATGCTTCTTCCTTGTATGAGGAAGCATCTTGTATAAAAGTGGTTTGGCCTTTGTCGGCCCATTTGATGGGTGGCCTTTGTCGGCCCGTCTGATGACAATACTTGTGTTAGTTTCATGTTTCTTAAATAGGTTACCATTCTTGTTGCTTCTGCGGATAGACTTAGTAATATCAATTTTGACCAATCTAATGAATGTGCCGTGTGGAAACATTCCATGGGACCAGTACACATTTACCGCTTTATCTAAACAATTTGTCTGTAGTTATTACTAAGGAATGGTATGATACTTGAAAGTAATGTATCTGATATGTAACCCTATAGATTGTGTGGATGTAGTGAAGTTTGAGACTTGGGCTCCTAAAGAATAGAGTGAAGCTGTCCCATGTTTGGTTCATACACCCTAGGGCTGAAACGCCGTCCAAAATCTAAAGGGGAATTTCAGTGTTTCTGAAATTTCTGCTTTTAAGATAACAAGTTTGGCGAAAATAGTGTGATTATCTTCATATGCTTTAAACATATTCATGTTAAGAATGTGTTAATGTGGTGATAAATGCGTAATGTTATGTTGTTTTACATTAGTATTGTCTAGAATGTCCATGAGTTAGGTCAGAAATTTGAAGACATGTAGTATATTTTGTTTTTGTCTGTTTGACATTTTGATGTTTTTTCATCATTTCCGTCTGTTCTTTGGGGTCTAATTTCCCCGGTTTCTCGATGTGTTCTCACACTGTGATGGGCGGCCTTGGAATTGTTACCATGAGCTTCAGTCTCTTCCCTGGTAGTTTGATGATCCTTGTTCTTCTGGCCTGGGCATCTATCTGGACCCGTTGTTTCTTGGGCGGACTGAGAGATTCTTTCCATTTTTTTCAGGACTGTGGACCTCGCACCTTTTTTGCTTCGCGACATCTTGATCTACCTGCGCCAGTAAACTCCTCTTCAGTCACCATGTGCCTTCTGAAACATTATTTGCACATTCACATAACAGTTCTAGTAATACGGACGCAATGTTGCTGTCCTTAATTCTAAACTCCCCACTTCTACGAATTCTATATCTCCCATTGGTGGTATATATCAGATGTTATGATTAAGTATAGCCTACTACACGGAGGTACGTGATCACGAGATAAATTAGAAATGCTTCCAGTTGATGAATTCGAATCTGGTTTGCTGTTAACCCGAACACATTGTTCAGCATATCAATCATCGCTTCAGTGGAGATGACTGATAGATTGGATGTACTCCCGGTGCTCATTTCAATCTTCTCGAGTAGTTTTCCCTCATTTCTTTTGCTGATTGTAATTTTGATCAAGTCAATGATGCTAGTTCCCACGCGGGATTCCATTTATATAGGCTAGCTAGAGCTCTGCGTTAAAATACATCGAAGCACACAAAATACATTGCAGCAATGCACACGCTCTAACTAGCCTATACATGTAGACGCCCACGTGGGAACTAACATTCTTTACTCGTTCAAAACTTTGATCAGCCTAAAGTGTTTTAGTAGCCTCAAGATCAGTTTTCTAGATGCATTCTTCTTAGTCTATAGTGAAGCAATAGACCTTTCCGCTTTATCCATCCATCATATGACGTCATAATTAACCACGTGACATGTAGAATGGCATCATAATCAATGACGTTATGAATCACGTAGATACGTACGTCACGAACGCATAATTGAAAACGGACTATGCGTTGTTGTACGAATTGTATGTCTTTACTATTTAATAAATATTCCAATCTGTTGAATATTTTGAAACTAATTTGTCTGGTCGCTGTTGCTGTAGGCAGCAACAGCACCCAGTCAAATTAGTTTCAAAATATTTAACAGCTTATCTGTGTAGTTTTCTATAGAAATTGATGGTCAGGGAGTTCAGAGATCGATCGATTCCAACACGAACAAGGTGTGGGTGGAGCTTAGCTAGAGGTGGGCGGGGATGAGCAAGAACTGGAAAGGTCCATTATTTGTCGATTTATTGAGAAGCACCACATGTATCTCAAAACAAGAATTCAGCAGAATTAAATGTCTCGCCTGTCTCCTGTTTGTCACAGTGACATTGACCTTTGATGTTGTGATCTCCGCGTTATCATGCTGCTTCCTAACATTATACCCCGGTAGGTAACCATGCATTCAAGTTGAATTCTAATAGGATTAACCAATCCTGAAAAATAAATGATTTGCAGAATGGAAAAACTTAAGATTGAAAAGGCAGAGGTCAAATAGCAATATTAGAATGGCTTTGACCTTTAACCTGGTTACCTCCATGCCACCATCCGGTATCCTCTTGGCATAAGCAACCATATAACCAAGTTGTGGTTCATTAGGCTTAAGCAATCCCGAAATATAACATGATAAGATTTGCTAGGCCTAAAAATTTAACAAAGTTTTGTAGAGGTCAGAATGACGTTGACCTTCGACGTTGTGACTTCAGTGTCAGCATGCTGCCTTCTAACCTTATAGATAACAATGTATACAAGTTTAATTCCAATAGGATTAAGCAATCCTGAAAGATAAGACGAGAAGTTTTGCTAAATGCAAAAACTTAGAAAAAAAAAGAGTTTTGTATCAAGGTCACAGTGACCTTGACCTTAGTATCATCATCTTGCTTCATAACAGCATAGGCAACCACATAGCCAAGTTTTGTTGCAATAGAATTAACTGATCCTGAAATATAAGTTAAGTTTCGCTAAACGCAAAATCCTAACATTGTTTAAAATTTATTTAGCAGGTTCCTGTTGGAAGCCAGTCAAATTAATTTAAAAATAATTGTGATAGTTCCGAGTTTTCACATATTCGTTTTGATGTCTATTCCTAGATATGTCTATGGTTAGAATACGAGTTCGTTTTTCTGTTAATTAAAGCCAAACTTTAATCTTTAACATCCGTTTGTATTATCATGAACATTAGTTGGTTTACAACAATTTAATCAACAGAAAAACGAACTCGGGTTCGTTGAAATCGGGCAATAGACTAATGAGAAACGTTTTAAATTCTCCGAAAATCCAAGATGGCCACTAAAAAATTGGCTACTAAAAATTCTGAATCGAAGGTCTACGTATTACCACAATAGGATCCCTTCAGCCAAATTCAGTCAAAATTCCTCAAGCGGTTTAGGAGAATACGTTTTAAAGGGTTTCTAGATAATTTTCGAATATGGCAGCCAAACAAACGGACTAATCAAAACTCTCGTTTGATATGTTGAAGCATACCACGATAAGATCGTTCCACCCAAGCAGGGGCGGATCCAGGAATCCACGAAGGGGTGGGTCCAATCAGGGGGTTGGAGGGTTCTCCCCCGAAAATGTTAAAAATCTAGATGCTCTCAGAATGCATTTCCCGCATTTCTGGAGGTAAATATGATGAATAAGTTGGAGGTGACAATGCCCATTTTTCAGGAACAAGTTTCAAATTTTGAATCTTACAAGATCAGCTGAGACCGCCCATGTAATGTTTAACATTTGGAGTTAATTTAACTGCCATATGTTTGGCAACAGGCCAACTGAATAGTACTACAGTCACGTTAATGACAACAATTTCCAGCATTATGGTATCATGTTTCAAAAAATATGTCTATTAAATTATCATCCACAAATACAGATAGAGTACATTTTACGGATAATAAGGGTGTGACGACAGCACATTAACTTATCATTTTATCCATCTATTCATATTCATAACTTAGTAGTGCATATTACCAATACAATTGTGAAGCGTCAACTGGAGAATCCTAATCCGATGCAATTTTAGTGTTAGTATTGTGAAGCTATTGTCTTCAAAATATAAGCGTATAGTTGTCCAATTAGATTCTTTAATGTTCACTTCACCACTTTATTGCTATTTTGGGCTACTTATAATATAAATAGGTGGATAGATTGGTAGGTGGATGGATGAATCGATGGATGGATTGCATTGTTTCACTTTTAAATGGTTAGTGCGCAGCAGTATCATATAGGATACACATCCTAGCTTGCCGCATAAGCAGTTGGCATATGACCTTTGCTCAAGACGACTTCTAAGAAACATTTAAAATGGTTTATTTCTTAATATGTTTTTGATACTATTGTCACATGATATAACAATCAGACATTTCCAGGGTATCCATCTATCATCTGACCACGTATGACGGCATAATCAGCTCAACACGTCACATCAATTACATCATAAAGTGTTCGAAGGCCCCGCCATCAAATTTTGAATAGTCTGACACGTTGTATGGATTGAATGTCTTTGTAATTCTTTGCTATTTAATAAACATGATGTTGAATATTTTAAAGCTAATTTGACTGGGCGCTGTTGCTGCCTTATGCAGCAACAACACCCAGTCGATTAGTTTCAAAATATTCAACAACTTACATGTGTAGTCTTCTCTAAATTGATAGTCATGGTGTTAAGAAATCGATCGATCCCAACACGAGCGAGGGGTGAGTGGAGCTTAGCTAGAGATGGGCGGGGCATAGCTAAAACCGGAAAGGTCCATTCCTACAGTTCGTACACATGGGAAAACAAACGGCGCGGTCTTTTCCGAATAAATTTATTGATTACGTTATCAATATCGATATGTGTATCGTAGTACATGTTCATTAAGACCAGCGATGTCAGTCGCTCCTCTCCCATTGTTGATCGTAACTGAGTTTTATGCCGACGAACGGCGGAAAATGACCTCTCGGCTTCGCAGCTGGTAACCGGGATGACGCATGCAATCTGGAGGAGGATGGCTAGATTCGGGACCAAGTCTCGACTACACGCATTCAACGCTTTCAGTAGTGAATCTGGTGGCGATTGCTCACCGGCCCATCTTCCGAGCCAAATTTCGAGTTCAACTCGGAGGCTGTTGAACAGGGGCAAATCATTTCTATATGCTTCTAAATCCTCTACAAACTTTGGAAGGTCTGTAATATTAGATTTTAGCTCGGGGGACGCTCTCATTTGTACCAAGTTTGCCAGCTAGGTCCTAGAGCGAATCTGGCATCAATATCCGCTCTGAGCATAGCTATTTCCCTCTTAACGTCTGCCAATGATAAGTATACGCTGACCTGATATCGATGTCCCGTTTTTGTAGTCGTATCGTTATTTCTCAGAGCGGCTGAAGGACATTTCTCAATATGATCAATGATACGATCATCTCGAAGTTGTCAAAACTTGCCAATATGCCTTGGGCGCGAGTTTTCGTATCACCGTCACAGTTCCATTTCTCCTCTATTAGTTTGCAAATTTCTTCATCCTCAGAATAGAGATGGGGATTGATAATGATGCCGAATGTAGTCTGAACTGCATTGGACAGATCCAGGAAGTTATCAATTGCTTCGAAGCGCGCTACCCACCTTATCTTACACAGTCCTTTCAACTTGTGCTGCCCAGTACTATCTTTTTGTTCTTGATGATCTCTTTCGGCCAGAATATCAATCACACGTTCAAAGAATCCCTGCCTTTTGTGAGACACATTGAAGAACAGATACGTCTCATTTATTTCCGTGATAGCTTTCCTAATCTGGGGTAACTTTAATGCTGAGGCAATTACCAAATTTAACTTATGGCTATTACATGGTGTGTACACTGCATTAGGGACATCTCTACGAAACAGTCCTTGAAGGCCACGATCACCAGATGACATTGCAGCTGTAGTGTCGTAAGCCTGTCCCCTCACATTTTCTAGTTTACGCCCGCAATTAACAAGTTGCCCTATAATGGTCTCAACCAGATGTGCAACTGTTCCCAGACTGGCATAAGTAAAGTCAAGTAGGCCTTCTTTGATCTCGATGTTCTCCCCATTAAGCTTCAGGTATCTTAGACACAATGAGAGAATATGCTGATTGGTGATGTCATCTGTGAGTTCATCTGCTATTATGCTATAGAAAGGGCACCGTTTTATCATTGATGTTGCTAGTTATCAAATCCTGCTTGACATCTTTAAGAACATCCAATATCTCATTTTGTATCGTCTTAGATGTATATCTAACGTTTGCCGGGCAAGTATCTAAGACACTTTTCAGATTAGTATCAGTCGTTGCACGAAATTCAATCAACGCATGCAAATTACCCTTGTTTGTGTTAGACTCCGCAGTGGAGTCATCTTGGTGACCACGCAAGGCTGAACATTGGCGACCGAGGTAAATTATGCAGTCAATAATGCTTCCCAAGGCAACCTTGTTGAGTTCAAACTGCTTCTGGCATTGATGTTCAAGCCGAATGTCGATTCTCTCCTCTGGCTTCTCATGGGTCCTTATGAAATTATCAGCAACTACAACAGATGATTTGTGGTACGTGGTCAATTCATGAGAATCAAGAACTCAATTTTTGCCACGAGCTCTACGGAAGTCAGTGAATGGTCTATCGATCAATGCTCCAAACATACACCCCCTGCCACCAAAGAGAAAGCTGGGCAAACAGTAACCACCATTTTCCGTGTTTGAATATACAAGCCATTTGAACTGGTCCAACCAGCAAAAGTTGAGTTTTAAGTTCTTTACTTTGTATGGTCTCACTGGGAAGTCGAATTTTCGATCTGGGCGAAAATGACACTCGAGTAATTGCAATTTGTCACTGTCGGTTATATTTAATCTTTTACATAAACCAACATCACTGAAGGCACGGATCGGGTCGTCAATACTGTTCTGTGGTTCGTCTGCTGTGGTTTGAATCGTCTGTTCAGGTGTTCCAGCATTCTCACGAACTTCTGTGTGGGTACTAGTAGTCTGAAGAATATCCGGCTGAATCGCCTCATCACCAATTTTGGCTTTCTTCGTAAAGAACTCATTTATGGAAGGAAGCTTGTTTCCGTTTCTCCATATTGGACCTGCAGGAAAACATCGAATGTGAGGACATTCAGCACAGAGAGTAATTCGTGGATGTGATGATAATGTCAGTGGATTAATACATATATATAATCTCGAGCTTCAGCTATGAAGGTTATAAAAACGCCAGGGTCGTAGTCTTGCTTAATTTGAAGCACGGTAATTGTGATTAAATCGGCCACCTGTAAAGTGGGAAACCAGAAACCAAACTCCCAAAAGTGCCCCTCTAAGATGACATTGCCCCGAAAGTTGCGGGCAGAGCCTAATCTAAATCTCGTCTTGCAAAGCACATTCCTAGGGGTAACCCACATACCAAATTTGGTTGAATTCCGTCCAACAGTTTGGGAGGAGTTAGCGTGACGGACAATCAATTTGACCTTTTGACTCCTGTCACGCTGTCTTGAGGGTGGGGTCTAATCTATATCTCGTCTTGCAAAACGCATTCATATTAGTAACACACATATGGGCTACCTAATTTTGTTGAATTCCACGCAACGCTTTGGGGTGAGATGCATTATAATCAATTTGACCCTTTGACCCCTGTCACGCCGCCTTGGGGGGAGCCTAATCAAAATGTCGTCTTGCAAAGCGCATTCCTATGGGTAACCCACATATCAAATTTGCCCCCCCCCCCCACCAACAGTTGAGGAGTTAGCGTGATGGACAGATGGACGAACGGACGAACAATGGACCCTATGGTGCAGGATGGATATAATGGTGGTATAGAAGCATCTTGTGAAGTTCCATTGTGATCGTATAAACCCTTGATGAATTAAATATCATTTGAAAAAACATTTTAACGTTGAGTGTATGCTCATGGAGGAACGGAATGACGGACGGACACAGACGGACTGACAAAGGATCGCATGGTGTAGATCGGAGGTAATGATGGTATAAAAGTATCCTGTGAAGTTTCATCGTGATCGGATATTGCTTGATGGTTTAAATATCAATAGAAAAAACTGTACATTTTGAGGGTTTGGTCACGGTGGAACGGAGTGTATGCTCACGGAGGAACGGAAGGATGGACGGACAGATGGACTAACAAAGGATCGTATGGTGTAGGATGTATGTAATGATGGTATAGAAGCATCTTGTGAAGTTTCATTATGATCGGATAACTCCTTGATGATTTAAATATCAATTGAAAAAACTGCACATTTTGAGGCTTTGGTCACGGTGGAACGGAGCAACGGAGGAACGGACTAACAAAGGCTCCTTCCTATAGAGCCGCTCGCTGATCGTGGTCGCGGCTAATTAACATGGCTAATGGCGTTTGAGTACACATGTAGGATGTTGGTACCTTGAGATGGGTGGTCGTACCGGAGAATGATTTGTGCCTTTGTACTCTGAAGACAATAGTTGAGAAATTGTGTGAAGTCAATAACAAGCATATATCGTCTCCATAGCCTAGAGCAAGGGCTGTGAACACATGAGGACAGCCAATTGTTTGATGTCATGATACAGATGGGATTCCCAAAGCACGGTACCGTGGACAGATGGCAATAATCAAATGGGGTGTCATCAATGTGATGTAATAAATAAGATGCACTCGAGGGAGATGATAACTCACACCATTTGGCATACCCGTATAGACGCATGACATAGATAGTTGACCTTTTGACCTTAAACTCATTCGTAGCCTACCCTTTAATGGTATGGCTGTGATCGCCAAATTAGGTGATAATATTCTATCTTCGTATATTTTTAAGATATGGACGGAAACATATTTTCTGACATGTACCTAGGTACCTAGATATGTGACAGTTGGCCCTCAAACTGTAACCATTTCAACCAATTGTTATTATGAATCTATATGCCAAACCAAATCACTTTACCTTCGCGCACTCAGGACTGAGTTACATATGAAAATGTTAATATCTGAGATGTAGGCCTACTTAGTAATCACGTGACCTAGCTACTTGTCCTTTTGATGTCAAACTGTAAAGATTTTTACAGTGACATTATGAAGGCTAGTTGTATGCTAATCTAAGTAATTCTATCGTGTTGTAATCCTGAGCTACTGGCAAAGATAATATGTTTTCGGAGATGCGCGGTACTTAGTGATCCTTCGACCTACATAATTGACCTCAAAGTCAAAGAGCATCCGGCCACTCACAATGTGAATGGCAATTTGGTGATTCTACCTTCTTGCATTCAATAGACACGCTGTGGATAATCAAACGCTTAGGGGCAGACGCACAAACGCACACACGGCAGCACCAGCAATACTCACGCTGCCTTTGACGGCTTCAGTAAATAAATAGTTATTTTAACAGATCTGAAATACCAAATTCTTTGTTATATAAAGATTAATTATATATGTTGAATATTTTGAAACTAATGTGACAGAACCTGGTGATGGCAGCAAACGATCCCAGTCAATTTAGTTTCAATCTATCCAAACAGCTTTCCAGTATAGTTCTCTTGAAATTCAGATTCTTGAATTTCAGTTGTAAAGGGTTAATGTTTCAATATTTATTTAGTTACCTTTAGCAATCAATTCAATTTAAACTTCTGTATTGATTCTTAAATAGAGCAGTCTGCTGAGCTATTATTTTATTCTCGTGTACATTGATGATTCGCTATAGGTGCATCATAGCCATGGCAACACACGCTGCCCTGACTTGATACTAAGCGGATTAATTAGTAGGCCCACACAGCCCTGAAATTACAGGTACAGCCTCTATAATACGTATTAACTGTGGTGAAGGTCAGACAGCTCCACGTGCAGCTACAGCAGCATAAATGTTGGCGAAATGATGCTACGTTCGCTTTGTAAATGCCACGTGGCTGTGTTTGACGTCATCATATTCGGTCTTGTTTGACGTCATCATATTCGATCTTGTTTGTAATGTGTCTTAATTAGCGTGGCGCGTGCAGTACTATTGACGTCAATATTGGGTCATCGACGGAGCCTACTTGTCGGCATTGCATGAGCGCGATATGCAAAAACAAAATTTTGCTCGTCGTGAGCAGGGGTGGGTCCGGACCCGGTGGACCCAACCCCTGGATCCGCCCGCCCCTGCCAAGACAAACAGAAACGACACCAATGATAAATAAAACAGACTACGGCAAACAGAACATACATCAATGACAAAACAGAACATACATCAATGACAAACAGAATAGACATCAATGGCAAACAGAACAGACAACTATGCCAAATGAAATAGGCTAAAGTCGAATAAGCTATTTAGTCAAACAAACTCTTCACTATCGAGTTGTTGTAGCAACGCCGTTGCAATTATGGCGACAAATACAAACACAAATACACTCAATGACGCAGTACAATTATTAAAGCATGCGGTGTCTCCGCTAAATAGATCGATTGGGGTTGGAACTGTGTTTGTTACAAGGCACAACAGCGTAGCAACGATGCCGATCCCGTACTTGGTGACCTCGGGACGTTTTAGGCCATCTATTGCCTTCCAACCATAACACGCAACACAATTTCACAGCAACCACACAAGACACTTTTCATAGGCGTCGGTTAGTAGGGGGGGGGGGGGGGGTAGGCGGGGTGGGGGAGGGTGTTGGGGGTTGGCCAATGTTTCATGGAGTGTGAAGTAAAATGCGGTCAGACCTCTCTATAGCGACTACCTGTTTTGAGTAGGGGTTGGCGTCAAAGGATTGTGGCTCTTTAAGATGGATAGGCATAACGCTAAAAAAAACCTACCATCTTTTGATCCCTAAAGCTATTTAGCAAAAAACTTGTTTTAATAAATTCCTTTTGGCCGTTTTGATGGCCTACATGTATATTGTGGACGTTATGCGCAGGTTTACGTGTACAATAATAAGACAGGATGTTAACGTTTGTACGCATGATCATCCACAGTATGGCGGGGTGGGGTTGAGGTGCGTACTAGTTTTGTTGATAAGTGCCTGATCTGGATCATGTTTATAAACGGAATTAGCAAAACATTATCCCCCAAATAATTGGTTTTATATTAGATAATGAAGCCGTATTTAGATTTGAGGGGACCATGGACAAATAATTAGTAGGGGGGCGGGGGGGAGGTGGGGGGGGGGCTGGGACTGGGGTCGTCCCTTAGAAAATCTTTAAAATGAAATCCAGATGCACTGAGACGGAGAATGCAGTTCTGGTGTGAAACATGGAGCTTCCGTTTGCTGTAAAATTATTTTATTTTGTGAATTTTTAGCTCGACTTTACGAGCTCAACGTTTCTTTTTATATCTCATATTTGATTAATTATACTGAACCCAAACTTGGGCACACGCTTCCTTATAATGACACGCCATCACACAATGATCTTGACGTCAGAAGGTTAAAGGTCAATGTCACTGATCTTGGGAGAAATCTGGGTTTTTTTTCCAACTTTAACATTTTTCCGTTTAGCTCAACTTTTCTATTTATAGGTCCCTATCTCATATTTGGTTACTCATACTGGACCCAAACTGGGACATCTGCCTCCTTATAATACGGCATCACACAATGATGTTGGGGGCAAAGGGTCAAAAGTCATGGTCACCGATACGCATGTCGAACATTTGTCATTCGTCGTCCGTCCGTCTACCTTTATTTACAAACGCTACTCCTCATTAACCGGGCTTCAGAATGTGCATGCAGAATTTAGATTGTTCAATTTTTGTGCTGAAAATCTTAGATTTTATGAAAAATTTACCGGAAATTGTCAAAGCGCTACTCATCATTAATAGCTTGACAGATTTCAACCCTAGTTGGCTGGACAGACCCTATCGTGGTAGGCTCCAGAACATCTGTATTGTAACAGGTGGATTTTTTGTGAAAATCTAATTTTTTGAAAAATGTACCGGAAATTGTAAAAATGCATCTCCTCCATAACCGCTTAATCGATTTTATCCAAATTTGGCTGGAAGCATTCTATAGCGGTAGACTCTAGAAGGAATATTCTTAATCTTGGTTGGTCGATTTTTTGGGTGGGCATTTGGATTTTTTTTAATTTTCAAGAACCATTGAAAACTCCTTGATTGATTGAGTGGCCCGATTTCAACGAAACTTGGGTGGAATGATCTTATCAACATATCAAACGAGAATTTTGATTGTTCAATTTCTTTGGTGGGCATCTTTGATTTTTCGAAAATCATCCATCATGTCCACCCGTATTTAGCCTAAATGCAAATGGTTCAAATGCCCATGTGAGCATTACATACCCTTGTCCTCCGGTTGATAAGGGTATTGATAAGCCTTCTACATTTATTTTATGTTTGAAGTCAAGATTCGTAGTAGTCCGACAGCTCAGTAGTCCGACAGCCTAGTAGTCCGACAACCCAGTAGTCCGATAGCCCAACAGTCCGACAGCCTAGTAGTCCGACAACCCAGTAGTCCGATAGCCCAACAGTCCGACAATAGAAATTTAATAGTCGATAAAGTGGTTCAACTGATCCGGACTGGGCCTATTACTGTGACGGTATGCAATGCAGTGCATAATAATGGTGCGTGTTCACGCGCACACACGGACAAATGTATACGTACGCACGCACGCATGCACGCACTCACGAACGCCCGCACACGAAATATGTAAGGCTAATGTTATTGTACGTTATGTTATGCTAAAGCATAGGCTGACTGACCAAAGAAATAATAGGTTTCTTCCCAATCTCATAGTCAACATACGGAAATGAAGTTTAGTTAATATACTCAAAGAAAATAAGTTATGGAAGATGGATGGATCAACGTATTGAAAAATGATTTAAAAAAACCAAGACATCAGTATTACACTGACGGGATATTGGCTAAAATCTTGCCATCGTGTGCTTCGAAATTCAAATCTAGCTTTGTGTCAAGTTCACAATGACTTTGACCCCAAAAGTCTGAATGGCTGTGATGTTCCTGCGGGTAACTATATGACGATGCTTAGTTCCAATACATTTGCCAATTCTGAAACAAAGGCCAGAGGCGCTGCTGATTCCTTAGACAAAAATAGAAAAAAAAGAAAAAAAGCAGAACCAAGCTGTTAAAGTCTGAATTGTATACACATATTACAATGTCCGTGACCTCTGACCTCAATAGCATTCCACCTGACATAGGTAACCATGTTCCCAAGTTAAATTCAAGTAGAGTGAACCAATCCGGAAATATAAGCAAAAACTTAAACATAAAAAAATTGAGTTTTATACCAAAGTCACAGTGACCTTGAACTTTGACCTCATTGTGCTCCATACACCTGATATAAGGAAGCATGTGTCCAAGTTTAGTCCCACTCGGGTGAACCGATCTGGAGATACAAACTTAATCGAGATTAAACTCTGACAAACAGACAGACAGACAGACAGACAGACAGACAGACAGACAGACAGACAGACAGACAGACAGACAGACAGACAGACAGACAGACAGACAGACAGACAGACAGACAGACAGACAGACGGACGGACGGACGGACGGACGGACGGACAGACAGACAGACAGACAGACAGACGGCATAACGGGACCCGTCGATATATTGGCAAAACTTCTAATTTTCGCCAAGAATAAATGACTTCTAGCAAGATGGCCAAGGGGCCTATATCGACATTTCAAACTAGAAAAGACAGGTTCTACAAAACACTCTAGAATTCCAAGAAATTCAATAGTTATGGCCAGGAATAAAAATTTAACCTCTGGTAATTTTCAAAGTACATATTATTTTGCCCGGGTATTTTAGGAGTAATATTTAAGCAATTTCCTGGACATATTTGGAAATCCAAGATGGTCGCGGAATAAATTGAGCAATCCAATTTCTCTTTAGGGGTGTTGATTGAAATATACCACACTATGATCGTTACACACAAGTCTCATTGACGCTGACGGTGTTAGTGGTGATTCTCTTGGTGGTGGTGGCTGTGTGTGTGTTGGTGGTGGTGGCGGTTGTTGTTGTTGGTGGTGGTGGCGGCGGCGGCGGCGGCGGTCGTGGTGGCGGTGGTGACGGCGGTTATGGTGGTGGTTGTATTGTTCGCGGTAGTGGTGAGGGTAGTTGTGATTGTGGTGGTAGTGGTGGTGGTAGTGGTGGAAATGATGGCGAGATGATGATGATGATGGTGCTGTGGATGATGATGATGATGATGATGATGATGATGATGATGATGACGATGATGATGACGATGATGATGATGATGGAGAGGAGGAAGAAGAGGATGAGGAAGAGGAGGAGGATGGTGGTGTTGGTGGTGGTGGCGCTGGTAGTGATGATAATGATAATAATGACGATGACGATGATGATGACGATTTTTAGCTCACCTGGCCTGAAAAGCCAAGTGAGCTTATGTCGTGGCGTCCGTCGTCCGTCCATCAACGTTTCCTTTAAACGACTTCTCAAGAAACGATGGACCAATTTCAATTATATTTGGCAGGAAGCATCCTTAGGGCATAGAGATCCAAGTTTGTTCAAATGAAGCCGATCGGCCAATTAGGTTGGCGACCATCTTGGATTCTGGCCGATTTTTAGAAACGTCTTTAAAAATCTTCTCCGAAACCGCTTGAGGGATTGAAGGAACCCTCATGAAATATGATCTAGGGCCGGAGCTGAACCAAGTTTGTCCAAGGGAACTTAATTGGTCAAGTGGTTCGACGGCCACTTTGGGTGACATAGTTTTAGTAAAAATAACTTCTTCTCCAGAACCGCTGAAGGGATCAGGCCGAAATTTGGCAGATATTATTAGGGACTAAGGGCCAGTGAAGTTTGCTCAAGAGAAGTTGATCGGTAAAAAAACATGGCTGCCGTGGGATAATAAAAATATAGGATGTTTGGCGGCCATATTGGATTTTTTTATTTGATGGATTTTGAGGCCGAAATTGGTTTTATATAGGTTTTTGGGTATTCTGATCTCAATTTTGGAACCTGTCGGATGAATGGTTTGACGGCCATCTTGGATCATTTTCCCGCCAAAGCTCCCATACTAAAGCAATGGGAAATTAAAAATATCTTCTCGAGAACTACTGGGCCGATTTCAATTATATTTGGCATGAAGCATCCTTAAGGCGTAGAGATTCAAGTTTGTTCAACCGAACCCGATCGGCCAATTTGGCCAGCGACCATCTTGGAGTTCGGCCAATTTTTAGAAATGTCTTTAAAGATCTCCAAAACCGTTTGGAGGATCAATTCAAAACGCATGAAATATCATCTAGGACAAGAGCTGCACCAAGTTTGTTCAAGGGAACTTGATTAGCCAAATGGTTTGGCGGCCATCTTGGATGACCTATTTTTTGCCAAAAAAACTCCAGAACCACTGAGCGGATTGGGCCGAAATTTGGGAGATATGATTAGGCACTAAGTGCCATTATTTGTCCAAGGGAAGGAGCTTAGTCAGAAACATGGCAGAAGTGGACCAATCAAAATGTAACGTGTTTGGCGGCCATAAAATGTCCACAAACTCGTTTAAAAGACTACTCCTAAACCACCCACCAACAATTTTAACAAAAAAGCACAGTGCTCCAGGTGAGCGACACAGGCCCCTTGGGCCTCTTGTTTATGTTATAATTGGGAGGGTGCAATGATAACGGCGGAAAATTATTCAATTTAGGATGTTGTTTCCCGTTTTCGAAATCTTAAAATAATCTTTATATTTATTTCTCCATAACCGACCATCTGACACCTGCATCTTTAATTGTTTGAAACGATCCACACAGAATATTAGTTGTCTCTATTTCTGCCCAAGCATGATAACCACACCAATCCTTGGTTCCGTGCTTGCGTGTGAGCGTGCGTGCGTGCGTGCGTGCGTGCGTGCGTGCGTGCGTGCGTGCGTGCGTGCGTGCGTGTGTGCGTGCGTGTGTGTGTGTGTGTGTGTCCGTCCGCATATGTATACAAAAACTGCTGGTCCATTCGGGTCATCTTTAAGACGAGGAAGGACATTGCCGTGCAGCAGGATTCCCAGACTTTGGCCGTGATCCGGATAAAAAGCCCGAAGCCATATCAGATGAAATTCTGGATAGATACATATGTTGAAAATTACTGATACGATTTTGCTCAAATTTTAACACAACAAAGTGTGAGACCATACACTAGGATTCCACAACTGTTGGCGTGTTCTGTAAAAATCAGAGAAATCTAACAAAATTCTGGATAATTCAAAACACTTCTTACAATCTAACCACAAATTTGGGTTGGGGGTGGGGGGGGCGAGGGTCTGAAATCTCCGATTGCTCTTGTTGTAAGCTGTAGTCCGCCCTTGTATTGCTCCAACCCAAACCCTCCATCCATCTATCCATCCATTTATCCAAACAGATCATGATCGGATCAAATGCTGGATCTATTGCTGTTATTGTTATTTGCATGCCCTTCACTCATTTGTATAGTGGCCAAGACTGCTTTGTTTGATAAAGCCTGCAGTAATATATAGGTCTATAACATAAAACATTTAGGTATTTCCGATGACGACGTGCCATTATCCTACTTCAACATCTGCACGGTTTTAAGACAATTGCACCGTCTGATAAAATTACTTTTGCCGGTGTACTGGGTTGTCGGACTACTGGATTTGTAAATTTTCTGTTTATCGGACTGTTGGGCTGTCTGACTACTGGGTATAATTATCGGACTATTGGGATGTCGGACTAGTGCGCTATCGGACTGGCGAGTAAATTTGTCGAACTATTGGACTGTCGGACTAATCGGTTGTCGAACTAGTGTGTAAAATTGTCGGACTATTGTGTTGTCGGATTACTGGGCCGTTGGACTAGTGGGGCATCCCCGCCGAAACAACACCAAACAGCTATAAAACAATTTTGGTAGAAACCTCCATGATACAGTTGGTGGGGTGGGGTGTGGGGGTGGGGTGTGGGAAGGGGAACAATGCCAACATGGCCGTGAATAGTCACGGCAGTGGTTAAATTCTTTTATTCAGTTTGTTTGATATATAATCTAATCTACCAACCAATTTTCAGGGTCCATTTACCTAGGGAGGGCTCTTGAGACGACCAACAAAACTGCTCAAAAGATGGCTGACACAGATGAGAAGAGAATTGGAGACCATTGAAATACCAACAGATTTGCAGCCAGCATTTCACATCTGCATGCTTTGAAGGCAGAGCTAGGGAATGTAGAAGACTGACTTGTGATGCAGTTCCGACTCTGTTTGACTTTCCAGCTCATCTTAAACAGGTTTGACCCCTTAATAATTCAATGAATATATACAACTTGTATTATTTCGCACCGTTTTGTTGATATCTTTTTGTCTCACCTTTGAAGCAGAAGCGAAGCATAGGTATCACTTTTCCTATTTCCGTTAAGTTTCACGTTTAGGAATTTGGTTTGGCTTTTATTTCGGGATTGGTTAAGCTTACATCGGAACTAGCGATGAATACGTGGATGTGTGTACTGTCAGGAATCACTGTGAGAGTTAAGTAGTTCGGTCGAGGCCACTGTGACCTTGATACAAAACCTGGGTCTTTAGCCGTTACGTTTTTGGCATTTAATATTAACCCTTTAACGCTCAAGCCAAAACTACCTCTGTAATGTACTGGCCTTCAGGATTGTCCATTTGCACACGAAAACAAGGCTATTTTTTATATTGAAAGTTTGCCACACAGGAGTGGTTGGCTCGATAACATCTAACTAGCCATTCCATTTATAAATTTTCAAAAAATAATGATTAATCTCTTGGTCTGCATATGGACGTTTTCTATGACAATATTGACAATTTAATGATATTAAATTCGCATTTATGGTTGCCTATGATGCTAGTCCATCGCATGTATGGCAATTTTAGCATGAATGAGAAAGCACGGGAAATCCAGATTGCAGTTTAAGACCCCTAAATTACGGATGTGGTCACTGAAACCTAAAAAATTTAGATGCCATGAGAAACACTGATGCTTACCTCGAGTTCTGTGTGTGCACTCGCTATAAAACTTAATGTTATCTTTAAGGAGATGATTAATTTAATGGTCAAGTTCTTGCTGAACTCGATACGGATATTAGCATTCGAGCATCTTTTATATATATGCTTATTATAGTGTCATCAACATGGCATATTGCAACCAGAATAAGTCCTCTATTTATTATAACAAATGAATTTGATGGGAGCTGTGGTGTTTATAGACTGTAAGGACAGACATGACATTTAATTCCAAGGAACACATGTTAACTCTTTCTCAGGCTTTCATGATTTTCAGCTGTCTTTGAGGCTTAACATTAACTTTGAAAAGTTACTAGGTGCTGAGCAGGTATAGTGATCAGTAAATTCTACAAGCCCTAGTGACTACAAGCCATGCTTGAACTTTAGCAATTCTACTCTAAGATTATTCAGTTTGCTTTTATATTATAACTGGATAAATTGTGAATTTTAGGGCAGTGCTGCTGAAAACTGTTTCTGCTGTGTAGCAGCACTATTTAAAAAACCATTCCATTTTCCTATCATATTCAACATTAAAAAAATATTCAAAAAACTTGATCTAGAGAAAGAGTTGAAGCGAGTTTATTCAAAAGAAGCTGATTAGTTGGATTGCTTGGTGGCCATCCTGGATGGCTGAGTTTTCGCAAAAATTATTTCTACAAAACCGCTGAACTGATCAGGCCAAAATCTGGGAAATGTGATTAAGGGCTAACATGACTACGGGTTTGGTGGCCATCTTGAATTCTTTCCCGCCAAAACTCCTATAGGAAAACAATTGGAAACTTTAAATGTCTTCTCAGGAATGACCTGATTGATTTCAACAAAATATGTCAGGACGCATCAAACTGTACATGTAGAACAATTCTACTTGAAAAGTCACTGTTCAGGACATGACCTTTCTACTTGAAAAGTCAGTGCTCCAGGTGAACGATACAACCCCATTGAGCGTCTTGGTCATATTGGTAGAAGATGTAATGAATGTAATTGCATAAAAATTGACTTGGCTTCTACTTGATTCCACATTAACATAATTTTGTTTGTGCTGTAATATAAATATAACTTGTTGCTTTGCTTATATTCCAGGTTAATATGTGTTGATATGCATTGTGGGTATATCTTTGCATTTGTTATTACATGACGCCAGGCACAGGTAGCTTATCTTTGCATTTGTTATTACATAACGCTAAGCACAGGTAGCTTATCTTTGCATTTGTTATTACATAGCGCTAAGCACAGGTAGCTTATCTTTGCATTTGTTGTTACATAACGCTAAGCACAGGTAGCTTATCTTTGCATTTGTTGTTACATAACGCTAAGCACAGGTAGATTATCTTTGCAATTGTTGTTACATAACGCTAAGCACAGGTAGCTTATCGTTGCATTTGTTGTTGCATAACGGTAAGCACAGGTAGCTTATCTTTGCATGTGTTGTTACATAACGCTAAGCACAGGTAGCTTATCTTTGCATTTGTTGTAACGTAACGCTAAGCACAGGTAGCTTATTTTTTCTTACGCATTAATAAGTAAGTACTAATCTTCCTAACACGTTGAATGACAGGGTTTATATAAAATTATATTCCGCTTTGACGTGTATGTGTTAGTATGGGATTGTTGCCTTAAATGTCTGATTTACATGTAATGTGCATATTAACACCAGAATGCTTGAAAATTAAATTGTATACTTTTAGAAGCTCAAATTATGTGACTAGATGTAATGGAACAAAATAAATCTTAGCCATCATGATGATTTCATTCCGTATATAGATAAATATTTTTTAGTCGTAAATTTGAATTAGCGACTATTGTCTGTAATTAAATTTCACAACATAAGGGGTTGTGACAGAGATTTTACTGCTGTTGACAAAGAGGTCAGGCATTCAGTTGCCAATGGTAATACTATGCGCTTTGCGTACAAAAGCCAGACCCCCTACACGATTAAAAAAAGCGGCACGGAAAGCAATACAACCCAGCTAACAGATAAGGGGTTGTGACAACGATTTTACTGCTGTTCACAAAGAGGTCAGGCATTCAATTGCCAATGGTAATACTATGCGCTCTGCGTACAAAAGCCAGACCCCCTACACCAACCACGAAAGAAGAAAACTGAAAAGGGACGTGACAACGATTATACGGTTGTGCACGTAGAGGTCGGGCATTCAATTGCCAGTGGTAATACTATGCACCCTGTGTACATAAGCCACGTGACCCCCTATTCATAACAACAAATTACATGCGGAAGGAACTGCAGGACTTCGCTACGCCTGCCATTCCAATAGGACAGAAAACATCTATCATATACAGAAGATACAGTGTAAAAAGTTAAGTCTGACTGCATTAAGGACAAACTGAAAAACATAAGGACAGACAATAAAAACAATACTGAAATAACTACTAATCGTCCTTCGGAAGGGGCGTAAAGAAGTTGGTCCCGTCGGATTAGCATTGAAGCAAATCGGACGTTAAAGAACTCATGGACTGAGGTTGGAATCCCTCAGGAAATGATACTTTTGATAGGTTTTCGGACACGTTTGGCACATGTAAAGGTGAAGGGGCAGGATAGAAATGGAAATCTTTGGCCAATGGGCCAAAGCCCATTGACCCTGCCCATGAGCCATCAAAACAACTTTTGTTTGTATGTGGGTATACACACACCTACCTAAAAGGAGGCACTTTTGTGTATAGCCACATACGGACAAGGGTAATATAAAAATTAGGCAGATTTGCCAAATCCGCCCTAAAAGGATGCTGTTGGTCGAGTATAGTCGATGAGTGGTCGGTCCATCTGCTGAAAGACGTGCTGCCTGTGTCTAACCTGGGGAAGACTCGGCGAATAAACTGAGATGAAGACGAGACTTTTAACCCTGACGATTGGAGACTGGGGGAAAACCGCCTTCCACGCCTGATGAAAACAATGAAATACAACAGATCTACACCTCACGATCGACATGGCCTTGCTTGAGTGATCACCATCCCTGTCGGTGTAAATGCTGAAGCTCTCCTTCACAACCAATCTGCCTGAATATGAGAGAACAGCCTTCTTCGCAGCCTGCGCCTTGACTGATGACGGACAATGACTAGGCCCATCAATACCTAAACAACAACACTCAATCAACTTATCATTTCAAACGGCAACAGGTTATAATTCTATGTTAGTAACTCAGGTCCTCATTTCTGCACACACTAGATCTTTAGTTTCTTCTTCCCGTTTCTTATTCAGTTAATCACATGCCATTATGTTAATTTATTTCTTCTCAGTTGATAGTATTATCATTCATTTTCATCATAATATTTTTTATTTGAAATTGTCCTGATTTCTGATTTTGAGATTTTATTTTACAGACTGCCCTCCAGCTCCACCCTAACACCTTGAGAAATAAAGTGATTCCCCCTCCACCCCCTCCTAAACACTGCATACAACATAGACACTAGCCAACTATAATACATTAGGTAACATCAGGCAACACACTCCCAGCAACAACTTAATTTTTCGACTTTTTTCAGTTTTAACGATT
The DNA here is from genome assembly GCA_034401795.1 of Chaetoderma sp. LZ-2023a. NCBI lineage: Eukaryota > Metazoa > Mollusca > Caudofoveata > Chaetodermatida > Chaetodermatidae > Chaetoderma > Chaetoderma sp. LZ-2023a. The sequence goes on along the minus strand of CM067366.1, from coordinate 94,119,251 downwards.
GTTTTAGCAACCCTTCGGGGAAGCATCGCAACCCTTCGGGGAAGCACCTCTCAGATTGAGTCATGGCTCAAATACATCTCGGTGTAAGCGGCCAATAAACCAACTAACTAATGTTCTGTTTGTCATTGATGTCTGTTCAGTTTGTCGTAGTTGTCTGTTCTGTTTGTCATTGAGGTCTGTTTTGTTTGTCGTAGTTGTCTGTTCTGTTGGTCGCAGTTGTTTGTTCTGTTTGACAATAATCTATTCTGTTTGCCAATAGCCTGTTCTGTTTGATATTAGTCTCTTTTCTGTTTGACACATAAGTCTGTTCTATTTGATAATAGCATGTTCTGTTTAACAATAGTCTGTTCTGTTTGACAATAGCCTGTTCTGTTTGACACATTAGTCTGTTCTGTTTGGCATTAGTCTGTTCTGTTTGACGGAGTTGCCTGGATTGTTGGTGTTTCTTTCTGGTCCATTTGGAATTAGCCTGTTCCATTTGCGTTTTGTATATTTGGCGGTGATGGCCTTCCATATGGTGGTGGTGGATGGAATGGACAAGCTATGCCAAATTTGGTTTTAATCTTTTGATAAATGGCGAAATCTGCCACAAACATACGTTCCCCATAGACTTCAATACATTGAAAATATAGCAAGGGCCATAACACTGCTATTTGTGGGCGCGACCTCTTCATCTTCATAGCCCAAATAGATATTGCCAAAAGGAACATATTTGCCAAATCGGGTTTTAATCTATTAACAAATAGCAAAACGTGCCACAATTGTTGACGGTGTAGCACAGACTGCCCTGTCGGGTATGTACCGGCCTCGTTCGGCTGGGTACGAAACGGCCCGGTAGGGGATACTCCACGCTCACGCCTCCACCGGCCACATAAGGCCTGCGCATAGATAAGCCATTCAGAAGAACGGAATGAGTGTGAGATTGCCCTATGCGCATGCGCAGACATTAGAGGTAAACAAACATTGACATGCTAGCCTATGGAGACTGACAGCTTGAGTATATAGTTGCTCATATTATGGCGATTCCATAATATGGAACCGTTCTCCATGATTTTGGTATGTATTAATACCAGAATTGAATGGGGAATTTAACTCTGAACAGAAACAAAATCGGTTGATTCAGGTTTGGCAAAGATACGGTAAAGTTAAAACGGACTATTGAGAGCTCCAACTAAAGCATAGACATCGCCAGAGCGCGTACATGATCGGGTGAGAGCCAGGTACAATTTCTCTAGCTGCCTCGCCTCATATACAGCATGCGCTCTGATTGGCTGTGGCCGAGTCCGCTGGCGCAGCCTCTCGAGTATAAAAGGCGCTCTCAGAGTCAGACTTAGTCAGAAGGGAGGCAGCTTCAGTCCGATTGGGAACAAGTTCATTATCTGCCTGTGTAGAGCTCGCATTCTGCAATCTACACAAACGCAGCTTATTACAGTCAGGTTCACTCTCAGGACACCCGCGCTCCGCACCACTCCTGGTAGATCAACAGGGGCAAAATTCTATATTAAAAGGTTCCTTATGTTCATCACTGTCACCAGTGGTACCTTCATTGTGCTGTAAGACTTTTTGACTATTACCAGCAAAATTAGTATGTAAGAACGGTGGTGTTTGTAATGTCTCGCCAGATTTGCCGTACCAGGACAGAACTGGTGGTAACAATCAATGGACACATTCAGCGTCACTGAATTCATGTTTTGACCGCAGTTCAGACAAGAACATTGCTTTATGCGCTGCAAGAGCTAAGCGGTGTGGATCGCCTTGTGACGAGAAAATTACCAAATATAATATGTACTCACTGTCTCTACACAGTGGAGGCATCCGCCACTCTTAAAGCACAAACAGCATAACGGTGACCTTTTCAGTATGGGCTATGTATCACAATCTATTGGCCACCAGTAACGGCTTTATTCTTCACTGTTCTTGATTATGAAACATTCCGGCCAGCATCCTGCAGTAATTCTCCAGGCGGCAGTTACACATACCGTTATTAATAAATAAAGTACCACATTAAATGGTACCATAAGGTCAGACGCGACCTCCGCTTTAATATGATGTTGTACATAATATTATGCATTGTAAACGGTGCCAGCAATTATAAATGTAATTAGGCAGTTTGCCCATATTGTTAGTGAGCAGTAAAAACTACAAAAATATTTGGACCGCAGTACACCTAGGTTACACTATATATCATCAACAAATGCAGCACCATGTTTTCTCCTCAGGGTACCAATTTTACAGTAAGGTCGCTGCTCATGCTCTCTCCGGAGAACATGACATGCGGCTGCTAAACCTAGAACTATGATAGCGCGATAGGATAGGTTTTTGAGCTAGCCAAGGGCGATTACTCTACAAAATAGAGAATTGTTATTAAAAACTCCTCTCCACAGCCAATAAGACCGTTGTATAAATGGTACTACTGATTTTCATAGTTGGCCATTCATGTTAAGGCCTAAATTGAAGTAATGAGTAACTGCCTTTGAAGACGCTTCTCTGGCCGAAATAATTGTTTGAATTCCCAACGTTAGAATGGTTAGGAACGAATCAAGGAACTGCAGCAGGTTTCTTGCTGGCCAGAATCAATTTGTCGATCACACACATCTCCCGTGTATCTTCAGATACCTATTAAGCAAGCCTTTTTATGCCAAAGTAGGAACTACTGCGAAAATAAATAATGATGCAGTTTATTGCAGTCCCCAGCAGTGTTCTTAGGGCAATTTTATCCAAACCTAAACAGTAACACCAGGGTATGGATCTCATACGGTCTGTACTCGAAACATCAGGTGACGCCACACCCTATAGGAAAGCCACCATAGATGGAGATACGTTTCTCTCTCCCCCACCGTAAGTAAGCTAAATACCGCTTTCTAAACTTGCTTCCATTAATGTGACTTGTCCATGTGTTATTTGTGGTTGTGATGCGGTATGTGGAGGGATCGCTCTGCGACTCTGAAGCTACCACCAGACATGTTGCACGCTGTCGGTCTGAGGAGAGACGCTCCGTGGAGTATCGGCAACAGTACCGAGCATCCTCGCCAGGAGACGTATTCGTTAAAGACAATTGGTGCTACGCCATTTGTGGACTAAATATATGTGTTTGGACCCAAAACTCCAATGATAGCTTAGGCCCTCATAAGGTCCGCACAGATTGGAATGGTACCAACTAAAATAGATCTTTAACTCACACAAGATGACAGTGCTAGATTCCATAAGAATCAGCCACCCCATCTTTACGTACACACCAACATTAAAATAACTACATTAGGATAAAAACACATAATAATCTTTTTCAACTTTGTAAGACAGGCGGGCGGCCATTTTTTACTGTTGGTATATTTTACTTCCTCCTCCGCTTCGGCGTTGAAGGCATTTTTCTCGGAGGCCCGTGTGAGGGACTTCTCTCGCAAAATTATATATCCCTATCCATGTAGGTGTGAGGAGCAACATGTTCGAGGGTCGGATAACCGTCGCTTTGCAACCCCCGTGCATGATCGACCGGTGGCCCAACGCTTGCCGACCACACGCCTTTGCGCCCGTAGTCACGCGAACACACATTTCACCTCTGTTATAGTGGGACGTCTCTCAGGCCGTCTGCTCCCTTCCATTTTTAGTCGGCTGCCTTTTTACAAGGCACGGTGCGTGTACCGTCGTAAATTTCCTCTCATGCAAGCGGTAAGGGTATCCATTCCTCCCCGGCATCTTAATAGTTGAGATCTCCATTTGTACCCTGCATGTTCATCGTCGGCCGCTTCTCTTCTATTTTCCTCTCTTCCTCTGCATTGTAGGCATTTCCCTGTGGCAGAGGACCACGCGAAGCACTTTCCTCTCGCAAACCATTAATTTTTGGCCAGCCCGAGGCAGATATAGTTTATATTAAACCAACTGACGTGCCCTGCCACAGGGGTACCTTTCACGATACCTCTATATATGACTCTGGCGTGATATAAAACCAACCCACTACTTTTTGTTTTTACGTACACCGTTCATAAATAGCAAGCAAACAAAACTGTTTGTTACTTCTATTAAGTAACGTAAATTGTTCTAGCACCATTTTCTCCACCTTGGAAATGACGGCTAGGCAGACAGGGGACATGAACAGCCGGGACGAGTGTTCAATTTTCGCAGCAATAGCTGCACGAGCCCACTGGAATGTGATCGTTCCAACAGCCCTGGAGGTCGTTTTTTGTGGACACCGGAGATGCGTGGCAACCGCTCCCCAACCCCTGAGGCTAGCTGACCAGAGCAGCAGCTGTAACGCCCACCAGTAATAGCGGCGGAGCCACGCACGGCCCCGCCGGCTACAACAGATAAATCGTGATTGTATAAGCTCACCGGGCAAAGCAAAAAATCAAATAATTCAAATTTTAAATAGAAATTAGAGCCCACATTGTATGACCATTTGATTAAAATATAGCAGCGCTTTGAGATACATTTTAAAGGATTTTCTGCTAATTTTCAGAAAATCCATAATGGCTAGCAAAAAAAATTAACCAATCAAATTTCTCATTTGATACGTTGAAGCCTATTGCCATAAGATCATTCCAAGCAAGTTCCGTTGATTAACCCATAACACTCGGCAACATCGTCCACAAGAATTCTGTGAAATTAAATGTCTCCTGTTTGTCAGTGGCATTGACCTTAAAATTGAAAACAGGTTTTGTATCAAGGTCACAGTAACCTCGACTGTGTGACCTCAGTATCATCATTAGCTTCCTAACAGTATAGGCAACCACATAGCCAAGTTTAGTGGCAATAGGATTTACTGATCCTGAAATATAAGCCGAGAACATTGTTGATGCCGCCGGAAGTGACACATGTCACACTTTCCGCTTCGCAGGCGAGACAAACATTGTTTTAAAAAATGTACACCGGTTTGTTTAGTACTGACAAAGTAAGAGAGAATACTGACATCAGTCATCAGAGAGGCAAGGGCTAAGTAGCAATTTAAGAGCATCGCAAAAAAAATTTCGGATAATCCAATATGGCCACGCAAAAAAACAAACCAATCCAAATTATGAATAAAAGTTTTCAAGCCACTAACATAGGATCATTCCCGCCAAATCTGATTTAAAATCTGCAAAGTAGTTTAGGAGATACATCTTAAAGGATTCCAGTATCATTTTCAGAAAATTCAAGTTGACTGCCCAAAAATTTAACAATTAAAATTATCCTTTGATATATTGAAGTACCACCATAGGATATTTCCACCCAAGTTTCATTGAATTCGAGTTGTTGATAGTAGTGTCCTACATGTAGTAGCGATTTATACACTTCAGGACATTTTATGGAAAATCCAAGACAGCCGGTAAAAAACTAGAGCAATCAAAATCCTGACTAGAAGTTCTAGAGTCTACGACCATAGGATAGGTCCACACAAATTAGTTTAAAATCCGCAAACCAGTTTAGGAAGATACATTTTAAAGGATTTCTCGATAATTCTCAGAAAATCTAAGATACCGGTAGCTGCCAAAAGAAATTTACCAATCAAAATTCCCACTCAAGTTTCATTGAAATTGAGCAATGGATTAAGTAGTAGCACCATTTTAAATTCTGGATAATTTTTTTTAGAAAATCCAAAATGATTGCTGGAAAAAATCGACCAATCAAAATTCAATCAATAGATTTTCTAGAGCCTACCACCATGATATCGGCCAAACTGTTATGGATGTGATTTGACAGATGGATGGCTGTCATGGAATAAGCTCACTTGGAACGAAGGACCAGGTGAGTTAATAAAATCTAGGATTTTCCCCGCCATAAGCTCACTTTCCCTTTCAAGCTCTAGATGAGCTAACAAGCCCAAGGAGCCTGTATCGCTCACCTGGAACATAGGCATCTCAACTACAATGGTCATTAACAGTAAGTAGAACTCAGAGTTGAGCAGACGTGTAACAAGAAAACGGAGGCCACGTTTCTTTATGTATCAACTTCTCTTGAACACACTTTAATGGCCCTTAGTCATCAATATCATATCTCGCAAATTCCGGCCCAATCCGTTCAGTGGCTCTGGAGATGAAGTTGCCTTCATGAAAACTAGGCCGGCCAAGATGGCCGCCCAAACATTTGGCAAACCAAGTTCCCGTGAACAAACTTAATAGTTCAGCTCATGCCCTAAATGATATTTTATAGTCTTGATTCAATCACTCAAACATTTCTAAAAATCTACCAAAATCCATGATGGGCGCCGACCAAATTGGCCTATTGGCTTCATTTGAACAAACTTAAAACTCCATGCCCTAAGGATGCTTCCTGCCAAATATAATTGTAATCGACCCATAGTAGTTCTCGATAAGAAATTTTTAAGTTCCCATTGCTTTAGTATGGGCAGGGAAATTAATCCAAGATGCCCACCAAATTATGACAGATTCGAAAATGGCAAATTGGCTCAGAATAGCCAAAAAACAGATAGAACCAATTTTGGCAGCAAAATCCATCAAGAGGAAAAATCCAATATGGCCACCAAACACTACATTTTGATTGGCTCACTGCGGCCATGTCTTTTGACGGATTAACTTCACTTGATCAAACTTTAATGGCCCTTAGTCCCTATTCATATCTCCATGGTTCCATTTGAACAAACTTGGATCCCTATGGCCTAAGGACGTTTCCTGCCAAATATAATTGAAATCGACCAGTGGTTCTTGACAAGTCGTTTAAAGGAAAAATTCACGGACAGTCACCACAGAATAAGCTTACTTTATCTTTCATGCCAGGTGAGCTAACAAGTAAGCATCCTACTAAATTTGGTTAGTCGGTTCAGTGATTCTCAACAAGACATCTTTAAATCTCCAATTGCTTTACTGTGGAAATACTTGGCAAGAAAAAATTCAAGATGGCTTCCAACTGGGATGGCACTTTGCAATTCAGCAGTAAAATGGTTAATTGAAACATGTTATTCAGCAGTAAAGGGTTAACTGTGCCTTGCAATTCAGCAGTAAATGGTTTAATGGAACCTCAGTCAGGAGTAAAAGGGTTAATTAAGACCACAATTCAGCAATAGTGTTAATGGAAACTTGTTCTTCAGCAGTAAAATATTAAACAGTTAATGAACTTAGAATTCAGCAATAAAAGGGGTTAATTGTGCTCTGCAATTCGGGAACAAAAGGGTTAATTGACTTGCAATACAGCAGTAAACGCTAATTGTGACAGGCATTTCAGCAGTAAAATGATTACTAGAGAGTAGACATGCCATTCTACAGTAGTCACAATTTTGTAGGTCAAGCCAGGAATTTCTCCCCACCATCAATGGACCTTTCCAAGAGGAATGACGTCATAATCAGCTAAGCGGCGAGTCGGATGACGTCATAATCGTTATGTCAAATGATTCTATATGGTCCGTCTAAGTCTTAATAGTCCGACTTGTACGTCTACTATTTAATAAACAGGCTGTTGAATATTTTGTAACTAATTTGACTGGGCGCTGTTGCTGCCACAGGCAGTAACAGCAACCCGTCAAATCAGTTTCAAAATATGTAACAGCTTACCTGTAGTTTTCTAGAAATTGATAGTCAAGTTCAGAGATCGTTTTATCCCAAAAACGAGCGAGGTATTGGTTGAGATTAGCTCGAGATGGGCGGGGCTTAGCTAAAAATGGGAAAGGTCCATTGATTTATTAGTCATGGCACGGTTTATACCCACAGGAAATATAAAACTCCAATTACACATTTTCCTCTGCTGGCTAATTATTGAAGATATGGATTGTGTCCTCTGACACTGGTAATGTAGAATATATTGGAATTTTTTTGACTTAAAGTTGTTGCTCTCTAAGAGACCATTAACTGTCAAATTAAATTTTTTAAAAACCCCAACTCAAACTACCCAAAGAACTGAGCTAACTGATAACTCAGTCAAATGCTTCAAAAGATTGTGGAATGCAGTCCAACCAGCTATAAAGACCACCTGCACTAGATGGTAATTAATAATTTGACTGCATGTTGCCAAACCCGTTATCTGATATTATTGAGGTCGTTTAAAGAAAAAGTTAATAGACAGCCATGGCCTGTCGACATGGCATAAGCTCACTTGGCCTTTCAGGTCAGGTGTGAGCCAACAATTTAACAGCTTTCACGCATTGTCTTAAAATTGCGTTTGAGACACTGGAATTTCAAGGGTTAACTCTTTAACCCACAAATACATTCAAGAAAATTTCAATCTAATAGAAAATGTCAATTTTTAATTTACCATTGGAATGACTGGCTCGGTTATCGGTAAATTTTCAAAAATACTCTTCTCTTGATCTGCAAATGGACATTTCTCAAGACCACTGCAGAACCCGTTTTTGGCTGATATGAGGGTTAGTGCTCAAAGGCGTAAAACAGCATGAGCATTTTACTTTTATACGTGATGTCGCATTATCAATGTTCTCTATTAGCTACCTAGCAGTGACAAATCAGGGCACGTGTGTACATTAACAAACACACAGCATTCAGGTTGCCAAAGTCAACTTTTTATTCAGAATTTCATATTTTCAAAAGATGTCATTCGTACTGAGAAATGCTTTTAAGTTATACAATTATACAGCACTAATCATAAAGGTATATATTAGATACAGAACTTAAAGTAGTAAGGTGTAAAATGAAGTTAGTTTGATACATGCGACGTCGGAATGTACGTATTTAGGCCTCGTCACCTTCAGCCTCCTCTTCATCGTATTCGCCCTCCTCCTCAGCGGTAGCATCCTGGTACTGTTGATACTCCGACACTAAATCATTCATGTTTGACTCGGCCTCGGTGAACTCCATCTCATCCATACCTTCACCAGTGTACCAATGCAAGAAAGCCTTGCGACGGAACATGGCTGTAAATTGCTCAGAGATACGTTTGAACAGCTCCTGAATGGCTGTGCTGTTACCGATAAATGTAGCAGACATTTTGAGACCTCTTGGTGGAATGTCGCACACCGCCGTCTTAACGTTGTTTGGGATCCATTCGACAAAGTAGCTACTGTTCTTATTCTGGACATTGAGCATTTGTTCATCGACTTCCTTCATGGACATACGCCCACGGAACATGGCAGCAACAGTAAGATAGCGACCATGACGAGGATCACAGGCCGCCATCATGTTCTTTGCATCAAACATCTGTTGTGTAAGTTCGGGAACAGTGAGAGCGCGATACTGCTGGCTACCACGTGAAGTGAGAGGTGCAAAGCCTGGCATAAAGAAGTGAAGGCGTGGGAATGGCACCATGTTCACAGCTAACTTACGCAGATCAGCATTCAGTTGTCCAGGGAACCGCAGACAAGTTGTAACACCGGACATTGTGGCAGACACGAGATGGTTTAGGTCCCCGTATGTTGGAGTGGTTAGCTTCAGTGTACGAAAGCATATATCATAAAGAGCTTCATTATCAATACAGTAGGTCTCATCTGTATTTTCAACCAATTGATGGACTGATAATGTAGCGTTGTATGGCTCAACAACTGTATCAGATACCTGCGAACATAAAACGGATAAGTAGCTTTAGTCATACAGAAACATGTACATATAACTCTTAATGTTCATACTGCATCAACTCCATTTAACAGCACACTTATTAGATGCCTACATGGACATGTATATATGACCAATTTAACCAGATTTGGTATAAATCTCGTCAAAAGAGGATGAAGGGACAGTGAATAACTTACTATTGGTTCCAATAACAAAACTGATCGCTGACCTATGTCATCAAGAACGAATGTCAGATGGATCTAGTTATAAGTGGATGGTAGTTTATGCCAACAGATACAAGTACCGATCACCAACACATAACGAGGTTAGATTTAGACGTCAACGAAGGATTCCAGTTTATCCATCAATCAAATGACGTCATAATCAACTATATGATGGCTAATACTGCATTGGCTGATGTAATAATAAACTAAGTGCATCACGAACCCTTAATTGATGACAGAATAAACGTTGTTGTACGAATTGTATGTCTTTACTATTTAGCAAACATGCTGTTGATTATTTTGAAACTAATTTAATTGGGCGCGGTTGCTAGTAATTAATAGTTAGGCAGTTCAGCGATCAATCGATCCCCCATAGCTCTCATCATTTTGACTAGGTTTGATCTAAATCCATTTTGAAATACAGAAACAATCCACTATTGTTTGACAGATGGAGGGACAGGCAGGAAGGCATGTAGATGGACAATGCCTCGTTGCTATAGCTCAGCCATAATTGCTAATTTAGTGCGGGCTTTCCATTTATTAATTATGCTTACATTAACCCTTTACCCCTAGATTTTTAAAGAAATTTCTATTTTCCCAGACAAAATTTCTAGTTGTAAAACAAGACCACTATTTTAGAAAAGTTACCACAGTGGTAAATCTTCAAAAATAGTCTTCTCTTGGTCTACAAAGGGACAATTCCCAGGACAACAGCATGTGTTTTGGCCAATTTGACGGGTTAAATTGTTAATCTCTAGTCATTCAAGTAGAAAATTCTCTAAAATAATCTCATGGTCTGCAAATGGACATTTTCTTCTATGAACAGCATAAAAAGATTGCAAGTTTCTTGAACAAATTTGAGCATTAAAGGGTTAATTCTATATTGATTTAGTAAACTATCTTTTTCTATGGTAGCTAAACGTAAAAGCTGTTAGATTCTGACTAAAGGTTTTTGCAGCCTGAGGTAGCAATAACTTTCAGTCAGATTAGAATTGCATATATATATATTTAATGGTTAAGATTGGTAAAAAAACCCAACCTTTTGGCGAAGAAAATGTCTATTTTACAAGGCAAGAGATTAACGTTGGAAAATTTACTACTGCAATGACTGCCCCGATAATCAAGCCAGTCATTCTAGTAATAAATTTACAAAATAAATCACTCATTTCAGGCAAGCTGCTTTGAAATAGGTTCAGCGATTAACGCGTTAACCCTCGAATTTGTTCCAAATATTTTTTTCCAAATTTTGTCATAGAAAAAGTCCATTTGCAGACCAAGTATTTAAAAAAATTTCCCACTGCAGTCATTCCAGTAAATTTTCAAAAATACTCCTCTTGGTCGGCAAATGGACATTTCTCAAGACCACTGCAGAATCCGTTCTTGGGTGATATGAGTGTCAAAGAGTTAAGGAAGAGTAATATTTTTTTTTAACTATTTACAACAAATTTGAACAAAATCTCTATAAACATATATCGGAATAAGCCTATGACGGCAGACTCCTTCCACACATCATTGAAATCGGTCCAATGGTTAATAAGAAATAATCTTTACACCAAATATATAGTACATTTCCGGAAAATCCAAGATGGTCACCAGACATGCAAGAAAAATGTACCAATTAGAATTCTGCATAAAAGGTCGGAAGTCTAAGAATTCTGCATAAAAGGTTGGAAGTCTATGACCGTGCACGTTCTTCCACCTAAGTGTTATTGAATCAGGCAAACGATTATTGAGTAGTCTTTTTAATTGATTTTCAGGATATCAATAAAAACTTCAAGACGACTGACTACATGTACCAGGAAAATTGACCATCAAATTTCTGTATTACATACATGTACATGTATGAAGCCTAGATAGATACTGCGATAGTCATTCCAATTAAGTTTGATCAACAAGTAGTAATTTAACACATTTCCTGACTATTTTCTAAAAAACAATGGCTACAGAAAGAATTGGGTTTCGGAGGACTAAATCTTAAGACAAAACTTGATGGACAAGAGACGATGCACACACCCTCCGATCAAGTTTGCTTCACAGCAGCCTACCGGTTAATGAGTAGCAAGATTTTAACCTATTTCCTGGATATTTTCGGAAACTCAAGATGGCCACCGAAAGAATTTACCAATCAAAGTCGTAAGTTTCCTGAAGCCTACCACCTTATAGTCCTTTCAGTCGATATTGGTTGAAATCTGACTATTATTAGTTAATGAGGAAGCAGTCACCAACCGATTTCCTTGACAGTCGGAAATCTAGGATGGCTGCCGAAAGGATTTACTAATGAAATTCTTGTTAGTTTTCTGAGATCTGCCATCATACGTAGTGCCCTATAGTTTGAACAGATTTCTTGGATATTTGATCACCGCTGAATGAATTGACAAATCAAATTTCTTTTTACCTTTTCTGAATCCTATCACGGTAGGGGGGGGGGGGGGGTGTCTTTCAGTCAATTCTGCTAGAAATCTACCAAATGGTTAATGATGAATTAGTCGGTTAACCAATTTTCAGGATATCCAAGGTGGTTAGGAATTTGCCATTTTTGGTCCACCATTCAACAAACAGTCTTCAAACTAAACACCTTTAAAGGAAAGCTGGTGAATATTTTGAAACTACATCAACTGGAACATATTTTCTGAGCTATTCAGAAACGGCTCCCAGTGAAATTAGTTTCAAAATATTCAACAGAACTTTCCCTACATTACTAGGAATTTGCCATTTTTGGTCTGTACATGTACTGTATAGAGGCTTAAGCACTTCACAGAATGACCGTGACTGCACGACGTACTGATTGAAGTCAACCTACCTTTGGTGATGGTACAACGGAGAAAGTCAACATGATTCTGTCTGGATATTCTTCTCGGATCTTGCTGATAAGTAGTGTGCCCATACCAGAGCCAGTGCCACCACCAAGAGAATGTGTTAGCTGGAATCCCTGCAGACAATCACAGCTCTCTGCTTCTTTACGTACGACATCAAGAACAGAGTCTACTAGTTCTGCACCTTCTGTATAATGCCCTTTGGCCCAGTTATTACCAGCACCACTTTGCCCAAATACAAAGTTGTCTGGACGAAAGATCTGTCCGAAAGGCCCTGATCTGACGGAGTCCATGGTGCCTGGTTCCAAATCAACCAAAATTGCACGTGGAACATACTTTCCTCCTGAAATTGAACATAAAAATAAAATAAATAGTACTAAGTTCACCAACTCATCACTGATTGAGATTAACCACTAACTAGCAGTTAGTGACAAGGACCAGCCATTAATCCCTTGACACTCAAGGTAGTCAAAAACGGCTTCTACAAAGGTATTGAGACATGTCCATTGAATCCAATTGATAACTATTTTAAAAAAAAATTACTATTGGAATGACTGGCTCGATAACTGAGCCAGTGATTTCAGTGGCAAATTTAAAAAAATAATCTTAGTCTACAGCTATAAATTCTGAGAAAATTGAAATTTTCATCAACAAATGAGTGTTAAAGGGTTAAGCAGCAGGGTTGGTTACTAAGAAATTGTCCTCTATGTAGCCACAGGCGTCACAATGGACCTTTCCATTTTTAGCTATGCCCCGCCCATCACTAGCTAAGCTCCACCCACACCTTGCCGTGTTGGGATTGATCGATCCCCTAGCTATCAATTTCCTGAAAACTATACAGGGAAGCTGTTGAATAGTTTGTAACTAATTTGACTGGGTGCTGTTGCTGCCTATGGCAGCAACAGCGCCCAGCCAAATTAGTTTCAAAATATTCAACAGAATATTTATTAAATAGTAAAAGCAAACAATTTGTACAACAACGCACAGCCCGTCTTCAAATGAGTTTGCGACGTACTTATCGACATCATTGTACACATCACACAGTTCATTATGACATCATATGATGGATGGGTACTCTGGAAAGGTGAATTATAACCACAAACTCGGTGATGGAAATTCAAACGTTTGCCAAGTGCGCAAACTGCATGTCTTTGATGGAATTAAAATTTCATAAACATTGCTGAATATTTTGAAATTAACTTGACTGGAGCTGTTGCTGCCCAGTCAAATTAATTACAAAATATTTGAACGACAGCTTAACTGTATAGTTACTTTGAAATTAAGATTCATGGAATTCATGTTTCAAAGTTTGAAATGGATTCCAACACACGTTAAATTTGGCGGAGCTTACATATAGCTAGAAATGTTACAGAAGGGCATAGCTGGAAATGTATCTTTCTTTATATTACTGCTAACATGGGTGCTACTGGAGTGCGACCATGACATGTATGGCACCATCCAGGTCACAGAAGAACCGATCATGAATAAATCTTGAAAACAATGTTTATGTAAGCTTTCTCTACCGAGCAGCTGCTACCTTAAGGCATATAAACAGCTTTCACCAGTCATCAGCATTGTTTTCAGAATTAGTTTCTTATGATCAATCATCTACACAACAGATCAATAATCCTGGACCCGAAAAAAAGCTAAAAACTGGGTTAACGGTTAAAACAAATGTGCTTACATTAGTGTTGGGAATTGGTACTATTTTTGTGATCGATGATCACAGTATGAATGCAGTAATTATAGCATGTTCAAGGATAATTACCCGTTTCAAACCAACCCGCATGTGACAGATTCTTAATAATTTAAGAAATAATCTGTTGAATATTTTGAAACGAATTTGACTGGAAGCTGTTGGCTGCCTTAAGCAGCAATAGCGTCCAGTCAAATAAGTTTCAAAATATTCAACATATTATTGGTATGGTTGCTTTGAAATTAACATACTATATCAGTGTTGAAAGAATTAATGTCTTAGACAATGCGTAACACTATATAGTCGTAACAATTAAATTTAAATTCTTTTCCAAAAAGTATTCGTTTTCCAGTTAAAATATATTAATAACGTCAATTTATAGACAACCAAAATTGATTTCTGAAATCGCGATCAGTTGGCTGGTTGAACATGCAAACCAATCAATCATCAATCAAATAGATTAATCGGACCAACACTAGCTTACATGTACCTTTAAAGGCTCATTTAATTTTAGACATACTACATGTATTGGGAAGAAATGATAAACACGACGGCCAAGGGCCTCGATGCGCAGGCTCAGCTGCATAAACCCAACTTTCTAACGCATACGATAAAGATGAATAATATAGATCTTTCATGAAAAATATTTCAACACAAAATCTAAATGTCAAGCTTCATTCAAATTGGTCAAATACTAAGAGATATTGACCAAAATCATTGAACCATGTGTGCAGGTTACTAATCTAATTCACAGTTCCAGAGTATCCATCCATCATCTGACCTCGTATGACGTCACAATCATTACATCACAAAGGGTTCCATTAGTCCGTCATCAAATCTCAAATGGTCCGACACGTTGTTATGAATCCCATGTCTTCGTAATTATTTGCTATTTAACAAACATGCTGTTGCCTATTTTGAAAGTAA
This sequence comes from Chaetoderma sp. LZ-2023a, assembly GCA_034401795.1. Classification (NCBI taxonomy): domain Eukaryota; kingdom Metazoa; phylum Mollusca; class Caudofoveata; order Chaetodermatida; family Chaetodermatidae; genus Chaetoderma; species Chaetoderma sp. LZ-2023a. The sequence goes on along the minus strand of CM067366.1, from coordinate 94,104,166 downwards.
TTTGACTGGGCGCTGTTGCTGTCTTAGGCAGCAACAGCACCCAGTCAAATTACTTTCAAAATATTCAACAGCCTACCTGTATTCTTTTGGAATGCAGGAAATGTCAATTTCCCTTTCTCCGAGATCTAACAATACTCACCATTCTGTTACTTCTGATATACAGCTGGCCCTGACAGCGGCTCTAGGATTATAGACTTAGAAAGCTTTACCGACTCCTGGGAACCGGGTACTCGGCTCCCAACTGCCGAGTACCCGTTTACCATAGAGCTCATATTGTTTGCATAGCCACCAAACAAGAGAAAACTATGGCTTGCCTCCGTGGGGCTGGGAGGCTGGGTCCGTAACAGAATGGTGAGTATTGTTAGATCTCGGAGAAAGGGAAATTGACATTTCCTGCATTCTCCTTCGATCAATACTCACCATTCTGTTACTTCTGATATACACCAGATTTGATCAGTAACCTGGTGGGAAGGGGCAAGCCATAAATGCTAATTTTGCCCCTTGGAGAAAGATTTTAGACTTCAAACTTGACTAACGGAGACCTAAAAGGACCGTCAAGTTCACGGAACCGAATCACATTCGCGTCACAGTCCTCCCCCCTTTTTCCTCCTAAGAAAAGGGAGAGAACTAACGAACATGTATCTCGCCTGAAAACACAAATATGCCAAGAGGGTTAACTGCTCCCTGCATACTCCATGTATTAGCCTGGGAATGAGCATGAATATATAAGATGAATGAACATGATACATATTCATAATACAAAAAACTCTCACTATTGAATTACCTTATGATAATTGGACTTCAGACGTACCGCCTCCAACCATTCACCGGTTCGGCCATCAGTGACACAATCTGGTTGACATCCTCTCGCCTGACCATGCCTGCTTTAGGTTCTTTTCTTACCGAAGTGAGAAAAGGGTGAAAAGCAGTGTGGTCACTAACTATCGTTTCAAAACAGCTAAAGCGAGTGGATTGGCTGAGTCTGACACATCCCTCATATAGTAATCCGTGAATGAGGACTCACAGTGCCATTGTGCAACGGCTATGATGTCCTATAACGGAACACCATTGTAAAGGGCGGTCGAGGCGGCTATTCCTCTGACATTGTCTGCCCTTACGCCTTGCACCTGGTGCCCAGTCGCCATCTCCTGAGTAGTCTGAATGCATTCGACCACCCAACGAGAGATAGTATCCATGGATGCGGCGCCATAAGACTTTTTATGGCAGATCCACAGATGTCTATCGTTCGACCGTAACGAGTCAGTCCGTTTCTTGTACTTAGTCAAAGCACGGACCGGGCACCAGACACTGGCATCACGATCAAACCTAGTTAACTTCGGTATAATGATCGGTTTGCCGGGATATCTCAAAGATTGGTTCTTTGACATAACCTCTGCTCTTGGCAGAAGACGCAGACCTTCTCCAGAAACAATAAATCGGTTCCTCTCTGCCGAAAGCGCATGGATCTCACTGCGCCTTCTAGCTGAGGAAGCTGCCAATAGAAAGACCGCCTTTAGAGTCAAATGCTTTAGACTAGCCGAACGCAACGGTTCGAAAGGGTGCTTGGCCAGTACATTAAGCACTAAAGATAGACTCCAGGCTGGAATGACTACCGGTTGTCTCGGTCGGAGATTGCTCATTCCCTTCAACATCACATTTAACTGGGCCACCTCTGGACTATCCCTGTTGGCTAGACAAGGGATAACTGATGCCAAAGCTGACTTGTATCCAGCAACTGTGACGGGAGCTAGTCCTCAAAAGAACAGCTCACAGAGAAAATCTGCTATTTGCTGATAGTGGATTGAAAGGTATCAATACCCTTTTCTTCACACCAGTCTGCAAATCTGTTAACCTTGTTGTTATATGACTTGAAGGTTGACCTCCTTCTCGCAGCCGCGATGAAATCAGCAGCCTGTCGAGAAAAGCCTTCCGACGTGGAACGTTGTTTGATAACATCCACGCAGTCATTGAACATTTCGGGACACTCGTGTAGGAAGCGTCCCTTGGCCTGGGAGATTATGTTCGGAATCTCGGGCAACTGCACAGGATTTTCCACCAGCAGATCTAGAAGATCCGTGAACCACGCCCTGCTCGGCCAATACGGCGCTATTAGCAGGACCAGACACGGTTCCTCCCTGACCTTCACCAAAACCTTCGGTAGAAGAATGGTGGGTGGGTACGCGTAAGCGTGCATCCCTCTCCAGCTTATCGCCAGAGCGTCTGTATCGACGGCATTTGGATCTGTAATCGGCGAGACATATGTCATGATTTGAGCATTTTCCTTTGTGGCGAACAAGTCCACGTTGGGTTTGCCCCAATGCTCGAAGATCCGTCGCAGAACTGGAGGGTTGAGGGACCATTCTGTTGGCAGGATTCTCTGTCTGCGAGACAAAGCATCCGCCAGAATGTTCAATCGGCCAGGAATACGAGCTGCTTTCAAAACAACCGAGTAATTCCTGCACCATTGAATCAAGTGCCACACCCTGATACACAAAGTGGGCGACCTGGTCCCGCCTTGGCGATTTATATATGATACTACTGTCGAATCGACCGACCGTATCAATATCACCCTGCCCCTGATCATCGGAAGGAACTCTTCCAACGCCAGTTCCACTGCCATCATTTCCAACAGATTGATATGCAGCTGACTCTCCGGGAGAGTCCATGTGCCCGAGACCTGGTTCTCCCAGGCAGGCACCCCACCCTTCCAGCGATGCATCCGTGTAGACGGACAGCTGGAGGCGGGGTAGGTGCAGCGAAACCCCTAATAGGAGATTCTGACACTGTTTCCACCATAGAAGATGCGATATTATCGGCTCCAAAACTGGCAACAGTTTTGACAGGGGTTCTGTTCTCTGTTTCCACAGAGACATCAGATACAACTGGATAGGCCTTCGCATTAGAGCATCGTACGGGATAACCTGCTCCATGGAGACCATCATGCCCAGCATCTGAAGGAACCGCCTCGCCTTGAATGTGGTTTCCCACTCGAAAACTCTTGAGGATGGCTAACAGAGACACCACTCTGGGCTCTGATGGGTAAACCCTGCCCTCCTCAAGGTCGAATCGCATCCCCAAATAAACGAAACGTTGAGTGGGCGTCAACTCGGATTTCTCCTCGTTGACTATGCAGCGTAGATCTGAAAGTAACTTCAGAGTCAGAGCAGTATCCACGTTCAACCTGGCTGCCGAGTCTGCCTTAAGCAGCCAGTCGTCTATGTAGGTGTGTAGCGCCACGTTCTCTTTTCTGAGAAACGCTGTCACCGCAAGGACCACTCTTGTGAAAACCCTCGGAGCTGTCGACAGGCCAAACGGGAGACTGTAAACTCCCATACTTGATTCTGAAACGCAAATCTCAGAAACCTGTGCCAACTCCGATTCATAGGAATGTGGAAATATGCATTTTTCAGATCGATCGATACACACCACATTCCTTTCCTCAATCCCGCATTACCGACCTCGGCATTTCCATCTGGAACCGAGGCGTATGGCTAAACCAATTTAATGGCCTGAGATTGAATATGGGTCTCCATCCCCCTGTGCTCTTGGGGACAAGGAACATGTTTGAATAGAAGCCTGGAGTGTTTCGATTTGCTGGTTTTATTGCTCCCTTCAGAAGCAAACCCGACACTTCCTTTTGAACGGCTTCTAACTTGTCTGGCTCCCTTGGTACGGGTGTCCAGACAGGTGCCAAAGACAGATTTTGTGGTGGAAAGTCCCACCACTCCGGCATGTAACCCTGGGATAACCATCCCAGGACCAGACTGTCTGACGTCACACCTTGCCAGGCCTCGACGAAACGCATGAGCCTTCCACCCACCATAGACGCCTCGACGTCTAACGGGGTTGTCCGGCTCGCAGTCCGCCCCCCCACTCTTTCTTAACGAGAGAGAGAGAGAACCATTTCGTTCTAGGCACGACGGGTATAACTGGCACCGCTGTTCCTGTCACACAGGCGCGGTCCAGGCGGATATGAAGGGAGCTTTCGTACCCTCAGGTACGCTTCGGCCCCTTCTGTCCGCCCTTTGAGGCCTTACCCTTCCCCTTCCCACCTCTAGGGCGGTCAGGAGCAACATTGGGGAGGGTAGGCGCCTCTACAACCTTCCTGGGCTTCTTCGCCGGCGGCGGCTCTGAAACCCCAGCTGAAGCAGAAGTCGCAACAGGCCTAGCTTTCGCCTTGCCCTTATGCTTCTTCTGCTCCTTTGAAGGTTGTCCCGTTAGCGGTTTCCCCCACAGGCCCTAGTGCATGCGCTTGTCGCACTAGCTCTAGCTGTAGGTTTACCGCTAACCGATTCTGCGCGATACCGGCGGTATCCTCTAAGATGGCCCACGCTTGGCCACCGAAGATGCTAGGCCCTGCCAGGGGTGTCCCAAGGAGACGCTCCCTGACTGCCGTAGCCGGACGCATATGGTCAATGACCATTTGCCTCCTGGATTTCGTCACACGCGCTTGCACCCTTGCCAATGCGTCCATCGACAGCACCAGGCCGTCATTGACACATGAAAGCGCCACAGGTGGCACAGGGTGGCCTGCCCCGCTTCAGCCCACACCGACTGAAGGAGACGATAAGAGTGGTTGACAGCGCTCATCGCTGCCCTCACACCCTCATCGCATAGGGACAGGACTTCTTCCTGGTGTACCTGAGACTTGTCCACAAGTGCCGGACCGGGGTGACCCGGCACGGCACTCTGGACGCCCAGTACCCATCGGTCATCCTCCGTGACCGACGGGACTACACCATACCTGTCGTATTCCCCCCGCGGAATACGACATCTTGCCCGCACCTCCCTGGAGGCCGCAGGGAGCTGACCCTTGGTCATCAGTTGTTTGCTATAAATAGCATCCAACCATTCTATGAACCGTGGATCCAGTCCCACTGACTGGATCCGGGCCGCGGGCAAAATCCCCGTCCTGATCGACGCACGGGGCGCATCTTCATCGGCCGTGGCCGAAACCACAGACGGGTCAACCCTGGCTAGCCACGCCAGAGCATCTGACCAATCTACCTCCGATGAAGACACCCCCGCAAACACGTCACCCGTTGACGTGCTCACGGGTCTGCCAGCCACGGCCTCCCAGCAAGGAGCCACGGCTGACACGCCAGGCACTCCGGTACCACACGGTTCCGCCGCCACCCCATGAAACACTCCGGTCCATGGGGTAGGTCCACACGGAAAACCGTACGGACCCGTAGCAGTCGCGGAACCATAGCCGGACACGGGCGCCCACGGCACCCCACGTCCGACTGCCGGACCAGGCGAGATAGATGAGTACCACGCCCGGCCCGGCACACCCGTTCCCGTGACGGCTAGTGCCAAACCAAGCCGCACGGAACCGGTGCACGGTAACGGATTTGCCTCAGCCACAGGCGGAGCCGCTGACCTGGCTTGCGCCAAACCAGACAAATGGAGGCCGGTTCCGTCTAGGACGGAATCAACCTCCATATTCCCCACCTGCGGCTTCACGGGCCGCAGCAACCTCTCCTCCTCGTCTTCAGACTCCGAAGAGTCGTCACTAGACGAGTCAACCGTGGAACCGTCCTGGCGGACGGCTCCCACACCTGACGGACCGGCCACCGCTACTGGACCACCCGGAGGTGGCCGCAGAGAAACAGAAACCCGTCTGGCCGAAGCCAGACGGGACTGCCAGGGGGCCGTACGAGACGGCCCCCTCGGTAACCAGTCCAGAATCCTGTCCGAGGACAGGATCCGTACCAGGCATGGGGAGAAACTGCCCCCCCCAACCTTTGGTAGCAGGGACGACACCAGCGTGGTCAGAACGCTATGCAGAAAAACCCTGCAGAGCCGGACCAAACCACGCCGGCGGTGCCATCTCCGCCACCTCCAGCTGGGGACGTGGAGCACCCGCACCGGCCGAACCAGGCGCTCCACGATTTACTCTCGGACCGCCTGACCCCGCGTCAGACCCAGCCAAGTCCTTCTGGGCAAGGAACTTAACCATCGTTTCGACGGACCACACTGCACAAACATTACACCTATGATCTATATTACACAGGGCACACATAAAACAGACATGGTCCTTGAACATTACACGGACAAACTTATGGCAGTCGTCACATGATGGCGGGGCTGGCTTGGCCTATAAAATAAGCACAAACCTACAATAAACAAGCGGAACGAGACCCGGATGGAAGGCAGACAATTAATTTTCAAATAATTTGACTCATAAATTAACCGTAACCTCCCCGCACCCCACCCCGCCACGTTACAACAACGATCGCATTGATTATGACGACAAGTACGCGGCGGGCACAACACACCCATAATAGATCCTCCAGGATGTGTAACGGCTCCAGGAATCATATCGCATAGCATTCAGGGTATATTTACTAATCAATATAAATTATACTCCTAACGAACGCAGCACGATATGTGAAGAAAACAACAAAATGTATAACAAAACTGCTGTCTCACACGGTAAAACCGCAGACCACACATCTACTCAAGAATTTTGAAACCACCGATCATTGCAAACCGATCGTGATCACACGTAAACTTGATCATTCTAAAGTTTCCGGTACCATTTTTAGTACGCAGCACCCAGAATAAGATGCGCGAATTAATGAAAAATTTTTCTTCACATAAACATCCGAGCGACCGGGTGTGACGTCACCCGCTCGGATTCTACGGAGAACGACGTCAGCCGATATTCGTGTTAGAAATACCGTAGCAAACACCTATTTTCATATCTGCCGATCGCATGTTGGGGTTTAAAGAAGGCGATCGTCTGGCATATATCGTTGTTAGCACACGTCCCAGATTCTATGGGGACAGAAATTGGAACATGCGACAGAACAAAATTTAGAGACCTAAGTCTTAACTATGGATAATAAAGAACAATACAACCTGGTTGTCTTGGGCGGTATTCTCCATAGTCCTTAGTTAATCCTTTCAGAACACACAAACTATCACTGATTAAAGACTTAGATTATTTTAAAACACTAAAATCCTTAATGCAAAAAGCATGTATTGCTCTTGTCGCTATGCAAACAAGAATGAGCTCTATGGTAACCGGGTACTCGGCAGTTGGGAGCCGAGTACCCGGTTCCCAGGAGTCGGTAAAGCTTTCTAAGTCTATAATCCTAGAGCCGCTGTCAGGGCCAGCTGTATATCAGAAGTAACAGAATGGTGAGTATTGATCGAAGGAGAAATTGATAGTCCCCGGGTGTTCAAATCGATCGATCCCAACACTAGCAAGGTGTGGTGGAGCTTAGCTATAGATGGGCGGCGCATAGCTATAAATGGAAAGGACCATTGGATTTAGGAACTGAAGAACATTAAAATACATTGGTTAATTGGATTTCGGAATTGAAGAAAGTGAGCTCAAGCTACCTACTTTGAAATAGACAGACAATTTGAACAGATGTTTCAAATGCTCATAGGCTCTAGTTTATGGAATACACCTTTGATTTCAGTACACGTGTCAATCATCTTAGTAGCGGCTTATTGAATTACACTGAATTTCTTGTAACACATTCAAATTTCGACAAATATGAGACCATATCAAATTTCAGTCAAACCAGAATGAGCTGTTTTGAGATTAGACCATTAATGATACTTGATTCTGAGCTCATGAGATAAGCTTTAAAATGGTATATAATATGTCCAGCTTTCTGTTCATTTTCCATATTTTACAAGCTAATGAAAAACCCTGAAAAAATGTAACGCAACCCCAGTCTGTAAGCAAGACAACTTATAAGTATTAACTTGTACAACTGCTGGTCCTACAAGCATAATTTAGCATTGTTTTCTATGTGTTTCAGACTGAATCATGAGTGACAGAGTCCAGTAAATCACTGATTAGATATGAAATAAGCTTTGGACTTGGAAGATAGTTGTTAGTTTTTCAAGCCTTGGAGTTGCAAAATCAGTCATTGTAATTTAACTTATGATGACTGGGTATGTAACTCCAAAACTACCATTTTCTCCCACCAAGAGCAAGCCTATCTTATTTAGAGAAGTTGTAATATATCTGATTTAACAAGACTTGTAATTTAAGTGGCTTTAAAGTCATCTGTTCCAACTTATTTAGCCAAAACTTAAAATGTTACGTTTTTGAAAATAAAAATTTGACTAATTTTCATAGAATAATTTGAAATAGCAAATAAAAAGGTAGTTGCGCAGTTTTCACATCCCAGAAAAACTATCTTCTTATCTACAATTACTGAAAGTTTCCAAGTAATAGCTTAATTTTCATTTTACATTACATATCTCACTGGAGTGACGATTTTGAGAAAAACACATTTAAAGTTTACTATTTACATTGATTTACATGTAAAATTAATTTTTTATTGCCTAAACAAGGTTTTCATTGAGAATGCATGCTAAATTCTACATGAATCTGATCATGTATGGTGTACTGGACCATTTTATAGGAAAAGAATTTTGGGACGCAAAACACCCATGTAACACAAATTTCCCCACCTTTTGACACACGACCACATTTTGCTGAGTGGCCAAATTAGCAGCAGAGCATGGGTATGGCGAGTGGTGGTTTATTTAGAAAATAATTTAACTGGCCATAATTGCTGCCTAGATGCCGCCATTAATATTGTGACCCAAGTTTGGTGTTAATCCATCCAGAAATAAATATATATAAAAATAAAATCCGCTGACTTTTGTCAGTCAGCCAAGCTAAAAAAAAAATCACTGGCACCTCATGATCATTTTCTGACAATGGGGGTTTATATTTTTGAGTCGAGCTACAAATATGTAAAAGATCCCTTAGACATGGATCTTGTAAAGAAAGTTTAACATGTTGAATGTACATGTACAACTAGGTTATCCAAGATGGCCATTGGCCAATTAGATAGAACGTTTGGACAAAGTTATTTCAGATACATTGTATAGGCTTTTTTGCCTAGAGGCCAGATGTTTCTTGAATGTCAAGTCAATCAGCAAAGCAGTTTCCGAGATCTTAAACTTTAGATGTTTCTAAAAATAGCGCAAAATCTGGTGACCATCGTCAAAATTAACCAGGAAGAATCTTGGCCCCCCCCCCTCCCCCTATGGATGCTTCCAGCCAAATTTGGTTGAAATCTGCACAGCCTGTCTTGAAAAGCCTTAAAATTCCCCCTTGTTTTCCTATAGGACTTTTGGCAGGGGAAAAATGCAAGATGACCATGATAACCGCCGACTGGTTTAACCGACAAATTGGAAAAGCAAATATATATTTTCACCATTAAAATCCATCAGATAAAAAAAATTCAATATGGCCAGCAAAATGCTACATTTTGATTGGTCCATGGCAGCCACATTTTTGATGCTCTGGGATTGTCTGGTATCAAGCTCCTTTGAATAAACTTTAATTGCCCATAGACAATAATCATATTTCCTAAATTTTGCCCTGGCCGAGTTGGGAGTCCAAAACGTTTTTGTGCAAACTAGGTCTTCCAAGATGGCCGCTAGGCAATTCGACCAATCAGGTGGTGCTCTTGACCAAACTCGGTTTAGCTTTTGACATATATTTACTTTTGGGTTTCCAAGAATATTAATAAAAATGTAGCACAAAATCCAAGGTAGCCGCCTCTCAAAAGATGTAAAATTTACCTATCAGCTCTGTTTGAGCAAAAATGGATCGCTATGTCATAAGGATTTTCCTGCCAAATACAATTGGAATAATAGTCCTGTGGTTCTTAAAATTAGGTTATTTAAAGAAAAAGTTGACTGACAATGGACGGTCGCCATATCATACATTTAATCTCACTTGGCCATTCTGCTAAGCGAAGAACATGAATGATGACGCCTAACCCTTTCACTGATGAATTTCCCCTATCTAATTATCAAGGCAACCATGGTCAAACTGCTGAACGTTTGAAATTAATTTGACTGATAGACATTATCCATTGCCTTAGGCAGCAACTGCTTCCCGTCAAATGAATTTCAAGTTATTCAAAAGAATAAGCTTTATATATCGTAAAGAACATTTATAACTTTTCAGGGATTCGTCGGTAAGGGTTCATGAAATGTATGTGGAAATCGGGTTTATGTCACAATTAAACAAACCTGTGGCTTCATTGTAGTACACATTGATCCTCTCTAACTGCAGATCAGAATCCCCATGATATGTGCCAGTAGGGTCAATACCATGTTCATCTGAAATCACCTCCCAAAACTGAAAAAGACAAATTTACACCGCCCGTCTATTATTGCTATACAAAAAGTTACATAATTAGCATTTTAATTACAAGTTTATTGCACGCAATCTCATACTCTTCTTTTGGCCAATCAAGCGCTAATTTTCTAAATACACAAAAATTAAAAAGGCTACTGAAGAGGCCTGTCACTCAGCGTCTGTGTCGGTTAGGGACAGTGGGTTTCCATTTCAAAATTCAGCAATTTTCCAATTCACAAAATGCCTGAATTTATTTTATTTCCATTTCATAAAGTTGCATCATCAAAGCCGACTGTAGTCAAGTTAGAATTTGATACTTTAGTGTTATAAAGGGCCTTTAACCGTCACATTTGTTCAAGACAATTTCTCTCCTCTCAAAGAAAAAGTCAATTGGCAGATCAAGACTTTTTTGAAAATCTACCAATGGAATGACTGGCTGAAATTTCCCCAAAAATATTGGACCTATAAATGTTAATTCTTCAAAAGGCACAGATGTGTATTATAACTGAGGGATATACCAAGTTTCATTAAAATATCTGAACCGGTTCTGTATGATATGCTGTCTACGAGATATTGTGGACGGACAGAGACGCTGTGATTACTATAGGGCTCCATATCGTGCGGGGCCCTAAAAATAGGAAGAAAACACATGATTTTCAGGAAAATGCAACTCCATTTGCAAAGCAAGTTTAGACTCAATTTAACTTTTACCATTGGAATGATTGGTTCAGTTATCAAACCAGTCATTCCTATACATTTGGATTGAAATTTGTTATTGATTTGCAGTGCACATATCAGCTTTTATACTGGTCTTAAAAATGGCCATCTTTCTGTATCGCTAATACGCATGACGTCCTTTGAGCAGTTTTTTCAAATTGCAACATTATCAGTTTTCGTGATGATTATCCATCTTTAGACACCAGTTTGGAAAACCTACCCTGATATTCTCCGTACAGAAAATATTATACAGCGATCACGGAAATATATATTCTATGAAAATCATGTTACAATTTATTATATCAAGATATGAAAAGATTATTGTGATTTTCCCACGCCGCGAATGGATGATTTCCGATTTGCATCTGTATATTTAAAACGTTGAATTGCATATTTGTAGACATCATAAACAAACTTACAGAATTCTCCCATGATGGACACTTTCGCATTTTATTACTCTAAAGAATCTTGGCAGGCTGTGCAATAGAGTTAGAGTAGGTGGAGCGCTTATGGTTATTCGATTACGTAGTTGAATGATGTCAGATTAATATAGCCAATACAATTTCATTTCTCAAATAAATATATAAATTTGCCTCTGTTCAAATTCATTTCCAATTACCAATGGAATAGTCCTTTTAGGAGGCTATAAATGCTGAAGTGAAGGTATAGAGTATAATCGCTCTACTGCTTTTTTAACTCTGGGCTGTTCTCAGATGTCTGCTAGATTTCAAGAGCAATTATCACATCTTGACTAAACTGTTACACCCAGACGACTTGACTTTGACTGCTGCCAGCCACTAGACAATAATAACTCTAGACCAGCTGAATATTTTCAAACTAATTTGACCGATAGTTATTGCCGAGTAATATTTTATATCATATCCAGTGTTACACTCACAAAACATTAAGACTGATAAAATGTAGCCCATCAAGTGTAGACAAAACATGGTTACGGCAGTGTAGGCATGTTTATTAGAAATTCGGTCAATGGTCATGACCCGTCCAGTAGAACTGCAGTTATTTCAATGTCTTAACAACAAGAACAAATTCTGGGATGCTTATTGTTATAATACATTTTAATAATATAAATAAGGTCAACATTGTTTAGAGTGATTATCTATTTAGTTCCGAAGATGAGTGCATGTAAAAAAAATCAATGATTTTGTTAGTTTAGTAAAAAAAAATCATAAATCATGACCAGTCATCATTATGAAGTGTCAGTGATCCGTTAAACGGCCAAGGAGGTATTGTCCGGAAACCAATTTTCAAGATGGCTGCCGCTGACTGGCAGCCATATTGGATTTCAGATTATCGTAAATTTTGGTAAGTTTCTTCACCAGACATATTCCAACGATCGTAGGAAGGTATCAAAAAATGAAATCCAGAAACTAACTTTCAAGATGACAGCCAATGACTGGCAGCCATCTTGGAGTTCGGACCATCATCAATTTCGATAGGTTTCTTCTCCACACCTAGTCCAACCACCCTACGAAGTTTCATAGGGATCCGATAAACAGTAACGGCGTTATCATTTGGAAACCAATTTTCAAGATGGCCACTGGTGGCTGTCAATCTCGATAGGTTTCTACGACAGAGGTAGTCGAACCACCCTATGAAACTTCATAGCGATCCATTAACCGATAATGGAGTTATCACCTGGAAACCAATTTTCAAGATGGCCAACGGTGCCTGGTGGCCATCTTGGATTTCGGATCATTGTCGATTTCGATAGGCTTCTTCCACAGACCGAGTCCAAACACTATGAAGGTTCAAAGCGATCCGATGAACGGTAACAGAGTTATCATCTGGAAACCAATTTTCAAGATGGCCACTGGTGGCCTTCTTGGATTTCGGATCATTGTCAATCTCGATAGGTCTCTTCCGAAGTGGTAGTCCAACCACCCTATAAAGTTTCATAGCGATCCGATAAGACGATAATGGAGTTATCATCTGGAAACCAATTTTCAAGATGGCCATCTGTGGCTGGCGGCCATCTTAGATTTCGGATCATTGTCGATTTCGATAGGTTTCTTCCTCAGACCTAGTCCACCCAGCCTATGAAGTTTCAAAAGGATCCTGTAAACAGTAATGCCGTTATCATTTGGAAACCAATTTTCAAGATGGCCACCGGTGGCTAGCAGCCATGTTGAAGTTCGTACCATTGTCAATCTCGATAGGTTTCTACCACAGAGGTAGTCGAACCACCCTATGAAATTTCATAGCGATCCGTTAACCGATAACGGAGTTACCATCTGGAAACCAATTTTCAAAATGGCTGTCTGTGGCTGGTGGCCATCTTGGATTTCGGATCATTGTCGATTTAGATAGGTTTCTTCCTCAGATCTAGTCCAAAACACTATGAAAGTTCAAAGCGATCCGATAAACGGTAACGGAATTATCTGGAACCCAATTTTCAAGATGGCCACCAGTACCATCTTAGATTTCGGATCATTGTCGATTTCGATAGCTTTCTTCATCAGACCTAGTCCAACCACCTCTATAAAGTTTTAAAGCGATCCGATAAACAGTAACAGAGTTATTATGCGGAAACCAATTTTCAAGATGGCCGTCTGTGGCTGGCGGCCATCTTGGATTTCGGATCATTGTCGATTTTGATAGGTTTCTTCCTCAGTGGTAGTCCAACCACCCTATAAAGTTTCATAGCGATCCGATAAGACGATAATGGAGTTATCATCTGGAAACCAATTTTCAAGATGGCCATGGGTGGGTGGTGGCCATCTTGGATTTCGGATCACTGTCGATTTCGACAGGTTTCTTCGTCAGACCTAGTCCACCCAGCCTATAAAGTTTCAAAGTGATCTGATAAACAGTAACAGAGTTATCATGCGGAAACCAATTTTCAAGATGGCCGTATGTGGCTGGCGGCCATCTTGGATTTCGGATCATTGTCGATTTTGATAGGTTTCTTCCTCAGTGGTAGTCCAACCACCCTATAAAGTTTCATAGCGATCCGATAAGACGATAATGGAGTTATCATCTGGAAACCAATCTTCAAGATGGCCATGGGTGGGTGGCGGCCATCTTGGATTTCGGATCATTGTCGATTTCGATAGGTTTCTTCCTCAGACCTAGTCCACCCAGCCTATGAAGTTTCAAAGGGATCCGATAAACAGTAACGCTGTTATCATTTGGAAACCAATTTTCAAGATGGCCACCGGTGGCTGCAGGTTTCTACCACAGAGGTAGTCGAGTCGAACCACCCTATGAAATTTCATAGCGATCCATTAACCGATAATGGAGTTATCATCTGGAAACCAATTTTCAAGATGGCCAACGGTGGCCATCTTGGATTTCGGATCATTGTCGATTTCTTAAACCATATTTCGTGAGTTCTGAATCGACCCCCTCAAAACGGCTTATAACATTTTTACATTTCTAAAAAATCGGCCGAAATCCAAGATGGCCACCGGCCAAATTGGCTGATCAGGTTCGTTTGAACAAACTTGAGCGCTAAGGATGCTCCTGCTAAATATAATTTAAATCGGTCCAGCAATTCATGAGAAGACATTTTAAATTTCCCATTGCTTTAGTATGGGAGCTTTTGGCAGGAAATTAATCCAAAATGGTCACCAAAAACCCTTTAATCCGACAGTTTCGAAAATTACAAATTTGAGATCAGAATACCCAAAAACCTATATAAAACCAATTTCTGCCTCAAAATCCATCAAAATAAAAAAATCCAATATGGCCTCCAAACACGCTACATTTTGATTGGGCCACGGCGGCCATGTTTTTTGACGGATCAACTTCCCTTTAACAAATTTTAATGGCCCTTAGTACCTAATCATAACTGCCAAATTTTGATCCGATCCCTTCAGCAGTACTGGAATTGTTTTCCATAAAACTAGGTCAACCAAGATGGCTGCCAAACCATTTGACTAATCAAAATCAAGTTCCCTTGAACAAACTTGGTTTAGCTCTTACCAGAGATTATATTTCATGACGTTTGCATCAATCCCCAATCAGTTTCTGAGATTTTTAGACATTTCCTAAAATCGGCCAAAATCCAAGATGGCCGTCTGGCAAATTGGCTTCATTTCAACAAAGTTGGATCCATTCCCTATGATCTCAGTCCATAATGACCGCGAGCTAAAATGACCGCGGTAGGGACGAAAATGACCGCTATAGTATTCCTAATAAGCCTTAACAATAACTACTATCCGCTACGAATATTCTATATGCGTATATAAGTTACAATATATATTATATGTTTCCTACTACGAGTTCCTATCTAATTTAACTTATATAAAATTTGTGTGGTTTTTTTAGGTACCGTCGCGTAGACTGTGCCTAAAGGGAACGAAAATTCCGGAAGTAGCAATTTAAAAAGTGAACACTGTACGTCTGCTAGATAATGCTAAAGTGCTCAAAGATATTTAGAAGAAGTTTAGTGCTACAAAAAGCAGTAATAAACGGAGATTCTATGACCACCTTACATCTAAAACATAAATAAAATAGTATAAAAAATCTTGTCCCGGGCGCGGTCATTTTAGCTGGCGGTCATTTTCGTCATACACCTTCCCTATGGCCCAAGGATGCTTCCTGCTAAAAATAATTGAAATCGGACAAGTGGTTCTTGAGAACAAGTTGTTTAAAGGAAAAGTTAATGGACAGACACATGACGGACGTCGAGATGGCATAAGCTCACCTGGACTGAAAAGGCCAGGTGAGCTAATAATAACATGGCATAAGCTCACTTAGCGGCGGCAACTTAGCCTTTCAGGACAGGTGGGTTAATAAGAAAATCAACAAAACTGGATTTATAAATATTCAAGACACTGCTAATTTTCCCAAGCAAGAAAAATTGACATGTTGAGTCATGTTCAAACACGCTAATGCAGTAATCATGGGGCACATGATTACTGCATTAGCGTGTTTGAACATGACTCAACATGGTGGGCAATGGCCGCCATGGGGGAATCCGACTGTTGAAATCCACATGTCCCCAGCGATTTTCACATGCATTTGCATCAGGGAACTCACTAAGTTACATTACTGAATATTTGTAACTGTTATATTTCTATAAATACATAGAAATCCGATTAAATTAAAAAAAGCCCGCCCGACCGCCATTTGCATTACGTCCCGCCATTTGTATTGCGTGTTAAGTTGCCCGTCTTCGCATCCATTATACATTTATTCAAATAAGACAAGTAATATACTATTATACATTCTAAGTTGATTAACGAATATAAGTTGAAAATGTAATACCTTAGCACCAATCTGGTTGCCGCACTGACCAGCTTGTAAATGTACAATTTCACGCATCTTGTTTTAAATTTCTGGAATTTGTTCACGAGAATTTGTCTTCCACTAACCGCTCCAACAATAGGACACGCATGCGCAATATTTGTCATTGGCAACGAGGTGAGCAACGCGGATCAAACCATAGATATATATCTAGGTGACTCCTTAGGCTATTGCACATGCCATAAATACGATGGTGCCAGTGTAGTTGATTATGTTGTGGTTGAAACTGGCCTATTAAGTAGAATCGACCTCTTTCATGTTAGCCCAATAAACTACCTTTCAGACCACTTTCAGATATCATTCTCCCTCACGGCTGATAAAATCTTACATGACGCTGACCAAAGAAATGGCCATGATCCCAATTCACTAAACCCAGCCCCCACCAAAATTTGTTTGGGAAGATGGCTCCACAGACAAATTTAGACTAGTGCTGCGCAGTCCAGAAGTGGCCAGTTTATTAGCTAACTTAAAAAATAAAGCATTTAAGTCAGGAAGGAACAGAAGAAGCAGTAGATGAATTCCGCAATATATTATTTGTTGCTGGACAAGCAAGCCTTAGGATTAAACACTTTAAGCAAAAATCTAAACACATGAAACATAAATTGACATCGAAAAAGAAATGGTTCGATGCTGACTGTGGATCCATGCGTCGTGATGTCCTAAAACTTGGAAAAAACCTCCAGAAGAAACCTTTTGACAACAAATTAAGGGACACATACTTTCAAAAAGCTCAACTTTACAAGAAAACTATCAAGCATAAGGAAAAACTTCATAAGGAGAAAATTTTAGGAAAAATCAATGCGGCTTACACTTGCGACCAAAAATAATTTTGGACAATAGTTAATATCATGAATCCTATGCCCAGCGACATTACAAGTGAAATAAGCCACTGTGAATGGGTAAACCATTTTACTGCCCTGCTTAATGACAAGGAAGCGACCTCGTCTAAAAAGAAACTTGTTGAACTTGAAAAATCTAATATCTCAACTCTAGATGAACTCAATGGCCCTCTTACTACTACTGAGATCCTTGCAGAAATTAAACATACCAAGACTGGTAAATGCAGCAGTGATGGATGACCCGATCCTAAATGAAATGATTAAAGCTGGAAGTCAAGCACTGCTGTCACACCTAACCAAACTCTTTAACATAGTATTTTACAACGGTAACTTCCCCTCACAGTGGAATGATGGTATACTCATACCAATTCATAAAAAAGGAAGCCCAGTTGATTGCAATAACTACAGAGGAATTTGTATTACTAGCTGCCTAAGTAAACTGTTTAACAGTATCCTAGCCAAGAGACTGATCAACTGCATCAATAAACACAACATACTTAGTACCAATCAGGCTGGTTTCAGACCCAATTTTAGAACATCTGATCATGCCCAGACATTAATTAGCCTCATCAATAAATATGTTCACTCTGAAAATAAGAAATTGTACGCCTGTTTTGTCGACTTTAGTAAAGCTTTTGACAAAGTAAATCGTGATCTAGTACTGTCTAGGATTATAGAAACCGGGATGGGAGGAAAATTCTATGACTTAATAAAATTCATGTACTCCAATACTAGGTACAGAGTTAAAACCAGTAGTGGTGTATCTGAATCATTTCAAAGCAACACTGGTATAAAACAAGGTGATATTCTCAGTCCTATCCTGTTTGATTTATTTGTAGATGTTATTGGTGACACTTTTGATAAATTATGTGAACCGGTAACACTAAGTACTGAATGCCTAAATCACCTACTATATGCTGACGACCTCATGTTGTTATCCGAAACTGCTGACGGGATGCAGCGATGTCTTGACAAGTTTCATGCATTCTGTGACAAGATGTTACTGAAGGTCAACCTTGATAAAACTCAAATCATAATATTTAACAGGTCTGGTAGGAAATGTAAAAATCTTTCATTTGCACTTGGTAAGGACGAACTAGTGATAACAGATAAGTATTGCTATCTCGGTACCACATTCCAAACATCTGGAATCTTTAGCCAAAATATAAAGAACCAGTGCAACAAGGCATTGAGGGCATATTTCAAGATTAAGTCCAGCTACATGCAATTCGGTGGAGTGTACCCAAATGTTCAGATAAAATTGTTTGACTCACTAATCAAACCAATCCTATTACACCATGGCGAAATTTGGGGAGCAAAAGCAGCAAACCTATTCTTTGAAAACTAATTTGAGAAACTTGATCAAGTCCATTTCGAAAAACTGTTAAACAAATTTTGCAAAAATGTTATTGGCGTACATAAATATGCATCAAACATAGCTGCAAAGGCTGAAACAGGAATGCATCCCTTTACTATTGAGATTCTTGCTAAGCTTATTAAGCACTGGATCTGGATCCTATCTTT
Source organism: Chaetoderma sp. LZ-2023a (assembly GCA_034401795.1). Lineage (NCBI taxonomy): Eukaryota > Metazoa > Mollusca > Caudofoveata > Chaetodermatida > Chaetodermatidae > Chaetoderma > Chaetoderma sp. LZ-2023a. The sequence continues at coordinate 94,085,680 of CM067366.1, read as the reverse complement.
GCCTAATACTAGAAAAATTAAGCGGGCTTACTTATCTGACTTCCATCTACTCCACAATAACAGCATCAGCTCATAGCTGCAGTTGGATTTGAGGATGTGTGGAAGTTACAAAAACCAGATATGTACACAACCAACATCGCCAGAACACACCTACGAAATCAATATGAACAGTACTTCTTTGATGCTTTCCTAAACTCTCCCAAACTTTCAACATATAAGAACATGAAACATACCTATGGAATCGAACCATACCTTACTTCCAATGTGCCTTTCAAATACCGGTCGACTACAGCCAAACTTAGAATCAGTGCTCATCAGCTAGAGGTTGAAACTGGTCGCTACTCCAAAATTGATAGAAAGGATAGATTGTGTAAACTATGTGGTAAAGGGGTAGAAGTTGAGACAAATTTCCTAATCATCTGTGACGATTTGTCAAACTTGAGGTACTCAATTTTCCACACCTCAAGAATCTTACTGGCACCCAGGATCCTTTATTACATCTTGTCGACCTACTGTGCTTTAGTAACATTAACATAGCAAACATGTCAAAAGCATGTAAAGGTATTCGCTGCATGATGGAGTATAGAAAGGAACTAATTTCTACCATGTCAGCCACAACATAATCAGCTCGCCGTTGTGTGATTAAAATAGAACAGGATCTGTAAATATATTATATGTGGTGTGTGTGAGTGTGCACGGGTGTGCACATGCGTGCCTGCATGCGAATATGTATTTACTTATATGTATGTGTGTAAGTGTCTGAATATGCTCGATACGTATGGGGGCAATAAATAAAAAAAAAAAAAAAAAATAAATTTATATATATATTTATTAATTACTGTAATTTATATTGATTGTTTCATGTAATGTATGCTGATTAGCCTAAACAGGCAAAAAAGGCAAATAAATATCTATCTATAAGCAAGAAAACTTAGTAGATCGGGGGATGCCCTTAAAAAAAGATACCCATATCTCCAGAGTTAACGAAAACGCAGCGAGGAGACCGAAATAGAAGAGGAGTTGAAGAATCAGAATCAGAATCTTTTATTCATCATCAGTTAAGCTCCACCTACTCTTCACGTGTGTTGTCTTAGTATGTCTTAGGATGTTGTTGTGGACTTAGGCTTGTTCAGCCCGTATCATCATCATCATCATCATTACGACGTATGAGGCCTATATGGTCGTTTGTCGGTCAAAATACTTATTATTATAACTATTTGTCACTGTTTTCGGTGTAGGAACTTTTTGTTGACATGTAATGTACGATGGATACATACATTTGTATATACGTATGTCCGCCGCTTTATTTTCCGCTGACTTATACCACGGATGCACGAGACTTCCAGGCATTTTGTAGTCCGCAGTAGTCATACTTAATTTCTTGATCTTGCCAGAATCGATCCAGTCCTACCTCAAATTTAAACACTGAATCGATGTTTACTAATGCATTTGGTAGGCTGTTCCATACATTGTTGACTCGGCTTGTAAATGAATTTTTCCGTGGATATAGTTTGGCCCTTTCCTTTCTTACTCTCAGGCTATGGCCTCTTGTGTAGCTACTTTCTATTACCTCAAACATGTTGTCTGTCACCTCCGTGTCATACACTCCATTCAGGATTTTGTACACTTCAATCATATCACCTCTCAGTCGTCTATATTTAAGCATTGGCAGGCCATGCTTTCTTAGTCTGGCTGGGTAATCTAGCTCTTTCAGCATGGGGATAAGCTTTGTTGCCCGCTTTTGTACATTTTCAACCACCAGGGTTTCCGTCTTACTCTGTGGTCCCCACACACTGACTGCATATTCAAGATGTGACCTCACCAATGCTTTGAATAGGTACGTGATATAAATAGCCATCTCTTATGCACTCTATGAATGACTCTGCGTCCGAATTTTATGGTGCCATCCATGTATCCCAATTTATGTCTGGAAAGTTGATCTCACCCATAATCAGTAGGTGCGTAAATTCCTCACGTAAATTGCATGCTGCTTGAATCAATTCATTAAAATTTTCTGTAGTACTGCTCGGACTTTTATATATACATCTTACCAACAAATTTTCAGTGCTGTTTAATCTAATTTTCACCCAAATGCTTTCTTGAAATTTAATTTCAATTTTGTATTCCACCCCCTTGAGGTGTTCCTTAATATATAGGGCTACACCACCTTTGCTTCCTGCCGCTGACTCATTTATGAACAGTTCAAATCCTGGAATCTGTAGTTCTGCCAGAGATGGAGAATATATAAATTTTTTTTGGATAATCCTCTGTTATTCCAATTAGTGTCTCGATGATCGTGCCAGTCATTGCAGCGCTAAATTGTCAAAGTGTCTTCTTGGTCGGCAAATGGGCATATTCTATTAAAAAAAACCATTGTAGGGTTATGCCAGGAGCATGTTTGCAATTAACCAGTTACAACAAATTCTTGAAAGCATAAAAATATGTTAGTTGAATAAATGTTGAGTCATTTCTCTGAAAGCTGTTGCATCCTATTGCAACTTCTGCTTCCAGTCAAATTCCAGTTTCAAAATATTCAACAGGCAGTAAATATGGGTAAACATAAAAAAATTTGGGATCAATTAGTTAACTCTTTCAAGTACAGAAAGGCAGAAAGCTTAAAATTTACCCTGCATATGCCTATTGTGTAAAACTAATTAGTTTGGAAGCTACTGCAACGTAATTACAGGCAAATTTAATTTAGAAAATTAAGCACTCTGCAGTAATTTTACAATTGGGAGTAAACATTGTAAATGATTAATAACGCTGGATTTCAATAGTGTGAAAGCACTAAATTCCTCAGTAACCGAACCAGGCGTTCCAGTGGTCAATCGCTTGGCCTGCAAATGGACATACAATAAGGAAATATTCTGATTTTCCTGACAGAACTTGGTCATTAAATGGTTAAGTGATAGTCGGCCTTCATAACGCGAAGTAAATAGGTAAATCTAAAGCACTGGCGATATTTTGCTGGTGTGTCGTTGACATCATAATCTCGCGGTTTCTCGCTCTCATTACGAGAAAATGGATGCGCCCGAGGAGTCACGTTTTCGACTGTTTTGGGCATATTCATTTTATTATTTCTCGGCAATGGAAGTGTATTTTATATTTTTTTTGCAGCAACTATTTCAGATTATAGTATATTTTTAGTTGACTTATTCCCGATTTTCACTGGAATTTCCCTTTAATGACTCTTCACATCTGTGTTGAAATCAATTGATATTTTATGGATCCAGAATCTCAAGATCAAGTAACCATACATAATACATGTCTGTATGTGTGCTATAACTATTGCTTCTTCTTCATAGGTGATTATGAATATTGCAATCGCTGAATCATAAGGAGTACTGATGTCAGACAGGGCAATATCTGTATGCTGTGTTGCTTTCTTTTGATAAGTAATCCTTTTTACGTGTCAATTCTTAACCTTGCTGCCAGCTGACCTGCTTCAATATCTGTCTTTATAGAGCTGTCCAAGATTATCTTTGTTTTAGCTGATTACCTTATCCACTGTATTATGTCAATGTTTTGTGAGAACCTTGTATAGCGTCTCTGTCCATGTATAATAACACCTGCAGACCTCACAAACAATATGTGACTAATCTGAAATGGAGTTGTTGCAGTCCATACTCTCTCTTAGCCAAATTATAACTATTTTAGCCAATACTTTCCAATGCCAACATTCCACCACCACCAAGTAACCCTAGCTGAGCTCCAGCTGCTATTTATGTGTCCTGAAGTCAATTTATATACTTGAATACTGAATTTCCAGAATCTCAATTTCAGTGGAAACTATAGAGATGAGCTGATGAAAATTGTGAAGCTTCAAGGCAACTTTAGAGGTAGGCTGGTGAATATTTTGAAAAGTGAATTACCTGGAAGTTGTTTCTGTCTAAGTCAACTTAGTCTCAAGATACTCAACATCTGGTCTATATGTGATAGCTTGTATAGGTACTCTGTATATATCATCTCCATCAGGTAATTCTAGCTACGCTCCACCTACTATTTTGCGTGTGCTGAAATCTATTTATATACTTTAAGTCCTTAGTTTCCAGAATCCCAATTTCAAAGTAACTATCCAGGGAGGCTGGTGAATATTCTGAAAACTGGGTTGCCTGGAAGCTGTTGCTGCCTAAGGCAGCAACAGCCTTCAGTCAGATATTCAACAGCTGGCCTGAAGGAGTGTCTGGCGTAAGCATTAACACCATATTTCCACCATTGCTGCCATCAAACATCAATACAGTTACTGCGCCAAGATGAGGAAGCCAGTTTGTAGTCCATCGACTAGCTAGACCTGGGTGTCATCTATCCTGTCTCTTCTTTCTCCAATCGTCCCTGCAAAACCCTAATGCCTGCCAAGTTCCCTTGCTCAACTTGTAGGAAACCAGTAAAAAAGAACCACAGAGCACTATTATGTGATTTATGAAATACCTGGATTCACCTGAAATGCGCTAAGCTCAAAATTTCTGACCACACACATCTTGAAACCAATAACAAATCATGGTGGTGCATCAACTGCAACAAATCACTGTTCCTCTCCAATCACTATGACAATGATACACACTATACGCTTGCAAGTCTAAATCCACATTGCAAATACAATCATATGGAACACATGGACCAGGAAATTATAAACTCATTTACACTAAATACATGCAAAACAAACCTGACTGACAACAGAACAGACCTAAACATAACACCACCAGCATGTGACTACATTCTACAAAACACATTCAATGACAACTTAATAACATCCAAGGAACATGCCACCTTTTCACTCTTACATGCCAACATACGATCACTCCTGAAGAACATTGACAGGTTAAGCTGCCTTCTAGAACTGAGTGCACATGAATTTGGAATTATTGGAATTACTGAGACATGGCTAAAAGCAACTTCACCTACTAACCTTGTAGATATAAAAAATCACACGTTTATTGAAAAGCACAGAAAAATTAAAAAGGATGGTGGTGTAGGCATGCACATCAAGGATAATATCCAGTACACTGAGCATGAGGATCTTTCCATTCTGGATCCAAATTTTGAATCATTGTTTATAGAAATCCCAACAGAAAAATAAAAAAATAAAATAATAGGCACTATCTATAGTGCACCAAACACAGACAAAAGAAAATTTATCGACCTACTAGGAGCAAGCTTAGATGATGTTAAAAAAGAAACAAAACAGTCTACCTCATGGGTGATTTCAATATTGACCTGATGGAACAAAATTGCTCTCATTCACAGTTTTACAAATTTGCTAAATGCACATTCCTTTTAACCAAACATAACTAAGCCAACCAGAATTACTGAGAGTTCAGCTAGAACTATTGATAATATATTCAGTAATAATATAGGTTTCATCAACAAAACACATTTTTCGTAACAGACACATCAGATCACCTACCAATTTTTATCCTTGAAAAACGGCCAAACTACAGTAGACAATTTAAAAACGAAAAAATTAAGTGTAGAGAAAAGAATCAGGTCAACATTGAAAAATTTAAAAAGGCTATGTCTGATGTAGACTGGAATGAAGTGATAGATATAGAGTCATATGATGATGCCTACACCAAGCTCCACAACATATGCACTAACATCTTTGGGCACAGTTTCCCCCAAAATGATATAAATGAAACATGGAAAATTATAAAATCACTTTTGAATAAAAACAATAGAAAAGCACAACAGACCCAGTTTCTCTACAATAATAAGGTAATCACGGATAACAATGAAATTGCAAACGGTTTCAAGCAATATTTTGTTAACATAGGTCCAGATCTCTCAAAGAAAATTATATCTACATCAGGAATTAAATGAAGAAATCTTCACTATACTGAATTCACTTAATCCTGCGAAAAGTGCCGGCGTAGATGGGTTTAAATGGAGCATCGTCCAACGTCACAAATTACAGGCCTGTCTCAATACTTCTACTTTTCTCTAAATTAATGAAGCGATTAATGTATAATAGATTAATCAATTATCTAGAAAAAAATGAAATTTTATATGCTTCACAGTATGGATTCCGCCAGAAACACTCAACAATGCTCGCACTAGTTGAAATGACGTAAAAAAATAATTGAATCAATTGAAAAGAAAGAACATATAGTGGGCATCCTCATGGAACTTTCAAAAGCTTTTGATACTATCAATCACAATATATTATTAGGAAAACTTGCCTATTATGGAATCCGAGGATGTGCTCTTGCCTGGTTTCAGAGCTACTTAACTGATAGAACACAATGCGTGCTATTTAATGCAACCTGCTCTGAAAACAGGAAATTAACCTGTGGTGTTCCTCAGGGGTCAATTTGTGGCCATCTGCTGTTTCTTACTCTATATGAAGGACACAATTTGTCACTAATACTGTTTGCCGATGACACCAATGGCTTTTGCTCCGACAAAAACTTAGATATATTATATGAAAGAGTAAATAAAGAAATGGAAGAAGTTATTAATTGGTTCAAAGTAACCACGCTATCATTAAATGTTGATAAAACAAACTAATGCTATTTTCAAAGTCTAGACAATCAAGAAACAATAGTATTCCAAAAATCTATATTAATAAAAAAGAAATTGAAGAAGCGCCTTTTGCTAAATTCTTAGGAGTTTATTTAGACAAGAATCTGACCTGGGGCAAACAAATTGAGGTAGTCACAGCTAAAGTCGCAAGAGGCATGGGGGTCATTCAAGGACTAAAGCCATACCTAACACAAGCCACTATTAAAATCCTGTATTCCACACTGATCATTCAACACCTCACATACTACTATGACATCTGGACTACCACACAAAAAGTCAAATTAACAAAAATTGAAAGCATGCAGAAAAAATGCATTAAAATGTTCTCAAAAACAGGAACGGGTCAAAACATCTTCAAAACACAAAAACTTCTTACACTCACAGACATAGGTAATTCACAGATGACAAACATTGCCAGAGCCTTTCATCACAAAATCCTACATAAATCTATAACCCACAGCTTTGCAAACAACATCGAAATCCACACATACAGCACTAGGAACAAACATGATCTCCACATTAGATACACACGAACATACACAGGGAAACGTAGAATTTCAGTCGGTGTCGTCAAAGCATGAAATAATATAGACACATGCGAAAAAATATTAACACTAAAATCATATAAAGACATAACTAAAACTAGCATACTCAATACATACTAGATCTAGAAAACACACTAAACAACTATCATTACATAATGACATGATAACTAAGATCACACACTTCCTGTATCATTGCCATAGCTACAATCATAACAAACACCCACCACTACTACTACTACTACTACTACTACTACTACTACTACCACTACTACTACCACCACCACCACCACTACCACCACTACTACTATTACTTATTACTGCTACTACAACTACCACTACTACTATTACTACTACTACAACTACTACCACCCCCACCACCACTACTACTACTACTACCTCATAATGCACTATTACAGCTATCGCGACTACTGCTTCCTTCAATCTGACACACTTCTCCACGTGCTACTACTAAATAGCAACCTATGGGTTGAGCTGAGGTAATTGGTATGCATGCCCCCCATCCCCCTTCCTTCTCTCCCCCCACCCCCTCCAAATACAAATCTCTAATCGCAATAATTAAAAGGAAAAACATAGATGTATTGTATGGTTTGTTATTTTTTCTATGTCTACTTAGCTCAGTACCGTATCTGTACATTCATAAGTATATCTCACATTCTATATTAAGCTGTGTGTGTAATTCTATATGTATATTTAATGTTAGGTGTCTGCCACCACTATAGGCAATGCCTTCGGCGGACAACCTGTATTGAAAATATATAAATTGGTATCCAAGATGCAAATAAATAATATTGAATCTTGAATCTCATCAGCGTCACATGTATGACAATTGAGGCGTATATGGCCTTTAGTTGGTCTAAAGGCTTTTCTAGCTAAATGTAGTTCGGACGGGTTGGACGAAAGCAAGATTCAAGATTATTTATTTTCATATTTAGTCATCATTATCAGAGATTACAACATGCCATCCACCAACGGCAAGCCTATGAAGTGGTGGACTCCTAACATATAAACATTAATTGCAAAATATATTACGACATATATAGTATGATGTAACATAAAAAGACATATATAACGCGATACTATATGAACAGTAGATATATACATGTAGGATACAACAATAAAACAGTACAATTACATTCATGAACATAAAGGGATGGAGGGTGGGAGAGGGATGGGGTGGGGGGGGGCGGGGAGCTCATCTATTATATATTACTATGTTATTATTATTATTATTATTATTACTACTATACAGTTTTACATTTGATGTTCTGTTCCGGTGAACAGGTGCCTTGAATAGTTAGACTACAACACAGCTCATAATAGAATTAATAATGCTAAAAGAAGTTGGCATGCCTCAAGATCAAGACAGTAAGTTAACATATTTAATTAGTGAGAAGTGCTCCGCTGAACATACATAAGGTTACATACGGTTGATTTCTCGTACAGGTCCTGTAAGGTCCTCTTCACCAGACTCAAGTTCTTCCTCATCTGTTCCCTTTCTTATATTTCTTCCGCTTCCGATTGATGCTTTGAAGTCATCAAACATGTCTTGTGTTCTCCAATATTTGTCTAGTCAGTTTTTAAAAGCATTCACAGATGGCGCAGAGACTATTTCCTCTGGGAGATTATTCCACAGTTTCACTACCCTTAATGTGAAGTAGTTCTGCCTTTGAGTCAGTCTGCTCAATTGTGGGTATATCTTTTTAGAGTTTTCTCTTTCACTACATCTTGTTGTCATATCACTACACATCTTGATCAAGTCACTAGCTTCTGTATTATATATCCCATTTATAATTTTGTATAGCTCTAGCATGTCTCCCCTTTTCCTGCTTTAAGCTAAGGTGGGTAGTTTCAGCTTCCTAAGTCTCTCCGGATAGGTTAGATTCCTGAATCCAGGTATCTGTTTTGTTGCCCTCTGTTGCACCCCTTCGATCATTTCAATAATGCTTCATCTTACACGCTGTCCACACTGAAATCGTGTACTCCAGGTGCATTCTTACTAGGCTCTTATACAAGGGTGTGAAGATCTCCTGGTCCATATGCTGAAATGGTCATCTAATTAGGGCGAACATGGAGTTAGCTTTGTTAAGCTTCCCACTAATGTGGATTTCAAAGGGCAGGTTTTCCTCTATGGTTACTCCAATGTCTTTTTCGGTTTCCACATTTTGAACCTCTCTTCCATGGAGTGTGTATTTCGTGTTCGGGACGTGTGTTGTCTTCCCAATTTGCATATGCTTACACTTGTCTGGATGAAATTTTAGCAGCCAGGTATCGCTCCAGTTTGTCATTTTATCCAGATCTCTTTGCAGGATATCATGGTCCTCTCCTCGGGTAATTGCCCTGAAGATCTTTGTGTCATCTGCAAATAAATACATATCCGAGTCGACAATACATGGGAGGTCATTTATGAATATTACAAAAGTTACTGGGCCTAATACCGATCCTTGAGGGATTCCTGATGTAACCTCCGTCTATCTTGAGCATTCTCCATTTACTCCGTGTTGTGTCCGATTCTCTAGAAAGTTGGCTATCCAATCTACTACAGTGTCTTTTATGCCATATGCTTTCAGTTTGTTTATTAGACGCCTATGGGGAATTGTATCAAAGGCCTTCTGATAGTCCATGTAGACGCAGTCTGTACAATGGCCTTGGTCCAGTGTGTCTGTCCACTTGTCGAGGGCAACCAGTAGCTGTAGCGTTGTTGACCTGCCCGAGATAAATCCATACTGTTTTGTTGAGAATTGACTCCTTATCATGTGCTCAATAATGTGTTGTCTAATTAGCTTTTCCATGACCTTGCAGACCACAGAGGTCAAGCTCACTGGTCTGTAATTCCCTGCTTGGTGTCTGTTTCCTTTCTTAAATATTGCTGTAATACGGGCTTTTTTCCAGTCGTCTGGTACTTTTCGTAACCGAAGTGATTGGTTAAACAGCATGGTCAATGGTAGTGCTATGGATTGTGCAGTTTCCTTCAGGAATCTAGGGTGGAGTTCATCTAACCCTGGTGACTTGTCTACCTTTAAGTTTTCCAGCATTTTCTTGGTTTCCTCTACTATTATTTCTATGTTCGGCATCTCATACTGCACTGCCTTGCTTGGCAGAGTTGGAGTTTCGCCTGCTAAAAATGACGCTAGCATCTCTGCTTTGTCTTTATTGTTTTCCACTTTCAATGAGCTGGTGTCTGTTGGATCTGTGTACAAATCTACAATTTCCACTTTTGTCTTTGATCTAGACTTTATGTACTGCCATAATGCTTTCGGGTTTGATTTTGTGTTTCTGGCTAGTTGTCTTTCGAAATTCTTCTGAATATTCCTTGTGATCTTCCTCACTTGATTACATGCTCTCCTGTATTCCTTCTGTATCTTTCGGTCCTTGGTCTGGATTGCTTTCCTTGATAGAGCAGTCTTTAGCCTTATCTTTTCTATGGTATCTTTGTCCACCCGATATGCATGGGTTTGCTTTCGGGATGATTTACAAATCTTTATCAGCACATGTTTGTCTTCTATTTCCTTAATTCGTTTGTGGAACTGCGACCAGTTTATGTTTATATCATTTTCACGTGTAAGATATTGGGCCCAATTTACACCTTCCAGATCTTCGTTGACCTCTTTGTGGTTTGCTTTGTCATAGCACTTTCTTTCCTTTATTCTGTTCTGTACTTTACCAAGTGGACTTTGGTATTTCAAGTCAGTCACTATGTCCTCCTCGTTGGTAAATACCAGGTCTAGTACATGTGGTGTGTCACTTCCTCTCCATCTTGTTGGTTCTGTTATGTGTTGATATAGGTAGTTATCAAGAATACATGTGATAAATTTAAAATCCAGTTTATCTGTACTATCTCCTTTGCAGTTCCTGCTTTCCCAGTTTATATCCGGGAAATTGAAATCTCCCAGAAGTAGTATAGCCGGGATTAGAAAAATACCACCACCCTCCACAGGCAACCATTCTGCGATCCGCGGCTCCCACCGCCCTCTCAATTTAGGTCCCATCGGTACAGGTACTATCCATTTAGAGAAAACAACATCTCTAGGGCACATGAACATCTATAATTCCGTATTAGAGAAATGACTTCCTAAGTATATCTTGCAATATACTTTATGAGCTATTTTATGAGACATCTTATGAAACATTTTATGAAACAAGCTGACATCAACAAATGACCATTTAGACAAACAAAATTATTAGGTATTCTACATCGAATACGTTGGACATAAAAAGATCAACATGCCTACCATAATCCAATTACGTGCGATAGCGAAACAATTAGGTCTTAGAAGGTATTCTAAGGCATGCAAAGCTGAACTACTCCAGATGATTGGAGAGGGGCATGTTCAAGCGTTACCTCTGCCAAGGCAGCTCTCCCGTACACAACAGAAAACACTAACCTTTAATCAAGAGGAGGAAGCTCCTCAACCAGAGCACGATATTGACAATCGACTAAGGGCGGAGGCCGGCCACCCGGCAAATAGTTGATAGGTTTTTGGAAACCATGGAACGTGAACATAATGTGAACGTGAAGGGTTTGAATGTGCACTACGTAATAATCTAGCTCATCATCGAGAGGAGGAACTGTGTGAGTTTTACAATAGGATTGATGATGGGCTAGATTATTATAGGGAGTTTTTGGACTTTCATGAACTAGAGTTCGATTATAATATGTATGATGAGAGGGGTAATGAGTTACAATATTATAGACAACTCATTAGGGATGGCGTCATCGATGAGTATAATGAGGAAGCGGTAGCTGCACTGCAGGCGGAGCTAGCTCAACACATTGTGGATGATAATGATGAGCCTTATGAGTCTGATGAGGGTTATGAGTCTGATGAGGAAATAGTCAATGGGTTATAACACGACCCACCTGTGGGGACCACATCCCCACGGAATGGTACAACAAGTCGACCCACTCTCAATTCCTGAGACGTAAGAATTGGACCATCATAAATACTTACCACGTTGCATGCCTCTAAATGATATATTGTGTACTACTGTCAGCTATCTAATTTGTTTGTCAAGATATAGGCAGCAAAAAATAAAACTAAAACTAAAAACCTAAAAAAACAACTAAAAAACTATAAAACTGCCGGACCCACCTGTGCCGGAGAACACCAGCATTATCGCTGGCTGGTCTCGCTCTCTCTCCTCTCTTTCTGCGGTTTTTTTATGTGGGCTTGTGTCTTGAGGGAGGGGGGGCCTCGCTGCTCCTACCGTTATTAGAATTCAGCGCTGTTATGAACTGCGGCAACAGGGAACTGACTAGATTACAAATAATGCTATTTATCTTTTATGAATTGTTGTGTAAATAGCAAACAGATCAATCGGACTGATAACACACTGATAATTACATTTTGAAATTATTGACAACAGTCTATAATATATATATATATATATATATATATATATATATATATATATATATATATATATATATATATATATATCTATATCCAGGCGTTAAACATCGCTGGTTCAAAACTCGCTATGTATTATTAGTGAAATATTACTCCCAATTACATAAAAATTACACAGACTACTGTTCTTCCCGAATTAATACTATCGTCATAAAACACCTACAAACGACAATACTGTTACAAAAGATATAGACCTAGCCGATATGCATGTGTACAGATTTTTTCCTTAAGATATTCATATCATAGACAACGCATAACAGGTTATCAGCTAAATCTAGGTAATTTTTTTATTAATGCATACATAGACGAGATAGCTAATGCATTGTATTATATGTTGAATTACACTTAAAATTAGCGGTTCAAATCTCGCTATGTGTTATTAGTAAATGTTATGTTATTGAGAGTAAGAGCATTGCCGGATAGTAGAGCACGCTGGACAACTTGATGTTGATTGATATGATGTTGATTGATGATGATTGATGATGATATGTTGATTGATGATGACTGATGATGATATGCCACGCCTTATGTCTCCGTATAAACCAACTAATCAAACAGACACATAGTCACGCCCGTCGTTCCAACTGTCCATCCTTGTCAATGCAACTCCTCCTACAGTTTAGTTACAATTCTTTTGAGATGTAGTAAATCTATCATCTGAAGATGTGCATGTGCTGTTTTCGTGGCCAGAAAATCATTAATTATAGAGTTATCCCTCTTTAAATACCTTTAAGCTAATACATGAACTGCAATACCAATCATTTCTTGTCAACACAACTTCTACAATTTATCTGTGATTCTTTTTGAAACTTGGTAAGGGTTTTCATTACCACTTGAAGATGTGCATGTGCTATCCGTATGCCTCTACATCCATGCGTCTGTATAGAATGTATGTATGTCAGTCTGTCGCTCCGTCCATCTCTGATGCTCATTTCAAGATGTCAACACAACTCCTACAGTTTAGCTACGATTCCAGAAGTTACTGTTTGATTGACATTAAGGGAGTCAACTCCATCTAGAAACCTGAACTAGAGTAGAGAGCTATGGTTCTTTTTTTCTCTTGAATAAATGGTTACTCATACCAGAGAAAAAATACAAAAACTTTTCTCTCCCCGAAGGTCAAGACGTGTAGGCAATTGTCCTGCCATCATTCCTCCAGAGTGACTATCACTTTCGACTCCGAAGTCTAATCGTGACGTAGAAGTACTATGTGTACCCAGGTTTTCAGAGTTATGGTTCTTGCATTAGAAGGCATTGAATGCAAGATTAGAAATCTTTTTCTGGCGCCAAATGAAGGTAAATTTATTTAGCAAGTAGTGATTGAACGATGTGGTTAATAAAACGGCAGACCAACCCTAACGCGGTCTGTGGTCGTTATCTCCCCTGAAATACTTAAATTTCATCAAAATTGTCTTGTTCGTGGGAGATCTTGAATGATTTTGAACCTATGCTCTCAATTCCTGTGTCACTGAATATATTACTTGAAGAAGAAGGCTATGATTGCATTTTGAAGAAATTCATCAATATTTTCCTGAGTTATCTCCCTTGAAAAGCTTAAAATTCACCAAAATTCTCTTGTGCGGGTGTAATAGTTGAACGGAATGGAACCTGCACTTACAAATCAATATTTACTTAAGGCGAGATGCAGTGTCAAGATTTAATTTTTCCTGATGTACTTTTATCTGAAATGTTTGGATCTGGGGTGGGGGGGGATATGTCGTCTTCTGATGGCTCTTGTTCTAATAGGCTCTCAGCGAGAGACGACATGGCCTTGTCATGCCAACTGACTAGTTCCTAGCGCAGTTATTGATTTTCTAAATCACTTTGCTACTCTTAGAGCATTCTGTCTGTCACAGTCATAATAACGAAGCAAGTTATATAACTATTAATCCTCCGTGTACGAATTGTAGGCACTCATGACTTATGCATACCACATTAATTATTAGTCATCATACAGCTTAGCAACTTTCGATTCAATATGTACAAATGCAAATATGCACAACTAAAGGATTGCTAATATTTTGGACTCAATGTACGATACTTACAAACACTAATCATCGTCGATGCATTGAAACGCAGGTTTCTTGAAAACTATTGGAATAATCCTCTTCAAAATTGAGATGAAGTCAAGTCGCTATAGGACCCATAAGATCACCAAATTTCAAGTCCATCAAATTTTTTTAGTTCATTTGAGTTCATTTCCGCCAACAACATTTTTTGGGGGTATTTTGACCCCAAAAGGTGCACCTGGTCATAATTTTAAAGATATTTTCAAAATTTTTCATTCCACATTCATTTCTGCAAAAAATTTTCATGGCAGCCATTTGGAAAAAAATATTTCAAAAAAAAAAAGAATCAGTGGTAACATTCTACCCAAGTATGGTAGTGATCCGATCAAAACTCTAGGTGTAATAGCACTTCAAATATCCATTTGAAAATCCCCATACATTTCCTATAGGACTTTTTTGCCCACTCAAAGGTGGGTAGCTCGAAAACCCTTGGGCCGATCCAAAATAACAGTAATCGCAATGCAAGTCCCAAGGGCTGCTACAAGTTAACCAAGTTTGGAGTTGATCGGGTGGAAACTGTAGGAGATAGGTGGCAAAAATCGTGAAGAATAAGTATAATTATAAGAGATTCTGAGTAAAAACAATAATCTGTGATTTCATCACAGATTAATGATTCGCATAGTACCCTTGCATAGTATATAATGCCGCTGTAAAATTTTATTGATATCCGGTGAGCCATTGTTGAAAAAAAATGGTCCATAAAAAAAACTTAAACACAAAAATAGGGAAAAAGTCAAAGTCCAAAACCGTGAAAAAAAAGTTAAAATGACCCAAAATTAAAGCTATTGTTATGTAGATTACATCCCTGTATAGTATGGATCACTTCTGTAAAGTTTCATTCAGATCGGATGAGCCAGTGTTGAAAAATAAGTTGATTAAAAAACCTTAAGCAAAATTGCACAAATGACGGCCGCTGCCGTCTAGGAATTAGTGATCCTGATGCTTTCTGCATCGCAGGCGAGATAAAAATACCGCTGCATTTTGTGACAAATAATTCTAAAACACAATACACTTGATAAAAAATGTTTTTGTATGAATACATTGAATTGATCCCTTTAAAACGATTTGTTCAGGTGAAAATATTTGCTTGATATCAGCATCAGACATGAATAATAAATTAGAATGAGATTTACATGTACATGCCTACAACATACTACTTAACTGCAGAATTTCTGCCGACTACATTTCCATGGGGTGTAACTCTTGACATGCTGAATATTTTGAAAACAATTTGATTGAAAGTTGTTGATGGCTGAGCCACCAACAACTTTCAGTCAAATTGTTTTCAAAATATTCAGCATGTCAAGAGTTGTTGCACATTGAAAGTATTGTCCGGTGCCTTGCAGCAGTCAGCCAGGTAATGAACAATATCTGAATACGTCATTGTGATGCAGATAATACTATGGCCAGATTAGTCCACAAATCTGTTGTTACTTGAAATGAAGAATTGGCCATAGTCAAATAAAATGTTATAGCGACTAGCATTATATGTAAAGCATTGCTGAAAGACATTTATGGCAGCAACAGCTTTCAGTAACACTGTATTCAGAATGAACGCACTGTTACTTCCATGAGCTTACACACAAACCTTGAACTTTGACCTCAACACCTCATTAACATTAAGTAAATATTTAACACCTTTCCTGTATAGTTCTCTTGAAAGCAAAACACTGGTATTTAAAGAGTAGAAAGTCAAAATGAGGCATGCACATCACTTTCTTATCGCCTGACCATCTCACAAACGCGTATGCATGCATGCATGCATGCATGTGTGTGCGTAATTAACTGAGCCAGTCATCCAGTGTTAAGTTTTCTAAAGTACTCCACATTTGTCATGCAAATGCCAAATGGACATATTTATTGTCAAGAACATTCTCACACCATTCTTTGGTCGGTTTCCTGAATACAAGGGTAGATATTACACAGTGACCTAAAACATCGTCTTTGTGCCACTGATATCAACATGTTTGGTGAATGTAAGGTAAGAAGGTTATCACCAAGATGACAGTGAATGACAGTCTCTTCAGTAGGTCATCACAAAGCACACAGTGAATAACAGCCCTACAGTTGAAAGTGAAAACGTTTCAAAATGTTTTGCTAAATCTGCAAACTATGATAATCTGCAATTTTGCACATGTAGAGTGCTGTGGAAGGTTTTCCTTTTTAAATGCAAGGCAGTGTCTGCAGACAAGCAGTGTCAGGTAAGTAGGTCATCACCGATATGAGACGGCAGTGTCAGGTAAGTAACTCATCACCGATATGACACAGCAGTGTCAGGTAAGTATGTCATCACCGATATGACAGGGCAGTGTCAGGTAAGTATGTCATCACCAATATGACACGGCAGTGTCAGGTAAGTATTTCATCACCGATATGACACGGCAGTGTCAGGTAAGTAGGTCATCACCGATATAACACGGCAGTGTCAGGTAAGTATGTTATCACCGATATGACAGTGCAGTGTCAGGAAAGTAGGTCATTACCGATATGACACGGCAGTGTCAGGAAAGTAGGTCATCACAGAGTACACAGTGAATGACAAACTCGTCAGACATCCAGGGCAGTGTCTCTGAAATAAGCAAAACAACCAATTAACAACAGCGACCCTCTTGTATAACACAATCAATCAATCATTATACACAAGTCACATGCTATATATATAGTATACACATTTTAGAGACCAGCCTTTGCAGTAGTCTTGAAGAAAATACTCATTACTGTCCAAGAAATTATCTTTGAAAATTTTAAACTGGAATGCCTGCCTCGATAACAGCAAATTGACATTTCTCAAGACCATGGCAGAGAGCGTTTTTGGCCGGTTTGTGTGTTAAGGCTATCACATACTATGACCACTCAATCACAGAATGGCACACCTTTAGTTGAGGTGATTAGCACATAGTCTGGGTCCCTATTGGAGAGGTCCTATTTATGCCACGTCATTGATTCCTTAGAAAAGTTAATTTTTATATCAATGTGGTCCTAGCGTACACCCCTGATTGTGATAGATGGTGGTTTTGCAGCCCTTGGTAACTGTCGCATGCGGTCACGTCTCTCAAATGTCACATGTCAATAGGGCCAGGTAGTTTAGCGGACAGTCTGGACAACTGCCACAGCTCAAAGCGTGATAGGCCAATATTTCATGCAGTATTGACAGATGAGCAAGTGAGCAGTGTGTCATGCAGTTAGATCTCTTCTGTCACACCCGTAGCAAACCCAGGTGCTCTTGACCACTGGCACTGAGATATACAGGCGGGTACCACAGCTACAGGACAGTCATCTGCAATAAATTCAGGCTATGTCCGGAACGGCTGTCCTAAGAAAAACAAGCATTCTGTAAGTATTGCTTTGCAATACATGTCCCCATACCTGGTGATATAAATCTTTAGAGATTGACAGTCAAACGCTCCAGTAAAAATTTACAGAAGCAACTGAAACTCGAACTTCATCTGTAACATCTCACAACAAAGAAATGTTTCAGTTATATATGGTGAAGGAGAACGAAAAAGTCTTGAAAGCTGATGTTTGTATTTCATATGTCGAAAGGGGCTATAACTCTATCAAAAATGTATGCACACGCGTGAACCTCGAACTTGGTCTCTAACTTCTCATAATAAAGCAATGTACAATTCTCAGTTGAATACCGTGGACTGCGAAAAACAGTGCAGAAAACTAATATTTTCTTTATTTCATAAGTTGAAAGGGGGCATAACTCCATGAAAAATTGATGAAGAGGTCTGAAACTCACTTGCTCTGTAACTCCCTATACTAAAGTGATGTACCCAATTTCCCTTCAATATCTTGAAGGAGTGGGAAAAAAGTGCGGAAAGCTGATATTTTTTGTATTTCTTAAGTCGAAAGGGGACATAACTTCATAAAAGATTGATGCATACGCCTGAAACTCGAACTTGGTCTGTAACTTCTCATAACAAAGCAATGTAGCAATTCTCAGTAGAATATCTTGAAAGACTGCGAAAAAATTGCGGAAAACTAACTGCGACAGATGGACAGATTGACGGACAGACAGACAGAGTGCAAACCTACAGTCCCCACCGGTAGGGGACTAATAATCAGGTAGCATATTCGTTTTTAATCATGTCATGCTGTTGGTTCACTCCCATAGCTGACCCAGTGGTTATTCACCTCATGTACAGGAGTTATATGACTGGGTACGACATCCCCATCAGTAATAGTGAACGGGGCAGCTGCTTGGCCACTGGTAGGACTTCAGACTGGGAATGCTCTCCCAAGAGAGGATACATTGGCATGCTTAAATATGCCCAGATACAAGTCGTCTGCATGGTATGTACCACTCATACCTATGGTCATGCAAGCGATATGAGATTGAACCACAATGCAGTGACTCGTCTGATTCTGCACGAGTACAGAATAACACCAGCCAATTACACACAGTATTAGCTAATCAGACAGAGCCTGACTATATAGACCCAAGAACCAGCCAATCGCAAAATCAGACAGTGTTGTGCCTTATAACACAAACAATCAATTATGTACAGCCCAAAAAATATACATCCATTGTGTCTGTAATTAAAAAGATGTAAATTAAGATGTTATCGCAATTTCTATTTATGTTAATGATGGCATTAGGCTTATTTTAGAAGCAGTAGTAGTAGTAGTAGTAGTAGTAGTAGTAGTAGTAGTAGTAGAAGTAGTAGAGTAGCAGAAGTAGTAGTAGTAGTAGTAGTAGTAGTAGTAGTAGTAGTAGTAGTAGCAGCAGCAGCAGCAACAGTAGCAGCAGTAGCAGCAGCAACAGTAGTAGTAGTAGTAGTAGTAGTAGTAGTAGTAGTAGTAGTAGTAGTAATAGTAGTAGGAGTAGTAGTAGTAGTAGAAGTAGTAGTAGTAGTAGTAGTAGTAGTAGTAGTAGTAGTAGTAGTAGTAGTAGTAGTAGAGTAGCAGAAGTAGTAGTAGTTGCAGCAGAGCAGAAGTGGTAGTAGCAGCAGCAGCAGCGGCACAAGCAGCAGCAGTAGCAGTAATTTTTATTATTGTCAAGCATTAGTTCTATGAACCCTGTCTTTGACGACGCACTGGCACTAGGATCTAGCTCATTCATCATCTGGAACGTAAGTTTCCCTTTTTCACTTTTTTTTTTCCTGACCCGAGTGGGGTTCGAACCTGGCAATTCTATGACAGCTTTCGCCTAGCGTTTGGGAGGCGAGTGCTCTACCACCAGACCAACATCCAGAGGACAAAATATCCTCTTTCACCAGACTGGCTTTCAACCACCCATCTCACAACCACACGAATTGACTGGAATTTTGATGGTGTACATTCCGGATATTCTTACATTTACATTTTCTGAGATCCCGCCTGCTTGATCACTAGGCACTCGCAGGTATGTACTTCTAGTAGTAGTAGTAGTAGTAGTAGTAGTAGTAGTAGTAGTAGTAGTAGTAGTAGTAGTAGTAGTAGTAGTAATAGTAGTAGTAGCAGCAGCAGCAGCAGTAGTAGCAGCAGCAGCGAGACAAGCAGCAGCAGCAGAAGTAGCAGAAGCAGTAGAGTAGCAGCAGTAGTAGTAGTAATAGTAGTAGCAGCAGCAGCAGTAGTTACTGTAGCAGTAGTAGTAGCAGCAGCAGCGCAAGCAGCAGTAGTAGTAGTAGTAGTAGTAGTAGTAGTAGCAGCAGCAGTAGTAGTAGGCGGCGGCAGATATAGATTATCTTACTGTTAATATTTTTCGTGGTCAGATAAAGATGGCCGCACACGATACATTTGCGATGTGATGCACCAGTGCAGGGCATAAAGCTGTGACCACAGATTGCTAGAAATGAATGAATAATAAACACGAGCCATCATGGATCAATGAACACATCACATTTTTTGTCATATCGCCATTATTTTCAGACTTTTCCTATCATTTTTCATATCAAGACAAAGGTTATGGAATCCTACTGTACAGCAATGACATTTTTCTGTTAAAATCTTAGCCAAGTTGGATTTGAAAAATATATGTAGTTTTCGAGATAGCTATTGATCAAGAAACTGATCTGAATTGGATTTTGTTTATTTAATCAGGTCTGGAAATCTTAGCTCCAAGTAGATGCAGAACATGAAACTTCTGCTTGAAAACATTTTGAATATCTTGAGATTAAAGAAAGATTACCTCTGAGCCTACCACAATAGGATCTTTCCACAGAAATTTCATTAAAATCGGTCAAACCATTAAGTAGATGTGACTTGACGGATGACTGGATGACCTAATAATACACCAGGGAAGTTATATTACAACGAAAATATTTAAATATTTCCAAATTTATAACTTCCCGATTTCAATGAGATTTGTGTGGAGAGATCCTGTGGTGGCAGGCTGGAGAACTACTACTCAGAATTTTGATTGGTTAATTTCTTGGGTGAAAATCATAGATTTTACAAAAAATTTACCAGAAATTATCAAAGGTTAGCTCCTCCTTAACCGCGTGACAGATTTCACACAATTTGGCTTTCTTTGGGTGAAAATCTTAGATTTTATGAAAGATTTACTGGAAATTATCAAAACACATCGCCTTAACATTTTGATGGATTTCAATAAAATTTGGGTGAAAGCATTCTATGGTGCTAGGCTCCAGATCTTCTATTCAGAAATTTTGATTTGTCAATTGTTTTGGTGAAAAATCTTAGATTTTAAGAAAATTTACCAGAAATTGTCAAAACTAACTCCTTGGCTGCTTGCAGATTTCAAACGAATTTAGCTACATAGAAGGGCGCTATCATGGTAGCCTCCAGAACTTCTATTCCAAATTTTGCTTGGTTAATTTTTGGGGTGAAAATCTGAGATTTTATGATATAATTATTGGAAATTCTCAAAACTTGTCTCCTTCTTAGCTGCTAGACATATTTCAAGCATATATTAATTTTCTAGATCTATCGGTGTCATTTTAACGAAAATTGTTGCTAACTTAATCAGCCATAACATTTTGCACGTTTAATTTCAAAATATTTAACAGATTAGTTGCACGCTTATCTTGTCAATAATATTACATTACACATTACCTTATATTTGTATAATGTTAGGGCTAATAGAGGGATTAATTTCTAACTAAGCTTCATCTATGCTTTTCTTGTGTTGGGATCAATTTAAATATACTTTGAATCCTGAATTCACAGAATACAAATTTCAAGGTAACTACACAGGTAACCTGTTAAATATTTTGAAAGTAATTTGACTGGGTTCGGTTGCTGCCTATATATGGAAGCAACATGGGCCAGTCAAATTAGTTTCAAAATATTCAACAGAATGTTTATTAAATAGTTAGGACAAACAATTCATGTGTGACATACATTTAAATATTCATGACAGACAGCGATACATGTACGTCATACATGTGACTAGGGCATCACAGTATTAGAACAATGAATACTGGTATGGATATCAATTACCATACTGGTATACCTTTAATATCGGTATTATTGCGATGGACAAAATAGAGTGAGGCTTGGGTAGTATGATAACTTATTCAACATATATCAGCGCTCCTGAAATAGTTGCTGAACATTACAAATTCCCACAATAAAACCAAGAAATTACATGAACCCTGATATTAAACACTAAATTATAACCGTCTTCAATTAAATCATATCCCAATACGGCTTAAATAATCCCAAAATCGGCCCCACAAATGATTCGAATTCGCCATGAAATTACACCTATTTCCGTGATCTCACAGACACACCTGCCTGGAGATCGCAAGATAACCAGTGACCATCTCGTCCCAAATAAACTCGCCTAATGAGGATGCAAACAGCTAAACCTGTTGATATTTGCCTGAAGAATATCAATGTTATGAGTTAAAAACGTTGGATAATGGATGTAAAGCTTTGTTTTACAAATTTTCCGGGTTACTTGTATTGATATATGCCAGAATAATAAACGTTCCACGAAGACCTGTGCTAAAAAGGGACGAATTTGCAATGGAGCGAAACCACCAGGAATCGTGAAAATCAGCGCAGGCATACAACTTAGCCATTACACCACTTACTAAATAGACCACCCACCATATATGCTGCAAAAACATAGTCCTATGCTCGCTCCAGTTAGAGTAGCTTATATCGAAGGATATCTAGCAACCCGCCAACATAAGAAGGGAATCCAGTTCGCAGGGATTGAGAATTTTTTCTCATATCGTCGGGTCCTCTTTACTTGGGGCATTTGGCTGTCACTACAAAAATGTACAATTCCGCAAAATCTGTAACTAACCAGACTAGTAATTGAGAATTGGGATTAAATATTTATGATGCAAAATATTCATTTGAAATTGTGATGTTCTAGCAAACAACGGGCCGAAATTATAAAATATTAGCGCAAGAAAAGATATATTTTAGACATTTTTAACCATCCTGTGTAAAATATCATTTTCCTATACCAAGAGCAGTCGCTTATCTGATTAGACACATATACTATTGAATTTTGATAATGGAAAGCAGATTATCTGCCTAAACAGAATGTCATACCGATTTTATGCTATATCGGTATCAGCAAAATCATATCGGTATGACTAACGGTATAGCGATGATACCAGTATTCGATATATCGGTATATCATGAAGCCCTACATGTGGCATAATTAATTATGACGTCATATATGCGAGTGATAGATCGCCTTCATCCATTGTAACTGTGTGTGCATGTGTGCACGCGTGTGCATGCATGTGTCTGTGCGCATGCGTGTGTGTGCGTGTGTGCGACTGTCTGTGTGTGTGTGTGTGCATGGATGCTACCTACCAAATGTGTGCTTATCTTCACATGAAATACTCCCCCAGTTATCAGCCTGAAACTGTAAAGCTGAAATGTTGTCAAGGTAAACATAATATTTGTACTGCAGCCAAAGCCAAACTTATGACACAATTCAGTTTCTGAATTCTTACCCAGGGCCCTCCGAACTGCTGTTAGGATCACGAGAAAGCTAAAGTCCCATTTTAACCATAATGTCACTGGGTTCCCCTGAGGTCGGAGGGCTGTGGGAGTTGGTCACATCATTATAGGTGTGGCATCTATGCGTGTAACTTATGTTAAGTTATGCAATGGGTTCTATAACTTACGACAAATATTTTTTCCCATTTTTGGGACCCCTTTGAATGTGTAAATGCACTTGTTGCACAGCCTTAAGTTCAGGCATTGCTGCTGTTGAGACAGATAGTGCTGAATTCCACGCGGCGACCAAGGTAGCTAAACACAAGAGGCCGAAGGGTCTCAACGCTCCGCTGAACCATTAACATTTAAACCATTAGCATTTGAACAGACATAATACTTTAAATTAAGCAGTAACAAGACATAAAATACAAAATTGAGAATTCGGTACGAATGATATCTAGTAGAAAATTAATGTTGGACACTGACCACACAATCAAATTGAACCTTAGGTTCCATCCAGCGAATACAACAATCCAATATAGCCACCAAACCCAAAATTTTGAATGGCTCCATGACAGCCATGTTTATCCAGGATCAAGTTCTCTTGAAGAAATTTGAGTTGTCATTAGTTATCAATGAAATTAAATCTAGTGAGTTTCAGTCTGATCCATACAGCAGTTCCTGAGATATCATTTTCGATAACAAGATGGCCACTGGAAAAATGGATCAATCAAAATACTGAATGGAAGCAACTTTCATTGAAATCCACTGAGGTTGTTGAGAAGAAGTCGCTTAAAGTTGTTCCCATTCATTTTCTATAGGATGAAAAATCTAAGATGGCCATTGGAAAATTTGACCAATGGAAATTCTGAATGGTAGTTAAGGAAACTATCACCATAGGGTCCTTCTAACCAAATTCATTTCAAATACTTCAAGCGGTTAAGGAAGAGAGAAATTTTGACATTTTTGAGTACATTTTTAATAAAATCTAAAATTTTCACTGACCAGTCAAATTTCTGACTAGCAGTTCTGGAATGCATCAGCGTAGCTATGGGTCCTTCCAGCTAAACTTGGTTGAAATGCAGCAACCAGTCAAGGAGGAAATGTATTTTCACAATTTCCGGTACATTTTTCATAAAATCTACGATTTTCTCCTAAAAAATTGACCAATCAACATTCTATACAGAAGTTCTGTAACCTAGCAGGAGAGAATCCTTTCATCCAAATTCAGCTGAAATCCCCCAAGTGGCTGAGGAGAAGATACATTTTGACAATTTCCAGTAAATCTAAGATTTTCATCCAATAAATTTACAAATTACAATTCTGAATAGAATTTCTGTAGTGGACCACCATAGGGCCCTTCTAGTCAAGTTTGGTTGTCATCCAGCAAGCAGCTAAGGAAGAGATGCATTCGACAATTTCCTGTAAATTCTTCATAAAACCTCAGATTTTCAAATTTGGTCGAAATCCGGAGGAAATGTGTTTTGACAATTTGTAGTCAATTTTGCAAAAAATGTGATTTTCACCCCAAAAAAGTAACAAATTAAAAGTCTGAGTAGAAGTTCTGGAGCCTACCTCAATAGTATCCATCCAAGCAAATTTGGTTGAAATCAGTCAAACCGTTAAAGAGGAGATGCGATTTGAAAGACGTATGACGGATGGCCGACATGGCATAAGCTCACTAAGGGCCACATGAGCTAATAATACACGAACAGCTGGTGACATACCACACGCTATTGATTCCTGGTGAATGCTTGGAGACTGAATGGAAGGATCAGAACTGTAGCACACATATCTGACATTATAATCAAATACTTCACTTGTTAGCTGAGGGCACAAACAAAATCATGTAGCTTTGTCACGAAAATCAAACACTTATAAGCCTTTCTCTCTCCCTCCCTCCATCCCTCTGACTCACTCCCTCTCCCTCCCT
Source organism: Chaetoderma sp. LZ-2023a (assembly GCA_034401795.1). Taxonomy (NCBI): domain Eukaryota; kingdom Metazoa; phylum Mollusca; class Caudofoveata; order Chaetodermatida; family Chaetodermatidae; genus Chaetoderma; species Chaetoderma sp. LZ-2023a. Next base: position 94,060,326 of record CM067366.1, on the reverse strand, counting down.
CACTCTTCCACCCTCCCCTCCCTCCCTCTCTATCTACCTCTCTCCCTCTATCTCTCTCTCCATCCACATACTATTCTATGCTATTATGTAGAAACTGACAGCAGTTTACATGTTCAACTAGCAAACTATAATTAACTATCATTGAGTATTTGTCAGTTGGACACAGCATTTTATGACTACATAATCTGAAAATGGTGTGTTCGACTGGCAAATAGACAACTAGAATTAAACATAGCTTGCTTGTTGTACTTTGCAAACTTGTTCCATGATGTTCTTTGATTCTCATATATTAGTAGCTCGACATGTTGACAACATATGACACATGAAAAACCTATATAAGTATCAGCCACAGCCCTTAGGAAACACAAGGAAGGATACATTTGCCACAGATCTCACACACGATCTTCTTTCTTGTCTTTGACCCCTTGATGATATTCTGAATACGTGAGCATGGCTGAGTGAGATTCTTCGTCAGGGGATTGGAGGATTGAGTCTCAGCCCAGCTACACATCTGCCATAACACATTCAGTTCTGGGAGAAAACAATAATAAATGAACATAAATGAGTGCCAGCTGCTTACATATCTAGTTCGTCTCACTAGTATTTTGGACAGAGTATAAAATTTGTGTATTACACAGTCAAAAAGAAATAGGGACTAGTGTGATGACTTCTTTCTATATAAAGAATGATTTATTGAATGAGAAAACTAACAAAACAAGACGCTCTGCAGTCCACAGAGCCTCCGAACCATGTTAATAGAAATGAATCTTTTAATTTGGTCTCAATCTTGGACAAATCTGTCAATGATTATTTCTGATAGTATTTTATCCTATAAACACGCCTCTACATTTGTTTAATGTTAAAGAGATGTTAGCTGAGAGAAATGAGCAAATCACTGAACTATCAGCTATATTTACAGTAAAATAACAGCACTGGAATCAACACCGAGTGCTTCTCGGCGGATAGCTGGACAGCTCCCAATCATCGCAGGAGCATTAAAAAAGCGGATTTTTATTTCTACAAGAATTGCTAATACTTACCAGATGTACTATTATAATGTCTATTATCTAGTCTAGCTCAAAATAAACAATTAAAACACCGCAATCTCCATGGTCCTGCCCATACTGTGTCCTGGAATTAGCATAGCCTCTAGGTACCGAGTCAATTCCCCAGAACAATCAGATTTGTCTTATATTTGTCTTGACAAACAGCGAAAGCAGCTCAGCCTCACCTCAGGGGGCAGCTGAGGCGGGCCATAGTACATTTGGTAAGTATTATCAATTCTCGTAGAAACAAGTGCATGCTTTTTTTATTCTACTTCGAATAAAACTTACCAAATGTACTATTATGATAAACTCTGGATTTCTACAGCCAGAAACTCCGGTGGGCGGAGGTGAGGCTCGAAACAGCTCTCAATTACCTGCCAAAGGAGACGATTGTGAAGAGACTGAGAACCCCAGCATACGCTGTTCCACCATCCGACTCATAGTGCTAAACTTCCATGGTCTAGACTGCGCTCCCCCACCTCAATCATTTGTCTGCACAAATTCCTGAGGGCTGTCAAAAGGGAGGCAACATCCACCACACCCGTGTCAGCCCCACGTCTTGGCTAGGGCATTGCAGGAGAGTGCAAAGAAGCTACTAAAACTTCTGAATTATGAAAAAAAGCCATCAATAATTTGATTAGATTTTCAAATTGGAATGAGTCTATTGTCTGTTACAATGAATAAGTATACTCAAGAACTAGACCTTCCACTTAATCAGTCTAGAAATTCGTGTGGAAGCGAAACAATAATATCTTCTTCTTTTCGATCGCTGGTATCACACTTGGAGAGCCGTTCTCAAGATGAAATCTGTGGTTTTCTGCAGTTCTTCCACAGGCCCATACAGCTTTTCAAGAAAAGAGGTTGACAAAGGCCAGATCTCTTCTCATTATTATTATTATTAATATTATTTTTATTATTAGTTACTTAAACTAAGAAACATTCACCATTGCTTGGTCTTCCTTGTTCGTCGCAGGAGCTCGCCCATCCACGGTTGTTCACTGGTCATATCCATCACCTGAGTCAGTGCAAAGCAAATTACATGTCATCATAAAGAGACTGGGCAACTTCATTCTACCCTGGCGGTTTATGTAAGTCACTACTGTAGAATTGTCTGATCGAACTAGAATTATCTTGCCCTGAACTTTCTTCACAAAATGTTCCACGGCCAGAATTACTGCCCGTAATTCCAGTAGATTGATATGTTCTTGTGACTGATCCAGATTCCAAAGCCCTGATACTGTGGCTTCTTCCAGGCAAGCTCCCCATCCCTCCATTGATGCATCTGTATACATCATTATCTGAGGGTGGGGAGGGGTGAGCATCAACCCCACCAGGAGATTCTCTCTCTTCATCCACCATTGAAGGTGGTGAATAAGAGGTTCCAACACTGACACATTTGAGTCCTTTGATCCTGTACTCTGGGTCCACTGTGTCATGAGAAATAACTGAATAACCGCCTGTGGAATGACTGGTTCCAAAGAAACCATCAACCCCAGCATTCTCAAGTAAACCCGTGCCAGGACATGATGACTGTTGCACACTAACTGTATTACTGAGATACTTGTACCCTCTCCTGTGTAGGATAAACATATCCTGTCCCTAGATCGAAGAACATTCCCCAGGTAAACAAACTTCTGGTATGGAGTCAGTTCTGGTTTTTGAAAGTTTATTATCCACCCTAAGTCTGTGAGAATTTTCAAAACTATCACTAGATTTGCTGATAGACTTTCATGATTGTGTGCTTTTAACAGCAAATCATCTATGTACGTGCAGACTGCTATGCTTCTCCTGCGGAGGTATGCTGCTATAGCAAGAACCACTCTGGTGAAGACCTGAGGAGCCGTCGAAATTCCAAAGGGTAAAACCTTGAATTTTCACTGCTGGCCCTGGAACGCAAATCTCAGGAACCGGCGAAAACTCCTCGCCATTAATACGCATCCTTCAAATCTATTGATGCCATTCACATTCCCTTCTCCAACCCTGCCAACACTGTTTTGACTATTTCCATTTTGAAACTCTGTGTTTCTATGAACTTCTTCAGTGGCTTAGGTTGAGAATTGGTCTTCACCCTCCAGTGCTTTTTGTCACTAGAAACACGGTTGAATAGAAGCCAGGTTCAATTGCTCCCTTTACTATGAGGGAATTTATTTCCTCCTTGATACACAACCGTTGATCTGGATCTCATGGACTTTGAGTCCAGATTGGTACCAGCGACAGTTGCGATAATCATGGCAGTCCTACTATCCAGTCGGGATGATAACCAACTGAAACCCATCGCAAGACTAAGCGGTCCTGAGTTAACCGCTCCTACTCTTGGTTATCGAGGGCCAGACAAGTTCCCCCCCCCCTCCACTGATCCACATAGGGAGAGAGGTGGACATAAGCAATGCAAGTGGCGCTGTCGCTGGTTCTAGCAGCACTGGTATGGTCCTTTCCGTGGTAATCAGCTCATCAGGCACGGTTACCACGACCAGATCATCGGGCGCCATGGTTTGCATCACACGCACCACGGGCGAGGTGCGTGTGCAGCTGCCTGCACTGGAGGAGCCTGCACACCCCCGCACTGCAGGCCGGTTCGCAGCGGCTGCTGAGGATGGTACACAGGAAGCGCCACGTGAACGTGCTCTCTACGGAGCACCTCAAATTGCTCTCCTGGAGGTGCCTACATTCGTCACCTCCAGAGTCCAGGACCAGACATAGCCTTCCGCAGCAGCCTATTGTAAAGATCCTGGGAGGGGCACAAATTGTCAAGAGCGAGTGTGCTGCGCCCAGACACCTGGTAACTGACCGTGTCAAACAATCCAGAGCCAGGTTAATACCATCCTGGATGGCTATCTGGACCGAGATCGGACTTGGCTGGTGCGATGCAAAAGCTGTTACCACTCCCTGTAACAGCTGGTAGATGTGCAAGAGCGTCGCAATGGACACTCTCAAACTTTCCTCTGCATCACGCAATGCAGTGTTAGCCGAGCGCAGAGCTCCCGTGTCAGACCGGGAGCCTGGCCGCATGTCTTCAACTAGTGCAGCACAGTCATCCGCGCTGGGCTTAGGCACCACACCGTACCTCTGGTATTCACCAGGTACGATGCGGCCTCGCTTTGCGACCTCGCGAGGGACATTTGCGAGATGTCCATTACCCTTAATGATGTCTCTGCCACTGTAAACATATCCACGATATATTGACTCAGTGGCAGAGATGGCATTGCGGTAGCTGTCGGCTTACCTGCCAAACACGGGCGCTAGTCCTGCTGGCTAGCCGACTGTTCCACATCGAGTTCTCGTCTGACACTTACCAGTCCTCCTCTGTGGCTACCTGCGAATGTTTGACACGGCACAGGCATTCATCGTCCTCAATAACATTCGCAGGCATGAAAGTGGCAAGAGCAGGCATGTTTATCGCCATGGCTAGACCAGGATCCAGAGCTGTGGCATCGTGTGGGGCATTCACCACGCCACGGCCTGGACTGGCTGCTGTCATATCATCGGCAAGCCGAGGTATGCGATACGGATTGGCCATAAGCTCCAACCCGGGCCACCTTCTGCGCCGTGAATACCACTCCTGCTGGAGTAGACCCATAGCAAATGTCGCTGTGCTCCCCGTGAGGTCGTCAATTTCCATGGACACAGCGTTATCAGGTGACCCCAGCAGAAAATGCTCATCTTCCTGGCCAGAAAGATTAGTCTCTGGGTTAGCAAAGAATGTTAACCCAGACTGGCCAGGGTCAGTACCGCGAGAGGATACGGTACCCGTGGGCCGTGGATGCTCCAGGGAACCAGAGAAGTGGGAAACTGGTCCAGTGGTCCCGCCCCAAGATCTACCATCGAGGCAAGCCTCCAGCCGGGATCATTAAGAGCCACCAAGCCTCAAGCCAGGAGCAACGGGGGCCACCTCTGAACGAAAACTGGCAAACCTTCTTGGACCACTTCTCTTCCTCACTCGCCTTATCCAAGCATCCTTGGGCTGTATCACAAGAACCTCAGACATTAGCTTCCCGCCCCCCCCCCCCCCCCCCCCACGCACGCACGCACGCACGCGCACGCACACACGCACACACACACACACACACACACTGTTTACAAACATTACAGTTTATCAGTGGCCCACAAGTGCTACATTTGAAGCATTAATGGGGCACAAAGCGAGGCTTTAGGAAACATCCACAGGACGCAAAACCAGATTTCTGAAAGGCCAAAAGACAAAGAGCATTTTAGTTAATAAGTTAGTAAACTCAAAACCAAAATAAAAAGGAGCAAGTACTACTGGTCCAAAAAACCACTACAACTAATGATAAATCAGCGCGGACAGAAATCATGTTGTTAATAACAAGTGCAAGGCTGATTATGATGTCATATCTTAAAAAATAAGAAGACAATCCGACAAGCAAACAACATCCAGGTGTCAGGATGAATTGTATTCTAAATTCAAGAGCATAAAGAATGGAATGGATAAGCAATAAGCGTTGCAAACCATCAGATAAACAGTGAGAAATTGGCAGCAGAAATCTTATAAATATTTTAAATAAAAAATAAAAAGTGCCTAATTATCATAACACTATAATACCTGCATCTTTAGCATGCATAGACATACTACCTGATCCAGTGCTCTTGAAAACTCCACCATCTATGACCAATTCTCTCCATCATAAAAAAAGGGGGGGGGGGGAGGGATCAAAATGGCAAAGTGAGAAGCTCTTCTTCCGAGAACGTACACCATGGAAAAAGCACCCTTGTAGACCATTATTGTCTACCACGATTATGACCATATAAAAAAAAGGGTGACGAATGTACCCCACGGTAAAAGCATCCTTGTAGACCATTATTGTCTACCACAATTATGACCATATCAAAAAAGGGCGACGAATGTACACCATGGTAAAAGCACCATTGTAGACCATTTTGTCTACCACAATTATGTCCATATCGACTAAAGGGCGATGAACGTACACCATGGAAAAAGCACCCTTGTAGACCATTATTGTCTACCACAATTATGACCAAACAAAGGGCGATGAATGTACAACATGGCAAAAGCACCCTTGCAGACCATTATTGTCTACCATGATTATGTCCATATCAACCAAAGGGCGACGAATGTACACCATGGCATAAGCACCCTCGTAGACTATTATTGTCTACCACGATTATGTCCATATCAACTAAAGGGTGACGAATGTACACCATGGCATAAGCACCCTCGTAGACTATTATTGTCTACCTCGATTATGCCCATATCAACTAAAGGGCGACGAATGTACACCATGGCATAAGCACCCTCGTAGACCAAGAACAGAAATTTGAGCTTATGTCATCACCATGGCGGTGTCAGCCAGAGTTTTGGTTAAGTTTTTTGTTTAACTCAGTTACAGATAAACTATCAGGGTTATGGTCACCAAACTTCATCTAGCTTCATTGCTGCATTTTTATCAATAGTAAGATGCTTTTATCCCCTTCCTCCCTGTTTTCAGCTCAGTGACCCTTGTAGACCATTATTGTCTAGCCTGATTCTCACCATAACAACCAAAGATGACGAATGTACACCATGGCATAAGACCAGAATGTACAAAATGGCATAAGACCAAACAGATTGTTATGAACAAATGAATGAATGAATGAATGAATAAATGAAATAAAAAATAGATGAATGAATGTACAGAATGGGAGCACATGTCAGACCATTTCAGTAAGGTCATAGCTACAAGTCTTTATACATAATTGGTTTATCATTAATGTGCTCAAAACCAAGGTAAAACATGTGAGCAAGATTGATTCCAATATGCTATAACATATAGCATCTTACTATTGACAACAATGCAGCAATGAAACTATAGATGAAGTTTGGTGGCCCTAACCCTGATAGTTTAGCTATAAGTGAGTTAAACACAAACCTTAACCAGTATTGTATATTAACAAAGTCAAAGCAAACACAAAACTTAACCACATATAACAACGTCCCTGAGCAGGAAATATAGGGAGGAAGGGGATAAAACGCATCTTACTATTGATAACAATGCAGCAATGACACTACAACCAAAAAACTTAACCAAAACTCTGGACGCAGACACCACTGACGCCGTGGTGATGACATAAGCTCTTCTGTTCCCTCGAACATGCGAGATAAAAATGGACTGTTGTTAATTTTTCCATCAATTTGCAGAAAGATGTTGATGTCATAGACAACACCATCATCCACCAAATTTGGGGAAAAACGTACACCAATGTCTTTGCTACCTACACAGTAAAAGATAGATTAATGACACCAGAGAAGGGTTAAATAGACAAGCCTATCAAAAATGGCTTGAGTACTACAGTGGTCTTTAACAAAGTCTATTTGCAGGGTAAGAAGAAAATCTTCTTAATTTTACCACTGGAAAAACAAGCCAGTCATTCCAGTGTTGAATTATAAAAAATAGTCTTCTCTTGGCCTGCATATGGACAATCACTGGGGAGATTTGAATTTTCTTGACAAATCTTGAGCTTTAAAGAATTAATGTATTGCACCCTATAGAAAACAGTTCAAGAGGTATTTACCCATTTCAAGAACATTCTTTAGAATGTCAGAAATATTCAGTTTAATATTTTAAAATAATTTGCCTGGGAGCTGTTGCTACCTACATGTACATGTATGCAACCAATGACATCTAGTTAAGCTTTTTTCTAAATATTCAACCAAATAATTCTTACATTGTAAGCAGAATTTGTAATATCTTATCTGTATTGTCAAAAGACTTGTGAATGGATAAAATCACACCTCCCAGCAGATTTCTGACCACTGGTGGAGTTAACCCTATCAATAATACCCTTTCCCGTGGTAAATTACATATAGGCATGCTAAGTTTGTATTACTTACACTATGTGAAATAAGTTTTTGAAAATAATTTGACTGTATGTTGGTGATGCATTAAACAGCTACAATTTTTAACTTATTTTCAAAATATTGTGCAACTCTCATCAGACATATCAGAGTACTATCCTGAAATTTAGAGTTAAAAGGGTTAGGCCGATCAACTGGGCTTAATAGAAAACTGTCCTTTATACACAGGTGTCACAATTGGTATTTAGGAATCTGACAAAATTTGGTTGAGCTTTCTTGACAGCTGTTTCAGCATTTTACCTGTATGCAAAACAATCAGATTTATAATAAAATACAATTTTGACCACGAAAGAGCAAATATGAAAAAAGTACATACCTGGTACATTTTTCCAAATATCCTGTTTAACATTTTGATACTAATTTGACTGGAAGCAGTTGCTGCCTAAGAAGGCTGCAAGAGAGTCATGCAGCAACCACTTCCAGTTAAATTATGTTTACTAGGCCTTTGAGCCCAGAAAACAAATACAAAAATCAGACGTGTATTTATAGCAAATAGTTCTGTTTAATTATTTTGAAACTAATTTGACTGGAGCAGTAAGGCAGCAACAACTTCCTGTTAAATTATTGTAAAAAAATTAAACAACTTATTAGTATGACAATGTGATTTGTTATACATTGTGTATCTTCCTGATGCATTGGGGGTTTGTTGTGAAGAATTAAGAAGATATTAACTTATAGTGTCAGCATCAAACAGACATGCAATTTTTGTATGTAATTGATAAAGTAATTGAAATTACCAATTACAAAATCTTCAAATGTAATAAATTCAATTACAATTACCTTTGTAGCTACTCAATTACAATTACAATCATTACTTTAAAAATGTAACTAAATTACAGCCAATTACAATTACAAATTACAATTACCCCATGTATGGTCAAAGTTTTCAAAACTATTTACAGATTTGCAGACAGACTTTCTTGATTGTGTGCTTTTAACAGCCAGTCATCTATGTACGTGTGGACTGTTATGTGTCTCCTGCGGAGGTATGTTGTGATAGCTAGGACCAGTCGAGTGAAGACCTGAGGAGCTGTTGAAATTCCAAAGGGAAGAACCCTGAATTCCCATTGGCGGCCCTGAAATGCGAATCTCAGGAACCGACGAAAGCGCTTTGCAATTTGAATGTGAAAATAAGCATCTTTCAGATCTATTGATGCTGTCCACATTCCTTTCCTAAATCCTGCTAACACTGTCCTTACAGTTTCCATTTTGAAACTTGATGTGAGGATAAACCTGTTGAGGGGTTTGAGGTTGAGGATTGGTCTCCTCCCTCCAGTGCTTTTTGATACTAGGATCATGGTTGAATAATAACCCGGACAATTCTGTGCGAGTTGAATTGCTTGTTTTTGTATGAGGGATTGAATTTCTTCCTCTATACACAACCATTGATCTGGATCTCTTGGATTTTGATTACAGAACGGCACCTCGGTACGTGGGCTGTCGTGCACCTTGGTCAGCAGGCTGTCTGGCGGGCTGCACATGAGCCTGCAGCCCTGCATCTGGCTTACGCTGGTGTGGCCATGGCCTATGCTGCGTTGGTGGTTGGCCCCTGACCTGACCACCATCTCTAGCCTCCTCACGGAAGGCAGGCGGCGCTGCACAAATGTGCTCCCTACGGAGCACCTCAAACTGTTCACGCAGCGCCCTCTGGTTGTTGACCAGGTTTACGGTCTCCTGGAGGTACTGGCATCGCTTACCTCCAAAAAGACCTGGCCCTGACATTGGCGTCCATAGAAGATGATTATACAGGACCTGCAAGGGACACAGATTGTCAGGGGCAAAAGTATTCCTCACTCGCAAACTTATGGTCACCGATCTCGTCATGCAATCCAGAGCCAGGATAATGCCGTTCTGGATGGCTCTCTGGACTGTAAGCGGAGATGGTTTGCATGCCACGGATGCTGCTACTAGACCTTATAGCAGCTGGGAGACATGAGAGGGTCGAAATGGCTACCGTCGTACTCTCCTCCATGTTGTGCAATGCAGAATTTGCACTGCGCAAAGCGCTAGCGCACAAGGGTCCCATGTCCGAACAGGTCCCAGGCCACGTATCTTCAGCTAAAGCTACATGGTCATTCATGCACAGCTTTGGGCCACGGCCGTACCACTGATAGAAATCTGAGGAAATCTGGCTGTGCCACGCCACCTCGCGAGGAGCCTTTGCGAGCCATCCATTCAGATGAATGCACATCTCTGCCTCAGTGAACATATCAACAATATGTTCAGCGTGCAGCAGTGATGGCATGATGCTTGTCACAGGCTTACCCATCAACCACAGGCGCTGGTCCCACTGGGTAGCCGATGCTTCCACCTGACATTCCGGCTTGACGCTTACCAGTCATTGGCAAGCATCCAGCCAGTCCTGTTCAGTGCCCACCTGTGAATGCTCGACTAGCCTAGGGCTCTCGTCGTCCTCCATAGCATTCACAGGTGGGGGTAGTGGCCAGAGCTGGTGATACTCCTGGAAAGCATGGGAACCCATAAGGACCTGCAAGGGCCGGCATGGCTTGCGCCGTGGCTACTCCAGGAGGCAGATCCACAGCATCATGATGGGCTAAATACATGATGTCATGATTCTGTAACATATCGCTTGGCAAGCCGAGGGATATGGTACAGCCGGCCATCGGCTCCGACCCAGCCTAGCCATTGAGCCATAAAACCTACTCCAGAATAAGTAGTCCCATGGAAAAGGTCACCCGTGTGCCTCCCCTAGGGCGTGGACAGATTTCTAATTCCGTGGCCATCAGCTCATCGGCAGGCCATAACGGTGTCCTCTTCTTCCTGCCCAGAAAGATTAGACACCAGGTTTGAAAAGGGTTCAAACCCAGCCTGGGCAGGAGGGGTATCACAAGCGGCGCTGATACCTATAGTCTTTGGCTGCTCTAGAGCCCCCGATAAGCGGGCATGCGAGGCCATGACTTTCGCTCCTGGGTCCACAGGCAAGGCAAGCCTCAGCTCGACTTATGGTCGCCTTCTCTGGGTCAAGCACGAAAACTGGTGGCCTATCGGAACCAGATCCAGAGACGGAAATACTATGCCCGGGAGCAAACGAAGAAGATGGTAACGAGCTCGGCCCGAGAAGCATACTGCACAGAAACTCCGGAACAAGATCCATTATCATTTTCATCATTTCAATCCGGAAGACCTCCATGGCTGGCATGCCAGACATTGATGCCTTCCTCTTCTTACCACTTATACTTTCCTTTTGCATTTTCCAGTATTCGGTTATCATCCAGCACACGGGCTTTAACCTGCTGGTGAAGAAAATCATTAAAAATGTCCTCGGGCCATGACTCACACACCAGACATTTCAACAAAGGCCCGCACATACTGCACCTAGTGGAGTCATGAGGGTAGTAGAGGGCATTGACAAAATGATGGTAGGAAGGACACTTCTTATCAATGACCTTCTGAAAGACACAAGACGCAGACAATTAGTTTTTAAGTCTTTGATAGAAAAACTAAAAACTATTTGAAAGAGGAAGCAACTAAAGGATAATCGACTTTGAACCCGTAATTAAGGAAGTTGCTACGAGAAAAGGCCAGGCTAATATCTTTTTAATAGTTATTTTATAAAATAACATGGCTGATTAAGACGTCAAATTTCTACTAAATCTCTTCATTAATATTATTTATTAAGACAAGGGAGATAATTAGGATTTGAACAAACATCTTCTAGAAGACGGATTAGACTCAACACTCAATGGCATAGCTTCATTAGAATTGATTGAACTTAATCAATGAACCTATACATAACCATCATTATGATAGAAACAGAATACAAATTTCACAGTCAATAATAATGAATATTTTCAAATAATTGAATGCACTGCAGCATAACTCTCATAGACCTGGACCATAACGTATAGGTGTACCACTGTAGAAACCGGCGAGTGAAGTTCACTGGTGATCAACTGCCATACCAAGTCTTTATATCCACAATTGGGAAAAAGGGCAGAGAATGCGAAAAATCCCTTCTTGGTTAATTTTCGCTGTGCAAACTCTGGGCATATTTTTGCAAACAAAAACTAAGTAAGAGAGTTGATCCAGTCACAGGAAAAAGGCGCCACATGGCAAGGAGTGCTAAACGTACCTGAAAATACAAAGCACAACATGTGGTTAGCTGATACTTAGGCATCCTCCTAAATGTAATAACATAATATAGACGCCTCCACATGTAACCGCGTATCACTGAAACACTCTACACTACAAAAACGCAAATTTATTTCAAGAAATGGTACTAAAATACACCTGATGGCTAGGTCCAGGACCATCCACAGGTGATTTTTTGATGTCAGACATCTAAAACAATCAAATTTAAGTTCCAAAGAGACTTCACAAAAGAGCCAAAAAGCAAGCGCAAATTTTTAGGCAAAAAGGTGTGTGCAATGGAGGTCAATAATCTGAGAAGAGAAAGTGATAGCCCGCGCATACGCAAGTTTTGGCGGTGCATCCGCCGGACTGTCAGTTTCCTAACCTTCCCAGTAGGGGCGGTTTCTTTTTAATTGTGGGTCTTACTGAAGCTAGGTCGATATTTGGGAAATATCATAGAGTATCAGGGTGGTAAGTATATGCTTGATGTGAAATTGGGTTTCCGGGATTGATGACATTGGAAAATATATAAAAATTTCAGTTTTTATGATAAATAGAATCTCAAACTCAGTCCCATTTATGATCACTATTATTAACCCAGTTTGTAAACTATCACTTTGCACGAGCGTTATAATTTTCAGCTCACTTGATAATAGTGATATTAAATGTGGGATCATTTTGAGATGCTATATTTATGCAATACCTGTGTCTGTTAGTTTTCTGACTGTGGTAGGTGAGAGATAGGTGCTTAGGCATTTTTCAACATGAGCGGAGAGAATGATATCTGTCATTGCCTGTATATCCAGCTGTAAGGCTTGTTGTTCCTAGAAAACATAGCTATATTACATAATAAATGAAATCAAGGATTTCTTTTTTCACGAATGAATAGTTACTTACCTCCCTAATACTCTTTGATATTTCTAAATATCGACCTAGCTACACTATTACCCAGATTTGAACAAAAATTGACCCTGATCGGCAGGTATGAAAGTTGACAGTTCGGCGGATGTGCACCCACACACTGCCTCAGCTTGTACTACTGGCCGACACATGCAACTAACAAGTCTGAAGACCAAGCCGCTGTGGGACGGAGAGGCTGGGTCAGTGTTAGGGACTACTCTCATGTAGAGCTGGGCGGTCTGATGGTAGTACCGTGAGGACTGCGGTATACCGTGAACCGATACCGTGCCCGTTGACATTTCCAAATACCGTGAATACCGTCCATAATGTTTGAGCAATATTTGAGAAATATATTCATAAAATCTGACTTGACCAAGGGTAAATAAGTGCTAATAGTGCCAAAAATACAGGCATCCCTAACTATTAGCTGAGTTGAGGTGAAAGGGTCGTTGTAAAAACACACATCAAGACGTCAATTACAAAATAATGACAGGCAGAATTGTATGTCAAACGTACGTCTTGAAAGTCTCACGGTAAAATTGCTTTATTTAAAACAACTAAACTCATTCTCTGGCCGTCCGCCGGTAGTAATTACACTATAATATATTCCCTATTCCCGTTTCTATTATTTGTAATTTATTACTCCAAGCATTTTGTCACCAAACAAACACGGTAGAATAACAAAATAACATACAACCTGCGTGCTATTCAAACACAACAGCGATCTCGTAAAGAGGTATCTGATTGGTTGTTCATGAACTAGACCGTGGGAAAATACATTACTATGCTGAATTTATCAATGAAAATTTACTAAAACGTAGTATTTGCTCGCGCCGTTTTGATCATGTGCTAATTTATTAACAACGAGCAGCGTTGAAGTCGATTTTTTATTTTTCTGGCTTGTTTTAAGAAATTTCTTTAAGGATTAAATCCAGTTTGAGTAACGACACCTAAAAATTATAGTGTTATAGTTTTTGTAATTAATTTTTCTACTGGCTACACATCGTAAGTTCGCGGAAATAGCTTTTTACACGCATAGTTCACGTGAAGCATGGCGAGTAATGAGTCTGCACATCGGGTACTCGGTAATTATCAGAGGCTTTGGAATCGGCTATATTCAATGTCGTGTTATATGTATGTGTATAGGCCTGTTTTCGTGAGTAACAGAATATACGACTCCAATAGAAATAAAAGAGTACAATACGCACCCCATTTAAATACTCGCGGATTTTGTCTGGACTCTGTTTATCAAAGCGCTCGACTGCCAAAATAAAATTTACCGTTTGCTGGTCGCACGCATTAATAGCAAGAACAATCCAGATTGAAAATAGTGCACCCCCACTGTCTCAAACATCAGGTTATAGTTAGCGAGTCGACCACACACTTTGACCGATATTCCGGTGAATGATATTACGTCAATGAAAATAGTGACCTAATAAAATCGTGAAACTAAACAGTCGCAATAGCCATGTTTTTCTTCTCTAAATCAGGAAGCCGATTTATTTATTTTACCTATATTTACCGTTGATTGGAGATGGAAGTGAAAAGGAAATGGAAAAAATTGTTCTAATTTCGTGGCATGCCTCAAGCTCAGATGACGGTATACCGTGGTACCGCGGTATTTTTTCATGGTACCGATACCGTCATGTAAATATCAATACCGCCCAGCTCTACTCTCATGTGAAAAAAGAAATCCGCGATTTCGTTTATTTCACTTCAAGAGATATACTTACCTCCCTAATACTCTATGACATGGCCAGAATTCGTCGGGAGGGAGGTCAAAAGACCAGCACATCCCTTGCACATTTTTGCGTATGAAGCACCAACATCTGAAATTATGTCTAACACAATCAGGAAATGACTTGAACATTGGATAACACCACCGATGGTTGAGAGTAATGATCCTATGTCAAATGCGCCACACCCCTGCTTTTGGGAAAGGAGAAGCTATGACTTCTATGTCCCATATGCTCTCTAAGTACTGGTGTTAAATACTATAGGACATGAGATGAAGGCTTCATTTTTCGCATACTCTCAGCAAATGAACGACAAAAATAAACACGTACCATCACCATTTTAGTAAAAAATGGGTAAACACAATAATATTATGTAACAACAAGATGCAAGACGGACCTTAAGCATATAAGCTGTATCCATCCAGATCCACTTGGTGAAGAAACAGAGATACACATTTATGTGGTTGCTACCATAATTAAACTATGGTGTCTGAAGACAGTGAGGGCAACTTATCTACACTATATACACATGATCATCTTTTGAGAATCAATAAGACAAGAGGATTAGTGGTGTGACGGAGGTAATGGTCGGTAAAACATGACTCATAGTGCCACTGAGCTACCGACATAATGTCATCCACAGGCACCCTGTTAAACAGGATGGTGGATGCCACTACGCCACGGACACTGTGCGCTTTGGCTAAGTCAACTTGTTTACCAGTGGCGGATTTGTGGCAAAACTAGATACATTCCCCAATCCACCTAGATATAGTGTCTTTTGAAGCCCTGCCATGGGGTTCAATATAAGACAACCATAACGAAGATGGGTCCGTCCGCCATTCTTGTGTACATTGTTTGTACCTATGTAATGCACAGACTGGACACCAAGCCTTTGAATTAGGGTCAAATCTAGTCAAAGCTGGCAAAATAATTGGTTGACTTCGATATGGTTTTAGCCGCAGCAATTAAAAATAGTTTTAAGTGTCAGGATTTTCATTGAAATGGAACTACAGGCATCATACAGGTGACAGAGGAAATGGTGACTACCTGAAACGATGCATCCATTGGATTAACATCTCTCTTCTGCAAATCTATAGATTTTATAGTTATATACTCTGGTGGTTGACACCCCCCCCCCCCCCACCCCCGGCTTTAATGCCATAAACATGGCTGTTTGCTCGGAAAAGCCCTCCTTAATTGCAGATTCCTTGACAACATCCACAGTTAATTGGAACATTGATGGGTTGTTGTCAAGGGACTTGCCTTGGAAAATAATATTGTCCATCAGAGGCAGAGGAACCGGATTGCAGACCAGAAGGTCCAGCAGATCTGTATACCATGATCGGCGTGGCCAATTTGGGGCGATCAGAAGCACTTGGCACTCCTCCTGCCTGATTTTCTGAAGGACTTTTGGAATCAGGATTGCTGGTGGGAATGCGTATGCATACATTTCCTCCCAACTGATAGCTAGCGCACCTGTTGCGATAGTGCTCGGATCTGGAATCGGAGTGATGTATGTCGTCATCTTCGCATTCTTCTTCATTGCAAATAAATCTATGTCGGGTTTCCTCCAGTGGTCGAACAGCCGATCCGCCACACATCGATTTAGTTGCCATTCCATGGGCAAAAAACTCATCTTTCGGCTCAATGAGTCTGCTAGCAGATTTAGCCTCCCCGGAATGTGAACTGCTTTCAAGGTGATGATATGATCTAGGCAACAGCCAAGCAGTTTCCAAGTCATCATACAGAGACTGGGTGACTTCGTTCCGCCCTGGCGGTTTATTTAAGTCACTACTGTTACTGTTGAGTTGTCTGATCGAACTAGAACTATCTTGCCACAAACTTTCCCCAAGAAATATTCCAGGCCTAGAACTACTGCTCGTAATTCAAGTAGATTGATATGTTCTTGTGACTGATCAAGATTCTAAAGCCCTGATACTGTGGCTTTTTCCAGGCAAGCTCCCCATCCCTAAATTGATGCATCCCTATACATCGCTACCTGAGGGTGGAGAGGGGTGAGCATCACCCCCGCCAAGAAATTTTCTCTCTTCATCCAACATTGAAGGTAGTGAATAAGAGGTTTCAACACTGACACCTCTGAGTCCAGTGATCCCATCCTCTAGGTCCACTGTGTCATAAGAAATAACTGGATAGGCCACCTGCACAAGGCCGCCTGTGGAATGATGGAATGACTGGTTCCAGAGAAACTATCAACCCCAGCAATCTCAAGTAAACCCCTGCCAGTACATGATGACTGTTGCACACTGACTGTATTACTGAGATGAGTATTTCTACTATCTCCTGAGCTAGATCGAAGAACATGCCTGGGTAAACTTCTGGGATGGAGTCAGCTCTGATTTTTGAAAGTTGATTATCCAGCCTTTCAAAACTATTTCCAGATTTGCTGATAGACTTTCCTGATTGTGTGCTTTTAACAGCCAGTCATCTGTGTAAGTGTGGACTGCTATGCTTCTCCTGCAGAGGTATGCTGTTATTGCAGGAACCACCCTGGTGAAAACCAGAGGAGCCGTTGAAATTCCAAAAGGTAAAACCTTGAGTTCCCACTGTCGGCACTGGAATCTAATCTCAGGTACCGACGAAAACTCCTTACAATTGGAATGTGGAAATAAGCATCCTTCAGATCTATTGATACTGTCCCCATTCCTTTCTCCAACCCTGCCAACACCGTTTTGATAGTTTCCATCTTGAAACTTGGTGTGTCTCCACCATCCAGTGCTCTTTGTTACTAGAAACACAGTTCACTAGAAGCCCGGACAATTTTGTGCTAGTTTTATTGCTCCATTTTGTATGAGGGAATTTATTTCTTCCTCTATACACAACCATTGAGCTGGATCTCTTGGAATTTGATTCCAGATCGGTACCAGAGAGAGCTGTGATGGTGGGCCTATTGCCCAGTCAGGCTGGTACCCGGCTGAAAGCTACCGCAAGACTAAGCGATCCTGGGTTAACCGCTCCCACTCTTGCTTGTGGAGGGTCAATCGACCTCCCACGGGTCCACCTAGAGAGAGAGGCGGACATAAGCAGTGCAAAAGTGGGATTGTCACTGGTTCTAGAAGCACTAGAGTGGTCCCTGTGGTAACCGGGCCATCAGGCACGATTAGCACGGCCAGGTCCTCATGCGCCACGCTGGCTGCCTGGCTGGCTGCACTTGAGGAGCCTGCGCCCCCAATCCCCCCTGCCGGCCAGTGCTGACTTGACCAATGCTACCGCGGGCCTGCTGTGGATGGTATGCAGGGGGTACTGCGCAAACGCGCCCTTTACGGAGCACCTCAAATTGCTCGCATAGTGCCCTCTGATTATTGACTACGGTGACTGACTCCTGGAGGTGTCTACATCCTTCACCCAAAAAGAGACCAGGACCTGACATAGGCATCAAATTAAACAAATCCTGAGACGGGCACAGATTTTCTAAGGCAAAAGTGCACCTCGTCCGGACACTCCTAGTCACTTCCCGCATCATGCAGTCCAGACCCAGCTTAATACCATCCTGGATGGCTCTCTTAACTTAAATGGGGCTTGCCTGGCATGAAGCAGATGCCATTACTACCCCCTGTAACAGCTGGGAGACATGCGAGAGGACCGCTATGGATGCGCTCCTCTGCATTGCGCAACGCTGTGTTTGCTGAGTGCAGAGCGCTCGAGCACAACACACCTGTGTCAGAACGGGAGCCTAGCCGTGTGACTTCGCCAAGCAATCAGCCACACTTGACTTTGGCACTATATCGTACTTCGGGTATTGACTAGCAACAATACGACATCGCCTAGCCACCTCACGGGGGGGTGGGGGGGGCCTTCGCAAACCAGGCATTCGGTTTAATAGACGTCTCTGCCACCATGAACATATCCATGATATGCTCAGAGATGGCATAGCGGTAACTGTCGGCTTTCCAGCCAACCACCGGCGTTGATCCCGATGGCTACCCGACTGATTCATGTCGAGCTCTGGCCTGATGTTTACCAGCCATTGGCACGTGCCAGACCAGTCCTCCTCTGTGGCCACCTGTGAGTGCTCGACCAGGCGCGGGCCTTCGCCATCCTCTACAGCACTCGCAGGTGTAAACGTGGCTGGAGCCAGAGTTGCCCTTATGCGTCCTTTAGTGCGTATATACGCATAAAAATGGCAGAGGGACGCATAAAGATTAACCCTCTGCATCCCTGGGGACGCACGAGGGACGCAGTGAAAAAGTGTAATGGAAACTGGTAACTTTGCCTGTGCTTAATTATCGATTATATTATCGTGTGTGTATATTTATTTGTGCATGCTTTTACTTTAAAAAATATACCTAATGTATTGTGTGTTCAATAAAAACGAACTTACTGCGTTGTTTAAGACTATGATTTGTTGTATGTTTTCTTGCACAACTCAAAGTTGTTAATGCCCATAAATCAGATTCAACCACCGCATTTAATTGTAAACACAATTCCCAAATCATCCTTAGTATTCCATTAGATCTAATTTTTATAAATAATTAATTTACAAGCCCGATGTTAGTCGCCTTGTTTGGCCTACAAATTGCAAAAATACCCGCCATGTTTCTGTCTGTTGTGCTAAACGTTAGTATTTGATTGGATAACAGCGGAATCTTCCTCTAGAGTAACTAACGCTTGAGAAATCCAATACAACTGATCAAGCATATACAAACGTGTCTGGGCGTCTTAACTCTTTCACAGCTCAGAACATTGGACATATCACAAAGTTGTTATCACTAATATCCTGAATATTTTGAAATTAATTTGCCCAAGCCTACTTGCCTAAAGCAGCAACGACGTACAGGCAAAATATTTTTTTTCTATTTACTTATCAAAATATCTAAATGGATGAAGGAATATATGGAAGATATTGTGATATCTTTTACATTTGAATGGTCATTTGATAGATTAGCGGCGGTGTCTTTGTATTGCTGTTTGAATAACGGTATCAATACGCGCTATAAGCCGTCTTTTATTTAGCAATAGCGGATGATTGATTGACTGATGGATTAGCATTTATAATGTTTAACAATACTCGAACGTTGTGTTCCCAATTTCTCAACTGAAAAGCTCATCCCAGCAGCGATGTTCAACGATATCGTCGATCTACAGGTAGGCATACGTTAAAATATTGATTTTTTCCAAACAGCGTATATCCCAAAGCGCCCCGATACAAGCGTCCTTATTGGATACACGCTAATGCGTTATCTATGCTTCAACCAATAAGCAAACGCGTTACATAGTTATTCCCTATGAATTAGACATATCCGGTTTTCTGCTGATATATTTCCACTAATTACGCATTTTAATCTGATTTATACAGATTATTTTTGATAGATTATTGTTTTGTCTGATCTTAGCCTATGTATTCCACTATATTTAGTCATTCCAGTTACATTATAAAAAATATGCGCGCGTTGTATCGAAGTAGGTTCAGTCATCCTTGAGCAAACTCGCCCCAGATACTCGTAATTTTTCAAAGTCAAGTTAGGGTTTTATAGAAAAACTAATGCAGTGGTCTTTGCTAATTACTAATGTAGTGGTCTTTGGAAATGTTAATCATACAAGATTGCCAATGTAGGTTGGTTGGTTTATCAGACAACAAACAAGTACAGTGCTTTAAGTTATTGTTTATTGACATGCAGTTCAAATGTTATTAGTTAAATATACAATGGTCATTTCAATAGATCAATTTTAGCCACCATTGTAGATCACAGAATACATATTTTTGAAACTTTACCACTGGAATGACTGGCACTGTTTAGAGCCAGTCATTCCAGTGTTAAACTTTCAAAAATAGGTATTTTGGTGATCTACAATAGTGGCCAAAAGTGTTAAGTGCTAAAGGTTAATAAACTATGCATAGTTAATATTCTCTATATATACATTAACATTATTTACACAATGTCATAACTAGTGCTTTCAACATGTTTAATAAAGTGCTTTATAATTAGATCAATGTGTTGTGTTTATTTTAAGAAAAAAAATGGGCCCCCCATATTTCAGATGAGGACCCCATGGGACCCCCAGATTTTACAGTGGGACCCCCAAATCTGAGGGTGTGGGGTCCTTTGGACACCCAAAAATCAGGTGTTGTGGGCAACACTGGCTGGAGCCGTGGTTACACCTAGCAAGCCAGTGAAAGCATGCGGGGTGTAATTCACCACACCCTGGCCCGGACCAGCCAAGGTATGCGGTATGGGCAGTCATCTGATCCAGCCCTGGCCACCCTTTGAGTCGTAAAGCCTACCCCTGTGGGTGTAGTCCCATGGAAAAGTTTGCTCGTGCTCCCAGCAAGGGGTGAACGTTCATCCATTTCCATGTCCATGGCATCAACGGGTGAACCCAGCAGAAAATCCTCTTCATCCTGGCCATGATAGAATGATAGATAGCTTCTGGGTCAGCAAAAAGTGCTATCCCGGGATGGCCATGGAACATACCGTAAGAGAAAGCGGTACCATGGGAGTGTCAATCACAGTCTATCACTCCTGCCCCGAGATCTACCAATGAGACAAGCCGCCATCCGGGATCATTAACAGCCACTCCTGGATCCATCAGCAAGGCGATGGGCTTTCCGAGATCTACTGATTCTCATACATTTTCGGACCACGGATCATGATGGACACCAGAATCAGCAGTGGGGATTTTCTGCTCGTAGGCAGATGAAGAAGACAATACAGCACCTGTCCCAGGGAGCATGCTGCGAAGCAAATCTGGAACCAGATCTTTTATTGTCTTTTCATCTCCCTCATCATTTCCAACCTGTAAGTCTCAATTTCCGAAGAAAAGGAGGCCTTTCTCTTACCCTTACAGTACCACTTACACTCTTTTTCACACATTTCTGCTCCTCCGATGCCTTATCCTTAGCCTGTAATGACAAGAATTCAGAGAATAAGTCGGCACCTCCCCCCCACCCCCCCTGTTTACAGACGTCACATTTTAATGGACCACAAGGTGAACATTTCACACACTGATGGGGCGCAAACTTCAACGTAATAGAGCGGTTACAGACCACACAAGGTTTCTAAAAAAGGCCATAAGATGAAGACAATGAGTTTAAAGTTAATTAACTAAATAAATCAACCCATTTAAAGAGGAGTAATAACAATAGGCCATTAAAGGGGCAGTTGAATGAAAGATGAACAGCCTACACTCAAGGTGGTTATTAATAATAACATGGCTGATTATGCCGTCAAGAAATTTCCATAAATAGAAACAGATGGACTAGAAACATCATCCAGGTGTAAAGATGAATTGTATTCAAAATACAAGAGCATGACCAACAGTGAATGAACATAGCAATAGCCCATGATAATGATACAGACAAACAGCATGACAAGAATATTGGCAGCAAATAATCATAAATATTTTCAAATATATTAGAGTGCCATATAGCATAACTAGAGTACCTGCATCTTTAGCAAATGCATACTACCATGTCCAGCGCTCTTGATAACTTCACCAGAAGAGCCACCCCTCTCCACCATATAAAGGATAGGGTGGGACCAGAGGGCAGAATGACAAGTTCGCTCTTAAGTGAGCCTATATCACCCTGGTCTTTTTTTCCTAACATTTTATAGGGAAACGGTTGAGACAAACCCTTTTAGATGTGTACAAACCTCCTGACAGGAACCTGTGGTCACACACATAAAGAGAGATTAGTATTTCATGGCACCAGATAATAATATACCAGTTTTCTGGGCGCCTATCATGTCTATCCCATGTCATGGAAATAGGTGACACCGCATAATTAAGACGGAATAAAACGAAGATCCCCTGGTAACTTGGTCCTGGAGAAGCTTCAGGTGTTCCACAAGGGTCAGACATATCCAACATGCTCCAAAACAATTCCAAAAAAGATAATTGAGCAAAAAACAAGCAACACTGTTAGTAAACAAGCATGTGTTTCCGGCCAATAGTCAAGAATGAGGCAGTGTTAGTCTGCGCATGCGCGAGGTTGGGGACTGGCAGCCTGACAGCTGACTCCCTGCCCAGTAGGGGCACCTTTCTTTTTTAATCTGGGGTTATTGAGTCTAGGTCGATATTTAGGAAATATCAGTGTTAATTAGGGAGGTAAGTATATCTCTTGAAGTGAAATGATGCAAGTCTATTACATAATCATAGGAGAAATCAATAAGCATTTAACATTTACGTAATGGACACAAAATGTTTCATGAACAATATGCATTTGAATGCAGGACATTTTTAGCACTTACAAATAGAATGCAAACCGAGCGAGACATTCCTAAATTTAACAAATTTTCCAAAATATTCCTATCTTGGGTCTACAAATGGACATTTCTTAAAATCACATCTGATTTTAGTGGCAATTTGGCCAGTTTAACTAATAAAGAGTACAAATTGGTACACATTCTGGGATGAATAATTTTGCTATCAAAAACTCACATACGTAGCTGGTAACATGGAGGGATGGAACACAAATTGTATCATCTCTTAATGTCACACATTTGTTGGAAAGAAGTTTAAAACCAGAAACTATTAATGATGTTTTGTTCTATTAGTATTTATCCAGCAGGCCAAATTAAAAAGTGAAGCCTGGAATGAGTAATATTGACTTGTCGCTAAGTGACCGCGCTAGAGTGTGTATTGCCGATTTATCAGCTAAAAGTGCCCACTCAAGTGTGTAATATTGTCGACTCATCACACTCGAGTTGGTAATGCGGACTAGTTGAATGCCTGATAAGATAAATAATCACAACTAATTAGCCCTACACCCCAAATAGGCTCAATCCGGCTTGGTTTGTCAATTATGTCCAGAAGAAAGTATTACCTTGTGTGTGTTGTCTTTGTCCTTCGCTGACAAACTGCTCAGCAGACAACACAAAATGTACCTGGATGGAAAGTACAACTAATAGTAAGAATTACTACCAGGAATCATCCTGCTGCTGCCACAGCTGTTGCTAATACTACAACTACTGCTGATAATACTACAACTACTGCTGCTGCTAGGCTTGCACGATTAACCGATATTATCGAAAATCACGATTTTATTTTTCAGAAATGAATTTTTACGATATGATTTTGAAAGAAAATCGAAATATCGTGAAAATTTTACTGTCACGCCATATTCTGCCTATTTGTCATATGTTTGTAGCATAGCCTTCTATTACGACAAGCCACTCAATTTATTTCCAAACCAACATCTTTGCGAGAGGGGTGGGCTTATATTAGGAATAGGTTAAGAAAAAGTTGAAGTTCATTCTTTAAAATTGTTTTAAAAGATGGACAATAATATGAAAATTGACTGCAATTTTACTGGTACAATTTCTTGCTGCCGTACTGTATACCTCAAAACCTTGATCGTGTGAGTGAAATTATTACCGGGGACGGTATATTATATATATTTTAATAAGCATGGTTTATAAAATCTAAATTAATCCTAAATTTGACTATAAATGGCGTAGCGAAAATATATAACTCACGTGATATTGCTTGCTCTCCTGTTTTTGGAGGCGAGGTAGTGCGTTCACAAATGTGATAGCTAAATGAGACGGTGTACATGCTTTAGCCTGCATGGTGAACTATCTGAAATGTTTCTGAAGGCTAACTATTATTAGCAAACGGGTACTCGGTAAAAGCGGAGCAGATCTAAACATTAGATATCTATGGACCTAAAGCACATTCCTAATATAACGTGATTTGTACATTTTCACAAAGACGACATGGAATGTCAAATTATTGGTGTAATAAACGATGATCATAACAGGTGTACGCAATATTTAGGTTGTCTAATGTCATAATTTCATTCCCACAATGATGGATAGGGTATACATCAAGCCAAGGTGTAAGGCGTCAAAAATTTAGACACGGAAATTGTGTCCTATTTTCGTGTTATTAACGACCGTTTAAGCATCTTGGCGACTGGATTGAATTTTTGTTGAAATTTACCAATTAGGAGTCATATTTGGTTAAAACTGATATGAAAACTCATAGTGGAACCGATATGTCTACATAAGCCAAACCGTGCAGTCCAACTCAACACAAGACCAATTCACCCCGTGAATGCATATACCATAAAATAGGCTATAAGATATATCGAAATATCGCGATTTTCTCACCACGATATATCGCGATACATTCTCGGACAATATCAGGCAAGCCTAGCTGCTGCTATTACTACTTCTACTGCTGATGCTCCAACTGCTGGAGCTACTGTTAATAATTGGATTTTCAGTATGTCCAGACATTATTTCTAGTGTAATATAGCACAGATTCAGGGAAAATGACCTCAACAAACACCTTCAGTTATCTAAAGTACATTATAAACTATCCTATTTTCAATTAATCTATGAGATCTTTAAGTAATTGGTGATTGGATTAGGTTTTCAGTTTGCTTTTAAGATCTAATCCAATTGCTGCTGTAAATACTTATTAGCTGTATGGAAACAAAAGGATTAACGGTATCTATAAAGTCAAGCCGGCCAAAACCAGCATCTGCAAAGGTCTTGAGGAATGTGAGTTTGCAGGCTAAGAGTAAACTGTTTTTTAAACATTACTATTGGAATGAGTGGCTGGATAGCAGAGCCAGTCATTTCAGTGGTAAATTTTCAAAAATAATCTCTTAGGTTGCAGATGGACATTAAGAAAATTTACCAAACTTCTTTTTCATGAGTGAGATGACATACTTACCTCCCTAACACTCTTGATATACTAGTATATCGGCTTTAAATTGAATAATATTCAGAATTATAAAAAGTTAGGTGCCCCTAATGGGCAGGTGGATGTACACAGTCATGCACATGACAGACCCCACTTACTGCGCATGAGCATACTGGTACGTCCGTTACTAAATATTGGCTGACATAGAAGCAACTATTCAAATAACTAAAGGACCAGGCCTCCGTGGAGTGGAGAGGCCGGGATCCTGCTAGGGAGGTAAGTAGGTCATCTCACTCGTGAAAAAGAAATTTGGTAAATCTTCTTATTTCACATCATGAGAACATACTTACCTCCCTAACACCCTTGATAAAAGTCAGAATTTGAAAGTAAATTTAGCGGGAGGGAGGCAAGGTCCTGAAAACCAGCACACCCTCGAAGACACTAGCTCTTTGAATTTTTAAGAGATTTAAAACATCTGAAATTGTGTCCGAAAACACAACCAGAAAAATTTTTTTGCATCAGTTAAACGACCGATGAAGAGAGATTGATCAAAAGGCAAATGCGCTCCCCCTCCCCTTTCTGAGGAAGGTTTAGAAAAAACCGCTGCTCTAAATGACTAGCATGTTCTCTAATACTTGATGACAAGTTTTTCCGGACATTGGAAAAAGAAGAATTGCTTCATTTAAAAAAAAAAGTCTCTGAAAGAACCATAATTAAGAGACATTAACCATCACCATATTAAATAAAAAACATGACACGATCACCAAGACAAAAAACAAAATGGTCACATATACTGACCTCTGATGTCTTGGGCACGGAAATCATCTCTTCCCCCACCGGATGAAGAGAATGATACCAGAAATAGTAGGGATACCCTACCAACAAATGTGATATTTGTAAAAGGCAGAGGAGGAAAACTAATTACAAATATATACCTCTACATTATTTTCTGAGGACTGTGATGGCGAGTGGGTTAGAAGTGTCACGGAGGTAATGGTTGGTAAAACTTGATTCAGTGCCACTGGGCTACTGACATACTGTCTTCAATAGAAACACCATTAAATAATGCCGTGGAAGTTACCACACCACAGACACTATGAGCCTTGGCTATATCTACTTCAATTCCAGTGACTGTCTTATGCAGAATTGAATGCACTCTACTATCCATCTGGAAATAGTATCTCTTGATGCCCTACCATGGGGTTCAATATATGACAACCATAGGGAGCATGGGTCCATCCGCCAAACCTGAGTTCTTCTTTTGTACTTATTCAAAGCATGGACAGGACAGCATGCTTTAGCACCAGGATCATATCTGGTTAAGGCAGGTAAAATAATAGGTTGACCCGGATATTTTAAAGATTGATTCTTGGCCAAGAAATTCAATCTCGGTAGAAGCTTAAGGCCTTCACCTGTAACTATATAACGGTCAGGCTCAGCAGACAAGGCATGAATTTCACTTTTGTGTCTGGCTGATGCTGCCGCAACTAAAAATACAGCTTTAAGTGTCAATAATTTTATAGAAATAGCACTAAGTGGTTCAAAAGGTTTATCACTCAAAACCTGAAGAACCAGAGAAAGACTCCATGACGGTGTCAATGGAGGATTTCTCGGTCTGAGATTGCCCGTACCTTTAATAAGAGTATTTAAAACACATACTTCATCACTTCCCCTCTTTGCCAAGCAAGGGATAACAGTCATTAATGCTGATTTATATCCAGCAATAGAATTAGGCTTAAGACTATAGGCATCATACAGGTGACAGAGAAAATCAGCTACTACCTGAATAGATGCATCCATTGGATTGATACATGTACATCTCTTTGAGCACCATTCTGCAAATCTGTTGATTTTATAATTATATGCTCTGGAGGTTGACACCCCCCCCTTCTGGCTCTGGCCATGAAATTGGTTGCTTTCTCAGAAAAGCCCTCCTTAATTGCGGATTCCTTGACAACATCCATGCACTCAATTGAAACATTGACGGACTGTTGTGAAGGGTCTTGCCCTGGAAGATAATACTGTCCATCAGAGGCAGAGGAACCGGATTGCAGACCAGAAGGTCAAGCAGATCCATAAACTAATAGGCTTGGCCAATTTGGGGCGATCAGAAGTACTTGGCATTCCTCCTGCTTGATCTTCTGATGAATCCTTGGAATCAGGATTGTTGGAGGGTATGCGTAAGCATACATTCCCTTCCAACTGATTGCTAGTGTATCTATTGCGATAGCACTTGGATCTGGAATCGGAGAAACGTATGTCGTCATCTTCGCATTCTTCTTCATTGCGAATAAATCTATGTTGGGTTTTCCCCAATGATTGAACAGATGATCCGCCACACATTGATTTAGTTGCCATTCTGTAGGCAGAATGCTCATGCTTCGGCTCAATGAGTCTGCTAACAGATTCAGCCTTCCCAGAATATGTACTGCTTTCAAGGTGATCATATGATCCATACACCAGCAAAGCAGTTTCCATGTCATCATACAGAGACTGAGCGACTTCGTTCCGCCCTGGCGGTTTATGTAACTCATTACTGTTGAGTTGTCTGAACGTATCAACACAAACTTTCCCTCCCTTCTTTTAAGAAGTGTTCCAGGCCTAGAATGACGGCCCGTAATTCTAGCATGTTGATATGCTCCTTTGACTGATCCAGATTCCAAAGCCCTGATATTGTGGCTTCTTCCAGGCAAGCTCCCCATCCCTCCATCGATACATCCATAAACATCGTTACTTGAGGGTGGGGAGGGGTCAGCATGACCCCCGATAGGAGATTCCCTCTCTCCATCCACCAATGAAGGTGATGAATGAGAGGATCCAACACTTGTATGTGCGAGTCCAGTGATCCTGAACTCTGCGTCAACTGAGTCATGAGAAACAGCTGAATCAGTCGCCTGCGCAAGGCCGCCTGAGGATTGACTGCTTCCCTTGAAACCATCAAACGTAGCATTCTCAGATAGACTCGTGCTAGAATATAACGACTGCTGCAAATGAATTGAATGCATGAGGAGCTTCTCCACTCATTCCTGGGATGGATAAACATATCCTATCTCCAGATCGAAGAACATACCCAGGCAAACAAACTTCTGGGATGGAGTCAGCTCTGATTTCGGAAAGTTGATCATCCAGCCTAAATCTGTGAGAGTTTTCAAAACTATCTCCAGATTTGCTGCCAAACTTTCTGGGTTGTGTGCTTTTAGCAACGAGTCGTCTATGTGAGTGTGGACTGCTATACTTCTCCTGAGGAGGTATGCCGTGATAGCAAGAACCACTCGAGTGAAGACCCACGAAGCCGTCGAGATGCCAAATGGGAGCACTTTGAATTCCCAATGGCATCCCTGAAAAGGAAATCTCAGGAACTGACGAAAACTCCTTGCAATGGGAATGTGGAAATAAGCGTCCTGTAGATCTATCGACGCTGTCCACATCCCCTTCTCTATCCCCAACAACACTGATTTTATTGTTTCCATTTTGAGACTCGGTGTGTCTATAAATTAATTTAGCAGTTTGAGGTTGAGAATTGGTCCCCAACCCAACCCCCCCCGGTTGAATAGAAGCTAGTGCAATCTTGCGCTGGTTGAATTGCTTCTTTTAGAATTAGACATTCTATCTCCTCTTCTATGCACAACCGCTTGTCTGGATCTCTTGGAATTTGAGTCCAGACCGGTACCAGAGACAGATGCAATGGTGGACCTATTATCCACTCTGGACTGTATCTGTGCGAAAGCCATTGCAAGACTAAGTCAAACGACCTCCCACTGGTGCACCTAGGGTTAACAGGGTGCACATAAATTTTAGAAGTGGGTCTGTCTCTGGTACGTGTGACAACACCAGAGTGGTACCTGTGGTAACCGAAAATTTTTTTAGGCCATCCGGCCCGGTTACCACATGCCGCTCCTCGTCCCGCGCCACGTGCACCACGGTACACCATGGTCTCTGACCCCGCCGGCCTCTGACACTGCCAGGATGGCCACGAGCGTACTGCTGTCGAATAAACGAAATCTAGGATTTCTTTTTTCACGAGAGAGTTGATACTTACCTCCCTAATACTTTTGGATATTGCTAAATATTGGCTTTCACTCAATAAACACTCAGATTTAAAACAGTTAGGTGCCCCTACTGGGCAGGGAGTCAGAGCGTAGTCCGGCGGATGCCAGCCCCACCTCCGCGCATGCGCAGACTAGCACTTCCTCTGACTAGATTATTGGCTGACACACATGCAACTATTAAGAGCCTGAAGACCGAGCCTCTGTGGGGTGGAGAGGCCGGGTCCGTATCTAGGGAGGTAAGTATCAACTCTCTCGTGAAAAAAGAAATCCTAGATTTCGTTTATTTCACTTCAAGAGTATACTTACCTCCCTAATACTTTTGATATTGCCAGAATTCGAAAGTGAATCTGGCGGGAGGGAGGCGAGGTCAAAAGACCAGCTCATCCCTATACGCTTTTCTGCGTTTAAGGCACTTAAACTTCTGAAACTGTAAGAAAAAACAGTCAGGATTTGACTAACCATCGGATAACACCACCGATGTATGAGAGATGACCGAATGTCATATGCGCTCCCCCCCCCCTCCTTCCTGGGAGGAAGAGTCGACTGACCTCAATGTCCTATACGCTCTCTACGTACAAGTGCCATGTACTACAGGACAGAGACGAAAAAGCTCCATTTTCGTAACTCTCAACAATGAACCACACAAATACACAAACCATCACCATATTAATAACGGGTAATCGTGACAATACAATCAACAACGGACAACACATGAACAAGACTGACCTTGTTGAAAATGGCTGCTGACATCATCTTCCCATCGGTAAAGACTGATGCAGGCCCAAAAAAGTGGGTGTTTCCATAAATTAATTGTGATATATATAAGTAATGAGGAAATCACCTCAAAAAATATAAACCGATTTATTTTTTCAAAACCGACAAGGCGAGAGGATTAGAGGTGTCACGGAGATAATGGTCTGTAAAACTTGACTCACAGTGCCACTGAGCCACCGACATAATATCATCCACAGGGACCCCATTAAATAGGGCCGTGGATGTCACTACGCCGCGGACACTGTGAGCCTTGGCCACGTCAACCTGCTTCCCGGTGGCGGATTTATGGCAAAACTGAATGCATTCCACAATCCACCTGGAAATGGTGTCCTTAGAAGCCCTCCCATGGGGTTCAATATATGACAACCATAACGCTGACTGGTCGGTGCGCCATGCCGCCGTACGTTGTTTGTACCGGCGCAGCGCCCGGACGGGACACCATGCTTTAGAATTAGGATCATATCTAGTTAAAGCAGGCAAAATAATAGGTTGACCTGGATATTTCAACGACTGATTTTTAGCCAAGAAATTAATCCTAGGTAGCAGCTTAAGGCCTTCCCCTGAAACCACAAAACGGTCATCCTCGGCTGATAAGGCATGAATCTCACTCCTACGCCTAGCCGAGGCCGCAGCAATTAAAAACACAGTCTTCAGTGTTAATAGTTTCATAGAAATGGAACTAAGTGGTTCAAAAGGCTTATCACCTAGTACTTGAAGCACTAGTGATAAACTCCAAGACGGAATCACAGGAGGATTCCTTGGTCTTAGATTGCCCATGCCTTTAATTAATACATTCAATGTATTTACTTCATCACTTCCCCTCTTAGCCAAGCAAGGAATAACAGACATTAATGCTGACTTATAACCAGCAATAGAGTTAGGCTTGAGGCTATAGGCATCATAGAGGTGACAGAGGAAATCAGCTACTACTTGAATAGATGAATCCATTGGATCAATACATCTTTTTGAGCACCATTCTGCAAATCTGTTGATTTTATAATTATATGCTCTGGAGGTTGACCCCCTCCTGGCTTTGGCCATAAACATGGCCGCTTGCTCAGAAAAGCCCTCCTTAATTCTAGATTCCTTGACAACATCCACGCAGTCAATCTGAACATTGACGGATTGTTGTGAAGGGCCTTGCCCTGGAAGATAATATCGTCCATCAGAGGCAGAGGAACCGGATTGCAGACCAGAAGGTCCAGCAGATCCGTATACCAAGATCGGCTTGGCCAATCCGGGGCGATCAGAAGCACTTGGCATTCCTCCTGTCTGATTTTCTGAAGAATTTTTGGAATCAGGATTGCTGGAGGGAATGCGTATGCATACATTCTCCCCCAGCTGATAGCTAACGCATCTGTTGCGAAAGCGCTTGGATCCGGAATCGGAGAGACGTACGTCGTCATCTTCGCATTCTTCTTCGTTGCGAACAAATCGATGTTGGGTTTCCCCCAATGGTCGAACAGACGATCCGCCACACATTGATTTAGTTGCCATTCCGTGGGTAAAACACTCATCCTTCGGCTCAATGAGTCTGCTAGCAGGTTTAACCTTCCCGGAATATGAACTGCTTTCAAGGTAATCTGGTGATCCAGACACCAACAAAGCAGTTTCCATGTCATCATACAGAGACTGGGCGACTTCGTTCCGCCCTGGCGGTTTATGTAAGTCACAACTGTTGAGTTGTCTGAACGAATAAGAACAATCTTGCCCTGAACTTTCTGTAAGAAATGTTCCAGGCCCAGGACTACTGCTCTTAGCTCCAGTAGATTTATATGTTCCTGTGACTGTTCCAGATTCCAAAGCCCTGATATCGTGGATTCTTCCAGGCAAGCTCCCCAGCCCTCCATCGATGCATCTGTATACACAGTCACCTGAGGGTGGGGAGGGGTTAGCAAAACCCCCGGTAAGAGATTCTCTGTATTCAACCACCATTGCAGGTGGTGAATCAGAGGCGCCAACACTGACACATTCGAGTCCAGCGAACCTGTACTCTGGGTCCATTGTGTCATGAGAAACAACTGTATCGGCCGCCTGCGTAAGGCGGCCTGAGGAATGACTGGTTCCAACGAAACCATCAACCCCAGCATTCTCAAGTAAACCCGTGCCAGGACATGACGACTGTCGCACACTGACTGAATCAACGAGATGAGTATTTGAACTCTCTCCTGAGTAGGATAAACATATCCTGTCTCCAGATCGAAGAACATCCCCAGGTGAACAAACTTCTGGGATGGAGTCAGCTCTGATTTTGGGAAATTGATCATCCAGCCCAAGTCTGTGAGAATTTTCAAAACAATCTCCAGATTGGCGGACAAACTTTCCCGGGTGTGCGCTTTCAACAGCCAGTCGTCTATGTACGTGTGGACTGCTATGCTTCTCCTGCGGAGGTATGCTGTGATCGCAAGAACCACACGGGTGAAAACCCGAGGAGCCGTGGAAATTCCGAAGGGCAACACCCTGAATTCCCACTGTCTGCCCTGGAATGCAAATCTCAGGAAACGACAGAAACTCCTGTGGATGGGGATGTGGAAATAAGCGTCCTTCAAATCTATCGACGCCGTCCACATCCCCCTCTCCAACCCCGCCAACACCGAGCGCACCGTTTCCATCTTGAAACTGGGCGTCTCGATGAACTTGTTCAATGGCTTGAGGTTGAGAATCGGTCTCCACCCACCGGTGCGTTTTGTTACCAAGAACAGGGTTGAATAGAAGCCCGGACACCTTTGTGCCGGCTGAATAGCTCCTTTTTGTACGAGGGAATTTATCTCCTCCTCGATACACAACCTTTGATCTGGATCTCTCGGAATGGGAGTCCAGACTGGCACCAGAGACAGTCGCGACGGCGGGCCTGTCATCCACTCTGGATGATACCCCACGGAAAGCCATCGCAAGACTAAACGGTCCTGAGTTAACCGTTCCCACTCTTGCATGTGGTCGGCTAGCCGGCCTCCCACCGGTCCACCTAGGGACCGCGGTGGACACAAGGCATGCAAGAGCGGCACTGTCTCCGTCGCCATACACACCGGCGTGGTCCTTACCGCGGTAAGCGCCCTGTCAGGAACGATAACCACGCCCAGATCCTCGCGCGACCCGCCCCGCCCCGCGCGCACCTCGGTGCACGGGCGGCTGCCTGGCTGACGGCGGCTGAGGAGCCTGCGCCCCCCTCACTGCTGGCCGAATCGCACGCGGCCGAGGCCGGCGCTGCGACGGCGGCTGGCCTCTGACTTGGCCAACACCACCTCGAGCCTGCAGGGGACGATACGCAGGGGCCGCGGCGCGAACGTTAGCACGACGCAGTACCTCAAACTGTTCGCGCAGCGCCCTCTGGTTATTCACCAGGGTGACCGTCTCCTGGAGGTGGCGACATCCCTCACCTCCAAAAAGACCAGGACCCGTCATAGGCGTACGGAGTAGCCTATTATACAGGTCCTGAGACGGGCACAGATTGTCCAGGGCAAATGTGCGTCTTGCCCTGACACTCCTGGTCACCGCCCGCGTCATACAGTCCAGCGCCAGGTTAATACCATCCTGGATGGTTCGCTGGACCGCGAGCGGGCCTGGCTGGCGCGATGCGGATGCCGTTACTACCCCCTGTAACAGCTGGGAGACGTGGGACAGAGCGGCAATCGAAGCCCTCCCACTCTCCTCCGCATCACGCAACGCGGTATTCGCCGAACGCAACGCGTTCGCGCACAAGACCCCCGCGTCAGAACGGGAGCCTGGCCGCGTATCCTCACCCAAAGCCGCGCGGTCATCCACGCTGGGCTCGGGTACCACACCGTACCGCTGGTAGTCCAGGGGCACGATGCGACAACGCCTGGCCACCTCGCGAGGGGCCTTCGCGAGACGTCCACTCGTGTTAATGGACGCCTCCGCCGCCTTGAACATGTCAACGACATGCTCCGCCAGCGGCAGAGAAGGCATAGCGTTAGCAGTTGGTTTCCCAGCTAACCACGGCGTGTGAACACGGTGGCTAGCCGACTGCTCCACGGGCAGATCAGGCCTAACGCTCACCAACCACTGGCAAGCGTCATACCAATCCTCCTCCGTGGCTAACTGCGAGCGCTCTACAAGACGGGGTCCTTCGTCTTCCTCCTGAGCGCAAGCAGTAGAGCTTGACGGCGGGTACGCTGATACACCTGGCAAGCCAGGGAAAACATGCGGGCCTGACAGCACCGGCATGAGAATATCACTGGTTTGACCAGGAGCAGGCACCGCGGTAGAGCGCGGGGTATATATAGCCCTACCACGGGCCCGGCCAGCACCAGCTACACTCTCGGCAAGCCGAGGTATGCGGTACCGCTGGCCATCAGCAGCGCCCTGGGCCACCACCTGAACCGCGGACCTTACTCCAGGGTGAGTAATACCGTGGAAAAAAGCGCCTGTATACCCCGCGAGGGGTGCACAAACGTCTTCAACCATGTCCACGTCGTCAGACGGCGACCCTAGCAGGTAATCCTCATCACCCTGGTCAGAAAGATTAGACCCCGGGTCAGCAAAGAGAGCTAACCCGGGCTGACCAGGAACGGTGCCATAGGAGGTACTGGCCACCGCGGCGTGCGGATACCCCTGGACTGATAAGCAGCCAGCGGGTTCCAGCGACAACCGTCCACGGTCCCCTATCGGCGCGGCAATAAGCCTGCTGCCAGGGCCGTGGAACGCCCCCTCTAATGGGGCCACCTCTGAATCGTCGGACAACGGAAGCGGACTAAGGAAAATCGATCCAGAGGCGGGGATTACCTGCTCCGAAGCCGATGATGAGGACAATAAAGGATCCGGTCCAGGAAGCATGCCACGAAGCAACCCTGGAACCAAATCTTTTATTGTCCTCTTCATCTCTCCCAACATCTCGGTCCGGAAGGTCTCCATATCCACCGCGGACGAGACCTTCCCCTTACCCTTCCTACTTACAACCTCTCGTTTCCGCTTCTTCTTCTTCTCCTCCACTACCACCTTGTCCGTCGCCTGTAAGCAGCACAAGAATTCGGACATTAACTCGCCCCCCCAGTGCTTACATATGTCACAATTAATCAATGGACCACAAGGGCTACATCGATAACACAGATGCGGCCAGAACTTGACATGCATAAAACGTCCACAGGACGCGCAACCCGGTCCCTGAAACAGGGCAAAGGACAAGGAGTATGAGCAACTAGTTAAGCTTAGAAACTCAATCCAACTCAAGGAGAAGGAAAACGATCATAAAGATCAATATACATCAAAAACCAGCATAGCGCTTGAATTGCTAATAAATACATAGCCAGCTGATTATGACGTCATTAATCCCGTGACAGGAAAAATTCGATCCCAACAAAACATCCAAGTGCAAAGACGAATTGTATGCTGAATGGATAAGTTGACTACACAACCATCAGATACATATAGATAACTCTTGACTGGCAAAAATGTTAATTATCTCCCTTTGATTGTTTACAATAATTAACATCACCACATTATCAATAACTAGATACCTGACACTTTGTATAGACAAACCATCCAACGTGACGAACCGGAAACTCCACCATCTGCACGCCTCTTAACTCTCTCCACCTCATGGGGAAGGAATTGGATCAAGAGGGCAAAGTGAGAAGACCTTTATACCAGGCCTCCAACTCACTGGACATAATTTTTCATTTGGTTAGATAACCTAACAGTGTTAGTAGGAAATGGAACCATGGTGGAGAGAATACTAATTCTCTGGTACTGTGACGTCACAACCTAGCGTCATACAGACCTGTGGACAGAAACAGAAAGAGAAATTAGTCCTAGGTAGCACCGAGTTGACCTAAACCAACTAACTAAGGCGCTTATCACGGTAAACGCGAGTCCCGGAAACACAATACACCGGGAAGAAAACTCGCTAATTTTACTAGAAGTCACCTGATTTAAAGGTCCAACGTCCTCCGGTGGCGAAGTGTATCCTCCCGCCATCCAAATCAGGTCTTATCACTTCCAAAATAACACCAATAAAAACGTTAATGAGCAAGAAAAGCTTATGACTGAAAAACATGTGTGTTCTCTTTGCCAATAATCTAGCAAAGAGAAAGTGCTAGTCTGCGCATGCGCGGAGGTGGGGCTGGCATCCGCCGGACTACGCTCTGACTCCCTGCCCAGTAGGGGCACCTAACTGTTTTAAATCTGAGTGTTTATTGAGTGAAAGCCAATATTTAGCAATATCCAAAAGTATTAGGGAGGTAAGTATACTCTTGAAGTGAAATGGCCGAGGGCTGAACACGCACGTGTTCTCTGCGCAACACCTCAAATTGTACGCAGCGCCCTCTGGTTATTCACCAAGTTCACCATCTCCTGGAGGTGCAGGCAACCCTCACCTCCAAAAAGATCAGGGCCCGCCATCGGCGCTTGCAACAAATGCGATCTAAGGCAAAGGTACGCCTCGTCCTCAGTGACTTGGTGACCGACCTAGTCAGACAATCCAACACCAGGTTGATCCCATCCGGATGGCTTGTTGATCTGTCACCGGACTAGGCTGTTGGTGCACCAAGGCTGCTACTATCCCTGATAGCAGCTGAGACACGTGAGACATTGCTCGCGAGCTCTCCCCTGGGTCAGGCAAAGCGGCTTTAGCCATGTGCATAGCGCCCGAGCACAGCGCTCCCATGTCAGCATGAGAACCTGGCCACATGTCTTCCCTCATCCGCGCTCGGTCTGGGCACTAAACCATACCGAGTGTACTGACTGGCAGTAAGTTGGCATCGCCTAGCAACCTCGCGGGGGCCTTCGCGAGGCGAGCTTTCATTCTGATCGACTCCTGTGCCACAGTGAACATATCTAAGATATGCTCAGCATACAGCAGAGACTGAGCCGAGGTGGCCAACGGCTTCGCCTTTAACCACGCTCGCGTGTTACTGACGGCCAATTAATCCACGGAGAGCTCTGCTCTGACAGCGAGGAGCCATGCACACGCGTCAGACTAGTCTTCGTCCGTGGCCACCTGCGAATTGCCGATGAGCAGCAGGCCCTAATCATCCTCAATGGCATTCGCAGGTGGGGCCGTGGAGGAGCCTACAGACATAACTGGCTGCCCGGGGAATGCATACGGGCCCGCGAGGGCTGGCATGACATTCTCCACGGGCAGGCCACGCACCGAGGCTGTGCTCGTGTGAGGGGCATAAAGCACACTAGTACGGTCCGGGTCATCCGTATGAGATTCCACTGCTAAGCGTGGTATCTTATATGGGCAGTCGTCCGCTCCAAATCGGCCCACAGGCTGTATCATTAAACCTGCTCCCGAGGGAACAGAACCATAGGTGCGAGCGGCCGCGCTCCCCATGAGAGGAGTGTAAACGCTCGCATCCATGTCTTCATGATCATCCTGTGGGCTGAGCAGGTAGTCATCGTCATCTTCCTGGTCTGGAAAGTTAGACTCTGAGTTAGCAAAGAGAGCTAACCCAGACTGACCAGGAGAATGCTCGAGGGCAGATGACGAGGTTACTCCGCGAGTGATCGTGGTCAGGCCCGCTGGTCGGGTCCCGCCTGATGCTGCTCGCGCCGATGGATCACCAGGTGATGCGACCATCAAGCATGGGTCCACACTGGCGACACCTGGATCACTGAAAACCTTGTCCGACCTAGTAGGGCATGATCCAGGGACGGGGGCTACCTGCACTGAGGTCGATGTGCAGGAAGATGAAACACCTGTGCCTGGTAACAAGCCGCGAAGCATGTCAGGCATCAGGTCTTTCAAAGTCCTGCACATCTCAATCACTAATTCTAACTTGAAGGCCTCGAGCTCACCCTTCTCAGAGGCCTTCTTCACCTTCTTGCCATCCTCAACCATCAATCTAGCCTGCAAACCAAAGAATTCAGAAGTTAGATCATGCCCCCACCCCCAACTCTTTACAAATGGCACATTTGTTGGACAGCCTACAGTCTGTACAAGATGGGCAAGGGTGGGGAAAAAAATCTAGCCTTCAGATGCTTGAGACATTGTGGACATGATGATTTCTGAAAGGTAGGCATATGAAGAGACTGAGAATGAGTATTTTAGTTTGTAAATTTGTTATTTCTTTTTAGTAAATACAAGAAAACAAACTTGAGAGAGGACACCCATTTTTATTACTGACATCCCTGAAAGGAACAGATGTCTTCTCTTGTTAAACAATAACAAAGAACAATCAGGGAAACCCCATTAAGAATGTTAGAAAGATGAGAGAGAGAGAGATTATGACTATCTAGATATCTCTCCACATTCATAACAACGGATGATAATGATATCAATTTGATTTCTCTAAACTAAGATTATGACATCAAGGAAAAGAGGAAAAAATCGCTGGTTGATTATGACATCAAACCTCAATGCAACAGCCCCTTCGAGGAGAGGAGACGTCAGAAATGAATGCAAGAAATCCCTAGAGACTGCATACATTCATTACTCAAGAATAAAATAATATAGAATTATATATCCGAGAACCCATGCACACACAAGAGAGAATACAGTGCAATAAAGCTGGCAGCAAAAATGTTAAATATTTTCAAATAATTAGGTGCCATAACTAATAAACTCCTTTATCCTGAGCACAGGCAAACCATCCTCTTGAGCAGAACACATCCATCCATCCGCCGAGTCTATAGAGTCTGATGAACGGGATGGGAAAAAAGGACGGAGATATTTATTCGTCCTATATCTCGGACCCTTAGACATATCATAATGATAAGTCAGAAAAAGAAACGTGATCAACCTCCGAGTGAAGAACAGGAGCTTTTATCATTCATAGATGATCCTGTGGACACAAAGACACAAGGGATTAGTAGACCTAGGTGCTGGGAGAATTTAACAAGGATTCCGAGCGCCTAAAAACGCAGTAACACCAAGTCCGCCGCGAATGAAAACTGGTAACATATAAAAGTTACAAGTCTTAGTTAATATATGGAACAATATCACCTTAACGGATGATGAGGAGGACTCCTCTGATGATTTTGCATCAGCTATTATGGAAAATGATATAAATATTTGAAAATTCTCAAAAGAGAGCTAGTAAATTTGTCCAAATGTTGTATGTTAACCAATATATTAGAAAACGGAAGTACCAGCATGCGCATGCGCAGTAAGTGGGGTCTGTCATATGCATGACTGTGTACATCCCCCTGCCCATTAGGGGCACCTAACCTTTTATAATTCTGAATATTATTGAATTTAGAGCCGATATACTAGTATATCAAGTGTTAGGGAGGTAAGTATGTTTTCATGATGTGAAATGAGTAAATCTCAATATTCTTAAGAAATGTTCACGATTAAAACTGTTTATAAACATTGAGAGATCTGTTTACCTGAGAAACTGTGTGACAGTAATTGTTAGTTTAGACCATTCTTCTTTAGCAGCCAGTAAATCTGTTATTACTGGCGGTAATTTCAGTCCTCTCATGATTTGTTGACGACAACACTCCAGGACATCATTGTAATTTCTTAAGCTACTTGCTGAAAATAAGCAGACAGACACACATAACATTAAATACAGATTCCTGGTATCATGCTTCTGATGGCATTATGGTGTAGTGGACAGACAGACAACTACAGATGGACATACAAGGGATGTGTTGACCAAGTAGGCAGGAGCATACACTGGTAACTGAAAGATTGGTAGTTTTCCTCCCTGCCAGGCTGACACATTGTGTCCTTGAACAAGATGCTTCACTCTGTGTTACTCCAGTTGCAAGGCTCTCTGTGATGGTGTATCATCTGGCATCCATAAGCACATTGCCAAACATCTTTGGCGACCTTTATGGACAGCGGCGATGTAGTAAACATCTAGTATAGTGCATCGTTAGAAATTATACTGTCTGGCCATCAGTGTCCAGTACTAGTGATGGTGCATAGGTGTTTGCGGTGGCAGGCATCAAATTTGTCTAGAGATGCCTTTGGAGCTGCCCAGCTGTTACAGTTATACATCATCAAGGATACGGAGGTTGCATTGTACAAATGTAGTCTTTTTGCCAAGGATATCTTTGATCTACAAATCCATACATGTAGCTTCAAGAAGGACTGGAAAGCTTTGTTCCCCATGACGCAGCATGCAGCGATGTCAGCAGTACTGCACAGCAGTGAGACAAGGATTTTAATTTTACTTCGAATGCAATGTGATAATTTTTTATGCCGTTGATAATAGTGAGATTAAATGGAACAGAGTTGGAGATTATACTTATCATATATAAACTGATACCGTTAATTCCCGTGTATATTGCGCTATCGTGGATAGTGCGCACCCCTAAATTTGACCAAAATTGGCCTGAAAAAACCTTCTTTCCGTGTATAGTGCGCAGTAAGATTGAGAGACATGTGAACGAAAACTGGTAACAAAAAAATCAATGACTTACTGCGTGTCG
Organism: Chaetoderma sp. LZ-2023a; assembly: GCA_034401795.1. Classification (NCBI taxonomy): domain Eukaryota; kingdom Metazoa; phylum Mollusca; class Caudofoveata; order Chaetodermatida; family Chaetodermatidae; genus Chaetoderma; species Chaetoderma sp. LZ-2023a. The sequence goes on along the minus strand of CM067366.1, from coordinate 94,019,903 downwards.
AATACGCTTTCCTTATAAAATCCCATTTGTGGCGTGCGTTACTCTGTTGTTTAATCACGGGAATATCATTTGCATACACTTTTAGCAAATATTTTGTATTAAACTTTATTGAACGATATAAAACGATATAAAAATACAAATATAATTTCCATCAGAACAGGTTAGAATCCGAATTTGATTTGAGCAGTGCTCATTAACATAAATGGTCGTTAGAACATAAAAATTGCATATTTATTTTATTTCAATTCATAAAATATGAGTTGTGCGCTGATACTTGAGAGAATAAAATCTATTTTAATAAAAAAAACCCTACTCAAATCCATTTTGGCTCACTAACAGTGCCGGTAATTATTTTGATAATTATATCAACGGCGAGCCCATGAGATTGTGTTCAATCACATACGGCGACGCAGCTGTGACCTTTAACCTTACCCTGTCAATCATAATCATCCTGCCCACCGATTGGTCAAAACATTGTGCCGTTTAGCACATAGAAAACATTCCTTTCTATATCTATGTAAATGCTAGATCGCCTTGAAAAACATCGGCCCTATCATTATTTTTTTAATACATTTATGTCCGTATCTGTGTAGCAATCTATGGATTTTAAACATCTCTATGTTCAACTTGGGAAGACAAGAGTAACCTCCCCTTATATATATAACTTAGAACAAATTACAGGAAACAATGGCGTTGTAAAAAAGTTGAATGATGGTTTATTTGATCATTTTACAACACTATGATATTTAATAAAGGTATAACACAGTATTTAGACAGTAGTAAGGCATTTCAACGATCTATTAGTACCATTATAGACATGTTAGAATGCGATCGTTATTCCCGATCCATAAAATCACATTTTCAGCTCTGAATTTTGTGATTCTGATGAAAAATTCTGAGAAAAAAAATGGGACAAATATTTATCCTTGTATATAGTGCGCAGGAGCTTTTTATAACATGTAATTTGAGCAAAAAAGTGCGCAATATACACAGAATTTAACGGTACTTTAATAAATTTTCCAATAAAGTTGATCATTGAAACTTGCTTGAATGTTTGAATATTTTGCGCTTTTCGTTTTCATCGCTGTGACGCATTACTTGCAAAGAGTTATAAAATATACTGGTAATGAAAGCATTGTTATTTCAGGCTTGAAATTACTTTTAATCCAACCTTTTTAGTTTTAAAATTGCTGCATCTATCCTGCAAATTTACAAACATATTTCATAACCAGGTAGGTAGTATATATATTACAAAATTTAAATCCACAACATAATAGGGAATGTGGGATTATTACGAGCTATTTAACCAATGAAAATATTTCTTACGCTTTATCTAACCAATGAAAATCTTTCGTTGCATATTACATGTACATGCATGCGTGTTCATACCGAGAAAAATGGAACAGGTTGAAAGCTTTGTTTATATGATAAAAAATGATATGCAATTACATGTTTCAATGGATTATAAACTTGTTTATATTATATATGAATAACTTACCTCTTATGCTCATGGGTGCGGATGATGGTGGTGAAGATGATATAAGGTGGTTTACAAGTGTATCTAGACTCTCCGAGATATCACACACAACATACACCTGAAAAATAAGCAAATCATGGAAATACTAACTAGAAAAAGATATATACACAGGCTTTATATAAAGAATAACTACTAGGTAAATACGCAAACAATAATACTTCTGAGATTGTTTATTGAATAAAAGGATTATATACTGGGTATTCAGTGAGATGGTTAAGGATGATGATGGTGTTCAGTGAGATGGTTAAGGATGATGATATACTCAAAAAAGCATCCGCTTTTGTTTCTACGAGAATTCTTAATACTTACCAGATGTACTATTATGATAATGTCTATTATCCAGTCTAGGTCAAAATAAACAATTAAAACTCCGCACTCTCCTGGTCCTGCCCATACTGTGTCCGGGAATACCATAGCCGCAGGTACCGAGTCTATTCCCAATCACAGTCAGATTCGTCTTATGTTTGCCTTGGCAAACTGCGAAAGCAGCTCAGCCTCACCTCAGCGGGGCGGCTGAGGCAGGGCCATAGTACATCTGGTAAGTATTAAGAATTCTCGTAGAAACAAAAGCGGATGCTTTTTTGATTCTACTTCGAATAATACTTACCAGATGTACTATTATGATAAACTCCGGATTTCGACAGCCAGGAAATGCCGGTGGGAGGAGGTGAGGCTCGAACCAGCACTCATCAACCATCCAACAGAGAAGGTTGTGAAGAGACTAAAACCCTGGCATACGCTTGGGTTCTGCTATCTGACTCATAGAGTGCTAAACTTCCATGGTCTAGACCGCGCTCCCCCCCCTCTTTTGTCCGCACAAAACCAGAGGGATGTCCATGGGGATGCAACACCCACCAGACCCGTGTCAGCCCCAAGTCTCAGCTAGGGCAGTCCAGTAGAGTGCAAAGAAGCTACTACAACTTCAAATCTTTGAAAAAACTAACAGTATATCGATTAGATTTTCAAATTGGAATGAGTCTCATGTCTGTATGAGAGGATAAATATACTCTTGTACCAGACTATTCACTTACTCAGTCTGGTATTTCGACTGGAAGTAAACATATTTATAGTCACTTAATTAATGTAAAAACTCACCATCTTTGAATGGTCGATCTGTTATTGATCATCACAGGAGCTAGGCCCAATCCACGGTCGTACTCAGTCATGTGCATAGCGCTTGGTCAGTGTAGGCGGAAGTCCTTTGTGATGTGTGCGAAGTAGTGGTCGGACGTGGCTTAGTTTAGGTTCGACAGATTGGCGACGGCTACAGGATTAAGTGTGCTGGAGATGTCTCGAAGGTAGAAATCAGTGAATGACGACTCGGCATGCCATTGTGCTACAGACATCACCTGCTCTAAAGAGACACCCTTATAAAGGGCCGATGATGCTGCTAGTGCTCGGACCTCATGGGCATTCGCGCGATCAATCTGCTTTCCTGTAGCGATCTTGTGCGACATCTGAATAGCATCAACTATCCAACGAGAAATAGTATCTTTCGAAGCACGTAAATGGGGAGCTTTGAGACATAACCACAGAGATTTCGGGTCGTCTCTCCACTCAGAAGTACGTTTCTTATACATCTTAAGACATCTGACAGGACACCAAGCACAAGAATTTGGGTCATGTCTAGTTAAACTTGGCAAATTGATCGGCTGTCCTGGATATTTAAGTGACTGATTCTTTGCCAGGAAACAAAGACGTGGAAGTAATCTTAAACCTTCACCCGTGACGACAAAACGGTCTTGTTCGGCAGAAAGCGCATGGATCTCGCTTCTCCTTCTCGCCGACGCTGCTGCAACCAAGAAAACTGATTTAATAGTTAACAGTTTAATGTCAATAGTTCTAATCGGTTCAAAGGGAGCATGCCCTAAAACCTGTAGAACAAGAGATAGATTCCATGACGGGATAGGAATTGGCTGTCTAGGTCGCAGATTGCTCATTCCTTTAATAACTTCATTCAAGGTGTCATTCTCTACTCCCCCAATGGTGAGACTAGGAATGACAGAAGCTAATGCAGACTTATATGCTGCTAGGGTAGAAGGTACAAGTTTGTCAACTTCGTATAAATGACAGATAAAGTCTGCTACGTGTTGAACAGATGCAGAAAAGGGATCAATATCTCTTCTCTCACACCACTGTGCAAATTTGTTGATTCTATAATTATATGTTTTTGTGGTAGAAACTCTTCTGGCCGAAGCAACAAACTTCGCTGCTTGCTCAGAAAAGCCACCCTCAATTGCACGCTGCTTGACAACATCCATGCAGTCAATTTGAACATTTCTGGTCTGTCGTGAAGGTACAGACCCTTGTTCTGAGAGATTACATCTCTTGTGTCTGGAAGAGGGATTGGACTGCAGACCAGAAGGTCCAGCAGATCCGTAAACCATGATCGGCCTGGCCAATAAGGAGCGATCAGTAGTACTTGGCACATCCCCTCTCTTATCTTTGCCAGAACTTTCGGGATGAGAATTGTTGGAGGATACGCATACGCGTACATTCCCTTCCAACTTATCGCCAGTGCGTCTACTGCTAGAGCCAACGGGTCCGGGATCGGTGACACGTACGTGACCATCTTTGCGTTTGACTTCATCGCAAATAGGTCGACATTCGGCTTGCCCCATTGTTTGAATAGAACCTCTGCTACCACTTGGTTGAGCTGCCATTCCGTCGGACGACAAACCGTCCTTCGACTGAGAGCATCCGCTAAGATGTTCAATCTTCCTGGAATGTGTGCTGCCCGAAGAATAATATTCCTCTCTTGGCACCACAGCAGAAGGTTCCAAACCATCATACACAACTCCGGTGATCTTGTCCCGCCTTGGCGGTTTAAATAAGACACCACTGTTGAGTTGTCTGTCCTTACTAGGACAATTTTGTCTTGAACTCGACCCTCGAACTTCTGCAGTGCTAATACCACCGCTAATAGCTCGAGTACATTGATATGTTTCTGCGCATTGGTCCGATCCCATTCCCCGGACACTGACTGATTGTCCAATACCGCTCCCCAACCTGTCAACGACGCATCCGTGAACATGGACATCTGAGGTTGAGGAGGTTGTAGAGGAACACCTCGCAGGAGATTCTGTTCCGACAACCACCACTGAAGGTGGAATATCAATGGTTCTTTCACTGGTATTCTCAGAGATAACGGATCTGTTCTCTGTGACCAGAACGACATCAAATACATCTGAATCGGCCTGCGCCTGAGCGCCGCATATGGCACCACCTTCTCCAGAGATACTAGCAAACCGAGTATTCTGAGAAATTGACGTGCCGTCAGATAGGCTCCTAGAGAAACTGACTCCAATACTGCAATCAGGCTTCTGACTCTGCTCTCCGCCGGAAAAGCTACGCCGTCCCTGAGATTGAAAAAAATTCCCAGATAAACAAACTCCTGGGATGGAGTCAGTTCTGATTTCTCTAGATTCACAATCCATCCTAGCTTCTTCAATAAGTCTAGGACTACCTCCAGATTGCTGCGCAGAGTGACTGGATTCCCCGCCTTTAGCAGCCAGTCGTCTATGTAAGTGTGAACAGCTATGTTTCTCCTGCGAAGTAAAGAAGTCATGGCGAGAACCACCTTGGTGAAGACCCTCGGAGCCGTGGTCAGGCCGAATGGAAGAGCATTGAATTCCCAAACATTGTCTTGGAATGCAAATCGCAGGTACTTCTGAAAGGGAATTGACATTGGAATATGAAAATAAGCATCCTTCAGATCTATTGATACCGCCCACATGCCTTTCCTGAGGCCTGCCATCACAGCTGCTACCGTCTCCATCTGAAACCTGGGAGAAAGAATAAATTTGTTCAACGGTTTGAGATTGAGAATTGGTCTCCACCCTCCGGTACGCTTCGGAACTAGGAACATAATCGAATAGAAGCCCAGTGACGACTGATCGGCTACCAGGTGAATCGCCTTCTTCAGACGAAGCGATTCTATCTCTGACTGAATGGCAACTAGACGGTCTAATTCCCTTGGAATAGGAGTCCATATTGGAGTCGAGGTTAACGGAACTAACGATTGATGGATGAGCCAGTCCGGATCGTAGCCGTTTCTTATCCACTGACAGACTAAATAGTCGCGCACGACCTGTTCCCATTGGCTTAGGAATAGCTGAAGTCTGCCTCCGACGGAAGGAATCTGCACACAGTTGTCGGTCGAGATTAGTCGACAAGACGCTACATCGCTCGGGTGAAGATTCTCGACTCCATTTGTTTCCAAAGCCGCCGGTATTGATTCCGCCGGAAACCCGTCAGGAACGAGCCCCACGGCCGCCCCGCGGCTTCTTGTGGTATGACGGTCCGGAACCGCCGCCGCGACTATCCTTACGGTAGCCGCCACGGCCCGAACCGCCACCCTTCCTGTCGTCCTCATACGGCCTCTTACTAGAGGGCTTGTATGTGGACGAACGGCCAGGTCCTTGCGCTCCGGATGGCCTATGGGCATCACGGGCAGAAGGACGGAAGGGCGATCTAGGACGCTGCCTCTGCTGGTCCTGTCTGTGTTGACGGTAGGACTGTTGCGGCTGAGTCCTCTTGGTCGACTTCCACGACTTGCCGACCACCTCTTGCTCCGCCACCATCGATGCCACTTTAGAGAGCGCTTGTCGTGCCGAGCCGCCGAACAAGCCTGGACCAATGAAAGGCGCAGAAGATAACGCTGCCCTCATTTCCGGTCCTGGTTCCACACAATCGAGAACCATTCTCCGTCGCTCTGCTAAAGTTCTTGTGATCACCCTGGCCAGGCAATCCTGAGACAGGCGCATGGTGTCCCGAACAACTCCGGGAGCAGCCTCTGGCACCTGTCCGCCTTCCGCCGTGCAGTCCAGCATACCCTGCAGGACGGTACACCCGTGCGACAGCGCAGCCATGGCCGCCCTAGCCGCATCCTCAATGAGCGTGAGCTCATTAAACGGGTCTTTGTTGGTCTGGGAAACCAAGGGACGTGACCGCCCCTTGGCCTTCCCAGCCAACGGCCTATTCAGCGCCTCACGTTCCGCAACGGAAAGCCGTGGAACCCTGGCGTATTGATGATAGGCCTGCTCCGGAAAACGGACCCTACTCCTTATCCCCTTCGGGGCCTTGGGCAATGCATAGTCTGGCTGAACCAGACGATATGCCGCAACTTCCAACATGTCAGAAGTCTGCGAGTCCAAGGGGAGTGTAGGCATGGCCGAAGAGCCACTGGACAGAGCGCTAGCCGCACGCTCTGACATCCGCTCCATCGCCGGATCGCGCTGAGATCCGAGATCCGATGCCAACCCGAGACGATTGGTCATCCATCCTAGGACCTGCACCCATTCAGCCTCGGCGCAGAAAGCGGAATCGTCCATTAAAGAGCTTCCGTTTTCATCTTCCCTCTCACCCTTAGATGAGAGGGCCACCGACGATCCATGCTGAGCGCTACGATAAACGTCTCTGCCAGGACAGAGCGCATCCGTAGCGCGACTACCGGCGGCACCAGTATCCAACGACCCGTCGGATACGGATTCTCCGCAGTCCATCGGCTCCAACACGGGATCCGGGACTACGACCGCCTTAATCACGGCTGGCACGGTAACTCCGATAGGAGCCGCACCCAACGCCGTCGGGATAGCCGTCGGAACCGCAAACCACGGCTCCGCCGGCATATCCGGTTGCACAAGTGACGGATGAAAAATGCCCGACGGAACGTCGACATCACCATCCGCCTGGCAAACCCGTACAAATCCCGAGGGAGACCCCTGGGACGTACTCGGCATTGCCGACATTGAAAGATCCGGCATGCCGGAATCTTCCATCAACAGGAACTCTTCTTCCTCTGCCGACGGCTCTTGAGCCGAGGACAGAGAAAGGTCAGGTGCATGGCCCTCAGCAAAACTAGCCGGGCCACCTAATGGTTGCCCTGCACCAGCTTGCCTCACCGGACCCGTGGACTGTAACGAATCAAACATGGCCTTGAACTGGGCCGCCCATACGCCCAGTGCTGAATCCATCCTCTCATTCAGCCGACCTTCCAGTCCAACCAACGACGCCTGCTGACGCTTCACTGCCTTATCCTTCTCTATGCGCTCCAGCCTCGCCCGTCGATCCCTGTCAAACTCAGCCACCATTGCCGACGACCACTTGGCGCACACATCACACGGACTGCCGACCTTACACCTCGCACACGCCACACAGTGATGTCCAAGATACTTGCGTTTCATGAACCTATTACACTTCTGGCACAAAGTGTCCGGGTTCTTCGGTTTCTGCGAACACAGAGGAGAATTAAAACGCTGCACATGACAAGTGATGACGAGCAATACGCACAATAGACTTGATAGTTAAGATTTCTTAAACACATTAACTTTCTCTTAAATTAATGATAACAAGTCTTAGGCAGGAAATATTTGAAACTTTTTTGAGTGAAAATTTTACAAAACACAACTCAGCCTTTAACTAGCGTTAAATAACCAAGAAAACCTCGCCGATCACTACAAACACCCTCGACAATGAAGCGAGAGCTAAAATCGGCGATAACAGAGTGCCTGGATACCCCAAGCCAATGACGACATATTACATGGGCGCCGCCATCTTGGCTAAGGACGCATCCATCTTAGAGGAACCGAGTCGCAAGAGAAAATTAACCGAGTACCCGAATTAAAACTAAAAGTTAACGGGTACAGAAGCGACTCCAACAATGGCTACCATTATAAATCAATGTGCCAATTTAAGGAAATTTCAAACAGGCATCATGGCACGAATGTATAAATTCTAGATTGATACAACCTGCCCCTGTGATGATTTTCCAAGTTCCTCCATTAGTCCAGCGATGGTTTTCCCAAACACGCGCTAAAACTGCTTAATTTATCAATTAAATGACACTCTAAACACATGCGACTTGAAACAAGCGCAAAATAAACGAATCTGACTGTGATTGGGAATAGACTCGGTACCTGCGGCTATGGTATTCCCGGACACAGTATGGGCAGGACCAGGAGAGTGCGGAGTTTTAATTGTTTATTTTGACCTAGACTGGATAATAGACATTATCATAATAGTACATCTGGTAAGTATTATTCGAAGTAGAATGGGTGTTCAGTGAGATGGTTAAGGATGATGATATCCTTGGTGTTCAGTGAGGAGATGGTTAAGGATGATGATATACTGGGTGTTCAGTGAGATGGTTAAGGATGATGATATACTGGGTATTCAGTGAGATGGTTAAGGATGATGATATACTTGGTGTTCAGTGAGGAGATGGTTAAGGATGATGATATACTTGGTGTTCAGTGAGATGGTTAAGGATGATGATATACTGGGTGTTCAGTGAGATGGTTAAGGATGATGATATACTGGGTGTTCAGTGAAATGGTTAAGGATGATGATGGTGTTCAGTGAGGAGATGGTTAAGGATGATGATATACTGGGTGTTCAGTGAGATGGTTAAGGATGATGATATACTGGGTATTCAGTGAGATGGTTAAGGATGATGATATACTTGGTGTTCAGTGAGGAGATGGTTAAGGATGATGATATACTTGGTGTTCAGTGAGATGGTTAAGGATGATGATATACTCAAAAAAGCATCCGCTTTTGTTTCTACGAGAATTCTTAATACTTACCAGATGTACTATTATGATAATGTCTATTATCCAGTCTAGGTCAAAATAAACAATTAAAACTCCGCACTCTCCTGGTCCTGCCCATACTGTGTCCGGGAATACCATAGCCGCAGGTACCGAGTCCATTCCCAATCACAGTCAGATTCGTCTTATGTTTGCCTTGGCAAACTGCGAAAGCAGCTCAGCCTCACCTCAGCGGGGCGGCTGAGGCAGGGCCATAGTACATCTGGTAAGTATTAAGAATTCTCGTAGAAACAAAAGCGGATGCTTTTTTGATTCTACTTCGAATAATACTTACCAGATGTACTATTATGATAAACTCCGGATTTCGACAGCCAGGAAATGCCGGTGGGAGGAGGTGAGGCTCGAACCAGCACTCATCAACCATCCAACAGAGAAGGTTGTGAAGAGACTAAAACCCTGGCATACGCTTGGGTTCTGCTATCTGACTCATAGAGTGCTAAACTTCCATGGTCTAGACCGCGCTCCCCCCCCCTCTTTTGTCCGCACAAAACCAGAGGGATGTCCATGGGGATGCAACACCCACCAGACCCGTGTCAGCCCCAAGTCTCAGCTAGGGCAGTCCAGTAGAGTGCAAAGAAGCTACTACAACTTCAAATCTTTGAAAAAACTATCAGTATATCGATTAGATTTTCAAATTGGAATGAGTCTCATGTCTGTATGAGAGGATAAATATACTCTTGTACCAGACTATTCACTTACTCAGTCTGGTATTTCGACTGGAAGTAAATATATTTATAGTCACTTAATTAATGTAAACACTCACCATTTTTGAGTGGTCGATCTGTTATTGATCATCACAGGAGCTAGGCCCAATCCACGGTCGTACTCAGTCATGTGCATAGCGCTTGGTCAGTGTAGGCGGAAGTCCTTTGTGATGTGTGCGAAGTAGTGGTCGGACGTGGCTTAGTTTAGGTTCGACAGATTGGCGACGGCTACTGGATTAAGTGTGCTGGAGATGTCTCGAAGGTAGAAATCAGTGAATGACGACTCGGCATGCCATTGTGCTACAGACATCACCTGCTCTAAAGAGACACCCTTATAAAGGGCCGATGATGCTGCTAGTGCTCGGACCTCATGGGCATTCGCACGATCAATCTGCTTTCCTGTAGCGATCTTGTGCGACATCTGAATAGCGTCAACTATCCAACGAGAAATAGTATCTTTCGAAGCACGTAAATGGGGAGCTTTGAGACATAACCACAGAGATTTCAGGTCGTCTCTCCACTCAGAAGTACGTTTCTTATACATCTTTAGACATCTGACAGGACACCAAGCACAAGAATTTGGGTCATGTCTAGTTAAACTTGGCAAATTGATCGGCTGTCCTGGATATTTAAGTGACTGATTCTTTGCCAGGAAACAAAGACGTGGAAGTAATCTTAAACCTTCACCCGTGACGACAAAACGGTCTTGTTCGGCAGAAAGCGCATGGATCTCGCTTCTCCTTCTCGCCGACGCTGCTGCAACCAAGAAAACTGATTTAATAGTTAACAGTTTAATGTCAATAGTTCTAATTGGTTCAAAGGGAGCATGCCCTAAAACCTGTAGAACAAGAGATAGATTCCATGATGGGATAGGAATTGGCTGTCTAGGTCGCAGATTGCTCATTCCTTTAATAACTTCATTCAAGGTGTCATTCTCTACTCCCCCAACGGTGAGACTAGGAATGACAGAAGCTAATGCAGACTTATATGCTGCTAGGGTAGAAGGTACAAGTTTGTCAACTTCGTATAAATGACAGATAAAATCTGCTACGTGTTGAACAGATGCAGAAAAGGGATCAATATCTCTTCTCTCACACCACTGTGCAAATTTGTTGATTCTATAATTATATGTTTTTGTGGTAGAAACTCTTCTGGCCGAAGCAACAAACTTCGCTGCTTGCTCAGAAAAGCCACCCTCAATTGCACGCTGCTTGACAACATCCATGCAGTCAATTTGAACATTTCTGGTCTGTCGTGAAGGTACAGACCCTTGTTCTGAGAGATTACATCTCTTGTGTCTGGAAGAGGGATTGGACTGCAGACCAGAAGGTCCAGCAGATCCGTAAACCATGATCGGCCTGGCCAATAAGGAGCGATCAGTAGTACTTGGCACATCCCCTCTCTTATCTTTGCCAGAACTTTCGGGATGAGAATTGTTGGAGGATACGCATACGCGTACATTCCCTTCCAACTTATCGCCAGTGCGTCTACTGCTAGAGCCAACGGGTCCGGGATCGGTGACACGTACGTGACCATCTTTGCGTTTGTCTTCATCGCAAATAGGTCGACATTCGGCTTGCCCCATTGTTTGAATAGAACCTCTGCTACCACTTGGTTGAGCTGCCATTCCGTCGGACGACAAACCGTCCTTCGACTGAGAGCATCCGCTAAGATGTTCAATCTTCCTGGAATGTGTGCTGCCCGAAGAATAATATTCCTCTCTTGGCACCACAGCAGAAGGTTCCAAACCATCATACACAACTCCGGTGATCTTGTCCCGCCTTGGCGGTTTAAATAAGACACCACTGTTGAGTTGTCTGTCCTTACCAGGACAATTTTGTCTTGAACTCGACCCTCGAACTTCTGCAGTGCTAATACCACCGCTAATAGCTCGAGTACATTGATATGTTTCTGCGCATTGGTCCGATCCCATTCCCCGGACACTGACTGATTGTCCAATACCGCTCCCCAACCTGTCAACGAGGCATCCGTGAACATGGACATCTGAGGTTGAGGAGGTTGTAGAGGAACACCTCGCAGGAGATTCTGTTCCGACAACCACCACTGAAGGTGGAATATCAATGGTTCTTTTACTGGTATTCTCAGAGATAACGGATCTGTTCTCTGTGACCAGAACGACATCAAATACATCTGAATCGGCCTGCGCCTGAGCGCCGCATATGGCACCACCTTCTCCAGAGATACTAGCAAACCGAGTATTCTGAGAAATTGACGTGCCGTCAGATAGGCTCCTAGAGAAACTGACTCCAATACTGCAATCAGGCTTCTGACTCTGCTCTCCGCCGGAAAAGCTACGCCGTCCCTGAGATTGAAAAAAATTCCCAGATAAACAAACTCCTGGGATGGAGTCAGTTCTGATTTCTCTAGATTCACAATCCATCCTAGCTTCTTTAATAAGTCTAGGACTACCTTCAGATTGCTGCGCAGAGTGACTGGATTCCCCGCCTTTAGCAGCCAGTCGTCTATGTAAGTGTGAACAGCTATGTTTCTCCTGCGAAGTAAAGAAGTCATGGCGAGAACCACCTTGGTGAAGACCCTCGGAGCCGTGGTCAGGCCGAATGGAAGAGCATTGAATTCCCAAACATTGTCTTGGAATGCAAATCGCAGGTACTTCTGAAAGGGAATTGACATTGGAATATGAAAATAAGCATCCTTCAGATCTATTGATACCGCCCACATGCCTTTCCTGAGCCCTGACATCACAGCTGCTACCGTCTCCATCTGAAACCTGGGAGAAAGAATAAATTTGTTCAACGGTTTGAGATTGAGAATTGGTCTCCACCCTCCGGTACGCTTCGGAACTAGGAACATAATCGAATAGAAGCCCAGTGATGACTGATCGGCTACCAGGTGAATCGCCTTCTTCAGACGAAGCGATTCTATCTCTGACTGAATGGCAACTAGACGGTCTAATTCCCTTGGAATAGGAGTCCATATTGGAGTCGAGGTTAACGGAACTAACGATTGATGGATGACCCAGTCCGGATCGTAGCCGTTTCTTATCCACTGACAGACTAAATAGTCGCGCACGACCTGTTCCCATTGGCTTAGGAATAGCTGAAGTCTGCCTCCGACGGAAGGAATCTGCACACAGTTGTCGGTCGAGATTAGCCGACAAGACGCTACATCGCATGGGTGAAGATTCTCGACTCCATTTGTTTCCAAAGCCGCCGGTATTGATTCCGCCGGAAACCCGTCAGGAACGAGCCCCACGGCCGCCCCGCGGCTTCTTGTGGTATGACGGTCCGGAACCGCCGCCGCGACTATCCTTACGGTAGCCGCCACGGCCCGAACCGCCACCCTTCCTGTCGTCCTCATACGGCCTCTTACTAGAGGGCTTGTATGTGGACGAACGGCCAGGCCCTTGTGCTACGGATGGCCTATGGGCATCACGGGCAGAAGGACGGAAGGGCGATCTAGGACGCTGCCTCTGCTGGTCCTGTCTGTGTTGACGGTAGGACTGTTGCGGCTGAGTCCTCTTGGTCGACTTCCACGACTTGCCGACCACCTCTTGCTCCGCCACCATCGATGCAACTTTAGAAAGCGCTTGTCGTGCCGAGCCGCCGAACAAGCCTGGACCAATGAAAGGCGCAGAAGATAACGCTGCCCTCATTTCCGGTCCTGGTTCCACACAATCGAGAACCATTCTCCGCCGCTCTGCTAAAGTTCTTGTGATCACCCTGGCCAGGCAATCCTGAGACAGGCGCATGGTGTCCCGAACAACTCCGGGAGCAGCCTCTGGCACCTGTCCGCCTTCCGCCGTGCAGTCCAGCATACCCTGCAGGACGGTACACCCGTGCGACAGCGCAGCCATGGCTGCCCTAGCTGCATCCTCAATGAGCGTGAGCTCATTAAACGGGTCTTTGTTGGTCTGGGAAACCAAGGGACGTGACCGCCCCTTGGCCTTCCCAGCCAACGGCCTATTCAGCGCCTCACGTTCCGCAACGGAAAGCCGTGGAACCCTGGCGTATTGATGATAGGCCTGCTCCGGAAAACGGACCCTACTCCTTATCCCCTTCGGGGCCTTGGGCAATGCATAGTCTGGCTGAACCAGACGATATGCCGCAACTTCCAACATGTCAGAAGTCTGCGTGTCCAAGGGGAGTGTAGGCATGGCCGAAGAGCCACTGGACAGAGCGCTAGCCGCACGCTCTGACATCCGCTCCATCGCCGGATCGCGCTGAGATCCTAGATCTGATGCCAACCCGAGACGATTGGTCATCCATCCAAGGACCTGCACCCATTCAGCCTCGGCGCAGAAAGCGGAATCGTCCATTAAAGAACTTCCGTTTTCATCTTCCCTCTCTCCCTTAGATGAGAGGGCCACCGACGATCCATGCTGAGCGCTACGATAAACGTCTCTGCCAGGACAGAGCGCATCCGTAGCGCGACTACCAGCGGCACCGGTATCCAACGAACCGTCGGATACGGATTCTCCGCAGTCCATCGGCTCCAACACGGGATCCGGGACTACGACCGCCTCAATCACGGCTGGCACGGTAACTCCGATAGAAGCCGCACCCAACGCCGTCGGGATAGCCGTCGGAACCGCAAACCACGGCTCCGCCGGCATATCCGGTTGCACAAGTGACGGATGAAAAATGCCCGACGGAACGTCGACATCACCATCCGCCTGGCAAACCCGTACAAATCCCGAGGGAGACCCCTGGGACGTACTCGGCATTGCCGACATTGAAAGATCCGGCATGCCGGAATCTTCCATCAACAGGAATTCTTCTTCCTCTACCGACGGCTCTTGAGCCGAAGACAGAGAAAGGTCAGGTGCATGGCCCTCAGCAAAACTAGCCGGACCACCTAATGGTTGCCCTGCACCAGCTTGCCTCACCGGACCCGTGGACTGTAATGAATCAAACATGGCCTTGAACTGGGCCGCCCATACGCCCAGTGCTGAATCCATCCTCTCATTCAGCCGACCTTCCAGTCCAACCAACGACGCCTGCTGACGCTTCACTGTCTTATCCTTCTCTATGCGCTCCAGCCTCGCCCGTCGATCCCTGTCAAACTCAGCCACCATTGCCGACGACCACTTGGCGCACACATCACACGGACTGCCGACCTTACACCTCGCACACGCCACACAGTGATGTCCAAGATACTTGCGTTTCATGAACCTATTACACTTCTGGCACAAAGTGTCCGGGTTCTTCGGTTTCTGCGAACACAGAGGAGAATTAAAACGCTGCACATGACAAGTGATGACGAGCAATACGCACAATAGACTTGATAGTTAAGATTTCTTAAACACATTAACTTTCTCTTAAATTAATGATAACAAGTCTTAGGCAGGAAATATTTGAAACTTTTTTGAGTGAAAATTTTACAAAACACAACTCAGCCTTTAACTAGCGTTAAATAACCAAGAAAACCTCGCCGATCACTACAAACACCCTCGACAATGAAGCGAGAGCTAAAATCGGCGATAACAGAGTGCCTGGATACCCCAAGCCAATGACGACATATTACATGGGCGCCGCCATCTTGGCTAAGGACGCATCCATCTTAGAGGAACCGAGTCGCAAGAGAAAATTAACCGAGTACCCGAATTAAAACTAAAAGTTAACGGGTACAGAAGCGACTCCAACAATGGCTACCATTATAAATCAATGTGCCAATTTAAGGAAATTTCAAACAGGCATCATGGCACGAATGTATAAATTCTAGATTGATACAACCTGCCCCTGTGATGATTTTCCAAGTTCCTCCATTAGTCCAGCGATGGTTTTCACAAACACGCGCTAAAACTGCTTAATTTATCAATTAAATGACACTCTAAACACATGCGACTTGAAACAAGCGCAAAAGAGACGAATCTGACTGTGATTGGGAATGGACTCGGTACCTGCGGCTATGGTATTCCCGGACACAGTATGGGCAGGACCAGGAGAGTGCGGAGTTTTAATTGTTTATTTTGACCTAGACTGGATAATAGACATTATCATAATAGTACATCTGGTAAGTATTATTCGAAGTAGAATGGGTGTTCAGTGAGATGGTTAAGGATGATGATATACTGGGTGTTCAGTGAAATGGTTAAGGATGATGATGGTGTTCAGTGAGGAGATGGTTAAGGATGATGATATACTTGGTGTTCAGTGAGGAGATGGTTAAGGATGATGATATACTGGGTGTTCAGTGAGATGGTTAAGGATGATGATATACTGGGTGTTCAGTGAGATGGTTAAGGATGATGATATACTTGGTGTTCAGTGAGATGGTTAAGGATGATGATATACTGGGTGTTCAGTGAGATGGTTATGGATGATGATATACTTGGTGTTCAGTGAGGAGATGGTTAAGGATGATCTTCTTCTTCTTCTTTTCGTTCGCTGATCATACCGCTAGTCCTGTAAGTGACTATCGACATGATCATGTTAAGGATGATGATATACTGGGTGTTCAGTGAGATGGTTAAGGATGATGATATACTGGGTGTTCAGTGAGATGGTTAAGGATGATTATATACTGGGTGTTCAGTGAAATGGTTAAGGATGATGATATACTGGGTGTTCAGTGAGATGGTTAAGGATGATGATGGTGTTCAGTGAGATGGTTAAGGATGATGATATACTGGGTGTTCAGTGAGATGGTTAAGGATGATGATATACTTGCTGTTCAGTGAGGAGATGGTTAAGGATGATGATATACTGGGTGTTCAGTGAGATGGTTAAGGATGATGATATACTGGGTGTTCAGTGAGATGGTTAAGGATGATGATATACTGGGTGTTCAGTGAAATGGTTAAGGATGATGATGGTGTTCAGTGAGGAGATGGTTAAGGATGATGATATACTGGGTGTTCAGTGAGATGGTTAAGGATGATGATATACTGGGTGTTCAGTGAGATGGTTAAGGATGATGATATACTGGGTGTTCAGTGAGATGGTTAAGGATGATGATATACTGGGTGTTCAGTGAGATGGTTAAGGATGATGATATACTGGGTGTTCAGTGAAATGTTTAAGGATGATGATGGTGTTCAGTGAGATGGTTAAGGATGATGATATACTGGGTGTTCAGTGAGATGGTTAAGGATGATGATATACTGGGTGTTCAGTGAGATGGTTAAGGATGATGATGGTGTTCAGTGAGATGGTTAAGGATGATGATATACTGGGTGTTCAGTGAGATGGTTAAGGATGATGATGGTGTTCAGTGAGATGGTTAAGGATGATGATATACTGGGTGTTCAGTGAAATGGTTAAGGATGATGATATACTGGGTGTTCAGTGAGATGGTTAAGGATGATGATATACTGGGTGTTCAGTGAGATGGTTAAGGATGATGATATACTTGGTGTTCAGTGAGATGGTTAAGGATGATTATATACTGGGTGTTCAGTGAAATGGTTAAGGATGATGATGGTGTTCAGTGAGGAGATGGTTAAGGATGATGATATACTGGGTGTTCAGTGAGATGGTTAAGGATGATTATATACTGGGTGTTCAGTGAAATGGTTAAGGATGATGATATACTGGGTGTTCAGTGAGATGGTTAAGGATGATGATGGTGTTCAGTGAGATGGTTAAGGATGATGATATACTGGGTGTTCAGTGAGATGGTTAAGGATGATGATATACTTGGTGTTCAGTGAGGAGATGGTTAAGGATGATGATATACTGGGTGTTCAGTGAGATGGTTAAGGATGATGATATACTGGGTGTTCAGTGAGATGGTTAAGGATGATGATATACTGGGTGTTCAGTGAGATGGTTAAGGATGATGATATACTGGGTGTTCAGTGAGATGGTTAAGGATGATGATGGTGTTCAGTGAGATGGTTAAGGATGATGATATACTGGGTGTTCAGTGAGATGGTTAAGGATGATGATATACTGGGTGTTCAGTGAGATGGTTAAGGATGATGATGGTGTTCAGTGAGATGGTTAAGGATGATGATATACTTGGTGTTCAGTGAGATGGTTAAGGATGATGATATACTTGGTGTTCAGTGAGATGGTTAAGGATGATGATATACTGGGTGTTCAGTGAGGAGATGGTTAAGGATGATGATATACTGGGTGTTCAGTGAAATGGTTAAGGATGATGTTATACTGGGTGTTCAGTGAAATGGTTAAGGATGATGATATACTGGGTGTTCAGTGAGATGGTTAAGGATGATGATATACTGGGTGTTCAGTGAGATGGTTAAGGATGATGATATACTGGGTGTTCAGTGAGATGGTTAAGGATGATGATATACTGGGTGTTCAGTGAAATGGTTAAGGATGATGATGGTGTTCAGTGAGGAGATGGTTAAGGATGATGATATACTGGGTGTTCAGTGAGATGGTTATGGATGATGATAAACTGGGTGTTCAGTGAGGAGATGTTCAAGGATGATGATATACTTGGTGTTCAGTGAGATGGTTAATGATGATGATGGTGTTCAGTGAGGAGATGGTTAAGGATGATGATATACTTGGTGTTCAGTGAGGAGATGGATAAGGATGATGATATACTTGGTGTTCAGTGAGATGGTTAAGGATGATGATGGTGTTCAGTGAGGAGATGGTTAAGGATGATGATATACTGGGTGTTCAGTGAGATGGTTAAGGATGATGATGGTGTTCAGTGAGGAGATGGTTAAGGATGATGATATACTTGGTGTTCAGTGAGATGGTTAAGGATGATGATATACTTGGTGTTCAGTGAGGAGATGGTTAAGGATGATGATATACTGGGTGTTCAGTGAGATGGTTAAGGATGATGATATACTTGGTGTTCAGTGAGGAGATGGTTAAGGATGATGATATACTTGGTGTTCAGTGAGATGGTTAGGGATGATGATGGTGTTCAGTGAGGAGATGGTTAAGGATGATAATATACTTGGTGTTCAGTGAGATGGTTAAGGATGATGATATACTTGGTGTTCAGTGAGATGGTTAAGGATGATGATATACTTGGTGTTCAGTGAGATGGTTAAGGATGATGATATACTTGTTCAGTGAGATGGTTAAGGATGATGATATACTTGGTGTTCATTGAGGAGATGGTTAAAGACGATGATATACTTGGTGTTCAGTGAGGAGATGGTTAAGGATGATGCTAAACTGGGTGTTCAGTGAGAGGGTTAAGGATGATGATGGTGTTCAGTGGGAAGATGGTTAAGGATGATGATACATGGTGTTTGGTGAGGAGTTATTTGATTTGATTGGTTAATGCGTACCTGTAAGATCTCTCTCAACAATAGGTGGTCATATTTTGAAGATGGACTGAAGGAGTAATAAGAG
This sequence comes from Chaetoderma sp. LZ-2023a, assembly GCA_034401795.1. NCBI lineage: Eukaryota > Metazoa > Mollusca > Caudofoveata > Chaetodermatida > Chaetodermatidae > Chaetoderma > Chaetoderma sp. LZ-2023a. The sequence goes on along the minus strand of CM067366.1, from coordinate 94,000,780 downwards.
ATAAAAACATTAAAAAAACACTAAACAGAAAACCAATATGATAATACATGTATAATTGAAACTAAAGCAATAAATACTGATATAATCTGGACAATTAATGTGCTCAAAATTCTCCAAGATCTATATTTAACCCTCACCTCTAAATGGAGGGGGGGGGGGAATATTGCATTTGGGTGTGTGGTTTGGAATGCCCTGTGTGGTCTGGCATGCTGTGTGTGGGCTGGCATGGGTGTGTGCATGCTGTGTGGTATGGCATGCTGTGTGTGATTGCATGCTGTCTGTGATTGCATACTGTATGTGCTCTGGCATGCTATGTGTGATTGCATGCTGTGTGTGGGCTGTCATGCTGTGTGTGTACGAGTGCATGCTGTGTGTGGTCTGGCATACTGTGCGTGAGCTGGCATGCCATGTGTGGGCTGGCACGTGTGAGTGTGTGATCGCATGCTGTGTGTGATCGCATGCTGTGTGTGGGCTGGCATGTGTGAGTGTATGATTGCATGCTGTGTGGGCTAGCATGCTGTGTGTGGGATGGCATGTGTGAGGATGTGATTGCATGCTGAGTGTGTGTGTGACTGCAAGCTGTGTGTGGTCTGGCATGCTGTGTGTGATTGCATGCTGTCTGTGGGCTGTCATGCTGTGTGTGGTTGACGGCTGTGTGTGGGCTGGCATGTGTGAGTGTGTGATCGTATGCTGTGTGTGGTCTGGCATGCTGTGTGGGCTGGCATGCTGTGTGTTGTCTCACACATGTGAGGATGTGATTACATGCTGTGTGGTCTGGCATGCTGTGTGTTGTCTGGCATGCAGTATGTGGGCTTGCACGCTTTGTTGTCTGGCATGATGTGTGTGGGCTGGCATGCTGTGTGTGGGCTGGCATGTGTGAGTGTGTGATTACATGCTGTGTGTGGTTGGCATGCTGTGGCACAGTGTGGGCTTGCTTACTGTGTGTGGGCTGGCATGCTGTCTTTGGTCTGGCATTGTGTGTGTGTGTATGTGCGTGCGTGCATGCGTGCGTGTGTGTGTGTGTGTGTGTGTGTGTGTGACTGCATGTGTGAGTGTGTGATTGCATGCTGTGTGTGGTCTCACATGCTGTGCGATTGAATGCTATATTTCTCTGTGCACAGGCATGACAGGTGTCTCTAAGAAACTACGGATCAAATTTGCCTCAGCATGTGGCTATGATCAGGATAAAAGAAATCACGATTAGATCTAATTCCCGATCTATGGATATCTTGGAGACTACTGATCTGAATTTAACACGAGAAGATTGTACATAAGGTTTTAGCGACATTAGTCTTGATCTGCAAAAACATGAAAAAATCTAAGTATTACTACAAGAATTCTGCAGAATTAAATGTCTCGCCTATCTCTTGTTTGTCACAGTGGCATTGACCGTTGACCTCATTACCTCCATGTTATTGTGCTGCTTCCAAATATTATAGGTAACCATGTACTCAATTTTACTTCCAAGAGGATTAACCAATCCTGAAATATACATGTATATGATCTGCTAAATGGAAAAACTTAAGGTTGAAAAAGTAGAGGTCAAATAGCGATTTTCGAATGGCCTTGACCTTTGACATGGTGAGCTCCTTGTCACCATCTTGTATCCGCTTGGCATAAGCAACCATGTACCAAGTTGTGTTCCATTAGGGTTAAGCAATCCCGAAATATAACATGATAAGATGTGCTAAGCCTAAAAACTTAACATTGAATAATAACCAGGCTTTGTAGAGGTCAAAATGACCTTGACCCTCGAGGTTGTGACTTCAGCGTCAACATGCTGCTTCCTAACATTATAGGTAACAATGTATCTAAGTTTAGCTACAATAAGATTAACAAATCCTGAAAGATATATGTCAGCCGAGAAGTTTTGCTAAACGCAAAAACTTAACCTTTGTGACCTCATATCTACTTGCTGCTTCCTAACATTATGGGTAACAATGTATCCAAGTTCAGTTCCAATAGGATTAACCAATCCTGAAATATAAGTTGATAAGTTTTGCTAAACGCAAAAACTTAACATTGTTTACGCCATCGCCATCGGAAAAGTGACACATATGTCTGTCTCGCTTTCTGCTTCACAGGCGAGACAAAATGTGAAAAAACGGAAGGGTGAGGGTCTGTAGACCTCGGCTACTCTTATGCCAACAAAAAGGGTAAGATCACACAATATCAGCCACTGCAAAAAATTGTAATTTTACAAAAGTAGAGTGAGTAGAAAGTAGAATCTTATGCTGAGCAGTGGCGACAATCTGAATTCAAAACGGGCTTCTTCCCATTCTGGTACTTGGGTGTGGGGTTGGGGTGGGTCAGTAGTGGGTCACTGGAGAATTAGCACCTTCACCCCAACACACACATCCCCTGAAATGGAGAGGGTTTACAAAACAATATTTGCACCCCTTGGTCTTTGCTCATACACTCCCACCCCTTGCTGCAGTACCTGGAGAGACCTAAACACGACACTGGTTGGGGTGGCTGAGCGTCGAATAATGGACATTTTGTCCTTGCTGTGAGGATGAGAAAATATACAATAATAGAGTGGTAAGAATTATAGATAACCTTCTATGTACCTGCCAGCCATCATAACTAATCCACCATTCTGCGAGACACAAACACCGTGAATGAACCACCGGTATGTCGTGGTGAATGGAGTTGGTATGCTACTTGTCAAGAGGCACAGATCTGCAGAAAAACCCTAATTATTAGATATTGTTTATTTTCACTTACATGTAAATGCAGAAGTACAAACAATAGGTATCTACTTTCCCAGTTGTAATATTGCAGTCAATCGTGGAAATTTCAGAAACTGCATATACCTAAAGCAGATACGCCAACAAAATTTTGATAACCATTTATACAATATGACTGAAAAAATTTCAAAATCTCTCGCGCATATAAATAATGAGGAGTGTTTAACTAGCTGACAGCTGCAAGACACCAAACAATACTTTCAATGGTTACTAACTCTGGAGCAGCTGAAAATTTTGAAAACAATTTGACTGAAAGTTGTTTGTTGCTTAGTCACCAGCAACTTTCAGTCAAATTGTTAAAAAAAATATTTAGCATATCCAGAGTTAAGGGCAATGGAAAATGTAGAACTACAGCAGCCAGACAGTTAAAATCGCATGAAAATTTATAGTAACTGTAACAATACATATATGCATCACAACTGTGCCTCTTACCTGTAGTATTCTCAACTGGGTTGATGTGAATCTTCTGTAGCAAACCATCCCCGGATGACATGTAGAATACAGGAGTATCAGATATTTGATAACATGTCAAGCCTGGATGAGAGAATATAAGAGTCAGTCACTGAAATCTTCACACGATAAATGTCTCCCTAATTCATGGATAGATGGAGTGACCCACAAAATAATGTGCATTTTCCTACTAGCACAGTCAACCTTTGAATCAAGTTTCGAAACTACTCCAAGCAAAAGGAAAGTGATCGAATGAAAACACAAACATTGCATGGACGGGTGTCAGAAATACAGATGGATGGACAGAGTGACTGACACACTTGTACTTCCCTATTATCATAGACAACCTTTGTATGAAGCTTTATCATGATACTCCAAGCAAAAGTTGTTATCGAACGCAAACCTGTGTATGATGGACACACGGACACATGGAGGGAAGCAAAAACATAATACCCCAGTCTTCAGATAAAAACCAGCAACAGCGCCAAGGCAAAATCTGTTCAAAATATTTAACAGTAATTTAAATCTGAGACACTGGGGTTCCAGGTTTCAACTGAAAACTACATGTATGATTGATTATTAGTAACTCATGTAAAGCCACACTCACTTGTGACTGATACGTGATGCTGCTAAGCCATTGATATTGAAGCTGTGTGCCTAGCACAATGTTACGGACTGCGATTTAGAGGCCATTGGCTACAATACATGTTAGATACTCAATGGCAATATCTTTCTCTGCATTGACGGTATCAGTCATAATTTACTTTATGGATCAGCTGGACATTATTTTTAGATGAGTGGGTAACTTGACCAGTATTACTAGGCCCCGGAACCTACTTTCCCATGGTAACAAATATGTTTTTCTGCACATCGTACTTGACATCTTAACACGTAAACCCTCATATCAGCCAAAAACGCCTTCTACATTGGTCTTTAGAAATGTAAATTTGCAGACCAAGAGAAAACTAGTTTTGAAATTTTACCACTGGAATAACTGGCTCGATAACCGAGCCAGTCATTCCAGTGGGAAATTTTCAAAAATAGTCTTCTCTTGGTCTGCAAATTGAAATTTTCTTTGAGAAAATTGAAATTTTCTTGAGCAAATTTGACTGTTAAAGGGTTCGAGGGGATCCTATTTAGGGATACTATTGCCTGTACTTCCATCAGGAGTAATCCATCTACTCCAAACCATGGAACCGATACATCTCATCATATTGGATGAGAGGTCACCTATAAGCAAATCACTCCGCCCCTACCCCACCACACATCATAATTGCCATAATGATTGATAGTTTTTAAGTCAACCCAGTCAGGACACAGACCTACCTGTGCTTTCCACAAAGTTGTTGCCGTGTATATGTGTGGTAAACGAGCAGTGATACGCTCCATCTGCGTCACACGAAAACAGATGCGCAGTGATGAACTGACATTTAGTTACTAACAACAACGGCTGACCTTTCTGTGGCATAAAAAAATAAGAGCATTCAGAGATTGCAAACTATCGCTCTCCAGCTTGTCACACTTTTATAAAGTTTTTCGATTTTCCAGATTTGTTTTGTTTTACTGGATTACGCCCAAAGGTGTGGAATGATGTATAGTGTCACACCCTTTACTGTGTTAAAATTTAAGCCAAATCAGACCATGATCAGACTAAGATATCCACAGATCCAGAATTTGATCTGATACAGATCCGGGTTCTCTTATCCAGATCATGGCCAAAGGCTGAAATTAACGCCTCTTGCACCACAATTACATTAATTGTGTTAAGATCTGAACTAATCGGATTAGGTTTTGAAATACAGCTCCAGATGGATGGCGACAGACAGACAGACAGACAGACACACCTGATCACAATACCCTCTTATCCTTATGGGATGAGGGTAACAACAGTAGGAATATTAACTTGTTATTAACAAAAAGAATGTTATTTTTCTACGAAGGGGTGATGTTGTTTATCTTTGTATTACCGGTATCAGAAGAATTGTACAGAGTAATATTAATAACAGTGACAATTTTCAGGAGAGCAATCACAGTTTGTATTCAAAGACAATTTTGCGGTAAGCCTATCTACTATACCAGCAACAGTTCACCACAACATTGTTTCAAAATATACCCGATTTTCCTTTGATAGAATTGGGCAATTGACCGTTCCAGTTTTAGCAATGCCCGCCCATCTTTAACTAAGCTCTACACATACTTCGCCATGTTGGAATCGATCAATCCCTGTACTGCTTGACAATCAATTTACAGCAAACTATACAGGTAAGCTCAGTCAAATTAGTTTCAAAATATTCAACAGCATCTTTATTAAATAGTAGATATACAATTCGTACAACAATACTTGGTCTGTCATCAATTAAGCATTTGTGACGAACTTATCTACCTCATTCATGATGTCATTGATTGATGTCACTGTACATGTCACGTAGTTGATGGATAAACTGGAAAGTTCCATTGTATTGTTTGACAGGTTTGACTGGTATTAAACGAAATCACAGATTTCATTTTTCACGAGAGAGTTGATACTTATCACCCTGATACTCTATGATATTTCCCAAATATCGACATAGCTTCAATAAGACTCAAAATTAAAAGGAAACCGCAACCCCACCCCACCCCCAACCAACACTGGGCAGGTCACTTAACTGACAGTCCGGCGGATGCGTCGAACAAACCCGCGCATGCGCAGGGCTGTCTTTTCCTATTCCAAATTATTGGCTGACAAACTGCAACATAAAATGACGAATGGCCGAGCCTCTGTGGGGCTGAGAAGTCGGGATATTATCAGGGTGGTTAAGTATCAACTCTCTCGTGAAAAAATAAATCTGTGATTTCGTTTATTTCACATCAAGAGTATACTTACCACCCTGATACTCTATGATCTAGCTAGAATTCTTAAGTGTAATATGGCTGCCAAACACACAACATTTTGATTGCCCCATGGCGCCCATGTTTTTTTGATGGATCAACTTCCCATGAACCATTTGGTCAATCAAGTCCTCTTGAACAAACTTGGCTTATCTCTTGGCCTAGATGAAGATTCCCCAAGTGGTTTCGGAGAAGATTTTTAGACATTTCCTGAAATTGCCCGAAATCCAAGATGGCCACCGGCCAAATTGGCCGATCGGCTTCGTTTGAACAAAATGAAATCTCTATGCCTTAAGGAGGATTCATGCCAAATATAATTGAAATCGGCCCAGCAGTTCTCGAGAAGATATTTAAAATTTCCCATTGCTTTAGTATGGGAGCTTTTGGCGGGAAAATGATCCAAGATGGCCACCAAACCGTTTATCCGACAGTTTCGAAAATTGCAAATTTGAGATCAGAATACTCAAAAACCTACATAAAACAAATTTTGGCCTCAAAATCCATCAAATAAAAAAATCCAATATGGCCACCAAACATGCTATATTTTGATTGGCCGATGGCGGCAATGTTTTTTGATGGATCAACTTACTGGCCCTTAGTCCCTAATCATATCTGCCAAATTTCAGCCTGATTCCTTTATCGGTTTTGGAGAAGTTATGTTCGCTAAAACTAGGTCAACCAAGATGGCCGCCAAACTATTTGACCAATTAAGTTCCCTTGAACGAATTTGGTTGAGCTCTTGCCCTAGATCATATTTCATGAGGTTTCCTTCAATCTCTCAAGTGGTTTCGGAGAAGATTTTTAAAGACATTTCTAAAAATTGGTCAAAATCCAAGATGGCCACCGGCCTAATTGGCCAATCAGCTTTCTTTGAACAAACTTGGATCGCTATGCCCTAGGGATGCTTCCTGCGAAATATAATTGAAATTGGCACAGCGGTTCTTGAGAAGAAGTCGTTTAAAGGAAAAGTTGACAGATGGATGGACAGCTGGACGACGGACACACGATGGACACACGACGGATGGTCGCCACGACATAAGCTCACTTGGCCTTTCAGGCCAGGTGAGATAAAAACGTGACAAAAAATAACCATCACCAAATATAGGACCGACATATTTTGACGTGATTTCCACTTCACCGCTGGTGATGAGAGGTACAGTATGGAACAGCAGGGAAATCCCCTACTTAAATGTACTGTGAATGAGACTTAGGCCGTATGAGCAATATTTACAAATATTTATATCTTAGCATTTATGTAAAATCGATAAGGCAAGCGGAGTTGATGTGTCACGGAGATAATCAGCGGTTCTGGAGAAGTCATTTTCGATACAGCTAGGTCAATCAAGATGGCCACCAAAACTATTTGACAAATCTAGTTCCCTTGAACAAACTTGGTTCAGCTCTTGCCCTAAATCATATTTCATGAGATTTCCATCAATTCCCCAAGCGGTTTCGGAGAAGATTTTTAAAGATGTTTCTAAAAGTCGGGCAAAATCCAAGATAGCCACCGGCCCAATTGGCCGATCAGCTTTGTTTGAACAAACTTGAATCTCTACAGCCTAAGGATGCTTTCGGCCAAATATAATTGAAATCAGCCAGGTAGTTCTCGAGAAGAAAACATTTTAAATTTCTCATTGCTTTAGTATGCGAGCTTTTGGCGGGAAAATGATCCAAGATGGCCACTAAACCATTTATCCGACAGTTTCTACAATTGCAAATCTGAGCTCAGAATATTCTAAAATACATACAAAACCAATTTCGGCTTCAAAATCCATCAAATAAAAAAATCCAATATGGCCGCCAAACATGCTATATTTTGATTGGCCCATGGCAGCCATTTTTTTGACGGATCAACTTCTCTTGACCTTTAATGGCCCTTAGGCACTAATCATATCTGCCAAATTTTGGCGCGATCCCTTCAGCGGTTCTGGAGAAGAAGTCATTTTCGCTACAACCAGGTCAACCAAGATGGCCACCAAACCATTTGACCAATCAATTCCCCTTGAACAAACTTAGTTCAGCACTTGCCCTAAATCATATTTCATGAGATTTCCATCAATCCCCCAAGCGGTTTCGGAGAAGAAGATTTTTAAAGACATTTCTAAAAATCGAACAAAATCCAAGATGGCCACCGGCCCAATTAGACGATCGGCTTCGTTTGAACAAAGTTGAATCTCTATGCCCTAAGGATGCTTCCTGCGAAATATAATTCAACTCGGCCCAGTAGTTCTCGAGAAGAAAACATTTTAAATTTCCCATTGCTTTAGTATGGGAGCTTTTGGTGGGAAAATGATCCAAAATGGCCGCCTAACCGTTTATCCGACAGTTCCGAAAATTGCAAATTTGTGATCAGAATACCGCAAAACCAATACAAAACCAATTTTGGCCTCAAAATCCATCAAATAAAAAAATCCAACATGGCCACCAAACATGCTATATTTTGATTGGCGGACGGCGGCCATGTTTTTTGATGGATCACCTTCTCTTGAACAAACTTGAATGGCCCTTAGGCACTAATCATATCTACCACATGATCCATTCAACGGTTCTGGAGAACAAGTCATTTTCGCTACAACTAGGTCAACCAAGATGGCCGCCAAACCATTTGACCAATCAATTTCCCTTGAACAAACTTGGTTCAGCCCTTGCCCTCAATCATATTTAATGAGGTTTGCATCAATCCCTCAAGCGGTTTCGGAGAAGATTTTTAAAGACATTTCTAAAAATCAGCCAAAATCCAAGATGGCCGCCGGCCCAATTGAACGATCGGCTTCGTTTGAAGAAACTTGAATCTCTATGCCCTAAGGATGCTTCCTGCAAAACATAATTGAAATCGGCCCAGCAGTTCTCGAGAAGAAAAGATTAAAAATTTCCCATTGCTTTAGTATGGGAGCTTTTGGTGGGAAAATGATCCAATATGGCCGCCAAACCATTTATCCGACAGTTTCGAAAATTGCATATTTGTGATCAGAATACCACAAAACACATACAAAACCAATTTCGGCCTCAAATTCCATAAAATAAAAAAATCCAATATGGCCGCCAAAAACGCTATATTTTGATTGGGCCATGTTTTTTGACGGATCAACTTCTCTTGAGAAACCTTAATGGCCCTTAGGCCCTAATCATATCTGCCAAATTTTGGCGCGATCCCTTCAGCGGTTCTGGAGAAGAAGTCATTTATGCTACAATTATGCCAACCAAGATGGCTGCCCAACCATTTGACCAATCAAGTTCCCTTGAACAAACTTGGTTCAGCTCTTGCCGTAGATCATATTTCATGAGATTTGCATCAATCCCCTAAGTGGTTTCAGAGAAGATTTTTAAAGATGTTTCCTAAAATCGGCCTAAATCCAAGATGGCCCCTGGCCAAATTGGCCGATCGAGTTCCTTTGAACAAACTTGGATCCGTATGCCCCAAGGATGCTTCCTGCCAAATATAATTGAAATCGGCCCAGTGGTTCTTGAGAAGAAGTCGTTTAAAGGAAAAGTTGACGGACGATGGACGGTCGCCACAGCATAAGCTCACTTGGCCTTTCAGGTTAGGTGAGCTAAAAACTGGTACCATACTAGAACCAGACCCTGAGACTGGAACACTGTTCCGGAGCAAGTGAAGAAGACAAAAATGAACTTGAACCGCGAAGCAAGCTGCAAAGCAACTCCGGGACAAGATCCTTTATTGTCTTTTTTATTTCTCCCATCATTTCTAGATGTCACATAGTTGATTATGACGTGATATGACACATGGGTAAACTGGAGAGGTCCATTTAAGCAGTAAATAGGATAATGAAGGCTACGCGTTTCAGCAAAAGGGAACTTATAAATAACTGTCATGGCCCATGTATCGGGTAAAGGGAACTTATAAATAACTGTCATGGCCCATGTATCGGGTAAAGGGAACTGAATAACTGTCATGTCCCATGTATCGGTAAGGGAACTAAGTAACTGTCATGACCCATGTATCGGTTAAAGGGAACTAAGTAACTGTCATGGCCCATGTATCGGTTAAAGGGAACTAAGTAACTGTCATGTCCCATGTATCGGTAAGGGAACTAAGTAACTGTCATGGCCCATGTATCAGGTAAAGGGAACTGAATAACTGTCATGTCCCATGTATCGGTAAGGGAACTAAGTAACTGTCATGACCCATGTATCGGTTAAAGGGAACTAAGTAACTGTCATGGCCCATGTATTGGTTAAAGGGAACTAAATAACTGTCATGGTCCATGTATCGGCTAAAGGGAACTAAGTAACTGTCATGACCCATGTATCGGTTAAAGGGAACTAAATAACTGTCATGGCCCATGTATCGGCTAAAGGGAACTAAGTAACTGTCATGACCCATGTATCGGTTAAAGGGAACTAAATAACTGTCATGTCCCATGTATCGGTAAGGGAACTAAGTAACTGTCATCACCCATGTATCGGGTAAAGGGAAATAAATAACTGTCATGTCCCATGTATCGGTAAAGGAACTAAGTAACTGTCATGACCCATGTATCGGTTAAAGGGAACTAAGTAACTGTCATGGCCCATGTATCGGTTAAAGGGAACTAAATAACTGTCATGGCTCATGTATCGGCTAAAGGGAACTAAGTAACTGTCATGGCCCATGTATCGGTTAAAGGGAATTAACCGAACTAAGTAACTGTCATGACCTATGTATCGGTTAAAGGGAACTAAGTAACTGTCATGGCCCATGTATCGGTTAAAGGGAACTAAATAACTGTCATGGCCCATGTATCGGCTAAAGGGAACTAAATAACTGTCATGTCCCATGTATCGGTTAAAGGGAACTAAGTAACTGTCATGGCCCATGTATCGGTTAAAGGGAACTAAATAACTGTCATGGCCCATGTATCGGTTAAAGGGAACTAAGTAACTGTCATGGCCCATGTATCGGTTAAAGGGAATTAACCGAACTAAGTAACTGTCATGGCCCATGTATCGGTTAAAGGGAACTAAATAACTGTCATGGCCCATGTATTGGTTAAAGGGAACTAAATAACTGTCATGGCCCATGTATTGGTTAAAGGGAACTAAATAACTGTCATGCCCCATGTATCAGTTAAAGGGAACTAAGTAACTGTCATGGCCCATGTATCGGTTAAAGGGAACTAAGTAACTGTCATGGCCCATGTATTAGTTAAAGGGAACTAAATAACTGTCATGTTCCATGTATCTGTTAAAGGGAACTAAGTGACTGTCATGGCCCATGTATCGGTTAAAGGGAACTACAGTAAGTAACTGTCATGCCCCATGTATCGGTTAAAGGGAACTATACAGTAAGTAACTGTCATGGCTCATGTATCGGTTAAAGGGAACTACAGTAAGTAACTGTCACGGTACATGTATCGGTTAAAGGGAACTAAATAATGCCATGGCCCATGTATCAGTTAAAGGGAACTAAGTTAAGGGTATTGTTAATTCAACGCTAACGATTTAAAATTATCATACATAAAGTAAAAGGGGAATATAAATAAATTTACATGAAAAGTCGTAGAAAGCCAGGCAAGAGTTTGATGTACAACAACAACAACAACAACAACAAACTGTGGATAGTCTGATCTTGTACTAGTAATGATGCAGATAGTACCCCTGCATTAAGCATATAACTCTGCTGTAAAATTGTGTTGATATCTGGTGAGGCATTGTTGAAAATGAGTGGGCCATAAAAAATCGGCCAAGTGGTTCTTGAGAAGAAGTCGTTTAAAGAATTCCCCATTGTTTTACTACGGGCCCATTGCTTCACTATGGGAGCCTTTGGCGGGAAAACAAACCAAGATGGCAGCCAAAGCGTTTATCCGACAGTCTCGAAAGTGGCATATTTGAACTCGCCACACTGATAAGCATATATAAAGCAATTTTTGCCATCAAAATACATCAATACATGACCTAGAAATGCTGAATTTTGATTGGTTGATGGTGGCCATGTTTTTTAACGAACAAACTTCCCTTGAATAAACTTGAAAGGCGCTTGGTCCCTAAGCATATTTACACAATTTCAGCTCTATCCCTTTAGCGGTTCGGGAGAAGTCGTTTTCGCGAAAACTATGTCATCCAAGATGGCCGCCAAGCAAATCGGTCAATCAGGTTGCCTTGAACAAACTTGGGTCTACTGCTGCCACAGATGATGTGTTATGAGGTTTGAATCAATTCTCCAGCGGTTTCGGAGAAGAAGATTTTTTAAAGTGTTTCTAAAAATCAGCCATTTTGGCGGACGGCCATCTTGGATTTTGACCGATCCGCTTCGTTTGAACAAACTTAGATCTCTATGCCCTATGAATGCTTCCTCCAAAAATATAATTGAAATTGGCCCAGTGGTTCTTGAGAAGAAGTCGTTTAAAGAATTCCCCATTGCTTTACTATGGGCCCATTGCTTTACTATGGGAGCCTATGGCGGGAAAACAAACCAAGATGGCAGCCAAACAGTTTATCTGATAGTCTCGAAAGTGGCATATTTGAACTCGCCACACTGATAAGCATATATAAAGCAATTTTTGCCATCAAAATACATCAAATACAAAAAAGCCAATATGACCAACAAACGCTAAATTTTGATTGGTTGATGGCGGCCAGGTTTTTTAACGTATGAACTTCGCTTGAACGAACCTGAATGGACCGTGGTCCCTAAGCATATTTACCAAATTTCAGACCTATCCCTTCAGTGGTTCGGGAAAAGAAGTCATTTTCGCGAAAACTAGGTCATCCAAGATGGCCACCAGGCAAATAGGCCAATCAGGTTGCCTTGAACAAACTTGGGTCTACCGTTGCAATAGATGATGTGTTATGCGTTTTGAATCAATTCCTCCCGCGGTTTCAGAGATGTTTTAAAGGGTTTCTAAAAATCGGCTATTTTGGTCGGCGGCCATCTTGAATTTTGGCCGATCGCCTTCATTTGAACAAACTTGAATCTCTATGCCCTAGGGATGCTTCCTGCCATATATAATTGAAATCGGCCCAGTGGTTCTTGAGAAGAAGTCGTTTTAAAGGAAAAGTTGATGGACGGACGGACGGTCGCCATGACATAAGCTCACTTGCTGGCCTAAAAACTATACCAAAAAACATGAAAAAAGTTCTCAAAGTCCAAAACCATGAAAAAATTAGTAAAAATTGCTCAAAATCATATCAGTAATGATGCAGATCATATCCCTGTATTGCACAGAACACTTCTGTAGTGTCATTGAAATCGGAATGACCATAATTGAGCTACATGCACCATAAACAACCACAACCCAAAAAGCATGAACAAAGCTGTGAAAAAGCAGGAGACATTTTCCAAAATGCAATTGGTAACTAGAGACCATTTACTGAAGTAACTGTAAATATGCGATGACTGGGCATTACAGATTATTGTAAGGTCTCATCTTGTTTTCTCATTTTTTTTCCTTTTATCATTTTGAGTTCATTTCTGGCAATATTTTTTTGTATTTCGACCACAAAAGATGTACCTAGTCGTAATTTTGTGAAAAATCTGGGTTTTTTTAGATTTTCAAAAAAAACCATAAAATTTTTTTTTTCATTCTGAGGTCATTTCTACAAAACAAAATGAAAACTGGAATTTTGCCCAAAATTTTCATCAGTGGTAACATCCTACCCAAGTATGGTAGTGATCTGATAAAAACTCTAGGCATAGTAGCACATCTATTTGAAAATCCCCATATATTTCCTAAATGTATGGGACTTTTTTTCCCACTCAAAGGTGGGTAGCTCGAAAGCCGATCCCAAATAAAAGTAATTGCAAGGCAAGTTCCAAGGGCTACATACTACAAGTTGACCAAGTTTGGAGTTGATCGGGTGGAAACTGTAGGAGGAGATAGGTGGCAAAAATTGTGAAGAATTAGGATAATAAGAACGATCCCGAGTAAAAACAATAATCTGTGATTTCAGCACAGATTAATGATGCGCATAGTACCCTTGCATAGTATATAACGTTGCTGTAAAATCATGTTGATATCTGGGGAGCCATTGTTGAAAAAGAATAGTCCATAAAAGAACTTAACCAGAAAAATATGGAAAAAGTTCAAAGTCCAAAAGCATGAAAAAAAAAGTTAAAATGGCCCAAAATGAAATCTGTTGTTATGCCGATCGCATTCCGGTATAATATAGATCGATTGTGTAAAGATTTATTGCGATCCGATGTGCCATTGTTGAGAAATACAAAGTTGATTAATGTTATAAACCTTAAATAAATACTGGCAAAATACATGAAAAATGCCCAAGTCTAAAACTGTGAAAAAAATAGTTACAATGCCCCACTGTATAGCATAGATCACTTTTCTAAAGTTTCATTGAAATTAGATGAGCAATTGCTGAAAAATAAGATGATTTAAAAACCTTAATCTAAAGTGCACTGGCAAAATACACGTCCACGTCCGAAACCATGGAAAAAATAGTCAAATTGCCTCAAAATGATTTTTTGTCAATGACCCTCTGAAAGACACACAGCAAAAACAATTAGTTTTTAGTTTTATTAACGAAAACCAAAAATTAATTGCAGAAGGCGTAAACAATTTCTTCGGGATCTAAGGAAACTTAGACCCCTAGATGAGAGATGATAAAAAACAATGCCAGTCCCATAGAAAATTCTATGGGCTTTACAGAATATGACGTCAAAACTGAACTTCTTCTTGTTCATGAAGACAAGAGATAATCAGTATTTGAACTTCACCACATGAGAGGCAAATGCTAGACTCAACATTAGTAATTGAACTTAATACAATGAACTAACACATAACCATCAAGAGAGATAGGCAGAATAAACTCAGTCATAAATAGTGAAATATTTCAAAAAAATTAAATGACTGATAACTAACTCTCAATACCTGATCTCAGAAGTAAGGTTTTCCACTGAAGAAGTGAGTGAGTTCTGCTGGACAACAACTGGAATACCTAGTCTTTGAATCCATAACCTTAAGGCAAAGAGTGGTGAGAGAATGCTGAAAAATTACCTCTTATGGTAATAATTCCCTATGTAAACTCAGGCATAATTTTTTTGACCCAAAAACTAAGTATAAATGTTTGACCAGATGAAGGATACACGTGATACACATCACAAATCAGCTAACGGTATCTGAAAATACAAAGCATAACATGCGTTAGCTAATATTTAGACATCCCCCAAAATGAGCTGGCCTAATATAGACGCCTACAAGTGTAAGCACATATAATGGATATACCATCCAATACAACATGCAAATTTTTTATCAATAAATTTACTAAAATAGACCTGATGGCTAGGAACTGGCACATCCTCCGGAGACTTGGCGACCTCAGACATCTTAGTAATCAAATAGAACTAAGTTAACATAACTTAGAAAGCTTCAAAATAAATCCAGCAAAAGCAATCTTTTAGCAAAATTAAAGGGCGTGTGCAATGGCAGGTCAATGATTTGAGAAGAAGAAGAGACAGCCCCGCGCCTGCATGGGTTTGGGCGGCGCATCCGCCGGACTGTCAGTTGAGTAACCTACCCAGTCGGGGCAGTTTCCTTTTAATTCCGAGTCTTTTTGAAGCTAGGTCGATATTTGGGAAATATCATAGAGTATCAGGGTGGTAAGTATACTCTTGATGGGAAATATTCAAATGCTCTTCCATGATTAATACATGGCATACACACGCGAGCATTCTTACCTCTACATAATAATGGTCATTGCCAACATTACCATCTTAAATTAATATCATTAAAAATAAGTAAACTCAAGTCGAAGGTGTGACCATAAGGGGGTAATACAAAATCTGAATAGACAGGCGACCAAGGTGATACCAGTATACCCTTACCCTACATGTAACTTCATTTCCCGGGGGTATAATTCTATAAGACTAATGTAAACCTATCGTACCCATGTGGACCATGCCATGCATGACGGTGACATTTTGTCCTCATCTTCCCACACCTCTACTGGGTCAGACAGCATCAAATTGTCTTCATCAATTAATACAGTCTCTATGATGATGACTTTACCACTATGCACTCCCAATGCTAGTAAGCCTGGAAAGAAAAACATTGAGGTGATTAAGATGTCATGATGTAACCCCCTCATGTGTCTAAAAGCACCCAAAATCCTACTCATATTCATTGACCCTTTAATCAGTTGTAAATTTTCAAAAATACTCTTCTCCAGGCCTGCAAATACACATTCCTCAAGGCGCCGTTTTGGCCGGTTGGCCATTAAATGATTAAGTTGAGTGCTTAACCACTATTTGTATGTGGATCAACAAAAACATTCCCGCCAACAATAGCAAACAAACTGTGATCTGATAGCATCAAATCATCAATCATATCAATGCATGGATAAATTACTTTAACCCTTAAATTAGTTCAAGAAAATATCCATTTGCAGACCAAGAGAATACAATTTTTGAAAATTTACCACTGGAATGACTGGCTTGGTTATAGAGCCAGTCATCCCAGTGGTAAATTTTCAAAAATAGTTTTCTCTTGTTCTGCAAATGGATATTTCTCAAGACCACTGTTGAAGCCGTTTTGGCTGATATGAGGGTTAAGCAGAAAGACTTCTTTGTCAAGTTAGTTTCCAATGCCTCAACAGACTAATTGTTCCATCACAAAGAATTGCTTTGACATGGCAAGTAGTTTTGAAAAGGTAAAGATCTATCGATGTACTTACCAGTATTGTCATACCTCTGTAAGTTTGTCCAGCTAATGCATGTAGGTTGACCGTAGTCAAGGTTAGTGGTCATCACAAATGACACATTGCCACTAAAAACACAGAAATACAGTCAGAACTGATACAGAGACCATAGAGATAGCTAGCTATAGAGCAATAAATATAACATACAAATTTGGGTCATGAGTGTCTGTTTGGTCTCTCTTCTGATTACGGAAGAAATTTGACAATTTGTTTGTTAGATGTACACAGTAAATGATGGTAGTTCTTTAAGACGGTTTTGACCTCTAGACATCTAGGTCATTGTATTATTCCCTCTTACTATAGCGAGGCATGTGGCAGAGTTTAGGCCAAATATGATTAAAGGTGTATATTCACGGTAAAATATCTGAAAATAAAATTGTTTAAATTATACACTTTTAGAGGCTTAAACTATGAGCCTTTATGTAATGAAACGAAATAAATCTTAACATTTGATGATTCCACTCCATATAAATTAACATAATTAATAAACAACGGGCATCAATTTCAATTTCACAACTTGAAAAATTATTTTAATTTATATGGAATGGAATCATCATAGGCTAAGATTTATTTCCGTGCCTCTATTTCAATTTCGCAACTTAAAAGATTATATTAATTTATATGGATTGGAATCATCATATGTTAAGATTTATTTCGTTTCATTACACATAGGCATATAATTTAAGCTTAAAAAAGTATGCGATTTTAACTATTTTATTTTCAATCATTCTGGTGTGAATGTGCACCTTTAAACCAACATGAGACACATTGCATGAACAACTAAGATGAGACTAATGCAAAATGTTATTGTTGGAATAAAACCCTAAATTTTGTAATTATCACACTGACATTGAGCTATAATGCTTTGAAGCCAATGTGATTGTGTTATTAAGAACATAGGTCTAACAATGGGCCATGTATGCTTAAGCAAACACGAGATATAAACAGGTATGTCAACCTAACCGCAAAATGTTAAAATTGAAAGAAAAATCAGTTTTCTTATCAATGTCACAATGATCTTCATCTTTTGACTTCAAAATCAATTGTGTCATGACCTCTCATAGTAAAGAAGCATGTTCTCAAGCGTGGGTCTAGCATGATTAAGCAATCATGAGATATAAACCTCTAAAATGGGATAAAACCAAATTGGGCACCGCCAGGCAATGTGGAGAGTATCGCAATACATGTAGCTTGTTTTACTTCATAAAGTCAAGTTAAACAGACAGTTTCAAATACTCCACATGATGATAACCGCTATGTTATTTAGCATTTATTTTGTCTCATCAAGTGTATTGAACAATGTATGGATTTGATCTGTCACTCAAGCATATGACATCATAATCAATTCCGACACATGTAGGCTGACATCACAATCAAAATGCGCAATGAAAGACATATCTAACTGTGTAATGAATATTTAGTCTCAAATGTAGGAATTGTATGCAGTTGATGGATTTACTATTTAATAAACATACTGTTGAATATTTTGTAACTAATTTGACAGGAAGCAACAGCACGCAGTGGAATTCATCTCAAAATATTCAACACCTTACCTGTAAAGTTACCTTGAAAATGGGATTTCGAGAAGTCAGGGTTCAAAGTACATGTATATAACTTGACCGTAACTTGCACAAAACATGGTTGGGGCTTTACTAGAATTGGAGCGGGGCATAGGTAGAAATCGACCCCTCTATTACCTTGCTAATGTAGGTACACTCATCCTCCAGAACACGACACTCCCATTCTTCATCGCCACGGCCAATAGTGCATATCTCGTCTCATCATTCTTAAGGTGAGCTGCTTTGCTGGATGGCAATAGATGAGACAGGTCAGAGTTACTATTAGCACATGTAGCAAATACAGGAAACCAGCACAGATCTGTGAAGAAAAACGCAAAGGGTCTGCATCGCTCACCTGGAATTATTGGGCATTAGCACAACTGAAGAAAATAATATGACCACTGCAAAGATTTAAAAATCTAATTTCTGTGAAGGTTTAACAAAGCTTTATTAAAATTGGGCCAGAGGTTACATGTAATAAATAGTCTTTTACATGTATATGATTTTCCCCAAAATTTTCAAAAAAAACATGATGGCCATTAAACACGGTAAATTTTGATTGGTCCAAAGTGGCCATGTTTTTTAATGTATCAACTTCCATGGACGAGCTTTAATAGCCCTTAGTCCCTAATCATATCTCCCCAATTTCAGCCTGATCTGTTTAGCAGTACTGGAGAAGTTGCTTTTGTGAAAACTAGGTCTTCCAAGATGCATGGTCACCAAAACATTGATCAATCAAGTTCCCTTGAACAAACTTGGTTCAGCTGTTGCCCCGCATGATGTTTTATGAGTTTGGAATCAATCCCCCAAGCGGTTTTGGAGCAAATTTTTTAAAAACATTCTGAAAAACAAGATTGCCACTGCTCAAATTGGCCAATCGGCTTCCTTTGAACAAACTTGGATCTCTATGCCCTAAGGATGCTTCCACCTAAATATAATTGAAATCGGCTGAAAGGTTGTCGAAAGGATAATTTTACATTTCCTATTGCTTTAGGATCAAGATTTTGGCGGGAAATAGATCGAAAAGCCTTGCCCAATCTGTTCAGCGGTTCTGGAGTCGGTTTCGTGAAAACTAGGTCATCCAGAATGGCAACAAAACCATTTGGCCAGTCAACTTCTCTTGAACAAACTTGGCTCAGCAGTCGCGGTAAATGATCTTCCATGAATTTTGAAACAAAGCGGTTTCAGAGAAGATGATTAAAGACGTTTCTAAAACTCGTCCAACATCCAAGATGGCTGTCTAAACTAGGCATAACACCATTGTTTCTGTTTTTGCTTAAGAAACATTTAAACTTATTTCTGAGCTTTAGTGCAACACATTAATTAGTATGCAATACATGCAGATTGTACAACTGTATCATTACCAACAGCAGCCAGGGCGTACAAGTGCGCATACGTTTCCTGAAGATGTTTGTTCTTGATACCATCTGGCAAAAATCTTCCAATATTATTAAAACTGTCCTGTTTCTGGATACTTTCATACATCACAGAAAGATCAGATATCTGCAAAACACAAGTAAGTAAGTAAGTCAGTAAATAAGTAAGTAAGTAAGTAAGTCAGTAAGTTTAGATTTTACATTCTACTTTACATCTCTTACCCCTGGTCACTGGGCCTGTTCTCCCTTAGGGAGCATTCAGCTCGGTTGCACCGTAAGCTATACATTCACATTACTGACAGGTACCTATTTACAGCTAGGTTAACTCGAGCAATGCAGAGCGAAGCGGCTTGCTCACGGACACAACACAGCGGGCCGGCTGGGAGGAGAACTGTCAACCTTTGAGTTACCAGCACACACGCCTAACCACTCGGCCACCATGCTTCAGTACGACAAGAAACAGGCTTGTTAATCTACCACTGTATAACACATATACAGTATCCATATTTATGAATCCATGTTCAGATAATAAAGCTCCAGACACTCTATATGCATATGTACATGTATACATGTATATAGATGATCAGTTCGCTATAAAAAAAAAGATACATATATTTGACATTTTGGGAAGTGTTGTCATGCATAAAACATTTCAGCAATAACATAGGAATTAAAGAAAACAATGCCGCCTACAATAGGTGTCATTTAGCGTACAAAGATACACATTGAGAGTCTGAGACAATATTGTGGTATATTGTCAAGAAGGAATTGCGATATATTGCATGTCCCACTATTGCAAGTCTTGGTTGGTCGGTGTGACAAGTCAGGGCCCATACATACATTCATGAAATACATATATTGTACATACATTTGTCCAAACACTGGCATTTCGACAAAATGGGCATTCATATGTCACGAGCCTTCGACATATTTAAATACACAAAGATCGTAGATGTACTACGACAGGCCAGTTGCAATGAAGATGAGCTACGACTAGT
Organism: Chaetoderma sp. LZ-2023a; assembly: GCA_034401795.1. Classification (NCBI taxonomy): domain Eukaryota; kingdom Metazoa; phylum Mollusca; class Caudofoveata; order Chaetodermatida; family Chaetodermatidae; genus Chaetoderma; species Chaetoderma sp. LZ-2023a. The sequence continues at coordinate 93,980,129 of CM067366.1, read as the reverse complement.
GAGACTACTGCTTGCAGACACCAAGCTGAGAGTACGAGTCAAGTCAGTGAAGTCTGTAGAGTGTGAGACATCGATCAGCTCCCCACAGAGATGGTCTATCTCTGGTGCTTTTCACCTGTTACCTTGCTGCTGCATTGAAATCCGTGCGAGAAAGTTCCACGAGACCAAACCCCCAGTGTCAATACTGGGTATGCCGCTACACATGGAATATGCCGATGATGTGGACTTCAAAGACAAGGAAAAGAAACCCCTTGACGAACTTCTGCCAAAGGCAATAGAGTACGTCATTGCATAAATTTGCTAAGTGTGCTACGAGGTGATTTCAAGAAAGCAGGACTTGGTATACTCAAATCAAGAATAGACCTGAGGAAGCTAAAGATTTTGGCTGAGGACAAGACACAGTGGGCAAAAGCGAAGAAGGACTGATTGCAGCTGTAGGAAGTTTCTACTACTACAGCCGCAGAATACAGTAATCATACATACATTGTATGACAGCTTTCAGTAAAAATAATTTCAAAATATTCAACATATCCCCATCAATTTTTCATGATTTTCTGGGTTAGCATTGTAAGCATGTTTACCGAATCACAATGCATTCAAACACTTCTAAAGCGAACTGACCAGGACTAATGAATTTCTTCAGTTTAAAGAGGTGTCCAGCTTGTAAACAGACATCAGAGGTCAAATTCTTATGTAAGAACTGAATTCAGATAAGGAAATATATTCAGTCATGTCAGTTTAGAGAGGATTTTGATTTCTAAAGGGTAGGTTTCACTGTATATTGTAATATTTGACACCGCTGAATGACAGACAGACAGACAGACAGACACAGGCAGGCAAACACACATGTACGCAGACAGACAGAGACAGACCAGAAGGCAATACCCTCTTCCCCTTACAACAGCAAGTGTAACTATGCCTATTTCACAGTACCGTCTTCCATTCATGTTCCTGTGAGCTATAGCCATGGATACAGAGCCTGTGGTCTCTTTGAATACTAGCCAGTATTGATCTGAAAAGTACAGTTCTACAGTATTTGAAATAATTTGAAAATAATTTGTCTGAAAGTTGATGCTGCCTAAGGAAAGTTATTCATCAAAATGAAATGAGAATGCTAGCCATTTAACAGTTTAATGGTCAAGCCGGCCAAAACTGGCCTCTGTAGAGGTCTTGAGGAATGTCCATTTGCAGGCCAAGAGAAGACCATTTTTGAAAATGTACCACTGGAATGCCTGGCTCGATATAACCGAGCCAGTCATTCCAGTAGTAAATTTTCTTAAATAGTCTTCTCTTGACCTGCATATACATATAGACATTCAATAAGCAAATGTTTTAATTTTCTTTAGAAAATCTGACCATTAAATGGTTAATAGTTAAGTCAACCAACAAACTGCTTTTGCAGCTGTTTTGAAAATGTCAATTTGCAGACCAAAAGAAGACTATATTTTTTAATTTATCATTGGAATGATTGGCTTGATAACCGAGCCAGTCATTTTAGTGGTACATGTAATTGTAAATAAAATATCCTCTTGGTTTGCAAATGTACATTTTCTATGACACAAATTCATTTATCAGTTACTTTCAGTAATATTTGATCCGCCAATTGCAAAGTTTCACTTCAGTCTGTATGAACTATATGTACATGTAGTCTTATCAGCATAAAACATTGTAGCACCTAGGTCACTACCCGCAGTACATACTGTAAGCTAGGCTTGTCCGATTACGTGATTAAATCGAAAATCGCAATTATTTTTTAAATCGTGAATTTATATGATTAAAAATTGTATAATCGAATAATCGTGAATAATTTTAACTGCGTAAAATATTTCAAATCCTATCTTTTAATTATGTTTTAATGAGAACGATCACGAAAATTGACATTTTGCTCAATGAATATATGTCCATTTGCAGGTAAAAAGAAGACTATTTTTGAAAATGTATCGCTGGAATGACTGGCTCGATTCAGGCATTCCAGCGATACATTTTCCAAAATAGTCTTCTCTTGGCCAGCAAATAGACTTTTCTCAACACCATTGCAGCTGTCCTCATTGATATGCGTTTTGGTGTTATGATTGGATAATTTGTACCCAAGCCGATTAATCGCGATTAATCTTACATAATCGATCGTGATCAATCAAAGCAATAATCGCACAAGCCTACTGTAAGCGTGTTTAATATACATGTATGCAGTAAAATAACTACTCTCTTTAGAAAATGGTAATTTATGATACATACTGAGATCTACAAATGTGTAAGACCTTAGATCAGCGAAATTTAAAATTCTTAACCTCTTATTGCCTTTCATACAATGTATGAGTCTGCTGTTCCTACATGTATTTGAAGCAATGTTTATCTAATCTGTTGCTCACTGACTCGGTGATAATTAGGAATTAACCGCTTTAGTTCAGGATGGGTTAAAAATAGGATGAGATGTAATATTAACCTTTTCACCATCATTGCAGGCCAGGAATGACACATTCTTGAGGATATATGCAATATTCTGTTGAATACTTTGAACTTGATCTGTTGAAGGCTTTGAAATTAATCTGACTGTGAGATGCTGATTCCTATGGATTGGATCAACAGTTTCCATTCAAATTATTTTCAAAATATTCAACAGTTTTTCTGTATATTATACTGTATGTATGTTTAAATTGTGCTTCTGGAACTTCAAGTGTTAACCGGTTTTTTTAGTATAAACAAACCTTCCTTCTGAATCTAAGGCAGCGGGGGACCAGCGCGCAGCAATGACACTGCAATGAGCATTGAGCCAGTGACCGTGGTCAACGGTCAGTGTCCGGTCAAGTACAACATGGTGACGATCATCTAAAGAGAGATAAAAAAACCATGTGAAATCATCATACAATTTGAGTAATAGTGGGTGCATGAGGCCATGTGCATTATGAAATACATGTAGTATGTATTACCAACCATATTGGTAGGGAAATGGCCAGAATCGGCATGAAAATTTGAATTACACATGTAGTACATGTAATAGCTTACTCAGTATTTGATAAATAGAATCTCACACATTCAGGTCATTGCCATTTCAAATCAAATTTATCACACTCATTTAGATCGCATTTGTAACCCACTAAAGCTCATCCTGAGTAAGATCTTACTAACCTCGTGTGATAACTCACTAGAGCTCATCCTGAATGAGATCTTACTAACCTCGTGTGATAACTCACTAAATCTCATCCTGAATGAGATCTTACTAACCTCGTGTGATAACTCACTAAAGCTCATCCTGAATGAGATCTTACTAACCTCGTGTGATAACTCACTAAAGCTCATCCTGAATGAGATCTTACTAACCTCGTGTGATAACTCACTAAAGCTCATCCTGAATGAGATCTTACTAACCTCGTGTGATAACTCACTAAATCTCATCCTGAATGAGATCTTACTAACCTCATGTGATAACTCACTAAATCTCATCATGAATGAGATCTTACTAACCTCGTGTGATAACTCACTAAAGCTCATCCTGAATGAGATCTTACTAACCTCGTGTGATAACTCACTAAATCTCATCCTGAATGAGATCTTACTAACCTCGTGTGATAAATTTGATACAAAATATCAACTCATTTGAGATACATTATTGCACTCGATGTAATTTTTATGCATCTGGACAGTGATCTTATCACACTAAATATACATTTGTTTTTATGTTTCTGCAATCGCATAGAGGCTCATTATGGGCATACACAGCAAAACTGTTTTTAAAATTACAAAATAGTTTACTTTAGAACACATTCAGCAAATGGAGGCAAATGTTTCTAGGTGTGCCCCGCCCATTTTTAGCCATGCCCGGACCACTTTGTACTTGCTTGAATCGATCTTAACACTTTGAAACAAGACATTTTCCAGAATCACTATTTCAAGGTCATTATACAGTTACGTAAGCGGTTGCATATTTTGAAGCTACGTATGTGTAATTTAACAGGAACCCATATCTCAAAATATTCAATGGAATGTTTATTAAGCTGTACATCCTCCAAGGAATACAATGCAGATACTTACTGTTGCAGCTCGGCCGCTTTCGTGACACACTTAAATCATTGGATTGTGACCTCAGCCATGTCAGCTAACAAGTGATTTATTTTGCTTATGGTATTAGATACACTAAGAGTGACAGATGTATCACTCTATTTAGATTTTATACATGTATTGACAGCTGTCAGGTGTCATGATTTAAGTTTTCGATGCGGCATCCTACATGTATTCACTGGTTAACTGCTCGACTACTGAAAGCCACCAGACAATAATTTCAATGGGCAATAACTCTGGACATGCTGAATATTTTGAAAACAATTTGACTGAAAGTTGTTGGTGGCTTTTAAAAATATTCAGCATATTCAGAACTAAACCCCATTGAAGATGTAGCCTGCAGATATTCAGCAGGCAGATGATTAAACTATTATGATCTTACATACTCTGATCCACTGATGCACTGTCCATCAGATCTACAGCTACACTGTCCTCAAACTGCAGACATGTGCTATCAGAGGCGAGGTACTGTTTATATAGCGTCACCTCGGGACAAACCTTACTCGAACTAATGCACGGCTCCTGAAAAGTAAAAAACTAATTGCATGTATATATAGCTGTAAATTTAACATGAATTATTATTAATTGACCAAACATAAAAAAGAAAAACTAGATTGATCGGTCGATGACACGTCGTCGCAAATCCCCACGTTCACTGCTTTGAATGTTTGACACACCCCGCAACCCACCCTCAGGGGTGGAGCCAAATATAAATGTCATTTTGCACTCTGTGATCATATGGCTAACTCACATACCAAATTTGGTTGAATTCCGTCCAACAATGTCAGACGAGTTGCATTACAATCAATTTCATGACCTTTTGACTGCCATCCCCCACCCCTGGGGGCGGGGCCAAATCTAAATGTGCACATCTACTCCAGATTGATATGGGTAACTCACATACCAAATTTGGTTGAATTCCGTCCAATGGTTTCGGAGGAGATGCATTACAATCAATTTCTGCAGGTTAAAATTTGACCTTTTGACCCCTCTACCGCCCTATGGGAGCGGAGCGAAATCTAAATGGCTTCTTGCACTCTGCAATCATAGGAGTAACTCAGATATCAAATTTGGTTGAGTTCTGTCTAACGATTTCAGAGGAGTTGCATTACAATTTCATGACCTTTTGACCCCAAATGTAAATGTGCTCATATACTCCACATTGATATGGGTAACTGACATATGAAAATTTGTTTGAATTCTGTCCAACAGTGTCAGAGGAGTGGCATTACAATCAATTTTTTAACTTTTTGACCCCCACCCCTCACCCACCCCTGGGGACAGGGCCAAATGTAAATGTGCTCATGTACTCCATATTGATATAGGTAATCCATAGACCAAATTTGGTTGAATTCTGTCCAACAGTTTCGGAGGAGATGCATTACAATCAATTTCTGAAGGTTAAAATTCATCCTTTTGACCCCTCCCCCACCACCTGGGGGAGGAGCCAAATTTAAATGGGCTCTTGCACTCTGCAATCATATGGGTAACTCAGACATCAAATTTAGTTGAGTTCCGTCTGACAATTTCAGAGGAGTTGCATTACAACTGATATGACCTTTTGACCCCTGCCACTCACCCCTGGGAGCGGAGCCAAATCTAAATATCGTCTTGCAAAGCGGAATCATTTGAGGAACACACATACCAAATTTGAATTAATTCCACCCAATAGTTTGAGAGGAGATAGCGTGACAGATGGATGGACAGACGGACAGATAGACGGAGGCGATTACAATATCGCCAACAAACATGGGGATAATAAACAAACCCTTCACAAATGGTTATTTTTATCAGTGCTGAAGATGGAGGTTTCAGGCCGCACGGCGCACTCTAATAAACCATGGATCCACGCACTTAACGCTTATGATCATGTCGATAGTCACTTACAGGACTGGCGGCATGATCAGCGAACGAAAAGAAGAAGACAAATGGTTATTGATTTGTGATCTATTTGGTTTACTATTTACCTGACTTTAGCATATCCTATTTGTACTAGGCTTGCACGATTATGCTATTTCTATAATCACGATCATGATGATTATTTTAGAAAAATAGTGCAATTATTTGATTAATCAAAGCTGTACTGGTGAGATGGTTTGGGGAGGCATAAAGCTTTCAAAACCTCTCGTATTGGCAACATCTGAAAAGAATTAAAACTACGTTAAACAGAAATTTGTAAGATCACGCATGGTATCGCTGACCAGACTATGAAAAACTCCCACAATCTAATTGCCAGATAGTAATATGCATTCAACAATCAATAATATGCTACATGTATTATAAACATTAGAGTACGATTTCTGAACACAATATTGATACAATCAGGCCAGACCTGAATGGCCCAGCAGAAATGAAAACGTAGCTAAGGGTGGCACAGAGGTTTTCTTGCGGCACAGTTGTCTCTTAAATTGTGGTGCAGTGCTTTTCTAAAGTAACATATTTCTCTAATCGGTTTGTCTACATTTTGGTCAAAAATGTCATTTTAAAACTAAAATAATTACAACAAATCTGCATTGTGTGACATTTTGTATGTTTAGCGAGTGTTTAGTTTGAAAAAACATTGATATTCTTGCCAAATTCTTCTTGAATCTGTAGCAAATGACACAGGGTTAAGGTGCCACTGAAAATTTGTAAGAACGAAACAGCAGATTTCAATAGTTTGGTATTTTCTTTTATCAAAACAAGTCACAAAATAAGTAATATATGTCTACATGTATCGTGCAGTATTTACAGCCATTTCTCGCATTCACATTGTTTAGTATCACACAAAAATACATGTGTATAAGCTGACTTGACATAAATTTCAAAAACAACTATCTTGGAGACAGAAAACCCCTTCTTATTTGGTATTGTGATCTTCCATGATGACATTTTTACGCATACCGGTAATCATGATTAATCAACCATCAAATAACCGACTAATTTTGCAAGTCTACTTTGTACCATGATGATTTAGCATATATGTACATGTAAAACGCAAGTGACATCACAAAATGTAAACGACAACCTGCCAATATGCATTGTACTGTAAACATAAACATATAGAATGCTCAGCCGATGACACACCATTTCAAATCCCAAAGGCTACATCAACTTTGACATTCTTTTACCATCCCACCACCAGGTCTGGGGTCAAATATGTATTCATATTTAAATGTACAATGTCATGTACATGTACATGTACATGTATTGTACGCTAATTTTGTGCATTTGTACATTGTATTTGCCGTTTTGGAAAAAACATAATTGTATTTAATCAATGTACATGTATTTGGTGAAATCTGATCAAATATCTACATAACAAATATCATCAAGACACAGACTGAAAAGGGTTAAGCATGTTTCATAATAGTCAGAACACGACCTGAGAAAGTGTAGCGACTTCTCAGGCCATGTTTGGAGTACATGTACATGTGATATGCGACGAATGAAACAGAATGAACAAAACATTGTTTTGTATCTTATAAGAAGCAGTTGGCTTTGGGAATTAAGCACCCACCCGTGTCACGGCTCAGACACCCAACCACCCATAAGCTGTAAAATGAGAATAATGAATGCAGCATAAATAATTGAATATCTTACATGTATCTACTTGTAAACAACAAAATTGATGTGATCTAGATCTGTCCTTGTCTTTCCAGTTTAATTTAATCATCTCGGTGTAGAATTTGCTCAGGTGAATTTGCTTGATTTTCGAGGCGGAAAATTGTGTACATGTACTATCTCAAAAAAATCTTTGCAGTGATTATCCGCTTGAAATTGGATAAAACTTGTCAACAATGAGCTAAAAGGTTAAATAATGTGAGATATATGAACTACATGTATTTAATGTAATCCACAAACTGGAAGCAGATGGAGTGAAGGGCATAATTTTGAGATGGGTGGCCAATTCTCTAGCAGAAAGGAAACAACAGGTGCATGTCAATGGCACACTTTCTGATTGGGCACCAGTGACCAGCCGCATACTGCAGGGCAGTGTACAGGATCCTTGCGATTTGTAGTCTGCATAAATGACCTAACCGAGACTGTATCCTCGGAAGTCTACATGTTTGCGGACGACACGAACCTGTTTCTGGACATCAAAAAACCAGGATGACTACAGCTTTCCAGGAGGACCTATATGTATATAGATTGCAGGACTGGTCTGATCTTTGGCTCCTAAAATTCGATCCAGGAAAATGCAGTCATAACTATCTCAGACCTGCCTAACCCCTATAAACTGTAATAACGACTTAATCTTAAATACTATTATAGAAGCCTGACGCTTGATCTGTCTTTGTCATAAGGTCTGAAAGATCTGAGCTGGGATTGTTCGCTCCTTTATACTTTTCAGTCTGGGTGCCCGGATGTACTCACGTAAGTTACATTATATGGGCATGTCCCATGGCTGTGGGTTACGTGGTGTGGTGACCATGGGCGGTTTTGGCGGTGGGGTGTGGACGATTGGTGGTGTGGGTTGTGCTGGTGGTATGGTACATGTACATTGGTGGTATGGGAGGGTAGGGCATGGTGGTATGGGTGGGTAGGGTCTGGTGGTACCTGGTGGATTGGGTCTGGCGGTACTTGACGGTATGGTTGTCAAAAGGTTTTTTGGTGGTTCTTGGTAGTACGACCATCTAGTGATGGCAGTACTGGGAATGTTGGGTTTTTTTGGTGGTATCTGGGGTGGGATTGGTCAGTAGGACTCATCAGAGGCAGTGCCTGTGGGTTTTTAGTTCAACATGTGTTAGCTCTATGTTGTGTGCCTGTTGTGGAGTGTGTACCGTTGCGGTGAGGGTAGCAATGAAAACATGTTCTGGTGAAAGAAAGGTCCGTTTTTGTCAGACATTTTCACATTTCTTGCACGTATACATTGCAATATAGACTTAGAGGTTGTGAACTGTACTAATTGCTGGTCAACAGTGACATCATTTCTTGATGCCGTGATTGGAATTTGTGTAGATATGTCTTACATTGTACGTCACTGCTGCATCATTCTGTTTTGTGTAGGCTCAGTAAAAAGATGGAAATATGGAAGGGGGATGAATAAGTAGGAGCATGATGGTAACTGAAATGGTAACAACGACGTGGAGTATCCAAGTGGCGCTTGAGATACCCGAAGTGAAGTCTCCTACACCGCTAGATTGATGCTTATTGGCTCCATTGTGTGGAGTTGGTGGATCCAGTCGCACTCTCACTGTCTTCTCAAAATGGTTGAATTTGGGTTTGTCGGATCTGATGACAGGACTTGGATAATTCTGTACTGCATGTCATTTCTGGAGTGCTTTGCTCCATTGAAATGACGCGATACTGGTGTGTCGTATTTTTCATATTTGTACAGGTTGGTGATGGAGCTACTACGCTCCTCCTGGATCCTGATTTTGAAGACCCATGTCAGCCATCTGGCCTTGGCTGCCTGCACGTTCTTCTTTGATCTGGTGCTCGTCTCTGGCGGCTCCTTGTCTCTTGGAATGTGGGCTTGGTGACCGGTGTGCAAGGCAAGGCATGGCTGTTGTTGTTGTTTTTGCGATTGCCATTTCAGATTCCCTGAAAGTGGATGTATCTGTGGCCTCCTTGAATGCCAGCTTGAACCCAGCTGTCTCACAGTATTGTGCCGCCAGTTTGTTGACGGTGTATATTGATACAAGTTCAGTGAGGTCTTCTAAGCGTTGGAATAGTCAGTTTGCTAGGAATTCAGGGTCTGTGCTATCTGGTTTATAAGCGGTATAAAAGGAGTGAACAATCCCAGCTCAGATCATTCAACAGTTTAGTGACGGCAGAAAGAGTGCCACTGGATCCACCAACTCCACGCAATGGAGCCAATAAGCATCAATGTAGCGGTGTAAGAGACTTCCCTTCAGGTATCTCAAGCGCCACTTGGATACTTCACGTCGTTATTACCGTTTCGGCTAATCCCTATAAACTCAATCAGTAGTTTCCAATCATCCAATGGGAAAACCATGATTTTCAGTAATTTCACCATGTCAATCAGTAATGGGTTTTCAGTAGTTTTCAGAGTCTTTCAGTAATTCAGTAATCACATAAAGCAATTAGAAAAAGCATGAAAACATACGAATCAATGAAAATTAAACTCTGCAACTGTCATGCACACATGACACACCCGTATCCTAGAAATTTATTCAAGAACATTTTTAAGACTGATTATAAAAAAATTTAACACTAATAAATTTTCCAAAATACATGTAGTCATTTTAGGAGACTATTTTTGAAAATTTGTCACTGAAATGACTGGCTAAGTTAATATTTTATGGGATGGAACCGCCCCACCACAATTCACCACCATCCACAAGGGCTGGGGTAACTGTAACTTGTAACTGACTGTAACTTAGTTACATTTTTCATGTAACTGAAGTAACTTGTAACTGAAGAATTTTTTTAGTTACAGTAACTGAAATGTAACCAGTTCCATTGCAAAAGTAACTGGAATTTCAGTTATTTTTCAGTTACTTTTCAGTTACATTTCAAACTTTTTTACCAAATTTATTACAATTTTCTCAATTTTCTGCATAGCTGGTGTTATGGACGCCAATATGAATTTCAATGTACTCATTCAGGTAAGCTGTTGAATATATTGAAGATAATGTTACTGGAAGACGCTGATGCCATGGGCAACAATTTTATTTCTAAGCGTCAGTGATATTTATATTAGAAATTTTACATTGGAGTGACTGGCTTGATTATTAAGGCACTCAGTCCAGTGGTGAATTTTCAAATATGAATCTTGTAGCCTACAAAATAGAGATTTCTTGACCAATCTTGACCATTAAAGGGTTAACCCACCCTATACATGTATCTGTATATGTGATATTTTAGCAATGATAATCTGAATGTTACTGCTACATCAGGCAACAACAACCTTTAATCAAAATCTTATACAGCTTTTACATTAATCTACAATATAGCTTAGATGTTTCTTGACCAATCTTGGCCATTAAAGGGTTAGCCCACTCTATATGTGTATATGTGATATTTTAGTAATGATAATTTGAATGTTATTGCTACATCAGGCAACAACAACCTTTAATCAAAATCAGCTTTTACATTAATCTACATGTAGCTTAGAAACACGTTGTTTACTAAATCATTATAGAATTAACTGTTACCTTTTAAAGATTAAAATTGTTGAAGAAAACTTTAGTTTTCTTATAGAAAATGTCTATTTGCAGGCTATGAGATTATTTTAGAAAATTTGCCACTGAAATGACTGGCTTGTTTATTGAGCCAGTCATTCCAGTGGTAAATTAAAAAAAAAATCTTATATTTGTCTGAAAATGGACATTTCTCAAAATCACTGCAAAAGCTGAACATTTTGTGTTTAGTGTTAGTGGGTTAAAAGGATTAAAAACATCAAATGTTGAATTGTAAAGAAAGCAAAATCTGCCAAGGTATGCATTAACAGCATGTCCTGTTCTTTTCTTTATATTAGTAATTTGGCCAGCTTAGGACGTCATTGCTCAGCAATTATACTCGAGCTAAATTCAATCAATTTTGGTATAGTGGACAAAATTTATAAAAGTTGTGGAATTAAGCTAGTGTACTGGAAAGTTGTTGAACATTTTGAAACTAATCTGACCTGAAGAAAACTGTTGCTGCCAAATGAAGCAACAGCTTTTGAAAGTAAAATTACAAATGTAGTAAGTATAAAGTACTCAGCAGATTATCTGATCAGAATGAATTTGCCATTGCAACTAATGAAAGTAATACAAAATGTAAATTATTTTCAAAATATTAAAATTCCTATTTGAAATCAAGCAAACATCAAAGCTGATTGATATTTGGAAGCTAATTTCACTGGAAACCGTTATATTGCCCCATGGTAGATGGCGGCTTATCATACAAAGTCAATGCTCTAAGGAAACCTGTTGAACACTTTGAAACTAATTTCACTGAAAAATGTTGATACCTATGATAGCAAAGCTTGCAGTCAAATTAGTTTCAAAACATTCAGCCAATTATTTCTTACATGTACAATAAGATTACTGTTTGTTATATGGCATGTCTGGGTTGAAAGGGTTAGAGGAATAAACATATATGTATATCTATGAAGGCTGTGGACTTAAACTAGTGTCTTATTATTTTGGAAACAAGTTGATTGAAATTTGTTGCATATGGCAGCAACAAAATTCAGTCAAATTTATTAAAGAATTTTCAGCAGGTTTTATATTTTATATCTGAAATGGATTCAGTTCTGTTAGTATAGTATATCAGTGGTTATAATGGTAAATTTGGATATCATTACTTTACGTGCAGAATAATGATAATGACCGCGAGTCCGCGACATTCAGGAATTCTTACATTAACCAAAATTTAACTCATTTTACAAATATAATTACATTTCTGCGAATAATATTTTCATGACAGCTGTCTAAATTCAACTGATTCAATGTTTGAAATTCACGAAGACAATGGATTTTTACGATATTTTTTACAAATATTACTCAATTGTGATACGTTCCTGGTATGTATCTCAGATGTATGTTATCTACACCGGTAATATCAGTCTAGCAGTAACTGGGACTCAATCTAAACGTACTAACTAATGAAGAAAGTCTTGCTGCAGTTATAGAATTTTGCGAGACGGACGAGATTTCATGTTTGTTGACATTTTATGAGAAATCACAGGTATTATTACTCAATGCGATGAATAGCACCCATCAATTGCTTAGCTATCGATGTGTGTGACAAGTTTGAGGTAAGACCATCATCCTATTGCACGGGCCTCACCCTCCCACCCCGCTCTTGTATCGAGTCCATGAACAGCGAAGCTATGTGAGTGAGCGTATGTTAGTACGATGAGATGAAGCTTGTTTTGCCTTGTCGGCATTGTGTATTGCATAGCGGTTACCGTGGAAGCTTGTTTTAATAAGTTTCCGTAATCCTTAACGCACGTTCATATTACCATAATTCACCCATTTTCCACGTCCGTAGTTTTGAAGAGCCGACCATAGTACCATACTAAAAACTAGTTACGGAGAATCTGTAATGGTAGGCAGCAAGTCTGCTATCTCCACGACACAAAAAGAAGGAGTGGTTTACCACATGAGAACAGAAGAAGGAGCAACAGCCCTGGAATACACCCAAGAAGAGAAAGCTATTGGTGTTATCACTGACCCCAAATTATTCTTCAACTATCATGTTACTGCAATAGTCAACATGGCAAACAGCACTATGGGACTGGTAAGGAGGACGTTTGTGCACTTAAATTTAGCATACCTTATTCCACTGTACAAGGCACTCGTCAGGACTCATCTGGAATATGCGAATGTAGTATGGCATCCACACAAAAAGATGTATACAGAGGCAATTGAAAGTGAAGAAATCCACCACACTAGTCCAATCCTGAGAGAAAAAAACCTACAACGAGAGGCTTAGGTAGCTGAAACTGCAAACCATGGTCTGCCGCAGAGCTAGGGGTGACATGATTGTGTACAGACTAATGACAGGAAGCTATGACATCAAAATGCACCCAATGCTGCAAATGCAAGATGACCAGAGAGCCAGAGGCCATAGCAGAACTCTATTCCAACAAAGAGCAAGAACAAATCTCAGGAAAAACTTCTCACTGCGAATCTGTGGAATAGCCTCCCAGAGTCAGTGACAACAGCACTATCCCTGTCTGTCTATTAGAGCAGAATAGACATATTACAATATGGTCAAGACAGAAAGTACTGTACGATGATGAATCTCCATTTTCCAGCAGTGAAAACACAGAAATTATAATGACCGAAGAGGAGCTGAGCATCAATTGAGGCTTAACAACCTGTGCTCAGAATGTTACCTAAGTTATTTAAGAGGATTTAAGGTGTGAACGAATGAATAAGTGAGTTATACAAAGTAATAGGGTTGGGCGATATTGCTCAAGGTATGACGATATCGGTATATCATTAAAATACCGCGGTATCACGATATATCATCATTTGGGTGAGGTGTGGAGTTAGGGTGTAAACATAGAATAACATGTATTTCAAATTGGTGGTGTCTGCAAGTTATTTTCATTAAACTTGTTGCATTGAAACCGTAAATTAAGATCGCCATGATTACCATTTCCGCATATTTAATACACGAAATTCCACACTTTTGACACCCTTCAATATAGTTTAAAGCAACGAATGTAATGCAACTAATCCATCACAAATAAGAACAATAAAGGATTTTCTTCTGTTCTTGTGTTGTATTTTATGTTATCTTTACCTCACGCTTTACCTCACGACAACTGTCAAAAGATTGAGCAAGGAATACGCATTAACTTCATCTCGCGGAAAGGAATTCTGCAGAACGAAATCTGATTGGCCGCCGTATCATACTTGAGCCAATCAGAATTCACACTGCAGAATTCCGACAGCTGTTATCACGGCCGCTGCTAGCATAGACGATGCAAATTAATAAAATAACACTGCATGATTTTGAACGAGAACGAGCGTGAAGACTGGAAACAATTATATCAGATTCTATTTGGTCTGTAATATTAAATACTAATTTGCCCCCTTGTAGACCTATTCAAATTCGCTCACTACTTAGCGGGTTTATCCATTGATCTCAAGGCGTAGCCGGGATGTGTGAAATTAACCCAGTTAACTCTGCAGCCAAGCCTGCCACAACTGATAGAAAACTGGAAATAATTAGGCCTAAATTCTTTATTTTAAGGACGTTTCTCACTTAGAATAAATCCGTAATGTTATATGTGGAATGAATTTTGATCTGATTCGTTTAAAAATGCTAAATATATTGTATAAAGTAACATAAAATCGTATAACGGTAAAGCAAGAGATTAACTGCCCCCTCACCCACCGTTCCAAGCTGTGGTATTGATAAGGGATTAAGTGTGTGTGGTTTCCTATCGACCTCAAAAGTTTTAAAGTTTAAATCTTTCACGGTCAGAAGAATGTTTAACCATGCAGATCAATGACTAATGGATAAATAGCTTGACCTGTAGTAATGACGCCATCAGAATGAAATGTGGGTAGTGCAAATGGTATTCCCCACTGACTAATACTCAGAATGAGGCAAGAAAAAACATGGCGTCGTCTATTTATGCAATTATGAAAAGTGAACAACAAAGGATTATTTTGTACTTTAAATCATTTTATTAGCGCAAACAAACCATGAATTAAATGAACACAGATTATTTTGGAGTTTATTAAGTTTTTATTACCTTAGACAGACTAGATTATTACTTAAAGACTATTACTGGACCGAATAGAGGTAAGAGTATGACATTTCTAACTTAGTTATTTATATTATGCTCACAGTTAAAAGTGCAATATCGTCCTGTCGGTATTGACGATATTTACGATTTTTCGTAATTATGACGATTTCGGTATCGGTATTCGGTATATCGTGATATTGACGATAATATCGAAAAATCGCCCAACCATACAAAGTAATAACCTGGGTGTGTGTCGATTATTATAGCTACATGTAAGGTTGATTAAGAGGCGTGCTGGCAAGCGGTGGCAGAGTTTTCCAACTTCTGAAAATATAAATTACTCTGACTCGCCACACCACATCAGCCTGTTCAAATAGGGGTGGGTTGAGTCAGGACACACTCGGATTAAAGGTACACATGCGTGAAATTTGGGCGATGTATCGTGGAGTATCCACTATCCACTTTCGGTGAGGCTCTAGTTTCGGTGAACTTTCATTACGCCTGCGCTGCGTAACAACACAAGTTCTCATGACATCATAATTTTGTAGTGAAATAGTATTTTTATTTCCAGAACTCTACATTTGTTTGGATGGAATTTTAGTAGCCATGTAGAAGTCCAGTCGGTCATGGAGTTAAGATCATCCTGTATTATTTTACTGTCTGTCTTGTCTTGAATTTCTCTATAAATCTTTGTGTCATCTGCGAATAAGTAGATTTCAGAAGTGACATTATGAGTATCCGGTAGGTCATTTATATATATTATGGTCGAGTTGCTTAAATTCGTGAGTACCGACATTCGTGAATTTGTTTTTATCGCTCTCGTTCTATGATGTAACGTTGCATGGAATGCATCTACACAATAGCCACTTTTCGATTGACAGTTCTGAAGCTTTTGACAAAGTTTTGAGCAAAATACGGTCAAAACTAGAAACTTTTCATACAATTACTGATGGTAGTGATAAAAATTGCAAGCTTCCTTAATGCCCTTTCTTAGATTACTTACTTGCGCTTATTTAGCACTTAAAATGAGCAATTTTTACAATCCAAAGTTACCACCTGCTTTGGTTATATTTTTTCGCCGCGTCGGATTAGCCTGATTGACGGGAGCGCGTCTAAATTTTATTGGAGAGGCTCTAGAGGAAGGGGTGGATGCTTATTAATCATTTACCAAAGTGTCAAAATTAACATAAAGTACACACATGGTTTTTTTAATGATAGAATTTTTTTTTATTCTTTCCTTTATGCCTGCTGAACATGTTTTAAAGACCCTAGCGTTAGCTCATTTCTTCCGCTCATTAATATTTGTGAATTTCATGTGACGTCACTACCTAACGAAAGCGGCATCCATTTGGGTTTTTTCTTCTCTTCGAATGTATCAACTGCTTTTATAGTTTATACATTTATTTGTAAGACAAATCTTTTGGTTAAAACGCTCAAAATTAGCAGTTGAAACATTCAACAAACTAATACAGTGATATTTAAGGATTTACAAGCATGTACCAGACAGCTGAAGATGCATAATCACCAATTCACGAAATTCGGTACCGCTATTTCACACGTAACCTGGCGAGGTGGGTCAGTTCAAATGCTTGGGATTTGTTTAAAAATTAAAATTTTGTACTGAAATTGGTTCGTTTGTATTCGGAAGTGTTATTTCACATTGTATTAAATTCTTGTGCAGATCTGTTTAAGAGATTTCTTTCACGAGTGCATTACTTGCTTAGATTCACGAAGTTCGGTACCCATAGACATCACATAGTATATATAATATCAATATGATTCAATTAGCTTTTTTAACATATGTTTTAAACTGTGCCTCGTAACAATGTCTAGCTAGGCGCAATGTTATAAGCATATGGGGCTACAATACTGCAACTACACAATTGCATGACATATCTCTAAGGTTTCAGCAATACGAAAACTAGTATTTTTTACATTTTGTCACATAAGCTCAGTAAATTTGTTAACCATAATGTAAATGCCGGAATCAGTGCACATTGCGATTCTATTATCGGTGGAACAATTGATCGCATTATGATGTGAAATGGTGTGACGAAATGAAGAAACATTTGAAGTTGAATATTTGGATGACATCTTCACTATCTGGTAACAATGTTCACAATTTTAACGTTATTGCCAGATAGTGAAAACCGAAACTGAAAGTTAAAAAAAATCAAATGAGCAAAAGAATTCAAACGACAACGTAACCAATTTCATTGTCACACACCAATTCCAGAAATTGACAGTGATATATGTCTTTTAATTTCAACTTTTCAGATAACCATGCATCAGATCAAGGCAAAAATTAAGAGCCTAATGAATAACATACCAGTTTTCGTAATATACAAGTAATTCAATTAACTTTAATGAAACATCCAGTGTCATAGTAATGATAGTTCAAGATTCAAGATTCAAGATTATTTATTCAATAATTCCAAGATAAACATATTCACGAGTCATACCAGGTTGTCCGCCTAAGGCAGTGCCTATTGTTATGACGGACACCTTACACATATATACAGGTATATATAAATTAGACAAGACAGAACGTACATAAACAATTATAAATTCAGACATTACATTTACTACTTCCTTATCAGGAGTGGGCCTCTCTCAGTGTGCAAACCAACATATAATACTGCAACAGTAGGGTGTGAAAGAGTTAATCACTTGGGTTATTATTATTATTATTATTATTATTATTATTATTATTAACATTTTTTAGTATCATAAATACGTGTTTTATGGTTTGCGATACATATGGGTAGTAAATAAGGACAAGACAGTTACATAACAGACAAGCACGGAACATAGTCAAGTTCAATTTAGACATGGATGTCTATGATTATAGATACGACAATAAACATATATATATTTTTTGGGGTGGGGGGGGGGTGATAATTTTACTTATAATGATGATATACTGTTTACAGAATGCTGGCTAATGGGATACATCCTTGGACAAGGGAAGGGGGATGGCACTCCTGGCTAACCAACTTTTTGACACATTCCATATCCCAATGCTGGCGCCCATGGGCCAATTTTATTGAACTTGGCGACCGGGGAAACTGCCCCCTGACCCCCCCCCCCCATCTCTCATCACTATGCAAGCTAGGTCAAGAAATTGATTGTAATGTAACTCCTCTGAAACCGTTGGATGGAATTCAACCAAATTTGGTTTGTGGGTTACTTATAGGATTGTAGAGTGCAATACACGCAGCAATAAAGATATTCGCAAGCACTTTTTCATCAGTAGAGTGGTACCACAGTGGAATTCACTGACAGCTACAATAGCCGAAGCAACAACAGTCGAATCATTCAAGAACAAAGTAGATATCTACTTCAAAGAAAGAACATTCAAATTTGACTGAACATATACCAGCCCATCATACTGTAATTCCGCAAATAAAGTTGACTGAGCTAAGACTAGCCTGTGTATAGACATGAGCATGCTCGGAAGCGATTCCAATTACTAGTAGATACATCTCTGCTTCCACATCCGCACTTTGTGGTTGCGTGCAGAGACATAATGCAAGCGTAGAGGGGACTCGGATAGCGACGAATGCAGAAAATGAAAACAACAGCAATAAGACAAACCACTGCCTCCACAAGTCAGCATGCAAACAAATGCTAGACGCAGCAGGGTGTAACCATGAGTGTAGGCGGCGTACCACAGCTAACGCGGGAAACACCCATCTGCATCACAGCATTTCCACAAGTCAGTGTTAACCCTTACCAATCTGAGTTCAGAATTTTACATTTTTTCAAATTAAATTAAAAGATGATCTGTGTTCATTTTCCCGCAAATTTGCTGGAGGATGTTGCTGTCATAGACAGCAACATCATCAGCAAAATTGTTGCAAAATGTATACCAGTTTCTTTGTTATTGACACAGCAAAAGATGGAATATTGACAGCAGAGTGGTAATGGTCAAAGTCTTAAACCAAATGGTTTTGAGGAGACTTAATTAAGCAACAACAGTCCGATCATTCAAGAACAAACTGGAAGTCGACTTCAAGGAAGGAACTTATGAATTGGATTGAACAAGCCATACAACAACAAAAACACTGAATAACAAGCCAATGGCTTATGTCTCGTGATATGATGATGATGATCATGAGGATGATGATGCAAGGGGACATTTACATTTGGCTCCACTCCCAGGGGGTGGGGTGGGGTCAAAGGGTGTGTATGGTCCAAATACTGGTTTCTAACAGGTTATGGAAGTTTTGCTGATTGCAATAGAATTTAAAGCTTTTGTTAAGAAATTGTTTCTATCTAGTAATTGGCAAGTCCTAAGTGAAATAATACATGAATAAAAAACTTTTAATTCCTCCAAATAAATTTACTGCGTGCAAAACAAAATATCAGTTTTCAGGGAGTTTTTGTGTACTTAGGTACCAGTTTCTAACAGGGATGTAAATCTGTTGTTTTTATAGCAACGAGATGGTAATATGATGCCAATGTCTATGATATGACAACAGGAGAGTATATCTGCAGAAATAATGATACAATCGCCGCTAAAATTGAAGTACAACTTAATTTATTGTAGTAAATCTCACTCTTGTCAAATTCTATTTTTCGTAATACTCGGTACATAGACAGCAGCAGCAGCACGATTTTCAAAATCAAAAGGCTGTATCCTTGCTTTGTAAAGTATTAAATCTGGTGCTTAAAATGCAAATAAGGATTGTTTTGCATAACATAAAACGTTAAAATTATTTTCATTTTTACTATATAGAAAAACCATGGCCCTGTTTGGATTGGGCATGTGCGTGAAAAACAATATAAGCACCCCGTGCCACTTCGGTGCATCCGTAGAAATTAATTATTATTATGTTGGTGAAATCAACATGCGCGGTTTGACAGCAACTGGCATATGTCGCCTGATGCAAAAACTGGACTAGTTTCTTTAATTCCTATGGCAGTTATCTGCATTTTTATGGTCCCTGAGAAAAGTAATAGTGAAAACACATGTTTTTCACACGTCAAACAAAAAGATAGGTAAAATAATTACTTATATCTGCTGCATTTTGATCAAATCTTCAAATGATGTATCCATTGAAATAAACATGTTTTGACGATGTCACGAAAACAACGAGTGCGGGAGAATGCAAAAATGAGCAATTGTTAGACATAGAACCCTGTTAGAAATAGGTACCTTGACCATACATGTGTAGAAAATTGAGTACACAACCACTCTAAACCATTGAATGAAATTCAGCCAAATCCAATGGTATGTGAATTACCATATGATTGCAGAGTGTAAGAGGACATTTACATTTGTCTCCACCAGAGGGCTTGGGGTCAGGTGGGTTGGATCAAAGCTGTGACTGTGGGGATTTGCAATGATGTGTCATTGACAGGGTAATCTAGTTTCCTCCGACTCCTGCCATATATGTTGAAAAAACTTTTTTTAGTGCCGCTGCAAAAGCATTTGGTGTCAGATATTTGTTTTAGATAGTCTCATAATAACTCTCTATTTACAACTTCGGAATCTTTCTGCTTCTCTTACCTATTTTAATGGAGGCATTTAATCCTTCGCTCAAGTATCTGAGGTCATATTCAAATACTTGTTTAAGATTAAGTCTGTATTTTGTTATATTGTTTTTTTTGTGGTTTTTTTAATGTTCTTTTCTTAACTAAACTGTACTGTGCTGATTAGCCGTAATGGCGTAAAAAAGCAATAACGTATACATTTGTTAGCTGATGACACAATCAAAATTACGTACATAGATCTGTCATCAAGCTTGCAATATAGTTTATCATGAATCTGTCTGAAATGTATGTCTTTGTTGAATTTATAATTTTATAAACATTCTGTTTAATATTTTGAAACTAATTTGACTGAGACATCTCCCTTGAACTGAAGTACTTGATGTCATCATGTAATGTTGTCACTAGAACTGAGGCACTTGAAGTTGTCACATGCTGCTTGAATTGATTCACTTTAGTCATTTGGGCCATTAATCAATCCAGTTACCCTCAAATTCATTAAAGAAAATATTTTATCATTTAGAATAAAACGCACATTTGCGGACCAATCTTGAGTGGCTTATCTTTGGAAATTTACCACTGGAATAGACTGAAGTGAATTATCAAGCCAGTCATATCAGTGGTAAATTTTCAAAAAAGTAGAACGTATTTTCTTTGTCGCTCTTCCCAGGACCACTGTAGAAGCAATTTTTGTCCAGCTTGAGTGGCCCTTTCTACTTTGAATAATACTTACCAGATGTACTATTATAATAATGTCTATAATCTAGTCTAGCTCAAAATAAATAATTTAAACTCCGCACTCTCCATGGTCCTGCCCAAACTGTGTCAGGGAATTAACATAGCCTCCAGGTACCAAGTCAATTGCCAACAACAGTCAGATTCGTCTATTTTGCTCGACCTTTCAGTCATGTTTTCTAAAGCTCTCAATTTAGATTAAAATTTGCGTGTTTAATGCTTGTTTGGACCTCTCGTTTGTGGCACCATGGAAGGAAAAGGGAAATCGTTGCAGGGTTAGGTTGTATCAATCTAGAATTTATACATTCGTGCCATAATGACTGTTTGAAATTTCCATAAATTGGCACATTGTTTTAAAATGGTAGCCATTGTTAGAGAGCTCCGGTACCCGTTAACTTTTTTTAATCTTATCCAGGTACTTGGTTAATTTCTCATGCGACTCGGTTCCCTCCAAGTTAGATGCGCCCTTAGCCAAGAGGGCGGCGTCCATGATTATTGTTTTGTTTTGGCTTGGCGTGTCTATGCACTCATTTTTAAGCCGATCATTAGCTCTCACTTCATTGTCGAGAGTGTTTATAGTGATCGGTCTTAATTTCTTGGCTATTTAACGTTAGTTAATTACCAAGTCGTGTTTATAAAATTTTCACTCTAAAAATTTTCAAATATTTCCTGCCTAGAACTTGATATCCATTAATTTTAGAGAAAGTTAATGTTTTAAGTAGTTTAAAAATTACAATCAAGTAAATTGTGCGCTTTGCTCATCATCATCTTATCATGTGCAGTGTTTTAATTCTTATTCTGTGTTCGCAGAAGGTGAAGGGGCAGGGCAAGGCCCCGCCGGATACATTATGTTCCCTCTGCAATCGCTTCATGAAGCGGGAATTTGCGGGGCACTACTGTGTTGCGTTTAAGGTTGGAAGTCCTTGCGATGTGTGCGTAAAGTGGTCGTCAGACTTACTGGCAGTGTTTGATCGCGATCGGCATGTGCGTGTGGAGAGAATCGCAAGGGACAAGGCGGCCAAGATTGATCAGGCATCAGTTAAAGGTCTGGAGGAGGGCATGAATGAGTGGATGGACTCAGCCTTCAGTGTTTGGGTGGCCCAATTCAAGGCGATATTTGAGTCATTCCAGTCCACGGTTCCATTGATGCAGCCTGGTGCAGGGCAAACTATCGGTGGTCCGGCCAGTTCTGTGGAGGAACATGCACTTGACCTTTCTCTCGCATCGGCTCAAGAGCCGATGGCGGATGAAGAGGATATTCTCCTGATGGAAAACTCTGGCATGCCAGAGCTTTCATAGGCGACGGACTCCAGAGTTTTCAGCGGCTCACCCCCGGGTTTTGTTCGGATCTGTCAGCTGGGTGGGGATGTCGACGTTCCGTCTGGCATCTCCCATCCAGAGTTCGCTCTCTCCGGAGTGCCGTCAGAGCCGTCTTTTATGGCTCCCATTGGCATTGCATATGTGGGTATGGCGACTCCTCTCGGAGTCCCATGTCCAGCCATGTTAGCGGGCGCAGTCCTGGCTTCCGTGCTGGAGCCGATGGATTGCGGTGATTCCGTATCTTGTGATTCGATGGAAACTGGAGCTGCAAGTGGTCGAGTCATGGACCCGCTTCAAAGTGGAAGTTTGGTCCGTATTACTCAGCATGGGTTGTCGGTGGCCTTCTTATCCAAGGGTGAGAAGGAGGATGAAAATGGTAGTCCTTTAATGGACGAATCATCATTTTGCACCGAAGCTGAATGGGTACAGGTTCTTTGATGGATGTCCGACCATCTCGGGTTGACATCTGATCAAGGGTCTCAACGCGATCCGGCGATGGAGTGGATGTCAGAGTGTGCGGCTAGTGCTCTGTCGACTGGCTCTTCGGTCATGCCACCTCTACCCATGGATACTAAGACCTCTGACATGTTGGAAGTCACCGCGTACCGCCTGGTTCACCCGGAGTACATGTTACCCAAGGCCCCTAAGGGGATTAGGAGTAGGGTCCGCTTTCCAGAGAAGGCCTATCATCAGTATGCCCGTATCCCTCGGCTTTCAGTCAGAGAACGTGAAGCACTAAATGGGCCATTAGCTGGGAAATCCAAGGGTCCTTCGCGACCCTTGGTTTCTCAGACTAATAAAGATGCCTTCAATGAGCTAACGCTTATTGAGGATGCAGCGAGAGCGGCTATGGCTGCTCTCTCCCATGGCTGTACCATCTTGCAGGGGATGCTTACCTGTATGGTGGAAGGTGGCGAAGTGCCAGAGGCTGCTCCCGGAGTTATCTGGGACATCATGTTCTTATCCCAAGATTGCCTGGCCAGAGTAATCACTAGATCATTGGCGGAGCGGAGGAGAATGGTTCTTGATTGTGTAAAACCAGGACCAGAGATGGGGGCTGCTTTGTCTTCTGTGCCCTTCATTGGTCTGGGGTTGTTTGGCGGCTCGGCAAGACAAGCTCTCCAAGGTTGCGTCCATGGTTGCAGAGCAGGAGGTCATTGGCAAGCCATGGAAGTCGACGAAAAGGACTCAGCCGCAGCAGTCCTATAAGCAGTACCGTCAGGAGCAACAGAGGCAACGTCAAAGATCGCACTTCCGTCCATCTGGCTGTGATACCCATTGGGCATCCGTTTCTTAGGGACCTGGCCGTTCATCATCATATATACATGTAGGCCATCTAATAAGAGGCCGTATGAAGACAACAGGAAGCGTGGTAGCTCGGGGTGTGGCGGCTTCCGTAAGGATAGCCGAGGTGGTGGTTCCGGGCCGTCATATTCCAAGAAGCCGCGAGGTGGCCATGGGGGACAGCCCTGATGGGCTTCCGGCGAGACCCGTACCAGTGGCCCCAGGAACGCAGAGAGTTGAGGATCTTTACCAAAACGAATTAACGTCTTGTCGCGCAACATCGACCGCGAGCTGTGTGCAGATTCCTTCCATCGGAGGCAGACTTCAGCTGTTCTCAAACCAGTGGGAACAGATCATGCAAGATTATTTAGTCTGTCATTGGTTAAGAAACGGTTACGAACTGGACTGGCTCATCCATCTATCGTTAGTTTCGTTGACATCGACTCCCGTTCCAAGGGAATCCGATCGTCTAGATGTCATTTGCTCAGAAATCAAAGATCTTCAACGAAAGAATGTGATTCATTTAGTCCGCAATCAGTCCTCCCTGGGCTTCTATTCGATAAGTTTCCTCATTCCGAAATGCACTGGAGGTTCGAGACCGATTCTCAACCTCAAACTGCTGAGGAAATTCATTCCTTCACCCAAATTTCAGGTGGAGACTGTGGCAGCAATGATGCCAGGGTTGAGAAAAAGGCATGTGGGCAGTATCGATAGATCTGAAGACGCATATTTTCATATTCCAACGTCAATTCGTTTTGCGTTCCAAGACGATCTCTGGGAGTTCAATGTGTTACCGTTCGGTCTGACCACAGACCTGAGGGTCTTCACCAAAGTGGTTCTCGCCATGACTTCTTATCTTCGCAGGAGAAACATAGCTGTTCATACTTACATAGATGACTGGCTGCTGAAGGCGGGGAATCTAGTCACTCTGCGCAACAATTTTCAGGTAGTCCTGGCCTTACTAAAGGACCTAGGATGGATTGTGAACTTTGAGAAATCAGAATTGACTCTATCCCAGGAGTTTGTGTATCTGGGAATTCTTTTCAATCTCAGGGATGGTGTGGCCTTTCCGGCGCAGATCAGAGTCAAGAGCTTGATTTCAGTTCTGGGGTCAACTTCTCTAGGAGCCTATCTGACAGCGCGTCAATTTCTCAGAATACTGTGTTTACTAGTATCTCTGGAGAAGGTGGTTCCTTATGCAGCACTCAGGCGCAGGCCGATTCAGATGTACTTAATGTCATTCTGGTCTCAGAGAACGGATCAGTAATCTCTGTGGATTCCAGTGAAAGAACCATTGATATTCCATCTTCAGTGGTGGTTATCAGAACAGAATCTCCTGCGAGGTGTTCCTCTACAACCTCCTCAACCACAGATGGCCATCTTCACAGATTCGTCGATGATGGCTTGGGGAGCAGTGTCAGGAGAATGGGATCGGACCAATGCACAGAAACACATAAATGTTCTCAATTTATTAGCGGTGGCATTAGCACTTCGAAAATTTGAGATGTTAATCCGAGACAAGATGGTCCTAATAAAGACGGACAACTCCACAGTGTTGTCTTATCTGAACCGACAAGGCGGGACGAGATCACCCGAGTTGTGTATGAAGATATGGAACCTTCTGCTGTCATGCCAAGAGAGGAATGTTATTCTTCTGGCAGCACACATTCCAGGAAGATTGACCATCTTATCCGATGCTCTCAGTCGAAGGATGGTTTGTAAAGGAATGTATGCGTATGCGTGTCCTCCAACGATTCTTATCCCAAAAGTTCTGGCAAAGATAAGCGAGGGAATATGCCAAGTACTACTGATCGCTCCTCATTGGCCAGGCCAATCATGGTTTACGGATCTGCTGGACCTTCTGGTTTGCAATCCAATTCCTCTTCCAGACAGAAGGGATCGGATTTTTCAGAACAAAGTTCTGTATCTCCATGACAGACCGGAAATGTTCCAATTGACTGCATGGATGTTATCAAGCAATGAGCAATTGAGGGTCGCTTTTCTGAGCAAGGAACGAAGTTTGTCGGTTCAGCCAGAAGGGGGTCAACCACCAGAACATATAATTATAGAATCAACAAATTTGCAGAGTAGTGTAAGGGAAGAGATATTAATCCCTTTTCTGCATCTGTTCAACATGTAGCAGATTTTATCTGTCATCTATACAGGTTTGACAAACTTGTACCTTCAACCCTAGCAGCATATAAGTCTGCATTAGCTTCAGTCATTCCCAGTCTGGCCGCTGTAGGAGTGGAAAACGACACTTTAAATGAAGTTATTAAAGGAATGAGCAATCTGCGACCTAGACAGCCTTTTTCTATCCCAGCATGGAGTCTATCTCTTGTTCTACAGGTTTCAGGGCATGCTCCCTTTGAACCAATTAGATCTATAGATATTAACTATTAAGTCTGTTTTCTTGGTTGCAGCAGTATCGGCGAGAATGAGAAGCGAGATTCATGCGCTCTTTGCAGAACAAGATTATTTTGTCATTATGGGTGAAGGTCTAAGACTATTACTGTGTCTTTGTTTCCTGGCAAAGAATCAGTCACTTAAATATCCAGGACAGCCAATCAATTTGCCAAGTTTAATTATACGTGACCCAAGCTCTTCTGCTTGATGTCCTGTTAGATGTCTGCAGATGTATAAGAAACGTACTGAGGAGTGGAGAGATGACCCGAAATCATGTGGTTATGTCGCAATGGTCCTCATCTTCGTGCCTCGAAAGACACCATTTCTCGTTGGATAGTCGATGCTATTCAGATATCGCATAAAATCGCAACAGGAAAGCAGATTGATCGTGCGAACGCTGATCAAGTCCGAGCACTAGCAGCATCATCAGCCCTTTATAAGGGTGTCTCTTTAGAGGAGGTGATCTGTGTAGCACAATGGTATGCTGAGTCGTCATTTACTGATTTCTACCTTCGTGATATCTCCAGCGGACTTAATCCAGTAGACGTCGCCAATTTATCGAATTTCACTTAAAGCCACGTCTGACCACTGTTTACGCATACATCGTAGGGTTCTTCCACAGGCACTGGCACTGGTGATGCACATGATCCTTGAACGACCATGGATTGGGCGAAGCTCCTGCGATGATCAAGAAAGACCAAGCACTCAAAATGGTGAGTGTTTTCTAAGTTTAAATGACTAATATTAATTTACTTAACCCCAGACTGATTAGATAAAAGTCTGGTTCAAGAGTATCTTATTGATTGCAACAGACAATAGACTCATTCGAATTTGAAAATCTAATCGATATACTGATAGTTTTTACTTACAGTCGAATTCCCAGACTGATTACGTAAAAGTCTGGTTCAAGCGTATCTTATTCATTGCAACAGACAATAGACTCATTCAAATTTGAAAATCTAATCAATATGCTGATAGTTTTTTCAAAATTAGAAGTTGTAGTAGCTTCTTTCCACTCTTGTGGACTGCCTTAGCTGAGACATGGGGCTGACACGGGTTTGATGGGTGTTGCCTCCCCTTTGGACAGCCCTCTGGAATTTGTGTGGACAAGTGAGAGGGGGGGTCACGCTCTGTACCATGGAAGTTTAGCACTAGTCAGATGGTGGGACCCAAGCATATGCTGGGGTTCCAGTCTCTTCACAACCTTCTCTGTCGGATGGTAGTTGAAAGCTGTTTCGAGCCTCACCTCCTCCCACTAGAGATTCTTGCCTGTCGAAATCTGGAGTTTATCATAATAGTACATCTGCTAAGTATTATTCGAAGTAGAATAAAAAAAGCATCCGCTTTTCTTTCTACGAGAATTGATAATACTTACCAGATGTACTATGGCCCGCCTCAGCTGCCCCGCTGAGGTGAGGCTGAGCTACTTTTGCTGTTTGTCAAGACAAATATAAGACTATATATAAATCTGACTGTTGTTGGGAATTGACTCAGTACCTGGAGGCTATGGTAATTCCCGGACACAGTATGGGCAGGACCGTGGAGAGTGTGGAGTTTTAATTGTTTATTTTGAGCTAGACTAGATAATAGATATTATCATAATAGTACATCTGGTAAGTATTATCAATTCTCGTAGAAACAAAAGCGGATGCTTTTTTGAATCACCAGCACATTTTGTATAAATTATATTCTTTTCGATATAAAGATTATTCTGTTGAATACATTGAAATTAAATTGACTGTAAGCCATTGCTGCCTTAGGCAGCAGTGGTTTCCAGTCAAATTAATTTCAATTTATGGAGCAATTCTCCTGTATGATTGCCTTGAAAATGAGATGTGGAATTCATCTGTTAAAAGGTTAAAGGGCTAATGAAAAGGTTAACAATGCTTACATGTGTATAATTCCTTTTTCAGGCATTGGTACACAGACTACTACAGATGAGGTGACAGGTACACTGGTGACATGTAAAGAAATCACATGGCAGGACAACACGGTAACCATGGATTCAAGTTGTCAATCAATCATTACATGCATCGTCATTATCAAAATTATGTTGCCCTTCTGAAGTTCAATTAATGTCCCAATCTTACATGTTACAGTCCACCTCATAAATTAATCATCATGTTTCCGAAACAGAAACATGTACAGTTTTGAACATGATGTAATAATAATGTTCTATCGAATATTTTGAACGTAGATTCTGATTGCAAGTCATTGCTGAATGGCATCCAGTCAAATTATGTTCAGAATATTCACCATATGTTTAAGGTACTGTATCTTGCATTTTGATGGAGTAAACTGACAAACCATTATGTGCAGATAATGGACCTTTCCATTTTTAGCTATGCCCCACCAATCACTAACGAAGCTCCACCCACACCTCGCCATGTTGGGATTGGTCAATCCCCGAATGCCCTAACTATCAATTTCCTGAAAAATATACAGGGAAGCTGTTGAATATTTTGTAAATAATTTGACTTGGTGCTGTTGATGCCTATGACAGCAACATCACCCAGTCAAATTAGTTTCAAAATATTCAACAGAATATTTATTAAATAGTAAAGACATACAATTTGCACAACAACGCATAGACCGTCTTCAAATATGTGGTCGTGACATACTTATCAATGTCATTCATGACATCATTCATTATGATGTCATTCTACACATCACGTAGTTGATTTTGACGTCATATGATGGGTGGATTCTCTGAAAAGGTGAATTAGTTAGCCTAGATAATAAGTTAGCCGTGCCCCATAATTTACATGTAATGCATTTCTGTGTGTGTGTGTGTGTGTGCGTGCGTGCGCGCGCATGTGTGTGTGTGTGTGTTTGCGCTTGCGAGCATATGCATGTGTGAGCCTGTCTTTCTGTCCCGAGCTGCATCCATAAAAACTACTGATTTCATTTCACTAAAAGTCTCAAGCTCACACTGACCCGATTAAGGCAATTGGGTTGCATTTCCGAATCATACATGTTGTATGTGAAGTTCTTCACCATACATGGCGTCATCAAACATGGCCTCACAAAATTTGGCCTCACAAAATTTTAAAAGTTGAATTAAAATTAATTTTAAGATGTTTTGTTTGTTTTTATCTTTTTGGTCAGAACTCTTAGTACATGTAAGTGATGTGTCACAGAGATGAAAACAAACCTCACAAAATGGTGTATTTTTAAGTGGGTTTCTGGGATCAATTTTATTGGAAAATTTCTCAAAATGTCAGTTCATATTGAAACGATTTGAATGTCTCTTTTAAAATTCTACTTACAATTCTATGGAGTCGTTTCAAGAGTTCGGGAAAGGTGGTCTTCCTTTCTCTATCCGATTCCTTCACAAACTAAATAAACTTAACACAACAATTTTCCAAAGTAATAATAATGAACAAAGATTTATTGTTGCATATTAATTAGCCGTATTGAAGGCTTGAAAATCTAGTATACTTTTAACTTATAAAACGATATTTTAACTACAGAGATTCTGGCTTCCAATAATGAGTATCAATTGCTGATGTTAACTCATGTCTAGAGTGATGACTTCTCTAACAGAGCGCAATCGGAAGATTAAAGATGTTCTGTCATGCACGTCCTTATATACAATAAAAGTGGTTTCTTGCATTACATCAGTCTAATGACATTTCAGAGGGGTTCCCTGGTCATTTCCAAAAATCTAACGACTGATTGGTTAACACTCTCCTTCCCACATTCAAAAGACGGTTGGATTCAACCGGTCGGAACCAGTATGCAAGTGATGCCTCTTGACAGAATATGTATAAAATTCTGCTTTGACAAGTGTCATCAAGCATCAATTCCTTGCATACTTTGCGCCTCTTACTCATTGGCTTTATTATGACAAGAGCGGTAACCATACAAGTATTAACTCGACAGGATTGCCTTATTATATGAAAACTATATTTGGATCTACTAACTAATGGTTATGAGACGTCATGACGTATACCTAGGTGATCTGTGACCTGACATGCACATTCTGGTTAATTACCGGAATTACACATACATCATGGGATTTCTGCATGGGGCTGACTCACCTACTGTAACTGGATCTGTATACTCTATTCTTGCTATCTGACTAACTTCTTCGATTCATGTAATTATCCTTCTTAATTAACCAACTTGTAAGACCTTGTTGTAGTATTAAGTACCAAGAAGTCATCTTAAGATCTATCTTGAACTTAATCCAACCGCATCTTACCGTCACGGTATCTATAACTTGTATCAGTGTGACAGAACCAGTTTCTGGCCTTCCAGGGGTTAAAGATTCAGTTAGATTTCTCATAATGGATTATAACTATGACTATGACTTTGCGTGGGTTGAATATTTGTTTAAAATATTCGATCTAAATCCTGATTGTGGAAATGACAAAACTAGATTGATTGTAGCAACCAATCTTAATCAAACATAAATCAAATATGGCTAATCTAATTTGTCTATCACCAGTGACCATAATTATCCATTTAGAATCCATCAACATATTCACACAAAATCTATCATTTATACCTTCAGCAGGCAACATGCATAACTTATACCATAAAGATTTGACTAAAGGACGCAGTTTTTTGGTCAAATTACATATTCTATGAAGGGGGTGCATCCTATAAATGAGAACATTCCTGGAGCACATGTTTGGGTCGAAATTCTCCTTAAAAGGTCAAAGATTATACCACGGAAATTGAACTAAATGCTACGCTAGAAAATTTGCGCCGCCTGATGACTATGTTTAATGTATACTCCAAAAACACCAAGCGGAAGTGAAATTATTAAATTAGGCGCCTAAATATTGCTTATTCTATAATAAATGTCACTTATTACATCAAAATTAATCCAGAATTTGCCATAAGATAGCGTCGAGAAAGGATACGTGTATAAATCATGTGATTCGCCTCCAATCGCAAAAGATCTTTATTCTAATTAGAGCAAGTACTCGGATATAAATATTCTGGACTCAGAAATTGCTATATATCATCATTGCGCGATAGGAACTGAATGTTCCCGTACTCGTTTGATAACCAACTCCCGTTAGCGCATAAGATTACACAGCGCCTCCAATCACAAAAGAGCCAGTTAACCAACTCCCGTTAGCGCATAGGATCACACAGTGCCTCCAAATGCAAATGAGCCATTACATTCTGTTTCTGTCACATGATTTCTATATTCTCGAGGAGACATTTTATGCCAAAAATAGATTGATTTTGATGTAATAAATGATCTTTATTGAAGATACACGATATTTAGGCAGTCCTATTTAATAATTTCTCTTCCACCATGATAATTTTTAGTCATACATTAAACATAGTGCTGAGTGAAGTAGTATAGCCGGTAGTAGAAAAATACCACCTCCCTCCACAGGCACCCATTCCATGATCCGCGGCTCCCACTGCCCTCTCAATTCCTGAGGCATAGGGTCATGGGTCACACAAATACATACAAGATACCCAGGCCCTACTGAACCACACCTATCAGCCCACGGTTTAAGATCTTGATATAGACCTTATCAAACATGCATTATAATACATGCAAATGGCTTATGCGAGGTAAGCCTTTTCGATGCTTAAGGAAAGTGTGGTCACGGTGGTGAGCGTTGGATCGAGGGGGCTCCCGTAGATGGTTATGATCCAACAACCGACACAGTATACCAGTTTCATGGCTGTCACTGGCATGGATGTTCACAACACCAGCGAGGTGAGGATGCTGATCAAAGATACCGCAAGACGGTCGCGAGAGACGAGAAACTGAGAGCATCTGGACGCACGCTTGTGGTACAGTGGGAGTGCTGTGTAAAACGCTGTCCAAGCGTCCACACCCCTGTGCGGACAGTACCATACCCACACTTTATTGTCTATGACTTTGAAGCCCTTCTAGATGGGATCAAGACCCACCCTACAGAGAGTCTCATGATCGAGTGTGCCCACATACCAATCTCGGTGCCAGTCGGCTGCTCCTTAGACAGTAGTGCGAGCTCACCAACTCACCTCTGCAATGCTAACTCCAAAGTGCTGATCTCAGAGTTCATGCAGGAGATCCAACTACGAGCCTCCATGATCCGTGCAAGGGTTTGGTCACAGTATCTACCCGCAGACTTGGACAAGTTACCAAAACGACAGCAGCGACTTATCAATAAGTGGTGTGACCAGGTGCCTGTGCTTGGGTTCAACTCTGGGCGGTACGACCTGAACCTCATCAAGAAGTACTTCGTGGATGAACTTACGAC
This sequence comes from Chaetoderma sp. LZ-2023a, assembly GCA_034401795.1. Classification (NCBI taxonomy): domain Eukaryota; kingdom Metazoa; phylum Mollusca; class Caudofoveata; order Chaetodermatida; family Chaetodermatidae; genus Chaetoderma; species Chaetoderma sp. LZ-2023a. The sequence goes on along the minus strand of CM067366.1, from coordinate 93,947,462 downwards.
TTCGTCCAAAGGAATGGTGTAAGTCACCAAGAAGGCTAGCCAGACAATGTTCCTCATTGCGCCTGAACTGAGGTTTCTCGATGTAATCAACTACCTCGGCCCAGGGGTTTCTTATGAGAAATGGATCAAAGTCTACGGTTGCACGCAACAGAAGAGCTGGGTACCTTATGAATGGTTCGACTCACCTGAGAAGCTTGACTATCCTGGACTACCTCATTATCCCGCGTGGTGGTCCAAGCTCAAAGGTGGTTAAGCTCAAAGGTGGTTGCTTTCTTGAGTTGTCAGAGTGGAAAGCTTGTAAGCAGACCTTCAGAGATCTGGGGATGAAGACGTTTGCTGACTGGTTGCGATATTACAACAACTTGGATGTTAGCCCGTTCATTGAAGCCTTAGAGAAGATGCGAGAATTCTACACAGAACGAGGTATTGACATTCTGAAGGATGCGGTGGCAACTTCCTGGTGTGTCGCTTCAGTACTTACTTCGTGCTACTGCTGAACTTGAGCCGGATATTAGCCTTTACTCTCCAGGCAAGGAAGCTTACGAGATGTTAAAGGGTGCTGTTGTTGGGGGGCCGAGCATTGTGTTCACGAGATATCACGAGTCTGGGGTTACCCAAATTCGCCAAGGTAAGCGAGTGTGTCAACGTCTCCTTGGTTATGATGCAAATGCTCTGTATTTGTCAACCGTGGCCCAAGCAATGCCGTGTGGTAAAGAAACTGTACGACGGTGGGGTGGGCGTGTAAGCAGTGATATTGAACGCTTTAAGCAGGATCTGCTAGCGAATCGTTGGTTTGGGTTTGCTGAGGTCGACATTGAGGTACCTAAAGTGTTATTGCCAAAGTTTGAGGAGATGTCTCCCATCTTCTATAATTGTGAGATCCCAGAACAGGCTATACCTTCGGAGGTGCTTGCATACCATGATAAAACAGGTTGACAAAAGTCTACAACTAGCAAGCTTGTTGGTGCACTCTGGTAAGAAGAGGGTATTGTATGCACCAACTCTCAAGTGGTACCTTGCCCACGGGTTAGAGATTACTGCTATCTATCGCACTATAGACTACACCTCACAGAAACCGTTTGAATGGTTTGTAGACTCTGTTACTGAGGCACGTCATACCGGGGATGTTGACAAAAGTAAAGCCTTGTTGGCTGATCTCGTCAAACTCCTCGGCAACAGTGCATATGGGAAGCTGATCGAGGCATTAGAACATCATACCAACACTAGCTCCACTAAGGATGAACGAGCAGTAGGCAGAGCCTTGCATAGCGCATGGTTCGAGGATCTAGAGGAGATCGGTAATTCCTACAAATTGCAGAGCCATAAGGCTAAAATCACCATTCGTCGCCCCTTCGAGGTGGGTATAGCAGTATATGAGCTGGCGTATGCTGGAGTTCTACTATGACTTCCTCGACCGCTACGTAGCTCGTGACAGCTTCGAGTACCTGCAGATGGACACCGATTCTGCCTATATCGCCATAGCAGGCTCTAACCTCGATGAGGTGATACACCCAGAGATGCGAACGGAGTATGAGGCCTGCAAACGGGACTGGTTGGCATGGGACAAATGGTCTAACCGCACTCCGGGATTGTTCAAGCTCGAGTTCGAAGGCACTCGTGGTATTGCTCTCTGCTCCAAGTGCTACTACGTGGAGAATAGAGACCGCTGGAACAGCAGAAACTTGCAAGTGAAATGCTCGACCAAGGGAATGTCTAATCGGCAAAATGACATCTGGCAGAGGTTCTACAGCGCCATCCATGGTGTAGTGGACAGAGCCACCAATCGAGGCCTACGCATGCGCAACCAGGGTATGGTGACGTATGCGCAGGAAAAACTCGAACTCTCCGCTTACTATGATAAGCGCCATGTGCTGCCAGATGGGGTCCATCCGAGCCCATCGAGTATCATGTTAGCACCCCAGGGGGTGGTAGCTGTGTGTCTTCAGGGACTAGCTGAAGTTCTTCTACGACAAATGGGCGCCTAGACACTCCGTGCTGGTGTGCCAGGAAGTACAGTGTAGGCTGCCCCTCCGCCTCCACATACCTGTCAAGCCTGTGAACATCTATCGAACAGTTAGGATCTGTTGCACGCCGTCGACCACCTTCCAGCTCACCAGGCTCATACAGGTACCGAACCAGAGCATCAGTTGGTAGGCACTCCTCTCCCTTGTTTGCTCCTCTAGAGCTGTGACTGGCAACCGCAGAGTGTCTGATAGCCTCTACCGGCTTCTTCCCGATTAGTCTAGTAATCTCGGCATTGGATCTCCACCACAGCAGGCAGCCCTCTCACCCATACTCTAGAACGTTCACTCGGCGTGGCCATTTCCTGGGTGTATTGGTGTGGGAACAGACTCTCTCCCAGTGTCTGATTCCACCACTCAATGATAGCCTGGGCACGGTGATCCCCTACCTCGCCTCGCCTAACTGCCACACCGTGTTTCCGCATGAGGGCTGCGGTCTCCCCTCTGAACTCCTTACCCTCATCCACCTGCAACAATTCCGGCCTCTGGAGGGGATTTTCCGAAGCCTCGTAGGCACCTTGGAATGCCTGGGCCACCTGGCCAGCTGACTTGTCTGTGAGCGGTACTGCCGCCTTGTACCTGCTGGCGAGATCAATGATGATGAGGGCATACTTGTAGGTCTTATGACCAACCGAGTCGTGTGGAAGGAATAGAACATCTGCCTGGTGAACTCTGTTCGGGACAGTTTCCTCGAAATGGGCATGCCTAATGTGCCGTGGATGAGGTCTGTATATCTGCCACATCGCCTGGCGGCTGAGCCACTGGCTAACTGTCTCCAATGTGAAGTTGTGGCCCTTGCGACGTGCATCCTCAAGTAGTTGAGGGGGCTCACAGTAATATCCACCAGGCTGATAGTAGAGTTCCTCAAGAAAGACGTAACTCCCGGATTTCATCACTGACGTGCACTCCCGTCCTGTCATGCATGGCCTGGGTGATTTTATCACTGACATCCACTCCCGTCCTGGCACGTAACGCCTGGGCGAACTCTAAACAGACGAACAGACAGACGCAATTCATTCGACTATCACTGAAGACCTCCTCAAACACCTCCATACACCGGCGTCTAGTCTCTGCTGGATCCTCACTGAACGGTAGTTTATCGACTAACCCTCGGAAGTTAAGGGACTTGACCAGGTCATACAGAGATGCCATCCTTATATAGTATGGCTTAAATGTTCGGCAGCCCAGATGGCCGCGAGCGCTATGGCAACGTACAGTCCTGCGACTCCGGAGAACGTACCTACTCCTGGGGTGATGGCTGGTATGGCTTCAGAAATCTTTTCCACCCCATGGAGAGCATTGTTGGCGATCTTGCAGACCATCTCGCCAGCCTTCGTTGTGAACAGAGCGATCAGAGCCCCAACTGTTGCCAGCGGACCGAGAGAACCTTTTACGTAAGTGCGATAGATTCCTTTCGCTCTGTGTACTAGCTTGCGGGATTCAGGCTCTACATCATCATACTCACCCGTGGTCTCCGCTACATCGTAGTCGTCTGCATCATAATCCTCCTCATCATGGTCCTCCTCATAGTCCTCGTCATCTATATCCTGGACTGGATCAGCCTCTGGTTCATACATCGCTCTGGGGGTCCGTCGCTGGGTCAGTTATGTAGTAGCTTTAAACTGTAGTCTATAGCATGGCCTCTGCAATCTTGAATGTAAAGTACCATCACACCTAATGAGGGAGTCCCAGCTATGAGGGTTCCGATGTTGAAGCTGAGCCAGTTGCCCTGATTAGGTGGGATGTCCCTGTCCCCGAGGTGGTGACGGCCCTCGAGTGCTGACTCGAGGTCGTCGCTTCCACTGGTTAGGCGCAGAGGTGCATATGACTTAGTTTTCTGTCTGTAGAGTTGGCAATCGGCCAGCTCGCATACCTCACCAAGAACATTGGTCCCAGCAACCACAAGCTTGAAGTCGTCTAGCTTATCCACCTGCTGGATGGCTCCTCCCTTCTGAACACTGATGTCTGGTGAGATCTTGCAGGTGCACTTCTGAAAGAGGATGAAGACAGTTATCTTTGTGTGCCAGATGTGCCTGGTGATGTGGCTGAGGTAGGTGACTGTCTTCTGATCCATTGCAGGGTCATCGATAACTTGAGCAAGTGGTTCTGTCAGTCGGGCTGCCAGCGGCTTCTCCATCAGTGCTTGCAGGTTCTGCATCTTGGTGATTGGGCCATTGTACCATTGATCATTACTGTCAACTGCCTCAGCGGCGGAGTCAGACACCAGAAGGATGTATTGAGAGTGCAGATGTTTGGCCAGGAGAGCCCGCAGCAAGATGTTTTTCCCGTGTCTTGATGGGGCAATGATCAACACCACCTGGCCAGCATCGGCCGGCCTATTGTCGAATGGTACAGACATGCGTGCGGAGGATGGTTAGCACTTGGTCGGCGGTAGCCTCATCTATATCTTGGAGACTAAACGGCAGTACTTCCTGCACCAGCTCTTTCGCCTGCAGAGTGGGGAATGCTGCACCTCCGGCGGATACGAAGGATGTGATGGAGGCGTCAAGCATGAAATCCCAGCAGCAGCTGAGAAGATAGCATAGAGGGCCTGTCAGCACCCACAGTGTCTAGTACATACAATATCTGTATGATACATGCACGGGAAGCCATGACTAGCCTGTGGTCTTAAACGGCAAATTCAAGAGCCCTGACCCCTTCACCTCTGGTAGCCGGAGGATCATCCTGCACCTCCATCAGATACGGAGGATGCGATGGAGGCGTCAAGCATGAAATCCCAGCAGCAGCTGAGAAGATAGTGTAGAGGGTCTGTGTCAGCACCCACAGTGTCTAGTACATCCAGTATCTGTATGATACATGCAAAGCCATGACTATCCTGTGGTCTTACTTACACGGCAAATTCAAGAACCATGTGCCCAGCACCGCTGGTAGCCGGAGGCTGTCGATAGCACCTGCACCTGTCTGGCCGTCGACAGTGATACTGTTCAGGCTGAGGGTGCCTATCTTGAGATTCCCTCCATCCTGGATGAATGTGCTCCGTGGTCTCAGGAGATCCGTAACCAGGTCCTGTGCATAGGTCTCAGCCATAACCTTAATGGCTCCAGCCTCATCGATTCCGAGCATACCTCGCATCGTCGCCCTCTCCTTGATGCCCATCCCCTTGTATACAGTCTTGGCCTTGTTAATGGCCGTTTGTCCTACCGTATCATTGATCCCGATGAGATCTCGGGCTGGGATGGTACCTCGGATCTCCCGCGGGTCTCCCTTCTCATCAAAGGCTAGGAAGGAGATAAGGGCAACAGTGACCTTTGAACCGAGGCATGTCTCGACCAAGTGAGCAAGATTGCCTAGCTCTGCTTTCTAGGTCTGTGAGTGACAGAGTCATAGTCATATACTACTAGTCATACCCCAAGTGAAATAGTTGGGCATAGGAGGACCACGCAGTCGGCCAAGGGAATAGGTAGCAGTGCTCAGAGTACTGGCCCTCTCTGCATGGGCACGCTTTGTGGGCAGTCCACCATTCCCGGGCATTGGCAATCCTCAGTCCGCGTGCTCGACTATGGGCTACACACCGCCCTCCGGCACGCCATGCCTCATATGCTGCAGGGTCTCGTGATCCATCTCTCACTATTCAGAGGGGTTAAACGTAGGCGATGATGATCTCAGCCATTGCACTCGTTGCTAGCCCTAGAAGCAGCCTCCATTAGTGTAACACGTTCACCGATGATCTTGGCGGCAACAGTGTAGGAGGCACCACTGAGGGCGATCTTTGGGATGGGGTGAGTTATTCCGAGACAGTGCCTGGCCACCCCACTCACCACTGTAGCAAGGACAGCCACAGTGGCGGCAGCAAGAACCTCACTTCGCCCTGTCATCTTCGCCACGGCCACAACCACCACCATGTTACTGGCGACATGGACTGCCAGAGGTTTTGCTTTGGTCAGTAACTTCTGTGTCTTGGTTCGCAGCAGGTTCTCCACCTTCTGAAGACTCGCCTGGCTCTCGGGCAGTTGCTTCACGATCTGTACCGTTGACGTCATTGTTTAAGTATACAGCGCGGTTGAACATCTGCATCCCCTGTCGAGAGAGCTAATAAGATCTTCCCAGTCTGTGTCTGCCAGGTGGCTAGGTTGGTACTCAGGAATATTCATCTCTCTATTGAGACATCTTAAACATGTCTGGGCTCACCCTATGCGAGAAGTACTATGATGTCTTCCGGAGGGAGTTGAAGGACTACAAGAAGAAACACCAGATGAGCTCGCTCAGCTCGCCGGTGCTGAGTTGACAGAGGAGCTGACAGCTGTGAAGCTCTATCTAGGATTTGGCAAGGGACAGATCTGCTTCCTTGAATACCGTATCATGGGTATGAGTATCATTGAGGTTTCTACAAGGATCGGGAGTATCTGTCAGATGTGTTCCAGCAGTTACAGACCGCCATGTTCTCACCGTACTTAGAGCTGAACAAGGCTCTGCGATACTACAAGCTGGAAAAAGGATGCGTTGCCGAACCCTCCAGCCCTTGAATGTGCATGTTGGCAGTGGGTATAGGGGCTGTAGGGCATGCCAAGTTGGTTCAGTGTCTCACCGTGGTCCCCACTGCTACTGTAGAGAGTCAGGATAGTCTTATAGCTGATGTGCTAGCGGCGGAGTAGGCTGATCCCGAGCACCATGATAGCTAGGCCTGACACCACACGTAGAGCTACCACGGGAAGCGGTGTCGACTGGCTGCACTATCGGGGCACCTGGAGCTGCTGTGTTGACTGGCTGCAGTGTCATGGTCGGAACGACTGTATGGCTCGTACTACGCGTAGGTGCGTTGATGGCAGTGTTGAAGCCGAAGTGGACACCGGGGGAACTCCCCTCGACTATCATGTTGTTATAGCCCCTGACTTGGAGGTCCTCGATGTTCACAATCATGTTGCTCGGAATCAACCGTAGGTGTGGCAAAATAGCAAAGTCAAGTTTGCGACAGGCCTTCTGCAACCCCTGCTGGAACTTAGCAATAAGACTACTGGGGTCAGCCACGATGATCATATTCTCAACGAGGCTGATGAACATGGCCTGGACCTCTGCTCCGCTGACACCATCTATGGAATGCCGCAGCTGGGTCTGTGCTGTAAGGAGCCAGTAGCACAGTGCTTCCAGGGACTGGTTGATCCGAATGATACCTGCTGGTGTGAGGCCTGAGGTGGTGTGTGGGACAAAGTACTTCCACACATCTGGATAGTCCGGCCACAAGCCGGTGATGTGCATATTTTGCACCGGCGCTCCAGGGTCGGAGTCTGGATCGAACGAGAATGTCGCTGTCTTCCGACGGCCTACTCGTCGGGGTTGGTTCGGTAGGGGAATCCTGAGTAGTTACGTCTCGGCTCACCATACATAACCCTATGACCGCTGTTGTCACCACCATGCCACCGATAGTCTGGGTGAGCGCTGAACTCTCTCTGTAGTCTGCTGGCCGCTGAGACGCTATGACTGTTGAGTTGTGGGTCGAAGGCGTTTGTATCAGGGAGGCTTGCACCCAGCTCATGGAGGATTCATCACACCGTGAAGTACACGTGGAATCTGAGACAGCTGGCAATGAGCCCAGCTTCAGGAGTACCAGAATAGCAGTGAAGCAGGGTGGAACTTACTCCACATCCTGCCGTGGCACACCACACGGCAAAGTTCAGCTGCTGATTCCAGTATGAGAGGCTTGGAGCAGCCATCCAAGTATGAGCTTGCTTCGCATCCTTGATGGTGATGGGGCGGTTGGTCAGCGGTCGTGGGTTGACGGAGAAGCTGGTTCGGGACCGTCCATCCACTGTGATGGAGAATGGTGTTAACTCTGGTATATCATCCAGTAGACCTCTCAGGCCAGTCAAGGGTGTACCCAGGAGGGGCGGTTGGCTCTGGATGACTGTCGTGAGGTTCAGTGGGAAGGTCATCTATACTGGTGTTCATAAAGTTACTGCAGCACACTATTTGTAGTCATCTCGACTCCAGAGACCAGCGAGGCGACCTCGCCATAACATCTCGTTTTTTAACTCCTCCATATCAACCCGCCCGCTGGAGCCTTTGAGGTATTGCTGTCACACGTTAGGTTTCTCCGTGTGGTACAGGGCTTGGACCTTCAATATATGGTGGTACTCTTCATCGATGATCTGGCCATCCTCGAGAGCTTTGCTGACAGACTCGTCGATAGTCCGTAGCATACTCTGTGCCAGTGCCACGTACTTAGCATGCTTCTCCAGCCCCCTTGTGATCTGCCGCCGCCCCACCCCCAAGCCTGTGGCCAAGACTGCGGCGGCTAGTGTCACGCCACCCAGCGGGATGGCGATGATGCCCCCCCCCCCCCCCCCCCTGTAGCGAGAGTGGCCACAGCTGACACCCAAGCACTGGCTCCAATCACACCCGCAGCAGTGGTTGTATGCGCGAGGACGTTGTAGGCTGTCTTATATCGCCTGCGCGTTCTGCTGTACTTTTCTGCCTCATGGACGAGATTCTGTCTGATGGTATCTATCTGCTGGAGTCGCCAGCCATGTACTGTACCCCCCTCGGCAGCAGTCAAGGAGGGGTATATTTCTGGTTGCTTCCGCCACTCTGATTTTGCCATAGTATACCTGGATATTAAACCTGCATCAGAATCTGCTCATGAGTCCTGGAAGGGTACATTTTGGAGAGCCTGGCGAACCATGCCAGCTTGCTGGTTTCGAGACAGACGTCTCTTAGACAGAGGTCATCCAGCACTATGTCGGGTGCCAGTAGCTTTCTGAGACGTGACATCTGGAACTTTTCCTTATTACCAAGATAGTAGGTCCGCCGCTGGATGGCTTTCTTGGTCTTACACTTCTGCGCCCTCTCCTTTTTCCACTGTATGACATCTGACTCATCCTCGTCTGAGAAGACACCCGGCTCATCCTCTTCTGTGAAGACATCTAGCTCATCGTCGTCTGTCAAGACTCCTGCATCCCGCTTACTCTCCTCCAGGAGGGCCTGCCAGTATCAGAAATTTTCACTGTTCCTTCGCCTCCTTGCAAGGCTCGCGTTCTGTTGATACCAGTACTCCTGCTGTAGTCGCTCTCCTTGTTGCAGTGTGAGCCTTTGTTCGTTTAAGGCCTTTATCTGTGCAGGGGTAATGAAGGGGTGAACCTCTTTCTTCATCAACCCGGCCAAGGTCAGATAATGCTGGTATGATATCATGTCAGGTCAATGAGTAATAAGAGTGTAAACTCTAAATGGGCGTCCGATATCCCATCCGTGCTGGCATATATGTTAATGGAGGGGTAAACACTACTAGTCCTAAACTATTTGTGAACAAGTATTGCCGGATAAACTATCGAGCAGTGAGTGAGATATGATGGTTGATGACTGCTGTTATATAGTGATGGAATTGTGCATCTGTCATCGGATAATCCACCACACCAATACGTGGAACTTTCCTATGCGTATTACTGAAATATTCAGGTCCGTGCTTGCGTTTCCGCAAATTGTGACCTGAATTTGGAGCTCTGCCAAAAATATGTCCTAACCTGTCATCATCTACACTCATCTCGGATGTGTCATCGGGCATCGGTTCATCTGCCACTGACTCATGCTCATTAGTCATTTCTATATCGGGAATTGATGTAACAACGGGTTCTATTACCATGGGTTCTACGAGCAGCTGATCTGTTTTTTTCACTCGATTAGGATGAAGGGAAATACCAGAGGGACCGGCTGTTCCCTCGGGAACTAGAATAGGAAGTTGTGGTTCTTTACGTTCTCCAGCACCGGGTGACTAGTCGCGGTACCCTTAGCGGGTTTCCTAATTGGTCGCTCTCGAATGTTATCCCAACATGCTTCAGGATCAACAATCCTAAGCTTAGACATATTCAGGACTCAGCTTTTACAAGACCTTTGATGTCGTATATGGGCTACAGGGCCATTGATCCTATAGATCTCATACTCAGGATCATTACAGGTTGTCAGATTCATCGGTTCATTCGCCACCACAACAACAGAGTCTCCCACCTTAAACTCAGCAGCATTAGCTCTCTTATTGATAGCCTCCCGATGATGCTCTCGGGAATGCTCAGTATTTGCACGAGCCCTCACCAACACATTATTCAAATTGGTGAGACGATCGCCCAAATCCTGAAAACCATCCACGGGCATTGCCATTGGTGATCTACCATGTCTGCCATACGTAAGATAAAAAGGTGTATAACCTGTCGTTACATGACGAGTGTTGTGATAGGCTAAAAGAGCGGAACCTGATTCATACTCCCAAGCCCTGGCTTGGTTGTTCACCCCTTTCTGAATTAGTTCCTTCAGGGTACGGTTGAACCTCTTGGTTCTACCATTGGTCTGGGGGTGGTAAAGACTTGTTCTTCTATGATCAATCCCATAGTCCTTGTATAGACACTTCAGTTCACATTCATTGAGCTCGCCTCCCTGATTGGTTATCAAGACCTCAGGCACACCATGTCTTGTACAATACTCGTTAAAGAACTTATCTTTAACATCCTCCGCTTTCTTTGAAGGAATAGGATATGCCTCTGCCCATGCAGAGCGATGATTGACTATAGTTAAAATGTACCAATTTCCTCGACAAAGGGTCCCACTAAATCCATGGTAATAATTTGTCCGGGATACTTTGCCATAGGCATTTCAGTATATTCTGGGCGAGTGTTAACAGGTTGATTAACTTGGCATGTGCCACATCGGACAAGGATTTCCAGAGAAAAGCATCACGGATCAAAATCAAGGTCTTCTGTAACCCTTGATGCCCTGCACGACGATATGATTCCTCCATTACTACCCTACGATACCGGGAAGGTAATATCAGACATGGGTACTCTCCAGGGGTTAAAGATTCAGTTAGATTTCTCATAACGGATTATGACTATAACTTTGCGTGGGTTGAATATTTGTTTAAATTATTCGATCTAAATCCTGATTGTGGAAATGACAAAACTAGATTGATTGTAGCAACCAATCTTAATCAAACATAAATCAAATATGGCTAATATAATTTGTCCATCACCTGTGATCATAATTATCCATTTAGAATCACTCAACATATTCACACAAAATATATCATTTATACCTTCAGCAGGCAACATGCATAACTTATAATAATAACAGTGGTAGTAATCGGATATCCCGATATGATATAAATAATCATTACATGAATGCTACACCATTCATCATGTCATAACGACCTATGAAAAAATTATCTTATTCCTTACTGCCAATAGCGACCTAAATAGTTGGCCCTATTGCTAATGATGTATATACAATAACTAACTGTCTATAGCGACCTAAATAGTTGGTCCTATTTCCAGTGAGACGATGATATGAATATTCAAGACTGAGGATGTGTCCCAAAACATACTTGACCCACACAGTGTCAAACGGTCATCTGCAAATATTTACCCGGGTACCAAAAGATAGCCATGGGGTTCGCAGGTAGCTAGGATTCGTGGGTAGCTAGTCCACAAATCCCATATTTACAGTATGACATGTATGATAAATAGAATTTCAAACTCTGTCCCATTTCATACCATGCCTTGTGTGCAAATTTACAAGCATATTTCATAACTACATGTACATGATGTATGTAGTCTATACATGTATTGCAAAATTTACATCAACAGCATAATGTACATGCATGTATCCATTGTGTGCACATTTAAGCTGTTGCTGTCAGTAAGAAACATTTACGGTGTAATGATGAATACATGTGGGATTATTATTGCGAGTTACATGTAACTAAATGTTACCAATGAAAATATTTCTTACGCGTTACATTGTATATAATTAATGAAAATATTTTGTTGAATATTACACGTGTGTTCGTATATAGAAATATTAAACGGGCTGAAAGCCATGTTTATATCATACATGTAAGTATTTTTTACTGGTCTTATCTCTCAGCTTGGAGGGAAACAAAGTGTCGCATGCAAAAGTCTAATGTGCTCAAATGGAACAGAAATTCGTTACAATGACCCAGAACAGACAGAGAGATTGATCATAGAGCAGAGGCTGGTTAGAGAAGGGGCAGACTTGGAAGTATCCGCAATCCAGCAGGCTTTGGATCGACATTCAGATCTCATACCAGGAGTGTATGAAGGTATAGGACAGGGTAGAAATAACTTTGAATGTTTCCAAAACAGAATAAAATATGTCTTCCAATACAATTATGTTTAAAATATTTAACAGAACATTTCTTATTAATTACATGTAACGTGGTTCTGTTTTTGTTTTGGAAGCACGATAACAATATTTATGACCCATACTGTATAGATTTACAAAGAACCGTTACACATTTTATACTAGCATATCGATCAAATGTGTTAAAATAACAATGAATAGATAATTTGAACTTTTGTATTTTATACTACAATGTACAATGTATATATACACATGTAGTTACCACTTGCAACCCCAAAATACCAGCATCAAAATTCCTGTATCAACAAACAATGTGATTTGTCAACTCATCCAGTCGAATTATTTGCAACCTTAGGCTATTCATCATCAGGGCCATTTAAGGTCTAATGGCACCATGTGCTAGCTGATAATATGATGCCCCCCTCCCGTAACTCTACCAGAGATGGGAGAATTAGGGGTTTCAGGATGTCCTCCCCGAAATTTTGTAAAACTTTTCAAGGGCATTTCCTGAGGGAAATATGATATGGAACTGGAAATGTATGTCAAATAAGTTCTCTTTTTTTTTAATACTTTATAGAAATGATATAAAATATGAAAGAATCTCATAATTAGATGAGTGGGAGCTACGGGGAGGTTAAGGCTAAGTTTGCATGAATTCTTGTGTGCCAGAGTGTTATTGAAACCACAAAGATCTGTTGAATAGTTGTGACATGTACGTGCATGATTCCCGCACTCCCCTTCATCAGGGTATCTTTGAGATGGAGTGCTGTCAATAGTGTGTCTGTTATAATTTAGATATTTTCCTACATGTAGGTGGTTTAAAGGTATGGGAATGCTCAATTGATTTGGTGGACTATTTAGCTAAGACGAATATTAAAGGACTGCTGAAGTCAGAGCCTCTCCATGTATTAGAGGTAGGTATATCTGCTATATGAAAAATCATGAACTACATGTAATTATATTTCAATCTTGTTTGAAAATTCTGTAATTTTTGTGTGCATTAATAAAATTTCTAAATAGTACCGATGATGTCACATTCCAACTACCAGTTCTAGTACAGTATCACATTGTGTGTGTTAAGCTGTCTATATTTATTTTATACTTGATGCCGAACTTCTTAGTTCATTGCAAGGTCATGAAGTCGATCAGCTTCATGGTTGCAACCATATATCTCGTTGCATGTTGTGATATGTGGTTGCATTTTACATCTGTTGTGCTCGGGCTCTGCTACATATGTACATGTAGTTCTTGCATTGTAAAATTCTGTTTATTTCAGCTTGGTTGTGGCGCAGGTCTACCGGGCATTTATATGTTATTACAGGGAGCAAATGTACACTTTCAAGATTATGTAAGTTTGTCAAATATATATATATGTATGCACTTTGGAATTTAAAATTAGTGCATGTTTGACTGGTGAATAGTCCCGGTAACTTATTCTAATCTCCCTGTCAAGCACAGACCCTTTTAATACTAGAAGTAATTTGGCAGATAGCCAACTATAATATGATTCACAAATGTATAGCTAGATAGTACAGCATTGCCACTTAGATCTTCTACCTGATGGAAAGGATGTGTTTCATTATTGTGTGCATTACGGGGTGTTTGTGGTTTATTGCTACATGCATTGCGGGGTGTTTGTGGTGTATTGTTGCATGCATTGCGGGGTGTTTGTGGTGTATTGCTGCATGCATTGCGGGGTGCTTGTGGTGTATTGTTGCATGCATTGCGGGGTGTTTGTGGTGTATTGCTGCATGCATTGTGGGGTGTATATTTACAGGTAATAAAAGTCTCTCATCAAGATGTGTTAATTGTGTAGCTTTGATTAACTCGTAACACTCATATCAGCCAAAACTTGCTTCATTTAATATTAAATGTCCATATGCAGACCAAGAGAAGACTGTTTTTGAAAATTTACCACTGGAATGACTGGCTCGATAGTCATTCCAATAGTAAATTTTTAAAAATTGTCTTCTGTTGATCTGCAAATGGACATTTTATATGAGAAAATTGAAATTTTTACGAACAAATTCGAGTGTTAAAGGGTTAGTTAGAACTAAAAAATTCTATGCATGTACATCATACATGTACAGGTGGAACAGGTTCCCTCTATTCTGTGCATGTACATCATACATGTACAGGTGGAACAGGTTCCCTCTATTCTGTGCATGTACATCATACATGTATAGGTGGAACAGGTTCCCTCTATTCTGTGCATGTACATCATACATGTATAGGTGGAACAGGTTCCCTCTATTCTGTGCATGTTCATCATACATGTATTGGTGGAACAGGTTCCCTCTATTCTGTGCATGTTCATCATACATGTATAGGTGGAACAGGTTCCCTATATTCTGTGCATGTACATCATACATGTATTGGTGGAACAGGTTCCCTCTATTCTGTGCATGTTCATCATACATGTATAGGTGGAACAGGTTCCCTCTATTCTGTGCATGTACATCATACATGTATTGGTGGAACAGGTTCCCTCTATTCTGTGCATGTTCATCATGCATGTATTGGTGGAACATGTTCCCTCTATTCTGTGCATGTTCCTCATACATGTATTGGTGGAACAGGTTCCCTCTATTCTGCGCATGTTCATCTTACATGTATTGGTGGAACAGGTTCCCTCTATTCTGCGCATGTTCATCTTACATGTATTGGTGGAACAGGTTCCCTCTATTCTGTGCATGTTCATCATACATGTATTGGTGGAACAGGTTCCCTCTATTCTGTGCATGTACATCATACATGTATAGGTGGAACAGGTTCCCTCTATTCTGTGCATGTACATCATACATGTACAGGTGGAACAGGTTCCCTCTATTCTGTGCATGTACATCATACATGTACAGGTGGAACAGGTTCCCTCTATTCTGTGCATGTACATCATACATGTATAGGTGTAACAGGTTCCCTCTATTCTGTGCATGGTCATCTTACATGTATTGGTGGAACAGGTTCCCTCTATTCTGTGCATGTACATCATACATGTATAGGTGGAACAGGTTCCCTCTATTCTGTGCATGTACATCATACATGTATAGGTGGAACAGGTTCCCTCTATTCTGTGCATGTACATCATACATGTATAGGTGGAACAGGTTCCCTCTATTCTGCTCATATTCATCATACATGTGTTGGTGGAACAGGTTCCCTCTATTCTGCGCATGCTCATCATACATGTATTGGTGTAACAGGTTCCCTCTATTCTGTGCATGTTCATCATACATGTATAGGTGGAACATGTTCCCTCTATTCTGTGCATGTTCATCATACATGTATAGGTAGAACAGGTTCCCTCTATTCTGTGCATGTTCATCATACATGTATTGATAGAACAGGTTCCCTCTATTCTGTGCATGTTCATCATACATGTATAGGTGGAACAGGTTCTCTCTATTCTGTGCATGTTCATCATACATGTATTGGTGGAACAGGTTCCCTCTATTCTGTGCATGTTCACCATACATGTATTGGTGGAACAGGTTCCCTCTATTCTGTGCATGTTCATCATACATGTATTGGGGGAACAGGTTCCCTCTATTCTGTGCATTTTCATCATACATGTATTGGTGGAACAGGTTCCCTCTATTCTGTGCATGTTCATCATACATGTATTGGGGGAACAGGTTCCCTCTATTCTGTGCATGTTCATCATACATGTATATGTGGAACAGGTTCCCTCTATTCTGCGCATGTACATCATACATGTACAGGTGGAACAGGTTCCCTCTATTCTGTGCATGTTCATCATACATGTACAGGTGGAACAGGTTCCCTCTATTCTGTGCATGTTCATCATACATGTATAGGTGGAATAGGTTCCCTCTATTCTGTGCATGTTCATCATACATGTATTGATGGAACAGGTTCCCTCTATTCTGTGCATGTTCATCATACATCTATAGGTGGAACAGGTTCTCTCTATTCTGTGCATGTTCATCATACATGTATAGATGTAACAGGTTCCCTCTATTCTGTGCATGTTCATCTTACATGTATTGGTGGAACAGGTTCCCTCTATTCCGTGCATGTTCATCATACATGTATTGGTGGAACAGGTTCCCTCTATTCTGTGCATGTTCATCATACATCTATAGGTGGAACAGGTTCCCTATATTCTGTGCATGTACATCATACATGTATTGGTGGAACAGGTTCCCTCTATTCTGTGCATGTTCATCATACATGTATAGGTGGAACAGGTTCCCTCTATTCTGTGCATGTACATCATACATGTATTGGTGGAACAGGTTCCCTCTATTCTGTGCATGTTCATCATGCATGTATTGGTGGAACAGGTTCCCTCTTTTCACATCAAGAGTATACTTACCTCCCTAATACTTTTGATATTGCTAAATATTGGCGTTCACTCAATAAAACACTCAGATTAAAAACAGTTAGGTGCCCCTACTGGGCAGGTAGACAGAGGTAGTCAGGCGGATGCCGGCCCCACCACCGCGCATGCGCCGACTACTACTTCCTCTTTGCTAATTTATTGGCAGAGAGTTCACATGCGTTTGTGCTTGTTAAGAAGTTTTCACTCGTTTACCTGTGTAAAATAGTCTGAATATACCTGGAAAGAAAGAGAAAGATGTCAGAAAGGGCGACTTCTCCGGAGGAGGGAGCTGGATCTCTTTATCAGGTGATTTCAACTATATTCTAGCGAGTTTTTCCCCGGTGTAATGTGTTTCCGGGACTCGCGCTTACCGTGATGGGTGCCGGTTTGAGTTGGTTTTTTCAACTCGGTGCTATATAAGTCTAATCTCTCTTTGTGTTCATGTCCACAGGTATGGATTTGCATTATTAGTGGACATCTCAGCACAGGAGGGTTTGTTTCTCTCCACCACGGTTCCATTTCCTACTAATACTGTTAGGTTATCTAACCAAAAAATCTATGCTCAGTGAGTTGGAGGCTTGATATAAAGGTCTCACTTTGCCCTCTTGATCCAATTCCTTCCCCTTAGGTGGAGAGAGTTAAGAGGCGTAGTCTTGGTGGAGTGCTCCAGTGCATCACCTTGGATGGTTTGTCTATATCAGGTGTCAGGTATCTAATTAATGATATGAGGTGATATGAATTATTTGAAAAAATAATGACTATTTACCATTGTTATCATTGTGTATCTGATGGTGTGTAGTCTGAATATCCAAGTGAGGACGTTATGTTAGGAATACAATTTGTTCTTGCACTTAGATGCTTGTTGCGGACCGATTTAATTTCTGTCATGGGATTGATGACGTCATAATCAGCCTTGCTCTTTATTTACATTTAAAGTTTTGTCCAATGCTGGTTTCTTATGGTTACTGATCTTTATGATCTTTTCCCTCTCGTTAGTTGGTTTTGAGTTTTTTAAAAGCTATCCTTGACAAACTTGCTCATTGTCCTCGTCCTGTGTCCTGTTTCAGAGACCGGGTTGTCCGTCCTGTGGCCGGTTTCTGAAGGATCGGTTTGTTCCCCATTTGTGCTTCAGCTGCAGTCCCTGTGGACCGCTGCTTAAGTGCGACGTATGTAAGCAATGGGGGGGGCGAACTAATGTCTGACTTTTTATCATTGCAGGCAAAGGAGAAGGGCGTGGAGGAGGAGAGGAAGGCGAAGAAAGAGAGTGTTTCGAAGAAGGGTAAGAGGAAGGCCTCGTCCGCGGTGGACATGGAGGCCTTCCGGTCCGAAATGTTGGGAGAGATGCAGAGGACAATAAAGGATTTGGTCCCAGAGTTGCTTCGCAGCATGCTTCCTGGGCCAGCTCCTTTGTTGTCCTCAGCATCTGCTTCAGAGCAGGTTATCCCCGCCTCTGAATCTAGTTTCCGTAGGTCGATTCCGTTGTTTGAGAACGATTCAGAGGTGGCCCCGTTGATGGGGGCGTTCCACGACCCTAGCAGCAGGCTTGGTGCCGCGCCGAGGGGCCGTGGACATCGGTTGTCGCAGGAACCCGCGGTCTGCTCATCAGACCCTGGGTATCCGCACGCCGCGGGTGCCAATGCCTCCTATGGCACCTTCCCTGGCCAGTCCGGGTTAGCTTTCTTTGCTGACCCGGAGTCTAACCTTTCTGGCCAGGAGGAAGAGGATTTCACATCAAGAGTATACTTACCTCCCTAATACTTTTGATATTGCTAAATATCGGCTTTCACTCAATAAAACACTCAGATTAAAACAGTTAGGTGCCCCTACTGGGCAGGTAGTCAGAGGTAGTCCGGCGGATGCCAGCCCCACCACCGCGCATGCGCCGACTACTACTTCCTCTTTGCTAATTTATTGGCAAGGAGAACACATGTGCTTGCAGTTATCTTCAAGTTTCACGCGTTTCAAGCCTATTTCACGTCTGTTGTGTTCGAGAATAGTGAAGAGAGATGTCTGAGAGGACAAATTCACCAGAGGAGGGGACTGGATCTCTTTATCAGGTGATTTCAATGACATTCTAGCGAGTTTTTTACCCGGTGTAATGTGTTTCCGGGATTAGCGCCTGTTTGAGTTGTGTTTTTCCAACATGGTGCTTTATAAGACTAATTTCTCTTTGTGTTTATGTCCACAGGTATGGATTTGCATTATTAGTGGACATCTCAGCACAGGAGGGTTTGTTTTTCTCCACCACGGTTCCATTTCCTACTAATACTGTTAGGTTATCTAACCAAAATGTCTATGTTCAGTGAGTTGGAGGCTTACTATAAGGGTCTTCTCACTTTGCCCTCTTGATCCAATTCCTTCCCCCAAGGTGGAGAAAGGTGAAGAGGCGTAGTCTTGGTGGAGTGCTCCAGTGCATCACGGTGGATGGTTTGTCTATACAAGGTGTCAGGTAATATGAATTATTTGAAAAAATAATGACTGATTTTTACCATTGTTATCATTCTGTATCTGATGATGTGTAGTCTGAATATCCTTTGAAGGATGTTCTAGTTATGAATACAATTCGTCCTTGCACTGGGATGCTTGTTGCGGACCGATTAATTTCTGTTAAGGGATTGATGACGTCATAATCGGCCTTGCGCTTTATTAACATTTAAAGTTTTGTCCAACGCTGGTTTCTTCTTGATTAGTGATCTTTATGATCCTGTCCCTCTCTTTTAGTTTGGTTTTGAGTTTTCTAACCGTAACTAACTTGCTCATTGTCCTCGTCCTTTGTCCTGTTTCAGAGACCTGGTTGCCCATCCTGTGGTCGATTTTTAAAGGACCGATTTGCTCCACATTTGTGTTTTAGCTGCAGTCCCTGTGGACTGTTGCTAAAATGCGAGGTCTGTAAGCAGTGGGGGGGGGGGTGAGCTAATGGCTGACTTTTTATCATTACAGGCAAGGGAGAAGGTGGTGGAAGAGGAGAGGAAGGCGAAGAAAGAGGGTGTTAAGAAGGGTAAGAGGAAGGCCTCATCCGCGGTGGATATGGAGGCCTTCCGGTCCGAAATGTTGGGAGAGATGCAGAGGACAATAGAGGATTTGGTCCCAGAGTTGCTTCGCAGCATGCTGCCTGGGCCAGGTCCTTTGTTGTCCTCAGCATCTGCTTCGGAGCAGGTGATCCCCGCCTCTGAATCCGAGTTCCATAGGTCCGGTCCGTTGTTCGAGGTGGATTCAGAGGTGGCCCCGTTGATGGGGGCGGTCCACGACCCTGGCAGCAGGCTTGGTGCCGCGCCGAGGGCCGTGGACAACGGTTGTTGCTGGGACCCGCGGTCTGCTCATCAGACCCTGGGTATCCGCGCGCCGAGGGTGTCAAGACCTCCTATGACACCTTCCCTGGCCAGTCCGGGTTAGCTCTCTTTGCTGACCCGGAGTCTAATCTTTCTGGCCAGGAGGAAGAGGATTTCCTGCTAGGGTCGCCGTCTGGGGACGTGGCCATGGAGTACGACGTCGGTGCACCCCTCGCGGGGAATATAGGCGACGTGTTCCATGGTTCTACTCACGCAGGAGTAGAATTCACGGTCCAGAAGGTGACCCTGGGCGGTGCTGATGGCCACGGTTACCGCATACCTCGGCTTGCCGAGAGTATCGCTGGTGCTGGCCAGGGCCGTGGTGGGGCGGTGTCTGCCCCGCGCTCTACCACGGCGCCTGCTCCTGGTCAAGCCAGGGAGTTTAGCATGCCTGTTCTTTCGGGCCCGCATGCTTTCCCTGGCTTGCCAGGGGTATCAGCATATCCGCTGTCTAGTATAACTGCGTGCGCTCAGGAGGAAGACGAAGGCCCTTGTCTAGTACAGCGCTCGCAGTTAGCCACGGAGGAGGATTGGTCGGACGCTTGCCAGTGGCTGGTAAGCGTTCGGCCAGATCTGCCCGTGGAGCAGTCGGCAATCCAGCGTGACCATAGGCCGTGGTTAGCTGGTAGGCCGACTGCCACCGCTATGCCATCTCTGCCGCTGGCTGAGCATGTCGTGGACATGTTCGAGGCGGCAGAGACGTCCATTAAGACGAATGGGCGTCTCGCGAAGGCCCCTCGCGAGGTGGCTAGGCGTTGCCGCATCGTGCCCCTGGATTACCAGCGGTACGGTGTGGTGCCTAAGCCTAGCGTAGATGATCGCGCGGCTTTGGGCGAAGATGCGCGGCCAGGCTCCCGTTCTGACACGGGTGTCCTGTGCTCGAACGCGTTGCGTTCGGCTAATACCGCGCTACGTGATGCGGAGGAGAGTGGGAGAGCTTCGATTGCTGCTCTGTCCCACGTCTCCCAGCTGTTACAGGGGGTGGTAACAGCATCCGCTTCACGTCAGCCAAGCCCGGTCACAGTCCAGAGAGCCATCCAGGATGGTATCAACCTGGCTCTGGACTGTTTGACGCGGGCGGTGACCAGGAGTGTCCGGGCGAGGCGCACGTTTGCCCTTGACAATCTGTGCCCATCCCAGGACCTGTATAATAGGCTGCTGCGAACGCCTATGACAGGTCCTGGTCTCTTTGGAGGTGAGGGATGTAGGCACCTCCAGGAGACGGTGACTCTGGTCAACAACCAGAGGGCGCTGCGTGAGCAGTTTGAGGTGCTCCGGCGGGAGCGCGTTCGCGCAGCACCCCCTGCGTATCGTCCCCTGCAAGCTCGAGGTGGCGCTGGCTAGGTCAGAGGCCAGACACCATCGCAGCGCCGGCCTAGGCCGCGTGCGATTCGGCCAGCAGCGAGGGGGGCGCAGGCTCCCCAGGCGCAGCCAGCCAGGCAGCCACCCGCGCACCGTGGTGCGCGCAGTGCTGGGCGGGGCGCGCGGGGATCTGGTCGCGGTAATCGGGCCTGATGGGCCGGTTACCGTAGTGGGAACCACTCCGGTGTTTCAGGCCGAGAAGACAGTGCCACTCTCGCACTCCTTATGTCCACCTCTCTCCCTAGGTGGACCGGTGGGCGGCCGGTTGGCCGGCCACTTGCCAGAGTGGAAGCGGTTGACTCAGGACCGTTTAGTCTTGCGATGGCTTTCAGTCGGGTATCGTCCCGATTGGATGACAGGCCCGCCATCGAGACTGTCTCTCGTGCCGATCTGGACTCCGATTCCGAGGGATCCAGATCAAAGGTTGTGTATAGAGGAGGAAATAAATTCCCTCATACAAAAGGAAGCCATTCAGCCGGCGCAGAGGTGCCCGGGCTTCTATTCAACCCTGTTCTTAGTAACGAAAAACACCGGAGGGTGGAGGCCGATTCTCAACCTCAAGCCATTGAACAAGTTCATAGAGACGCCCAGTTTCAAGATGGAGACTGTGCGCTCGGTGTTGGCGGGGTTAGAGCAAGGAATGTGGACAGCGTCAATAGATTTGAAGGATGCTTATTTCCACATTCCCATAGAGAGGAGTTTCCGTCGCTTCCTGAGATTTGCATTCCAGGGCAGACAGTGGGAATTCAGGGTATTACCCTTCGGAATTTCCACGGCTCCTCGGGTCTTCACCCGTGTGGTTCTCGCGATCACTGCATACCTCCGCAGGAGAAGCATAGCAGTCCACACGTACATAGACGACTGGCTGTTGAAAGCGCACACCCGGGAATCGTTATCGGCCAATCTGGAGATTGTTTTGAAAACTCTCACGGACTTGGGCTGGATAGTCAATTTCCAAAAATCAGAGCTAACTCCATCCCAGAAGTTTGTTTACCTGGGCATGTTCTTCGATCTCGAGACGGGATATGTTTATCCCACTCAGGAGAGGGTTCAAAGACTCATCTCAGTAATACAGTCGGTGTGCGACAGTCGTCATGTCCTGGCACGGGTTTACTTGAGAATGCTGGGGTTGATAGTTTCATTGGAACCAGTCATTCCGCAGGCCGCCTTGCGCAGGCGCCCGATCCAGTTGTTTCTCATGACACAGTGGACCCAGAGTTCAGGTTCGCTGGACTCGAACGTGTCAGTGTTGGCGCCTCTGATTCACCACCTGCAATGGTGGTTGAATACAGAGAATCTCTTGCCGGGTGTTTTGCTAACCCCTCCCCACCCTCAGGTGACTGTATACAGATGCATCGATGGAGGGGTGGGGAGCTTGTCTGGAAGAGTCCACAATATCAGGGCTTTGGGATCTGGATCAGTCCAAGGAACATATCAATCTACTAGAGCTAAGAGCAGTAGTCCTGGGCCTGGAACATTTCTTACAGAAAGTTCAGCGCAAGATTGTTCTAATTCGTTCAGACAACTCAACAGTAGTGACTTACATAAACCGCCAGGGCGGAACGAAGTCGCCCAGTCTCTGTATGATGACATGGAAACTGCTTTGTTGGTGCCTAGATCATGGGATCACCTTGAAGGCAGTTCATATTCCGGGAAGGCTAAATCTGATAGCAGACTCATTGAGCCGAAGGATGAGTGTTTTACCCACGGAATGGCAACTAAATCAATGTGTGGCGGATCGTCTGTTCGACCATTGGGGGAAACCCAACATCGATTTGTTCGCAACGAAGAAGAATGCGAAGATGACGACGTACGTCTCTCCGATTCCAGACCCAAGCGCTTTCGCAACAGATGCGTTAGCTATCAGCTGGGCGGGAATGTATGCATACGCATTCCCTCCAGCAATCCTGATTCCAAAGGTGCTTCAGAAAATCAGGCAGCAGGAGTGCCAAGTGCTTCTGATCGCCCCGGATTGGCCAAGCCGATCGTGGTATACGGATCTGCTGGATCTTCTGGTCTGCAATCCGGTTCCTCTGCCTCTGATGGACGACCTTATCTTCCAGGGCAAGGTCCTTCACGACAATCCGTCAATGTTCCGATTGACTGCGTGGATGTTGTCAAGGAATCTAGAATTAAGGAGGGCTTTTCTGAGCAAGCGGCCATATTTATGGCCAAAGCCAGGAGGGGGTCAACCTCCAGAGCATATAATTATAAAATCAACAGATTTGCAGAGTGGTGCTCAAAAAGATGTATTGATCCAATGGACTCATCTATTCAGGTAGTGGCTGATTTCCTCTGTCACCTATATGATGCCTATAGCCTCAAGCCTAACTCTATTGCTGGTTACAAATCAGCATTAATGACTGTTATTCCTTGCTTGGCTAATAGGGGGAGTGATGAAGTAAGTACATTAAATGTATTAATTAAAGGCATGGGCAATCTAAGACCAAGGAATCCACCACTGATTCCAGTCTGGAGTTTATCTCTGGTGCTTCAGGTACTAGGAGATAAGCCTTTTGAACCACTTAGTTCCATTTCTATGAAAATGTTACCGCTTAAAACTGTATTTTTAATTGCTGCGGCCTCGGCAAGGCGTAGGAGTGAGATTCACGCCTTATCAGCCGAGGATGACCGTTTTGTGGTTACAGGGGAAGGCCTTAAGCTTCTACCTAGGATTAATTTCTTGGCTAAGAATCAGTCATTGAAATATCCAGGTCAACCTATTTTTTTGCCATCTTTAACTAGATATGATCCTAATTCTAAAGTATGGTGCCCCGTACGGGCGCTGCTCCGGTACAAACAGCGTACTTCGGAGTGGCGTACCGACCAGTCAGCGTTATGGTTGTCATATATTGAACCCCATGGCAGCGCGTCTAAGGACACCATTTCCAGGTGGATTGTAGAATGTATTCACTTTTGTCACAAATCCGCCACCGGGAGACAGGTTGATGTGGCCAAGGCTCACAGTGTCTGCGGTGTCGTGGCATCCACTGCCCTGTTTAGTGGGGTCCCTGTGGATGACATTATGTCCGTGGCTCAGTGGCACTGTGAGTCAAGTTTTACAGACCATTACCTCCGTGACACCTCTAACCCTCTCGCCTTGTCGATTTTGAAACATTAATCGTTTTAAAATTTTGTGAGGAGTGCTTCCGCATTGCTTATATACTTCGCACTTTAGCGATGGTAACAACCACTTGTCGGGACTGCATCAGGCTTCTCTACTGGGATCATGATGACAGCTTCCAAGTTCAACAAGGTCAGTCTTGTTCATGTGTTGTTCATTGTTACTTGTATTTTCACGTTACCCATTATTATTAATATGGTGATGGTTTATGTGGGAGGTGGTTCATCATAGAGAGTATACGAAAATGGAGCCTTTTCGTCTCTGTCCTATAGTACTGGGCACTAGTACGTAGAGAGCGTATAGGACATTGAGGTCATCTAGTCTTCCTCCCAGGAAGGGGGTGGGAGCGCATATGACATTCGGTATCTCTTATGCATCGGTTGTGTTATCCGATGGTTTGTCAAATCTTGACTGTGTTCTCACACATTTCAGACGTCATAAGTGCCTTAAACGCGTGAAAGCGTATAGGGAAGAGCTGGTCTTTTGACCTCGCCTCCCTCCCGCCAGATTCACTTTCGAATTCTGGCAATATCAAAAGTATTAGGGAGGTAAGTATACTCTTGATGTGAAATAAACGAAATCTAGGATTTCTTTTTTCACGAGAGAGTTGATACTTACCTCCCTAGATACGGACCCGGCCTCTCCACCCCACAGAGGCTCGGTCTTCAGGCTCTTGGTAGTTGCATGTGTTAGCCAATAAATTAGTCAGAGGAAGTAGTAGTCGGCACATGCGCGGTGGTGGGGCTGGCATCCGCCGGACTACCTCTGACTACCTGCCCAGTAGGGGCACCTAACTGTTTTTAATCTGAGTGTTTTATTGAGTGAAAGCCAATATTTAGCAATATCAAAAGTATTAGGGAGGTAAGTATCAACTCTCTCGTGAAAAAAGAAATCCCAGATTTCGTTTATTTCCTGCTAGGGTAGCCGTCTGGGGACGTGACCATGGACTACGACGTCTGTGCACCCCTCGCGGGGAATGCAGGCGACGTGCTCCATGGTTCTACTCACGCAGGAGTAGAATTCACGGTCCAGAAGGTGACCCTGGGCGGTGCCGAAGGCCAGCGTTACCGCATACCTCGGCTTGCCGAGAGTGTCGCTGGTGCTGGTCTGGACCGTGGTGGGGCGGGGTCTGCCCCACGCTCTACCACGGCGCCTGCTCTTGGTCAAGCCAGTGAGCTTAGCATGCCGGGTCTTTCAGGGCCGCATGTTTTCCCTGGTTTGCCAGCGGTATCAGCATACCCGCTGTCAAGCTCTGCTGCGTGCGCTCAGGAGGAAGACGAAGGCCCCCGTCTTGTAGAGCGCTCGCAGCTAGCCACGGAGGAGGATTGGTCGGATGCTTGCCAGTGGCTGGTGAGTGTTCGGCCAGACCTGCCCATGGAGCAGTCGGCTAGCCAGCGAGATCACAGGCCGTGGTTAGCTGGTAAGCCGACTGCAAACGCTATGCCATCTCTGCCGCTGGCTGAGCATGTCGTGGACATGTTCGAGGCGGCGGAGACATCCATTAAGGCGAATGGGCGTCTCGCGAAGGCCCCTCGCGAGGTGGCCAGGCGTTGCCGCACCGTGCCCCTGGACTACCAGCGGTACGGTGTGGTGCCCAAGCCAAGCGTCGATGACCGCGCGGCTTTGGGCGAAGATGCGCGGCCAGGCTCCCGTTCTGACACGGGTGTCCTGTGCTCGAACGCGTTGCGTTCGGCAAATGCCGCGCTGCGTGATGCGGAGGAGAGTGGGAGAGCGTCGATTGCTGCTCTGTCCCACGTCTCCCAGCTGTTACAGGGGGTGGTAACGGCATCCGCATCGCGCCAACCAAGCCCGGTCACAGTCCAGAGAGCCATCCAGGATGGTATCAACCTGGCTCTGGACTGCTTGACGCGGGCGGTGACCAGGAGTGTCCGGGCGAGGCGCACGTTTGCCTTGGACAATCTGTGCCCGTCCCAGGACCTGTACAATAGGCTACTGCGTACGCCTATGACAGGTCCTGGTCTCTTTGGAGGTGAGGGATGCACGCACCTCCAGGAGATGGTGACTCTGGTCAACAACCAGAGGGCGCTGCGCGAGCAATTTGAAGTGCTCCGTCGTGCGAGAGTTCGCGCAGCACCCCCTGCGTATCGTCCCCTGCAGGCTCGAGGTGGAGGTGGCCAGGTCAGAGGCCAGCCACCCATCGCAGCGACGGCCTAGGCCGCGTGCGATTCGGCCCGCAGCGAGGGGGGCGAGGGGGGCGCAGGCTCCCCAGGCGCAGCCAGTCAGGCAGCCACCCGCGTACCGAGGTGCGTGCGGTGCAGGGCGTGGCGCGCGCGGATCTGGTCGCGGTAATCGGGCCTGATGGGCCGGTTACCATGGTGGGAACCACTCCGGTGTTTCTGGCCGAGAAGACAGTGCCACTCTCGCACTCCTTATGTCCACCTCTCTCCCTAGGTGGACCGGTGGGCGGCCGATTGGCCGACCACTTGCCAGAGTGGAAGCGGTTGACTCAGGACCGTTTAGTCTTGCGATGGCTTTCTGTCGGCTATCATCCCGATTGGATGACAGGCCCGCCATCGTGACTGTCTCTCGTTCCGATCTGGATTCCGATTCCGAGAGATCCAGATCAAAGGTTGTGTATCGAGGAGGAGATAAATTCCCTCCTACAAAAAGGAGCTATTCAGCCGGCGCAGAGGTGCCCGGGCTTCTATTCAACCGTGTTCTTAGTAACAAGAAACACCGGAGGGTGGAGGCCGATTCTCAACCTCAAGCCATTGAACAAGTTCATAGAGACGCCCAGTTTCAAGATGGAGACTGTGCGCTCGGTGTTGGCGGGGATAGAGCAGGGAATGTGGACAGCTTCAATAGATTTGAAGGATGCTTATTTCCACATTCCCATATAGAGGAGTTTCCGTTGCTTCCTGAGATTTGCATTCCAGGGCAGACAGTGGGAATTCAGGGTATTACCCTTCGGAATTTCCACGGCTCCTCGGGTCTTCACCCGTGTGGTTCTCGCGATCACGGCATACCTCCGCAGGAGAAGCATAGCAGTCCACACGTACATAGACGACTGGCTGTTAAAAGCACACACCCAGGAAACGTTATCGGCCAATCTTGAGATTGTTTTGAAAACTCTCACGGACTTGGGCTGGATAATCAATTTCCAAAAATCAGAGCTGACTCCATCCCAGAAGTTTGTTTACCTGGGCATGTTCTTCGATCTGGAGACGGGATATGTTTATCCTACTCAGGAGAGGGTTCAGAGACTCATCTCCTTAATACAGTCGGTGTGCGACAGTCGTCATGTCCTGGCACGGGTTTACTTGAGAATGCTGGGTTTGATGGTTTCATTGGAACCAGTCATTCCGCAGGCGGCCTTACGCAGGCACCCGATCCAGTTCTTTCTCATGACACAGTGGACCCAAAGTTCAGGTTCGCTGGACTCGAACGTGTCAGTGTTGGCGCCTCTAATTCACCACCTGCAATGGTGGTTGAATATAGAGAATCTCTTGCTGGGGGTTTTGCTAACCCCTCCCCACCCTCAGGTGACTGTGTATACAGATGCATTGCTGGAGGGGTGGGGAGCTTGTCTGGAAGAGTCCACAATATCAGGGCTTTGGGATCTGGATCAGTCAAAGGAACATATCAATCTACTGGAGCTAAGAGCAGTAGTCCTGGGCCTGGAACATTTCTTACATAAAGTTCAGGGCGAGATTGTTCTTATTCGTTCAGACAACTCAACAGTAGTGACTTACATAAACCGCCAGGGCGGAACGAAGTCGCCCAGTCTCTGTATGATGACTTGGAAACTGCTTTGTTGGTGCCTGGATCACAGGATTACCTTGAGGGCAGTTCATATTCCGGGAAGGCTAAATCTGCTAGCAGACTCATTGAGCCGAAGGATGAGTATTTTACCCACGGAATGGCAACTAAATCAATGTGTGGCGGATCGTCTGTTCGACCATTGGGGTAGCCCAACATCGATTTGTTCGCAACGAAGAAGAATGCGAAGATGACGACGTACGTCTCCGATTCCAGACCCAAGCGCTTTCGCAACAGATGCATTAGCTATCAGCTGGGCGGGAATGTATGCATACGCATTCCCTCCAGCAATCCTGATTCCAAAGGTGCTTCAGAAAATCAGGCAGCAGGAGTGCCATGTGCTTCTGATCGCCCCGGATTGGCCAAGCCGATCGTGGTATACGGATCTGCTGGACCTTCTGGTCTGCAGTCCGGTTCCTCTGCCTCTGATGGACGACCTTATCTTCCAAGGCAAGGCCCTTCACGACAATCCGTCAATGTTCCGATTGACTGCGTGGATGTTGTCAAGGAATCTAGAATTAAGGAGGGCTTTTCTGAGCAAGCGGCCATGTTTATGGCCAAAGGCAGGAGGGGGTCAACCTCCAGAGCATATAACTATAAAATCAACAGATTTGCAGGGTGGTGCTCAAAAAGATGTATTGATCCAATGGATGCATCTATTCAGGTAGTAGCTGATTTCCTCTGTCACTTATATGATGCCTATAGCCTCAAGCCTAACTCTATTGCTGGTTATAAGTCAGCTTTAATGGCTGTTATTCCTTGCTTGGCTAACAGGGGGAGTGATGAAGTAAGTACATTAACAGGTTCCCTCTATTCTGTGCATGTTCCTCATACATGTATTGGTGGAACAGGTCCCCTCTATTCTGCTCATATTCATCTTACATGTATTGGTGGAACAGGTTCCCTCTATTCTGTGCATGTTCATCATACATGTATTGGTGGAACAGGTCCCCTCTATTCTGTGCATGTTCATCATACATGTATTGGTGGAACAGGTCCCCTCTATTCTGCTCATATTCATCTTACATGTATTGGTGGAACAGGTTCCCTCTATTCTGTGCATGTACATCATACATGTATAGCTGGAACAGGTTCCCTCTATTCTGTGCATGTTCATCATACATGTATTGGTGGAACAGGTTCCCTCTATTCTGTGCATGTTCATCATACATGTATTGGTGGAACAGGTCCCCTCTATTCTGCTCATATTCATCATACATGTGTTGGTGGAACAGGTTCCCTCTATTCTGTGCATGTTCCTCATACATGTATTGGTGGAACAGGTCCCCTCTATTCAGCTCATATTCATCTTACATGTATTGGTGGAACAGGTTCCCTCTATTCTGTGCATGTTCATCATACATGTATTGGTGGAACAGGTCCCCTCTATTCTGTGCATGTTCATCATACATGTATTGGTGGAACAGGTCCCCTCTATTCTGCTCATATTCATCTTACATGTATTGGTGGAACAGGTTCCCTCTATTCTGTGCATGTTCATCATACATGTATTGGTGGAACAGGTCCCCTCTATTCTGTGCATGTTCATCATACATGTATTGGTGGAACAGGTTCCCTCTATTCTGTGCATGTTCATCACACATGTATTGGTGGAACAAGTTCCCTCTATTAATCTGGATCATCAGAAAGACTGATGTCTGCTGCAGCTTCATGCACTAGAGCTTGCAATGTGTTGCGTTGGATTGTCAAAATAACCATTAGATTTTTCATGACTGAACTATGTCATTTTACTTTTTCACTTCAAGAGTATACTTACCTCCCTAATACTTTTTGATATTGCTAAATATCGGCGTTCACTCTATAAACACTCAGAATAAAAACAGTTAGGTGCCCCTACTGGGCACGTAGATAGAGGGTAGTCCGGCGGATGCCAGCCCCACCACCGCGCATGCGCCGACTACTACTTCCTCTTTGCTAATTTATTGGCAGAGAGAACACATGTTTTATGCTATTGTGCAATTTCACTGTTCAATGCGACTTAATAAGCCTTAAGAGTGTTTATATATTAGAAGATAAAGAACCTGGAAATGTCAGATAGAGTGGCTTCGCTGGAGGATGGCGCCGGATCTTTATATCAGGTGATTTCTAATATATTCTAGCGAGTTTTCCCCGGTGTAATGTGTTTCCGGGACTCGCGTTTACCGTGATAAGTGCCTGTTTTAGTTGTTTTATTTGAACATGGTGCTATATAAGACTAATCTCTCTCTGTGTTTATGTCCACAGGTCTTTGTGAGGATATGTAATGGACATCACAGCATCTGAGGTTTTGTTTCTCTCCACCAAGGTTCCATTTCCTACTAATACTGTTAGGTTATCTAACCAAGATTTTTATATCCAATGAGTTGGAGGCCTAGTATAAAGGTCTTCTCACTTTGCCCTCTTGATCCAATTCCTTCCCCAATGAGGTGGAGAGAGTTAAGAGGCGTACAGTTGGTGGAGTGCTCCAGTTCATCACGTTGGATGGTTTGTTTATACAAGGTATCAGGTATCTAAGTAATGATATGAGGTGAGGTTAATTATGAAAAGAAAATTAACTTTGATTGCCATTGTTATCGTTGTGTATTTGATGGTTGTGTAGTCTGAATAACCATTCTAACATGTTCTGGTTATGTATACAATTCGTCCGCACACCTTGTTGTTGGTTCGGATCGATTTATTTCTGTCATGGGATCATGATGTCATAATCAGCCTTGCTATTTATTAACAATTAATGTTTTGTCCAAAGCTGGTTTTGCTCAATTATTGATCTTTATGATCATTTTCCCTCTCTTTTAATTTGGTTTTGAGTTTCTAACCTTAAAAAAAAATTACTCATTTTCCTCGTCCTTTGTCCTGTTTCAGAGACGTGGTTGTTCGTCATGTGGACGTTTCTTAAAGGATCGTTTTGTGCCCCACCTTTGCTTTGGTTGCAGTCCCTGTGGACCATTGCTTAAGTGTGATGTATGCAAGCATTGATGGGCGACTTAATGTCTGAATTTCTATCTTTACAGGCGAAGGACAGGGTAGTGGAGGAGGAGAGGAAGTCGAAGAGAGAGGATGTGAAGGGTAAGAAGGGTAAGAGGAAGGCCTCGTCCGCGGTGGACATGGAGGCCTTCCAGACCGAGATGTTGGGAGAGATGAAGAGGACGATAAAGGATTTGGTTCCAGAGTTGCTACATGGCATGCTTCCTGGTCCAAATCCTTTGTCGTCCTCGGCGTCTGCTTTCGAGCAGGTAATCCCCGCCTCTGAATCACCTTTCCGTAGGCCGGTTCCGTTGTTCGACGATTCAGAGGTGGCCCCATTAGTGGGGGTGATCCACGACCCTGGCAGCATGCTTGGTGCCGCGCCGAGGGGTCGTGGACGGCTGTCGCTGGAACCCGTGGGCTGCTTATCAGTCCAGTGGTATCCGCACGCCGCGGGTGCCAGTACCTCCTATGGCACCTTTCCTGGCCAGTCCCGGTTAGCTCTCTTTGCTGACCCGGAGTCTAATCTTTCTGGCCAGGAGGAAGAGGATTACCTGTTAGGGTCGCCGTCTGGGGACGTGACCATGGATTATGACGTCTGTGCACCCCTCGCGGGGAATACATGCGACATATTCCATGGCTCTACTCACGCAGGAGTAGAGTTCACGGCGCAGAAGGTGGCCCTGGCCGATGCTGATGGCCAGCTATACCGCATACCTCGGCTTGCCGAGAGTATCGCTGGTGCTGGCCGGGGCCGTGGTGGGGCGGTATCTGCCCCGCGCTCTACCATGGCGCCTGCTCCTGGTCAAGCCAGTCAGGTTGGCATGCCTGTTCTTTCGGGCCCGCATGCTTTCCCTGGCTTGCCAGGGGTATCAGCTTATCCGCCGTCAAGCTCTGCTGCTTGCGCACAGGAGGAAGACGAAGGCCCCCGTCTTGTAGAGCGCTCGCAGCTAGCCACGGAAGAGGATTGGTCGGACGCTTGCCAGTGGCTGGTAAGTGTTCGGCCAGATCTGCCCGTGGAGCAGTCGTCTAGCCAGCATGACCACAGGCCGTGGTTAGCTGGTAAGGCTACTGCTACCACCATGCCATCTCTGCCGCTGGCAGAGCATGTCGTTGACATGTTCGATGTGGCAGAGACATCCATTAAGGCGAATGGGCGTCTCGCGAAGGCCCCTCGCGAGGTAGCAAGCCGCTGCCGCATCGTGCCCCTGGACTACCAGAGGTACGGTGTGGTACCCAGGCTGAGCATGGATGACCGCACGGCTTTGGGGGAAGATGTGCGGCCAGGCTCCCGTTCTGACACGGGAGTCTTGTGTTCGAACGTGTTGCGTTCGGCCAATGCCGCGTTGCGCGATGCGGAGGAGAGTGGGAGGGCTTCGATTGCCACTCTGTCCCACGTCTCACAGCTGTTACAAGGGGTAGTAACGGCTTCCGCATCGCGCCAGCTGAGCCCGGTCACAGTCCAGAGAGCCATCCAGGATGGTATCAACCTGGCTTTGGACTGTATGACTCGGGCGGTGACCAGGAGTGTCCGGGCGCGGCGCACATTTGCTTTGGACAATTTGTGCCCGTCCCAGGACCTGTATAATAGGCTACTTACTGCGTACGCCTATGACAGGTCCTGGGCTCTTTGGAGGTGAGGGATGTAGGAACCTCCTGGAGACGGTTACTCTGGTCAACAACCAGAGGGCGCTGCGCGAGCAGTTTGAAGTGCTCCGTCGGGAGCGTGTTCGCGCCGCACCCCCTGCGTATCATCCTCTGCAGGCTCGAGGTGGAGGTGGCCAGGTCAGAGGCCACCCACCAGCACAGCGTCGGCCTAGGCCGCGTGCGATTCGGCCAGCAGTGAGGGGGGCGCAGGCTCCTCAGGCGCAGTCAGCCAGGCAGCCACCCGCGCACTGAGTTGCGTGCGGTGCTGGGCGTGGCGCGCGATGATCTGGTCGTGGTAATCGTGCCTGATGGGCCGGTTACCGCGGTGAGAACCACTCCAGTGTTTCTGGCGAAGGAGACAGTGCTACTCTTGCACTCCTTATGTCCACCTCTCTCCCTAGGTGGACTGGTGGGAGGCCGTTTGGCCAACCACATGCAAGAGTGGGAACGGTTGACTCAGGACCATTTAGTCTTGCGATGGCTTTCAGTCAGGTATCATCCCGATTGGATGACAGGCCCGCCGTCGCGACTGTCTCTAGTGCCAATCTGAACTCCAGATCCGAGAGATCCAGATCAAAGGTGTATCGAGGAGGAAATAAATTCCCTTATACAAAAAGGAGCTATTCAACTGGCACAAAAGTGTCCAGGCTTCTATTCAACCGTGTTCTTAGTAACAAAAAACACCGGAGGGTGGAGACCAATTCTCAACCTCAAGCCGTTGAACAAGTTCATAGAGACGCCCAGTTTCAAGATGGAGACTGTGTGCTCGGTGTTGGCAGGGTTAGAGAGGGGAATGTGGACAGCTTCAATAGATTTGAAGGATGCTTATTTCCACATTCCCATAGCGAGGAGTTTCCGTCGCTTCCTGAGATTTCCATTCCAGGGCAGACAGTGGGAATTCAGGGTGTTACCCTTCGGAATTTCCACTGCTCCTCGGGTTTTCACCCGTGTGGTTCTTGCGATCACAGCATACCTCCGCAGGAGAAGTATTGCAGTCCACACGTACATAGATGACTGGCTGTTAAAAGCACACACCCAGGAAAGTTTATCGACCAATCTGGAGATTGTTTTGAAAACTCCACGGATTTGGGCTGGATGATAAATTTTCAAAAGTCAGAGCTGACTCCATCCCAGAAGTTTGTTTACCTGGGGATGTTCTTCGATCTAGAGACAGGATATGTTTATCCTACTCAGGAGAGAGTTCAAAGACTCATCTCAGTAATTCAGTCAGTGTGCGACAGTCGTCATGTCCTGGCACGGGTTTACTTGAGAATGCTGGGGTTGATGGTTTCGTTGGAACCGGTCATTCCTCAGGCCGCCTTACGCGGGCGGCCGATCCAGTTGTTTCTCATGACACAATGGACCCAGAGTACAGGTTCGCTGGACTCGAACGTGTCAATGTTGGCGCCTCTAATTCACCACCTGCAGTGGTGGTTGAATACAGAGAATTTCTTGGTGGGGGTTTTGCTAAGCCCTCCCCACCCTCAGGTGACTGTGTATACAGATGCATCGATGGAGGGGTGGGGAGCTTGCCTGGGTGAATCCACGATATCAGGGCTTTGGAATCTGGAACAGTCAAAGGAACATATAAATCTACTGGAACTAAGAGCAGTAGTCCTGGGTCTGGAACATTTCTTACAGAAAGTTCACGGCAAGATTGTTCTTATTCGTTCAGACAACTCAACAGTTGTGACTTACATAAACCGCCAGGGCGGAACGAAGTCGCCCAGTCTCTGTATGATGACATGGAGACTGCTTTGTTGGTGCCTCGATCACAGGATTACCTTGAAAGCAGTTCATATTCCGGGAAGGTTAAATCTGCTAGCAGACTCATTGAGCCGAAGGATGAGTGTTTTACCGACGGAATGGCAACTAAATCAATGTGTGGCAGATCGTCTGTTCGACCATTGGGGGAAACCCAACATCGATTTGTTCGCTACGAAGAAGAATGTGAAGATGACGACGTACGTCTCTCCGATTCCAGATCCAAGCGCTTTCGCAACAGATGCGTTAGCTATCAGCTGGGGGGGGGGGGGGGGAATGTATGCATACGCATTCCCTCCAGCAATCCTGATTCCAAAAGTTCTTCAGAAAATCAGACAGGAGGAGTGCCAAGTGCTTCTGATCGCCCCGGATTGGCCAAGCCGATCATGGTATACGGATCTGCTGGACCTTCTGGTCTGCAATCCGGTTCCTCTGCCTCTGATAGACGACATTATCTTCCAGGGCAAGGCCCTTCACAACAATCCGTCAATGTTCCGATTGACTGCGTGGATGTTGTCAAGGAATCTAGAATTAAGGAGGGCTTTTCTGAGCATGCAGCCATGTTTATGGCCAAAGCCAGGAGGGGGTCAACCTCCAGAGCATATAATTATAAAATCAACAGATTTGCAGAGTGGTGCTCAAAAAGATGTATTGATCCAATGGATTCATCTATTCAGGTAGTAGCTGATTTCCTCTGTCACCTGTATGATGCCTATAGCCTCAAGCCTAACTCTATTGCTGGTTATAAATCAGCTTTAATGACTGTTATCCCTTGCTTGGCTAATAGGGGGAGTGATGAAGTAAGTACATTAAATGTATTAATTAAAGGCATGGGCAATCTAAGACCAAGGAATCCCCCGGTGATTCCGTCTTGGAGTTTATCGCTAGTGCTTCAGGTGCTAGGTGATAAGCCTTTTGAACCACTTAGTTCCATTTCTATGAAAATGTTAACTCTTAAAACTGTATTTTTAATTGCTGCGGCCTCGGCTAGGCGTAGGAGTGAAATTCATGCCTTATCAGCCGAGGAAGAGCGTTTTGTGGTTACAGGGGAAGGCCTTAAGCTGCTACCTAGGATTAATTTCTTGGCTAAGAATCAGTCTTTGAAATATCCAGGTCAACCTATTTTTTTGCCTGCTTTAACTAGATATGATCCTAATTCTAAAGCATGGTGTCCCGTTCGGGCGCTACTTCGGTACAAACAGCGTACTTCGGAGTGGCGGACCGATCAGTCAGCGTTATGGTTGTCATATATTGAACCCCATGGCAGGGCGTCTAAGGACACCATTTCCAGGTGGATTGTAGAGTGTATCCAATTTTGTCATAAATCCGCCACTGGTAAGCAGGTTGACATAGCCAAGGCTCACAGTGTCCGCGGCGTAGTGACTTCCACTGCCCTATTTAATGGGGTTCCTGTGGATGACATTATGTCCGTGGCTCAGTGGCACTGTGAGTCAAGTTTTACAGACCATTATCTCCGTGACACCTCGAATCCTCTCGCCTTGTCGATTTTGAAAAAATAATCGCTTGTATGTTTTTTGAGGAGGGTTTCCTCATTGCTCATATACTTCACAATTAACTAATGGTAACAACCACTTTTTGGGACTGCATCGGTCTTCTCCACTGGGAAGAGGATGACAGCTGCCAAGTTCAACAAGGTCAGTCTTGTTCATGTGTTGTTCATTGTTGATTGTATTGTCACGTTACCCGTTGTTATTAATATGGTGATGGTTTGTGTTTTGATGTGGTTCATCATTGAGAGTATGCTAAAATGGAGCCTTTTCGTCTCTGTCCTATAGTACATGGCACTGGTACGTAGAGAGCGTATAGGACATTGAGGTCATTCTAGTCTTCCTCCCAGGAAGGAGGGGGGGGGGAGCGCATATGACATTCGGTCATCTCATCCATCGGTTGGTGTTAGCTGATGTTCATCAAATCCTGACTGTGTTTTCACACAGTTTCAGACGTTTAAGTGCCTTGAACGCGTGAAAGCGCATAGGGAAGAGCTGGTCTTTTGACCTCGCCTCCCTCCCGCCGAATTCCCTGTCGAATTCAGGCAATATCAAAGAGTATTAGGGAGGTAAGTATACTCTTGAAGTGAAATAAACGAAATCAAGGATTTCTTTTTTCACGAGAGAGTTGATACTTACCTCCCTAGATACGGACCCGGCCTCTCCACCCCACAGAGGCTCGGTCTTCAGCTCTTAATAGTTGCATGTGTGTCAGCCAATAAATTAGTCAGAGGAAGTAGTAGTCGGCGCATGCACAGTGGTGGGGCTGGCATCCGCCGGACTACCCTCTGTCTACCTGCCCAGTAGGGGCACCTAACTGTTTTTATTCTGAGTGTTTATTGAGTGAACGCCGATATCTAGCAATATCAAAAAGTATTAGGGAGGTAAGTATCAACTCTCTCGTGAAAAAAAGAAATCCTTGATTTCGTTTAATCAGCTAACATGTTACATATTTGATTATGAGATCATATACTCGAGTGACAGATCACGTCTCCATTATTCATGAATGATACTTAATGATAGTAAATTAACCATTTAACTGTCTGACTGCTGCAGTCCACCAGGCAATAATTTTAATTAACAATAACTCTGAACCTGCTGAATATTTTGAAAACAATTTGGCTGAAAGTTGTTGGCAGCTTAGCCACCAACAACCTTCAGTCAAATTGTTTTCAAAATATTCAGACATTCCAGAGATAAACCCCATGGAAAATGTAGTCTGCAGAAATTCAATAGGCAAATAGTTAATGCTCAAAATTGGTCAAAGAAATATAAAGAATTGCTTATAATATTAAATGTCCATTTGTATGACATGAAAAGGCTATTTTTAATGATGTACCACAGCAATCACTGAATTTTGGTGTTAAATTTGGAAAAAAAATTGGCTTCTTGGCTTACAAATTGATATTCCTAAAGCGCCTTGTAGAAGCTATTTTTGGCCAGCTTGAGCCTGTTGGTTTGACTGGAAGCCATTGAAGCATTCTGTTGGCAGCAATGGCTTACATTCAAATTACTTTAAGAAATATTAAAATTTGTTTAAGGGCACATGAATATTTTATGACTTTTTGTAAGCGTCTAATATTTCTTTATATTTCAGAATTCAGAGGTGCTTCATCATCTAACGATGCCATCAGTGGCTTTGAATCTACCTGAGGTTACTAAGCAACACATTGATGTCAGTAAGCCTAAAGTTGGTATCAATAAGCGACAAGTTGTTCAGTTTTTTTCTGGAGACTGGCAGGATGTATGCAAGATGCTTAAAGATAAACAACATCAGTATGTACACTTATCTTACCACTCGCCAATAGAGACACAATAAATGATTTATGACATTACAAATATCCAATAGCTTCCCCTCTGAAACCATGGTTGCCTGTTGCAGTATTTTGTGTTGAATGTTCCTTATAGGATTATCATGATGATAACACAGGATTCGCATACATTCGGAAAGCAGTTAAATTTTGGCAGCTGTCCTTGAAAGACCCTGCATTTGAAAATTGCCGTGAAAAGTACTTTAAAATTGTAGTAATGCATTGAAAGGTACGTAAATACAGCAACCATAGAGGAACGTTATTGAATATTTTGAAAAGGTGTTCAATATTTTGAAAATAATTTGCTTGGAAGCCATTGCTGCCTATATGCCAATTATTTTCAAAATAAGCATAAAGAGGGTGGTTGTATCAGGTCTGTCACGCTAAGTGTTACGTACCACTCTGATGTCAGAATTTTCAAAATTAAAGTAAAATATGAACTGGTGTTGATTTTTCAACAAATTTTGTGGAAGATGTTGCTGTCATTTTCTATTGACACCGTAAAAGATAGAATATTGATTTCTACTTTGAATAATACTTACCAGATGTACTATTATGATAATGTCTATTATCTAGTATAGCTCAAAATAAACAATTAAAACTCCGCACTCTCCATGCCTGCCCATACTGTGTCCGGGAATTACTATTAGCCTCAAGGTACCGAGTCAATTCCCAACTACAGTCAGATTCGTTTATTTTGCTCGACTATACACTCGCGTTTTTGTAGTCTGAAAATTAGCTTGAATTTTTGCATTTTGAGTGCTGTGAGCAAGTTCTAATCGCTGGCGTAATGCAAGGAAAAGGTAAATCGTCGCAGGGGCAGGTTGTATCAATCTAGAATTTATACATTCGTGCCATAATGACTGTTTGAATTTTCCTTGATTGGGCACATTGTTTTAAAATGGTAGCCGTTGTTGGAGCCACTCCGTTACCCATTAACCTTTTAATCTTATCCGAGTACTTGGTTAATTTCTTTTGCGACTCGGTTCCTTCCAAGATGGATGCGCCCGTAGCCAAGACGGCGCCGCCCATGTTTATCATTTTGTTTTGGCTTGGCATGTCTATGCACTCAGTTTTAAGCCAATCATTAGCTCTCGCTTCATTGTCGAGGGTGTTTGTAGCGATCGGTCATAATTTCTTGGTTATTTTAACGTTAGTTAATCTCCAAGTTGAGTTTATAAAATTTTCACTCTAAAAGTTTTTGAATAGTTCCTGCCTAAAAATTTGGTTAACATTAATCTAAGAGAAAGTTAATGTTTCTAAGTAATTTAATGATTGCAATCAAGTCATTGTGCGTGTTGCTCGCCTTCATGTTACCGTGTGCAGTGAGTACTCCGGCTGAACCAAACGGGACGCCGCGACTTCCAACATGTCAGAAGACTGAGTATCCAATGGAAGGGTAGGCATGGTCGAAGAGCCACTCGACAGTGTGCTAGCCGCATGCTCTGACATCTGCTCCTCGCCGGATCGCATTGAGATCCTTGGTCAGACACCAACCCGAGATGGTCAAACATCCAGCCAAGAACCTGCACCCACTCACCCTCATGATCGACGTGTGTGAGCTGAGAGGATTGTGAAGGACAAAGCGGCCAAGTTGGATCTGGCGTCCGTTAAATATTGGAGGAGTGCCTGAATGAGTGGATGGACTTGGCCTTGGGTGTCTGGGCGGCCCAATTTAAGGCGATGTTCGAGTTGTTCCAGTCCGCGGTCCCGTCGATGCAGTCTGATGCAGGACAACCAATTGGTGGTCGGGCCAGTTCTGTGGAGGGACATGCACCAGACTTTTCTCTCGCGCTGGCTTAAGAGCCGATGGCAGAGGAAGAGGATATTCTTCTGATGGAAGACTCTGGCAGTATCGCTATCATCAATTCCTTTTCAGAAATACCTTAGCTTATTGTTCCAAGACAATGTCTGGGAGTTCAATGCATTACCATTCGGTCTGACCATAGCCCTGAGGGTCTTCACCAAAGTGGTTCTCGCCATGACTAGCTGTCCATACTTACATAGGTGACTGGCAGCTGAAGGCGGGAAATCCAGTCACTTTGTGCAACAATCTTCAGGTAGTCCTGGCCTTACTAAAGGATGTAGAATGGATTGTGAATCTAGAGAAATCAGAATTGACTCCATCCCAGAAGTTTATGTATCTTGGAATTCTTTTCAATCTCAGGGACTGTGTGGCTTTTCCAGCGGAGAGCAGAGTCAAGAGTTTGCATGCCATTCTGGGGTCAATTTCTCTAGGAGGCTATCTGATGGCGCATCAATTTTTCAGGATACGGGGTTTGCTAGTATCTCTGGAGAAAGTGGTACCTTATGAGGCACTCAGGCGCAGGCCGATTCAGATGTATTTGATGTCATTTTGCGCTCAGAGAACAGATCTGTTATCTCTTGAGGATTCCAGTAAAAGAACCGTTGATATTCCATCTTCAGTGGTGGTTATCAGAACAAAATCTCCTGCGAGGTGTTCCTCTACAACCTCCTCAACCACAGATGTCCATCTACACAGATGCGTCGACGACGGGTTGGGGAGCAGTATTGGACGATCTGTCAGTGTCAGGGGAATGGGATTGAACCAATGCGCAGAAACACATAAATGTTCTGGAATTATTAGCGGTGGTCGAGAACTTAATCCGAGACAAGATTGTCCAAGTAAGGACAGACAACTCAACGGTGGTGTCTTATTTGAACCACCAAGTTGGGACGAGATCACCAGAGCTGTGCATGATGATATGGAACCTTCTGCTGTGGTGCCAAGAGAGGAATATTATTCTTCGGGCAGCACACATTCCAGGAAGATTGAACATCCTAGCAGATGCTCTCAGTCGAAGGATGGTTTGTCGTCCGGTGGAATGGCAGCTCAACCGGTCGGTAGCGGAGGTTCTTTTCAAACATTGGGGTAAGCCAAATGTGGATCTATTGGCGATGAAAGGAAATGCAAAGATGGTCACATATGTGTCACCTATCCCGGACCCACTAGCTCTAGCAGTAGATGCACTGGCAATAAGTTTGAACGGAATATACGCGTATGTGTATCCTCCAACAATTCTCATCCCAAAAGTTTTGGCAAAGATAAGAGAGGGTATATGCCAAGTACTACTTATCGGCCCTCATTGGCCAGGCCGATCATGGTTTACGGATTGGCTGCACCTTCTGGTCTGCAAACCAATCCCTCTTCCAGAGAGAAGGGATCTGATTTTTCAGAACAAAGGTCTGTATCTCCACAACAGACGGGAGATGTTCCAATTGGCTGCATGGATGTTATCAAGCAGCGAGCAATTGAGAGTGGCTTTTCTGAGCAAGCTGCGAAATTTGTTGCTTCAGCCGGAAGAAGGTCAACCACCAAGACATATAATTATAGAATCAACAAATTTGCAGAATAGTGTAAGAGAAGAGATATTAATCCCTTTTCTGCATCTGTTCATCATGTGGCAGATTTTATCTGTCATTTATACAAGGTTGACAAGCTTGTACCTTGCCCTAGCAGCATATAAGTCTGCATTAGCTTCAGTTGTTCCCAGTCTGGCCACTGTAGGAGTGGAGAACGACACTTTAAATGTAGTTTTTAAAGGAATGAGCAATTTGCTGCCTAGACAGCCAATTCCTATCCCAGCATGGAATCTATCTCTTTTTCTACAAGTTTTGGGGCATGCTCCCTTTGAACCAATTAGATTTATAGATATTAAACTGTTAACTATCATGTCAGTTTTCTTGGTTGCAGCAGCATCGGCAAGAAGAAGGGAAATTCATGCGCTTTCTGCCGAACAAGACCGTTTTGACATTATGGGTGAGGGTTTAAGACTATTACCACGTCTTTGTTTCCTGGCGAAGAATCAGTCACTTAAATATCCGGGACAGCCGATCAATTTGCTAAGTTTAATTAGGCATGACCAAAGCTCTTCTGCTTGGTGTCCTGTCAGATGTCTGAAAATGTATAAGAAATGTACTGGGGAGTGGAGAGATGACCCAAAATCTCTGTGGTTATGTCTCAAAGCTCCACATCTTCGTGCCTTGAAAGACACCATTTCTCGATGGATAGTCGATGCTGTTCAGATGTCGCATAAAATCGCTACAGAAAGCAGATTGATCGTGCAAATGCCCATCAAGTCCAAGCACTAGCAGCATCGGCCCTGTATAAGGGTGTCTCTTTAGAGGAGGTGATGTCTATAGCACAATGGCATGCAGAGTCGTAATTCACTGATTTCTACCTTCGCGAAAGCTCCAACACACTTAATCCAGTAGCCGTCGCCAATTTGTCGAATCTTAGCTAACGCCACGTCCGGCAACTATTTACGCATACATCGTAGGGTTCTTCCACATGCTTTGAGCAATGGTGATGCACATGATCTGTGAACGACTGTGGATTGAGCGGAGCTCCTGTTTTCTTAAGTTAAGTGACTAATATTACTTACAGTCGAATTCCCAGACTGAGTAAGTAAAAAGTCTGGTTCAAGAGTATCTTATTCATTGCAACAGACATTAGACTCGTTAAAATTTGAAAATCTTATCGATATACTGAAAGTTTTTTCAAAATTAGAAGTTACAGTAGCTTCTTTGCACTCTCCTGGACTGCTCTAGCTGAGACTTGGGGCTGACACAGGTATGGTGGGTGTTGCCTCCCCTTTGACATCCCTCTGGAATTTGTGCAGCCAAATGAGAGGGGAGTGCGGTCTAGACCATGGAAGTTTAGCACTCTATGAGTCAGATGGCGGAACCTAATGTGTATGCTGGGTTCTAGTCGCTTCACAACCTCCTCTGTCGGTTGGTAGATGAGAGCTGTTTCAAGGCTGACCTCCCACCGGCGTTTCTTGGCTGTCGTAATCCAGAGTTTATCATAATAGTACATCTGGTAAGTATTATTTTAAGTAGAATAAAAAAAGCATCCGCTTTTCTTTCTACGAGAATTGTTATTACTTACCAGATGTACTATGGCCTCCCTCGGCCGCCCCGCTGAGGTCAGGCTGAGCTGCTTTTGCTGTTTGGCAAGACAAATATAAGACGAATCTGACTGTTGTTGGAAATTGACTCGGTACCTGGAGGATATGGCAATTCCTGGACACAGTATGGGAAGGACCAGGAGAGTGCAGAGTTTTTAATTGTTTAATTTGAGCTAGACTAGATAATAGACATTATCATAATAGTACATCTGGTAAGTATTAACAATTCTCGTAGAAACAAAAGCGGATGCTTTTTTTAATCAGTGTGCTAAGGGTTAACAGAACAGGCCCTTGAAAATAGTTGAGGAAGGTCCTTGAAAAGTTCTTGAATGAAACAGTCAAATTTTGTGTATGAACTATGTAGCATTCAGCCATGACATTCCTGTATCTTACTTGATTACCTGAGGTACTATCAAAATTAATCAGGAAAATAGAAAGCTCATGATACATAAATGTAATGTCCATTTGGAGACAAAGAGAAGGCTATTTGTTAAGCCTTTAATGGCTAAATTTGCTCAAGAATATCAGAATATTTGCTTATTGAATTTTTAATTTGAGAGCCAAGAGAAGACTAATATTTTTAAATCTGCCACTGAAATGGCTGGTTGATTTATCAAGCCAGACATTTCAGTAGTAAATTCTCAGAAATCATATTCTGTCCTGCAAACGCATATTTCCTCAAGACTCCTGCACAGGCCAATTTTGACCTACTTCCCGATGAAGGGGTTAAGAATTATGGCTGTGTAGCAGGCTAGAAAGGATCTAAAATATTCCTATAATTTCACTTCAAGACTATACTTACCTCCCTAATACTCTTTGATATTGCTAAATATCGGCTTTCACTCAATAAAAACAGATTAAAAAGGTTAGGGGCCCCTACTGGGCAGGTAGTCAGATGATAGTCTGGCGGATGCTAGCCCCAACCACCGCACATGCGCAGACTAGTACTTCCTCTTTGCTGATTTATTGGCAGAGAGACCACATGCAAATATTTTCTATAAGGTTTTCTGCTGTTTTTTTCACTTTAAATACCTGAGAATTATGTCTGAACGTGCTACGTCTCCAGAGGAGGGCCCAGGACATAATCATCAGGTGAATTCAACTACACTTTAGCGAGTTTTGTTCCGTTGTAATGTGTGTCCGGGACTCGCGTTTAACGTGATAAGCGCCTAAAAAACTGGTTTATTTCTATTATGGCACTGTGAAATACTAATCTCTCATTGTGTTTTGTCCACAGGTATCTACCTATGATTGATTAGGACAGCACATCATCGGAGAGTTTGTTTTTCTCTCCACCAAGGTTCCTTTTCCTACTAACATTGTTAGGTTATCTAACCAAAGGTCTATGCCCAATGAGTTGGAGGCCTCAGAAGAAGGTCTTCTCACATTGCCCTCTTGGTCCACTTCCTTCCCCTTATAGGTGGAGAATAGTTAAGAGGTCATAGTGTTGTTGGAGTTTTCCAGTGCATCAGATCGGATGGTTTGTCTATGCTAAAGACTCAGGTATTCTAGTTATGATATGAGGCACTTCAATTATATTTGAAAATATTGATGAAATCTGCTGCCATTTTATCATTGTTTGTCTGATGTTTGTATAGTCTGTATACACCATCCTTTCCAGTTACGATGTTCTGGATATGAATACAATTCGTCCTTACATCTGGATGTTTGTTTCGGATCGATTTAACTTCTTATTTTTTAAGTTATGATGTCATAATAAGCCTTGCACCTTACTGTCTTTTAAAAGTTTGTCCAACACTGGTTTATTATTGGCTTGGGTCTTTATGCCCCCCCCCCCCCTCCCCAGCAACTGAAATACTCATTGTCTTCATCCTCTGGCTTGTTTCCGAGACCTGGTTGTCCTTCATGTGGAAGGTT
This sequence comes from Chaetoderma sp. LZ-2023a, assembly GCA_034401795.1. Classification (NCBI taxonomy): domain Eukaryota; kingdom Metazoa; phylum Mollusca; class Caudofoveata; order Chaetodermatida; family Chaetodermatidae; genus Chaetoderma; species Chaetoderma sp. LZ-2023a. The sequence continues at coordinate 93,902,900 of CM067366.1, read as the reverse complement.
TATCAGGGATAGATTTGCCCCCCCCCCACACTTATGCTCCCAGTGCAGCCCATGTGGGCCATTGCTTAAATGTAAGATCTGTAAAAAGTGGGGAGGAGAGCTAATGTCTGAATTTCTATCTTTGCAGACCAAAGAGAAGGCTCTAGAGGAGGAGAGGAAAGTTAAGAAGGAGGGTTCTGGTAAGAAGGGTAGGAGGAAGGCTATCTATGGATATGGAGGCCTTCCGTGTTGAGGTGATGGGAGAGATGAAGAGGACAATTAAGGATTTGGTCCCAGAGTTACTTTGTGGCATGCCTCCTGGGTCAAATCCTTCGTTGCCCTCTTCATCTGCTTCGGAGCAGATGATTCCCACTTCTGAATCTGTGTTTCCTAGGGACTTGCCAGTTTTCGTCCATGATTCAGAGGTGACCCTAATAGAGGGTAATGTCCACTATAAGGATGTTGGCAGCAGGCTTGCCGCGCTGGTTGTTCGTGGACAGGTGTCGCTGGAGTCTGGTGCCTGCTTATCAGGCCAGGATTATCCGCACACCATAGGTACCAATTCCTCCTATGGTACCTTTCCTGGCCAGTCCGGGTTAGCATTCTTCGTTGACCTGGAGTCTAATCTTTCTGGCCAGGAAGAAGAGGATTATCTGCTGGGTTCTCCTTCTGGCACTGTGCCCATGGATATTGACGCGCGTGCACCCTTCGGTGCACCTGTGGGAGGCCGTCTGGCCTTTCACATGCAAGAGTGGGAGCGGGTTACTCAGGACTGCTCAGTCTGGCGATGGATTTCAGTCGGTTACCATCCAGACTGGATTTCAAACCAGCCATCGCACCTGTCTCTTGTTCCGATCTGGAATCAAAATCCAAGAGATCCAGATCAACAGTTGTGTATAGAGGAAGAAATTCAATCCCTCATACTAAAAGACGCAATTCAACCGACACCTAACTGTTCGGGTTATTATTCAAACGTGTTCCTAGTGACAAAAAGCACTGGAGGGTGGAGACCAATTCTCAACCTCAAACCTCTCAACAGGTTTATCCTCACACCTAGTTTCAAAATGGAAACTGTAAGAACGGTGTTAGCAGGATTGAGGAAGGGAATGTGGATAGCATCAATAGGTCTAAAAGATGCCTATTTTCACATTCCAATTGTGAAGAGCTTTCGTTGGTTCCTGAGATTTGCATTTCAGGGCCACCAATGGGAATTCAGGGTTCTCCCATTTGGTATATAGATGACTCCTCGGGTCTTCACTCGAGTGGTCAAAGCCATGACGTCATACCTCCACAGGAGACACGACAATCCACACGTACATAGACTACTGGCTGTTAAAAGTGCAATCAAGAAAGTCTATCAGCGAATCTAGAGATAGTTTTGAAAACTCTTACAGAGCTAGGCTGGATAATCAACTTTCAAAAATCAGAGCTGACTCCATCCCATAAGATTGTTTACCTGGACATGTTCTTCGATCTGGAGGTAGGGTATGTTTACCCGTCTTACGAGAGAGTAGAACTACTCATCTCAGTCATACAGTCAGTGTGCAACAGTCGTCCTGTCCTGGCATGGGTCTACTTGAGAATGTTGGGGTGGATGGTTTCTTTGGAACCAGTCATCCACTGGCAGCCTTATGCCAGTGGCTGATCCAGTCATTTCTCATGACACAGTGGACCCAGAGTACGGGTTTCCCCACCCTCTGTTAACAATGTTCACAGATGCATCAATGGAGGGATGGGGAGCTTGCTCAGAAGAAAAGTATCAGGGTTTTGGAATCTGGATCAGTCAAAAGAACATCAATCTGCTGGAAATGCGAGCAGTAGTCTTAGCCATGGAACACTTCGTAGAGAAGGTCAAGGGCAAGAGTGTTCTGCTTCGATCAGACAATACAACAGTAGTGACTTACATAATCCGCCGGGGCGGAACGAAGTCACGCAGTCTGTATGATGACATGGAAACTGCTTTGCTGGTGCCTAGATCATGGGATTTCCCTGAAAGCAGTTCATATTCTGGGAAGGCTAAATCTATTAGCAGACTTATTGAGCCAAAGAATGAGCTTTCTTCCCGTGAAATGGCAAATAAATCAATGTGTGGCAGACCATCTGTTCAACCATTGGGGCAAGCCCAACATAGATTTATTCGCAATGAACAAGAATGTGAAGATGACGACGTACATCTCCGATTCCAGATCCGAGCGCTATCACAATAGATGCGTTAGCTATCAGCTGGGAGGGAATGTATGCATACGCATTCCCGCCAGTGATCCTGATTCCAATAGTTCTCCAGAAAATCAGGCAGCGGGAATGCCAAGTGATTCTGATCACCCCAAATGGGTCAAGCCGATCATGGTATACGGATCTGCTGGACCTTCTGGTCTGCAATCCTGTTCCTCTGCCTCTGATGGACAACATAATCTTCCAGGGCAAGGCCTTGCACAACAACCCGTCAATGTTCCAAATGACTGTGGATGTTGTCAAGGAATCAGCAGTTAAGGAAGACTTTTCTGAGCAAGCAGCCATGTTTATTGCAAATGTCAGAAGGGGGTCAACCTCCAGAGCATATAATTTTTAAATCAACAGATTTGCTGAATGGTGCTCAAAAAGATATATTAATCCAATGGATGCATCTATTCAGGTAGTAGCCGATTTCCTCTGTCACCTTTTTGATGCCTATAGCCTCAAGCCTAACTCTATTGCTGGCTACAAGTCAGCTTTGATGTCAATTATCTCTTGCTTGGCTGATAGGGGAAGTGACGAAGTCTGTTCAGTGAACACTTTAATAAAAGTAATGGGTTATCTAAGACCGAGAAATCCACCAGCGATTCCGTCTTGGAGTTTATCTCTAGTATTTCAAGTGCTAAGAGATAAGCCCTCTGAACCACTAAGTGCCATTTCTATGAAAATGTTGACACTTAAAACTGTATTTCTAATTGCTGCGGCCCCTGCAAGATGGAGAAGCTACAGGGGAAGGCCTTAGGCTTCTACCTAGGATAAATTTCTTGGTTAAGAACCAGTCTTTGAAATATCCAGGTCAATCAATTATTTTTACCAGCTTTAACTAGGTTTGATCCTAATGCAAAAGCATGGTTCCAGTCCGCACATTAAACAGGTACAAACAACGTACACAGGAATGGCGGATGGACCCATCCTCATTATGGTTGTCTTATATTGAACCCCATGGCAGGGCATCAAAAAGCACTATATCTAGGTGGCTTGTGGAATGTATTAAATTTTGCCACAAATCAGTCACTGGTAAACAAGTTGACTTAGCCAAGGTTCACAGTGTCTGTGGCGTAGTGGCATCCACCCCCCTGTTTAACGGGGTGCCGGTGGATGACATTATGTCTGTAGCGCAGTGGCACTGTGCGTCAAGTTTTACCAACCATTACCTCCATGACACCACTAATCCTCTTGCCATATCGATATTCAAAAGATGATCAGCTGTATATATTGTAGATAAGTTGCACTTGCTGTTTTCAGATAGCACATTTTAATTGTGGAAACAACTGCATATTCGTGTATCATATTTCCTTCACTGATGTGGACTTGATGGATACAGCTTTCATGCCTAAGTTCAGTACTGCCTTTTGTTGTTACATAATTTATTGTCACGATGTATTACCCTTATTTTACAAGGATGTAATGGTACATGTACCTGTGTATTATGTGATTCATTTATTGAGAGTATACGAAATGAAGTCTTTCGTCTCGTGTCCTGTAGTACTTAGTACCAGTACTTAGAGAGCATATGGGACATTGAGGTCATAGCTTCTCCTTTCCCAAAAGGAAGTGGGGTGGGCTTGGGGAGCGCATCTGACATATGGTCATTACTCTCACCATCAGTTGTGTTATCTGATGTTCAAATCATTGCCTGATTGTGTGTGTCACACAATTTCAGATGCTAGTGCTTCATGTGCAAAACACGCAAGGGATGAGCTGATCTTTTGACCTCGCCTCCCTCCCGCTAAATACTCTTACGAATTCTGGCAATATCATAGAGTGTTAGGGAGGTAAGTATATCTCTTGAAGTGAAATAAACGAAATCACGGATTTCTTTTTTCACAAAAGTGTGGTTATACTTACCTCCCTAACACGGGCCCGGCCTCTGCCCCACAGAGGCTCGGTCTTCAGGCGTTTAAGTTGCATGTATCAGCCAATAGTCAAGCTGAGGCGCGATGTTGGGGCCGGCATCCGGCTGACTGTCACATGTCTACCTGTCCAATAAGGGCACCTATATTTTTTAATCTGGGGTTATTGAGTGAAGGGTGATATTTAGGAAATATCATAGAGTGCTAGGGAGGTAAGTATAACTACTCTCTCGTGAAAAAAGAAATCCGTGATTTTGTTTATTCTGCTCCTTGTTGACAATTTTTGTGTATCTTTTTTGTTTCCGCATACTTTGATTATTTTCTTGAGTGCGTAATTGAATGTCATCATCAGGCCCTCTATTATTTTTCAGGTATGATTTGATTCTAACAGCAGAAACAATATACAATATTGAGAGCTATCCTAAGCTGCATGACATCTTTGACAGTCTTCTTCATGATAAAGGAGAAATGTATCCTTGGTTTAATCGAGGGATCCAATGTGTCACTCAAGTATCTGTTGGCATAATCAAAATGACATAACTCTGTTACGAAATGTTAAAAAGTCTGTCATGAAAGTGTAGAAATTGTATGTCTGGTTAATGTTCAATTTAATTAATAAAGATTCTCCGCCATGTTGGTTATGACTGATTTAAGACACTATTAGGGGTTCTTGGCGGTCAGAATCAAAGTGTTGATGACCATGCACTTTCCCCCCCCCCATATTGGGGTTTCTTGGTGGTCAGAATCAAAGTGTCGATGACCACACACTCCCCTCCCCCCTGTACATGTATTTTCGGATAGCTATTAGCTCAGCCTTTTTACCAAAGTAGGAATCACTGCGAAAATATAATTATGATACCCTGAAGCAGCAGTGCATTCTTTTGGGCAACTTTCCGTAATCCTAAAAGCAGATAAACATTAGCTCCAGGGAGAGGATCTCACATGGTCTGCTCTCGAAACACTAGGTGACGGATAAAGACACAGATCATCATCTAAATTAATGGTGACTGGGTGTGGCCTTCGAGCCCTCCATGCCTTCACAGGAAGGTCACCATAGTTGGATATATTTTTCTTTCTCCCCACCCTGTTTCTGTAATGTGACTTGTTCTTGTCTTGTTATTCGTGGTCGTGCTGTGGTACGCGGAGGGATCACGTTTCGATTCTGAAACTACCACCAGACGACATGTTTGCATGCTGTCGGTCTGAGGGGGGATGCTCCATGGCATTACCAGAGATGGGCATCAAGCATCCTCGCCAGGAAGACTATCTCGTTAAAGATAAGTAAGCTCTAAGCTATTTGTGGCCTAAACCATGAATGTTTGGAACCAATAACAAACTGTTAGTTTAACTCCATTAAGAAGGCCCGCAGAAATAAAGCGACACCTACTAAATCAGTATCTTTAACTCACAAGGTGACGGTGTTGAATTCTTCGGAAATCGCCCACCCCATCTTCACGTAAATCAGCGTGCATCCCAATAACCAATAATTACACTAGGCTGATCCATTTTCTCACTCTTAGCTTTGTTTGAACTGGAGAGTGGCCCTTTTTGCCACATCTCCTCCTCCGCTTTGGCGTTGTAGGCATATTCCTGTGATGGAGGCCTGCGCGAGGCACTTTCCTTTTGCAGCCAAAAATTGTTTGACCATCCTGAGGTAACTATAGTTTATATTAAACCCGCTACAGTAGCTGCGTTAGGATCCTCCTTTACAGGGATAACTCACAGAATATACACAGAGATCGGTGAGGTACCTCTGGCGAGATACAAAACAAATAAGACCATTCCATTTGTATATACTTATTAAATTAGCAGCAAACGAGTACAATTATTTGTCTGCTATAGTATATTTTTATTATGTCTCAATTCTAAATTAGTAACAATGAACTGACACTGTTGACACCAACAGCTGGGATGACAACGGTGCGGTTCAACTTCTGCGGCAATGGTCGCATGGCCCCACTGGAACGTGATCATTCCACCGACTCTAGAGGTCGGTCTTTGTGGAGTCCAGAGAGATGTGGTTATTCTTCACTATCCCCGAGGCCAGCTAACCAGCATCATCGGGCTGACATACCGTGCACCTGCGGTACCAATGTACAGGATGATTACACGAAGCAACGCGTACCCTGGAGGCTAAAAAGTAGTCAGAAATGGATGGGACCTATACTAGCTACATGTAGATACAGAATTCTCTACATGTATTGATATGTGAGCTTATAAATCTCCAATTGAAATATGCATGTATGTGTAAGAATAGCAATATCAAGTATGTAGTCAATATTCAACAGATATCACATCAACTTCCATCACTTCGAAATGATGGTTCTCTAGGCTGCGTGATGTTAGAATGTTTCTATAACCTGTGTGATCTTATCATGGTGGATCTCTAGGCTGCGTGAGGTTATCATAGTTTGTCTCTAGGATGTGTGATGTTATCATGGTGTATCTCTAGGCTGTGTGATCTTATTGTGGTGGATCTCTTGGCTGTGTGATCTTATCGTGGTGGGTCTCTAGTGGGGCTGCGCGATATACCGATACCATATTTAAAACCGATATCCTGCACTGACGGTTTCATAACCGATTATAAAAAATAAATATCGAAAAACCGAATATGAACATATTTTCGGTTTTTCGTATCAGGATTGTTAAGAATAAAAGATACTAACGAGCATGAAAAGCGTAATGAATAATAATGGCCAGACTTTCCATTAAGCTACGTTCGGGGCAACTAATAATTGAACGTGACCCCAATTGCGCGTATTGTGTAACTCCATGTAACTCGCTGTACGCCTAGAGAAATCAAGCAGCGAATTAATTAAATAAATATCCACTCGTCTTTTCTCTGGTAGTCTCAGATAAATTTTCAATATAAAACACAATACTAACGCAGGAATTTGTCATTGAAATTTGTATCGGGGAAACATTTCTAAACAATGGCATCCATTTTATTTACGTCACCGGCTAATTAACATAATGCAAAGTCGTCCCAAAACTAAATCGCCAGAATGCATAAAAATCTCGCCAATAAATATAATGCTGAATACATTTTGCTGATTAGGATACAATTTTAAATAAAATTATTACTCAAACCATTTTTAAAACGTTATCTTCTATACACAATATCATATTAACTTATGAAATTCGCATTCGCAATATTACAGTTAATATTTTCTTCAAGGCATGATTTCGTCCTCGTGCCAAATTGGAAATGAAAGAAGAAAGGGAGATAATTACATCATAATTAATTACAATCACGTGATTTACGTCTTTTCGCAACCTATTTTGCTGATTTATGATTAATAAACGATGTTTATTTAACTGTGCGTAATATTTAGGTGGTCTAATTAATAATTTCACTCCCGCGATGATGGATATTATGAGGTATATTAAGCTTTAAAGGCGTAAAACATTACAAATGTATCAGGGCGTGAAAATACGTTTTGTGTTCGTGCTATTTTTCGTCATTTAAATTTTTTGTTTCATGTCCATAAAACCGATATTCGGTTAAAACCGATATGAAAAGTCATATCGAAACCGATATGGCTGTAAGCCAAACCGCGCAGCCCTAGTCTCTAGGCTGTGTGATCTTATCCAGGTTTGTCTCTAGGATGTATGATGTTATCATGGGGGGTCTCTAGGCTGTGTGATCTTATCATTGTGTGTCTCTAGGCTGTGTGAGCTTATCATGGTGGATCTATAGGCTGTGTGATCTTATCATGATGCAGATGGTTTTATAACCTGTGAGATCTTACCATGGTATTTCTCTAGTCTGTGTGATCTTATCATGGTGTTTCTCCAGTCGGTGTGATCTTATCATGGTGTTTCTCTAGTCTGTGTGGTCTTATCATGGTGGTTCTATAGGCTATGTGATCTTATCATGGTGGGTCTCTAGTCTGTGTGATCTTATCATGGTGGGTCTCTAGGCTGTGTGAACATATCATGATTATTCTATAACCTGTGTGATCTTATCATGATGGTGCTATAACATGTGTGATCTTATCATGGTGGTTCTATAACCTGTGCGATCTTATCATGGTGTTTCTCTAGGGTATGTGATCTCATGGTGTTTTAATAACCTGCAGAATGTTAAAATGATTGTTCTCAATATGAGTGATCATATCAGGGTTTTTTTCTAGGCTATGTGATCTTATCATGGTGGTTCTTTAACCTGTTTGAACTTATAATGGTGGTTCTATAGCCTGTGTGATCTTATCGTTGTGGTGCTATAACATGTATGACCTTATAATGGTGGTTCTATAACCTGTGTGATCTTATCATATTGTTTCTGTAGGCTGTGTGATCTTATCATGGTGTTTCTCTAGGCTGTGTGATCTTATCATGGTGGTCCTATAACCTGTGATGTTATCGTAGTCACTGTGGTTCTATAACTATGTGTGATCTTATCATGACAGCGCAATAACATGTGTGCTCTTATCATGGTGGTTCTATAACCTGTGTGAACTTATAATGGTGGTTCTATAGCCAGCATTATTTTATCATGGTGTTTCTCTAGGATGTGTGATCTTATCATGGTTGTTCTATAAACTATGTAATCGTATCACGATGACGCTATAACCTGTGTTATCTTATCCTGGTGTTTCTCTATGCTGTGTGATCTTATCATGGTGGTTCTATAATGTGTGTGATCTTATCACGATGGCACTATAACCTATGTAATCTTATCATGATGGTGCTCTAACCTGTGTAATCTTATCATGGTGTTTCTCTAGGCTGTGTGATCATATCATGGTTGTTCTGTAGCTTGTGTGATCTTATCATGGCGTTTCTCTAATGTGTGTGATCTTATCATGGGGTTTCTATAAGCGCCAGGATGTTAAAATGATGGTTCTAAACCTGAGCGATTTTAGAGTTTAGAACTCTAGGCTGTGTAATCTTATCATGGTGTTTCTATAACCTGTGTGATCTTATCACGGAGGTTCTATAACCTGTGTAATCTTATCATAGTGATTGTGATCTTATCATGATGGTTCTATGACCTGTGCAATCTTATCATGATGGATCTCTAGTCTGTGTGATCTTATCATAATGGTGCTATAACATGTGTGATCTTATAATGGTGGGTCTATAAGCTGTGTGATCTTATCATGGTGTTTCTCAAGGCTGTATGATCTTATCATGGTGGTTCTATAATCGGCAGGATATTAAAATGATGGTTCTAAATCTGAGCGATCCTATCATGGTGTTTTGCTAGGCTGTGTGATCTTATCATAGTCTTTCTATAACGTGTGTGATCTTAACATAGTTCCATAACCTGTGTGATCTTATCATGGCGGTGCTATAACATGTGTGATCTTATAATTGTGCTTCTATAACCGGTGTAATCTTATCATGATGGTTTTATAACCTTGACATCTTATCATGGTGTTTCTCTAGTCTGTGTGATCTTATCATGGTGTTTCTCTAGTCTGTGTGATCTTATCATGGTGGTTCTATAGGCTGTATGTTCTTATTATGGTGGGTCTGTAGGCTCTGTGATCTTATCATGGTGTGTCTCTAGGCTGTGTGATCTTATCATTATCGTTTTGTAACCTGTGTGATCTTATCATGGTGGTTCTATAACCTGTATGATCTTATCATGGTGTTTGTCTAGGCTTTGTGATCTTATCATGGTGTTTCTCTAGTCTGTGTGATCTTATCATGACGTTTCTCTAGGATGTGTGATCTTATCATGGTACTTTAGGCTGTGTGATTTTATCATGGTGTTTCTCTAGACTGTGTGATCTTATCATGCTGTTTCTCTCACACGTGTGATCTTACATTGTGATCTTATGATGGTGGTTCTATAACATATGTGATCTTATATTTGGTGGTTCTGTAGGCTGTGTGATCTTATCATGCTGACTCTTGGCTGTGTGATTTTATCATGGTGTCTCTCTTGGCCATGTGATCTTATCATGATGATTCTATAACCTGTGTGATCTTATCATGGTGGTTTTATAACTTTGTAATCTTATCATGGTGGTTATATAACCTGTGTGATAATATGGTGGTGATAATATTATGATGGTTCTATAACCTGTGTAATCTTATCATGATGGTGCTATAACATGTGTGATCTTATCATGGTGGTTCTATAACCTGTGCGATCTTATCATGGTGTTTCTCTAGGGTATGTGATCTTCTCATGGTGTTTTAATAACCTGCAGGATGTTAAAATGATTGTTCTCAATCTGAGTGATCTTATCATGGGGTTTCTCTAGGCTATGTGATCTTATCATGGTGGTTCTTTAACCTGTTTGAACTTATAATGGTGGTTCTATATCCTGTGTGATCTTATCGTTGTGGTGCTATAACATGTATGACCTTATAATGGTGGTTCTATAACCTGTGTGATCTTATCATCTTGTTTCTGTAGGCTGTGTGATCTTATCATGGGGTTTCTCTAGGATGTGTGATCTTATCATGGAGGTCCTATAACCTGTGATGTTATTGTAGTCACTGTGGTTCTATAACTATGTGTGATCTTATCATGACAACGCAATAACATGTGTGCTCTTATCACGGTGGTTCTATAACCTATGTGAACTTATAATGGTGCTTCTATAGCCAGCATTATTTTATCATGGTGTTTTTCTAGGCTGTGTGATCTTATCATGGTGGTTCTATAAACTATGTAATCGTATCACGATGACGCTATAACCTGTGTTATCTTATCCTGGTGTTTCTCTATGCTGTGTGATCTTATCATGGTAGTTCTATAATGTGTGTGATCTTATCACGATGGCGCTATAACCTATGTAATCTTATCATGATGATGCTCTAACCTGTGTAATCTTATCATGGTGTTTCTCTAGGCTGTGTGATCATATCATGGTTGTTCTGTAGCTTGTGTGATCTTATCATGGCGTTTCTCTAACGTGTGTGATCTTATCATGGGGGTTCTATAAGCGCCAGGATGTTAAAATGATGGTTCTAAACCTGAGCGATTTTAGAGTTTAGAACTCTAGGCGATGTAATCTTATCATGGTGTTTCTATAACCTGTGTGATCTTATCACGGAGGTTCTATAACCTGTGTAATCTTATCATAGTGGTTGTAATCTTACCATGATGGTTCTATGACCTGTGCAATCTTATCATGATGGATATCTAGTCTGTGTGATCTTATCATGGTGGTTCTAAAAGCTGTGTGGTCTTATTATGGTGGTTCTATAAGCTGTGTGATCTGATCATGATGGTACTATAGGCTGTGTGCTCTTATCATGGTGGTTCTATAGGCTGTGTGGTATTATCATGGTGGTTCTGTAGGCTGCATAGTGAGTTGAGCAATCTTTATCATCATTAAATCGATGGACATGACTTGTCAAAATATATATATAGTGTTATACATGTAATGGGACAGATGTCTTATTCAAGGGAAGTAACCGTCTCAATGTAGATATCTTTTGTAATAAATGGTGAGTTGTCCCTCTTACTGCGCGGTTTCAGTTCATGCACATTTTCTTTTCTGATTAGGGTCCCGTGCTGGAAGGTGTGTCTGTCTATATCCACAATATTTCGTAAACAACATATCATACAGATCCGCTTCAGAGATTTTAATGAAACTTGGGATATGTCTCAGTTATGATAGGCAGATGTGCATTTTGAGGAAGTCACCGTTATATGGCCAAGATTTTGGGTGAAATGGGCTTTTTAATGCAAAAACTCACCATTTGTGTCAATATTCTCATAAACACCATATCATGCGGAATCGGTTAAAATAATTTAATGAAACTTAGCAGGTAGTTTCTTTATGATGGGTACAGGTGCATATTGGAGGATTCACCTTTATAGGTCCAAGATTTTGGTTGGTAATGGGGGTTTTAATGCAAATATTTTTTTCCAATTTCCTTTTTTTGGGATTTTTAATTATTATTATTATTATTATTATTATTATTATTTTATTTATTTATTTTTTAATAATGTGAAGGCTTTGAATAAAATTGCTACCTACGACATAGAGAAAAATATATCCAGTAATTGCGGGGGTGAGGGTGTGGTTGGGGTGGGATGGGGGTGGATGGCCCTCTGAGTCAAACAACGTTTTCTAGTTTAGATAACTTATAACCTGTAATAATTTATATAATGTAAACAGATTGTTCGGTTAACCCTTTTCAACCTGGCTTTTTCAGTGGCATTGATAAAGCTTCATTTGCAGATCAAGAGAAGACTTATTTGCAAATTGACTACTGGCATGACTAACTTGCCAAGCCAGTCACTCGCTAAGCAAGTCATTCCAGTGGTCAATTTTCAAAAACACTCTTCTCTTGATCTGAATATGGACAACTTTTGTGGGAAAATTTAAATTTTCTTAATAAAATTTGGGAGTTAACGTGTTAGCACAGATCCTACAGGTGTGAACTTTGAAATGATAGACCCCCTAAGTTCTATCAAATTAGATATCGTGTTAACTTAATTAGTTTAACCATTTCATGATGAAACCAGCCAAAACCAGCCTCTGCAGTGGTGGTGAGGAATGCCCATTTGCACAACAAGAGAATACTATTTTGGAAAATTTACCACTGGAATGATTGGCTCGGTAACCTGCGGCTATCTTGGACTTTGGCCGATTTTTAGAAACATCTTTAAAAATCTTCTCTGAAACCGCTTGAGACATTGAAGTAAACCTTATGAAATATGATCTGGGGCAAGAGCTGAACGAAGTTTGTTCAAGGGAACTTGATTGGTCAAATAGTTCAGCGGTCATCCTGGTTGACCTAGTTTTAGTGAAAAGGACTTCTCCAGAACCACTGAACGGATAAGGCCAAAATTTGGCAGATATGATTAGGGACTAAGGGCCATTAAATTTGTTCAAGAGAAGTTGATCCATCAGAAAACATGGCTGCCGTGGGCCAATCAAAATATAGCGTGTTTGGTGATCATATTGGATTTTTTTATTTGATGGATTTTAAGGCCAAAATTGGTTTTTGCATATTCTGATCTCAAATTTGTAATTTTCGAAACGGTCGGATAAGGTGACCATCTTGGATCATTTTCCCGCCAAAAGCTCCCATACTAAAGCAATGGGAAATTTAAAATGTTTTCTTCTCGAACACTGCTGGGTCGATTTCAATATATTGGGCAGGAAGCATCCTTACGGCATAGAGATTCAAGTTTGTTCAAAGGAAGCCGATCGGCCAATTTGTCCAGCAGCCATCTTGGATTTCGGCCGATTTTTAGAAATGTTTTTTAAAATCTTCATCTCCGAAACCGTTTGAGGGATCGATTCAGGACTAATGAAATATGATCTAGGGCAAGAGCTGAACTGAGTTTGTTCAAGGGAACTTGATTGACCAAATGGTTCGGCAGCCATCTTGGATGACCTAGTTTTTGCAAAAATTACTGCTTCCCCAGAATCTCTGAAGTGATCAGGCCGAAATTTGTATTATATGATTAGGCAATAAGCGCCATTAAAGTTTGTTCAAAAGAAGTTGATCCGTCAAAAAACATGGCCGTCATGGACCAATCAAAATATAGTATGTTTGGTGGCCATATTGGATTTTTTTGTTTGATGGATTTTGATGCCGAAATTGGGTTTATATGGGTCTTTGGGTATTCTGATCTCAAATTTGCAATTTTCAAAACTGTCGGATAAACGGCGGCCATCTTGGATCATTTTCCCACCAAACGCTGCCATACTAAAGCAATGGGAAATTTAAAATGTCTTCTCGAGAACTGCTTTATATTATTACTCAATTATATTTGGCAGGAAGCATCCTTACGGCATAGAGATTAAAATTTGTTTAAAAAACATGGCCGTCATAGGCCAATCAAAATATAGGGTGTTTGGCGGCCATATTGGATTTTTTGGTTTGATGGATTTTGAAGCCGAAATTGTTTTTATGTAGGTTTTTGGGTATTCTGATCTCAAATTTGCAATTTTCAAAACTGTCGAATAAACGGTTTGCTGGCCATCTTGGATCATTTTCCCGCCAAAAGCTCCCATGCGAAAACAATGGGAAATTTAAAATGTCAGATCGAGAACTTTTAGGCCAATTTCAATTATATTTGGCAGTAAGCATCCTTACGGCATAGAGATTCAAGTTTGTTCAAATGAAACCGATCGGCCAATTTGGCCAGTGGCCATCTTGGATTTCAGCCCATTTTAGGAAACGTCTTTAAAAATCTTCTTTTCCGAAACCGCTGGGGGAATGATTCAAAATTCATGAAACATCATCTAGGGCAAGAGGTAAGCCAAGTTTGTTCAAGAGGACTTGATTGACTAAATGGTTCGGCAGCCATCTTAGATGACCTAGTTTTCCCCAAAACGACTTCTGTAGAACCACTGAAGTGATCAGGCAGAAATTGGGGAGAAATGATTAGAGACTAAGGGCCATTAAAGTTTGTTCAAGGGAAGGTAATCCGTCAAAAAAACATGGCCACCGTGGACCAATCAATATGTAGCATACTTGGCGGCCATATTGAATTTTTTATTTGATGGATTTTGAGGCCAAAATTGGGTTTATATATGTTAGTGGGTATTCTGATTTCATATTTGCCATTTTTGAAACTGTCGGATAAATGATTTTGCAGCCATCTTGGATCTTTTTCCTGCCAATAACCTCCATACTAAATGGGAAATTTAAAATATCTTCTCGAGAACCACTGGACCGATTTCAAGTATATTTGGCAGGAAGCATTCTTAGGGTATAGAGGTCCATGTTTGTTCAAACAAGGCCGATCGGCGAATTTGATTGGTGGCCATCTTGGATTTTGGTTCATTCTTTAAAATGTCTAAAAATCTCCAAAACTGCTTGAGGGATGAATTCAAAATGCATGAAATATCATCTGGGGCAAGAGCTGCACCAAGTTTGTTCAAGGGAACTTGATTGACCAAATTGTTTGGTGGCCATCTTGGATAACCTATTTTTTGCCAAAACAATTCTAGAACCACTGAATGGATTGGACCGCAATTTGGGAGATATGATTAGGCACTGAGTGCCATTAAAGTTTGTTCAAGGGAAGGAACCTCATCAGAAATATGACTGCAGTGGACCAATCAAAATGTAGTGTGTTTGGCAGCCATATTGGCCTTGCAAAAATGTCCACCAACTCATTTAAAAGACTATTAAACCACGCACCAACAATTTGGACAAAATGCATAGTGCTCCAGGTGAGCGACACAGGCCCCTTGGGCCTCTTGTTTTATAATTTCTATAGACTTTGTTGTTGAATATGGCATAAATGGCTTCCCGTCAAATTATGCTCAAAATATATTGTTAGTTCCCAGCTGGGCTAGGTTTCTATAGAGTTCCATTATGTCCATATAATCAAACAATTGGTAAGGTTCCATTTTAATTTAATCTATTCTGCACTCGAGGCTGAACATACTCAACATTTTCAAGTGAAGAAATGACAATGTCAATTTTAAAACATTTGAGATTTGATGATTTATTTTGAAAAATAAATGTCCTTTCAACTTTAAGAATGCCAAGACTTTAAAACTGTTTAGAAAAATATATAGTTGTCCTGAATAAGCATGGATGTAACTACCCCTTTCACTGATTAATTCCGCATATCTCATTTTTAAGACAGGAAAGCTCTTGAATATTTATAAATTTATTTGACTGGAATTAATTTCAAAATAGTCAACAGAATAAGTTTTATATATCATAAAGAATGTACTTTTTCAAGGATTTGTCAGTGAAAGGGTTAATGGTGACTGGACTGCCTGGTTGGATTTTCCTTGGATTCTCTATTGGTAAATATTGGCTTACTGCCATGTCATTCCATTTAGTCTGTGTATGAGGCGTGCATGAGCGTGTCAGTGTGTGTCAGTCAGTGTGTGTGTCCATGCATTAGGATGAGTGTGTCAGTGTGTGTGTCCATGCATTAGGATGAGTGTGTCAGTGTGTGTCCATGCATTAGGATGTGTGTGTCAGTGTGTGTGTCCATGCATTAGGATGAGTGTGTCAGTGTGTGTCCATGCGTTAGGATGAGTGTGTCAGTGTGTGTCCATGCATTAGGATGAGTGTGTCAGTGTGTGTCCATGCATTAGGATGAGTGTGTCAGTGTGTGTGTCCATGCATTAGGATGAGTGTGTCAGTGTGTGTCCATGCGTTAGGATGAGTGTGTCAGTGTGTGTCCATGCATTAGGATGAGTGTGTCAGTGTGTGTGTCCATGCATTAGGATGAGTGTGTCAGTGTGTGTCCATGCATTAGGATGTGTGTGTCAGTGTGTGTGTCCATGCATTAGGATGAGTGTGTCAGTGTGTGTCCATGCGTTAGGATGAGTGTGTCAGTGTGTGTCCATGCATTAGGATGAGTGTGTCAGTGTGTGTCCATGCATTAGGATGAGTGTGTCAGTGTGTGTCCATGCATTAGGATGAGTGTGTCAGTGTGTGTCCATGCATTAGGATGAGTGTGTCAGTGTGTGTGTCCATGCATTAGGATGAGTGTGTCAGTGTGTGTGTCCATGCATTAGGATGAGTGTGTCAGTGTGTGTGTCCATGTATTAGGATGAGTGTGTCAGTGTGTGTGTCCATGCATTATGATGAGTGTGTCAGTGTGTGTCCATGTATTAGGATGAGTGTGTCAATGTGTGTGTCCAGGCATTAGTGTGAGTGTGTCAGGGTGTGTGTGTGTCCATGCATTAGGGTGAGTGTGTCAGTGTGTGTGTCCATGCATTAGGATGAGTGTGTCAGTGTGTGTGTCCATGCATTAGGATGAGTGTGTCAGTGTGTGTCCATGCATTAGGATGAGTGTGTCAGTGTGTGTGTCCATGCATTAGGATGAGTGTGTCAGTGTGTGTCCATGCGTTAGGATGAGTGTGTCAGTGTGTGTCCATGCACTAGGATGAGTGTGTCAGTGTGTGTGTGTGTGTCCATGTATTAGGCTGCGTGTGGCAGTGCATGTCCATGTATTAGGATGAGTGTGTCAGTGTGTGTGTGTCCATGTATTAGGCTGCGTGTGTCAGTGTGTGTGTGTCCATGTATTAGGCTGCGTGTGTCAGTGTGTGTGTCCATGTATTAGGCTGCGTGTGTCAGTGTGTGTGTCCATGGATTAGGATGAGTGTGTCAGTGTGTGTGTCCATGTATTAGGCTGCATGGGTCAGTGTGTGTGTCCATGTATTAGGCTGTGTGTGTCAGTGTGTGTGTCCATGCATTAGGCTGGGTGTGTCAGTGTGTGTGTCCATGCTTTAGGATGAGTGTCAGTGTGTGTGTCCATGTATTAGGCTGCGTGTGTCAGTGTGTGTGTCCATGTATTAGGATGAGTGTGTCAGTGTGTGTGTCCATGCATTAGGATGAGTGTGTCAGTGTGTGTGTCCATGTATTAGGCTGCGTGTGTCAGTGTGTGTGTCCATGCATTAGGATGAGTGTGTCAGTGTGTGTGTCCATGTATTAGGCTGTGTGTGTCAGTGTGTGTGTCCATGTATTAGGCTGTGTGTGTCAGTGTGTGTGTCCATGCATTAGGATGAGTGTGTCAGTGTGTGTGTCCATGCTTTAGGATGAGTGTGTCAGTGTGTGTGTCCATGCATTAGGATGAGTGTGTCAGTGTGTGGGTCCATGTATTAGGATGAGTGTGTCAGTGTGTGTGTCCATGTATTAGGATGAGTGTGTCAGTATGTGTGTCCATGCATTAGGTTGCGTGTGTCAGTGTGTGTGTCCATGCATTAGGATGAGTGTGTCAGTGTGTGTGTCCATGCATTAGGTTGCGTGTGTCAGTGTGTGTGTCCATGCATTAGGATGAGTGTGTCAGTGTGTGTGTGTGTCCATGTATTAGGCTGCGTGTGTCAGTGTGTGTGTCCATGTATTAGGTTGAGTGTGTCAGTGTGTGTGTCCATGCATTAGGATGAGTGTGTCAGTGTGTATGTCCATGTATTAGGCTGTGTGGGTCAGTGTGTGTGTCCATGTATTAGGCTGTGTGTGTCAGTGTGTGTGTCCATGCATTAGGATGAGTGTGTCAGTGTGTGTGTCCATGTATTAGGCTGCGTGTGTCAGTGTGTGTGTCCATGCATTAGGATGAGTGTGTCAGTGTGTGTGTGTGTCCATGCTTTAGGGTGTGTGTGTCAGTGTGTGTATCCATGCATTAAGGTGAGTGTGTCCATACATTAGGATGAGTGTACCAGTGTGTGTGTCCATGCGTTATGATGAGTGTGTCAGCGTGTGTGTCCATGCATTAGGATGAGTGTGTCAGTGTGTGTGTGTGTGTCCATGTATTAGGATGAGTGTGTCAGTATGTGTGTGTCCATGCATTAGGCTGCGTGTGTCAGTGTGTGTGTCCATTCTGTGTATGCGTCTCTTTTTCTGTTTTGGAGTCTGATCCTCGTGTGGATAGTCTTGTGTGGGAATATACATCAAGGGGTGGGCTGAGAAATGTGTGTGCTTACATGTGTACATACATGTGTTTGTTCCATATCTTATCCTTGACAGCCATTGTAGTTATGTTGCAGCAAAGAGCTATTACTTCGGAGTCGGAGGCGGCACACAACAATTCACAGACTACCTTGATAAACGAGGGCAGTTTTGTGCAATACAATGTTTTGTGAACGATACAGGTAAACCTAACAGATGTTATATTAGACTTTCTTTGTTCAGAAATGGATACTAGTATGGTATTATCTCTACACATTTTGAAACAAGGACCAATTTGACCAATGTCTGGGTTATTGAGATATATTTTCAGTTGAACTTCCAAAGGTCAAGCAAGTGCCTATTTTGGAAACAATGTTACTGAAATCTGTTGCTGTTATGTTTCAGTTTTTGACTGCAAAATTAGCGTATATCTTCAGCACCCTGCAGGTATGCATCAACCCAAATTCGCAAAAGATTGGCCCATTAGAATTATTGGCAAATGCTTAAAAGGTGTCTATTTTGAAAACTGTTGCTGAAGACCTTTGCGTTTTAGTCTTTGTCCACAAAATTGGTATACATGTTCGGGACCCCATGGGCATGCTTCCACCAAAGGTTGGAGAAGATTGCACTATTAGAACCAGAGTTAGTGAAGAATGCATAAAAATACTGTTTTGAAAATGTTGCTGAAAGCAGTTACATATTAGCTTTTGAGCATTTGTAAATTTACCTGTGCAATTTAATAGTTTTCTGTTGTCCTGCTAATGGACATTTCTTGTGACCACCTACCCTTTATTTACTATCCATTTACAGGCCAGGAGAAGACTACTTTTTAGACAGCCATGTCCATGGTAGTTTTTCAAAATAGTCTTCTCTTGGACTGCAAATCGACACTCCTCAAGACCATTGGAGATGCCATTTTGGCCGGCTGGACCATTACACCAGTAAGGTGATACAAGAAGCGTTATAGATTGCATGTGTTGTTTACATGTGACATATTCTATCACATGACTAGATCGTAGCAGGTAAGTTGAGAGTACTTTTATTAAATCTTTTTCTCATACCTTATATCTAATCTTTGTTTAGGTGTGAAGCGTGAAATTCTATGTCTAAAGAGGAGGAAAGCGCCAAACTCACCGGCATGACAAAACATTTCTGCCACTTCTTGTCATTCTGTGAGATATGGTACAGCGTGAAGGACCAATGGATGAATCTGTTCTGTCGATCAAGTACATGTATATGATGTCATAATTATAATTAACAGAAATTCTCTATCAAGAAGCTGGAATAGTCCGTCAAGTGTACGAATTGTACATGTATGTCTTTAATCGATTTACTAAGCAATAATCATTCGGTTGAATATTTTGAAACAAATTTGACTGGGCACTGTTGTTGTCCTTTTTCATCCCATGGTTGGTTTGTCAATTTTCATCCCATCCCATCTGACTGATTATTTTCAAAACAGTTTGACTGAATGTTGTTGCTTATATAAACAGAAACATCAACATTCACTCAAATTATCTTCAGAATAGTCAGCATTTTTCATCTTAGAAAGAGGTTTCAGTGAAGTCTGAATGCTTTAGAAATGTGTGAACATGACTATTGTCAGCCAGTGCATAGTTTATGAATGACTATTTTAACACTGAACATGTACATGTATCTTGTAGCTGATGGACATAATCGTTGTTCGACAGCACCTGAAGTTGGTGAGAGAGATTGATGCTTAACAGTGTGACTGCTGAGTTTTTGCAGACAAAACCTAATCCAGGGGTTAAATCTCTGGACCTGCTAAATATTTTGAGAGCAATTTGACTGAAAGTTGTTGGTGGCTAAGCTACCAACAACTTTCAGTGAATTCGTTTTCAAAATATTCAACGAGTCAAGTGTTTTTGCTCGTTGAAATTATTGTCTGGTGTCTTGCAGCCGAGAGACACTTAATTACTAGTCACACTGGTCTGGGAATTCTTCTGCTGGTTATTTGTCAGTTTGAACACTGTGAGGTGGAAGGTCGGGTTCTGAGTCATTAGCATGTGGATTAGATGCTGATGGAACAATTTCTCAAGCCAACATAATTTAACACTCTAATGGTCAAAATTTGTTAAGAAAGTTGGAATCGTTGCTTAGTTAATGTCCCTATTCAGGCCATGGGAAGACTACATTTGAAAATTTACCACTGGAATCGCTGACTTGGTCATCTAGCCAGCTATTCCGGCGATAAATTATTAAAGATAATCTTCTCTTTGCTTGTAATTGGACAGTCCTCAAGACTACCGAGAATCAGTTTTTGTTGGCCGGATTTACTATTTCAGGTTTAACGTGTGAATACTTTGATGACATGGCTTCAAAATGTTTTATAGTAATGAATTATTCATTGTTATTATTGTACAATACAGCTCAGGATCGTATTCAGGAAGAGAGCTTACACCCTAGAAGAGGCGTAAGTCTAGGGCTTATGCCTCCAAAGTGACATAAATCGGTATTCACAAAAAGCAATAATGTGTAATCTTATCATGGTGTCTCTAGGCTGTATGATCTTAATCATAAAAGCGGGCTTAACCTACACCCTCCAGCTACAAGGCGTAAGTCATTATTTGCAGCGTTTACATCATAGATTTAATTAGGGACTCTGTGTTTCATTACATCTAGGCACACAATTTAAGCATCTAATTGTATAAAATTTTGACAATTCTATTTTCAAGCATTTAGTGTGAATATGCACCTTTAAAAGGCATTTAATTTGTTGGTCATTAATGTCGGGATTGATTGCTTGATTGGTCAATAATATTGTGTCTAATACATGGCTGTCATAAAACTGAGAGGCTGGGGTTATCAAGTAGAGGAAAATCTGTATTATTTTGTCGGCGAAACAATCGGATTGTGAGGTATAACTATGCCATTTCAGACACTCACACTTGGCACTTTTTCCGAATGTATAAAATTTTATCGCATTTTCTCAATCCGGATCCAGGATTTTTGTTTAGACATACTATTTTACGTTCATACCATTTCTTATGTTAAAATTTGAGTGAAATCAGATCAGTAGTTTCCAAGGTAGCTATAAATCCAGAATTTGATCCGATCTGGATCCAGATATTTAAGCTTGGATCACGATGACCATCTGGAAATTCTAGCTCACTGTAACAACTTCCCGTGTTAAAATCTTAGCCAAATTGTATCAGAAATATCTTGGCTGCCTGCTCTGCACACACTCAAGTACATATTATGGGTGCACCCACCACAAAGGCCTGCATGCATGCACACACATACACATGTACTCGCGCTTACCAGCCAAGGTTAATAAACCATTTTACAAAAATAATTGTTTTCAAATGCTTTCAAATGCATGGCTAAATGTGCCTATTGACACCAAATTCACAGTCATTGGTCCAAGATACATGTACCTTAACAACATATTCCTTAATTTAGAAGAATAAAATTTTGTAACTTTGTGAAGATGCACCATTTGAGTGTAGACTGTAAATGTATGCATCTTCATTATAGTGCATTGATAATAGGGAGGTAATGCGAGGAGCGTGCATGTACATTAAGCAATAGAGGAATCCATTTCTAGCTGTGCCTCACCCATCTCTAGCTATGCTCCACCCACACTTCAGCCATGTTGGGATCAATCGATCTCTGCACTCTGAATCTCAATTTCCAGAAAACTTCCAGAAAACTACAGGTAAGCTGTTGAATATTTTGAAACTAATTATTTAACTGGGTGCTGTTGCTGGCGGTGGCAGCATGTTTTTTAAATAGTAAAGACATACAATTCATATAACAATTCTTAGTTCATTATCAATTAAGCATTTGGGACGAATTTATCTACATCACATGTATGATTGACTGAGAAACTGGAATCCTCAATTCGCAAAACAACAAGAGAAGTCAGAAATCCTCCCATTCGAATCACGACCACAATTCATGAATCCATTTTCTCATTCAATCATATGATGTCATAATCAACTACATGATGTGTAGGATGATGTCATTATCATGACGTCATGAATGACTCGATATAGTCTGTCTTTAATGCTTAATAGTCTGACATGTTGTACAAATTGTATGTATGATGTATAATTACTGTATTCTGCGGTTGTAGTAAAAGAAACATCCTACAGCTGCAATCAGTCCTTCTTCGCTTTTGGCCGCTGTGTCTTGTCCTCGGCCGAAATCCTTAGCTTCCTCAGGTCCATTCTTCACTTGAGTGTACCGGGTCCTGCTTTCTTGAGGTCACCTCATAGCACGCTTAGCAAATATATGCAATGACGTCCTCTACTGGCTTTGTATGAATTGTATGTCTTTACCATTTAATAAACATTCTTAGGCAGCAACTGCACCCAGTCCAATTAGTTTTTAAAAATGCTACAGTTTCCCTGTATAGTTCTCTGGAAATTGATGGTCATGGAGTTCAGGGTTCGATCAATCTTAACACGAGGGAGGCGTGGGCCGAGATTAACTAGGGATGGGTGGGTCATAGCTAAAACTGGAAAGGTGAATTGTGGTATCTTTGTATACAGCCACCCTCTTTCTTGAGTTAATCTTTAAGCTGAAGTGGACCAATGCTTTCCGAGATATCCATGGAGTCAAGATTTAATCTAATCCTGACTGGTTAGCTCACCTGGCCTGAAAGACCAAGTGAGCTTATGCCGTGGCGACCGTCCATCATCTGTCCATCATCCATCCGTCGTCCATCAACTTTTTCCTTAAACAACTTTTTCTCAAGAACCACTGGGCTGATTTCAATTATATTTGGCACAAAGCATCCTTAGGGCATAGGGATCCAAGCTTGTTCAAACGAACTCGAGCGGGCAATTTGGTCGGCAGCCATCTTGGATTTTGCCCAATTTTTAGAAACGTCTTTAAAAATCTTCTCCGAAACTGCTTGGGGGATTGATGCAAGCAAGCCTCATGAAATATGATCGAGGGCAAGAGTTCACCCAAGTTTTTTCACGTGAACTTGATTGGTCAAATTGTTCGGTGGCTGTCTTGGTTGACCTACTTTTAGCGAAAACGACTTCTCCAGAACCGCTGAAGGGATTGGGCCAAAATTTGGGGGATATGATTAAGGACTAAGGGCCATTAAAGTTGGGTCAAGAGAAGTTGATCCGTAAAAAAACTTGGCCGCCGTGGGCCAATCAAAATATAGTGTATTTGGCGACCATATTGGGCTTTTTTATTTGATCGATTTGTCGGCCGAAATTGGTTTTATATATGTTTTTGGGTATTCTGATCTCAAATTTGCAATTTTTGAAACTGTCGAATAAACGGTTTGGTGGCCATCTTGGATCATTTTCCTGCCAAATGCTCCCATACTAAAGCAATGGTACTTTAAAAATATCATCTCGAGAACATCTGGGCCGATTTCAATTATATTTGGCAGGAAGCATCCTTAGGGCATAGAGATTCAAGTTTGTTCAAACGAAGTCGATCGGCCAATTTAGCTAGCGGCCATCTTGAATCTCGGCCAATTTTTAGAAACGTCTAAAAATCTTCTTCTCCGAAACCTTTTAGGGATTGATGCAAACCTCATGAAATATGATCTAGGGCAAGAGCTGAACCAAGTTTTTTCAAGGGAACTTGATTGGTCAAATGGTTCGGGGGTGGGGGGTGGGGGGTGGGTGGGTGGGGGGGTGCCATCTTGGTTGACCTAGTTTTATCGAAAACGACTTCTCCAGAACCGCTGAACGGATCGCGCCGAAATTTGGGAAATATGATTAGGGACTAAGGGCCATTAAGGTTGTATAAGGGAAGTTGATCCATCAAAAAACATGGCCACCGTGGTCCAATCAAAATGTAGCGTGTTTGGTGGCGATATTGGATTTTTTTATTTGAAGGATAATGCGGCCGAAATTGGTTCTATTTATGTTTTTTGGTATTCTGAGCTCAAACTTGCCATTTTTGAAACTGTGAGATAAATGGTTTGGCAGCCATCTTGGATTATTTTCCCGCCAAAGGCACTCATACTAAAGTAATGGGAAATTTAAAATGTCTTTTTCTGGAGAACTACTAGGCTGATTTCAATTATATTTGACAGGAAGCATCCTTGCGGCATAAGGATCCAAGTTCATTCAAATGAAGCCAATCGGCTAATTTGGCCGGTGGCCATCTTGGATTTCAGCCGATTTTAGGAAATGTCTTTAAAATTCTTCTCCGAAACCGCTTGGGGAATCGATTCTAAACTTATGAAAGCTCATCTAGCGAACGACATAAGCCAAGTTTGTTCAAGACGACTTGATTGACCGAATGGTTTGGCGGCCATCTTGGATGACCCTAGTTTTCCTGAAAACAACTCCAAAACCGCTGAAGGGATCAGGCCGAAAATTGGGAGATATGATTAGGGACTAAGGGCCATTATAGTTTGTTCAAGGGAAGTTGCTCCGTCAAAAAACATGGGCTGCCATGGGCCAATCAAAATGTGGCGTGTTTTGGCGGCCATATAGGATTTTTTTATTTGATGGATTTTGAGGCCAAAATTGGTTCTATATATGTTTTTGGGTATACTGAGCTCAAATTTGCAATTTTCGAAACTGTCGGATAAACAGTTTGGTGGCCATCTTGGATAATTTTATCATCTAAAGCTCCCATGCTAAACCAATAGGAAATTTAAAATGTCTTCTCCATAACTACTAGGCCGATTTCAATTATATTTGGCAAGAAGCAGCCTTATGGCATAGGGATCCAAGTTTGTTCAAATGAACCCGATTGACCAATTTGCGCAGCGGCCATTTTGGATTTTGGCCGATTTAAGGAAATGTCTTTAAAAATCTCCGAAACCGTTTGGGGAATCTTCATCTAGGCCAAGAGGTAAGGCAAGTTTGTTCAAGAGGACTTGATTGACCAAATGGTTCGGCGACTATCTTGGATGACCTAGTTTTCCCGAAAATTATTCCTTCAGTACCGCTAAAGGGATCAGGCCGAAATTTGGGCAGTATCATTAAGGACTAAGGGCCATTAAAGTTTGTTCAAGGGAAGTTGATCCATCAAAAAAACATGGCCACCATGGGCCAATCAAAATGTAGCGTGTGTGGCATCCATATTGTACTTGCAAAAATGTCCACACTCATTTAAAAGACTACTAAACCACCCACCAACAATTTGGACAAAAATTGATGGTGCTCCAGGTGAGCGACACAGGCCCCTTGGACCTCTTGTTTTTATTCAAATTATGGCCAAAGTCATGGTAAGATTCTTTGTATGTGTAAAAATCTAAGCGAAATTGGATCAGTCGTTTTTAGCTCAGCTGACTTGCCAGTTGGCTGACCTGTTGCGATCACTCCCCCATCCGGCTAGCCAGCTGTCTGTCTGTGCATCGTCAACAATGGTGGCATGTTTTGTTATTTGATTTAGATCAATCTTGGTCAAGCCGCAAATATGTTTCTATAATCATCTAATTGACCCATCATCAAATAGAGCTATCAGCTTTTAGCTTTATGCATTTGTAGTATGTACCTATGGGCAAAAGTTACCATCCATATGACAACTAGATCAGACGGACCTAGTTTATTGATAATATGGGTCAATGGTCAATTTTCCCATTAGGACCAATAGTAAAATATTTGACCTGCAGTTTCAATATTTTTTTTTATAAAGTAACCAAATGTGGCAGATATGTGCCGTTAGCCATTAGCTATTTGCGCTATGAATTTGAAGTGGCCATGCCTTCAAATACTAGAGTTATGGCCCTTGCTATAGTATCGAAGCATATGGGGAAAATATGTTTGTTGCATTTCTATTTAGCGGATTGCCTTAAAACTGGATAGGATGACTGGACTAAATGTGAAGAAGAAACCTATAGAAAATGACAATAATCTGGTTGTATACCTCTTGAAATGGACATTTGTGTGGAAAAGTAATGAAAAAATTATTCTTAGTTTTTCTGCACTAGTGTACCCCACAGATTGTCTATGGAAAAAATCCAATGTCTGAGCATTTGGGGAATATTCATCATCATCTTCATCATCATCATCATCATCATCATTTTCGTCTAATATTTTTCAGAGTACTTACAAATTTTTACTTTATTTGCTCATTGAAATTAATGGGTAGGCCTTGAAATTTTATGTTTTTCGTTGCGCTGGTTCATTGAAAATTGACAGCAATTAATGTTTTTAAATGAATATTAACTAACATAATAACGGTTTGATGTGATTACATCATCATGACGAAATCTGAGATTGCGTCCATTTGACCTTGATCTACTCCCACCTCCACGTCTGTGTCACTGGACAGATGATATGGCATATATATATATATATATATATATATATATATATATATATATATATATATATATATATATATATTCGTAAGGTTATTGGAGTTATAGAAGAGTTTTCCTCATTGGGCTCCTTTCTCCATCACCTACAGCAAAGTGCAGCTGTTCAATACTCAGAAACAAACCTTTTGTTCCAGCACTGTTTCCGGTGTTAGGACAGCATGCCGCAGATAATGCAGATTTGAACATGCCCACCTTGGATGGGACTGGAATTGTGGCTCGGTATCCACAACAATGTAGACAGCAAATTACCGACCAGTGTGTAAAGCGTATGGCAAGGGTCAAGATTTCCGAACTTAAGATACGGGCATACCAATTATTCCCTATGTCACATCAGGCATCCCTGCCTTGTCAATATTTAAATTTAAGCCAATACGTGAAATGCTCTTACCATTCATGGTCCAACCTGTGGCGTATTATTCAAAGATGCTCTGGATTTCCACGAAAATGCTTGCAACAAAAATTACTCCTTTCCAAAATTGGAATCATGCACTGTGTCTATCAAAATGACCGAGAAGGCATTAGTACCGATGAAGTGTTGATGTAACATGCCAATATCGAATTTGCGCCATTGACCAATGGCACAGGGACCAATATCAAATTTGATATCGACGTGCCATTGGTCAACGGCGCAAGCCCAATAGTGAATTTGATATATGCGCGCCAGTTGGCCAACGGTGCAGGAGACCAATATCAAATTTGATATCAGTGCACCTGTTGGCCAATGGCGCAGGTGACCAATATCGAATTTGATATCGACGCACCCATTTGCCAACAGTGCAGGGGAGCAATGTCAAATTTGATATCGGTGTGCCCGTTGGCCAATGGTGCAGAGGACCAATATCAAATTTGATATTGACACACGCATTGGCTAACAGCACAGGGGACCAATATCAAATTTGATATCGGCATGCCCGTTGGCCAACGACGCAGGGGACAATATCGAAATCGGTGTATTTGGGACAATATGAAACAGTATAAAAGTACACAAATTTATGTTTCTAATCGAACCTTGTTAATGGCTGGCGAACACAATACATAACTAAATAAATAAAACGCCATAATTCCTAAATTTGGATACTTTAATAACACAATTCCGTATAAACATGAAATCAAATAGCACAATAGCACATAATGTTATATACTATTAAAACGTGCACATTCGCACCAAAATGCTTGAAAATAACATTGTTATCAATGATGTTTTAACCGTAGGGAACTTATCTAGAACAAATTGTTCCATGTGAATAATTAGTAGGATTTTCAGACCGACATGACTGAGTATATGTCAAAATTTACTGAGTAGATTTCGCAGCGCCATACTTAATTATTGTAAAAGCAACAATGGCTTTCAAAGATGTAAGCTGCTACGTACTCTTTTGTTTCCACATTTTTATTGAAAATGAAACCAAGTTCTAAAAAGTTTGGAACCGTTTGTAACTTTCGTCCACCGCCACTGCGATACAACATTGTGTAACACCTGTGTAAACGCCTTCTGGCATTCAATCAATTCAATTTAAGTGGTCCCCTGCGCCATTGGCCAAAGGGCACACCAATATCAAATTCAGTATTGGTCCATCGCGCCAATATCAAATTTGATATTGGTCCCTGCATCGTTGGCCAACAGGCATGCCAATATGAAATTCAATGTTGGTCCCTATGCCATTGACCAACAGGTGCGCTGATATCAAATTTGATACTGTCCCAGCGCTGTTGACCAATGGGCGCGCCAATATCAAATTTGATATCAGACGATGATTGCACAGTCAAACATCTTGGAACCACATCGAATGCCTCCGACGGTACGCGCCGCACATTTCCACATCCGCTGAGTATTTCTACAAATTTTTCAATGGATGAAGTTGGACACCGTAGTGCTTGATCCATGTTCAGTGGGTTAGAAACATGAACGGTTTGGACGTAAACCAGTACCGAGGGACATGAATGTAGCATTAGATACTGTGTTGAAATTCATAAGTTGCACGTGTAAAAGCCAAAATCCCAACTAGTGTCGTGCGAACCTGTGTAGATGTTTCAAGCATGGAATCAAGTGTTCAGACACTTATTGAGGATGCCACAGAGTTACCTGTAAAACATTGATGCAATTGATCTCAAAGAACAACTAGTAATAAAAAGGGAGACTCATCAATGGGAAGAAATAGATTATTTCCCTCCAAAATGGACGCCATCTCGGATTTCTTTATGATGACCAAACTGTTATGATGACATCAATAAAGAGTAATCATTTATATGAATGTCTGCCAATTTGTATTGTAATATACCACTAGAAGTGCAGAAATCACACTTTTGCCACACTTACACCTTATGCCCATGGGTGATTAAAGCCCAAATTTTATACTGTTGATAAAAAAAATCCCCAAGCCCACTTATGGGGATTGTTTTTCTGTGATACTATGAGGTAGACCTACACGGATCTAAAAAAATTAAGAACAATCTTTACTTTGCTTTTTCCCCCTGAAAAATGTGCTTTGCACCCAGACTATAGGTCTGAGGGAGAAATCTTTTGAAATCGATGATTATCGAAAGTCCAATATGGCTAACAACGTCCATCTTGAAAATATGCTGCCGGATGATTACATCATTACCATTTATGGATCGATTTGAACCTCCATATGATGACTGGACGATGTCTGAGGACGAAAGCGCTATCTTATCATAGCTCTCATTCATTGGTTTGTCATCATGGACGTGACCTTTGCGGGGCTCTTGTTAGAAACGATTTAAAAATCTCCGAAGCCACTTGGATACATGCATACACACTCCGATACATGCATATACACACCGGGACATGCATATACACACATGCAGATAGTCTATTTAATAAAAAAGCTGAGCTTGAAGCACTAGTACACAAGATTCGTCCTGCCATCATACTAATCACAGAGGTGTTACGAAAAAACACAAATATAAGCATTAGCGAATTGCAGATCGATAAGTTGGAGATTTCAACTTCTCATCTATTAACTGGAGCACTGGACTTTCGTCAAATTTAGAAGATGCATTTCTCAATACAACCAGGGATATTTTCCTACAGCAACTAGTTACTAATGCGACACGACATAGAATAAACTACAAATCTTTTGGATCTAGTTTTAACAAACAACCAAAACATCGTCAACGAAATAACCCACCTACCTCCACTAGCTAAGAGTGTCCATGATGTTCTACAAATATCACTACACCCAGACATCTTAAGCGCAAGCAAACAAGCAGCTAAGCTGAAATCACCTGAGCGAACCTAATGCATCAGAAGCTTGGAACTTCTTACACACAAAATTGATCACAATAAAGGAGCATTACATTCCTACAACAAAACAACATGGCAAGAAGAAACACCTCTGGCTTGACCGTACTGCAACACATTCATTCACATGTAAAAGCCGGGCATACAAAAGGTACAATGAAACAAAGAAAACCACAGATTACACGCTTTACAAAATTGCTAGAAATAAAGCGACAGCGAGCATCAGAAAAGCAAAACAGACATTTGAATGGAAGGTGGCAAGCGAATGCAAGGGAAATCTTAAAGCTTTTTGGAACTATGGCAAGAGTAAAACGGTGCTATGAGAATCAATTAGCAAGCTA
This sequence comes from Chaetoderma sp. LZ-2023a, assembly GCA_034401795.1. Taxonomy (NCBI): domain Eukaryota; kingdom Metazoa; phylum Mollusca; class Caudofoveata; order Chaetodermatida; family Chaetodermatidae; genus Chaetoderma; species Chaetoderma sp. LZ-2023a. The sequence continues at coordinate 93,872,663 of CM067366.1, read as the reverse complement.
CGCAACCCATCTAATGGAACTAGGACTACAGATGATAAAGAAAAATCTAATATTCTTAACAACTTTTTCTCAAGTATGTTCACCTTAGAAAATCTTCATTCTACACCAACCATTAGTCCCAGAAGTAACGGTACTGTATTAAAGGACATACTAATAACAACACCCATCGCCATCGAAAATAAATTGAAGGCACTCAATCCCAATAAAAGCAATGGCCCAGATGAAATACCAGTGAGAATATTAAAGGAAGCTGCTGAAGAAATTAGTGCACCGCTATGCATAATTTTCAACAAGTCTCTAGAAGAAGGTGTACTACCCGAAATCTGGAAAATGGCAAATGTATGCTGTATGCACAAAAAAGCCTCCAAAACGACCCGAGCAACTACAGACCAATCAGTCTTACCTCTATCTTGTGTAATGTCCTAGAGTCATTTATAAGGGACAGCATTGTAAATTTTCTGGAAACAGCCAATATATTTACCAAGTGCCAGCATGGTTTCTGACACAACAGATCCTGTAAAACTCAATGGCTAGAGTATCTCGAAGATATAACAGTCAAATTTAATTCAAATGAACCTATCGATGCAGTATATTTAGATTACTCAAAAGCATTTGATACTATACCACACCAAAGACTCCAAACAAAACCTAGAAGCTATGGTATTGTTGACAATTTAGTAAGATGGATAGGAAGCTACCTATGTAGCAGAAGACAGAGAGTAAGAATCAGTGATGCGACACCAGACTGGATAGAGGTGACAAGTGGCGTGCCACAAGGAAGTGCCCTGGGACCTATGCTTTTTCTGATATACATAAATGACCTACCAGACAGTCTGAACTGCCACTGCAAAATATTTGCAGACGACAAAGATATAAGGAAACCTAGCTACCAGTAAGATCCAGGACAACATAGACATAGTATGTAAACTATGTAACTATCCTTCAACACAGATAAAACGCATGTCCTACATTTCGGTAGAAATAACCCCCAAACTAAATACTATATGACAGGTGCGCCAGATATGCATCCTATATCAACATCAGATGTAGAAAGAGACCTGGGAGTGCATATTGACAGAAACCCCTCTTTTGACATACATATAATGTAAGTAAGGTCATCTCCAAGGCTAACAGCACAATAGGACTAATTAAGAGAACCTTTACCAACATTGACCCATCTACTTTCATGCTCTTGTACAAGCCTCTCGTGAGACCTATTCTCGAATACTGCAACTTGGCATGGTCGCCAAAATTGAAAAGGGAATCACAGCTATTAGAAAGAGTTCAACGACGAGCAACAAAATTCGTCCCTCAAATCAGAGAGTAAAGCTACACAGAAAGACTTGAAGCCCTAAGTTTAATGTTACTGAACTATAAACGGTTTCGAGGAGATCTAATTGAAACATTCAAGCTCATCAGGGATCTTTATAACATTGATAAGGCCTACTTCTTCGAACCATCCAGTATTACACAGACCAGAGGCCGTAGGTTCAAGCTCAACATAACACGCAGCAATAAAGATATTTGCAAGCATTTTTTCACCAATAGAGTCGTACCACAGTGGAATTCACTGCCAGCTACAATAGCCGAAGCAACAACAGTCGAATCATTCAAGAACAAACTAGATATCTACTTCAAAGAAAGAACATTCGAATTTGACTGAACAGGCCATACACATACCAGCCCATCACAAAGTCATACTGCAATTACGCAAATAAAGTTGACTGAGCTAGGAGTAGCCTGTGTATAGACATGAGCATGCTCGGTATCAATTCCAATTACTAGTAGATACATCTCTGCTTCCACATCCGCACTTTGTGGTTGCATGCAGAGACACGAGACAAGCATAGAGGAGGAGAGTCGGATAGCGATGAACGCAGAAAATGAAAACAACAGCAATAAGACAAACCACTACCTCAACAAGTCAGCATGCGAACAAACACTAGACGCAGCAGGGTGTAACCATGAGTGTAGGCGGCATACCGCAGCTAACGCGGGAAACACCCATCTTCACCACACCATTTCCACAAATCAGTGTTAACCCTTGCCACTCTGAGTTAAGAATTTTACATTCAAATTAAATTAAAAGATGTTCTGTGTTCATTTTCCGGCAAATTTGCTGGAGGATGTTGCTGTCATAGACAGCAACATCATCAACAAAATTGTTGCAAAATGTACACCAGTTTCTTTGTTATTGACACAGCAAAAGATGGAATATTGACAGCAGAGTGGTAATGGTCAAAGTCTTAAACCAAATGGTTTTGAGGAGACTTAATTAAGCAACAACAGTCCGATCGTTCAAGAACAAACTGGAAGTCGACTTCAAGGAAGGAACTTATGAATTGGATTGAACAAGCCATACTACAACAAAAACACTGAGGCAATAACAAGCCAATGGCTTATGCCTCGTAAAATGATGATGATGAAGGTGATGATGATGATGATGATGATGGTTGGCAGATTGATCTGAAACTCGAGAACCTTAATCTAGGGCAAAAGTTAACCAAGTGCCTTCAAAAGAACCTGATCAGTCAATTTGTTATTAAATATTCTTAGAAGCACGTTTAATGATCTCTGAAACCGCTTGTTAAGAGCATAGGTAAAAAGTTAATCTTATTAGAACTAATAATAAACCAGCCACTATGTATTACTATTAGCCAGTTCGAGAATGAAATTCGACCAATAGGTTAGAGATTGCAGTCTGGGTATTAGGCAGCTGACCGTCAAGGCTCGTGGGTCTCTTGTTAATAGAGTTATGACCCTCTTTCATCTCATTATATCCTAAAAATATAAGTTTTCCAGTCTTTCTATCGTGTTCATTTAACATATTAAACTAAAAATTTGTATTTCTTTAGTGTGATAAATTGCACATCAAGTTTGATTTTCAAGCGTTTTATGCTTATTTATGCCTTTCTAGTTAGGAATTATGAAAAATAAAATTTTTCCTGCTTCTTTCACCTCGCTTTAACATTTGGAATGGAACTTGGTACCTGACTTTAATATGAAAAGTTCCAGATCGAAATTCAGGATTTACTGGTTTTAGTACATTTCCATGGCTATCTTTTGATTTACGAAATGGGACAAATATCACCTTTCTAGACTTCTCTCGTATTGCTTCAACCTATTTAAATGAATCTTGTTTCACTCTGTACAGTTTTAAAAATCGCCCGAAGTTATCGAAGATGAATATGAAGATCTGCTACAGGCTGTCTAGCCTAATCAGCAGAAAAGGACTATGTATCTAAAATCAAGGTAGGATTTCTGGTGTTTTCGTTTTTCACGGAGTTATATCCATCTTGTACAGCTTTTGTAGACTTGTTAAAGGATTAAAATTTCTGTTTTAAATGTTATTTAATGTAATATCCATTTATGATTGTTTAAGGGCTACATCCAGGTGCGTGCGTGCGTGCATGCGTGCGTGTGTGCGTGCATGCGCGCGCGTACATTTGTAAAGATGAACTGTGCCACTGGCTTTCTCATAAAATGTGATGTGAGTTCTACTTCAATAATTGATTCGTAACCAGATTAAGTTAACATACCATAGGTTTACCACTGAATTGCCAGTCGGCATCATTCAGCGCATTGTATTGTTCTAACGAACATTGTTTTATTAACCTGTTTCAACAAGCTGGCGCCATAGCCTGTAGTTAGTCTAGGATATTGCACTACCCTACCTATGACGGGCATGATAACCTCGCAACACTATGACTATCCGTCTCTGTACATCTTTCCACACCTATCTAGCATGACAATAGCTGTATTGAGGAAGCAAAATGATGAATCTTCCTGGAGCAATAATCGGCAGAGTAATCAGTGTTTAATTTGCAGTCACTTTTTCATGGCTTTGAACGTTGCAGGTCGAAGCTTGAGTAATCCCTATTCCGTGCTCAATGACACTTACGCAGCAGTGCCCATAAAGTTAACATTATACAGAAACTGACGGATGGAAAATTGGCTGATATTTTGAAATATGTTGATGTAAGCGGTTGTTGCCTCAGACAGCAACTGTTTACAGCAACATCATTTACAAGCTGACCTCCATAGAGTAAGTGTATACATCAGAACTAAGCATTTTATCAGTCGCAAATCAGTGGTGAAATAGTTAATCATCTACTCAGTGACATTTCTGTGCTGCTGGGAAGATGTTAATTCTCGTCACAGTTATTTGGTGCAAAGATAGTCATGAAACTCCCATAACGTTTTTATCTCACCTGGCCTGAAAGGCCAAGTGAGTTTATGCCGTGGCGACCGTCCGTCGTCCGTCGTCCATCATCTGTCGTCTGTCGTCCGTCAACTTTCGCTTTAAAATGCTACTCCTCATTGACCGCTTGGGCGATTTCAACCAAATTTGGTTGAAAGTATCCTATGGTCGTTGGCTCCAGAACTTCCATTCGGAATTTTGATTCCTCAATTTTTTTGGCCAAAATCTTCGATTTTATTAAAAATGTACCGGAAATTGTCAAAATGCTTATTCTCCTTACCATTTGTACCGATTTCAACCAAATTTGGTTGAATGGACCCAATGCTTATAGGCAACTCTATTCAGAATTTTGATTCATCAATTTTTGTGGTGAAAAACTTACATTTTATGAAAAATGTACCAGAAATTGTCAAATTGCTGCTTCTTCTTCTTACCATTAAAACCGATTTCAACCAAATTTGGTTGAAAGGACCCAGTGGTCATACGCTCTAGATCTTCCATTCAGAATTTTGATTCCTCAATTTTTTTGGGTCAAAACATTAGATTTTATTAAAAAATTTACCGGAAATTGTCAAATTGCTTCTTCTCCTTACCATTCTGAGCGATTTCAACCAAATTTGGTTGATATGACCCAATGGTAATAGGCTCCAGAACTTCCATTCAGAATTTTGATTCCTCATTTTTTGGGTCAAAATCTTAGATTTTATTAAATATTTACCGGAAATTGTCAAAATGCTTCTTCTCCTTACCATTTTAACCGATTTCAACCAAATTTGGTTGAAAGAACCCAATGGTCATAGGCAAAAACTTAGATTTTATGAAAAATGTACCGGAAATTGTCAAATTGCTTCTTGTCCTTACCATTCTGAGCGATTTCAAGCAAATTTGGCTGAAAGGACCCAATCGTCATAGGCTCTAGAAAATCTATTCAGAATTTTGATTGATCAATGTTTGGGGTGAGAATCTTAGAATTTATGAAAAATTTACCAGAATTTGTCAAAACACTGCTTCTCCTTAGTTGCTTGACATATTTCAAACAAATTTGGCTAGAGTGATGCTATCAAGGTAGTCTAGAATTTCTATTCAGAATTTTGATTGGTAAATCTTTTGGGTGGCCATCTTGGATTTTCCGAAAATTGTCCATCACATCTATTTAAATGCAAGTGGTTGAAATGCTAATGGTCCAGGTGAGCGCCACATGTCCTTGGGCCTGTTGTTTACAATATGCCAGCTGAATAGTGGGGTGTGCTGTTCATCCTTTCTCTGTGATCTCTATATCTTCACAAGTTCATGTAATGCATATGGTACAACAACATAGGCACACAGGGATTCAAATGCTTTTGGACGACTTGTGTCCTACAATGACTCATCGGAAGATCGTACAGGTGACTTATACCCATGTACCCCTGTGGCTAAATTAGAGTGGCGAAAGTAACCTGAACTATATCCCGCCCTGTATGTTCAAAAGCGGGAGTCCAAGGTCTATTACTGGCGACTACAGCACATTTATACTATCAGGAAAAGTATCATCTCTGAGGCTGAAAAGCATGTCAGAACTCGCAGGCTGTATAGAACAGCCTACACCAGTGTTAAGTACAGCTGCTGGTGTTATTGTGGGCAGTGAAGGTGTGGCGGTCGTCTCCACCATTGCTACAGGCGTGGTATTATAGTTGCTATCACATTTGTTGGGGTGAGTCCTGAGGCCACTGTTCTGGCTACCGGCCCGAGAGTTGGACAGCGCCAGTTCATGCAGAACCTTGAGGAGCATTATCTGTATGCGACACAACCACAGATAGCACATACTATCAAGAGACAGTCAGTAAAGCATTAGGGGATGGACAAGACAGTGATGAAGAGTGCCACCATGTTTTCAAGCTCCAAAGTCTGTACTGCACTGAGAACACCAAAGTGCACCAGCAATGCCCTCAGCTCAACAGGCACAGCGTCTCAGCAGCCAGTATAGTCCAGCACGAGTTCTGTGTGTACATAGGTACTACAGATTCCAAGGTGGAGACAACAGTGGTCTAAGAATTATGTACAGTGACCCGGTAAGAGATCTCTCAGGCTTCCCTTATTAAACACCCCAAACACGTTCCTAAACGTTCTCATTCAACCAAATTATGGGTCCGAGCCACGAGTCCAGAATGTGCACATCAGCAGCATCAAGCAAGACTACCCATACGCGTGAAGGTACTTTTTCTCACACACACCCTCGGTACTAACACCCATGGGGCGTGTTCGAATCAAGCCGCCCCTGGAAGCATTGTGTTGCAGTATCCTTACAGCCTGGCCCAAGCTGTGACACTCTGTCCATGGAGTGAGCGGAAAAGAGACACCGACCACGTTAAGCGGTGTCGTCGAAGATATGATCATAGTTGCCGATCCCAGGATCCTCATTGCCAAATTCCAGCATGCATTGCAGAAGGCTAACAAGCAGCTCGACTTCATCATATTGCATCACCTTTGACTGATCTTGGGCAACATGATCGTGAATGTTGACGATGTGCATTATACGCTGAACTAGTTTGGCCTGTCTAACTGGCCCTACACACGCTGCTAGTATATACAGCCATGGGTCGGTTCCGTGGTACATCCTCTTTCCAGCAAGTGGTGCCGCAAAGCCTTATTTGACTCGGGAGGGGTTTGGGGGTAGGGGGGGGGGATGGGGGGGGGTCTACAGTGACTGGAAAACATCACTCTCCATCCTTGCACAACCCATTTGTCCGCAGGAGCTGCTCAGCAACGCTTCCACCCATGATGCGGTACACAACGAAAATCTTTCCCTTATCAAATCCTATCTAGAGCATCATGGCTGTCAGTTCCTCTCTCAGATCAACACTAGAGAGGTGAGCGACACCTCCTCGTGCACCACCTACAACTCTGTCCAGAAGACATCATAGTACATCACAAGCTTGGCCATGTTTAATCTCGTGATATTGGGATGGATAAACCTGAGTACAAAACTGCTGGGTTAGCAGACGTTGATTGGGAAGATCCGATTAGCTCTCTCGAGGCGGACTGTGGATACTTAACCTCAGTTGTATACTCAGTGCTAACACAGTGGCATCGACCGTGTAGATTCTAAAGCAACTGCACAAGAGTCAGGCGAGTTTAGAAGTTGGAGACTGCTGCAAAGCAAAACGCAAGATACTGGCAGTTCATGTTGCCAGTAATGTAGCAGCAAATGTGGTGAAGATGACATGTGGTAATGAGGTTATTCCTGTAGCTGGTGACGCTGTCCTCGCGACAGTGGTGAGTGGGATTGTTGATCACTATCTGTGAATAACATACCATATTGCAAAGATTGCCATCAGCGGTGCTTCATATACCGTTGCAATGTAATAGGCAAGCACATCCCAACAATGGAAGCAATCGTGCTTGGGCTGGCTACGACCACCGTGGCTGAAGTGGCCTACGTTTAAGTGTCCTGTATAGAGGGGTTTAAGATGCCCTGTATCCTGTCCCGGCAGTGACTCTCACTAACAGAGCTATAAAGCAATGAGCTAGGATACTTGGACCACCTTTGTGAGGCCTGTTTGATTCAGGTGACACTGTTGCCTGCATCTCATTGCTAGACTTCGAGGAGAACCAGAACCATGGAGATCCTAGGTACTATACCAAACAAGGACCTCGTTGGAATCACTGGTATCCCTGCATCAGCCAGCCATCAACAAGGCCAAGACAGTGTACAAGGGAATTGCAGCAGAGCAGATCCTGCAGACAAAGGATATGGAGTCACTGCAGACAGTCATAGCAGCACTCGACCATGAGTCGAATACGGCGTTGCGACACTACAAGGTGGAAAGGTGATGTGCCACTGAACCATCCAACCAATGGCTGTGTATGCTAGCAGACTATCCGTGTGTGTAGGGGCATTGAAACGTGGCATGCTCGAAATTGACACGGAGTCGGCTGCTGTTATTAAGGTGATGGCTTACTCGTTAAAGACCTGCTGAAACCACGGAGGTCATTCACACAAAATGCACAGGATTTTAAGGTAGGTATCCTCGGTCTGGGCCATGCCACCGTCGCATCAGATGCTACCAGTAGGCTCCAACTCCCCAAGTTGAAGAAGTCCGGGTTCTTTGGACATTTAAGACCACACAATAACCATGGCTACCCATGCTAGCATCGCACTTATATAAACACCATTTGTACTGACACAAGCCCTCTGCGCTTTCTCAGCTGCTGCTGGGATTTTTCATGCCCGATGCCTCTATTACATCCATCATCTGAGCTAGTGGTACATCAATACCCGCTGTACAGGCGAGAGCGCTCCTCGAGGAAGTGTTCCCATTTAGTTTCCCATATATATATATATATATATATATATATATATATATTATATATATATATATATATATATATATATATATATATATATATATATATATATATATATATATATATATATATATCATTTCATCATCGTGCCATCCGAATAGATAAAACCATCTTGCTGCATGTTCACATCTTGTTCGACTCTGCCACTGAGGCAGTTGACAGCGATGGCCAATAGTACCAGGCTTCACTCACCAGGACGTGGAACACACAGACCCTGATGGAGAATATGCTAGCAGCCAGACTGGTCGACACACTTTTGCTAGTTATCTATCACCACCACAATAAGTCAGAAGACGGTATCCTGCCTCCGCAACACCACCAGATGAATCCGGGCCACTAAGATCAGTCTACATCCACTTTCAGAATTACACCCGTGACATCTCAGCAGACATCAACAACAATGCGAGGCTTCCATATTTCAGTTCAAATAAAGCAAGTGGACATGATGAAACTCATGCTAGAATCCTAAAAGAGCTGGTAATAGTATTTCGGCAATTTTAACCCATATCTTCCAACAGTCCCTAGACAGCAGCAAACGGCCAGATGATTGGAAATCCGGCAGTGTACCCATTGCATAAAAAGAACGATCATTCCATCTAATGCAAGGTGTAGTTTAAGAGCACATTATATCCTCTAACTTACATATAAATTTTGATGAATATAATATTATCGCTGAGAAACAGCATGCATGCTGTGGCACACAACTAGCATATATGTTATAAATGATTGGGCAAAATCTATTGACAAGAACAACAAATCGATATATTTATTTGAGTTCTAAAAAAGCCTTCGACACAGTCTCACAAGAAGTATGCTTAACCAAACTAAGTCATTATGGGGTCTATGTTAAGTTAATCAGATTGCTCGAGGCATTCCTGCATGGACGCTGCTATTTCCCCCGTTCATAAATGATATGGCCTTTTTAGAGTATATATCCCAAAACTCGGCTTGCATACACTTCAGACAATTGAGAAATCCAGATTTATCTGTTCCCCGATCATCTTTAGCTAAAATGCGCCCACTCTTTTACCATGTTTAGATCAATCGATCCCTGAACTCCCCGAAGACTATACGTGGAAGCAGTTGAATGTTTTGAAACTAATTTGATCTGTGGTTTTGCTGCATATGGCAAATAGGTTTTAAAATGTTCAACAGCATGTTTATTAAATAGTAAAGGCATATAAGTCGTACAGCAATGCTTAGTCAGTAATCAATTACGAGTTCGCGACGAACATAGCTACGCCATTCAGGCCGTGGTTGATTATAACGCCAGCCTACACACCACGTTGTTGTTTATGACGTCATATTAGTGACTGAAAAGCTGGAATCCTCCGTTACTGCCAAACTGTTGTCCCTTTCGCGTCGGACTTAGTCATTTGAGTGTGACGTCATTTAACAGGCGATGCCCTTTGATTATGACGTCAGATACTTGAACGACAGATCGGGACTTTCTTCTTATTTAATTTTAATTCCGTTTCAAATTATGATGAATCACATTTAATTTTGAATTCTTTTCATGGATTTCGCAAGAATTGTGTTTCAATGTATAACAACAGGTAATTATAGTATAATAATTTGACCGAAAGTAACAACTTTCAGGGAAATTGCTCTAATTATCCAGACTGTGACTGAAATGGTTAGGCCTAAATACACTCTTATCTATACCCCGTCCATTTCGATCTAAGCTCCGCCCAAACTTTTCCCGTGTTAGGATCGATCGAACCCTTATTTCCAGAACCCTAATATCAAGGTAAGTTGCTGAATATTTTGAAACTAATATGACTGAGTGCTGTTGTTGCCTATAATAGTATAGCTGAGTATTTCTGTCACATGAGTGTGACGTCAGCGTACATCGTGACGTATTTGATTACGACGTCATATACTTGATCGACGGATCGGATTTAAATTATTGCGACATTAATTATCCGGACTTTGCCTATGCACACGATGAACCGGATGCACACAGAATACTGTCGGTAACGTGAAGATGAGATGAAATATTCATGAGGTTTTTGCAAATGATGGATAATAACAAAGAAGCAAGAGCAATTATTTTGTCATGAATATATCGTCGAGGTCGTTATCGAACCTGGCCCGCCTCTGGGAATCATTAGATTCATTTATGGCATCTTCAACCGTCGATGTTTGCCATCACCACGCTACCCACCACCCCATCACCGCCACTGCTGTAGCTTTCACTATGGGCCACCGCTTCATTGCCATCGTCGCCATGCACCGTTGCCATCGCGAGTATCAAGGAAAATGTAGTTGTCTATAGCATTGTGACAGATAGTGTAGTGAATTGAAAATTATAAGCGTGTATGCCTGCCATCCGTGTCTGCCTCCTTAAGGCTGTTTGAACCTAAAGTAAGTAGCCTCTCCCCATCCCATGACATTCCACGCCACGGGTGCCAGTCAATGGGGTGTGTCTCCGTATAGGCCCATGCGTGTCTTAGGCACCACTGAGCGTGGCGTTTCACATCCGATGAACGTTGTATTCTACTTATCTTTTTAAATCTCTGGTCCGTCGTCGCCAGGCAGGTTCTTAGTACCATCTCCCGGGCTCGTGTATGGGTTGGCTCCGTCATTCGTCAATATACACAATTTAGTAGTTTGACATTTTTTCTGGTGTACTGAATAACAGCACAAGAGAGAGACGGTTATCTTATCGGGATGAAGGATCTTTCGTCTTTGGGAAAGGTTTAACAAGTATTTATCTACCCTTCTCTGAACTTACTGGGAGATCATCACGCTCACGTTTATCAGTACTTATGCCTTCACGATATGACGAGATACATCACTCGCGGAATGATAACTGAGGAAATGAATCACGACAGTTCCAGGTGACATAGGAGGGCAATTCTCTCATTTATAGCTACGGTTGGTGTCCATACACACGCACGCACGCACGCACGCACGCACGCACGCACGCACGCACGCACGCACGCACGCACGCACGCACGCACGCATGCACGCGCGCACCAACCATATGACATGGATGCATTCCCTTCCAAAATTGGGGAAGGTAGTATTTCTAATAAATTGGCCACATAATGTGCTTTTGTGGTGTGGATGGGTGGGTGGGCTGGCGGACGTGGTGGCTGGTTCTTGTGCCATTGTTTGCATAGGCCGGTGCGGTGGGGGTAGGGGGGGGGGTAGGGTAAACATTGATCCCACCCACCTGGATTGAGGTGAATGTCAACTGCATCTTCTAACCCTACTGTGGACGCTCCTTATATGCACTAGTACGCAGTGCGGAAACGTCTTCAGTTTTCCGCACAATAATCGCCCGTGTCATTCACCCAGGCATATACTCTTAAGCTGGGCATCTATTCGCACGTGGTTGGTATCCGAAAACATAAGAGTCAATATGGATGAGTGCCAGTCAACATGATACATATTTTGGAAACAATATCAAGTAAAAGATGTTTCTGTTTTATAAAACTATATATGTGGATACTTAGGAGAGAACACCGGGAAAGTATTCATATAGTTACTCCTGCCATGGGCTTGCCCGCTGAGAGATTATTCATACAGCCACTCCTCCCCTGACCATGCCCACATAGCAAGCTCTTTGTCAGTAAACTACAAAGCAATCTCGCGCTTAGCTGTCTCAAGTCTGTCACTCACATGGATGATGTTCCTGTTAAAGATAAAAAGTAAAATGATTTGGAAGGAACAGATCTTACAATTTAGATCCAGAAATTTTATTACTTGCATCTCAAAACTGGAACGAAATCCGGTCCACCTATCCTAGCCTAACTAAAGGGGGTCCGATCGTACTAGATAATTAATCGGTTCAGAATAGACTAACGTCACAATGCTCAAACCGTTGCTAAGGCAGGCAGGCACCGTCTTAGCATCAGCAAAACTTACAAATGGTTATGGCACGAAATATAACATTGCAAAATCTCCTAGTGTAGTGTAAAAGTAATACTCAACAAATCATCTTATGCATGTCCTAATGTTAACGAGTGTGCCCACATGGTGCAATTCTAAACGGATTACAATGACAATGATTCTATAAAAATCTGGTGGTGCTCCCAAAATGAAGAGCGAAATGTACTGAATAACAAGAAAATATGTACTGAACAGTTGATTCTATAAAAACTTTGTGGTCCTCCAAATATCAAGAACGGAATCTACTGAATAATAAGAAAATAAGCATTGCCTATCTGTAAATTGACTAATGTCGGCAGCTCGCTTCAATAGGAAAGCGGATCTACTGGTCAACAAGAACATCTCAGTGCTGGCTTAAACCGCAAACTTGATAAGTTGATTCTACAGGAAACCAGAATCGACTGGAAAATAACATCTCAGTGCTGGCTCGCTGCAAAAATTACTGTTATTTGGATCTCTGTTTCTACCAAATCAGCATCGCATTCTCAAAATTCTCTTCAGAGACAGTAAAAATATGATTAGATTGACAGACAATAAGTGAGGCGCCTCTTACCTAATATTTGGAATTGAATCTTAAAGGGCCCTATAAACAAAGGTGGACTGTATTTCCACTACCCCTGCCTCCTCGTAGTGCCAAGGGGACAGATACGCGGTAGTGGAAATAGCGAAAACGGAAGTGAATAAACTTAAGGTTTATTGTTAATAATTTAGTATAGGAGGCAAATCGGTTCAAATATTTAGCTGGCAAAAGATGCCTCCTAGCCCATGGCGTCTTGTGTCCAGGGTTCGTGTTCTCCAGCTAACACATTTAACGCAATGTGATCAACTAAAGAAAAGTGCGCACAGTACAATTGACTATGGATTAACCAGTTAGGCCGGCCGAAACTACACAAGCGTTAACGCCAGGCGAAAATGCCTTTCCTGATAAACGTGAACAGAAAAAAATTAATTAGGCGAGAGCACATAAATTATAACTGGCTTCACATTAATCCAAGTCGCTACACTAATTAGCCAACACTGTCGAAGAATTAATTTCTTTCGACTAGAATTTTAAGAAACTTAGGCTCACAGTTTATCAAAATTTAGAAGTTAGCAAGCGATCACGTAAGTGGAACACAAAGTTTAGATGTTTACACCTATGAGTACAGACGCCAAGAGAAAGAAAATCTGAGACGACAGTAGTTTTATGAAAATGTCCCAATTTTACACGCTCCCATGTTACCTCTGAATGCTGGCAAACACCCTGCTCAAGAAATCATCGGTCAAAGAATGTGCGAGAAATCCGTCAAATAACAGCTGAAAATCATTGCAAAGTGTATTTACAACAACTTTCAGCAACATTATTGAAAAAAATCAGACATTCCAAGACGCCAGCATCCTGACCAGAATCTCTAAACAGGTTATCAAAAAGGAGGTTTAACATGTCCGGCTAACTGCTAATATGCTAATCTGGACTTTAACAATAGCTCCGCCGACGAAAATATGTGTTCGTCTCTTATGACTGGTTAGTTCAGATCGACCGGTCAGGTACCGGCCGTACCAGCTAAGCTGGGTACGCCCCGCCCGTACTGGATTCGTTCCCTGAACATGCACCCCCCCCCCCCCCCTGGGAGCATCCTGACCAGAATCTCTAAACAGGTTATCAAAAAGGAGGTTTAACATGTCCGGCTAACTGCTAATATGCTAATCTGGACTTTAACAATAGCTCCGCCGACGAAAATATGTGTTCGTCTCTTATGGCTGGTTAGTTCAGATCGACCGGTCAGGTACCGGCCGTACCAGCTAAGCTGGGTACGCCCCGCCCGTACTGGATTCGTTCCCTGAACATGCACCCCCCCCCCCCCCTGGGTAGAGCTATAAGCATATATGAGCCTATGAGAGAGATCGCGTTGTAAAAACGACTACGTACGATAAGACGCATAGTGCGCATGCGCACGCTTAATACAATTTTTGACAGAGCACATAATTTACGACCAAAACAGGATGACGCTTTTAGTGTAGCGAGAAGGTATAATGTAATCCTTTTTAATAATTTGTTTCCGCCGAATCTGGCATTAATCAAGACTAGAATTCGACGGGCTTTCCAAATCTGTAAACCATTTCAAAATCGGGTAAGAAATGCCACGGAAAACCCCTTTTGATTATCTTCAAAATATTGCCGGGACGTCATAACCACGTGTACGCAGAACTTCTAGAATGTTCTAGAACATTCGAGTGCGTTATTATTAGCTACGCGCTGATTGGATGTTGCTCGACCGATGATTGGTTGGAGCCTGCGCCTGTGACGTCACGAGTAGTATAAAAGGAGACGAATTCCAGAGTTCGAGAGCATCCTCGGCCATTTATTCAGGCCACGATCAGCAAGACAGGCATTACGCAGATCATTCGGTCTCTGTCGGTTTCTCTCCCGTAGCCAGCAGTAATCCAACCCACCGCACTAAAGCAATTTTGTATCTCCCGTTGTTGCGGGAGCATTTTTGTAACTTTTGGATGTTGTTCACGAATATAACAAGAACTACCTCGGAACACGAACTTGCGGTGAGACCTTTCCTGGCCTGAAAATCTGATTCTACAGATGTAGAGGCCGTGATGTTCTTTGGTGGATGACTCGCTGGATCTGCCGGCCACGCCAAAAAGTGGTTATTCAGCCATCCCCGCACTAATGTCGTGCAGGCTTATCTAAACATTTTGACCGCAGCAAAGTAAACTTTGACCGGTACGTCTTCAGAGCTGGCTGACGTACCCTGCACTGTTAAGCTTAGTTATGTATCTTCATCCGCATTCAACAACCCCCGCTCATGATCAGGTTGTTGGCAACTTCCATCCATACCATCGGTGTACGGGAACTTTCGCCATAGCAGTAATGTTATTGTATTCCTTGCTGACTCCTCGTTAGACATTCTATATATTGTGATTACAGTCCTGAGTTCGATCCGCTCCCGTCATGGGCTGCTTGCGGGAATCCTGTTTGCGGAGACTGGCATGCGGGAAGTTTCCAGCTTCCAGGGAACGCATCAACTCATCTCAAACCAAGAATGACGTATCAATTTCAGTAACACGATATCCAAGGCTTAAGAATGGCTACCGATTATTCAAGTAACTATACTTGACATTTTAATTATCCCGTTAATTACATCTTTGATAATTATATCATATCTGTATAAACGGTCCCGATGACTAAAAGTTATAATTTCTGTATCTGTTTAAAGTTATTCTTATTTTCTGTAAGGTGTTTTTGATAACCGCACCATAGTAGGTTTTTCAACCTGTACTATATATATTATTCTGATCATTTCACATTGTATTGATTGTTCTGGTTAGTGGCCATCAGTTCATATGTTTTGTTTATTTATAGAAAAATATAGGACTGCAGTGCACGTAGGAAACACTATACAGCAACATTTATATATGCAGCACTTTCTCCCGCCACCAACAATTTTTCACTGAGGTCGCTGTCTGTGCTATAACTCTGTTTAGCCGGGCATGCTACTGACTAAAAACCTTTTCTATTCAGCTCGATAGGATAGGTTTAATATGATTAGAGACAATCTCTTCGTTAGGAGACACGTAGTGTACGCTTCTTTTCCAGTAGTTGCGATAATTTAGCCCGCACTCCGGCAAGGTTGTGTAAGATTGGCCAACATACCTAAAGGGCCTCATATTTCTAAGTTAATGTCTCTCTTCATGCTCCACTAAGCTTTATGGCTTCTTAATTGTTTGGATGTCCCTATCCACACCATGGACTGAACCGACCCTGAGAAACTATTGGGGTTTCCGAGCGGTGATGGCCAGGGTGTGGTGTCACATAGATTTCCCGTGTATCTTCGGATAATCAGTAGTTGGTTACCTTTGGCAATGTAGGAAAGAACTGCGAAAACATATCTTAATTATTATTTTCTTTAATCTGCTGAACAATCCTCCCGCACCGCAGTACATAATTGGGCAACTTGTGTTTAAACCTAACGCCAGGTTAAAAAGTTAGTTCCGTAGGACCTGGTAACGGGCGAGATGCGCATCCCAGCAAATTCCATAAGAATGTCTGGGCATGATATTCAGATCTGCCACGCCCTCACGGGAAGAACATTTACGGTGGGTATTCGTCTCTCTTACCACCACCATAGCGATAGATCAGTTGCCTAAAAATGGTTTTGTGAAAAGAGATGTCCGGATTCTTATACAGTTCGATTCTCAATGACAGCCGTGTCTAAAGGCTAGGTAAACGCCCACCATTTGCGGCCTAAAATAATTCTTGTCTCTAAAAACTAAATATGAGGTTAAGCATAGAAGAAGGCCCGCATAAATAAAAGCGGCAACTACTAATTCAGCATACTGAGAATTACATAAGACGGTGACGTGGGAATCCTTCGGGAATCGCTCGTCCCGTCTTCATGTAAAACAGCACGCAACCGTATAGTCATAATTTCACTAGGTATGGTCTTTCCTTTACAGCATTTTGGTTAAATATTAGAGTGGGGCCCTTTTGGCCACTACTCTTCTCCCACGTTAAGCGATGGCGACATTTTCCTGTGACAGAGGCCCGCGCGAGGCACTTGCCTCTCGCAAGGATTCAGTGACGACGGTCCACGCGAGGATAATACTCCTCACCCAAACTAGCACTAGTAGTGCGCGCGTGAGGCACACGATTTTCTGACACTACAAAAGATAATTTTCTATCCTTTCAGCTTAGCGGTATAATAGCTTATATTAAGTTATTTAGTTAAATCTCGTGTATGGGAGCCTCTCTTACGGGGAGACACCTGTGGACCTACGATTCTGTGTGGTACCTCTGGGATCCCCACGTTTAGAAGTTCATCAGGCTGTCTCTATGTCTTGTATTTTCGTATGCTCATCATTTTTATTTAGCATACTTGACGGTCTGTTTAGGTAAAACGATTGTATAGACTTATTTTAATTAGGTCACCAATCAAATCTTGTAAGTCCATAGATCACGAAATTGCTATGGACAGGCATACTGGTGACCCGTAGGGCAGTATGGTACAGGATTCGTCACCCTGAGACCGGAAGCTAACCAGTGTCATCATTCGTCGTGCACTTGCACCACGGCGAGTTGACACCAGACACCGGAACGGCCTGACACTACCCCGCGAGCTACACAAGTTAATCATCCCCCACCCCTCCCTTAGGGACCTGGAAGAAAAATTGCCTCTGATGTGCTTTCTTATTGGTTTGATTGGCGTCTATCGAGTCCCTGATTCCAGGTCCCATTAACGTGGTGTCGATACTGGTCTCTTGGTCAGCTTATATAATTTAGAGCGAGGGTCACGTGACTCCCCTATCTTACAAGAGCGGATCAGAGGGCTTGTTTACCTCGTTAAGCTGCTTGCATTTCTGATGTGCCCGGCTCTAGCTTGAGGCTTAAGCAGCAGTCACCAGAGAGAAGACATTATTCTCAACATATCACGGAAGTGAGGTACCATAGAGCAAAAGATAGCATTAGGATCCTGTCGATTAGATGGTTCCAATGATCATCGGCATATATCTGAGCCTAGGTGTTTCGTCTGAGTACAAGATACAGTTGGCAAAAGCGAAGGCTGAGGATGAGATACAGTGGGCAAAAGCGAAGGACTGATTGCAGCTGTAGGATGTTTCTACTACTACAGCCGCAGAATACAGTGACCATGCATCACGCATGCAGATCTGAGCACCGAACACTGGAGTCGCCTGTGAAAACAATGGCCTCCAGCCCACATAGAGCAGGTCATCACTCCGCGGTCTTTAACCTGTCGGGGCTACTACTATGTCCAGCACGTGGGTCTCTTGGTCAGCTTCCATGTGTTCCATGGAGGATCACTGTGATTTTGCCCCGCAGTTGATCTTGCAAGGAAAAATCACAACATATACTTCCTGTCCTTCAAGTGGATGGACCACCACCATCGAGTCCCGCTTACGGCAGCCACCAGAATTTGATGAGAGCTACTGCAATGAGCTAACAAGGAAGATATCTGCCAAACCATTACCAAACACCATGCAGCGACTGAGAAGGAAGAACATCAAAAGGGTATCCAGCTTCTGAAACGCGAGCTAGGTAATCTATCTTTCGGACCCTGCTGAAGGGCATCCGCTCCGGCCCATGGGTCATCACCATAATAAGAACTAAGAACACTGTTCCTGCTTCTTCTTCATCTGTTCATCGTCATATTGTTATTGTGACAGTAAACTGTCATTTCACTTCTTCATGAACCGCAGCTGCGAATCTATGTTCACCACATCAATGTCATCGTCATTATTGACTAGTTTTTGTGCTAGAAACTTACCGCCTCACCTCTTCATGAACTGCAGCTGCAAAACCGCCTTTTCGCACATCGCCTCGACTGATGAACCCCATCGTCATATAGGATAATTGTTATTGTTGCTTTCACACTTTCTCTTTTACGAATGAGTTTGGATTGTGAATCACTTCACACTTCAAAACCATCCTTTGGGTGATAATAGGCGACCTTCATGACTGTTGATTACGTATGACTTTGAACTGTCTATTAAATATTAAGTGGTAAATGGCTTTTCCGGTCAATGCAACCTTCTTTTTCTACAGCTTCTCTTTCTCCATGTTCCTGCTTTCGCAGCGCTAATCCGCTTAGGTATAAGTTACCATATACCTCTATTATATTGCTCCAGCTAATATACCACCTTAGTTATATCGTATTATTATGTCTTAGGGTTATATGTGCCACAACTCCAACTCTTCTCGGACCTCTTCTTATGGAACAATCCTGCTCTTATCGAACCAGTTCTTAGAGAACAAACTTGTTGTTATTGAACCGATAGTGTCTAAGTGTACACTGTAATAGACATCCAGCTACATTTAAATTAGCTCCCTCCCTCTCTCTCCCCCTATCCCTCCCTCCCTCTCTCCCTCCCTCCCTCCATCCCTCTACCCCTCCCTCCCTCTCTCTCCCCTATCCCTCCCTCCCTCTCTCCCTCCCTCCATCCCTCTACCCCTCCCTCCCTCCCTCTCTCTACCCCTCCCTCCCCCCTCCATCCTTCCCTCCCTCCATCCCTCACGCCCCCCCCCCCCCTCTCCAATTTGGGCATATTTCTAAATGTAGATACGCTACCATCACGATCTTAGTGTCTAAACGCATGTTGAATGTGAATTTTGGCAATCTACGACTTCATCCAAAAAATTCTAGATTAGATCTCATGATAACCATATGATCGTTCTGTCAAGAAGCGTGGCTTTAAAGGACATGTTTGTAGAATGATTTACACCACTTAGGAATTATTTGTCTTAGCTAACCCAAGTCATTTTAAGCTGCGTTGTCAATGGACCTTTCCAAGTTTATCCATCGATCATCTGGCGTCATATGACGTCATAATTGACTAAGTGACGTGTATGTTGACGTAATAATCATGACGTCATGAATCATTCGAAATAGTCCGTCTTTAGGGCTTAATAGTCTTTGCCATTTAATAAACATTCTGTTGAAGAAACCTATGTCAGCAACAGCGCCCAGTCAAATTAGTCTCAAAATATTTAACAGCTTACAGGTATAGTTTTCAGGAAATTGATAGGCAGGGTGTTTTGGGATCGATCGATCCCAACACGAGCGACGTGTGGGTGGAGCTTAGCTACAGATGGACGTGGCATAACTAAAATTGGAAAGGTCTATTGGCGAGGGTATCTCAACTCTCTATGATTTTCTGGCCTGAAATGTGGATGATGAAGTGGATATACTAGTTGTGAGTGTATCTATGAACACCGAGGACAGGCTGCTTTATTCCGTCTGTCAATCCTCAACCGCCGAGGCTAAATTCAATTCATCTCTTAATAAGCGATTGGAACACAATCTTGAACAATTAGACGCGGCGTTGAGAATCTCAGTGAATATATCAAGACCCTAAAACAGATTGGAGTGTTGCCCGTTGATTATAGATGTTAACATTATCAATCATTTTGCTTCTGATGTTGATATCCGTGATGTTGTCAATCCTCTGAAGACTAACGCTGACGTTTGGAACAAAGGACGCCAAAATAAGGTGGACAATCTAAAGGGGGAAACGAGAACAATTAAAGAGGATGAATGTATCTTTGAATTCTAATCATGTCAAGAGATGCAGAGTAAGTAATGCGGTCCTTTCGCAGAAAGAGCCTCCCACAGAGAATGACACCTATGCTTGATCTATGAACAATCTGGTGGGAAAGGAAAAGCTTAAGGAAACTCTGTCACACTTTGCCTTGATATTAAGATACGGAGATGTGCTGCGACAATCAGTGAACGAACTTATTATAAGCTTTGCTCTATAGACATGGTAGCCACAGATGCAGTGCGTCATCTAACTAAGTTATACTCGCAGGCTGCACACATTACGTCTGCAGGTGATCATAGGGCCCATCATACTAGATTCCTGAGAACACAACTTGCATGATTATATTGAATCCCAACGAGGTACTGCGATAGTTTTCGATATGGCAGCTATTGTTAATTTGTATTCATCCCATCATGTCTCAATCATCATTGATGGTTATGTTCATACTACTCGATTCCGTCATAACATGACAGCTTCAATTACAGATCTGGTTGAAGTCCTGTGTGCGTCCAGATGCACTAATTTAGCATTTGACCGAGGATATCTTTAGGCTCTATAAGAGATATCAGACAGCAGGGGTTAATGGTCCTTGTTAAAACTGCTAGGATTATACGACAACTTGCACTCAACATGAAGTTTGATTACACAGGATCCATTTTCTACTGCAAATGAAATAAAGTCAGTGCCATCCATATTCATATCCTTCAAGCAGATGATGGTGCACATACCCAGGATCATAAAATGAGAAATCTCCAGATCCAGTTCCAACTCCAGAACATGTACCTGCTGCTGAACTGTCACAGCTCATCATCTACAACTCTGTGAAGCAGCGGGTAATACATGCTGGCTGCATTCTACGTCATATCCGTAACTGTGGCAATCAATATGTCATATAGATAGCCATCAAGATCTATGCTAACACCAAAAAAGGAAAAAAAGAAGGAAACTATTGTTGATTCAACACACCAGCGTAAAGTTTTGCATCTCATACTGTCACTTAAGGAAACATCAATTGATCGATCGATCATACAAAGTCAATCAGCGGATTCTATAAGATGAGTGACATTGTTGTCCCTGCAGCAGACGCACTACCCAGTCAAATTACTTTCAAAATATTCAACAGCTTACCTGTATAGTTTTCTGGAAATTGAGCATCAGGGAGTTCAGTGTTAGATCGACCCCAACACGGGTAAAGTGTGTGGACAGTGTTTAGCTAGAGATGGGCCGGGCATAGTTAACAGTAGATTCATCTATTGATTGCTGTGGCTGATCATATGCGTTTGGGTCTCTAATATGACCACGGCCATGGCATATACAGGGACCGATCTACCCACTAGCTAATTAGCCATATGCTTGTAAAACTGAAATATGGCTAATGAAAGGCAGAATTGCCTAAATCATTGGCTAATGATTAAAACTAATTTAACTTTCCTGATTGGCCGAATCCTGACTAATTTCAGCGTTACAATAGCAAAGCAGAAATTCCTGTTTACATTGTTGAATATTTTGAAACTAATATAACTGAGAGCTGTTGCTTCCTAAGGCAGCAACATTTTTCAGTCACATTGGTTTTAAAATATTCAACATATTTCTTATAAATTAACATGATTAATGTCCTATTGTATGGACTGTATAATTGATAGTATTAGCTGATGATACTGCAAACATGTTCATAAGTGACATTGACGTAAAGATGTGGCTAAAACGTTTACTATTTGGCCAAAAAAGGGTATTGGGATAATTTATTGGCTAGAACATTGCAAAAGCCAGATATGTCCCTGCTATAACAGACTGATATAATCAATATGGACATGACATATCATCTATCATCAACTGCTGAATAATGTACACCTACACCTTTCACACTCAAACAGGCAAAATAGTTTTTGAAGTCGTATTGAGAAATGTATTGGTATATATCCATAGGCCGGGTTTATAGTCTGCTTCCACTTGCGTGCTCAGCCGACTTTCTAACGTTATCCCCTGGTCATTGGGCCATTTCATTTCAGCACAATCTCAACTCCTTTTTTGGAGCATACAGAACAAGAGATGATTTTGGAAAATTTACCACCAGTCATTCCAGTGATGAATTCTCACAAAATAATCCTCTTTTGGTCTGAAAATTGATATTCTCTATGAGAAAATTGAAAATTTGTGGATTGAGGGTTAAATGGTTAATGAGAACTGTCTTCATAGAATATGTCAAAATCGTTTTCAGTAGAATAAAGCATGTTAGTTCACCCGGACTATGGAATTGCACTAACTTAGACTGATATTGATTGGATTATTATAAGCCGGCGTTAATCACATCTCCGTGACCACTTCACGTTGAAGATGACAAGGTTTAAAAGATCGATTTGTCCCTAGGTTTGTCGAAGACGGATATAGGATTATGTATGTCCAGGACATGGATATTTTATTCATGTGCTGGTAAATGCAAAATATCCATATCTCAACTACTGGAGTACCTCGAAGATATAACAGCCAAATTGAATTCAAATGAACCTGTCGATGCAGTATATTTAAACGTTCCAAGAGCTTCCAATTCTGTACAACACCATCGACTTCAAACACAACTGAGAGGATATGGTATCGGGGACAATCAAGTAAAATGGATAGGAAACGTCCTATGTAATACAAGACAGAGAGTAAAGATCAATGCTGCGACACCAGTTTGGATAGAGGTGACTAGCTGTGTACCACAAGGGATCTATGCACAACAATATATGACAACTCAGCTACCAGCAATTCAAGACACATAGATACAGTATGTAAGTGGTCGCAGACATGGCAGCTATCCTTCAACACAGATAAAACTCATCATCTACATTTCGGCAGGAATAACCCACAAACCATATACTATATGACAGATACGCCAGATATGCACCCTGATTGAAATAATTAAGCTCATCAGGGATGTATATAATGTTACTAAAGACTAGTTTTCGATCTATCCGGTATTACACAGACCAGAGGTGATAACTTCAAGCTCAACATAAACCGCAGCAACAAAGACATTCGCAATCACCTTCTAATAGAGTGGTACCACAATGAAATTCACTTCCAGCTATAATAGCCGACGCAACAACAATCGAATTATTTAAGAGGAAACTAGATATCTACTTCATAGATTGACCATTTGAATTTGACGGAACATGCCATACGTATACACACCCATCACGAAGTTCTACCGCATGCCTGCCTATACAGTGGACTGATCTCTGAGTAACCTGTGCAGAGGCAAGAGCATGATCGGTAGATATCCACGTTCGCACTTTGTGGTTGCATGAATAGACATTTGCGTAGAGAAGGTAACTCATATAGCGATAAAGACACAGAAGATGACAACAACAACAACAACAACAACAACAACAACAACAACAGCAAAAAGAGCAACTACGGCCTCCACAAGTCAACATGTAACCAAATGCTATGCGCAGCCGAGTGTAGCCATGAGTGTAGGCGGCACAACGCAGTTAGCCCAGGGGAATACCCATTTGCACAACAGCATTTCCACAAAACGTTGCTAAAGTTTTAAATCTAATGATATAATGACGGTTTTGAGGAGACTTAATTAAGCGACACCGGTCAAATTATTCATGAACAAACTAGCTATCTACTTCAAAGAAACAACTTTTGACTTGGACTGAGCAAGCCATACCATAACAAAAAACCACCGAGGCATTACGATGATGATGATGATGATGATGATGATGATGATGATGATATCTATTAAAAGGTTTCATCTCTAGCTATCCACGTATAACTAAGCTCCGTCCACTTTGTACGAGAATTTGAATAGAATTTAACACCGATTCCCAGAATCCCAATTGCAAAGTAACTGTACAGATAAGCTGTTGAATATTCAACATAATGGTTATTGATTTGTAAATTCACCAAACAACATAAAATTAAGATTGTTACTCTCGGACTTTTGCAACTTTTCTAACTTTCTGCGATGTAACCTAAAACGTGGGACATTTTGACAATGAAATCATAAGGTTGAGTGACTGAGCAGATCCGCCAATTATTCTGGAAGAATCTCGAAGTTCTTATATTCCTACATCTGACAAGTTGTGCTGTCGATGATGTAATACACATTGTTTGGATGTATGCAAAATGGTAAAGATTTTACATCTTCTCAAGAGATGTACAATCACTCCTTGTACCCTTCCTTCTCCTCCTCCACTTATCAGCTTGACAGAAGCATAGTTGTATATGAATTTGCAATGCATATTACTATGCACATACCTGGATATTTCTTCCAATCCAATTATGTTCAAAATGTTTAATAGAATGTTTATTACATAGTAAACTCATCAAAGACATACAATTCGTACACTTGACGGACTTCTCAATGTTCCTGACAGGGTTTAGATACGTCACCGTATATTGTGACGTCTACCTACATGCCCCGTCATTGCGTATGACGTCATCCGATCCCTTAATTACGCGTAAATGTCAAAGGAAGCCGCATCCTGGAAATGGTATTGTAGCCTCATGTTGCTCACATATCTTAATCAAAATGAACACACGAACCACAAAGGTTAAGCGTACCAACCTGTAATGTAATAATACCAAGATTAAGCTACATGGCTTCTGCTGGAATTACTCGCCATGGGTTCATGTCAGCATTCGTAATCATTTGGCTTCGTCTAGTGATACAATGAAGGCATCCAATTTGTCACCTGTTAACTGACGTCACAATCAAATGACTTAGGTCCGTGACAGTGACGAATTTATTCAAACATTTTTGGGTATTTTAATCTAATCTGACTGGGGAGCCGTTGGTGCCATACGCAGCTACAACTCCCAGTACAGTTAGTTTCCATAGCTAGAAATGTATGTCTCTATTAGTAACGAATTCTCCTGACGTATGCCCCCTGTGAATATAGTGAGTGGGTTACAGGTTTTAGGCAATAGGTTAACTTTTAACCGACGACGCCGGCCAAAATGGCCTCTACAGTGGTGTTGAGCAATGCCCACATGCATGGCGAGAAAGTACTATCTTCGAAAACTTACCACTGAAATGACTGGCGTGATTTAAGTGCAGGTGGGTTGCTATGTGATGTAACAAAGGCCTCTACAAGAATCACAATCCACAATCACAGCAGCGAAACTTGAGCCTCATGCTGACACATTACTTCGCTCGACACGTAGGCCTATTCGCTGATCAGTCAGAAAGCTCTTGCGTATTACATCTGTAAGTCACACATACCACTAAGCCCCGCCAATGCCCGGGAAAGAATATCATTTATATACGCTAGACAGGAATACATGTACTTGTAGCTTCAATGGATCTTTCCAGTTTTTGCTAAACCCCGCCCACCCCTAGCTAAGCTCCACACACACCTCGCTCGTGTTGAGTTCGATCGCTCCCTGCACTGTCTGACTATCAATTTCCAGAAAACTATACACTTGACTGGGTGCTGTTGCTGCCATATGCTGTTGCTGCATATGGCAGCAACAGCGCTCAGCCAAATTAGTTTCAAAATATTCAACAGAATCTTTATTAAATAGTAAAGACATACAATTCGGACAACGCATAGTCCGTCTTCAAGTATGCGTTCGTGACGTACTTATCTACGGCGTTCATGACGTCATAAAAGAGTCATTGATTATGATGTCATTCTACACGCCACGTATTTATGATGAAAATCTATGTACGTGTAATCTAATTTCAAATCAGCATAATGTGATCGTGTTTAAGCTACTAGTACACAGGCTACGTAATCGTCTGGTCAGGAAGTTATTGGAAAGGGAAGCACACAAAAAAGTCATTATCCCGAATAGTGGGTTTTTACTAAAGAAATCAAATCAAATAAAATCCGTCGATATAGTCCTGTTGGGTGTTATTATGAGAAGTTATTTCCCCAAAGAGCACTTGCTACTATCCTGAAGAAACCTGCAAAATGTAATCAAGAGAATAGATTAGTAATTTCTATCTGGCTATTATCCATGCACATTCACAACGGCCTCTGCAGTGGTCTTGACTAGTGTTCGTTTGCACGGCAGAAGAGGACAGTTTTTTAAGATTTAACGCTGGAATGACTGGCTCAAAAATCGCGGCACTCGTAGGGGTGAGTTTTCGGGAGTTGTCTTCGCTTAACCTGCAAAGGGGCATTGGCTAGGAAAAAATTCGATTGTATGAATCATTTATCCGTTAATGGTCAAAGCTGCCAAAACGTCCTCTGTAGTGGCTTTGAGAAATGTAACCATATGTGTACGAGGCGGGGTAGGGAGGCGGTCAAGGGGGGTAATTGGTCCCTTGGTACTACGCAGTTAGGTATTTTAGGCCAAAAGATTTAATAATTTTAGGGCCGATCATACTGATCAAAGTTAAAGACATTCTGGCAAATAAATCTATATAAATACAACTTATCCAAGATAATTACCTAGACAGACATAAAATGCTCTTAGTACCAGCCAAGATCTTTCTATCCTTTTAGAAGCGAGCCACAAACGCCATGCTATATTCAGAGATATAGCAATTGATGGGAAACCAATTATGCAAAGTCTGGAATCACTAAGTGCAACACGATGGTCCTGTCACTGAAAGGTGTCCACCATGAATGAGAAAGAATCGTCAAGACTCTGCTTACTTTAGTAGTAAACATAACATGATTGATTGCCAATACATACAATGATTTTTCTCAGAGGTGTGTGTGTGCGTGCGTGCGTGCGTGCGTGCGTGCGTGCGTGCGTGCGTGCGTGCGTGCGTGCGTGCGTGCGTGGGTGGGTGGGTGTCGTCGAAAGTTTACCCAATTTCGGTACAATTTTAGGGAAATGGTTATATTTAGAATTCTTTTTGAAGATCTGAGAGGACATCTCTTGCATTCAGAGCTAAAATTTTTGGTAAATAATCTGGCTAAATATGTTTTTCCCCAAACTATTTCCCCAATTTTTTCAGTTTTTAGCAGTCGTCCCTTCTTACCGCCACCACTCACCCCATCCGCCCGCCCTCCCCACCCACCCCGCCCCATCCAGTAGCTACGTCACTGCTGCAAGTCTTCAACGTGAAAATGTGGCTGGTTTGTAGCCACGACTATCCAGAAGAAAGATTTACAATGCTATGGAAGAAAAGAGAGATGCTTTGTGACAGAATAAAAGAATGAATCAAGGACAATGAGTCTGCATTTGACTTTACGGAGGCACACATTCCATGGAAGAAGCCGTCTAAGAGACAACGAGCTTTAGTGCGAGAGACGGTAACAGAAACGGGTGTATTGACACATGAATCATACGATAGCAGAGAAACATATTATAGGTCACTGGACAACGTGTTGGTTGAACTAGAACCCCCATTCTGGGGGCAATGGTCAGGAGATCTAAATGAAAAACCAAATAAAAAAGATCTACAAGAGAGAGAGAGAGAGAGAGAGAGAGGAGAGAGAGAGAGAGAGAGAGAGAGAGAGAGAGAGAGAGAGAGAGAGAGAGAGAGAGAGAGAGAGAGAGAGACTATTAAGTGTCAGACTATTAAGCATTTAAGATGGACTAAAACGATCCATTCATGACGTAAAGATTATGACGTTATCATACACGTCACGTAGTTGATTATGGCGGCATATGCTGTCAGATGATGGATGGGTAACGTGGAAAGATCCATTGATAGTGTCTAAATCGGAATCTTGCAAATTTACATTAGATTTTGGTTACAAATAACTATAGTTTTATTCTCTAACGGGTGGACAAACATGTTTACCTAAACAATGAAGGCAACTATTAACACCAAGCATTTTGAAATGTGGTAATTAGTAAATTACTGGCAAACAAATATGCTGCTTGCATACCGATGCCTGTATAATTTCGTTTCCATTTCCACTGGTTGGGAAACGAAGATGCTTATATTGGGGTTTGAATAACAAAAAAGTCTGATTATTTATGATTAAGAAGTACGTAAAAGACTTAAGTCTCAGTATTAAGCCATTTAGTTATGTCCTTAAAATATATTACACTAATAAGAAAAGCCATATTGAACACGATGCATGGCTGCGTTTACGTACGCTTAAAGAGACACAAAGCGGCTAAAACATGAAAACCACTTTTAATCCTCCAAACATTTAAGTCTTACTTTCGTGCGTGCGACGCGGTCGTGCGTGCGTGAGTGCGTGCGTGGGAGCGTGGCACCCTATATTATCGAATATGCGTGGGCGCGTGCACCCTTATATAATCGAATATGACGAAAATTAATTGCCAAGTAGCGGCTATGCTTTTGCTTGTGATTTAGAAATGTGTGCATTGCAAGTTTATCACACTTTTAAAAACTGCAATTAAGTTGTATATGATAAAAAAGGGGAGATAATATTCAATGTATTATATGTTTGTCTTTAACCGTTTGTTGTTATATCCAACATGACCATCTTGCTATATTATTCATTGTTATATCCAACATGACCATCTTGCTATATTATTCATTGTTATATATCCAACATGACCATCTTGCTATATTATTCATTGTTATATATCCAACATGACCATCTTGCTATATTATTCATTGTTATATATCCAACATGACCAATCTTGCTATATTATTCATTGTTATATATCCAACATGACCATCCTTGCTATAATTATTCATTGTTATATATCCAACATGACCATCTTGCTATATTATTCATTGTTATATATCCAACATGACCATCTTGCTATATTATTCATTGTTATATATCCAACATGACCATCTTGCTATATTATTCATTGTTATATACTCCAACATGACCATCTTGCTATATTATTCATTGTTATATATCCAACATGACCATCTTGCTATAATTATTCATTGTTATATATCCAACATGACCATCTTGCTATATTATTCATTGTTATATATCCAACATGACCATCTTGCTATATTATTCATTGTTAATATATCCACATGACCATCTTGCTATATTATTCATTGTTATATATCCAAACATGACCATCTTGCTAGATTATTCATTGTTATATATCCAACATGACCATCTTGCTATATTATTCATTGGTTATATATCCAACATGACCATCTTGCTATATTATTCATTGTTATATATCCAACATGACCATCTTGCTATATTAATTCATTGTTTATTATCCAACATGACCATCTTGCTATATTTATTCATTGTTATATATCTAACATGACCATCTTGCTATATTATTCATTGTTATATATCCAAACATGACCATCTTGCTATATTATTCATTGTGTATATAATCTAACATGACCATCTTGCTATATTATTCATTGTTATATATCCAACATGGACCATATTGCATATATTATTCATTGTTATATATCCTACATGACCATTCTTGCTATATTATTCATTGTTATATATCCAACATGACCATCTTGCTATATTATTCATTGTTATATCCAACATGACCATCTTGCTATATTATTCATTGTTATATATCTAACATGACCATCTTGCTATATTATTCATGGTTATATATCCAACATGACCATCTTGCTATATTATTCATTGTTATATATCAACATGACCATCTTGCTATATTATTCATTGTTATATATCCAACATGACCATCTTGCTATATTATTCATTGTTTATATATCTAACATGACCATCTTGCTATATTATTCATTGTTATATATCCAACATGACCATCTTGCTATATTATTCATTGTTATATATCCAACATGACCATCTTGCTATATTATTCATTGTTATATATCTAACATGACCATCTTGCTATATTATTCATTGTTATATATCCAACATGACCATCTTGCTATATTATTCATTGTTATATACCAACATGACCATCTTGCTATATTATTCATTGTTATATTATCCTACATGACCATCTTGCTATATTATTCATTGTTATATCCACATGACCATCTTGCTATATTATTCATTGTTATATCCAACATGACCATCTTGCTATATTATTCATTGTTATATATCCAACATGACCATCTTGCTATATTATTCATTGTTATATATCAACATGACCATCTTGCTATATTCATTCATTGTTATATCCAACATGACCATCTTGCTATATATTCATTGTTATATCCAACATGACCATCTTGCTATATTTCTTCATTGTTATATCCAACATGACCATCTTGCTATATTATTCATTGTTTATATCCAACATGACCATCTTGCTATATATTCATTGTTATATATCCAACATGACCATCTTGCTATATTATTCATTGTTATATATCCTAACATGACCATCTTGCTATATTATTCATTGTTATATATCCAACATGACCATCTTGCTATATTATTCATTGTTATATCCAACATGACCATCTTGCTATATTATTCATTGTTATATCCAACATGACCATCTTGCTATAGTTATCATTGTATATATCCAACATGACCATATTGCTATATTATTCATTAGTTATATATCAAACATGACCATCTTGCTATATTATTCATTGTTATATATCCAACATGACCATCTTGCTATATTATTCATTGTTATATTCCAACATGACCATCTTGCTATATATCATTCAATTGTTATTATATCCAACATTGACCCATCTTGCTATATTATTCATTGTTTATATACCTAACATGACCATCTTGCAAC